>OU611951.1:20002500-21363750 GCA_914767545.1 Sesia apiformis
AAATTGCACGAACTGAATGTATGGGAACCGTCATTGGCTCGTAATGCGTATTTATATCTGACTGACATATGTTGTGTTGTCTGTACGTACAGCGTGAGATATATGATTAGATTAGATAATGGAGGACTTTACTCGACATTGGAACTTCTTAAATCATTTCAAATTTAAAACTTATCATTGTTGAATTCATAATTCACACTGGTATAAGACGTGCCATTCCGTCCCGTTTTTCTAATAAAGTGGATTTGAAATGAAATGCTAAAGAATCTATGAATGTAATGTAATAAGGGTGGTCGGATGGGGTGTTGTGGGATTGGAGAATGATAGATGGCATTCTGTTCTTCTTAAATATTTTCCAAATCTTTCCAAATCCCCAATTGTAGCTTGGGCATTTTTTTTATAGACTAGTGGGCGGACGAGCAAGCGGTCTCACGTGATGGTAAGTGTTACCGCCACCCATGGACACCTGCAACACCACGGTGAACCTACCTCAACACCACCATCTTTCTATAAAAAGGAAACCATAAACACGCCCATCCACTATATGGATTCTTTCTGTATTCACACCAAGTTTCATCTTGGCTTATTAAAAAAAATATTCCACGCACAATAGTGCACATTAAAAACTGTTTTCTAATACACAATTCATTGTATAATTGTTTTAGTGACGTGTAGTAAATTATCTGGCGATATAATCGAATCGAGTCGGTTTCACTTCTCGATTCCATTTGTAATCGATCATTGGGCCGTGTGCTGCGCACGCGTCCGCGCCAAATGGTACGCTCTCTCTATTGTCTCAGATAACTTCGGTGATTTAATACATATCATGTTTAAATGCCAATGTTATATTTGGTAGCTTTTACTTGATGCTATGATAAGTGTTGTTGCTAACGACACACACACACACATGCATACTCCAACATACATACAGACAAAAGTATAAATAGTAATGAGTAGTAGTAATAATTTAGCCAAAAACCGTTTTATACCGCAAACACATAGGCTGTGGTATAAACTGCTTCAAGAGGTCTTTCCATTATGCTACGATATGGGGTTCTTCAAGAAGGCTGTAAATAGGATTTTGCAAAGTCCCCGCATACCGTTTGGTGTTGCAAGTGTACATGGGCGGCTATAGCCACTTACCATCAACCGTCCGTCTCTTTTCATATAAAAAATATAGTAGTGCGATTACGATCCGCATAGTCTAGGAAACTAATTACATTCATAGGCCACGTGAAACAATATTTCTCTTTATACTCCTATGTTGTAGCCCGCTTTTTAATGACATATCTTCTTTCGGTTATTTTAAGGTTGACTGCAAGATGTTCCTTCTAGGAATAAGTTCGTCTTTTATACTTAGGGTAATATTGTAATGTTTTATTGTAACAATTCGTACAATAACAATTACAATAAAGAGGAACAACAACAAGAACATTGTTGCCGTATAAAGAAATATCAGTTTACTAAATAGTACTAAATACTAATTCCCCGATTAGTGGTCATGTAATTGCATCTATGAAAAAATTAAAAACGTTAAAAAATATTAGTTATATTGACGTTTTTCACTAATGTCAATTGAGAATACAAATGACTGAATAATACGTGTAATATTTGTGAACCGCGCAAATAGCAACGAGTGTCGTAACGATGCGCGTGCGCCGACGGCAATTATTTTGGCGGTGCACGCGGCTGTTGACCCCGCGATGACAGTGAAAGTAAAGGCGCCACGCGGACTACGGAATCACACCCCTCTCCCTTAGGCTTTGCTGAATTATAATTGATTGTAGTTCGAAGAGTAATTATCATTTATGTGTACTATTTAAGTCATATTATTTTATACGTATTTTAATAGGTTAAGTTAATTATGTAAGACAAACCGACAAGCTTTTACTGTCTGTTTGTTTAAAACTTTTTAATTTGGCGACTTGAAATCTGGTTTATAGACTTCTCATTTGAAATAATTAAATATGGGTATCGCCGTTTTTCGATATATGATTTAGGGGGGGGGGGGGGGGGGGGATGGGGCATAAAAGGAAGTCCTTTTCTAATAAACCGTAGGCTGTGGAACGAACTGCCCGAAGAGGTCTTTCCATTAAGCTACGATATGGGGTTCTTCAAGAGAGCTGTGAATAGGATTTTGCAAGGTCGGCGGCGCGCCCGCATACCCCCTGGTGTTGCAGGTGTCCATGGGCGGCGGTAACACTTATCATCACGTGGAACCGCTTGCTCGTCCGCCCTCTAATCTATAAAAAAAAAAAACACGGTCGAAGCCTCGGTCAGAAAGCTTGTGTTATATATATATACAGATAATTCATATTATTACAACATTGTATATATTCGTTTAGAAAAATTATATGTAAGATTTTGTATCGAATGGCTGTGATAACTGGTGATAAGTGACTGTTGAGCGGAATAAGAATTATTTATTTTGAATGCAATAATAAAAGGTCCCTTACTTTAGGTTTTATGCATGTATGTAGGTGCATCTACGAGTATCTAGTCGCTACAGAGTTGTAATAATCAATTGCACAAGGTTTCTACGTAGCCGTATGAAACTGACATTCCTATTTTCATCTCTTTCGTTACAGTCATCTCCGATCCACTGCAGGAGATTTTTTTGTTCAGAAATTGCTTAAAGGGCAATGACCGTCCACCCACATCTGCTCCGAATTACCAATTAGGCTTGTAACAAAATGTTCTCACAGTATACTATCGCCTCTCCATTTTAAAACAAAAAGAAATTTACGCAACACTACGGTGTTAATTTTTCACCTATTGTTTAATTATATAATTTAACACAATCCATACAAAAGTTATTTCACTGCTGTCTGTGGATTAAGTGAAAGAAAGGTTGTTTTATGTAATGTTTATTCTGTTGTTGTGTAAGCATTATAAACAATGATTGTTTATGATGGTGATAATTTGGGATTGCGGTTGGGTGGAATTTCTCGGTGGCCAGTTTATTTAATTCATGTCGAAGCCGTTTGTCATGAAAAACCTAGACGCTTCGATGACGGTCGATGTTACGTGACGTCTGTCTAGTAGCAACATTGCTCACCACGATGCTAACATTATGCGGAGTGCTGTTGTTAGCGTTAATAACTTCCCGTACAAGGTTGTTGTGGGCGCCCGCCCCTTAAGGGCAGGAAATTTCCAAAAAAAAAATGTTTAATGTAAATCCATTTTTGACACCTGGAAACTTTTTTTTTGTCTTTGTATATGGCAGTCGTGCAATTAGCACATTCTGCCAGTGTAAAGTTTTCTTCGTAATAAACAATTTCAAAGTCTAAAACGTATTAATGTCAATGTCCCGTCGGAGTAAGTCACGAGTCGCTTAGTAAAACGATAGTAGGTTTACTGACAACATAAGAGGACTACTTGGAAGTATACGAAAAACGCAGTCTCACGCTTTTATTTGATTACCACAAACACTACGCGCAACACTTTGAAGTTTAATGAACTATCGCTATTAAACCGCAAAACGCATAATACACAATTTTTACAATAATCAAAGAAAAACTCAACTTCACTTCTCGAGTTCCCGCCAAAAAGTCCTTGGAAACTTTCCTTTGGCATTACCCAGAGCTAATGACGTGGAAGTGGAAAATTTTGGTAACTCCCTTTTTATTGTTTTCCGTCAACAGAAAATTCAGCGCCCCTGCAAATGTGGCGCTCTGGGCTTTCGCCCTGCCTCGCGTTCCTCTAACGTCGGCACTGATCGTCTACGCATGTCTACGAATCCACGACGCTGTGAAACCTAATGTGGGTTATTGAGTGTGGCGTTATTTGAAAACAAAAAAAATATCTGACTGGGACTCGAACCTTGACCTTTTTGTCATTCAACTAAAAAACAAGTAGTACAGTAGTATATGGTAGTATAGAGTAGTATAGTACCTACAGTAGTATTGAGTAGTACAACTATAAAAGTAAACAGTAACCAGCCTTTTTTTCGTTCAACGGTGGACTTGAACATGATCTTGTGTATGAAGAACGTATGGCCTTAAAACGGCACGTTGACCAAGATGGTTGGCGAGCCCACTATTTTAGAGGTGGTGTGGTTTCTAAGACCTGCTATTGTGGTAACAGTAAGTGACATAAAAATACAACAATATATACTACTCGTGTATATTTTTAGAAGGTAACTTTAAATTAATCTTGTATATATTTATAGGCATTATTATAATATTAGTTTTATGTATAATAATAATAATACAAATAGCTATTACATGTGCACCTTGGTCGTCTTATTCAATTTCAGTATTTACTGTTAAATTAAAATGCCCACGGGTCGACCTATTATTTACAACGGCAACATTTTTGCATTATAGTAAAATACAATTATACAAGTGACAATATAAATGTAAATTATATTGCAGGGATCTTTCTACATTGCGTCATTAGGGCGTTTTGCAGCAGTTGCAGTCGGTGCATGTGCACAGCTTTGAAATAACCGCACGAAATGACTCTTAGGGAATGATGATTTTTATTAGGAAAATTTTGGAAAAATATCGTTGTATCGTACCTATTCACTGTTCCGACTGTTGTTATTTTCCTACATCTTTAGTTATTAAGTAACAAATTAAATATTGGCCCGGTTACCCACAGCACAGAGAATTCTTGCGTGGGAAGATGAAGATCTGTCAAGTGCAAACGCTGTGTTAAAATTTAAATAAATGAAATAACAACAATCGGTATCGAACTTTTTCAGGATATAACTAATTTTGTAGACAAATTGCGCGACTTATTTATAGTTTTAAATCAACGGTTTTTAAACGAAATCTTTCGTTGGCAACGCATAAACATCCCTTGACTACGGTCGCTTACCATACTTCCAGATAGAAAAGAGGGTACTGATTTTTCAGTTTATTGAGGCGAAAATATTTTGAAATACGGTCAGTTAATTACAAATATATTAATTACTTTTACTTATTGGTTAATCATTTATTCACCTTCACCACTTATTCACCACTTTTATTGGTTATCAAAAGCTGCTTAATCACCAATAATCACTTAATTAAATCATTAAGTTGAAACTAAATACGTCTAAAATTGTATACTCTTTAAATAAAAGAGGCAATCTCAAAAATAGATAAGTTTATTATTCATAACTGAACCTTACATAAGACATAATTCTGGTTCAATAAAAAAGAAGTATTTTCAAACCCTTTTTAAACCATCGATGTTCGTTGTCAACCGTTGTCATACGAAAAAAAATGTGTTAAACAATCTGATTGACAACATTGAAAACCGTCTTTATATCTATATAAAGATGCATTTCTTAACCGGTTAAAATTCGGTACATAAAATATTGGCGAACCTATAACAGAAAGCCTGCATCTTTCCGTGTAGTGAAGCTGTCCCACTGCACATCTGGCGTGTAGTTTGATGGCGTGCGCGGGCGCATCCAGCAAAATGCCAGGTCACGCGTGCCTTCCGCCGTACGCTCTGTGTGAACGTGGTATTCTTCAGCGGAAAGTTTAATAGTTTGCTAAGGAAAAGTGGCTGTTGAACGGCGGCATTGCCGCGAGAATGTGTCGATGCGATTATGGAGAAATATAGCTTTCCTCACATGAGGTTTCTAAAGTGATATACATAAAGTTTTTCAATAAGTGCTGTGTAATATTGTCACATTTTTCGACAGTAAATAGGCACATGTGCCTATATATGATATGATGTATGTGTATGATGTGATGTGTGTGTATATCACATCATACGAGGCTAGTGTATATCATACGAGGCTGTAGTTTTTTACTTTAGCAAAGTTTAGCATAGTCTGCCAACGAGAATTTAAACCATAAGGTGTTTACGATGTGCTAGAAAGAGTTGAAACCATGTTAAGTGTTACACCAAGTTACACATTTTCAATTACTCGTAGTCAGAGAGGACGGGAGTCCAGTTAGATGCGTCTGATGGGCTTAAGGCTCAGATTGCTAAAAAATTACAATCTACCCATTTGCCGAGTTTTAACGAAATCGTTTCATTTTGCAAAATCTGGAAAAGTGATGACATGATTTACGATTTGTTAGTAAACATTCCATCTAGAGAATAAATAAGGTACAGACAGATATTCTACACACAACGATGAGTATTAACAGGGTACGTATACAGGTGTTAAACGCTACTCGTAGACATCATACGGGATCTGTTCACGTGTGTTATTATCTTATGAGTAGCGGCACCGATTTATCAGGACACTTTCTCCAGCCCTAGCACATTTCACTGGCTCATTAGTACCCTATCCCCTGTCCCGCTCTAGCTAGTATTTTAACCTATCAGAGACAGCGAGAGGGATATATATTTTTTATCAGCAATCTGCATTTGTCTAGCGATTCGGCTCGCGACAAAAATGTTTATGGTACTGTGACAGTACTGATAAAGTTAACAATGCAGAAACTGGTTAACGTTTCTAATGCAATTTGAAACGTAACCAGTTTCGTTCACAGACAACGCATTGGTGTAGGTTAAAAGATTGATTCACTACTTTTATTTCTTACTCGCTTCTGTCTGCGGATTCGCTCGCGTGGACTAAGCAGCTGTAAATGATTTTTAACACCTGTAAAAGGACCGACATGAGGGATTTCACGGCTGACAATCCATCCAGTAATTTTGGAGTAATTAATTCTAATAAAACCCATTTTTTTATTTTTCTCTATAACTCTATACAACTTCCATGTGTCATATGAAGATGATACTTATACCAGTTTTCCTTCTAGATACTTAGCTGTAGATTAGTGTAAAACCTGAACAAAATCCGTTCAGTAGTTTCTACGTTATGCTCAAACAAACAGGCACACAGACAAACATACATAAATTAAAAAAAAAACAGTAGTTTGGGTTCTGTACCTTCTAAAGAGATCCCCCATTTGTTTAATTAAGTTAATGTACAGACTCAACCCTCTCACTGTTTTATTATATGTATAGATAATTAACTGGTTACAAATATGTATATGAACATAAATATAAACGTTTCTTCCTTAGCACATAATTCCGAATCTAGATATTTTTCTAAAGAGGCATGTCCTTTTTATTGCTTTTAGAGGCATTATTAGACTCAGACCGTCTAGGTTTTCACTGTATTTTTTTATCTTTATTAATTAAAGCACTCATAAGGAATTTGAAGAAGTTCGCCTGTGAAGGCTGAGTGAGAAGAGCCGCAGATCGTGTGTGCTGTGGATCACGATTTTTCTTCGCTTTTTCCAAATATTTTTATGTATGTTATCGGCCAAACCTGGTTTCAGGATAAACTAGTTTTCCCTAGCCGAACTAGTTTCCCCGAAACGTGTTAGGATCAATCAGTTTAGCTTAGGATTCACATTTCAGGCCAATCTGACAATGACAAACTGACAAACATCTAGGCTATTCAATGAATAGATGTCAGTGCCAGAACAAAAATATTCTAATTTTACTTTCCATAAACATGTAGGTTTATCCTAATATTCATTTATTCTATTTAGTGTAATTATTGCTATCCAGTAGCAATCCGGCTCGTTTAGATTACCACGTTGTGGTTATTCTTTTTAAGAACCATAAAATCCTTCCTAACCAGTTGAAATAATTCATATGCTACGAGTATACCCTGAAATCGAGTTTGGTCGATAACATGCCAGTATATAATTTCAAAAACTGATTTTCATGCTTGGCAGCCCTTACAGACCCAGACTAATCACATGGTATTTACCTGGATTTCTCCATTTCAGTTTATTAGTCCACTCGTAAGACTCTTCAGCATTCAAACTTCTCTCACATACAATTACTATAGTATAATAATTCACTTATTTCGGACCTTAATAAATAATTGATCCGTAGTAATTGATCCATAGTAATTGTTAGTAGAGACCTAAAATTTATCTTAGTAAAATACAATAATCAAAGTAATTCAATGAAATAATCACAATAATAATTCAAAATTAAACTGAATTATTTTAATTATCAAATGATTTAATTAACAGTGCTATCCAGTGTTTCTGGATAGGACAGTCAAATTTACCACTTATTGTTATCAAGATACTGTTGTCACTGCCGCGAATCCTGATCAGTAGGGAGGCGGCTTTTTTTCGAACTGAGGCTTAAAAGCCGTTTATGTGAGTCTCCACGAAGACGTTGACGGCCCTAAGCGGCCTTATGCACAGGCCGCTCGAGTTAAAGCATTGGCAATACGTCTTAAAAAGTGCAATCTTAATATCCCTTTAACATCGAGCAAACCTGCGAACCAGCATGTTGGCTACGCATCGCAACGCTTACAATTATTATAACTGTCTTACGAATTAAATATTAATTACGATTCCGTTTGTTACAGGTAATGAATCCTAGGACTTTCTCCGCTCCTACGAGTAGGTACGCCGAGAACATTCCCCTAAATTTACGATTGGCGGCCCCCGGCGGACATTAATACAATAAATTTATTAAATTTAATTAACTCTGCCCGATATCTCTTTGCTGAGCGCAATTCATAAGCTGAAGCGGATTTCTTTTATTGTTGACGTGAACTTTAAGATGTTCTAACTTAGAATTTCATTGTTTCAAGTTTCTATTTGAGTAGAAGGCAACATGCTCTAACTTTTTTTTATTTCTTCCAATAATGCCACACTCGATGACCCCACATTAGGCTTCCCTGTGTCGTGCGTCCAGAGACACATACAAAGACGAACGCACCACCTAGATCCGAACAAACATTAAAATGTGTCTTTAAACAAATGATTGTCCGACTAGGACAATCGAACCCAGGACAATTTGATCGCAACAACTTGGCTAATTTTTAAGATATGTCTATATACCATTTGCGACCTCAGGTTGCGACCTCACCATTTGCGATGGACAGACGACCTCATAAAGGTTGCGGGCACCCGCTGGATGCAGGTCGCTGCCGATAGGTCTAAATGACGGACAATGGGGGAGGCCTATGTCCAGCAGTGGACGTCCAAGGGCTGAAAAAGAAGAAGAAGAAGATACTCGTATACCATTTAAGATATGTGGTTGGTAAACAACCACAATATGGTGAGAAATTGGCATTTGCCTTATAGTAAATAAATAAATAGATAACACGGATTGCACTCCTTTATTGCACACCAAAACAAAACAAGACAGTAACAGATATTGTAACACATGAAATGCACAAAAGACGGTCTTATCGCTATTAGTGATCTCTGCCAGACAACCTTTGGGTAGAGAGGAATCAAATATGATTTTAATCACATGTAAATGGTGTACAGTTTACATAAATCACATATAATACATATATATTTACACACATATACATAGTGTATGCATATACACATATGTATATGTACGACCCACTACAGAGTACAGGCCTCCCCCAGTAAATCCTTAGGCCCACGCGGGGTCCAGTGCGGATTGGTGGATACACATACTCCAGATATTTTATTTTTTATTTCTGGAGCATGCGGGTTTCCTCACGACGTGTTCCCTCATCGCCGAGCAAGTCATAATTTTAATAAATCCATACTTAAGTAGAAACTGTGATACGGGTCGAGGATTTGAACTCATGATCACACGGATGTGAGTTGATTGTCCCTAGGCTATCACCGCTCTTATATATACACATATACAGAAGACCTTGAATGAAACTGTATGGAAGAAAAGAAGTAAATATCCTCTCCTAATCGTAAATCGAATAACCGCTGCCGCTTCCGCTTTCACCAAGTCCTCACCGTAACCTCAACTCGTCAGAGATATAAACCAGGCCCAGTGAAGCCCAGTCATAATTTCATAGTTAGCGTTTGAAACGTGAAAACAACTGTGTACCCGACTCAGCGGTCCGTTTACCGAGATAAACACCGTATTTATTGCTACTCCGTAATTTACTAACTTTTCATTAAACTGAGAAACAAACATAGATTTGAAATTGATTCTCGTTGCATGTTTTGACTATAATACGAGTATATCGAAAATGTGTATTTTATTTAAGAACTGTTCTATTTATTTCTTATGTCAGCCTTTCTTAACGTCACACTGTAGAACACGGACCTCCCCTAGTAAATCACTAGGGAGTTTCGGGCCATAATTCACCAGGCGGGCCCATTGCGGATTGATGGAGACATACGCTCTAGATTTTTTTAATTCTGGAAGATGTGAGTTTCAGTAGGATATTTTCGTTTACCGCTAAGGTAAGCTAAGGTAATTTTAAACATTCATACTTAAATTAAAACTCGGTATTATGAGCTGAGAACTTGAACTTATAAAATCGAATATCGCCCTTGTGTTTTATAAATCTAAAATGGATATTCATTTTTGAATTGCTCAACAATAATCTTGGCTGACTATACTTGTCCTTATTCTTTTCTTTTGTCTGTAATGTCCTGTAAATGTAACTTAAACAAAGGTCTTATCTATCTATTATTTATCGATAAATCGATCGATTACGTTTTATCTGCCCGTTTAATTCCAATACAAGTGCTTACCAGATCCAATGACCTAATGATAAACGACAGACAAAAATGTTTTATCTCGCACAGACCTAATAAAGTGTACACGCAACCCATTAGGATTTCAGGGTTTATTGAGTTCACATTGAGCGCAATAAAATCGCTTTAGTACAATTTAGGTCGGTTTTACTGCCGCCGTCTGGGTGGTAACTAATTAAGAAGCGGTGTTCGGAGATGTCAGGTTTACTGGTTTACTGATCAGTTTTATATGCATCTAAATACGTTTTATATTGAACAGCGTTTTCTAGAAGCATCGCCCGCTTAGAACCCGATTTTATCGTAGGCTTAAATCAATCAAAACCCCCTATGTTTTAAAATCTACGGGTATGATTTTTAACCGGTGCGTTCTACCCTTATAAATCCATATAAGTACGGTACCAAAACGTGGGCCCTGACGGCAGGCCTGATCCACAATCTCAAAGCCACTTAGCGAGCTATCGAAAGACGCTCGGGATCTATAGACAAAATCTGAAGCGAATAAATTGGGCGAAAATCTAAAGTAACCGACATAGCTCAAAGAATCGGCAAGTTGAAATGACACTGGGCAGGGCGATCTTTTGTAGGATCGATAACCAATAACAGACGAGGATTCGAATAGAGGTAATATCAGGAAACGTAGCGTAACACGCGCTCAAGCCAGAATTAAAGAACGCCGCTGATAGTGGCCGGTGAAGAGCGGTAGATTGTGTGTGGAGCCAGACCATAGGACGGGATTCCATTCAGCAATGAAGATCTCTCCTGTATCTACAAGCTGAAGAAGGTGTTATTGTAGGTGTCTTTATGAGATGACGCGTGCGCAGATAGTCGAGTTTTTCATAACATCCAAAGCACATGAAATACGCCGACGATGCAAGTGTTTTTTTTAAAACGCTCCAAAGACGTTACGCATAGTCCGAAAAGTGTGTAATAATTTTAATAAAACATAGAAAGAAAGTAACAAAATTCTACACAATGCAATATCAATATCGTGTAATCGTGTAATGTCGCCTATATTGATGAATAGGCTGTAACCAAGTCCTCAAAATATTAAATTGCAGTGAAAAATAGAAAATGTCCAAAATCAAAATGTCCTCAAAAATGTCGTACTACTAACCTCCAACATAATGCACTGGTGTCACGTGCTATACTGTATATTAATAGAATGATAGCGAGGCGTAATGATATAGATGTTTTCTTCTCAAATGAGCGGGATCTGAGCAGGTATACTGTGTAATTTTTAGAGAAATCGTTATGAAGAACGTACCTACGCATTGGTTTTTATAAACTGTAATGTTTTTTTTTTTAATGTAATGTACCTTCTGTTATATTTAAACAAATAAATGAAATCTCGAATAAATAACCAAGAATGTTTTCAATCATTTTCGGCAGGCCCAGCTCTGTTATTAAGAGATCCCACAGCTGATATCTCGATTGTCGATTCGCAGCTGCGATCTGATTATTCGATTCTTAATCAATGCCTTTGTAATTTTAATAACAGGCAAACCCTTACTATTCAAGTATTAATCAAAGGAGCGGAGAATATCAATTGCAGATTTTTTGTCGCTGCTTTATTGTATGCAAATGGCGGGTTACACGAAAGAGAGAGTTCCTCAAGAGGAAAAGAGACGGAGCAAAATTGAATGAACAACAGAAGAATGAATTCTAAAATAATAAATACTGCTTAGTTCGTTCTAAAAAATAGATTGAAATGGGTATAAAAATTCAAATACAAAGAAGATTATTTTTAGAAGGAAAGAGACATACAGTCCGTTTTATGGTAAGGTGGTTACAGTCGACCATGGACATCTTAGATACTGACTTACATATGTCATCGGGAGTCCGTTTCTACATAAGAAAGCAGTGGTGGTCTGGAGTTGCACAGTTTGTTCCGTTTATAAGCAATAAAATAATACAGAAAAAGTTTTTTTTTTTTCTTATTGGAAACAAGTTGCAGACGAGCATACAGTCCACCTGATGGTAAGTGAATACTGTCGTCCATAGACGACATCCGCGATACATGCCAACATCAGTCCAGAATGACAAACGTTCCTACACTCTCGGATGCGCTACCTACCTTTACAGATTTAGAAGTGGGTTAGGAAAAAGTTTGGGAAAATGGGGAATAGAAAGTATAACGGGCGAAGATAATTCCTGATCCCATTGTATCTCCTATCCATCATTTGGGGAATGGTATGATATGGGGATTAAAGAGTCTAATGGTATTTGAATGGGATTGAAAAAAGGATAAGAAGGATGGAGACAGTGGCGTGCATTGGTTTTTGGGACTAGGTAAGCATTAGTGGCATGAGCGGTGATGGCCTAAAGGTATCTATTATCGACTCCGTGAGTTGAATGCACAACCTCACGGTGTAGACCCCAGTCCGTACCACAGTTTCTACATATGTATGAATTTTTAATTATTACTAGTTCGGTGGTGAAAAATAATAATGAAATCGGGAGAAAACTAGTGCCCGAGAGTAAAGAATCAATTTGGGAATTTGTAATATCTACCAATCCGCACTGAGACCGATGGTGGATTATAACCCGAAACCTCCTCATAGTTACAAGGCAAAACCTGTACCCTACAGTAGGACGTTATAGGCTGATGTCGATATTAATATTTGCTTGGGAGAAAAATTTTGAACTAAATATACATTTCCTTCCTAAATAACATTATAATATTAACACTTTTCCGTTTATTGGCCTACTTTGTCCATTGCCCATTATAAAGCGGAAGTAAGCGACACGAACGACATCGTCATAAATTCGAATTAAAAAATCCACAAAAGTCACAATCAACCTGTCACAAATCGAATAGCACTTGTTAAGTGGAGCAAGGTGAAATGTTAATTACACTGCCATATTGATTTTTGCCCCACTAATTTATCTTTACGACCACCAAAACTCTTATTACAAAGTTAAACAGTTTATTTTTAATTGGCAATTGGTATTATTAAAGTTGCACTTCCAAGCGTGGGACAACTTTGAGGTTACAATCGAGTCGCAATTCATTTATCGATCCGAATAGTAATCGATGTCGGGTCGCCTACGATTGGAAAAATGTTTGTGTTTAGTATTATGAAAGTTTTGATGTGTTGGTTTTTGCAGCATCTAAGTACATAATTGAATCTAGTGTTGTTAAAATTAGTGTTGAGTGCTTTTCGCTCAAATGCTGAGTCAGCGCTAATTAATCTTTAAGACTCTAACGTTAAACGCTCGTGAGCGTTATATAAGTTCGAGTCCAAAACGTTTAAGGTTTTTATGGTTTATTAGCGCTTGGCTTTCGAGCGCTCATCACATCACTCATTTCTATGACAATAGTTAAATGTTAGTGAAATACTAGTAGTAATGCAAATAAAACACCCTGTGTTGTGGGTCCAGAGACACGCATAAATGAATACAAACGTTCCAGACGCAAACGAACCATAACAATAGACCGTGTCTCTTCAGTATATACCTATGTAGGTCTATACAATAGTCTTTACAATACTATACAATAGGTCTTTACCAAAGCCAAAATATTTAAAATATAAAATACTTGTTTCTTTCCGAATGGTACGTGCCATTGGCGTTTATTTGTGTTGATTTGGACTCACGGCTTACCACCACCAGTCTGGCCGTCTGCTACCTAAATTATGCCCGTTTCACGAGTAGCCACAATTTAAAGTGGTGTAATTCTAAAGTGGTGTATCAGAGTTAATCCTTATTATGGTTTGTTTGCATAAGGACAGATTCTCAAAAGACAGATTCTCATAAAGACAGATTCTCGTAAGCACAGATTCTCATAACTACAGAAACTATACAATCAACCTGAGTAGTTTGAGATGAGGTTGGTATTATTTTGAGAAGGGAATTGGGGATATCTTTGGGGAGGAATCAAGACAGTCTTGGGATTATTTATCTATGATCTAAGAACGGTTTTGAGAAAACCCGTAACCCGTCAAAATGACGTGTCCTAAACCGTTTTTTTGTTTACGACTATACAGTCCTTTTGAGAATCTGTCGATATTCTCGTATGGACATATTCTCAAAATATCTACAGAATTTGCGAACGAACCCTTATTGTTGCATCATCGATGCATCATCAGGTTTTTGTTGTATATGGAACGGCTCTCACTTCACATCGGGTCGGCAACGACGATTAACTGAAATTATTTCCTTATGTATATTAGAACAAGTACACAATTTATTTTTTTATTGCGTTCTCAAGTAAGATAACGCAAAACAACACTCTGACCTTGTTAACTAAACACTTTTCAGTGACTAAATTTTGTTTTTCTTTTTTGTATGCCTAAACACTTAGACTGTTTCGGAATATAGCGCGTTCATATATTTATAAATCAGTATTCTCTGTTTTGATGTTCACAAACGGCTACTGCGTTTGCTTGTGAATATCACTTAGATCGCTTGATTGCACACGCTACTCAACTTCGCCTGTACAACTATTTACAAATATAGTATAGTATATAATACAGAATACTATATACACTTTCCGGCCGAAAGTAATACACATCGGCCTTTAGAAAGAGACTATCGGCTGGCTTTGGTTTTATAGAGCGTCGTCTTTGTCGTGTGCCGTTACAACAGAGACGACGCTCTACAAAACCGAACTATAGTCGATCATAGTCGATGTGTATTATTTTCGGCCGGAATGTGTAATTATATATACAAAAAAAAACATTTTAGTTGGTGCTTTTTTCATTTTATTACATTTGCTCATAAATAAATGGCCGGAATGAATTGCTGTTACAACTGAACCGACTGAGCAAACTTCAGTACCAAAGATGGCTATGTCCTGCAGTGGAACGTTATACACTGAAATCGATACTGATTCTATAAAGTGCCAATCTTACAAAATATTTACGTGCAGTTAATAACAAAGCATTGTATTAAAAACTATTAGATTTTAGCCTTTATTCCTATAGAATTAAGATACCCATGGGTACAGGTTGCCAATCGTACATTCAAAATATTTAACAAAATTTTCGTATTCCATCGTAGTCGTTCTTATAAAAAGGCTCATAATTTTATACAAGGTTTCTTATGTATCAAGTAATTTGTGAACGTAAACCTCTCAATAAGGTTAATGGGGTCAATAGAGCTAGATTTTTTCTTGTTCAGCTAAAAGCCCTTAATTATAGTGCTGATAGTTGAATAAATCGACGACTCCAAATTCAGTATGACCGTAGGTGTCTGTGGGTGCCCTTTGCCATCTGTTCCGAGTATTAATTAACCTCTACTGTAATACTTGTTTGACTCAGTTAATTTATTAATACATTTTTTTTATTTCTGTTTATTTATTAGGTTCACTAACAAACTACACACATACCTACATTAATTATATATATGAATAAGATAAGGAAATGTATTTCACTTACAAGTGCTCTAACTACTAATTATACTCACTCACAAAAATAATTTAAAGAATATGAAAATTAATATACCTATTCTGGGTGGTATATTCATCACTCTGGATAAAACCTTTTGCTTCCGGACGGGATTTCTTCGGATTCTCTCCTTCACAGTTTTAATCGTCTGTTTAGTACGAATAGTGCGTGGACGGCTAGACCTTTTTCTATCACTAACAGAGGACGTTTCAATGTACCTACCAATAGCCCGGCACACAAACATTCGGCTAATACCAAGCGGATGGAGAGTTTTAAAAAATGCATTTGGCTCCATGCCTACTTTGTGTAATGCAATTACAGCAATCCGCTATCACCTCATGCTTTTGTTATCACCTCACTCCATCTCAATATTAGTACAATATTTAATAATGATTTAAGCCAAAATGAGAAAAAAACATTATTCACACAAGAATAACAGATTCCAAATTCAAATGTAATTTATTTATTTTTCTTTATTGTAACGGAATTTATGGCCAGACTAAGTATACCTATATATAATAAGAAAAAAATATGAAAATTTAGGCAAATGATGTCTTATTACTTTTGAACATTTTGATGTCGTCAAAGAAAATGTCTATATAGCTGACCGTTGTACATAAGAAATTTATTTCCTTTTTTACCAATAACAGTTAGTAAGCAAAGTAATACAATTCAATTTCAAATCAATTAATATGAAGCTTTCATTCAAATTGCTTGTGCGCGTTGAAGTCTTTTCAAAGGAACACTGGGTTCTGTTGATGCGATCAATTTGATATTGTCGACCTATGTATCCTGTAATCTTATCTTAATATTACAACAATAATAATGCCAATAAATGTCATATAATTGCAACCGCAAAAGTCTAGAGAAAGCCACACGCATGACTTGAACCCAATGACTTTCATCGACGATTGCAGAGAAAATTTAACGAGCAAAGTCAATCTCCTGCACAAATATCTGCAACGTAAATCACTTTCTAACATTTTACGCGCCTATGATCTGATGAGGCGGCATGATCTAAGTTCTAGACTTTGGGGAGTGTAATGAGCTATCATTTTCTTGATGATTTAGTGTACTCGTATAATGTAATTGTAGGATGTTGTGTGTCTGTAGTGGTGTGTTGTGTGACCCGCACCTGTACCGGGAGTCACTAATGAGGGCTAAAACAAAAATCCCAAAACACGTTGCACTCGCTTAGTAACTATGTTAGCTCGTCTACGCATGTAACTCTATGTGTACGCCATGTCACATGCATCTACAGTATCGGTCAATGGAGCGTTCGCTAATTCATGCAGACCAGGTGTAATATGACTAGTTTCACCAATAAATGTTTGTATAAATATAATAGCTACTTACACTGTTTTCCCAAATACCATACCATCAGCCTAAGGTCTCTCCACTGCTGGATATAGGCCTCTCCCATGGTTCGCCACCGCACACGATACTCGGCTCTTTTCATCCAACCACCACCAGGGAACTTCTTTAAGTCATCGGTGCTACGGTGCTGTAGCCTATTCGAAACACAGCCTGCTTCGAGGGCTAAATAAAAAAACACAGATAAATTAAAAAAATCTACATTCATATATTTGTTATCTCAATGTTTATTTAAACATTAGCTGGAAATAACATAATTCCAAAAGCCAAATTATAAATGTCGTTTCGCGTGAATTTCTTCTTCACTTTATTCAGTTTTCACTTTTGTATCTAAATATTTTTCGTGTCTTACTTCAAAACTTTAACGCATTTCGAAACCTGACCTACCTTCAAATATTACCATAAGCTATTCATCCATTCCGGCAACGTTAATCACTCTACAGTTGACTGTAGGTATCTATTGAAACAAGTGCATGCGTAGGCGCACCGGACGACGCAGCATAGTTTGACAAATCTATATTTGCGGGTGAAGAAAAGAGGAATTATTTTCTGTTATTTGGCGTTTGACTCTTATATAAAGTCGAATAAACATCATAAGCGACAGGTTAGCGTAATTACCATTCGCGTAATTTAACCTTTTTTTTAAATTTATGTATTTTTAAATTTTAATTGATGCTTCAACAAATGTATCTAATAAGTTGTATGTGTACGAGTATATTATTTTAATTTTAAGTGCTCACTTTAACTAATGTTAAACTATTAAAACTGTTATTAAAATATTAAAACTATTATTAAGTTATTAAAACTATTAAAATTACGACTGTTAAACTATGTTTTCATTTTACAATCTCGCTAGTGACAGTTTTCACTAAGTAGACTTTCTCGATGCCGCCGTAACGAAGTAATTTTACCGCTTCAGATGCCATATAGGCTGATAGGGTATCGCAGCGCATACATATCGTTGCTGCGCCTGTAAAATGAGACAAACGTTTTTTTTTTGTCCAAAAAGATTATTCGTTCGTTTCTATTAGGAATATCAAAAAACGTATATATCCGTATAATCCGTATATGCAGATATATCCGAAATCAATGTAAGGCTCGAAATAAATGAACAATCACGATTTTGACAAAATAACCTTTGTCTGTATCGCACCGTATGTGATCTGATTTTACTATAGTACCGTTTCCTTTGTTGCACGACTGTACCAAATTATTTTAAAGATTGACAATACCTACATTTGAAATTTGTTTCAAACTACATACTTTTTTTATAGAAAACGTAACAGACGGACGCGGGCAGGCGGCCCACGAGATAGCATATGGTCCTCTCCACCTATGGACACTTGCAATATCAGTGGGGTGCGCAGCCGATCTTGCTGAATTTTATACCTGGACTTAATTGTATTCATACAGTCACTATAGTATATCAAGACTTGTATTCATGCCCTTTGTATTCATGTGATTAAATAATCTGTATATTTTCCTATGAATAAAGTAAAATGCCACGTCGTTCTGGCGAAGCTGCACAGCGTATGTCTTTGCCTTTAAGTTTTCGTCTTACAATGAAAACCGACAGTGGCGCCACCCGCCACACATTAAGATAACTTTATCGCTTAGACTTTACAGATCTCCACGCTTTTTAATTGTGCGTCATTTTGTTTTCGGTTCAGTATTTTTATTCATGAATTCCAGCGGCCGCTTTTATGTATTTAAATACGCCTTTTACGGATTTTTTCCTTTGACCGTAGCACGCGAGCACGTTGTAAGTGAAACAAGAGAGCAATTAACATTTATTTTCGGTTTTGTTTGGGTCTTAAATCTTTTTGACCCGACTAAGTACGGGGAACAAGACTTCTGTAATTTAAAGACTGGTCGCTTAATCTGTATTCACCTGACGTACAAACCGCTTGCTTGAACTCCTTACGATGTTTTTGAAAAGGTATAATTAAGGTTCGAATAGTTTGAACATATGCAGTCAGTCATTGGTGGTCACCTGTTTTCACTTCGGGCCTTCTGGCGGCAAACTCGATAAAACGCTTCCAAATTTGTTAATGCAACTGTTATTAGAACTATAAGTATTTAATGTGCCTTCACTTGACTAAGGTTACATTGATTCGCAGTTATACTAACAGGTTATACAAACAAATATAATACAGGTTATAAAAAGGTACAAACAGGGTTAGACATGTCCTTGAATGGAGACCAGGTATCTGGAAGCGCAGTGTAAGATGGCGAGATGGATCGGTGACTTGTAGAAGTTTGCCAGTACTGGATGAATGAGAAGTACAGAAGAAACTATATTATGGTGGCGGTCCTTGTGAGAGACCTTTGTCGAATAGTGGAGTAGTAACCTATATCTAGCGTGTACCGTTTAATTATGATTATTTTTTTATAAAAAAAGGCGGCTGGAGAGCATACAGTCCACCTGATGGTAAGTGGATGCTGTCGTCCATAAACATCCGCGATACATACCAACATAAGTTCAGAATGACAAACATTGGCGCGCCCCCGGATGCGCCTGCCTACCTTTGCAGATTAAGGAATGGATTGGGAAAATGGGGAGGGATAGGATGGGATGAGAATGGGCTCTGGCATATCTCACTCACTACCGAAACACGTACGTACATTGGGGAAATACGATAAAGTAGGAAATGCAGTACATTTCGAGGTAGTCAATTGTGAGCGAGGGGTAAAGTGGCCAGTCGAGTGCGCCCAGCGGCTGTGGGAATGCAGCATGCACTCTCCCACCTCAAGCACGCACTTGTAGTACTTCCATTTTCTATTACAAGCAAGTATTGTGTAGTATAACAAATAGTCTTTGTGTTGGAGTAAGCAGGGTGAAATTATTTATGAGCAGTTCCATGCGACTCGCAACTATCGAGACCTTCACGCGAATTATCTATCAGTATATATATAATATACAAGCCCTTACACATACATTTATAGAAAACGAAAACCTAAACTCTCATGAAGCGACATTCGTCTAATTGCGAAAAGAAAGCGATACGTCTTTCCCTTCAACCGTTACTACACTCTATTCGTACTACCTTAAGGTTTTATATTGCAAGTCCACGTCATGCCCCAAGGGTAATACCGTGATATACGTCAGTAATGTTAGGCCTCCGCGATAAGAGTATTAACAATGGGTATTTAGCGAAAGTAGATGGCGATGAGAGGGAAATTTTCGATATGCCCGGAGGCGGTTGACGATTTTATTTTGTCTATTAATTGATTATGGGGTTTGGTATTGTGAACGAACGCTCGTGAAGAGATAGATATTCCACAGTATTGGACATATGGTGTAAGACGTTGATTATGTCGACAAAAAATTTCAGGAATTTTTCTTCAATATCAACCTCGCATTTATTTGAACTTCGTGGTATGAAATAAAACAGGACACTTTAGAGCTATAAACCGACTTGCTTAGAAGCTGGATATATTGTACAGAAGACCCCCTCCCTCCATGGTGAGATAATGTTTGTTAGACCTGTTGCCAACACAGTCTTTAAGCAGGTCTACCGTTGTTTAATATTTTTTCTGTTAACTAATGTAATATTCCGTCCAGAATTCTTTATATAAGATTCTCATCGAACCATAATCTGATGCGCTGCTGCATAATACGCACTCTGAATTTGCAAATAGGATAGACAATCTTCTGTCGCTTCATAAAAGATTGCCAGTCCAAGAAAGGTTTAGAACCCTGTGAACCTTTGAAGCATGCCCCTTGATAAATACCCGTCCAAACCATGAAAGTTTTATTCTCTATATAACCCTTTTATGTTGTTATAATGACTATATTTGGTTGATTTATTACTATAGGGCAAGGTCTTTTCTTACGATTACAAGGGTCCTTTTCGCCATAATCAAACACGCCGTTCCAGTACGGATCGGTCATACGGAAGCACGAAATATTTTTAACAAATTAATACATTATTAGGATGAATAGAATTATTGGAAATTGATCATTTAGTTTCTGCAATAAATAAGAACTTACGGGTATCACAGGGTACTAGCTTACGAGTCAACATTTTCATAGTCCCGTAATCTATAACGTTATCACTCAAAACATGTTTTCAAACGCCGCTTAACAGCTTTCAAGTACCAAATATAGTTTATCTAGGTTCTGTAAATAGAGTGAAAACAATGGCCTACGCCTTTCTATTTCTCTAAATCAAATAGTTCAGAAATCAACCACGGTTGCGCGGTAGGTAACTTCACCGTGCCATTAACACGCATACAGAAGCACTGTCCGGACCATATATCTAGCCGTTTTTTGGTTAGCCGGGAGAATCAACAACGCGAGTGAGCAACCATTGAAACGAGATTCAATAGAGTGCGGAAAGGTAACTCCGGCGAACGCGAGCAACAGTTGCCTTCCGATCACGCACAGGTAAATATTTTTATGCCGTGCTAAATTTTATTTCAGTCTTGTCCCAGAGTACTTCCACCATGTTGTTGCAACGTGAAACTGCTTATATGTGGACGTTTTGCTCATTTATATATGTAGTTCTAAAAAAATGTGAAGTAAGTGTTTATCAATATGAATTCTAAATACATGCTAAACCACATCAGTTTAGTTAAGCACTTCTTAAAATACTGTTTTAAAACATGTCAGTTTTTTGTGGTAAGGAGATTGAATTTTCAATTTAAATTTTTAAATTTTTTAATTGTCAAGTCACTTGCAATTAAGTCTTAGTCTATTTTTATATTGAGCACTCGAAAAAGTTTCTATTTGAGCTGTTATTAGCACAAAGGTGTATAGAATGATAACACCGAATGATTCCTTGCCTGGTGAACGGCTGTTTTACAATTAAATGAAGTTAACGTACTCCTTGCATTTGTACCTGTGATCCGTCGGTTATGAGAAGCGCTGTCGCCGCGCAGGCGCACTGTTGAGTTATGTGCGCGCAGGTTTACAATTTATTGCGATTAGAACTATCGTCCATAGTTTGCGGTACTTAACAAACATGTAAAAGATTTTTTCAACATTTATAATACATATTTACTTACTTTTTAAGAAAATTCGGTTGTATTTGAATAATGAATCCAGTATACAAAGATAAAATGAAGATACGATACCTAAAATTAGTACCTACTTCATTTTTAGGGCTTTATTTGTTAACATATTTTTTTATGCATTTTTCCATTTCAGAACACAGAGCCGAGCCGTATTTACTTTATTATGATGTAACAGTCCAAATTGTGAATATGTAATTAGATGTTATAAGTCCAAAGTTATCTTTCTCCTACTTATTCCGACACTTTTTTTATGAAGTGCAGTTTTTATGTTAATATATGTCAGTCGAAGAAAAGAAAACAAAAAAAAAATTGTACACAACAAACTCATTAAATTTTTTAGACTACTTTCACAATTTACTTCTTATTGGGGGAGGTCATGAAATGCTTTTGTAAATATTTTTCTGCTCGTTAATTTTTTTTTTTTGTATCCCACGAGAATAACGACACAATGTAACGCAATTTACTTTTACATTTGTTGAGATAGGTCGTGTGTTCTTACTCTATTTTTGTCAATCTTATTAGAAAACGTGCAATTATGTGAACAGATCACTTTCTCACGCGACTACGCATTGCGACAGGTCGTAGATTTTTATAGCATTCTTGATTCGTTTATACGAGGAGAAATCAAAAAGTAGTGAGAATGAGATAGAATATAATGACTATTGATAACTTAATAATTTATTTTTCTACATAGTCTCCGAGTCTCTCTACACACCGAGTCCAGCACTTTTCCAAGGCTTCAATCCCTTTCAAAAAAAAAGTTTTGTCTTGGTCCTGCAAAAAGCTCTCCACGGCATCTATCACCTCGTTATCGTCTTCGTACCTGTTTCCCCTTAAGTATTCTTTCAATTTGGGGAACAGATAAAAATCTCTAGGCACCAGATCTGGTGAATAAGGGGGATGGTCAACCAATTCGAAGCCAGCTTGTTGAATGGCAGCCATCGCAACTGCCGAGCTGTGCGCGGGTGCGTTGTCGTGATGAAACAGCACGCCCCTTCGAAGTTTCCCTCTCCTTTTCTCTTTGATGGTATTCCTCAACTTGGGAATTAATGCTGCATAATATTGGCCTGTAATAGTGGTTCCACGCTCCAGGTAATCAATCAACAATATCCCTTCTGAGTCCCAAAATATTGAGGCCATAATCTTGCCAGCCGATGCCACGGCACGAAACTTCTTCGGGGTCGGTGATGATGGCCGTTTCCATTGTGAAGATTGCTGTTTTGTCTCGGGATCAAAATGATGGACCCATGTTTCGTCCATTGTTACGAAACGAGACAAAAAGTTTTCAGAATCTTCTTGAAACTTGTCCAACAATGTCTTCGAAATGTCAAGTCGATTTTGTTTCTGACTGTCTGTTAACATTCTCGGCACCCATCTTGCGGAGACTTTTCTCATATTCAAAGATTGTTTCAATATGGATTGAATACTTCCATATGAAATGCCCGTTTCTTGAACTAAGTAACGGATGGTAACTCTTCGATCGCTCAATACAATTTTCTCGACTTTAACAACATTTCTTGGGTGACTGACGTCGATGGGCGGCCGCAACGATGTTCGTCTTCCGTGCTCGTTCTCCCTACTCGAAATTGAGAAGCCCACCTTGCGACAGTGGAATACGGCGGAGCAGACTCTCCTAATGTTGCCTCCAAATCGCAGTGAATCTGTTGCGTCGTTAACTTTTTTAAACAGAGGTATTTAATAACGGCTCGCACTTCGTTTTTCTCCATTTTCGAGAACACGTTCCGACACGAAGCAAACAAATGACTACATTCAGAAAAAAAACAAAAGAGAATCGAAGACTTTTTCTTTATTAATATTACAAATATCTGAGCTATGCCTGCCAGTATTTATTTTTTTTCTTACCAAGGAGTATATATGTCGTTCTCACTAATTTTTGATCACCCCTCGTAGGTAGAAAAAAATAATACTTTAAAATACTACGTAACAGTATCTCTAAATAAATTTATGTTGAATGAGAAAGTGACTGACTGTATGAGAAGATCATTTTCCATTGCATTTCATTCTGTTTATTGAAACAATACAGCATTATTATATTACGTTACCTGTGTTTGCGACAAAAATGTCAGTACTAGTAGCCTTTTGTCAAGATTTTTCAGTTTTACATTTTTTTTTTTTTTTTATGGACGAAGGTGGCAGACGAGCATACAGTCCACCTGATGGTAAGTGGATACTGTAGCCCATAGACATCCGTGATACATGCCAACATTAGTCCGAAATGACAACGTTGGCACGCCTCCGGATGCGCTGCCTACCTTTGGATATAGGGATGGGTTTGGAGAAAGGGTTGGAAAAATGGGGAGGGATAGAATGGGAATGGGCTCTTGCACATCTCACTTACTACCGAAACACGTACGTACATTAGGGAAATAAGATAAAGTGGGAAATGTAGTACATTTCAAGGTAGTCTTCTGTGAGAGAGGGGTAACGTGGCCAGTCGAGTGCGTCCAGCGGCTGTTGGATTGCAGCGTGCACTCTCCCCCTCTCTTGATATGGTTGGATTGCATTATATATGGTAACCCTGGTCCCATCCCACCATATCCCATCGAATAGTCAATATAATTAATGTAATACCTAAGAGTAACACCTTATTTCATATTCCCTATGATTCCAGCGGGAACTTGTAACGATTCGGGATAAAATGTGGATAAGAGATCTTTGTAATCGATAGGGAAGTATACGGTCGATCTGGACGAAGTACCCTAAATTTTAACCTGGCACATAGGCTAAAACAATGCCAAGTTTAATTAAAATCCGTCCAGTGGTTTTTACAGCCCAGTGGTCCTATAGTTCTCTCAGTTTCCGCAGCAACCAACACTATTTATACATATAAATCTTGACTAAGCCGTTTCTCTACATTTAAGTTTTTTATTTTAAAACGAACCTAAACAGCATTTTTTTCAAATTTTGTCAGTCTGAATGCACATCACGCAAAAGCCACGAGACACAATTTAAAGAAACCTGGCATAGTTATAGCTTATGGCCTTGGTTAACATTTAGGATACATTTTATCCCGATCCGTTATAGATTTCCCACGGGAATCACTGGCACCTGGCACCGCTGTTTTATTAATAAAGCTTTGATATCAAAAGGCTAACAACGAAGACGAAGCCGTCGCCGTCGCCAGCCACTAGTGCCGCGATAAGAATCTGCTCTAACAACAATACCAACAACCATTCCTATCAATTACCCGCGCATGCGCAGCCGCGCCCAGTCGAAATCAATTACATTGCTGTTATCAGCGCTGTATAATGGCGAGCAATTTGAGTGGTGACCAATAACGGTATCTGTTGTGATCGCTGTTGCGCAAGAATTGTAATATGGTATCTGTATTGCTATAATTGCATATTTTTCTTATAGAAAGTGGCAGACGAATAGACAGTCCACCCGATGGTAAGTGGATACCATCGCCGTGCGACATCCGCGATACATGTCAATGTCGCCAGAGGGCGGGCCTGTCCCTTTCCGCACTTTTAGGTACGAAAATATGGCTACAACGGCGGGCCCCTGCGCAGGGTTTTATTTCAGTCGGTTGCCGGGAACTCTTTGTAACGCATGCGCAAATAAAAGCGTTTAAAATTACCATCATATTGTGTAAGTATGTATACTACGCTTTATTTAATTATATTTTAGGATAAATTTAAAATTGTGTTTAAAACAAAACTGCTGTAATTAGTTATATTATAATTATGGGTGCCAACCTTTGCGATTCAAGCACGACGTATCATTGTGTGCGTGACCTTCTGTGGTTCAGTGTTGTCCGATGCGCGTAGAATTCAATTTGGCTCGCGCTGAAGGAAATTTTATGTTTTAGGTATGTTTTTGTAGGTTTTATGGAGAGTTTCAAAAGAGTTTTGCTATAGACTTTGCAAACATTCTAACGCAAATTGAGTAATTTTTTGTCCATTATCATCCTCTAGCATTTTACAAGTAATCAAATAGGGTCGACATAAAATGTTCACATTCAGTGGTTTTATTAAAAACTGGACTATATAATGTCCTAAAAAGTATGTTGTTTCGTCCAACGATATCCACAATTTCAAACGTAATTACTGAAATTTATCTAGTTTACAGTCGGTTAAACTTTTAACAGGTAGGAAAAGCTCTTCACTTGCAGACTGCATATCTTTAATGCTTATCACAACAGCTATTTACTACCTGATGGCCGGCGAATAACCTCGCATCGCTATGCGGCCTTGGCCCCTCGTTTCCGTGCCCTCGGGCTAGACTTTCACTCGAGACTCCGCCCTCAGAGATGAAAGCTATTTCTAGGTACTCTTAGCACTTGAACATCTTAGTCTTTGTTCCAATCAATCGGGGTCAATAACTCTTGATCTTGAATGGCGTGAAGAAATTCTTTAATCTGTTCTAACTTCACCAAAAATTTAAATATCGAAAATATTTTTTGATAAAAAAAAGTTCGACGTTTCAACAAATACAAAAAAAATGTATTTTAAATATATTGCTGGGGTCATTTAAAATTAAAATTAGGCGTCTAAAACTACAGAACGGATTTGGATTGATATTTTATATTCGTATAGTCTGCTATCCGTAAAATTTCATCTCCATACGATATTAAGGACCTGAAAAATAGGTAGATGATATTCCAATAGATATTGCAAAATTCAGTCTTATTACTTTACTTATAACACAAACATTTCTCCAGAATTCTATAAAATATTTCAATTGATATAATGTTTAGACCGCAGATCTAGGATTTTTAACTAGTCTTATTTCATGTTTCAAAATACAAAATACAGGCAGCAAATATAAATATTTAATAAATTTTACTAATGACATGTCATTCCGACATTAGTTTGACATAAACACAATCAACCAAATATTTTTTTTTAAATTCATTTACTATAAAACAGATAAAATGTCTGAAATATCTTTAGTAGTAGACGAAGAAACCGACGTTCTCTTCGAAGGGGAATTTGAAGAGAGTTCTGAAGAACCATCAATGGAGGATTGGTCGTCCCTTATACTGGTACCATCAGAAGACAACCTGAAACGAATCCTTCACGCGGAGGGTCTGTATAATCCAGGATGTGGCGAATTATGTGGAAAATATATAGCCATGTCAGACAGTTCTATTTTCAAACATCCATATTACAACTATCCCGCCGTTATTGACCCTGGGATATTAAAAACACTCCAGGAACCAATAGAAGCGGTCGTATATCCTGACGATGGTCAGGCATTGTACCTAGCGACTTGTAAGGAAATGAACCAATGTCCTGTCAGAATTTTTTACAGAAATTTACTCGAGGATACGATTGATTTGAGTTATTACTGCGTAAATCCTATTGGTGTTCGCGCAATGGCCATGTCATTGCGGTGTAACAAAACGGTCCAAACTTTCAACTTAACAGACAGTTTTTTAAACAATGACGCATGCTACCATCTACATCAGATGCTGAAATCGAATTCCTGCTTATACGAACTTAATTTATCTGGATGTAGAATCGGTCCTGATGGTGCAAGGCGGTTGTTTGTTGGATTGCCTGATAACAAGACACTGCGTATCTTGAACCTGAACAGGAACCAACTAGGAGACAGTGGTGGTGAACTTCTAGCTCAATCTGTTTTCAAAGGCATTAGTGTACAACAGTTGTATTTGAGCTCTAACAATCTCGGTTCTAAAACTGGCATTGCCTTGGCAGAAGCCTTTGAATCTCACAATAACTTGACATATTTAGACCTGTCGCGAAATAATTTCTATACACCAGCTGGAACATACGCTTTACTCTCTCGTCTGTCAGAGAACAAGAATTTACAAATGCTGAACTTGTCCTATAATTCACTTAATGGACCGCGCATTGGTTTTGCCATAGCAAAAATTTTATCGGCCACTAATTTACGCCACCTGGATCTTAGTAATAATAAAATACAAGGTGAATGTGTAACTAATTTTCTACAAGCCTCACATGAACTAGTCAGCTTAAACTTATCATTTAATCCGATGACGCCTGATGATGCTTTAGCAGTAATTACAAAGATGACAAAACCAATAGTCAAACTGCAAGAGCTCGTCATGGAAAACATATCTGTAGATCTTGCGTTTTTGAGTGTTTTAGACGAAGTTACGAGTATGCAGTCGGGGAAGGACTTCATTGTCATTTACGGGGATGTTGTTGGAAGTTTTAAAGCGAAAGAACCAGACATGAGAGACGTCTTGCTTAATCGAGCGCAGTTTTTGACTAAAAAATTAAAGAAACAATCTGTAGATATTGTTATAGTGGTACTGGAGCTTCTAAAATACAATAATTTTATAATGGACGCCAAAAGCTTTTTGGCGGCTATACGGAATTCTGGGGCACCTTTGGATGATGAACTAATAAAAGAGTTAATTTTGACATTTCCTGGACCTTCAAATTCGAAAACAAAAACAATTGACGTAGCACTTCTAGGAGACTTCATACGAAGGAAGTGGCCAGGCCGGAAACTACCGCAGACACCCCCACAAGAGCCTGCACATGAACCCTAACCGTTATCAGAACCACAAAAAAGTAAAAAAGTAAAAAGTAAGTAGTTTTTGTACTTGTATGCTTTTGTTTGTTACATGTTATCTATATTTTTTAGTTATTTATGTTCGTATATTATTTTTTTTTAATTCGTATGTTTTAGTTATTATTTTAAGTATTTATATTTTACGAAATAAAGATTTTAATGAAGATAAACTTTTACTGTATTATTACTTTTAATGTCCAGTCCAGTGGTTTATGTGTCTGCGCACGCGCGATCTTGATCTTAATAAAAGTATAGTAAATGTTAGAACTTAATAAAAAAATATCCTAAATATTAAGACAGTATATCTATACCTACCTATAGGTATAGATGTCCTGTATTCATCTTATATGAGTCATGCGTATGGGTTTAAATAATTAATGGTCTAATGTCAAACAAACATCTATCAATGAAGCACGTCAGTCCTGTCCGATATTAATGATTAATACAGTATAATTATTACTGTAATAATTAATACAGTATTAATTAACATATGTAATAATTATTAATAACAGTATGTATTAATTAATAAGATGTCCTGTAATAAGCTGTAAGCTCAGCTTAAGCTTACTTTGCTTAATTTGATTTGCTGTAAGGTCAGCTTGACAGGTCATGAAACCAGTTTCATGACCTGTCAAACTGACCTTTGACCTTCAATTGTTTTTCGTTGCTTTATGAGTTCTATTTGTTCAAAAGATGCGCTTGTCTTATCAAAATCTGTCCGATAGTATTGACGTAATGAGCGTGCGGAGTGACAAACAAAAATTCCAATATATTGACGTTTCCGGCTCTATCATTCATAATGTATACTTGACGATATTTTTATGTATATACACAGACGGCATATTCATGTTTTTTTTTGTTTTATGTTATTTTATCCGTGAAAAATAATATTAAAATTATCGGTTTAGCGTCCCAGATAACTTAAAAAAAGTTTTTAAATAGCTCTATTTTTATTGTTTTTCTTTACAAATGGGAAGTTAGAGTATGTTTATTCTTTCATCTTGAAATAACGAGATTTTAATTTAGAAATCCTTAACTAAAGTGTAACCTTAATGTAGAATACACTCAGGTGAACTGATAACTTGAAAAAAGTCGCCGATAGTAGCTGAAAAATGAGAAAAATAAATGAGAAGAACGGAAGTGATAGTTGTCCATGGGAGAGCCTTATATCCAACAATCATCGATATGGAAGTAGACTAGATTACACATCATACGTTCTTATCAAAGAAACCTGGTTGACAATTTCTGGGGGAGGGTCGGGGGGGGAGGGGGGGGGGGGTGAAGCAGATGAGGAGGGGTTCATTAAAAAGTCAAATTTGAAACTTAAGCACTACGTAATAAGAATGTTCCATTATCAAATCATATATGAATTAAAGTATTCTAGAGCTACTGAACATAGAAACACTATTAGACTGTAACGTGCTTGTATAATATATCTAGTCTTGTTCTTCTCTTTTGTCGTTCCCTCACTAATGAGGATCGTGACCATATGTGATTTGTCTCCATTTGCTTCTGTCCAGCGACAGTTCAATAGATCGTTGTTGAGTTTCTCCTGTTGCCTCTACAATACTTTTACATCATAATCTCAAATCGATGCTAGCAGTGGAGAGAGACACAGGCTGATGGTATGGTATATATGATAACAGTCAATACCGACAATAAGGTCCCTTTGCCTTTATATGTCTTTTTGAATAGTACTGTTTATAAAAAATATTTTAACTTTTCAAAATGAATGCGTAAATATTGATAGTGTGTAATGCGATCAATTTTATTTTATTGGAATTTTATTTCCCCGTGCACTCGCAACAATAATTAAAATATCGTAAACGCATTGCATGCGCGTGCGCCATACGATCCCCGTTTTGTAGTTATACCGCCGTTAAATCGCTCGCGCTTAACAATGCGCCTTTTTCTTAAAATATGGATGAAACGATATAAATTGATTTTTTTATTGTACAATAAAAAATGTATAATGTATGTTATATATGTATAATGTATGTATGTATGCACCAACCAATCATTACTGACGACTTGTTTTAGGTCATCAATCGTCTACTTTACCCAGTACCTGGTCTCTATTCGAGGACTCGCCTATTTTATCGGTTATCGGTCCTATATCTGTATAGCATCTGTATAATAGATCTTAGGCCCCACATACACCGCAATGCGATCGGGCCGCGACGGTGTTTTTCTTAACCATCAATAGAGTCAGGAGCGGCATAATTAGAGGTAAATGCAACCCGATCTTGTTGGAGTCTGCACTCATGTGCCTGAAAATTATGTTCGGGCTGGTCGCAGGGTCTTGTTTGTTGTCCTCCGGTGCAGAATAGTATTTGGTCTGAACGTGTATAATAAAGAATTTAGAATATAAAATCTTTGGCGGACAACAAAAAAGTCGGATGACTCATTACCAGAAGTATTTTAGCCTGAACTTTTTAAAAAAAAATGTTTTAAACCCCATACCATTGCATAATAATCTTTGGATCTAAATGCTTTAGTGACAAACCAACCGCCTTCCCTTAGAAAGTGTGTGGCTAATTTCAAAGCACTCAATGTGAGACATGCTTGCTGGCAAGCATCGTGGAGCCAGTTCAAACCAACATTTGGTACTCCGTCATAACGGAGTCCTGGCGTCATTGCACCGGACCCGAGGACATCCCATTTGTTTTGCAATAGTTTGGCACAAAACATATCTTTTTTCAAAGGCGACTGTTTTATAAATGTAACTAATTTGGCGAGACAAGTTCAAAATTTTCTCGAATGAAACCGGACGCCAAAGCATGAAGTAATTATATAACCACATTCTTCAACAGTTTTCGAGTTGTTAGATACTTACAAGTAAACAGATGTAATACGTTTTGTAAATTTTATTTTAATGAAATTAGCTGTTACATAGTGTATGTAATGTTCATTTTTCTTTCTATATAATCTGTATAGAGCCTTTTTTATTCTTTAAATACTGGCAGCGAACTTAGAAACTAATAAAAATATTTTTTTTACGAAAGTGTGTTCATTGTCAAACTTTGATATTCTCTTTATAATAATTCTTATCAATATTCTCTTATAGATTTAATTTTTTAGACCACAAATCGTCAAATATATATTAGTTATATATTTTTTTAAGAATTATTTACGCAGAAAAGGCTAAAATGTCGGCCGAAGTATCCATTGCAGAAGTACAGACTGAACAGACCAAAGTTCTCTTTAAGAATGAAACCGATGATAGCTCTGAAGAACCCATGGAGGAATGGTCTTCCCTTATACTGGCAACACACGAAGATAATATGAAGCGAATCCTTCACACGAGTGGTCTCCATGATCCAGGAAGCGGCGAACTGTGCGAAAAGTATATAGTCCAGTCAGACAGTTCAGTCCTCAGGCATCCGTACTACAGCTATCCAGCCGTTGTTAACCCTGGCATATTAGAAGCATTGCAGGAACCAGAAGAAGCTGTCATATATCCTGATGATGGTCAGGCGTTGTATCTAGCTATTTGCAAAGAAATGGGCCAATTTCCTGCCAGAATTTTTCACAGAAATTTACTCGAGGAGACAATTGACTTGAAATATTACTGCGTAAATCCTAATGGTGTTCGCGCAATGGCCACGGCATTGCAGTGTAACAAAACAGTCAAAACTTTCAATTTAATGAACAATTTTTTAAGCAATGACGCATGCTACCATCTAGGTCAGATGCTCAAATCGAATTCCTTCTTGTACGAGCTTAATTTATCTGGATGTAAAATAGGTTCTGATGGTGCAAGGCGGTTGTTTGCTGGACTACCTGATAACAAGACACTGCGTGTCTTGAACCTGAACAAAAATGAACTAGGAGACAGTGGAGGCGAACTTCTAGCTCAATCAGTTTTCAAAGGTATATGTGTACAACAATTGTATTTGAGCTACAATAATCTCGGTTCTGAAACTGGTATTGCCTTGGCAGAAGCATTTGAAACTCACAATAAATTTACTAATTTAGACCTATCGTGGAATAATTTCTATACACCAGCTGGAACGTACGCTTTACTATCTCGTCTGTCAGAGAACAACAATTTTCAAGAATTGAACATGTCCCATAATTCACTTAACGGTCCCCGCATCGGGTCTGCACTAGCGAAAATTTTGTCTGCTTCTAATTTACGCCACTTGGATATTAGCAGCAATAAATTACAAGGTGACGCTGTGAATATTTTTTTAAAAGCCTTACACAAACCGAAGAAACTAGTCAGCTTAAACTTATCATTTAATCCGATGACGCCTGGTGATGCTTTAACAGTAATTACAAAGATGACAAAGCCGATAGTTAAACTGCAAGAGCTCATAATGGAAAACATAGCCGTAGATGTTGAGTTTTTGAATACATTGAAGGAAGTTAAAATGATGAAGTCTAGGAAGAAATTTGTTGTGACTTACGGATATGTTCTTTCAAGTTTTAAACCGGTGGGTCCTGATCTAAGAGATGTGTTGCTTAATCGAGCTGACTATTTAGCTAAGAAACCAAAGAACAAACCTGTGGATATAGCTCTACTGGTACTGCAGCTTCTAAAAAATAGTGATAATTTTATAATGGAAACCAAGGCCTTTATGAGAGCCCTAAAAGAGTCAGGTGCTTCATTGGATGATGACTTGCTAAATTCAATAATAATGACGTTCCCTGGACCCATTGTAGATAAATCGAAAACAATTGATATTACACGTCTAGGAGATTATATAAAGAGGAAGTGGCCAGACCGAAAGTTACCGCCGACTCCTCCACCAGAGCCCGAATGCGAACCTGAACCGACAAAAACGAAAGGCAAAGGAAAAAAGTGATGTTTGTGATTCGTATTATATTTTAAGCTACGATTTGGACTATATAGTTAATTATTATTAATCAATTAATTTATAAAGAGATAGATTTTAATTGGTTTATTTATTTTTGAAGGTCTTCCTGTTAACCGTTGACTGTGACATGATTATTGCACAAAGGTACGGTTCCATGGCGTACATAGGTAGCAGTTTTGATAATTTGTATTCATTGCACGTTACTTTATTTCCTTACCCTTTAAATTCGGGTGCTGGTCGTGGTTCACCTGCTTAGTCCACTCGGGTGGACCACGGGCATAGTTCTTGCCCGTAGTCCACCTTTGTCCACCTGGGTCTACCACAAATTGTACTTACCCCCAAAGTACAATTGACAAATTTCAAAATTGCCTTTTCCCAAATGACTAGTCTAAATGGCTTTGGTAACTAGACCTGAAGCCACGCTGTAACCAAACTAACCTAACAGGTCGGTCCTGCGGTAGACAATTGCCTGTCCATTGCTATTTCAACTTTATCGAATGTCTTCGTTTCGAATTTCATCCCTTAAACAAAAGAAACTCGCAAGTATAGTTAGCTCTGTAAAGCTCGCTGAACTTCTTTAAATTTATCGATGAGACTAACCATTAGTCCCAAGTTTCGGCAGCGTGAGAAATAGTATCAAAAACAGCTTTTGACAAATTTTGTTTCCTCTATTTTAAAATTACGTGTAAATATATTTTCTTGTTGAAGTCCAATGTTCCCATGGTCTTGTATCTTGCATCGTGAGGCTTGGCTGTTCTTCAGTAGTCTAAACGAGTGATTTACATCGCCGACACAAAGCGGGGTTCGCGACGCGTGTCCAATGTGGCACGATACGGCATAATTAATGAGACGACTGTATCGGCACATGTAAATAACCTTGCAGAGAATGCACGTTTTACTTGAACGATTAGTTGGCGAATTATGATTTACATATTAATAGTGTGATTGTTTCCACTGTGTCTTAACACGTCATTTTTGTTTTCGCCGCTCTCTTTCGTCACTTCCTTTATTCTTCGAGTAGAATAGGTACGTTTATATTTCATGTTTAGTCAATATCTTTATCTGACGAAGGCATGTAAACAACTGCTTTATTTTTTAATTATAATAACGAAATAGAAATAATTCAATGAGCAGCAGAAAATACTGAAGGGGCAGCAAATCGATGGCAACAAATTTAATGGTGGGTTAGGTTCAGGTTCTTTGGTAACAATAAACAATAGTGAAGCGTGACTCCTTCGACTTTGTAAGATTTTTTTACAATTTATTGTACACATATAACATGAAACAAATAAAAAGGAAGAATAGAAAAAGATATGCAAAAGGCACGCTTATCTCCCGCGGAGATTTCTTCCAGCAGGCCCGGGAAAGTGAAATATGGGTCAAGACAGAAAGGCAGGCGTAGTGTGTACGCTAAATTTGTATAATTATTTAATAGTACAATAATATTAACAAAATACATACTCAAATATATATTTACATACATATAACTTCCTTTCCTTTCCCAGTAATTTAAAATTACCTTATTTATTCAAAAATAATTTGTTTTCCTGCTCATTTAGTACTCGTTGAAATACAAGTCATAACGAAATAGAGCCGATGATGATTTTGTTAGGATTTATGATTTTTACACTCTTTATCGTTCAGTACTTCTTACAATAGCATAAAGCTGTCAAGCAATGCGTTATGTTTCCTCTTCCCTCGGCGTTCGTGCGCTAACCTATGAGCACGGCCAATCCCGTTGACGCGATACAGAGATCCATCCAATGCTCGCCCGAAGCGTGGTGAAATGGAGCCGCGCACTGACCACAGATACTCCGAACTCGCACGGTAGCGTGCGTCACGCAAGCCGCTGTCCTCTTTATTATTATTTATTGCTTTCCAATAATCTCTGACTAGATAATATGTTTAACAAAATAAAATGTGTCGGGCCGACATTCTTACACCATAACAGCGGCGAGTGAGATGTTGCCAGAGCTACAAGATTGTGACTTTAGTGGACTTTATTCTTTACGATTTGAAAGTAGTACATATAAGTCTGTGGCATAACTATATCTTCAAAGCTAATCTATGATAGTAATACATTTTGGATTTAACAATTACTTCCATGGCCATACTATTATATTCTTTTATAGTAAGAAGCTGACAGACGAACAGACTTTCCATCCAGTGGTAGATGGATACTGTCGCACAAAGACACCAACAATACAAACCTAACATTAGTCAAGAATGACAAACGTTGGCACGTGTACGAATGCGTACCTCGTCACTCATTATTCTTCACGGATATTTGTATGTATTGCTGTTACTACTTACCATCAAATCGACTGTTTACTCGTCTACCACTTTTTTCTATACATATAAAAATCTATGCATGCCCTCTAATCCAGAATCTGGTAATATGACTTTATTTTCCGCCATATTAACGACTAGAATGGGCCCAGGGAACTTGGAAAGTTCAATAAATTTTGTCTTTTTCTAATAAACTTTATAATAACAACGACCATTTCTGTTTCAGGTAACTTTCACATCAATAACGCCATAAAAGTACGTAGAAAGTCGCACCTCAAATCGCCACGAATCATAAAACATAGGTGCGTTTCGATTAAGATCACAGTACAAATAAAAAAATAGTAGGTATACTCCGCTTTATTCACGAAATTATGATGCCCGATTGGTGTACCGTAGCATACCATCAGCCTGCGTCTCTCTACTGCTGGATATAGGGCTCTTCCAAGGACCGCTACCACATACGATCTTCAGTTCTTCTCACCCAGCCTCTAGCGGTGACATTCTTCAAGTCTTCAGTTCACCTGCCCGGAGGACCCCCGAGGCGTGGAACAGGACTGTAGTTGTCTTGTTCTTCAAACTATTGGTATATATAGGCTGACAATTTGTTTGGTGAATAAACACGGACAACACCTTTTGTTTCTTATTAAAATCACCTGCATGAATCACCTGCATTCGTCAATAATCAAGATTGACGAATGGCGCTATGTCCGTAATTGCACTGCCTGCTCTTAGGGCTGTAAAAAATGGCTTGTATTCAACGAGCAGCAAAAAATACTAAAACAGCAAAATAAATATTTTTTGAATAACTAAGTAAATAATTTTAAATTAGGTCGTGGTCACACTTGGCAACAGTTTGCGACAGACTGTTAGCGTCGAATGCCATTTCAAACTCGTACTATTCAATACTATTTCAAATTGATCGTTCACACTACACATACAGTATGCAGTTTTCGGCAAATTTGCTCTTGTTTAGTCAGCAACTAATTTGCTGCATACTGACTGAAAATGCGCGCGCAAACGATTCAGTTCAAATTAACAGGGTAACAAATTAAAGTTAACAGTTAGTTAACAGGGTAAAAAAAAAAATATTGGGTACATACCCAATATTTTTTTTTTTATGGACGAAGGTGGCAGACGAGCATACAGTCCACCTGATGGTAAGTGGATACTGTAGCCCATAGACATCCGTGATACATGCCAACATTAGTCCAAAATGACAACGTTGGCACGCCTTCGGATGCGCTGCCTACCTTTGGATATAGGAATGGGTTTGGAGAAAGGGTTGGGAAAATGGGGAGGGATAGGATGGGAATGGGCTCTGGCACATCTCACTCACTACCGAAACACGTACGTACATTAGGGAAATAAGATAAAGTGGGAAATGTAGTACATTTCAAGGTAGTCTTCTGTGAGAGAGGGGTAACATGGCCAGTCGAGTGCGCCCAGCGGCTGTTGGATTGCAGCGTGCACTCTCCCCCTCATGAATTCTATATACCCAATATCTTCTTCTAGTGCTTCCATGATAGCCACCAACTCAATTATATCCATAATCGATAGAACACAACTATTCCTCTCGGCACACGAATGTCAACTGAATTAATCGTTTCATACGACTACGACTCCTGCGATAACAGCTAACAGCGCTCGGCGGCATATCTACTATAGTCTGCATATTTGCTCAGTAACCAGCTAAGATTCGGCCCACTAACAGACAGCCGCAAACTGTTTGCCAAGTGCAGCCACAGTCTTACCATTAATTACATCACCGACGACGGAGTCCCACGAAGCGGGATTCCTACTTCTTTATTGTCACAAGAGAATCTAAACCCACCCACCATTCAATTTGCTGCCCGTGCAATATTTTCTGTTGCTCACTTAATTATTTCCCGGAAAAAAAATGTGTAGAAAGGGGAGTAGGAATTATCAATATCAATTATCAAAAAATGATAGAAACCTTTAGAAGAACCATGCAGGCCCGACAACAATTTCTTAGTAGCTTTCCTACCCTGTATTTGCAGATTGCCACACACAGAAATATTTTTTGTAAAAGTCCATCTATCCTAACCTAGAGCTTCTTAGCTAACTGTAATCCGAATGCTTGATGTTTGAGTTCTATTTCGCAGTTTGAGTGTAGTTTCCTTACTGTTCCTTCTCTATACCTGACTAGGATCGTCTAGTTATCAGTGCATCTTTAGTGCTTCTAACCAATTCACCCTGAGGCTGTGTTTAGGTTTACTTTATGACCAATCCGTTGAAAGCCTGGCTTGGTGGTTATTTAATCTTTGCATGTTGCGTTTATCTCTATACCTATTTCGATAGCGTGGCCCGATTGGGACTTGGAGCCAACTTGGAGCCAGATTTTATTATGATAAGTGATACAAAAAGACTGCGATGGAATAACTTTGTTGCAGAAGCGGACTGTCATTAATGTTTGCTTTGAATTTTGATCGTTTAAAGCGAAGAGCGGTGTCGCAAAGGAGAGATGCCTACACTTTTCATATTTCGTGTTGAACACTTGATCACAGGAGAGCCAGATCATCTCTTTCTAGCGAGGGACTATTAATTGGCACTACAGAAAAAATATGTCATTGTCCTATACTGTGGTCTTCTTTCTACTAAGCCCTTCATCTTAGTTATTTTTCAAGATATTTTGATATCTTTTTTGCAGATCGAATTACAAGTATAGTATATTAAATTACTTAATTATACTTGATGTTATTAAAGCAAAGGGACCTTTTTGTCGAGATGGACTTTGGTTAAGATTCTCTAACTTAAAATTCATGACGCTGTTTTAATGGTATCATGTTGAAACAACTGATATTTTTTTAACATAAACTGTATGTATTAATTTCCTCAGATGTATTAACATAACTTTTATTACATAAGATCTTCAATCTTATCATCGCTTGTTTCCTTTTATTCCAAATATTTACTGTTTTTGTAACTACTCTTTGTGTACACCTACATGTGACTAAAATATTTATCAAAGGTTATGTGGCAGAGATTTCTTTTAGCTTCTTTAAGATAAGATCGTCTTTTGTGCATTTCATGTATTTACAATGCCTGTTATTATTTCATTTTGGCGTGCAATAAAGAGTTTTATAATTAATCTGTATGTTCCTTTTTTTATATTAATAGTGAAATGGCATTTTTTCATTTAAAACTAACGATTAGAATCACACTTCATATCTGAAACAGAAATTCTGTTAAGTTATATTAGTTTAAATTATATTATAAGCTGTAAAACTTTGAAAACCTTAATAGGGCATTATTACTAGCTAAGTATTATTATTATTTTATGGACGAAGGCGACAGACGAGCATACAGTCCACCTAATGGTAGGTGGATACTGTCGCCCATAGACATCCGCGATACATGCCAATATTAGTCCAAAATGACAAACGACGGCACGCCCCCGGATGCGCTGCCTACCTTTGGAGATATAGGAATGGATTTGGAGAAAGGGTTGGGAATATAGGGAGGGATAGGATGGGAATGTGTTCTGACACATTTCACTCACTACCGAAACACGTACGTACATTAGGGACATAAGATAAAATGGGAAATGCAGTACATTTGAAGGTAGTCTTCTGTGAGAGAGGAGGAGTAACTTGGCCAGTCGAGCGCGCCCAGCAGCTGTTGGATTGCAGCATGCACTCTCCCCCTCAAATGTAAAATTGTATGCTGTGTGGTCTTCCAATTTAATAAATAAATAACTAAATCAAATAATCAAATCATGACGTCTCCTGCTTTCATTACTTATTTACAAACCTTTAATAAATGAATAAATACCTTCAGGCACAAATATAAATCGTCCAAGCAATACAGAAAATGTAAAATTTGGTCAGTAGAAAGTGTTTGGAGTGGCGCCGCAGTTGCGTGGGCGCACTGATTAGGAATTCGCGTTTCGTACCTTTTCCACACGGACAGACGTGTTTACACTTTTACTTTTTGTGTTTATATATCTGTCTTATTTGCACACTATTTATCCGTCCAAGGTGAAATTGTTTTAATTAGCTGTTTAGTTTTATCTGGAGGACTCGACGTTGATGTATCTCTCGTAATAGATACCAAAGTTTATCTTTAACTGTACTTATACTATAAGTTATTGTTATAAGTAACCTTATTGCGATGAAAAGATTTTACATTATATGTCTAACTTGGGCAACTTAAACATAAGATTTTTGATTTTTAAACACTTTATTGCACACCAACACAAAACAATACAGTAACAGACATTGTAACATATGTATTGCACAAAAGGCGGTCTTATAGCTATTAGCGATCTCTGCCAGGACAACCTTTGCGTAGAGAGGAAATAAAAAAAATAATCCCAGGTAGACAGATAATATATAAAATACATATATTTATTGATTTATTCTTAACTAGCGACCCGCTCTCGCTTCACTTCAATTTACCGTATAAGTTTTTTTTTTCAAAATTTCAAAATAAAATATAGCATATATTAGACACGAATAATGTAGCTTCCTATTTGTGAAACAATTTTTGAAATAGGTTTAGTACTTCCAGAGATTACCCCCAACATACCCACAAACACACAATTTTACATCTTTGTTATATTAGTATACTTAGATATAGATTGCACAAAGTGACAAAGGACTGGGAGATAACGCTTAGAAACATTATCTCCCAGTCCCCTTTCATATATAATACGTACATATCAATACACTTATATACAACATATATACATTTTATACATTTTTTCCCGTCGGTATCGTAAAAGGCAACTAAGGAATATTAAAGCCGCTACCACAATCCCTGGGGAACTACAGCACCTCTGAAAGAGTGGATTCGCCAGACAGCTTAGCCAGCGTAGCGTTTTAAGGACTTACTAAGGACAGTGTGCATGACGAGGCCCGTATTCAGCAGTGGACGAAATTACGGTGGTAGTAATCTCTAACCACCTTTGGTATCGGGTTTGTAGCAATGCCAATTTTCCACACACCAGTGTATGGACCGGTACCTTGGCGAACTGGTTTGAACTGATTATCTGACTGCTGATTATTTTCACTTGATTTTAAACAATTTCAAAGTTTAAAACTTATGCTGTCAATGTCGAGTCCCGTCGAAATAAGTCAAGAGTCGCTCAATAAACCAATAGTAGGTTTACTGAGGACAGAAGAGGACTCCTTGGAAACACGCGAAAAACGCAGGCGTAGGTAAATTATATAAAAAAAAATATTACCACAAACATCACGCACGAATAACACTTTAAAGTTTAATAAATCATCACCATTCAACCACAAAACGTACAATACACAATTTTTATAATAATAATTAAACAAAAACTCAACTTCACTTCACCAGTTACCGCCTAAAAGTTATATATACAATGTTTGAAAGCCACAACTTCCCAATACATATTCAATAAACGGAAATATGCACTAAAATGAAACCGTAAAACATCTGGACGACCTTTGCGTAAAGATTATTATTTTTAATAAGGATAAGTTGACTGTTCACTTTTAAAAACTGAAAGTACGGCATTAAACTCGCATTGTCGGTGATTTCATATTAATAAATCAACAAAAAATAATGTTGCTATTAAATAAAATGGTATAAAATTTAACGATTTACACGAAGTAAATTCGGTTCTTATCAGATGTGATTTTACGCCGACCCAATAAGGGTTGTATGAGAGGCTGTATGGCCAATTTACGAAAACGCCATGGGCGATAACTTTTCGTCGTCAAAGGTGTTTCTGAATGGCTTTTAGGTTCAGTAACATTAAATTGGATTGGAAGCACTGTATAATCAAGATCGTATTATTTTACTTTAAACCAGTGCTTCACAACCAGTGTGCCGTGAGACGGTGCTAGGTGTGCCGCAGTGTAATCAGGGAGGTGTAACTAAAGGGCACGAGCGTGACAAATTTCCAGCGGTTTTACACACTTGTCAGTGATTTTTTACTCTTTAATTGATAAAATGTAAACAATAATAATTACATTTTATCAATTAAAAAGTAAACTTTTGTTTCCTTTAAAAGTTAATTCTTTTTTAAGGGAATTTAAAAGTTATTGTTTAATTAACTTTATTATCAAGTAAGGAATAATTTTAAATAAAAATAAAGAATATATGTATTTTTGTATCTCCATACCTTTAGTTATAAAGGAGAAGGAGAAAAAAGGTTGTGGAGCACTGCTTTTAACTCTTCTGGTATTTTATATTTTAAATCTGGTCTAAACGCGTATTTATATTTAACCTTTTATTTCTACTCGACGTTTTCCTCTTCTAGTATTCCATGAAAGACCAAAAATGGAGTCCAAGTCACTGCTCAGTAACCGTAACCAACCCTTTTTACCCTGCAGATCGTCATGCACATTGTCATATGTCTGAGGGAATGTACGGCCTTAAAACGGCACGCTAGCCAAGCCGGTTTTCGAGATAACTCTTTTAGAGATGGTGTTGTTTTTCAGGGCGTGTGGTAATTGCGCTTGTAATTTTAGTCGCCTTTTACGACACCTAAAGGCTTTGTAATTTTAGTCGCCTTTTACGACACCTAAAGGCTTTGTAATTTTAGTCGCCTTTTACGACACCCAAAGGCTTTGTAATTTTAGTCGTCTTTTACGACACCAAATGGCTTTGTAATTTCAGTCGCCTTTCACGACACCTAATGGCTTTGTAATTTCAGTCGCCTTTCACGACACCTAATGGCTTTGTAATTTCAGTCGCCTTTCACGACACCTAATGGCTTTGTAATTTCAGTCGCCTTTCACGACACCTAAAGGCTTTGTAATTTTAGTCGCCTTTTACGACACCCAAAGGCTTTGTAATTTTAGTCGTCTTTTACGACACCAAATGGCTTTGTAATTTCAGTCGCCTTTCACGACACCTAATGGCTTTGTAATTTCAGTCGCCTTTCACGACACCTAATGGCTTTGTAATTTCAGTCGCCTTTCACGACACCTAATGGCTTTGTAATTTCAGTCGCCTTTCACGACACCTAATGGCTTTGTAATTTCAGTCGCCTTTTACGACACTAAATGGCTTTGTAATTTTAGTCGCCTTTTACGACACCCAGGAGACGAGATTGGGTGGTTCTATTCTAAAACCGGCCCACATCACACGGCCGACTGACGCAAATCATTAGCATATTAAGCTCTCTGAATGGTCAAACTGAAGCTTTGTGTGGTGTTGTTACCAGGATCGCTGGTGCTCCCCATCAGCAAACTGATACATCAGTTTGGCGGAAATTCTTACAAGTCATTAATTATATCATGTTTATTTATATCATTAAATAAATAAAAAAAAACGATAAATAAACAATCTTACTGATTGGTCCTTAAACAGGGATTGGATGTTACGACCCCATATACCCAGAGTTTCGAAACTAAAAGGAACCAAAACTATGCGGTGCCGATTTAAGTATCTTCCGCTTTTCTGTAATATCTGCCGCTGCACCAACCTAAACAATTTTTTTTAAGGACGAAGGCGGCAGACGAGCATACAGTCCACCTGATGGTAAATCGTAGCCCATAGACATCCGTGATACATGGCGACATTAGTTCAAAATGACAAACGTTGGCACGCCCCCGGATGCACTGCCTACCTTTGGAGATATAGAAATAGTTTTGGGGAAAATGGGGAGGGATAGGATGGGAATGGGCTCTGGCACATCACACTCACTACCGAACCACGTACGTATATTAGGGAAATAAGATAAAGTGGGAAATGCAGTACATTTCAAGGTAGTATTCTGTGAGAGAGGGGTAACGTGGCCTGTCGAGTGCGCCCAGCGGCTGGTGGATTGCAGCGTGCACTCCCCCCTCATTAATATATAATTGATTAAATATGCTTTGATTAATAAGCGGTATTGTAAAAACAAACAACATTTTATGGATTCATTTCATCTTATTGTTTTTGAGTACAAAAAAGGCATATCAAGCATAATTTTTTTTTATAATTTTCGCCTTTATGTCGACACATTAAGTTCCTTTATTTTCACACTTTACAGTCGGCAACAGGTTAATGAACTCAAAACCATTCGATTCTAGCCTTTAATACTAATGCATTAAGATTGATATGAGTTAACCTGTTGCGTACCGTAATAATATCCTCGAAACCTTACAGTATAAAGCAGTGGTGGTCGTATCGACCCGAAGAACAAAAAGATGCAGAGTTACGATGCAATTACGACGAAAAATGTGCGACAATACTCATTGACTTCAATTAAAACATTCTTGGAATACGCTTTTACGTTAAAATGGTCAATGGTCAGAATGGTCAGTCAGAGAAACAATTCTCTGACTGACCATTTTGATTTTGGTTTAATTTCAACATTCCCAACGTCCCCGGCGGCCCGCCCCGGTGACAGTGTTCAACGCCTCAGAGCATGCAATAAATTTGTATATAATAAATATATCTTACGTATATATAATATCTTATTATATACAAGTTTATCTTATTATGTAGGCATTGATTTAGGTCAGTCGGATAACGAAAAATTTACAAATTGTCGTATCTTCGAAAATGACTCTTGGTGGAAATTAGTTCCAATTATCAAGGTTTTACTTTATCTAATGTTTAATAACTACGATTCACTTTAGAAGACTTTAGTATAGACGTAATGTAGCCTTTACATGAAGTGACGTGCTGAAACTATGCCAATTGAGTGTCAGTACAAGCAATATATACACGCATCGTATAGTCATAATATACCAGTCGCTCCTATTACGACTTACGGACCAATACAAGTTTTTAATCACTTACATTCTTACGCAAGCTGCTTCAGTTTGTTATTCGTTGACACAACCTCTATGTGCAATACAATGTACCCAGACCTGTCAGCATCCACTGGTGGACATTGGCACATTGTCTTGTGCATGAGAGATGCATGACCTTAAAACATCTATATAGTATATGCTATATTACTTTTCTTTATGTTGTATTGTAAAAAAAGCAATTAGTTAACATGACATCAAATTAAATAAGGCAGAGTTACAAAAAGTGCCCCCCCCCCCCTTCTACCGCCACGCTACACCAATTTAACCAGCCGTTGTAACTAATGAATTGAGACATTTTTCTTCGCAACACTATCGATCAATCCGGCAATTTGCAATTATCGACCGCTGTGGGGGCCATGGACCGATGTTATACGAATGTCGCGTCGTAAAGGCTGCCTTACACATGATAACATTCTACAAAAGTGTTTTTTGTTCGCATACGATCAATCGCTGCGCAAGTATTCAATTATCAACCGCCGTGGGGGCTACGAATGGAGGTGATGTATCACATCGATCTTGTAAGGGCTGCCTTACACACAACAACATTCAACTTTGACGATCCATTTTTCTTTGTTTACGATCGATTGCTCCGATAATTTCCAATATTAACCGCTGTGGGTGCCAAGGATCAATGTGGGTGTATCATATTAATCTTGTAAGGGCTGCTTTACACAAAACATTCAACAAGGGTTATTTTACTTTACACATGATCGATTGCATTGTTAATTTCCATATTTGTTTGATTTATTTAATTTTTGTAAAGACTACAGATCCATTTGATACGAATATCACTTTATAAAGACGTTCTCAAGAACCAACATTTTTTTTCGCAGACGATTGCTCATGATCAATCGGCAAATTTGCAGTTCTCCATTACTGTGGGATTATTACGATTACGTTGAAACATTAAATCCCAGGCACCGTAATTTTCAACCAGAAAAAATGACAAAATTCTAGTAGCCTTTTTATCTTTACTGATTGATATCTATTGGCACCTACTTATTTGATCCAATTTTTGTGTAATCACTTCGTAACAATTTTGTTGAATAATGTTGGATTGTTGACCAGTGTGTAGCAACCTTAACAACAGTCAGAGTTAGGTCAGCGCTCCGTGTTTCTAGTAAATATATTGCCAGCAAGCAAGAAATATGATTAGCTTATTGTTAACCCATTGCTTATTTATTTACACTGGAAAGGGCCCGTGAAGGATTGGAATGATATTGCAGTTCATTATCCAGGATTTGTATTGAAGGCCTCCCACAAATGGATTGAGGGTACAATAATATTTCAGCTACGTATTGAATGCGTAACCATTTATAATGTATCGCTTTAGTTTACTTTCCGTGGTAAAGGTCAAATACTCTTATAAGTATTACGGACAGTTTACTGTCTTCAGGGGGGTCTACTCTGATTTTACGCTTCCGAAGTTTCGGGCTTGGTCGAAGTTCGAACAAACGAAGTCTTACGAGTATAACCCTACCCTGACTTCCTTCATTCGGAGCTCTATATATCGGGTATCTCCGATTATTATCGTTATCATGAAATTTGACTTTCGATCCCCAAGTATCCTCTTGTCAATATCTATGTTTCGATCGTTCTTTCGTGTGATCGAAGTAGTTTCAAATGTTTAATGAATTTCGTTCGGTCCGAATACATCGCGATGTATCGTAGTGAACGATTTCGACGTAGGAATCTACCGAAATAACGGCCGAAACTTCGTTTCTCGTGTTTTCGGAATAGACCTCTGATATGTTATACGACATAATTGCTTATAATTTTCACGACAAAACATAGTTTCAAAGAAATTAAGGTCGACACATCGATAATATTAAGCTAAATTAAGCTTTTGGTTTCATTCCCCAAATATTTATTTTTTTAAGTACATATTTAATGAAATGCCTAATTAAAGGATTATTTTGATAGGATAAATTAAGTAGATTTTCCACCTTTATTATTATTATTTTATTGATAATCTTTATATTTTATAAAATTAATCCATCGTAACCTTAACCAGCCCTTTTAGTGTTCTCTTCTGGGACATGGGCTTCCTCATGCAAATTGTCTCGCACATGAAAGATGTGTGGCCTTAATATGCCGCGCTAACCAAGGGGTTGGCGAGTCCACTCTAGCGATAGGTAACTCCGGATTCCAATAATCAAAAGATCGGAAACCGCGAGCGGAGTCGAAACTCTGAATGATTCCGGCTAAATGTTATCGAGTTATTTATTCCTTTCATTTTTGGACCGCTGAGTTATATGAACGAGCATGATGCAAAGCGAATGAGGCGCTCTCAGGTTCTTATAAAATGTAAGTAGGTGTATCAAAGGAGTCAAGGAATCGAATCCGCAAGCGGAGCCGGATTAAGTAAGCCGAAACACTCCGAGGAGTCGTGACCCACAACTAGTCCACTCTTCTAGAGGTCGTTATCTAGAGGTCGTCGTCGTTACAATCTTGTTATTCCTTTATGTGTTTGAAATTAATGTGTAAATGGGTCCCATCCGTCATTATGACTACCTTCTCTCTAGACTACTCTAGCGTCTTGTATCTCTAAATACTGTTCTTGAATAAGTTCTAAAATTTCTTATTCTCGTCTTTTTCTAGTCCATCAAAACAGTTCCTTATGTGTTTAGATTGGTGTACATGTGTGTGTAAATCGATCCTGTCCGCCATTACGCCGGTGATTGCGTATCGCGATGATTAGGACGCGCACGAGCATCGTACAAAAGCGCCGACGCGGGATCTAATCCTGCGCTGGGATTAGAGATCATTTCGTTGGAACCACGTCTCACGGGACGCCCGTTCTGTTAAGCCAACTGCATAAACTTGTATAAGCTAGGTTTCTGATACAGCACAAATAATTTCAAGAAGACAATGTCATTCAAATTCATTTCTTTATAGCTTAATATATTTAATCCAATGGTACCGTCAAGTACCCATTACCTGCAAGGATCGTGGACTGGCATCGTGAGTGTCACCGAACTGTTTCTCCTCGCGAGAGACACGGCAAAATATTCGGAGCTGATTGCCAACCTCCACTTAGTGGAGGTTGGCAATCAGCTCCTGGAGAGGCGTTACCTACAAGAAGAAGAACAATGGTATGGACTATCAGCCTATGCCCCTCCACCGCTGTATATGGGCCTCACCACCACCACACGTAATCTTCTGCTCTTCTCATCCAACCGCCACCCGTGAAGTTCTTCAAGTCTGACCGGAGGGCTATAGTTAGTTGATGTTATTAAATCACAGTTTTTTTCCTTTTGAATTTACCTACAGGTATGCAAAATTATTAAAATTGAGATTATCAATGACATTACCATACCATATCATACCATCAGCTTGTATCTCTCTAATGCTGGGTATAGGCATCTCCCAAAGCTCGCCACCAACACACTTCTCATCTAGCCACCGCTGGCGATCTTCTTCAAGTCGACGGTCCACTGCTCGGAGGTAGTCAGTGCGCCTGGAACAGACTACTAATAAAATTATGCGACTATTGTGTATGAGTACCTACAACGATTTTAATGACTCTTCAACCTCCTCTTTTATAATATTGTACAATAAAAGATAAATTACAAAAGATACAAGCACTCAGTAGGTATCTGCGTGCGCTGACATTTGCCGCGCACCTGCGCTTGCGCAGTGCACCGATGCTCCCGCGCTGATCGGTTAATCGTCCTTAATTAGGTTTAATGGCGCCCTTTTGTTATACCACATCCATTGTTCTTCGCTTTCGGTTACGTGAGCGGGGTGTATACACTGTCCGTTTAAAAAGTTTTTGCCTTATTTATTCATTTCGATATCCCACTATAACTGGAGCCTACTACTATATTTCTAAAAAACATCTATAGTAGCCAAAAGTACTATATTTTTGCATGAAAAGCAAATTCATATACTTCGGGAATTCAAATATCGCTGAACATTTTCAACAAATGTGTCAAACTGCCCGAGGGCTATAGAGAACTTACAAAATTATAGAGAACTTACAACAAATAATACAAAGAGAAAATAATGTATTTTTTGGATATGAGGCAAATAAAAGGCTGAGAAAGTTAAAGCAAGAGTTTCCTGATGTGTTTCAAATCACTAAGAGGAATTTGTTGCAATTTTTGTAAACAGCCCAGAGAATTATTTAGTAACAACAAAACTGGATTTTTCCAAATTTGAATCATTGGTAGAAAAATTAAGAAATTGTTCCTAAACTGATTGTTCCTAAATCAGTTTGACAATTCGTACTCAGAGGGGACTCTGCACTTGCTGATCAAAAAAATAATGAATAATAGCAATAAATCCTCTTCAGTGATTTAGATTTCTCTTCTATTCTAAAAATTACATCTTTTCTTCGATCGATTCTGGCAACGTCAGCATTTACAAAGCGTATATTTTCCATGATGGAATACTAAATGTAGAAATGTGCGCAACAGAGGCAGCATAGATCTTATAACAATCAAGTTATTGGTTTATTGTCATTTAAATTTAGAGTGCAATAATAGCTATGAAGCTTTCCTTAAAAATAAAAAATAAACTGTTGATGAATGCTCAAAGTAGCAAAAAATACTCATTTAAAAATAAAATATAAATAAATACATATTCCTTTAAAAAATACAACATAATTTTGAAGCATACTATATTTTTTTTATTTTTTCCCAATCTACTATATTTTATGGGTGCTTGAAAATACTATATTCGCCCTAAAAAAGTTCGCAACCCTTAGCGGATATCGCTCGACATTTCACGTCTAGGAATACAAAATTTCCTTGAGCTATTTAGTTATTATTTAGCTATTTAGTAGGCTACCTATTTAGTCCTGTCTTGTATTTGATTTGTCGATTTCCGGAAATTTCAACGATTCAGTGATTTCAACCCTAAGGTAAATTCAAAGATGTCAGTCAACCCTGGACACAGGGCAGATCGGCCTATACCACGCAAGCCCAGTGAGCATTGGTGGACACTACCCATGACCCTAATTTATTTTTAAATTTTCGAAGTAGCTGGTTTCCCGATGATGTCTTCCTTCACAGTTATTAAAGGAAGCCAAGCTGTTGACTTTTGAAAATTTTTTATGTAAATAATAATTCAGTGGTACGGGATCCGCTGAGGATTAGGATAGGATAAATAAAAGAGAGCATTGGAGTATAATGGGGGATTGGGATATGATGGAATAAATAATTTCATGCCGTGAAATGAAGTGACTTACAATTTTGTATCGTGAATATTTTGTAGAAGCCCTTGGTACAGAAATATTGGATTACAGAATTCTTGACTACTATAGGACAGTCAAACCAGGTTTTAGACGCTCAATTATTTGTATTTCATAATACAAAAAAAAAACAAGGCAGTTTAGAACCTTTAACTGACTTGTTTGGAACTTTGGTTCTTTTTAAATCATAACTCATAAGTAATACTAATCTCATAAATAAAGATCATTCGAAACTCGTTTCAAGATTTGTAGCCCGGTCTACTGACTGGACATATTTTTGGTACGCTCAAGTCTACATATACTAGATATGTGCGCTATACATATACATACAATACATATATACAAGTATACTAGATTTGATCAGCTAGATATGTTATACAAGCACTGTAGGGCAGGCACGTTAGAATGTAATAGTGTTCTTTGCTGAGTAGCTCTAGAATTCTTTAATTCATGTGTTTCGACAATGGAACATTCTTATTACGTAGTGCTTAAGTCTCAAATTTGACTATTTAATGAACCCCTCCTCACCTGCTTCACCCCCCCCCCCCCCCCCCAGAAGTTGTCAACCCGGTTTCTTTGATAAGAACGTATGATGTGTAATCTAGTTTACTTCCATATCGATGATTGTTGGATATAGGGCTCTCCCAAGGACCATTACCACTTCCAACCAGGAAGAAAGTTGCCAGGGCCAACCAGATTTTTTTAATAATAACGTAAAATGTGTCATCTAGTCTATCCCCATATCGATGGTCTTCAACAATGTGTTAAAAGATCGTTCGTATTTCTCAAAACGTAAGTTATAAATTCTGATGTTATTATAAAACAAGAAGTTTCACAATGGACGTAATAGACGTAAGTCGTGATCGACCTTCGTTGGAGCGCCGCGTGGGAACAAACGTTGAATTGAATTTAACAGGTTACATGCGTGAACAGATGTGTTGTTTGCAAGTAAATTCCTTTAAATTACCAAGCTTCCAGATCAGAAATGAAGAGATTCGGCACAGGACCACAGTCGCCGATATAGCTCGTAATTAGCAAGCTGAAGTGACAATTGGCGGGTGATACCTGCCGAAACCCGTGTGGAGTCGGCCGGCTTTAGAACGGCATCACTCCATCTCCCTGTGGGTGTCTTAAAAGGCGACTAAAGTCGCCGTCAAACAGCGGACGAGTCGGGACGGGTGTGACACGGCAATTTCCTTATTGTATCTTACAAATGGGACGGGAGTCTAAAAATCAACCAAATTGTTCTTAAGTAATACTTGAACGCGCATGCCTAAGTTTGTAATAAAATACAACCGCTCCGACTAGTCCCGTCAAGCCGAGCCCAGTGAATCAATTTTCTTACATTTAAAATTTTCACGGACTTGCTTACGTAAACCTTTTTAAGCGTGTACAAATACTCTGAGTGGAGTACTAACGTGAAGCGCGTGAATAATCGCGGAAACCATCTCAACTCACCTTCTATAAACCGATATTATTATTATTTATTTAATATTTACAAATGAAAGGTACTTAGAGATAATTTCTGGTGCCATAAAACTGTGTGAGTTTATCACGGCACTGCACATTCGCTTGAGGGTAGTTAGGTAAAATTGATACTTGTTTGATATCATCGATTATTAATCGATAATTTTGTTAAAGCAATGTTTACTGCCGTCTGCCACCTCCTGTAGCTAGCGGCTCGAACCGGTTTCGTTTTATATTCGCACTATCGTTGTCATCTATAATGCTGCATCATACACCGGGCTACGCGCCCGCGTTGAGAGCTGCAATCAGTGCGCTTGCCTCCACTGTACAGATAGCATAATCGCTAAATCAATCATTGTGAATCGATTTCTATAGATATAAATACGGTAATAATTCCCTAATTTTATCTGTTTTATATAAATATAATGAGATATACCACAAATACCTGATTTACTAATATAGATATACCTGATTAAATAGGCTCCTTTTAAATTATATTACAGACTGTTATCTAATTTTATTTTAAGTACTGCATTTAAGTTTAATAACTTTTAATCTTTTCTTCCTTCGCGTTGTAAAATTAGGCAAATTTTGTTCCTGTTGTTTGTGTTCGTTCTTATTAATGTACACTATTGTTTAACGTTGGCCTGTGTGTAATTTAAGCACACATAGAAAAAGATTTTGTATTGGAATTTAGTTACTAAACGGTTTGTATTTGTTTAGTACGTAAGCATCTTAAAATAAATATATACTTTTTATTGAATTTGTTCATTAAGAAAGTGGCGTGGCAAATGTTCGATAAGCGTTATTATGGATGTTACTCTCATCGCATTATACACACTATTTTTCGCGGATTTATTCCGGGGATTGGATGCAATTATGGAGTATGGGACGGGATTACTACATTATACTTATTACTCTATAAGTATAATGTAGTAATCACAATTAATCTCTAAGGTCCACGCGAACGAAGTCTCATTTCCACCTAATTTATTTTATAAAATTAAGTTTGCTGCTAACGATACCATGCGGGGGTGATTGCCCGCAAGTGAAGTCGGAACTGGATTGCTGTTAGCGTAATTATTTTCTAGACTCCTCTTTATTGTAATCATTTTATTAACTAGATACATTATCATAACAGAATTAACTAGATTGCCCATACAAGCGAAACATATCATAACAATAGTCTATGTCTCTCCACTGCTTCACCGCTCTCCCAAGCGGTGAAGCTTGGGACCAAGAGGTCCCAAGCTTCACCGCCATATGCGATTCTCCTCTCTTCTCATTCAATCACTACCAGCAAATTTCCTGCAATAGTCGATGATAGTCAGTCCTGCAGCAGATTTGACCTGACTCTGGCCACCTAAAAACATACCACTAATTTAAATTCCTTATATTGAATTGCTCAAGTTAGAAAATAACTGAAAACATTTACGACAAAACAACCACATCGAGAGTATATGAAATTTCAATCAAAGGGCGTGTAATCACAGATAGGGCAATCAACCACCGATCAGATTATGCCTAACAGCATTCCTCAGCTAATTGACCGCTATTCCCCCTATATAAGGACAAATGGCTCCGATCCTGCGCCTGTAATGGTTACATAAAATCAGCTGCAATTCGTCACGCACAGCTTTGTAATACGATCGAGCCCTTCCGCATTCGAAATGGACACGATAAAATAGAAATTATTACGATACGCACAGGGAGGGACCTGTTTTAAGGAAGGTTTCAGAGCCGATTTTAAAAGCGGTAATTTTTATTTTTTTCATCATTACTTGATAGTAATGATAATAACCTTCGCCGTGTACTTACGTGGAATTAGAAAATAAAAACCGCCTGTCAATCCTCTGTTGACGTGGCTAATGATATCTGATATATTGGCCAGCAGGCCTGTAGTCAGCACTAACTACCAGAATACTCACGTAATTGGGGAATAGGACAAAGTTGGACATACAGTGGTCTTCTGTGAGAGAGGGGTAACTTGGTCTGCCGAGTAATGCCAGTTAATACTTTTTAATTGGTAAATAAATGAGCAGGAACACTGACGAGTGGCAGCAAATTTAAAAGTAGAATAGGCTTAGATTCTCGGATGATAATAAAAACTCCATCGACTTTGTGTTGACATTCTTAGTAATTAAAAATTGTTTATTTCGGTTACCAAAAAATTGATTGTTTCGTTGATCATTTTAATACAAGCCTTCTAAAAGTACCGATTAAAGTGGATCAACGACTTGAAGAATGTAGCCGGTAGTAGCTGGAAGAGACTAGCCGAAGCCCGTGTGTGTTGGCGGTCCTTGGGAGAGGGCTATATCCTACAGTGGAGAGACACACTCTATAATCGTTAGGTATGATAATGTCGGTCTACCTCGGAACGAAACGACAATTCCTACATTACATAAACCTACCACAGATAGGCGAATTGATACAGTAGTACGTTGATAAATTAATCTGTCCATTGTATACCCATACTATATATTTTTCCATATAAAATAATGGTACTTTCTAAGCGCTCAGAATACCATTACTGGTTTATATGAGTCGCTGCACATTCCTTAGTATATTTACATACATCAAACTAAATAAACATATTTTTTTATATCCAATGAAATTATTACTTATATTTAAACTATCTAATATTATATGTGAACTAATATTAAGATACAGTCAGAGTCAATGAATTTGTGAGCGTTTTTATGCATCGATACTTTTTACCGAGATGAAGCACTGTTTTTTTTCGCAGGATAGATAGTCTTTTTAATCTTATCCAGCTTTTACTAGTGACTTTCTTTACTCATCGAGGCGTAATTTTCACTCGATGACTATCATTTTCACTCGATGACTATCATTTTCACTCGATGACTATCATTTTCACTCGATGACTATTATTTTCACTCGATGACTATCATTTTCAGCCGTACGATAGTTTAAACAAACCTTTTGCGTTAGTAAACGACTTATTATCAAAGTTCATTTTCGGTGCTGTAATTGAATGAACATGTTTGTTTTACAACTTTGTGGTATGCCTTTGGCACCACCTAATCGCCTATTGTATATATATATTGACGATGAGCTGCAAAGAAGTTTGTATTTGTTCCAATACTCAATTGGTCACGATGTCGCTAAAAAATATTCACTTAATATAAAAAGTGTAATGAATGAGATGTAAATACTTTTGTTGTGTCAAATGCAACGACGATCAATGCGAGACAAAATTGTTTTGATATTTTTTCAAGATACTTAAAATATTATTCCAACTTACTACACAACGAACATCAAACAGTAGTAAAACTTGACGTAATTGAGTTTCTATTTGTACTGAATATCCAGTCGATACAATCCACCGCGAATGGGTGTAAATTCGTACACCTTAATCTAATATAAATAAGGGATTTTATTAATACTTTTGTATACCTCGATTTGCTGCGAGCTGTACATGAATACTGTTCGTATTCAGTATTGTACAATTAAGGTAGCATCGCCATATTTAACAATTAAAGCCGAGATAAAATTGACTAACTTTATACAAACCGATATAAAATTTTATATCGCAGTAATTGTCTTAAATAATCCACTTAATCCTTTGTCCTGTGTGAACGAAGATATAAAAATAATGTTGATTCTGTCTGTTCAATTGAGAAGACAGTCCACCTGGAGGTAAGAGGAACATGTCGCACATATACCTACACACATCCGCGATACATGCCAACATTAGTCCAGCATGACAACGTTGGCACGCCCCTCTCTGCTTACCTTTGGAGATTTAGCACTGGATTTGGTGAAAGGTTTAAGAAAATGGGGAGGAATAGGATAGGATGGGATGGGTGGGTATAAAGCTCTCACAGATTTCACTCATTACCGAAATACGTCCGATCAGCAACACGCTAATGTACCCAAAACTATTGAAAACTAGCTCTTATTAGTAGCTCATAGGTATAGTTTGACCTGTTGATGACTGTACGTACATTCAGAGAAAATTCACTATTAATAATACATATATCAAATGTGTACGAGTAAACACATTGAACTTTTTATTGAATTAGAAAGAAAGGAATGTGTAATTCAGTATCTTTTTAATTGGCAAATATGACCGTGTTTGAGAATGTTCATTCCATTTATCAAATTCACGATCATGAACCGTTTCCATCTCGTCTGCCGTAATTATACCGAGCGTATGATGGGATACAAATTAACAAAACCAAAAAAGGAGTGCGCAGAAGCATCCTCACTCTCGCTCACTGCACCCGCGCCGCCCAAACCCTGTCCATTACAAAATTTGCATATAAATTTTATGATCACTCGCGCGCACGACTGAAAGGAAAAACGGCGTGCAACCTTATTTATCGGTTCAGTTCCACTCGATTCACTTTCATTCGACGGCATCTTGATATAACGAGCCATTAACAAGTTTTTTAAATTACATTTTACGTAATAGGGGCGGAGATGAGTCTTGTGTTAATTTGGTAGACTAGTCGCCGATGTTGATGTTGACAATCGAGTACACATTGCATCCGATGGTAAGTGGATACTGTCACCGACTGGATATCCACCATATGGTACATGCCAGCATCAGTCGACAATGGCATACTTTTGGATATTTTCGCGGTTTTTTACGCATATTTATCTATTAAAAGGTTTTAATGCGTATGTTTACCTTTTATATTGGCCATGGTCGCCCGCTTACACTTACCATGGTAGGTTCAACCTAGTCGAAATCTCGATAATCATAAAAAAGGTACGTTAAGACCCTTTTAATATTGGTACGCCTCCGGATGAGTTACCTAACTTTTGACATTTGTAAAATTGGAAATTTATTACGATTATTAGGTTTCCTCACCCATCCCATATACTCGTATATACCAATATTATGAAGAGGTAAAGTTTGTAAGTTTGGATGTAGGAGGTAATCTCCGAAACTACTAATCCGATTTTTATAATTCTTTCACCATTTTAAAGGTACATCTTTCCAGATGGACATAGGCTATATATTATGTATATATGTATATTATGTGCAAAAAAATTGAAGGGCATGCAACGCATGCCAGGCACAGCTAGTAGAAAATAAAGTGATAAATAAGGCATTACTTCTAATATTTAATACTACGCAATTTTCTAGTATTAATTATTTTTTACTTTATCTTTCTTGCTAATTTTTTTGAATGTCCGTGCGTTATAAATTTAAATTTTCACTTTGTATCAGCACAATAAAAGGTATTGAACCTTCGCCATCTTTGTTTTGTATCCTCTTAAAGGGTTTTTAACGTCACTACACCACGTATCGTGCGGTTTGATCGACTAGGCCCAAGGATCGGGTTCCTTGTACTTTTTTCTTTTTTTTTTTAATTTTGCACTCTTGCGGTCGGCAAAGGAAGTTTAGTGTTATGACGTAGGGTCTTTTAACGTGCGCAGGACCTGTGGTTTGTGATATGGATTACTCTTCCCATGTCGTTATCGTTTGTGGCGGTTATTATTTTTATTTTTGTTCTGTGTTCATTCACACGGGACTTTTTCTGATCGTAATTGGCGTTTTTACGTCCTCCCTACAATCAATTACATCTATACGTTGCTTATGATTAAACGTTTTTCTTAATGAATAAAACCTTCACAGTTTGGTGGCAACTGTGAGAATATTTTTTTTTGTAATTAACCTTTTATAATTATTATATCAAGTGTGATGAATTTCGTGAATAAATGAAATTAGCACGAAGACGAATAAATAAAAATTCTTTATTACATTTTTGATTTTTATTTTCCGAGGATCTGTGTGTCCTATAGTGAGGACGTTATAGACTAATGTGGATTTTTTATTATAATAATTATACACTTTATTTTTTAAAAATAAACAACACATAAATAAACAACAAAGGTACTTAACACAACAATAAAAAAATTATAAAAATGGCGGCCTTATCGCTTAAGCGATGTTTTCCAGGCAACCATCAGATATAGATGATTTATAATAATTTTCATTAATCCAAAAGCAAGACCCAATGTTTTTTTATAGAAAGAAGGTAACAGATGAGCAGATAGTTCACCTCGTGGCTTACCAACAGGCATCCACTTAGGATACTGTCGTCTATGGACATCAGTCCAGAATGACAAACATTGGCACGCCCCTGGATCTTAATATGAAATATTTAAAAAATGGATTTGGATTAAGGGTTGGGTAAATTGAGAGAGATAATATGATAAGGTGGGGATGGGAATGGATTCTGGCATATCTAACTCACTACCGAAATACAACCGAGGAATAGGATAAACTGGGAAATGCAGTACATTTTACATTAGTCTTCTGTGATTGCCAAGGTCATTTGCTGCTATGAGCCTCTCAATGTAGCCGTCTCAGACATAAATTGCCCACACTTCACATACCTAACGCCCACATATATGTATTGGCATATGCATTTCGAAACCTCAACAGCAATTCGTCAGTACGATAATTATCACAGTTCATAGTGCAAGGGTTGTGTGCGCGCGTGCGCAGCGATCACGCACACAAGATCATTGGAATTGTTTACGTTATGTAATATAACGTCATTTAAATGATCACGATACTGTAAAAAGGCTATAGTAGAGCCTCAATGAGACTCTTACTTTATTAAAAGGAAACTTTAATGTCTACGTATTGTGGTTTACTTTTCATAAAGTTGTATGTCGGTTAAGTAATTTTGGGTTTTATCATGGATATGAAATCAGAGTATGAGGGATTAGTAGAGCATTATAGTACTATAGTATGAAAAATATTTCTATAGTAAATATATATGACGTTATTTGATAAAAGGGATCTTTTTGACGATTCTACATTTCCAGATATGTATTGAAACTTTAGTGAAATTTTTAAACAATTTTTTTTATACATAGTTTTATCTTAAAAGTCATATCTTTGAGCATGTTTCTATTTAATCAGAAACTTGAAACGACCTTAAGGGCTTCTTCGTGGACATTGTTTTGTGTATGAGCGATGTATGACCTTAAAACTGCACGCTGCACTGTCCAAACGGGGGGCGGGGGTTATCGAGTCCACTCTTAGAGGTGGTTTCTCAGTGCATTTGCGACACCCTCGGGACACCTCAATGTGGGTTCTGTAGCCGGCCGACACACGACAGCATACGTCTTCTTTTTATTCTTCTTCGAGCGGCCTCTCTTTCACAATCAGTAGACCAACGCGATCATTTTTTGAGGAGCTTCTCCTCGAGTATGAACTCTACTCGAGCCACTCTAACACCTTTCAGAAGTCGAATATTCTTCTGAGCTTGGTGCATGCTTCCCATAATGTTCTCGGATTCAAAATTCAATAAATGCCAATGCTATTATTTATTTTTGTTGACTGTACTTTAAAGTGAAACTAGTAGCGGGACACGTTTCTACCAATTTCTAAAGTCGGGATATTAAATATTAAAAATTAATAATTAATATTTTATTAATATTCGAGGGACACGGTGGGAATAATTCAGACTGCACCGTAGGAACACTAAATAAATCTTATCATTCAAACTGAATCTAGGACAAGGATAGTCTGAGCATTATGTATGTTTAGTTACACGCTATTCCGATTTTGATAAATGACATGTCAGAAGACTTCCAACGATCTCGAATGACAGAACTGGGTGGTCCACCAACGTCAACGATGAAAAATTGTAACGTTTAAATGGAGTAAGAGGTACTTTGACGACGAAAGTACGGTGGCGTGGGTTACTCGAGTCTACGGCGAACAAATCCCACCTTTGAGCCACTAAATTTTTTAGACCAGATTCATAATAAAAAAATAATGTACTTTTTGTTTTATTCTTTTTAAATGTTTTTTTTTCATATTTATGAAAACAATTACTAATAACTATCATATTACAAAAAAAACTGAAAACTAACTTGAAATAAATATTAAAAATATAGTACGTGTTTATTGTATAAAATGTTCAAATTTACAATATTTTCCTATTATATATATTCTCTACAATATTTTTGTAGAGAGAGAGTGCTCGCTGCATTCCCACAGCCGCTGGGCTCACTCGACTGGCCACGTTACCCCTCTCTCACAGAGGACTACCCTGAAATGTACTGCATTTCCTACTTTATCGTATTTCCCCAATGTACGTACGTGTTTCGATAGTGAGTGAGAAATGCCAGAGCCCATTCCCATCCTATCCTATCCCTCCTTATTGTCCCAACCCTTTCTCCCAATCCATTCTTTAATCCGCAAAGGTAGGCAGTGCATCCGGGGGCGTGCCAACGTTTGTCATTCTGGACTGAAATTGGCATGTATCGCGGATGTCAATGGGCTACAGTATCCACTTACCATCAGATGGACCGTATGCTCGTCTGCCGCCTTTTTTCTATAACTTTTTTTTAAAAATGCTCAAAATATCTGATTATATCGACACCTTGCGATTCAATTGGCGTAAAAGCCATTTTGGCAAAAAATAGTTATTTATACAGTTTTGTTCATTTTTTTTACTCTCTATCGATCTGTGTATTTAAAATGTCGATGCTAGCAAAAAATGGCTTTTACTACGCATGTTTTTTTCTGAACCTAGACAATGTTTCCACAGAAGTCATGTCGTTAAAGACAGAATTTCTTGCCGTAAGTTCGCCTAGAATGTAAAAGCAGTTTGTTGAAATTTCAAATGGTCTTAAGTCACCATTCTTATGGTCCTGAAAACCAAATGGCTTTTACGACCATGAAATAATAGATGTCTTTTTACAAAAAAGTGTTCAAAAACATTTAACAGTAACTCTTATTTATATATTATTGTTACATTCATGTTTCGTGTAAGTAACTTTAGATTAAATCATTTAAATTCGCAAATAATAATCTATAAACTATGTAAATTGTACCAACTAATATGACTTAAAAACTTGTCCATCCCCATAACTGTCACTGATGATTTTCCCATAAAGTTATTTATTTCCAAAATTTCTTGTTAAAAATCTTTTAATTTGTTCATAAAGTTTGGCTTTGACGTCGATAGGCTGAGTAAATTCAGAATGCTATTGTTATACACCTCAGATTTGTAAAGAATTAAAAAAAAATGACTTAAGTCAATCATTGCTTTCTTTATAGCTATCTGGTGGGGCGTAAACGCCAATAAATGAAAAAAAATGCGTTGTAAAACATATCCATTTTTTATAATACTACACGTCATGGAATTTGGTATTTCGATTATTGAAGTTCACAGAAAAGATATACATTATTCATCTGCACATTTTTTGAATACCTGTAAAAATAAAAAGTTAAATTTAGTATTTCTAAAAGGTGGCCTTTTGGGTTTTACGCCAATTAAATCGCAAAGTGTCGAGATATTGAGCGTGTTGTACGGTCCCTGTACTGTACTGTAGTACTGTAGTAGTACTTGTACTGTAGCAAGGTACCCAGCATGCTGGTGGCATTACCTCGCTGGATGATTGATGTGTTGCGAGAGTTAATGATTTTACGGCGGTCCTAGAGAGCCCTAGGATCTTTTTGAAAAACGAAAGTTCTCTAGGACCTCCGTAGTTTTTTGTTTGTAAATGATCAAGTGTTTTTTTTCTGTAAAGAGACAGAATTGAGCAACGGTCCTAACGTCCATTTTGAAAAAAACATTTGCATATTTTTTAAATTATATTAAGTGATTGTCAACTATCGACGAAAAAGCACAACTCAGTTTGATAGACATTTACTCATATTTTATTAGTGGATATAATTCTAATAAGTATAATTATACTAAAGATATACTATTTTATCACTAAGGATAGACATGTTTTAAAACAGTGTTTTAAAGAGGGCCTAATAAATCAGAGTTAAACACAGTAAGATATGTTTGTATTTTCCATCGATATGGGAATAGATGTTATCAATACGTTCTTATCAAAGAAACCTGGTTAGCAACTTCTGGGTTGAATGTTCCGTTTTCAAAACACATATGAATTAAAGTTAAAGTATTCGAGAGATACTGAACATAGAAACACTATTAGACTAACGTGCCCGCCCTAGAGTGCTTGTGCTTGTATACATATAATATGTATTCTCAAATCGATGGCATTTTCTGACAGGCCAGATTTTTGTTTTTGTGGCAGAAACGAAATCTCCTTTCAAACATGTGTGAATACTTACATTTTAATCTTAGCGGACATTAATTAACTTAAAATGGAGCAAAAATATACATACTTATAATTTTCATATAAAATACACATATTTTTTTTATCTTGACCGTCATCTCGGGCCACACGGACATACAAAACCTTGACTAAGTTCCAGTTTCAATTAATTAACGCACTATGAATATAAAATGCGTTTGCGTCGGTGCACTTAATAATCGATGCACGATCGTATCCAGCCGGTGACACTGCCATATCCGTGTGAAATCTGCTTAAAAAAGATTATAAAGTGCGCGAACTCAAGGGCAGCCATCATTATTTTGCAACATTAAAGGAAATATGCCTTAATTAACAATTATAATAAATTTAATTTATTAAATAGAAGTATTTTTTCTTTATTTAGTTTATTTAATACATATGTTTACAGAAATTAATATATTTTTCTACTGACTTTGAATAAACAAAACGCAGTCAATGCAGCAAAACTTTCCCGAAGCATAAAACCTATGGATTTTGTTTATGATTCTAAACTCATTGTGACATGAAAATTTCACAAATATTTTATGCAAAAACTTTCTTTTTTTAGTATTGCTACAGTTTTCATATAAATTTGCTGAATGAAGTGTATGTATGTATATATTTAATTATGTAAGTGTATGTATGTATATGTGTATTTTTTTTTTAATATTACGTTACTTTTTTCATACTTTCTGTTTTTAATTCAAAACTGCACCGGCACATTGACTATAATTTCATCGAATAAATATATAATATATAATTGTGGAATAAATGTTATATAAATTAATAATTGTATTCATTTCATTCTTTTTTTTATAGAAAGATGTGGCAAACGAGCATATAGTCCACCTGATGGTAAGTGGACACTGTCGCCCATTGACATCGGCGATACATGCCAACATCAGTCCAGAATGACAAACGTTGGCACGATCCCGGATGCGCTGCCTACGTTTGGAGATTAAGAAATGAATTGGGAAAATTGGGAAAATATCTCACTCACTACCGAAACACGCATTGGGGAAATACGATAAAGTAGGAAATACAGTACATTTCAATGTAGTCTTCTGTGAGAGAGGGGGTAGCGTGGCCAGTCGAGCGCGCCCAGCGGCTGTGGGAATGTGCAGCATGCACTCTCCCCCTACCAAGAATTCCCTGTTATTAATAAGGAATATGCATGGATGCAGGTCGCTGCCGATAGGTCTAAATGGCGGACAATGGGGGAGGCCTATGTCCAGCAGTGGACGTCCAAGGGCTGAAATGATGAATAAGGAATAAGAAACTATGTTGCTTTCATGTTTACGCATCATCATGGTGAAACAACAAACTATTATTCTTAAAAAATCTATTTCTGAATTAACTTAAATAGGGTCAATTGTTTTTTAAAAATTTTAGGTACTGCTATTACTGTTTATAAATAATGTACTCTTTGACCAGTTGAAAATAGTCATCCCACCTGCGGTTACAGCTAACCGATTAATTTAAAGAAATGGACCCGAACGGATCGCTAATGGCAAGTTTTCCCCGTAAACCAGTTTTTAACCTTTGCTTTCTTATAATTTTATCCTTTCATAAGTACCCGCAATTTGTTCGACCTTTAAAATATTTTCGAAACATTAACTTCATAAGATCTTTATCCCTACTTCCATAGTGTGTATAAAGAAACATCCTAATAATTGCTCCTTGATAATAATTGATAATTGATAATACTCCTTGTTGAACACGGTATTGTAATACCCATGTTAGGTCAGCCAGACTGCGATCGGCGATAGTTTTAGTTTTATCGTAAGGGTTTAGTTCGTATCAAGACCAACAGATGTCACTGTATCGTGTCTGCATCGCGGTATGGTTTCGTTTCTGTGTAAACATCATAAATGGAGAATTTTTGTTGTGTGTTGTGTTTTACCAATATAGTGGATTTTATATCAGCATACTTGTGGTTTTATTGGTCGCACCCTCTGATTGGATCCGAGTTTAACACTCCTAATAATTGATTGCTCCAGAATAAATATATAGAGCATAATGAATAATGTTTACTGCATAATGCAGCATGTCAGTATCTATAATGCCCTTCTGAAAAGAAAAGTTATCATTAGTATTACTTCTAATTAATAACCTTTTTCTAAGAAAGCATTAAAACAAAATAAAAGTAAACAAAGCGATTAAAAAACGGCTATTCTATTTATTTCTATAACTTGTTTTAAATTCATGAAAATTTTACCAAAATTTCTTGCATTTTTTGGGATGTCATCAAAATACACTTGTGCCTTTTTCTCCATGGAAACCAATAATACTCTGTCTCTGTCTCGGTGCCCCGTTAATAATATGTTTCTGCTCGGTTAAATAGAATGTATGTATTATTAAGTATTACTATGTATATTTATATATTTAGGTAAATCAAAACTGCAACTGCGTTCTATTTTCCATTTGATCTTGTGGTTTACTGATATATAATGTTGTAGGGCTTTAAGTCTGCCCTTTGCACATGTCATATATCTGTGTAACAAAATTTAATGGAATAAATAAAATTAGTACAGAATAATCAATTATCACAAACTTTTCCAAAAGGACCTTTGTATTTCAACAATACAAAGTAATGAATCTCTATAAATCCTTGTCTGAGGGCAATTTACGGAAGAGCCCGTCCTGAGCGTGTCCAAAGACGGACACCATCACATTTTTTACGTCCCTCTCATTTGTTTTTGAACCGGACTCTGGTTTTTTTTACCTTTTTTACCTTTTACCCAACCACTAATGACGCCGTCTAGTATGCAGATAATAACCTTAAAAGGATTGGGCCGGATTATAGAGCCGAATGTCTTTCTGGTCCAATGCGAACATTAAAAAATTCCTTTGAAAAAAAACTATAGAATAAATAGTTTTGGATTACAGAACTAAATAAACCTTCGTACAATATTTTTGTTTGTTTTTATAAGTAAATTTTATAGAAATTTAATGTATTTGTAGACGAAAAATTATGTACAGTACTCGCAATCACAATTAGGTAACGTTTTTCGAAAAATTCTTGGTACCAAATGTTTTTAATTTTTTTTTTATATAGAAAGAACGTGGCAGACGAGCTACATGCCGATACATGTATCGGCATGTAGCTCGTCTGTATCGCCGTTCGAGATACATGTTGTCCTATGTATTGACTTGAGGTTGTACTATGTTGTTGAGGTTGTTCTAAAATACCCTAACACTTGAAATAACAATAATAGTAGGTATACAAGAATCATCTTCAAGCTATCATCTAATTTCCTTATCATCCCGGGATGTATTTGAAAACCAGTGCTGTAACCCTCTCTAGTGTTGCAGCATACGCTGAGCTACATACCTTTTTGTTTTTCTTTCTTTCTTTCTTTAATTTTATTTATTTATTTGTTTCAGGTACACTATTACATTACACGTATACATCATTTACAAAAGGTAGGTCTTATCACTAAAGCGAACTCTTCCAGACACGCTTTGGGCGGCAGGAGATGAATGCGAACACAAGAAGTAGAAATGGTGCACATATTGTAATTACTAAAAACAAATCTAATATGTATAAATTAATGTTTGTTTGTTCGTCTTCTATACGCTCCTAAACCTTTTGTCCGATTTCGATGCAACTTTGGTGAGTTGTAGTGCGCACGCCCCCAAAAGTTTGTGACAAAAAAAAATTAACGCATTGCAACGTATGCCGGGCACAGCTAGTATGTAATAAATATATACACATATGGAATACTATATACAATGGTCCAAGAAATAAATTCCTAATAATAGTAGTAATGGGGCAGAAGGGTTCTCGAATGGAGACCACGTACCGGCGGACGAAGCCGAGGACGTCCATCTGCTAGATGGACAGACGACCTCATAAAGGTTGCGGGCACCCGCTGGATGCAGGCCGCTGCCGATAGGTCTAAATGGCGGACAATGGGGGAGGCCTATGTCCAGCAGTGGACGTCCAAGGGCTGAGAAGAAGAAGAATAGTAATACATACATATTAAATAGGTACCATACATTATTATAATATAATACTCTTATCTATACTTATAATATAATAAAGAGAGAGTGCGAATATTGTGTTTGTGTGTATGTGGTTCGTAATCTCCGGAACCACTGCACCTATTTGGAAAAATTCTTTCACCATTTGAAAGGTACATTATTCCAGATGGACATAGGCATATATGTTATGTGCAAAAAAATTGCCGGGTGTGCAACGCATGCCGGGCACAGCTAGTACTACATAAATCAAGAAGATTATAAGTAATCAGGAAAATAGTTAATGTAACTTGTATGTGCATAATTTAAGATGAACACAATTACAGTGATTAAATAACTTAAATCAAACAATTAAAATATATTGGGGACTGTCCGTTTGTTCATAGTGTCCATTTTGAACTTAGTTATCGATGCGTTTGGCTTTGAATTCCAAATTCAAATTAATCTATGACATTCTTTTTCAAAATCAGCCATTCATTTTTTTTCCGTCAAACGACTTTTTGCTTATATATCGTTGTTTTTGCGACCATGGAAGAGTTAAAACCTCGCGTTATTTTCGAATACGAGTTCCATCGTGGCAGCCACGCAGCACATACGGCGCGTAGTATCAACGATAAGTACGGACCAAACACCGCAAACGAACACGCGGTGCGTTTTTTGTTTGATCGGTACCGTTCTGGAAATTTCGATTACAAGAACAGGCTCGTGGAAGACCGGAGATTAAAGTCGATAATGACAAAATGAAAGCAATAGTGGAAGCGGATTTATCTCAAACCACGTCTGAGTTAGCAGCAACCTTCGGTGTAAGTGACCAAACGATATTGATTATTTCAAATCGGAAAAGTGAAGAACCTCGGAACTTAATGATTTTCATTAAGTGAAGCTTAATGAAAAACACGCGTCGAAGTTTGCTTTACTTTGCTGAATGAACCGGCACAAAAATGACGGTATTGTGAATCGTATTGTCACTTGTAATGACAAGAGGATCCTGTATGGTAATCGTAAACGTTCGTCACAATGGTTGAAGTCAGGAGACACAGCCAAACAATGTCCCAAACGTCTCCACGATAACGCTTGCCCACACACTTCACGACAGACAGTCTCAAACTTACAGGATCTTCGACTGGAAACTCTCCGTCACCCACCGCACTCGACAGACCTTTCCCCTACTGATTACCATTTTTTTCGGAATTTGGGTCTTTTTTACAGGGGAAATATTCAACTCTGATGAGGCAGTTAAAAGGACTTCAGAGAATTCATCGATTACCGTCTCCAGTCTGTCTGCAGAGGCAATCAACTTCCATTAAAATGGCAAAAGTGGATTGATAATAATGGACAATACTTCGATTAATTAAATATATAATTTTCATACAAAAAAATATATTTGATTTTTTCCATATAAAACGACAATTTCATAGGTAAGGACCTAATACTTTGTTAAGTACTCTTGTAAATAGCTCAAGTTTTCAATCTACTTTCAGCTTAATATGAACGTTTCTTCGTTTAACAAAAACATCTAATTATTTATGCTGAAAAAAGATAAATTTAGATTTTAATAATCTTTAAATTATCAAAAATTGTTAACATTTTGATTGTTTCTTCAAAATGTCTACGTATTAATTAATTATTTGATTAAATTTCTTACAATCTGGTTGACGCCGTGCAAAGTAAATTGTAAAAAATGAGAGATTGTCCGCTAACAAACTGTGCTTACAGTTTGGCGGTACTATGTATAACTAATAATTGAATAATGTTTATTTGGAAAATAAACAAAAAAAAATAAGAAAAATCTGAAAATATTATGAATAATATTCTGATGAGTAAGCCGTTTAACTGAAGTTTATGAAACATCACAAAACAGTTTCGATCAAACCTTTTTCATAGACCTTCTTTTTTTATTTCAAGCATAGATCAAAATAAAAATACGCATAAAATCTTAAAAATACAAAAATCTTAAAATTGGTCTACTCCTGACAGAGCCGAACTAATTCGATACATTATTTATTACTGTCACGTCGATGGGAGAAGGATAATGAAAAGGTTATAATAATTCATACGAGACGCTGTTTGTTATTCCTTCGAAGTAATTACCGTGGCATCATGACAGGAAATTAATGTACTATGTCAAGCTACCCTCGCTTACCACCAATTCCATCACAAGTTCTTATTTATAAAAATAAATACAATTCATCTACCAGTCCACGTGAAGCCTAACGTCTTTCTTCCGAAGGCATACGGCCGGAATTTGTGTCGTTAATTACTTTGGTAAGAGAAGATGTAAAGTGGGCAAACATTTAAATTTGGTGCCAAAAAATAAACGGAGAGCAACGTCCAGAAAGCAAACTGATCCCCTTTTTTATTATATCTTGTATATGTCCGTATCTTGCATTGATTGATGGCCGCGACTCGTGCGGCAAGGGCCCGTCTTTTAATGGACTTTTGACGTTGATTTAATAAAAACCCTTCATTACACCATCAAAAACGTTTAATAACGAACGATTCCGATTTGATGCTCTGTAATTATTCGGAGCCATATCAAATGCCGCACTAAACTGAGCAATTAACGTGGCGTTAAAATACTCGAAGAATTAGAAAGCATTCGAAACATATGCAATTAATTTAAAGCGAATACGAGACGTAAACACGAGCCAGATATAATAAATTCGCTGTGTCCAAAAAAAATGACAAACATCCAACATGACAGGAATTCAGTCCTTCATCAGGACCACCTCGCTTCCAAAGATTTATTTAAAAAACTTCCCTCTTACGGTCAATGCACACGCAATTAGAAGAAGCTGCCCGCAAACTTGACATCGACAATCACTCACGAATACGTACGATGAGAAAGGGAACATTGGCAGCCATCTTGAAAATATTACCGCGTAAACGCGGTGCTCGCGCGCACTTTGTTAGCGGTTCCTCCATAAAAATCGCTTCCCCATTTCATGTCAGTCCTTTGATGGATAAAAATTCGACGAGGCCCTTAATAACATTGAAATGCGATTTTTATTTGCTTGATTTTGGCTACCGAAATAATGGGTGCCTTCGCACTTCGCATTCGCCCAGTCATTGGGGGCCAATTTGAATATGGTTTTTGTACTTTTTGGGATAGGTTTTTTTTTCATGACCCGCGGTTGTTAACACGGGAATTATTCCAAGAAACCTCGGGCCTAATTAGATGCATTGCGCGTTTGAAGTGTTGTACCTTTTTTATGAAAATATTTGGTTAACTTTGAGCGGTCAGTCGCGTGTTTGCCGAACTGTTTTTTGTGTTATTGTTCACCACATACCATTATTTAGTAAACAAACATCGTTATTAGAGCTAACAAGTCGGCTTGTTCTGTTAAGCGACGATTCGAGTCAACATCTTTAAAATTGTCGACGTGTCTTGTCCAAAAACTTTGACAAATGTTAACAAAACAAGTCTTTCATTTCTTCTACTCAACTGCGTCAAACATGTTGAAAATTTGAATTTAATTTTTTTTTTTTCTAATTTTATCTAAGAGTTCAATCTCTCGGAGCAACGCCCTCAAGTTTTTGTCAAGTTCACGTCACGTGGGGTCAGCGTTTACTTCGTTGTAGCAGTCATTACCGGCCTCCGGTCTTTGTCTCTAATTGCTTCGAAATTGTTGCCTATTACGATATTATTTCCTTCGATTTTTTCTACAATTTTAATAATAATAGCCTTCATCGCCAACTTTGTTGATGTATTAGTACCTGTTACTAACGTACGCACATATCTGCAGATTAAATCTAATTTTTACATTGCACAATATGTCATTGTTTGACGTGGTTGGACATTGATTTGACTATAAACATAAAGCTATCAAACAAACATAAATTAATTTTAAGACCATTTCATTGTCAGGGTGGAATGGCATAGTATAGGATTGAAAGTGCAGATAATTCCGTCTGAACATTTCGCGAAAGTTTTCAGTGAAAATGTACAATAATATATTACATTTTTAATACATAGTATATTAGGGACAGTTACCTAGTGTAAAGGCGGATATAATTGTTATCGTCGAAACAGAATAAAAATAAAACGTTTGGTTAAACTAATATATTAAAACTGGCGAATGCAATATTAAATCGAAGATATTGTTTTCCCAGATACCTCGTTCTTATATACCTAGCTGATCTACGCAAGTAACCTCCCTAGCTAGGTTCACCAACTATAATATAAGACCGACCACATACTGCGAAGCACAGTGTGGCACCAAATGGACCGTGTCGACTTGACGAAGATTACCAGTAGTACCAGTAGTACGAAGGCAGGTTCAGGTCACTCCGCATTTTAGGCGGAATATGGCGGGCCCCTGCGCAGGAGTTTACTTCAGTCGGTTGCCGCGAGCTCTTTATAACACGCGCGCAAATAAAATCGTTTAAAAACTACCATCATATTGTCTAATTGAGTATAATACTTTTTATTTAATTTTATTTTAGAACAAATTTAAAACGAATAAAACTAAGCGATTCACGCACGTAGTGTCAGTGTGCGTGACCTTCAGTGGTTCAGTGTAATATCGCCTTTCTCCCATGCGCGTAGGATTCAATTTGGCTTGCGCTGAACAACATTTTATTTTGTTGGTATGTTTTTGTAAGTTTTATGGAGCGGTCTTAGAGAGTGAGTCTTCTGTACTTGTACTATTATTTATTCTGTGGTAGTAGCTAAATGAGAAGGACGGAAAATCGTATGTGGCGGCGAGCCCTGACCGAGGCCTATCTATATCCAGCAAAAGAAAGACAGCTTAATTGGCATTATATAGAAAGGTAGAAAGAAAATTATTCTATTGAAAATAAAAGACAAGTGAAAAAGAATGTTAATTGTTAGTGTCAATTGGCACCAACTCAGCATATGACGCAGCGTGAACTGCGACGCTGATTTTCAGTGGAAGCGCTATCCGTGAACACGGACTACCCACAAAATAGGCCAAGTCATTTTACACTAAGCCTAGATTAAGTTTGAATAGTATAGCTTAAGTGTAATTTACACCCAATGTCAGCGCATAGACAATTCTATAATTTTTCTAATCAATCACGCGTACCGTATTAGTTTTTGTGGTTACGCAAGCGCAGCCCGATTGTGATGTCGGCGTACGCGCATGACAAACGATCTGCCATACTGACGATCCGCCATATTGCACGCGCTAGCATGCGGCAACGTCAAATTAATAGTTTGCCGTTTAGATTGAAGTATAGAAATGTAATTGTTCTTGTTGATAAATAGCTTATGTTTTTTGAAAAGTAATTATGTAAGTCTTAATAGGTACTTCTTATAATGGCGATTACCTAATAAGTTTATTTTGCCGTTGCACAGTTTGTAAGATATTTTTAATTTTAAAAGTGGTAGTTAGCCGTGTATTGTTCCCCGGCTTTGGAATATACCCTACATCTTCCTGCAGGTGTTGTAAAAGATGTTTAAGAGACAACACAGCCACTACCACAAGCCCTGAGGAACTTCATCACCTCTTAAAAGAGTTCACTCGATAACCTGCTTGGACAGGGTGGCATTTTAAGATCATTCATCCCTCGGACACGAGACAATGTTCGTCCTGATGCCAGCAGAAATTGATTGATAAAGAAGCTGATTACGGTATTAATTTATTTATCTGAAAAGAGCCAAATACTCTATTCTTGATAATAATCAGATCGAAAGCTGGAAGTTGAACTGTAATGCGAGAAGCCTATCTTGGGAGAAGCCTATCCGGCAGTAGAGAAATATAGAACTGATGGTATGGTATATACACTACTGATAACATATGGGCATCCTCGTGTGCATTGTCTTGTGCATCAGGGATGTATGAACTTAAAACGCCACACTGGTGAAGCGAGGTGGCGAGTCCATTCGTTTAGTTCTAGTTGGCCACATTACCCCTCTCTCACAGAAGACTACCTTGAAATGTACTACATTTCCCACTTTATCTTATTTCCCTAATGTACGTACGTGTTTCGGTAGTGAGTGAGATGTGCCAGAGCCCATTCCCATCCTATCCCTCCCCATTTCCCCAACCCTTTCTCCAAATCCATTCCTATATCCAAAGGTAGGCAGCGCATCCGGGGGCGTGCCAACGTTGTCATTTTGGACTAATGTTGGCATGTATCACGGATGTCTATGGGCTACACAGTATCCACTTACCATCAGGTGGACTGTATGCTCGTCTGCTACCTTCGTCCATAAAAAAAAAAAGTTAGTCGCCTTTTACGACACCACACGGCAATTTTTTTTCTATATCGTACGAAAAATAACGAAATGTCCCTTCCGAATGACGGTGCCGGTATAGCAATAAAGTACCTAACATTAATTTGTGAGTAATGACACTTCACAGATCTTTGCGAAATAATTCCCGCGGCGTTGCTCGTAGATACAGCAAACATTTATTTGTCAGTAACATGCATTTGGCCAGTACAGCCTCTAACCATTTCATTCACCCATCAACTCTGGTTACAACGTGTTATTATAAAACACTCGGTAATTCTCACGGAAAAATCCACACGAAAAAATTAGACAAACGTACAGACAATCAATCATTCGTGCCACACGTGCGCTCGGACGTCCAGTTGAATAATTCTCTAATAACGATAGCTACGGTAACTATCTAACAACATTATACATTGCGCGTCTATCTCAAGTTCGCCAATGTACATGATCTTAACTTCCACTCGTCAGCCAGTAGAGAAACTCAAGTCTTCGGTAAATGAAACTTAAGTAAAGGCTCATTTACGCAAGGAAAGTTTCTCGAACGGTTCGGACGGGAATATTGTATACTAGCGACCCGCCCTCGCTTCGCTTCGGTTTTATAAGTTTTTTTTAATTTTTAATTCAAAATAAAATATAGCCTATATTAGACACGGATAAAGCAGCTTCCTATTTGTGAAAGATTTTTTGAAATCGGTTCAGTAGTTCCAGAGATTATCCCCAACATACCCACAAACAAACACACAATTGTACCTCTTTATTATATTATTATTAGTATTAGTATAGACGATTCTCGTAGGCCACTAAACTACATACAATTATCGCCTACAATTGTTTACATGATGATAAAAACTAGATGACAACAGTAATCGGATGATGATAACAGTTGTTTATTCTAGCTTTTGAACGATGTTCGAGAATCTCTCCTTTTATAAAATGAGCCATAATCCTGGTGGGATATGGCTCATTACATGGATATGTTAATATGCAACATATTTTGGAGAAATGTTTCCATTATCGTTTATATCCACGGTATTGAGACAATTCGTATGTCAATGCACTTTTGACGTAGTTGAAAAGGAAATGATTTTCAGTTTCGTATTTGGAATTTATTCATGTATCGACCAAAAATCCATTTCTACTAAATTTATTCTAACAACTAAGTTTATGTCTTAACTAAAACATTACTTATAAACGTTTTCTCTTATTTTTTTTTTCTAGCAATTAGAATTTCAAACTGTATAGAAGTTTACAAAGTACTGACACAATTTAACGCTAGAAAGACGGAAAAATATTACTACCTCAAACGACAGTCGGAAAAAAATGAAATGAACACGATTACAGCATCAAGAGTAATGAAACGAAGAATATTGAGAATGAAAACGAACCTTGTGACCTACCGACAAGGAAAATTCAATAATAATCGAAATGGGCTAAATGACCCGCGCCATCTTTCTAGGTAAATGTCAATTGAATGAAAGGGTTTAAGGTGAGAGAATCTCTACAAAATCCAAGGAAGAATGTGACGTGGAATGAGATAAGGGAAACTGCTCTATCGTTGTTCTCCCTATTCCTCTTCCCAGTTCACTTCTAATTCTCCAGACGTAAGCATCAGATCCGGAAACACTAAGTGGACTTTTCTGACATATTTTTCTATAAAAAAATGTCTACATAGAAACAAGCAATGTATACCCTAATCCATTGGACCTCGTTTGAGACGTTCTGACCGTGACACGTCTAGTTGAACATTCAACTTCGCTACAGAAACGCCCCGCTGGATTGACATTTGGGCGTTGCGTCACGCTCGACGGCAAAATGATGAAAACGTGTAACGCAGTCCTTGTTCCATACTCGCCCTGCTAGCTCGCCAAACATTGTTTTCGTGATCAACAAATGATACACAAATGAACTTGTAGTTGTGAAATATTTTAGCAACGCTGTAACGTAGTTTCGACCTACGATAACAAACAGACCCACGAAACTTCGCAGTGACTGTACAGAATAAGCATGTAACTACCTATTTCGCATCAGGGTTGGCGTCGGCGTGAAGTGGCCTACAGTTCATTCCAATCCAATTTGTCGGAAATGTAAACAATTATGGCGGCCTGGTGTAACTGTCACAGCTCTAATTTAAATTGTATCGTTATAATTGTTCAGGGATCCATAAGTTCTTACATGAATACTGCAAGTTTGCCTTAGATTTAAAGCTGATTGCTGAGATATTTCTTTAACTTGGTTTTGTTTTCGCCAAATTGGATTCGAACGTATATTACATCTGCCAATGGATGCCTAACGATATAGACAATGCAAATTTACGCGCTATTTGTTATGATATCTTTTCAAATACGTGTAATTCCTATCGTATAATAATAATAATAATATAATTTATTTACATTACTATTAACCACACACCGGATAATCTATATAAATAAAAATGTGAACGTTCGTTTGTTCAAAATCTTAAATCTACGAAAGTTCTTCATCGATTGCTTTGAAATTTTGACACAACGTTGCATTCGAATACGCGCGTGTTTTTATATACCTATCACAGGGTAAAAAAATGCTTTTTACCCAATAACAGGTAAAAACAGGGTAAGCGATATCTGTTGGGCAGCCAAGCAACGCGTGGCCGGGTACAGCTAGTAATAAAATAAATTTATTACAACTAATTTAAATTAATAATTATTTAAAGTTGTACAAAATTAACTTCAATAAACTAAAATAAGTTTCTTCTATAATTCTATTTTGTTTTCTACTTGCTGAGCGTTGCGTGTGTGGCACGTTCAACGAGCGAGTGTCGCAATTAAAAAACTCAATAATTACGTCAATGGTGTCGCAAGCAGACCCCGTAAACGTTTAGTCTATCGTTCGAAATTCGAACTTAGTGTCAATGGCCGGGGACTTTGGTGACTGAACTAATTAGATCAGTGCGACATGTGCGACAAAGACCGAACACAGGGACGAATCCATAACATAATTAACTGTGATTTTTTAATTTAAAGCTGACTGCTAAAGAGTCGATAGGTAATATGATTATCCATTCTACCACTACTACCCCACCGGTTGTTTCATCCTCGCGTTGTACAACATATTAATAACAATTTAAAGGTTATTTCTGAGCTTTATCCACGCTCGATATTTATTGCAATGTTTACCATACCATAAGCCTGTGTCTCTCCACTGCCTTTGGACATAGGAAATGCACTATGGGACGCCGTCTGGCCAGGTGGATCGACGACATGAAAAAGTTCGTCGGTGATGGCTGGATAAGGAGAGCCATAGATGTAATTTGGTAACGAGCCATGGGAAAATCCAGCAGTGAAGAGACACGACTGATGGTATGGTATTTATAAATAACTGGCTTCCCTTGCTTTTATTTTCTTAGCCTTCCGCATTCTCAAGAAGAGTTAATGTTTAAATATTTGTTAACTTTGTTGTTGATCTCGCACCAGTTGAACGGGCTGGATTATATGGTATTGGCTGAATTTATTTGCTCAGTGTAGTCGCTTTTCATCTTGCCTACAAAAAAAAAACTTCGTATTTACTAATGATCAATGGATAGGAGTAGTTAGTGCGACTTTACTGGTTATCAACTTATCAAACATACCTTGATATCTAAATTTGTAATTTATAGATTTAAAAAAAAAACCATTGCCAATAACAATTGGATGCACGAAGAATTTCAGATGGACAAAGATATATATGTACTTGTAAATATCCCAGTTAAATTCAAAATTGAGATTGTCTGTTATAGAATATATTTCTATAAATGTGAACTTTATGTTTGTTACCAAATAACTTTGTAATACATTAATGAATCGTTATCAGATATGGCACAAGTGTAGTTCGTGGGACATATTAACACGATAATTTTTAATCCGGTCAATATGGCCGAAGGCACTCCCAACAGCTAGTATAACCTACTTTTTTTATAAAGTATATTTTATTTATATGCCGAAAGAAAAACAGTACCTTTCCGTTCAGGCTACGATGGACACGGTGTGTCCGATTCTTGACTGTTCTGTCGGGCCGTGTCGGACACCGGTGACCGCGCGGACGATCTCCATTCAAATGTTTCTAGAGAGCCGACCGGCACTAAACCAAAGGTTTAGACTATGAGACGTGATGACGTGACCCGCACGGCTCCGTAGAACAACTTGTGTACCTCAGCACGCTTAATTTTAAAGTTCTCAAAAATATATAACTTGTTTTATGGATTGGGCCATAAAAGAAGTTATAATTTCGCATGACTTTTTCAAATAACGAAATCATGCTAATTTAATATTGTCTTATGTTTTCTTTATGTACTTCGTTACATTAAATACAATAAATAAACAAACGTTGTGTAAAATCGTTATTTGTAGATGGTGTAGTTCCTCGGAGCTTGTGTTTTGTTTGTGTGATTGTGTTTGGTTTTGGGCCTTTGTTATCCCTCAGTTCCTTTTTACAACATCTTTGGGAAGAGAAGGAATACTACTATTCTAAAGCCTGCTGATTCCACACATTCGAGTAGGGTAGGAAAAGCCCGGTTTCAAAGTCCCTAAATTCCAGAGGCATATAGAGGGATCATGGAGGCAGGTCCATATTAACATATAAATAGGTACATTTGTATTCATGCAAACAAAATAACACTACCTACTCCGACCATTGCTAATGACGCGGCTAATGATGACTGATCAGCTCAGTCGGTCGTGCTCCTGCCTGCTGCGCAAAAGGTCCCGGGGTTCAATTCGTAGTCTGATAATATTTGCTTAGAAGACTGAATTAATGTTGAGTATAACCTTTCACAGGTATAAAAATACTATGTTTGCGTAAAATGTAAAATGTTACCAATTCTTTTCTCTCCACTGCTGAGTTTAGGCCTCTGCCAAGGGACACAAATCACACAAAGTCTTCTACTCTTTTCATCCAGCCACTACCGGCGACTTTCTTCAAGTCGTCAATCCACGTGTCCACGTTGCGCGTCTCTCGCTGTCTCCCGGTACGAGGTCTCCATTCGAGGAACCGTTTATCCTATCGGTTTTTGGTCCTGCGACATATAAGGCCTGCCCACATTGCCACTTTAGCTTGTTAATTCTTTGAACTATGTTGGCTTCGTTATTTCTATGTTATTTCTTCGTTACGGATTTTGTCCATTAAAAAGACCCCTAGCAATAGCTCTATTCATTGCTGGTTGATTGAATTTGAATGCGAAAAATAATCGTTGTCTTTTTTTAAAGAAAACCAGCATTGTCGACTCAACTGATATACTGCGGAAATCTGCATCTAATGACATTTTAATTTGTTCGGGCATTTAAATATTGTTTCTACCTGTATTAATAGGTTTTTTATTTGTTTCCAAGTCGGTTGGTAACGGTACAAAATTGCAGCTCACGTATTACAGCAGACTGAACTTCAAGCGTAAACATTTCTGTTCAAATGCCGCCTCTATGTCCACGCAACAAGGTTGACTGATATGGAATTAACATAGCAAGGCATTTTTTGTTCCATTAGTGGGCTGTTAAATCATGAGATCTGATAGAGAATTGTTTCGTATCTAAGTAGACACTTGTGTACTTAAGTGGATGTTAATGTACGCAACAAACAATCGAACTGCAAAGTGTCATAGTTACGGCTATACGTCTATGTCAAAGAACGGAAGGAACAAAGTATAATAAAATCGCTCTGCACATACAGAAGGAGAAACGTTACGTTTTTTAAGCATACCATCAACTTGTGTTTCTCCACTGCTGAGTATAGGCCTCTGGACCACCCCACACGCGGTCTTCTGCTCATCTCATCCCCCCACTAACGACGACTTTCTTCAAGTCGTCAGTCGACCTGGCCGTAGAGCGTCCCACGCTACATTTCCCCTTTTAAACCAGTAAAGACGCTAAAATATATTAACAGAAGTACCAAACTACAAACTAGTAATAAGTGCTTAGATGAAACAGACTGAGGTCATTGTACCATTATTTATTTTTAAAGAAGTCCAGCAATTTCAATCTCGTCAAAAGTGATCCTTCATAATAACGAGTTATCAACCAATCAGAGATGCTACATTTTGACGGCCGACTCACATGAAACGCACCGTTATATACCCGGAGGGAGACGTTTTTTGTATCCATACTTCTATTCGTATACTCGTGGTGCCCGCGACTTCACGTGAACTTTAGAGATTCCCGTGGGAACTTTATAATGGACTAGCTGTACCCGCGACTTCGTACGCGTGGAATTTTAGTTTTTAAACACTAAATTGGGATATCTTTTCTTCTCGTTAGCTGATTTCGATGATACAAAGCCCATTCGAAGCGCTAAGCGAAGCTTAATTAACCTGTTGGAAACCGCATGAAAATCCGTTCCGTAGTTTTGGAGATTAGCGTGTTCGAACGGACAAACAGACAGACGGACAAACATTTTTAAAATCGTCTTTTTGTATACTCTTCCTTCACTATACTCTTCCTTCATCGCCCCCAATCAGTTTTTGGTGAATATATTCAATGTACAGACACGCTGGTTCTACAGTTTTATTATATGTATAGATCTGGATAAGAAGTACCTTAAATATTAACCCGGCACCATGAACTATAACGATATGGGGTTCTTCAAGAAAGCTGAGAATAGGATTTTGCAAGGTCGGCGGCGCGCCCGCATACCCACCCTCTGGTGTTGCAGGTGTCCATGAGCGGCGGTAACACTTACCATCACGTGGGACCGCTTGCTCTATAAGAAAAAAAAAACATGTCTTGTTTCATTAAAATCCAGTAGTTTGCATGATGCGCGTTCAGGCAAACGGACAGACAAAAATTCTTGTTTACAGCTCTATATCATTCGTACTTTATCATGCAATCATTTATTCGAAAAATAATTCATGTAATTCAAAAAAATAATTCAGACACGGCTCTGTTTCCGACTTTAATATATGTGTAGATACCGTAGTTTGGCATCTATGTTTTTATCTCTTTGACTGGAAGTGTATTCATTTATTTGGGAAAACTTACGGTATAGTAACACTTACAAAAAAATAATTATAAAAATTGATTTATACCAACAAAGTTTCCACTAAAATGAAAAAAAAAACTTACATTATAAATACACGCACTGAACATAATAATATGGTAACTAAACATATGAGTTTAAATTAGTTTTAAATTGTTAAAACACTCATTGTTTAAAACAGTCAGATTTAAATTTAGGAAGAGAGAGATAGAATATGATTAATTCACTAAACTGTTATACGATACACATTATCTGACGTTGAAAGAATTAGCAGCATATTTAGTACGGGTTAATGGGGGTCAAAAACAGATTTGGCCCGAGAGCCTTGATAGGATACAGTCCTCACCGTACCCTTTCAACAAAAACAGACCGCGAAGGCTGCATCAGTCGGAAGGACAATTATCCTATTTGCCGTATGCTGATAACAAAGCCGCTACCACAGGCGCTGAGGAACTACACCTCCGAAAGATTGAACTCGCCAACCCGTTTGGTCAGCGTGGCAATGTGCATGAGGTGGCCCATGTCCTGCACTGAATACTCGAAAGGGCTCATTGCATTGCATACAAAAGTTGTATAGCTTGTTTAGACCTATCCAACGACATAGTTTGTGTGTATAGATGTGGAGTTTCTTTCTTAATTTTTTTTTAAAAGTTTACATTGTCATAATTTTATAACTACTGAACTCATTTGGCTCATCTTGGAAAGTTTGGAACCTTCGAGGTATAGACCGAAATTGCGCATAGACCTTGCATTGCGAAATGGTATAGACCGTATAATAAGTTGCGCTCGAGAAGCCGAAGAGATAACACATCTCTCCGAAAGTGAACGCAGTCGCCACTGAAGATGTCAACCACAGTTGTTGACGAAACGTTTGGAAGAAAGAGATGGAGATTCCAGAAGACCTCGGCCAAGTAGCCCGGAAGATTCAATTAATATGGACACCGGCCGAGAAAGCCTACACTCCACTATAGACCGAAATTATTTTTATGGCGAATTCAATTTCATTTAGTTGAAAAGAGTCCTTCAATTTGTCCACAAATTTTGTTATGTACCATATTATGTGTTATATGAATGTATTATTATAAGTATTATATTTATATTATTTTATTCATATGTATGGTCTGTATATCTATTTTATTTAGTATGTATATATATTATTGTATAAGTAGATTGCAATGCAATGCAACGAGCCCTTTCAGTGTCTACTGCTGGACAAGCACATTGTTTTGTGCATGAGGGATGTATGCCCTTAAAACGCCGCGCTGGCCAAGCGTTGGCGAGTCCACTCTTTTAGAGGTTTAGAGGTTTTTAGAGGTTTCGGCGGTGAATTTTTATTGCACTCGCTTTAATTTATCACATTTAATCAACGGTCGCCTGGGAATGTTTTAAGGCATTAGGTCCGCCTCTATACAAATTAGTGCAAAGAAAGTAAATAAATACATGCCTCTGTAGAAATTAGTGCAAAGAGAGTAAATAAATACATGCCTCTGTAGAAATTAGTGCAAAAAGAGTAAATAAATACATGCCTCTGTACAAATTAGTGCAAAAAGAGCAAACAAATACATGCCTCTGTACAAATTAGTGCAAAAATAGTAAATAAATACATATATTATGTATAAGATATTGTATGTTAGTTTATATCCACTCGAACTGATTATATTTCGGAGCTAATTATTGCTTTGGATTCCACTTGAAATCCTTAGATGCGATGAGGTGACTTTTTTTTCAGATATTCAAAATCTCCCTTAAAGCCTATTCTTAGATATAATATTAATAAGAAATACATGCATAGGATGCGCATCACATTATTAAAACATTGCATCATTGTCGCATAACTCGCGTAAATCAATTCGTGTAATCAAATTTGATCGATGGCTGCAATCGAGAACGATTCGTTACCGCGCACCGAACACTAGTAATATTCATAACGAGTTGATAAATCTTAACAATCGAAGCCCTAATTAATTCTGATCGATGCTGTCACCCCACAATGTATTCACATGTGGGTATCCGAGGCGTCGATTTGACTAATCGACTTGGCATGATACATCGATGCCATCGAGTTGATTCGATACGAATTGTCGACTCGATTATTGCATAATTTGTTAGTAACAATGGGAATCAATTACAAATTGAAGTTTTGGCGCCCCGCTGTGCTGGAGTAACTGTCAAAGGAAAGAGATTCTTCTATAGTTTGAACAATTGAGTTCGTGCATTTAGATGTCTTATTAATGACGCAATAAAAACCATTATTCCATGTTTGAAGTGTCTAATAGATGTGTAGATAGAATCAGTTATTGATTTAAAAGTATCGCGATAGTGTACCGGGAATGGCAAAAAATTTACAATATTTGACGTTTGATTAAAGCCTCTAATGTTCCACTGCTGGATACGGCCTCCCTTTGCAAATCACAAGGGGATTTTGAACCATTAGCCAACAACACGTGGATACTTTCCCCCACCTTCCTTCCTTTCCAGGTTGGTAGCCACACGGTTATTCGCACCGAATTGCGTTATGGCGCAATTACACTTGGCCTTTAACTTGCATTCGGGTGCCTTTCAAGAAAAGAAAATATAGATAAATGGATAGATGGAACATTCCTTGTTGTTTAAGTTGCGATAGGACAAAAATAAATCATAAATCAGAGAATAGATTTAAAAGTATAACTCATCTCTAGTAATGATACCAACTCTCAACAAGATCTGAAAGTGCGATAAAAGAAAATGCGTAAAAGGATCTATTTACCTATGTTAAAACGCATTTTAACAGATCAAACACAACTGGTTGCTGCCTGCGGCAACATGGGTTAGTTGTACCGCGCCACTAAAACCTTGGCAGGAAACCACTGCCCAAAGAAGGCCTGTGAGATCAAATAGTGGTGAGTTCATTGCGACATCTGAGGACCAACTGCTTCGCTGGCACGAACACTTCGCGGAAATCTTTCGCGGCTCATCCGATCACGAGAACCTACACCAACCTCTGACACCGACCTGCCGGCTAAAAATTAACACGGATTCCGCATCCTTCGATGAAGTCTGCGAGGCTATTAAAAGGTTCAAAGAGGGAAAAGCGCCTGGGTCGGATCTCATTGCCGCAGAAATGCTTAAGGCAGATTTAAGTACAGCGGCTACCGTACTTACTCCCTTCATTCAGAAGATATGGAATGACAAGACAATGCCCGATGATTGGAGAACTAGTCTTCTGGTCACGGTATCTAAAAAGGAGATCTCAACTACTGCAGTAATAGTCGTGTGTCGTGTTGGGAGCTAGAGCGACAGGTTTGGACATAGGTTCCCTGATGGCCAAGGCAAGAGGCGCCTTCGCATGTCTCCGTCCCGTGTGGCAGTCTAAACACATCTGAAATAGAGTGAAACTAAAGATTTTTAACAGTAATGTTAAATCAGTTCTGCTATGCGGTTTGTAAGACATGGAAGACCTTACACCCCGAACGCCAGGCCTTTGTCAACCGTTGCCTGCGTCAGATCCTGAAGATCTTCTGGCCAGACACTGTTTCCAATTTAGACTTGTGAAGACTGTGTCAGGAGGATCAGTAGATCTGCAGATAAGACGCCACAGATGGAACTGGGTCGGACATACTGTGCGCAAGGATCAGAACCACATTCCCAGACGAGCTCTAGGTTGAAATCCCCAGGGTAAACGCCAGCGTGGTCGACCTAAGTAAATTGGTCTAGAGTGTAGTAAGGCGTGCAGCCGCCGATAAAACAAAGTGGAGAAGCATTCTGTCTGCCCCACTGCCCAGACGGTCTTATCGCTGTAGCAATCCGTTCCAGACAACATTGAGAAAGAGAGTTGCGACTAAGATAATAACGTAGTTCAAATATTCGTAGAAATTATACATTTACTTATATTATTAATATATTTATTACATTATAACGCAATACAATTGTAATGTATTATAATTAAGTAATTAATATTAATAAATAGTTATAATGGTTAATAGCATGAGGGGGAGAGTGCACGCTGCAATCCAACAGCCGCTGGACGCACTCGACTGGCCACGTTACCCCTCTCTCACAGAAGACTACCTTGAAATGTACTGCATTTCCCACTTTATCTTATTTCCCTAATGTACGTACGTGTTTCGGTAGTGAGTGAGATGTGCCAGAGTCCATTCCCATCCTATCCCTCCCCATTTCCCCAACCCTTTCTCCAAATGCATTTCTATGTCCAAAGGTAGGCAGCGCATCCGGGGGCGTGCCAACGTTTGTCATTTTGGACTAATGTTGGCATGTATCACGGATGTCTGTGGGCTACAGTATCCACTTACCATCAGATGGACTGTATGCTCGTCTACCACCGTCGTCCATAAAAAAAAAAATATATATTAATAAATAATAACATTGTTTTTGCACTACTAGAGTAAGACAAACCTTTGAATTGAAATGTACAAATTATGCAAGTTGTTACATTATTTTAAGTTACTACTTCAAATCGATTCGCAAATCGGAATCGGCACCCCGCGAGGTGCCGATAAAGGAGCGACAACAAAAGAAAATAAGTTAGAATCGAATAAGATTATTATTTATGATTTATTATTTCTAGACCGTACTCTTTACTTAACGTAGAGGGTGATTTAAAAACAACAGGTATACTCTAATAATAAAATTTACCCCTTCTCAAAAGGCGAAAATACACAGAAAAGGGATGAACCCAAATTTTGATGAATCGAGCGCGGCTTGGCCCTATAGCGTCGGCAATATTTAAGAGAACCGATGAAGGTCAAAGGCCACATAGCTTGACACGGTAATATGAATGATAAAAGTCTTAACTCTTACGACTCGTTAGGATTTCGTGATTCCTCCCTTAGAAGGAATCAGGAAAGTCCAATGGATCAAAATGCACCGGAAAATGTAATAAAAATCATGATGACTGTTAATCAAGATTATAAATTAATATACAGTATATCAGTTTTATGTTATCTAATAATAGTGCCATGTGGTGTCGGCCGGCAATAGAATAGCATCACCCCATCTGCTCTTGTGGGTGTCGTAAAAGGCGAATAGGAGATAATAAAGCAGCTACCACGAGGCCTGAAGAACAACACCAAAAACAGTGGAGTCGCCCACCCGCTCGGCCAGCGTGGCGCTCTAAGGCAATACATTCCTCAAGCACAAGGCAATCTAAGGAAGCCCATATCTGAATACTGAAAGGGCCGGTTGCATTGCCTTGCATTTAATATTGTTATCTAACAAATAATAACTGAATTAAAAGAAATATCGTCTAGACATTTTATACTGTCCACTTTTATATGCTCAGTAAATAAATGCACGGATTTTTTCTTATCACTTCGTTTTCCTATGCACTTTCACTGCGTTCGTGTTTTAGCGGATGTTTTACCGCATAGCTATATCAAAGTTAAATCGCTGGATCTCTAAGAGTACAACGCGCAAAAACCTAACAATAGAAGGAACGTGACGTGTTCATGCGATAATGGAAATTATACAATTTTTTTGCCGACGCTCCCAAGCGATATGCGTCTTTGTTTTACATTATAATTAACACACATAAGAACCCATGCACTTTCACTGAAATTTGCATTTTCTCCTTGTAAATATATAGTGGAGCCGCGTTTAGTTTTTGCAACGTCAAACAATGCGTGAGCGGCACAATAGGCAGAGTTGCCACATTAAAATAAACTTGGATAATTGAATGTCAACTTGTAAGTTATTTCGTAACCCTTAGGTGTTGCCATGTTGTGCATTTCTCGCGATGTTCAACTACATGAGTTTATTTACGGTACGCCGTAAAGGGCAACAGCAACGGACGAGTTGATGAATTCTCATTGATTTCTATTAGTAGTTTTGAACTCGACCAAACGTAACAAAGTTTATGAAAATATCGAAATATGAATTTCGGATTAAGTAATTAATTTCTTCGTTTTTTTTCTTATAGAAGGAAAGGAAGAAATTTTGACCTAAAAATAGTTAAAAAATTGTCTAATATTTCGGTCAAATGCGCTAAAGGTCTTTTGAATTTTTTTTTTAGATTAGTGGGCGGACGAGCAAGTGGTCCCACGTGATGGTAAGTGTTACCGCCGCCCATGGACACCTGCAATACCAGGGGGTATGCGGGTGCGCCGCCGACCTTGCAAAATCTTATTTTGTTTATCGCGTTTTTCTTATTCTAACCAGAAGTTCTAACCAATATGAGACTTCGAAAAAATAAACCGATCTTACGCAATACAATCTCCGTGGTCATTTTAATTTCTTATAAGGGCATCTGTTGAATTATTAATATGTAGATGCCCCTGTAAGATTAACAACGCACAAACCTTTTATCATTGTTACTAATTGATAACATGATTGTAACATGTGCTTACATACATATTTATACTCAAAGAAGCCACTACAGCCAGGAAAAACGGGATGCGTTATTAAATACACATACAGCCAGGAAAAGCGGGACGCGTTATTGAAAGGAATTCGTTCCTCAAATCGTATGTTCTGATCGCATCTCGACGCGAAATGCTCGATTGATCTGATCGGCCCGTACGAATGATACAGTCAGCAACTCGCCAATGTACCCGTTAGATTCTAGTCCTTATTACAAGCGTATTCTTTATTTATTTTATTAGGTTTTCCAACAAGCTACCATACATTTGCATTATAAATATAAATTACTTATGCATTAACATATTATTATATATCAGCTCCCTTACAGAAGAGCACAGCATGCAAAAAGTGTTTTTATAAGTACAAGTGGACTGCATCACAGTTGATTAGGAAAAATCTTAATCTAAATAATTGCCAAAAACTGCTGACCATACACAAGTCATTAAGGTACCGATGGGTATACATTACTTTGTTGCTGACTATACGTGCGTTCTAAACATTCGTTTCGTAAATTCTTTGAATTTAATCGAATGGAATTTGTTGAATGCTCTGCAGCAATAATTAATGATGGCAGATCGCTTATTGAACCACTTTCTATTGATAGTTTCCAATTTCTAATTAAATAAGGAAAGCTTATCGCAGGAATAATGTAAGTTTAAATTAATAGACACTTAGGTTTTTTGTACACAAAATCATAGATAGAGAACTTGTGGAGTCGGAATAAGATATTAACAACAGAGTTAGTAAGAGCTGTATTCATACATTTAACCTTATGCGTATATCGCGTCATTTTCACTGTTTTTTTTTATTTTTCTTTAGTAATAGCGAAATTTGCACATTGTGCCCGTCTCGAGGTTTCCTCATAATTAACAATTTTAAAATCAAAACAATTCAAAAATCGTCTTGCCAATGTCGAATCTAAGTAAATTAGGAGTTAAGACTCGCTCAGTTAAGTGATAGTAGGTTTACTGAGAACAGAAGAGTTGGACTCCTTGAAAGCACACGAAAAACGCAATCTTATCCTTTCGTATAATATTTTATTATCACAAACATTGGGTTCGCACATTTCTAAAAAATATACTTTATTGTCTTTTTTTATACATTACGAAATTTAATGAACTACTCGTATCACTATTAAACCACAAAACCCATATGATTTTTATAATAATCAAACAAAGCATTATTTCCATTTCTCGAGATCCTTTCTTGAGATCTGCTAAAACAGCTTTATACAGTCATTTTAGTTTCCGTATACATACTTAATATTCTGCAGTAAGTCGCACCAAATAGCTTACTTACATATTGGTCATTTGTAACAGGTCTTTTAAAAAGGACGCTCGATTTTTAAAATCCTATTGCGGCCATCTTTAAAAAGATATAACTGTCATATTTGACAGTAATATTTATTGAGCTTCACTATTTAATCATGGGAAATTACACAATTCAACTACGCGGGGAAATCATTAAATTTTACTAGCAAAATGACTGATCAGTTCGTGGAACGTTCCACGTTGAATTTATTACGTTTTACGTTGAATTACACTACGTTTGATATACGTAGTTGAATTACAAGTACATTTAATTTATGGTCAGAATAATCGGCCTGTTGAGTTCTCAATTCGACGTTTAATCAACAAATTCGAAGAAATCGGCTCAGTTGCCGATCGAACACCAAGGTCGATTTCGATAGACGAAACGCAAGGTCTATCGAAAACATTGTTGCTGTTCGGAACAGTGTGCGTGAGAATCCGCAACAGTCAATTTATTGTCGTTCACAAGAACTTGGTCTTTCTGCCACTTCAACTTGGCAAATTATGCGTCGGAACTTGAGGCTTCATCCTTATAAAATTCAATTGACTCAAGAACTGAAGCCGAGAAACCATACACTCCAGACAACCAGACAGGACCATATATTCGCTGACTGGGCTTTGGGGCAATTGGCAGTGGACTCTGCTTTACCCGAAAAATAATTCAGCGAATAAGCCCGTTTTTGGATGAATGGCTTCGTTAACAAGCAAAATTGTCACATTTGGAGCGATGAGAATTTACGGAAAATTTAGGAGCGTCAAATGCATTCCGAAAAAGTTACTGTTTGGTGTGGATTTTGGTCCAGAGGCATCAGCGGCCCATACTTCTTCCAAAGTGAGCCAGGAGCTGTACTCACTGTCAGCGTTGACAGGTATCGGGTGATGATAACCGATTATTTGTAGCCCCGGTTAGATTAGTTTCATTAAGATGGCGCCACGTGCCACACAGCGAATGCAACAATGGACATTCTGCAGGAGAAGTTCGCAAGCTCCATTATCTCGCGAAGCGGCGACATCGATTTATTGGAATCGAGTAATCGAAAATTCGACCTCCAGAATGCGTGTCACACAATGTAGCCACGGCGGCCATTTGCCCCATATCATATTCCATAATTAATACTGTCCATTGACCTTTAAAATAAAAAACTTGTTTTATTTATATTTAAAACTAAAGCGCACTTATTGAAATACCCTATGCTGTATAATAACTCTGGTTATCTCCTTAATTTTACAAGCGACCGTGAGAAATTGCAATTTCAAATTAAGAACTCCATGTTACAACAAAAAATGCTACTAATCCTCATACTATTCCTCATGGTTTGTCTACCAATATTCGGTAACAGTTTAGCCACCGGACGTAGCGATACGCAGATAATAGCTATCTTATCTGTCTGTGTATCGGCCCAGCCCAGTCCCATTAGCCGCCGACCGACTTTCCCCGGAGGGTAAGACTGCCATTGTTGAGTGTTGTCCTCTGTTAGCCCTGACCAGCGAAATGCGTGGTGCCACTGGTTATTTTGTACGATTATTTTTTTGTTGAACTAAATGGGTCAGTTGAAAATTCCATTTTGTAAAAGATTTTTTTGTTAGATTGGTTTTTTGAACAACTAAAAACTCCAATGCATGGACGAATCGTTACCAAATTTGGCATACGTCTAGTTTGTAGGACGCATTAATACATAGGATTAATTTCCCGGTCAATGCAGCGACATATTTTATTTTATTCAACAGCTAGAAATACGTATTTTATAGAAACAGCTACACATATTTTTCTGATTTCTTTTTGTCAATTTCCAGAATAATTTTCTGTTTATAAAGATAAATCCAGAAGTCATCGTGGTACATCAATGTTTATTTTTACAATTGATTGTTAAAATTAATTTTACGACTGTTAGAAAATAGATAGATAGATATTTTTTATTGTACACTAAAACATACAGAAGAAAAAAAACAAAAATACAAGAAATTAGAAATACGATTGGCGACCTTATCGCTAAAGCGATTTCTTCCAGGCAGTCCTTAACTGGTAACGAGAACTCTTCAGAGGAATAGGGGTAATAATAAATGATAAGTTACAAAAATTTTCTCTAGCCATTTTAAAAATTTTAATGAAGTATACATAGTTATTTGACTGTTTAACACAAGTTTTAAAACTTGTCACAACTTTTATGTAGCCCTTTTAAGTAGGGCCATCGATACAGATTCTCTCTAAAATCCACATTATTTACTACCGTTCCTAATCACTCTACGCGTACAACGACAGTAAAATTGCTTAAAAATTCTCTCAATTTTTACTAAATAACAAAAATAATTAAGCACTAAGCCGACTCCGCCTTTGTCCACTCTACGTTGTGACTATCCGCTGTTTATGCCTTTTACCGCAAGCCACTTTCCAACGGCACTTGAGCTCCTATTTACCAATTGCAGTAAATGGACTTCGATTTAATCACCGGGTGACAAGCCCACCTGTGGGCTTCTAGGGTCATTACGTACTATGTTCTTTGTAGAAAGACGACTGAGGCGAAGAGCGGTATATACGGTACTAGTATTCGCGTGAACTTGAAAGTGATTCCCGTGGGAACTCTATTTGGGATAAAAAGTACCCTAAATGTTAACCCAAGTCACAAGCATAAGTTTCCTTAAAATTAGTTCAGTGGTTTTTGCGTGACAGACGGATAGACCGACGGACAGACAGACAACATTTCCAAAAAATGTTGTTTAGGGCTCCATATCATTCGTACTCTAAATTGCAATCACGTTTTTTTCTAAAAAAATCACGTACAGGCACAGCTTTATGGCTCAGATTATTATGGCCCTCTTAGTTTCTTCTCATTAACTGATTGACTTTTCATTGCTCAGGATATTTGCTGTGCAATGGAACGACAAAGTTTATAAATGTGAATATTTTTTAATTTGTATCTCTGTATTTTCAATCAAACGAAACCAACTGTCTATTTTACACTGTATTTATTATTTATTCACTTTGTAATATTTTTCAATTACTAAATAAAATAAAGAAAATTTTAATGAAAATTAAATTGATATTTTTACTAATGTATATTTCCTGACAGCAGTGAAATGCATGTACATATATGGATTCGGTCCCATTATAGATACAACGCTGCTAATTTTTTATTTTTATGTTTTTTTAAATATCTCTCAAAAACAATTTCGCAATTCTTCAAATTTCATATTTTGCGCAATTTCGCAAAATATTATATACCTACTAATACATAATATGCCAATACATAAAAGCAATAACTACCTAGACCGTTAATTATTCTCGATTCACTCGATTAGTAATATCGTGGGTTCAAATCCTGGCCTTTACCTACCACTGAAGTTTCAATATATTTGAAATATGGATTATTTATTTATCACTATTTGGGCCATTTAAGAAAACAACGTGAACAAATATTGTGTGCCCGAGAATTAAAAACAAACTGGGGCTTGTATAATATCTGTCAATCCGTACTGGGCAATCTAAATTATGTCCCGAAACCCCCTGTTATATCAGGGTGAGGACTGAGCCCTGCAGTGGGACTTCATAGACTGATATCGTATTAAGTTTTGGATGAAAGAAAAAATGCTGATATCAGAAAGACTATGCCGAGAGTTTTCCAGTATATTTTTCAAATAACTTTGTATATAGTTTCAATTACGATGAAAGTTTCCGAAACAATTGCATTTTGTAATACATGTTTATATCTACATAAATAATTACACTATACACACGAGGGGGTGGAAATTATCACACCAGTCTAATCTTGCATAAATTTGCAACAATTACACTTAAAACAATGAAATTGCATAGCATTATACGCGGGCCTAGCTTATTAGGTAATATATATTCATTTACTGTGTACCTGAATACGGATTCAACCCGTAACAACCAGCAAACATACAAGTTGTGATATATTTTCATGCTATATTTTTCTCACACTTATGCCATTTTAAAATTAATACCCGTTGTAATTTTGTTTATATCTTACCTATTTTACAATAAATTAATACCCGTTGTAATTTTGATTATATCTTACCTATTTTACAATAAATTAATGCCCGTTGTAATTTTGATTATATCTTACCTATTTTACAATACATTAATACCCGTTGTAATTTTGATTATATCTTACCTATTTTACAATAAATTAATACCCGTTGTAATTTTGATTATATCTTACCTATTTTCCAATAAATTAATACCCGTTATAATTTTGATTATATCTTACCTATTTTACAATAAATTAATACCCGTTGTAATTTTGATTATATCTTACCTATTCTACAATAAATTAATCTATATTCATGTTTGATTGTTTGCTAGAAAGCGCTTGGATCGCATTTTTCAACTCGTTCAATTATATCATAATTTCAACATTACCAGGCGTTGACTACTAATCATATCGAATATATAAAAGCATATTAGAGTAGTATATCCACTATTTATTATTCACCAATCCACACTGGGCCGCATGGTGGATTATGGTTCGAAACCCCTTAGTGCTTTACTAGGGGAGACATGTATCCAGCGTTCGAAGGCTTCCAATTACCTAGTGATTAGAGATGCGCAGTCTAACAATCAACGAACAACTAAAATGGATAACGGATACTTAGTAATCCTAAAATCTACGAACGGAGGAACGAGTATAAATATGCCTACCTACAAGTACAAGTAATCGGGTATTGTCAAGTAGACAACTGCGAAGATACAAGCAGTGGCAACCCGATACCCTGGTTTGTCAAAATCCCTACCACAAACCACGAGGCTTGAATGACCTGAAATAATCTTAAAAAAAATCGACTCGCCAACTCATAATGACCCATACGTTTATTACGTTTTAAGTCTTTTAAGCCTCAAAAAACCAAAGTTTGTCGCCTGCAATGGAATTTCATAAGCCAACTAGCTGTGCCCGGCATGCGTTTTGCGTTTTGCACATAATATATAGCCAATGTCCATCTGGAATAATGTACCTTTCAAATGGTGAAAGAATTTTTCAAATAGGCGCAGTGATTCCGGAGATTACCCTCCACATAAACAGAAACTCACAAAATTCGCACTCTCTCTTTATTATATTAGTATAGATATTATTTAGGATTACTGCACACTTCTCCATATTTGGGTTCAGTGAACAAATCCGCTCGAATCTATCGGAGTCAAAACCGGAGAGAAATGTCGCCCAATCGAATAACTTTATTTCAAGAAAATATTTTATCGGTTAAGTGTAGAGCGATCTTTATTCGTATAGAAATAAAAAAAATCTACGGAATTAGCTCAGTGGGTCAAGTAGAGACTGTTTGCCGAAATTCCAATGGAAAACCGCAAATGTTGATTACATTCCGATTCAAACCGTGACGACGGCGAGGCGGTAAATCAATTATGGAATTCTCACACGAAACACAAACAGTCCACCACAGGTGGCCTCACTGTTGAACTATAATATAATGATGTCGGTTTGTCCTCTTATCGTATTGGTTTCAATTCGACGGCAATGGATGGATTGCCGTGTGGTGTCATCCGGTTTTAGAACAGCACCGCGCTATATCTTTTCCCGTGGATGTTGTGAAAGGCTACTTACTAAAGGATAACAAAGCCGCTACCGCAATACCTGAGGTACTACAGCACCTCTCAACTCAACTCAACGGCATTCGTCAATCCGCTTGGCGAACGTGGCATTTTAAGGACATACATACCTCATGCACAAAAGATGATGTATATGAGGGGACACATCTTCAGGTGTGAATGACAAAAATGGGTCGGGCCTTGAGAGGGGTGTGGAGACACACACAGTATCGACTTAGTGCTCACAGAACCTACGCCTTGAAATGTACTGCATTTCCCACTTTATCTTATTTCCCTAATGTACGTACGTGTTTCGGTAGTGAGTGAGATGTGCCAGAGCCCATTCCCATTCTATCCCTCCCCATTTCCCCAACCCTCTCTCCAAATCCATTCCTATATCCAAAGGTAGGCAGCGCATCCGGGGGCGTGCCAACGTTTGTCATTTTGGACTAATGTTGGCATGTATCACGGATGTCTATGGGCTACAGTATCCACTTACCATCAGGTGGACTGTATGCTCGTCTGCCACCTTCGGCCATAAAAAAAAAAAAACCTACGCAGTGATCACATTGTCAGCAATTTGTGGTAGTGTCTACACTGTACTCGCCGGTTTTCTCCCGCCCACTCAATTGAGATGTGTAGGTACTTTTACATAAATTCATGTTATAACATTTGAGATTTTCACGTTATTCACCCATATTTATCTACTCGTGTTTAAACGGGTCTCAACGCATATGTTCACCTTATTTATTTTACTCGACGTTTGGGTTATATTGCACGGACCATGATCACGAGCTGACTGAAGAAGCGGGTAGTGCACGTCGAGAATTGCGAGCAGTTTCATCAGCTACCCGCATTTGGTCTACATAGTCCGGAAGATTGCGGCACGCAACAAGCACGCAAGTAGCGTCAGGTTTAATAGTATTATATTTATTGATAACTGGATTCCACGTCGAGGACAATTTATATCCATCTTCTTGATTGTAATTTTTATGTTCTTCATTTCAATTTCGCGGGTGGTGCAACCAATGCATAAATAAATTCATGCTACAAGGACTATTGCAGTTTCATTAATTACGCAACCTTCTGAAGTTGTTCAAACACGGCTTTACGGGGGTTTTATCTAGCAAAGAAGACACATGCTGATGACATAGGTGAGTCATAGCTTGTCAGCTATTCCACCAACCTGTGTTATTCCTTTTGCTTTTTAAGCCTTTCTCTATAAAAGCTGACTCACTAACCAAAACTGCGAATATAAAAGTTTGCCTACCAATATGAATCGCTGTTAAGCGTAAGCTAAATTGAATTAAAAAGTAAGTGGAGAGCCCTCATATTTCACCAATCGATTTCAGTCTATTTCAGTTAGCCGACCAAGGGCATATCATGAGCTCCTACTGACAGTCACTTAAAGGCTCGCGCACATTACAGCCACGCCGCGCCGCACCGCGTCGCACTGCAAAACTGCGACAACTCACATTACAGACGCGACGGGCCGCAGTTTAACGCAATAATTTAAATCAGTTAACTGTTCGACATTCAATTCTTCACGTTGTTGCACAGCGAATAACTCTCGAATTGCTTCCGCTAACTGCGCTCGTCTATCGCACATTGAGGCGGGCCGCGTCGCAGCGCATAAATACGGCTAGCAAGCGATCTGCCATCGCCAGTACGTTGCGCTGCGCCTAGAATCGGCCCGCTTGAAGTGTGCGATGGTTTATACAAAATGTATGAAAAATATTCCGGAGGATTTCTGCAATGTTATTAGCTGCGGCGCGCCGTAACATGCGGCGAGCCTTACAATTATATTTTATGACGCGTTTACGATCTCTATAGAACACTGTTCTACTTCTATAGTGAATATCATTACTCTTCACTATTAAAAATAGATAATTGAATCCAGAGGGTTCATTTATTTGAAACTCATAACACGAAATAATACAACGCAGTTTAGAGAATCGACTTGCTTGAAACTTGGTTTTTAAAAAAACATTATACATCCCCAAGTGTATTCCCAAAACCTATACAACGGAGAAAATTAAATAAAATGCGACTTGTAATTCCGACTTGTAATTCCTGCCCCCTGGTGTTGGAGGTGTCCATGGGCGGCGGTAACACTTACCATCACGTGGAACCGCTTGCTCGTCCGCCCACTTCTCTATATAAAAAATACTAATTTATGGCTCATAAGAAAACATACAAGCAATTGCTTCTGTCATCACATGCCACATTAGTAGAACTCCAAATTACTTGTACATAAATGCTGTTCAATTATAAATTTCCACGCATATTGTCAAACCAAATAATTCCGCAACGGTTCTACCCCGATCACAGACAATTAAATTGTACGTCTGTTTGTCTTTCTCACGGCGGCGTTTTCTAAATCTTATGTATTTGCTTAGAAATTAGGCCGATGAAACCAGTATTTCTAGATGTGGTAAGTGGCAAGTGACTTTATATAAATTAGTAAACAATTAATTAAACTTGACGGGAATGCTTTGTAGAAATACTCGACTTAATGCTTACCACGGGATACCACAATCGCACCTCCCGTCACATTTTCCTGAATAAAGAGATGTCGTGCGCGGTGTTTATACCACTTTTCCAAATTGTTTTATAACATAATCCCGAATGTTAACATTCACATCGTTGCACTAACTCCGTGATTTCCCACGGTGGCGGTATAATCCTCCTGAGCGCGTTGCAGTGATCCAAGCGAAAAATATGTACTTTATGTGCACGTTTTTCTCCGCTCCACCCTTCATTTACTTACATAATGTAGTCTAGGGGGTATGGAGTATGTTTTATTATGAATTGGGGCGGTAACAAATAAAAGGCTGGGAATCTATGCTCTCGCTGAAAAAAACAGATCTTTTCTACAATTTTATATTCGCAGTTAGCGTCGTCTAACTACCTATTGAACAGATTAATAATGAACTGCAAAAGATTTCTAATTGAGCGCGCCATTGGCCAGTAAGTACTATTATTCCGTTGCACGCATTGCACTCCGTAGAACTCATTTCCGATTTGATCTCGAATCAGCTGTGCGAGTTAGTGTTGTCAAACGCAGTGTTTATATAATTGTAATTTCCACAAGTGTTGTCACGTACGTGAGTACAGCACGATCGGCGCTATATCTCGCGATCTGAGGCGCGGCTGGTGGAGTCGGAGCCTAATTACTTTGATGCTGGACCGATACGCGCTGGCATTTACCGCTAACTTCGGTTACGAGTCAAATAACATAATTAACATAACACCGAATTGTTGTGTTATCTTTTTATCTTTTAGGTGCCCACTCCTGGTCTATAATGTGCCGTTTAAGCAAGACTTATAAAACAGCATTTTTTTAACAGATTTCTGTAGAACTACTTACAATTGTTTTGTTAAAGTTTCAGTGGTTTTAAATATGGCTTGTTTTAAATATGCAGCAAATGGCCCATTATTGTTAAATAACTGAATTATATAATGTTAACGGCTGCAATCCAAAGCGCGCTCGACTGGCCACATTACCTCTCTCTCACAGAAGACTACCTTGAAATGTACTGCATTTCCCTCATTATCTTATTTCCCCAACGTACGTTCGTGTTTTGGTAGTGAGTGAGATAATTATGTCAAAGCCCAATCCCATCCCGTCCTATCCGTCCCCATTTTCCCAACACTCTCCAAATCCATTCCTATATCCAAAGGCAGCGCATCCTGGTGCGTACCACTTACTATCAAGTGGACTGTATGCTCGTCTACCGTCTTCGATCATAAAGAAAAATACCAACAGTCGACGGAGTTCCGTAGGTCATTTCATTATTTCTCTTTAAATATTAATATTATATTAATATTATATTAATATTATATTAATATTTTATAATAAATCAGTGTTAACCTTTATTTACTGTTATTTTAAACAGGTTCGAAGTCTTGATTGTAAATCATGTCATAACGTTGTCACTTTGTCGCGTTGTCGCTACACATCTTAATTTTTTCGATTTTTTATCCAGAGTCTTGTTAGTGAAATAATAACTTCTTTATGTCATGAAGGAGATTAGAAACAATCATTCAACAAGGTGTCCTTTAAACATTACCTATGTATGTTACGCCACGGGATGGATGCGGATGAGATGAGCCATCGTGCCTGATGGGGAACAGTGGTGGTGGTTATATCCAACAGTGGAGAGACATAGGCTTGTAGTATATATAGTATAACGCCACGCTTAGTAAAATTAGATAACGTTTCAATGTTTCAATATGGATTTAAAAATTAGAAAAAATGACTGAATTATAAAAAATATAGAATAGAAATTCATTGTTTTGATGACAAGAATTCGGTGCCGCGAGTTTGCCAGTATTTTTGCAATAATCCTGTATATTCTATATACCGTCACCGGCCCCTTTCATCGTCCACTGCTGAACTTGTGCCTCTTCACATGCATGAGGAATGTATGAAGTATCTAGAAGTAGCTGGATAGCTATATCCTTGATAGATATATAGTTATTCTTAGCTACAGATCGTTGTCTACATGTAGGTGCTCAAAATGCACTTACTATCTCTATTAGGAGTTAAGGCCCTTATAGGTTAATTGGAGTGGCATTAATTATGGGTTGTTCGTCGATTAACGCGTTGTTGTCACGTTTTGCCATGCTGCTGTCCCGTTCGCGGCGACGCGACGATGGTGTTCAGTTTCACTGCATTAATTAAGTGTTCAACATGATGCAATGCAACCAGCCCTTTCAGTATCCACTGATGGACGTGGGCATGAGGAGTCATGCACATTGTCTCGTGCGCCTGAAAATGCCACACTAGCCAAGCGTGTTTTCGGATCCACTCTTTTATAGGTGTCCTTGAATGGATGTCAAAAGGGCCGGTTATGGTTAAGTATATTCATTGGATGCATGTGTCGTTGCGGTCAAACGGTAAATAAATTACCATCTACCATACTTCAAATATTGCATATTTTTCGAATGAGACGTAAAATTAATTTGTAATTAAACAATGCATTCTTTACACTTGACTCAGTAATCCCCGATGTAATACAGACACGGTAATCCTAGGCCTTGAAATGTGACACACTTAATCTTGTCCGACTGTACTCGTACTTGGCAGTTCGCCTTGTAACGTAAAGCAGATAATACCACTATTGTTTAGCTATTGTTAATGATATTTTGTTGCCAATTTAATTATGTGGGTCACTGTATCTAGTTAGTTTTCGAATCCTGTTTTGAGGACATACATGTCCTCTGTAAAAAAACAACAGCCGTCTGTAAGTTTGCCTGCCTGTCTGTATGTTTATTTTCGTCAATCCGGAACTACGAGCCTGATTTTATTGCGATTTCTATCGATGTACCTATAGAGTATTTAACACAGAAAGTTTTAGGTTATTTCCAATAAAATTGATGTACACATCCCGGCCGAAAGTAATACACATCGACTATGATCGGCTAGCCCGGTTTTGTAGAGCGTCGTCTCTGTCGTAACAGCACACGACAGAGACGATGCTCTACAAAACCAAAGCTGGCTGTCTCTTTCTAAAGACCGATGTGTATTACTTTCGACCGGGAAATGTAATTAATTTTGAGAATGTGGCTGATTTTATCCATAATCTATACCTACATATAATAAAACTGTAGAACCTGAGTGTCTGTACATTGAATACATTTACCAAAAACTGATTGCGGGCGATGAAGGAAGAGTATCAGAATACAAAAAGACGATTTTGAAAATTTTTGTCTGTCAGTCTGCTCGAACACGCGTGTGTCTCCAAAACTACTGAATTGTATGTTGATATTATATTTTATTGAATTGATAAATGTACTCTTTAAACATTTGCACGCCAGTCATATGGCAGAATGTGTAGGGCTTGTTTATTAACTTAGCATAAGACCAATATGTACCCGCATTCTAAGGCAAACAAATTAAATGATAAAAACGGTTTCTAAACGGGTGAAGGTATAGGCAGACACTAGTATTCGTGTCTCGTAGTAAATGGTACATTGTAATAAAGCATCCGTCATAAAACATCTTTGTTCTAAATAACTGTGCTACTTGCTTTTCTACTGGAACAAACAAACTAAAAACATTCCGGTTTAGGTATGAAGAGAGATGCAAAATGATTTTTGATCTTTGAGTTTTGATTTTTGATGAAGTCATTTTGAGCAAGTAATGTTAACGTCTAAAGTTTAAGGTCTAAATACTAAAGGCGTATAAAATATCAAGTAGAAGAATATTATTGTTTTCTAGACATGCTTTTTATAATGGGATTTTTACAATACTTCTAAAAACTGAATAAAAAACTATAGTATGTAACTGAAATGTTTGTATTTTCGTTTCAGAGATGGCAGCGGAGGTGGTTCGTTTTATACGACGACGGAGAGCTCACCTACTCGTTGGACGAACACGTGAGTACAATCAGTCAATTTCAAATTAAATTTATTTGTTTAAAACAGGTAACTACCAGATCACATTAAAATTAATGCACAGCTGTTTTCCGTTAAAACTTTTAATCAAAAAGAAAAAGAAGGAAGCTTAAAGCGTGCATTACTTATTGCTAACCTTATTACCTCCGCTACCTTCACCTATAAAAGCCACACGGTTATTGTCTAAACAAACCCTCAATAGAGTAAAAGCTCTATCGAATTAGCCATTTACGTAGGGCACAATAATACTTAGTACACGGAAGATCTATCAAACTTTTTGGAATACAATTATACCATATTAATGACGCCATATAAACGCATTTTTTCCTATATAATTCTAGCCCCGAAACTGACAGTTTTAATGATAGATGCGTTACTAGACCCTTGCTTTAGTTGATCACTTTTGTGCAATAGATTCATATTTTGTTTAACAAAAAGTGTACATACAGGATACGGTTATTAATTTCTGCGTTTTGAATTCATCTTTACAGGATCCGACCAATGCAGTGAGGTCCAAAAGTATCTGGTCTGACATATTTCTAGATGTCTAAAACAACAAAACATACGTCATTGTAATTGTCATTTATCCTGCTAATTCGTGTATATTTTCTAGTGTTCAAACTTCGTTAATTTTAGCACCTCGACTCTTAGAATAACAGGAAGTCGCAAAATCTTTAAAATGATTAAACTAGAATATCGTTCCGCGATTAAGTTCCCTGCAAAGGATATACCAAACAAAGGTTGGATAATGTGTACAGAGATTCCATCATTTTCCATCACACTTCTTCATCATTTTCCACTGTCAAAGATTGGTGTGACCAATTTCGTTTACGACGAGAGTCCATCGACGACGAACCTCGCTCCAGTTGGTCCGTTGAGGTACTCACTCCAATCATACCATACCAACAGTCTGTCTCTCCACTAATGGATATAGGCCTCTCCTAAGGACCACCACCACACACGGTCTATAACTCTTCTCATCCAGCCACTACCGGCGACTTTCTTCAAGTCGTCGGCCCACCTGGCCGGAGAGCGCCCCACGCTAGAGGTACGTGGCTTCCATTCGAGGACTCGTCTCCCCATCGGTAATCGGTCCTGTGGCATATATGGCTTGCCCACTGCCACTTGAGCTTGCTGATTCTTTGAGCTATGTCGGCAACTTTAGTTATTTCTCCGTTGCACACTCATTCCAAACAACATCAAATTAGTAGAAGAAGAAGTTCTGAGGACCGACGGCTAAAGACGAAAGAAATAGCAGCAAGGATATGGCTTTCAAAAACTACAGTCCTTAGGATTCTTCATGAATATCTTCATATGAAGTATTAAAGCTAGTACTAGGTGGGTGCCAAAAAAAACTTCTTTCAGGTGAGCAGCAAAGTGAACGAGTGGCATGCTCTAACGAACTTTGGGGGCCTTTCAAAGGAACTGAAACGATTTTTTAAAGTCAATTGTTACTGGAAATGAAACTATGATTCTTTACTATGATCCCCATTCCAACGGGGAGTCGGTGGAGTGACGTCGTTCTGGTGAAGTATCGCCTAAAAAGGCAAAGGCCTCAGTTCACCAAAAAAATTATGACTTCATATTCTGGGATTGTCAAGTCAAACGTGGTCGGTTTGTACTCGGCCACCCAATGTTTGACCGTTGTAAATGAAGGGGAGGCTTCACCGTATACAGAGGCTACTTTTATTTCCTGAGTATTTTTCCTTTTCAAATGAAGGAATTTTATCACTACGCGATACTCAATTTTCTTATTGTTGACAGATAATGTCAGCTGACAACTTTGGAAGAGTGCCATACACAAAGTATTGATCAGAATTATTTGAAATTTTTAAGGTTTACATATGTCAAGGCGATGGCGATGGTGATATCGAACGGCGAAAGAATTTTTTTTTCTACACTTACCCTAAGTCAATGAGGCCGGAAACTTTTCAAATGGCCTAGGTATTATGCTAACTTTATAGAGCAATCACGAGAAGCATTCAATCAGAAACGTCGTGGAAAACCAAGCAAAAGTTTGCGGCTTCTACATGACGATGGACCCATCCACGCCGCCGCAGTTGCGAAAACTGCTGTTTCAAAGTGTGGCGTCACGGAAATTCGACGACACCTTTGATTACTATTTGTTTTCAAAACTTAACGCGGAGTTATAAGGGGTAGAAGATTTTCCACTGATGATTAAGTTACAGCTGCGGTTTTCGCCCCTTTTTTTTCTCTTTTTTTTATGTTAGGAGAGACAATCAAGGAAAACCCTGCATGGTCACCTGGTACCATCTAGTCTAGCTAGGCTAGTCTAGGTGGTACCAGGTAGTGCCGGACTCCTACCGGCTAAAAAACCTTGATTGCCTCAACATCGTGTAGGTCTAAATTCTTATGGCCTTGTGGCCTTTTAAGAGTCACCGGTCGCGGCAGTTTTCGCCCATTTTAAAGACAAATCTTCCGATTATTTTTATACTGGGATAGAAATGCTAATTAAACGATTCGAATTAAAGTGTATTAAATTAAGTAAATAGGAATGCTAATTAAAGTGTGTTCAAATAGACGGAGACTATATTGAAAAGTAAAAATAGTTTAATGAACTTGGGTGTCCTTTTTTTCATTGTCAGGTCGGACACTTCTGGACTTCCCCTCGTATACATATATAGCTGGCAAGCATTTCTTTTGTGCTATGAATACTCTCACTATCAAAAATGTTTATATATTTATGTTTATCCGTGTATTAATATTTCATATTCATTTAATATTTTATGTTTAAAAAATCTATCCGCGTGTAAAATGATTGAAGCTGCAAATAAACAATGTAAATTATTATAATATCTTTTAAATATACGAGTACGACAACCATATTACTAATTTAATTAAGTAAAAATAATATTAGGTATATAAAATGTAACATAGAAATAAATTGCAACCATTCATTCCAGTTTACACACAGAAAAAACACATGGATTTACTCCACGAATAAACAGATAGTCAGTTTCTCGATCTGATTTCCTGCACAATTATGTAATCCAAATAGGAAAACTAACTTGAACTAATCTATTACGCCGATACAAATTCAGAGCTGTCCGCTTCCATACTGGGCGGTATTGAAAACTTCGAGTAGGGTAGCGAGACCGGTAATTGACTCGTTAGAGGAAGTACTACGTTGTCGTAACCAGCGACATCTGCTCCACTAAATAAGTAATGTGATAGCTTTGAATTTAAATTGTAACTAGTTTTCTGTCGCACATTTTCTGAACTTATGATGTTATTTACTGCAATTTTATTTTTCGCACTAAACTATAGGTATGTACTCGTATATACTAGTGGATGTAATATAAAATTTATACTTATACCGAAAGCACTTTTATCAATCAGCTGACCGAGTATTTATTATATTTTTAATAATCTAACCACATAAACAATTACTATTATGTTATTCTTAAAATAGTCCATTAAATAATCACACATTTTTTAAACTATTGCGAAATTTCAGCAAAAATAAAAATTTCGCAATTTGCGAAAGCAAAAATGAATTCATTACATTTTGTATATCTATCGCTTTTAGTGATAGCGAATATACGTTTCCAACATATCTACTATTTATAAACTATTATAATAATATAATGCTTAGGTGACGTCACATGACGTCACAGGTTTATTGTAGGTCTAAAGATGTATAGGGCTTGTTACTTGCTAAAAGTGACAGAAGAGAATCGCAATCAGCATACTAAAGTGGCAACGGGCATGTCATATTTACCGAAAACCAATGGGGTTAATGAGTCCTTGAATGAGGACCACGTACCGGAAAGTGCAGTGTAGAACACTTTCTTACTAGATGGACCGACGACTTGGATAAAAATAGCCGAAGATCGTGTATGGTAGCGACCCTTGGAAGAAACCCGTATCTAACAGTGGAGATCACGCTGTGTACGAGAACGACGTTTCAGTAGGTTTAGTAGAAAAGAAGCACCTGTTTCAGAAAGTGAAACACAGATAAGGAGGTCGCGGCCACGTTTTTTTTAAATGTACTAAAAATTTAAGTATATGTATTTAAAAAACGTTTTAAGTTAAAATGCCACTTTAATGGACACAACGCTGTCTCAGGGGATAATGTTAAAATCCGCGTGGCCGATCCTCCTCTTGTGGTGTAGACCTTCAAAGACGTAAAAAATAATACAATAAAGTTTTTACCAACAATATAATACAATCTCCATAACAAAAAACACACTTCGCCAAACATGTAGCGCAAGATCCCGGGCAAGCTTAACAAGAGTCGATTTCATCGCCACCTTTTATCAAACCTTTAACATTTTTTTACATTTTTCCATGGCATTCATACATATTCATAATAATTGGCATCGTAGCAATTTCAAGTGGCTACATGAATTTTAATACTTGCCGTATATAGATGTCGCTGGCGCGCCGTGTGACAGACACAAAAAAGTGGATCTGACCTTAGGAGTTTTGGCTACTCGTATGTTCCAGGAAAGAATGTTCACCTTATAAATCATTTTTATTTCTAGGAACAGTAAATTGGTAATCCAGTTAATTTACTAAAACGCCATTATCACTAATTTTTACAAGATTTTTCATGAAAATTTTGTATAAGCGTCTTGTAGGGGGAGAGTGCACGCTGCATTTCCACAGCCGCTGGGCGCACTCGACTGGTCACGTTACCCCTCTCTCACAGAAGACTACCTTGAAATGTTTTACATTTACTACTTTATCGTATTTCCCCAATGTACATACGTGTTTCGGTAGTGAGTGAGATATCCCAGAGCCCATTCCTAACCCATCCCTCCCCATTTTTCTCCAACCCTTTCTCCCAGTCCATTCCTTAATCTGCAAAGTTAGGCAGCGCATCCGGGAGCGTGCCACCGTTTGTCATTCTGGACTGATGTTGGCATATATCGCGAATGTCTATGGACGACAGTATTCACTTACCATCAGATGGACTGTATGCTCGTCTGCCGCCTTTATCTGTATAAAAAAATGCGATTATTTCTCACAATGGATATGGGATATTTAGGACGGTGAGTGGTGATAATATAATGATATCTATTCGCGAGGTAGTGAGTTCAAACCTGTCACTAGGTCAGCGGTAAAGAAACATCGTGAAAACTTCATCGTGAATGGCCGAGAATTAAAAAATGTGAGGCTCGTGTAATTCTACCAATTCACACTGGACGTATGTCGTAAATTCAATTCAAGGTTTCGTAAATCGTTGGAACGTTATGCGCTGATATCGATATGAATGGAATATATTATAGTTCAAACAAACAAAAACCTCAAGATATTCAAACTAATCTCTTTTAGCCGCAGTAAATAATTATGCGACTTCCCTCGACGCCACGATATTCATTGGCTATTTGAGCAACACTTGCAAATGTTCTATTCATCTTATAACGAGGTGCAAACAGCGGATAAATTAGTATCCGTCGTGGTTGATGTGTGTGTCCTATTCCCAGCTATAGATTTGCCGAGTTACTCGCGGTTTGAGGACGAGGGAGAAATTGTTATTACATTTTAATCAATAATACAGTATAATATAATTAGAGGCTAACGCATTACTATACATGAGTCATTTCACCTTATTTTGAGGTGAAAATAGGAGTAAATTTATTAGAAAGGTTTTTACTTTATAGAAAATATTCTCATCTAGATCCATTTCATCTTTCTTGCGAGGCCTTTAAAAATACAGTCATCAAGAGTCAGAGCTTACATACAGACACTCCCCACTCAACATGCACACGCACACCACATATACACCAAATAAACATATACTCATAAAACTATTCGCAATGAGGTACATTGCATTAATTTTTCTGTGATTTAACTTAAAAATAACTTTAAGTCTAGTTGCAATGCAATGCATTGCATCGTAATTTGTATTGCATTTGCATAAGTCTAGTTACTTAATTAGCATTAGTCTTGTATGAAATTAGTTTAATATTTTATCATTGAATCTGTTATTGGCCGTGAAATGTTATTTAATTATAATTGTATACTAGTTCTGGAGGGAGCTATGCGCGGAATAAGATCCGAAACAAAGTTTCGCCGAAGTATAAAAGTCAGCGATATTCTCGTAGCCCATAGAATCAACAAGATTAATTAGCAAGGTGAACCGATAGGGGTAGTCTAGTTCTGCCCAAGTAACAGCAAGTGCAGTGTGACATGAAAGTGTGAAACATTACTTCCACCATCCTACGGCCCTACCAATCTCGCGTTTATTCGGACCAAATCACGGGAGGACCGCGTCGTACTTTTTGACCCGACGTTTCTTGACTCCCTACATCTCTCGCCTGGCTCATTTTTATTAAATCTCCCCTTTCTGAAACTTGCCGTCACGATGACTATCAGTGCGACGTCGAACAGCTATGGTTCAATTTTCTTGTTTATTTTCAACATTTGCTGTTTTATAGCCTAAACGATTTTATCGCCGATTATTTTATTTTTATAGCCGAGGCCCTCATGAGGTGACTCTTGATCTTAAGTGACCCACCACTATTCCGGGTGCAATGGTCAGACACTGGCCCGTTTACCCTATACGGTGGCAATAATTCAAGTCTACATTGTGTGACATTGTAGCCAAGTAACGGATACTTTAAAATAGTATACGTTTATGGGAATGCAATTTAGTAGTCTCTCTTTTAGTAAAGATCTTATTAGTGCATCTATGAGATTCAATCAGTTATTAGGAGGATAATATCATTTTAACTCATTTTATTATACTTGAAGCAGTTCATCTTATAACATTTTTAACCTATTCATTCTTCTTCTCAAACCTATGAGATCGGTCACACTTTTTTGTTCTAGCGTCTCTTTTTCTCACAATCTATATATTATAAAAAGAGAAATATCCTGACTGACTGACAATTAATCATTGCCGAGCCGAAACCGCTGAAGCTAGAAACATGAAATTTGGTCAGTAGTTACCTTTTATGGTGTAAACACTCACTAAGAAGTGATTATTTGAAGATCAATCAGTAAAGGAGTAAAACGCGATGTCAAAGTTTGTATATGGAACAAAGCGAGCAAAATTTTTTTCAATTAATCTTATGTTAATTAATTTTTGTCTTGTGGCATGTTGCGTCGCGTTCTGCCGCGTATCCATTTTATACAATTACATCGGTGTATTTACACGACTTTCATGTAACATTACACCACATACACCACGATAATGTAATTTAAGTAAATTTAATGTCAATTTTAATCAAGTGTAATTTAATGTAAGTCATAATTACCCAAGAAACATCGATTAAGAAATTAACCCCATCAGTCATAAAACTCAAAGCACTCAGCCGCAAAGTGGTTACCTGATTTACTAAGATGTTAGATCGTCTCATCGACACAACGCCTACGTACCTTTTCCAGTTACGCTAGATCCTCCGTCATGCATATGCAAGTTTGATCATAAATTAATGTGAGAGCTAATGAGCGACCCGGAACTTAAAGGCAGTTTCAAACAGGACTGGTGTGGGTGCAGCCTACGATACCGCCTGTTCATGATTTATGTGTATATTAATGAGAAGAACATTAATCTGTTAGGTGTGTGGTTTTGAAAAACTAGTTGTCCGACGTTGTATTTGAAGGGTAACCTGGGCAGGAAGGATTATGAGGTGAGCAGTCTGTTGTGAATCGTGGGATCGCCAATCGAGGCTATATTTACAGGTAATTGTAATTGGTAATTTCTCGATGGTTCGTTCGCATCTAACAGCATATGATTTGAGTCAAAAACACCTTATCTTGTAACAATACTCTTTCGGGCATTGTCTTTTACACTTTTTGCTTCTAAATTCCTAGGAACTTGTACTGGCCATTAATGCAACCATCGAAAAACAATTGTGTGATTTCATTCCTAAAATTCAAATTCGTTTCTCATGTCATTATTTGCCTCATTTATCAGTTTGCCTACTGCACCTCACAAAATTCCCCAGTGTCAGGATATTTTAAATACATATATGTATAATTAAATTCTCGAACACACGAGTCTCCTCACGATGTTTTTCTTCAATGTCAAACTAGTGGTGATTTAAAAATTCGTAGGTAACCCCCAGACCATCAGCAGTGTATAATAAATACCAGAAATAGATCTGCTATAATTATTACTTGCTAAGATAAAATTTCATCAACATTATATTTCAATAATTTCATTTGTGTTCTTGAATCGAAAATATGAGGGACGAATCATATACAAAAATACTATACTCCTAATTTAAGCTCATCCTTTGAAATGCCAACGGAAACTGAAGTTAAAACCTTAAATTAACAGTACTGAATGTGCACATCAAACGTTTAATAAGGAAGATATAAACTGAGAAACCATTAGCGCACACAAATTGCATTAGGATTTAAAGGATTTTAAACCTCGTAAATATTCGAATATGAAGATTTACTGCGTCAGACGGAACGAAGCCCCTGTTTTATTGGATTTGTAGAAGACACCTTAGAAGTGGCTTCATGACTGGAGGTGGGGGGGGGGGGGGGTCATTGGATGAAATAGCGCATTAAATTGTACAAACGTCTATTTAAATCACTGAGTTAAACATCTACTTTAGGAAGGGATTGCAATTTCGCAAAGCGGGATTTCGCAACAGCTCTACGTATCCGCACGGATCCCGCAAACTCGTTAAAAATGGCGCGAACGTGTGTCTGAGCAACGGCGTAATAACCAGGGGCCGGGAAGACGCTTTCTGCCTCTAAGCTTGTTGGTCCAATTGTCATCTTATATGTAGTCAAAAATCAAAGGAAAGTATGTTCCTCTCACTTTATCATGTTTGTACGGCAGTAATTTCCTATTTAATATTTTATCGAGATCTTTCTCTTTTCTAGTCTCTGTCTGTTAGTAGTTTTCCTTTCTTTATAATGTTAAATTGCTTTAAATATTTTTTGCCATAAATGTATATTAGCTTTGATTTTAGTAGCTTCAATTCAGTTGCAACATTTTTGTTGTCATCTTTAATAACTGCCCTTTGCGGTGCCCACACTTATGCCATTTTATCCACACTTACACACTTATAGGATCGACTCCGATCCCACAAATTTACTACGGGATTGCCATTCGTCAGTGAGTATCAGAAATGTCGAGTAAATATCGGTACACTACATACAATAATTAAACAACCACTAATTTTTCGCGCTAGGTTTTGTTTGTGCGGTGGTGAAACATGGTCTTCAACGGTTGGCCCCAACCATAAGTTTAAGAGTCGCCCAGTGAGCCGTGGAAAGAGCTAAAGAGTTTCTTTGCGGGATAAAATACGAAATGAAGAGTTTCGCCAAAGTACGAAAGTCACAGACATAGTTCACAGAATTAGCAGACCGAAGTGGCAATAGACAAGCCATATCTGCCGCAAGACCAACGACTGAAGGGGAAGAAGACACCTTGAATAGGGACCGCATGCCGGGATGCGCAGCGTGGGCCAGGTGGTCCACCTGAAGAAATTTGCCGGTAGTGGCTGGATGACAAGAGTGAAGGACCGTGTGTGGTGGCGAGCTTTGGGAGAGAGAGAGCAGTGGAGAGATATAAGCTGATGTATAAGCTGACCATAGTATAAGAACTTTATTTTATTTAACCTTACTCTCCCTCAAGATGGATGTGTATTGAATGGCAATTACTAAAACTGGGTCGGTTAACTCATCGAATTAAGTTTATGAATAGATAAAATGTTAGTTCATGTTGGTACAATTAAATGCGTTGTACAAACAACTAAGTGTCTTCGATGTATTCGCAACACGTCTAAATGTCACGTACCCATTTGGTTTGTTACTGCGGTATATTCCCGTTCCCGTGTAATAATTTGTACTCCTTTGGTGAATACTGTCTTTTGATGGATAGAGGTCCTTTTAATTTATCCCGTTGTTTCTTAATTGTATTGTCTATATATATTTTGATTCATATGCTTTCCGCAAAAGATTTTTATTTTAAGTATTGTGTTTTTTTTTTTATGGACGAAGGCGGCAGTGTGTCATGAATGTATTGGACCAATCAAGCGCAGCTTAGCCCAACCGGGCTAGTATTTATAAAGAATATTTATTTGGTTAAGCTATTTGACGTTGGACCTTTAGTTAGAACGTCATATAGCTTAAATTGTCAAGCAATGTCCTTTGGCCTCTTATTGTTTCTGGAATGCGAAAATCCCAACACCGCCGTACGGGTTAATAAGTTAAGACATTTTCCTTGTAGCGTTGCTTCATGTTCATACCGTGCTGCCCAAAAAAAAAATAAGATTCATCAAATACTTTACCATCGCAATAGAACATAGAAAGAAAAAATATATAATGTCCATTTTTGGTTCTTTTATACATTTTTTTATGTTTAAAATTTTATGGGTTGCATTTAAAACGATGCCGAAAAGTTGAATAACGATTTGAAAAGCCAAATGATGAACACTGGGATAAAACAACTTTGTTAAATATTCTGAAATAATCCGAAAATCATTTTGGAAATAATCCAGGGAGAAACGAGAAGTCATGCGATTGCTAGGTAGTAAAATATTTTTTTATTTCTAATGTCTAGCAAAATAGAAGCCAAATTCATAGAAAACAACGGGAAAGGGCCTACCCAATGATTTAAATTCCGTGGATCGCTCGCAGCGTCAAACCAAGGCAACTGTCTCACTAAAGAAACGACAGCCAATTGGTATAGAAAATTAGGCACTAGTATCTCTTTCAATATTTTTACATAAGAAGTTATTGCTTTAATATATGAAAGCACATGGTACATCTGACAATAGACTAAAAGACGCATTAAGTAGCATCAATTTATACATATAATAAATCTATATATATATAATAATAATAATAAAATCGTTACGAAGCCGTGTCTGTACAAGAAATATTTTTTTTAAAAAAAAGTTGCATTGTAGTGAGTAATTACATGTGATACAAAGCCCAAAACGTCTTTTTTTTATTTCTTCTCTGTCTGTCCGTCTGTCAGTCTGTCTGACTGAATGCGCATCACGCAAAAACCACTGGACGGAATTTAATGAAACTTGGCACAGTTATAACTTATATACTGGCTTAACGTTTAAGGTACTTTTTATGCAGTTTATTTATGAAGTTCCCACGGGAATCACAAGTTCCCGCGAACGAAGTCGCTGGCACCGCTAGTATACGATTAAAGGTAACGGCTGTGCTGAAACTAAAGCATGCTGTCGGAACTTTTCTTTCTTTCTTTACTTTATTGTAGAACCATCAGTGCCCGCGACTACGTACGCGTGAACGTTAATGTGTGGTTAGCTTTCATTCCCGTGGGAACTTTATAATTGATCTGCAGGAAAAGTAGCCCAAATATCCTCCTCTCTCCTAGTTGCCGTCCCCTACAGGGTCCATAATGATCTCATAGCTTTCAAGTTCACCAATTTGTAAAACATTATGGAATGCAATAAAGTATAGAGTATTGAGTACATATAAACTCGGCACATAGATTATAACTATGCGAAATTTCAATAAAATCATACACAGTTCACACAATTCAAGCGTTCACACAGCCAGAGACAGACACAGTCCACAAATAGACAGAGAGAGACAAGAATTCCAAAAATTGTTACTTTGGGCTCTGTATTCATTCGTACCTTACATTGCATGGACTCTTAAATGTACACGGCTTTTTAATCTATACTAATTTATTAAAGAGGTAAAATTGTGTGTTTGTAGGTATGTTGGGGGTAATCTCTGGAACTACTGAACTAATTTCAAAAATTCTTTCACTAATAGGAAGCTACATTATCCGTGTCTAATATAGGCTATATTTTATTTTGAAATTTTGAATAAAAAAAATTATCCGATGCGAAGCGAGGGCGAGGGTCGCTAGTGTAATTATATAGTGAATCTGTAAAATGCTAGTTGTGAATCCCGCAATTAACAATCAAGGATCCCACATAAACCGTTAGATCAATAACGGATAATAAATAAACCAATAAAATTAGATCAATAAAAAGAAACGTAAGCGAACGAGGGCGGATCCCTAGTTTATTATATTTTTAGATGTTACAAAAGGCACAGTTAGTGCTTTGCAGCATTATCTCACAGTTAATCTTAAGCTTTGCAGGAAATAAAGTAAAAGAACGAAAGAATAAAATACCGATAATAATTATACAAACCGTGAACAGAAAAACTTTTTCATCTTTGGACTAGGTTTCGCTTTTGACATCCGCAAACATAGAAAAAATACTCCATTAATTGATAAAATGCTTCAAATTTTAACTACCTACAGTCGATCGATAAATTCCATATTCATCCAAAAATTCCACACCGCGTGACCCAATGAACGAATCATCCCATCAGTAAGTGTAACGGTTGTAATTTAAAATAAAAACAGCCTACGGTGACAAGTTCTAATTGAAACGAACCGTTTCATTCAGTCTGCCAATTTTTGGGCGCTATACCCTAATCCGGCCTTGGGCAGTGTTTTAAACAGATCTCTGAATGTTCTCAGTAATTATCTGGCTTGTTTATAAAGCACCTTTTGTGTGGGTTTCAAGTGATAGTATCTGTGTAACAAATCATTTTCGTAATTGTCGAACAATTAATGTTGCTACAAATTTTGTCTGCTCGTTGCAATTTGTGAGCCTGCCATTAATGTTATCCGACAATTATGTAAGAAGTGGGGTGGACCTGTAATTGAAGACAATAATAAAATATGAAGTGTAATAACAATTCTCCTCATTTGACTTACACAAATCGAATATTCTACAAATCAAATATCACATTCATTTTTTATTTTTTTATATTTCTTTCTATGAGATACATATGTAGGACAAATAGTCAAATCCCGAGGAATCTGTGATAATTTTGTCATTAAAAGATTGCAAATTTACCACAAGATTAAGTGTCGTAATTTTGTGATTTGTCTATAGATATACATACGTATTTGATTTTAGAAATATTTTTGTCTTGTTATTTATCAACCTTCTGAAATTTAAATATGGTGGATGTTTATGTATTTATTAATTATTTTATTTATAACTCTTTTAGATTATTGGCGGATTTTATGCTTTAATTTAATTTTTTTTGCTACAAAAAATGCACTAAAACACCTTCGAACCTTTTCAAAGCATGATTTTTTTTGGAATTTTTTTTTTTTTAATTTTACCATATCTTTCGAACAATTTTTCTTAATACTAAAACAAAAAAAAATATATTGTTACAAAAAATACGTAAGAGTATATATTTAAAGCTTCGGATACAGCCTGTATCGAGTATTATTATGTCATTTTGTTCACTCATTAAATTAAGTACAATATAGACATGTCAACTGATAATTATCTGTAGCAATGCGTAAAGCAATCGTTACCACACTACAGTTTCGCATTAAAAACAAAACACTGTTGCCGTATAATTATTACCGTCATACGATTGGTTAGGCAACGCGCGGCACACGCGTCCGCTCCCGCGTTCACGCGCGGAATGCGGCCGCGTTGTGCAAGCGATGCGCCGGCGCACCCGCGGCGATTCACCTGCGCTTCCGCGTGCGCTTGCCCAATGCTAGGGGCTGGTTACATTATTTGCGCAAATTTTGAGAAAAACATGAAATTTTATTATAAATCTATTGTATTTCGGAGCCGTATGGTGTCGATCGACTTTAGAATAGCACCACCCCATCTCTTATCGTGAGTGGCGACTACGGCGACTAATAACCACCATAACTACGGACTACGGAATAACAAAAGCACAAGCACTAAGGAACTACACCATCTCTAAAGGAATGGACTCGCTTCATCTACTTACTTGGAAGTACATAATTAGAAAATTAATCACATTTAATTAATCACAACGTGCACTAAAATGTACTGGAAGAGGCTTTGATATACCTGTAACGTTACCTAATTGTTACATTTTTTTTATTTGTTACTTTCTAAATCAAGAGAACATTAATTCACCGCGTGTAGTATTAAATTAAAACATCTCAATCGTGCTACAATTAACACATACATCAAATATCTTAAAAATAACACGAACACGATTAATAGAAAACAAGAAACAAGAAAATTGTAAGCAATAATTACAGTGCAACCGAAACACGACTTAACAACTTACCATCTTCATTGTTGCTGATTTACTCACGGACTGTGGCCCTGTGTGACGTAACGCGCTACCGCCATGTGATTCGTATCTTGTTTGATTTGTGGTATTTTAAATGGAAAGGAGAATTCACAAAAGAATAATTTCTAGTTATTCCTTCCAAACTATAAGCCCGTAGGTTTTTTCACACCTCCTCACGAAGGTGAAGGTAACTGTTCGGGACTGAGTCCCCTTCAGTAACGTCTCCTCCGTCCCCCAATACGGACTGGTCGCTGGACAGGAGCCGTAATGCTGCCTCTGGGTTTCTTCGTGCCGCCGCCCTCGCGATAAGTAACCAGCGTAGGCGGCAACAGTTACAATGTATAGACTAAAACATGCCTTAACAACGCCTTAATAACGGCGGGGGAGCCCTTAGACTCGTTGCTGCACACATTCTTTGCTCCTGGCTGAGCGTCTTCTGAGCTCGCCCTAAAATATACATGTACAGTGACTCTTGAAAGGCCTTTAGGGCCACAAGAATTACCCATTCCGAAAAAAAAAGAGAAAAACTATTTTTCTATTATTTTCAAAAGTACTTTATCGGAAAAGGGTGGCAGACGAGCATACAGTCTACCCGGTGGTAAGTAGATACTGTCGTCCATGGACATCCGCAATACATGCCAACATCAGTCCAGCATGCCAAATGTTGGCATGCAACAATGCAACAATGCGGAGGGATGGGATGAGAATGGGCTCTGGCATATCTTACTCTATGTGTACGTATTTCTGTAGTCGGCGACAGTTTATATCCATGCAATTTTTATATCAGTAAGATAAACTGTCGTCGACGTGGAATCATGTGATGAACAAATTTAAACCTCGCCATTTACCGTCGAACACGTCCGTGGACATTGTTAGTGTAATGTGCCGCGGCCTTTCCGAATGTAAAAATCAAAGGTGAATAGTTGATAAAACTCCTCGCAACTCCCATCCTGGACTACCCGCCTCTTCAGTCAACTCGTGACCACGGCTGGTATAACCTGCGCCGAAACGTCGAGATGAAATAAAAGGTAAACAAAAACCGTTAATTATACACGTTCAGACCCGATTTACAATATAAAAAGATCCTGAAGAGTATTAAAATACCAACGTATTGTGTAAAATTCTACAAATTTAATATTCGTGACATATACCTACGTCTACCTGCTATTTGTCAATTTGAATATTGAAATTCAATCCCTCTTTCTGGTTTAAATCGATATCCTTCAGTTACTTAAGCTTCTAAAATCGCAGTCGGTAATTAGAGCGGCGACACGACATGTCGGTGTGTCGCCACTGTCGCTTGCGCAAGCATCCCGCTAACTGCGGAAATTCACTAACGGTTGAAAGATAATATTCTTGGATGATTTTAAATACGTCAAGACACTATATTCCACTGAACCTTCATATGTTCCAAGCAAGTGGTGAATTGGTAGGTGATCATAATTACGGTCTACTAAGATTATGAAAAAGAAGCTATGAATATTCACAGCTGTAGACTTCATGAAAACCAACTAGATGACATAATGACCTGCTTAGAATTAATTTCTATTGCGCTGACTGTTATTCAAGAATACACTCCTTCCACTCCATACTCTTTATAATATGCTAAATTACAGTTAATGGCTACGACATCTCCACTGCTGAATAGATGCCTCTCCTAAGTCCCTCCAGCACACTCAGTCTTCCTTTCTTTTATCCACCCACTACCGGCGACATTCTATAAATCAGCTTTAAGTTAAGGTACTGAGCTCTGATGACCGACTAATGGCAGTGTAAAAATTCGATTTGCTAAATCTTATATAAACCTGTGACCAGGCTACCTTGTGATGATGTAACTACCAGCACTGCAGCATAAAAAATTTGAGCATAAAATTCCCAATGACCACGCCTTAAAATACAATACAATAATCACAGTATACAATTATCATCAGTCATCATCTGTTTCTTCGAACTGCGTTGGTAGATGTCGATTTTTATGGTTAGAAATTGCAAAGAACATTTCAAAGGGAATGGTTTCAAATCATGACATATTATTGAGGATCAAGTCGGTACGCGTAATTCGTAATCCATTTCACACCTAATCAACACGCACACGGTCAAAGATGGATCAGGATGAATATAACTCTTAATTGTTTAAAATCATTACTAATTACTACTCATACTAAAATCATTACTAAAATTACTCATAATTCAAAAGTTAAGTCATCTCGTTAAGTCATTATACCACAAAATTGTACCACCTGTACACGAACCGTTACGTAATCGGATCCGATTTCAAAAACAGTAACAACTCACTCACTCATTCAGTCGAGACCGATCGCTCGATTGACTTTACACATGTAATTTTCACCCATAAACCGTTGGTGACTTACTGTTTTTACGCAACCCGCTAGCTGATATTATTACTCGTCTGTGGCGTCACATACTTGACTGTTATGGAGCTATGGTTAAAATTTACTGATACAGTTTACATTACGATGGCGGCACGAGGCCTTTTTTATAGAAACCAAGAGACTAATTAACGTTCTTTTGCACTGTTTACTTTTGGGAACGGAAACAATCGATTTAGAAGGATGAAGTTGGAACGGGAACTAATGAAGGATATTGGGATGAAGGAAGGGAAATAGTGGAATGAGAGATCAGATTATGGTGTGGCTCTGGTCATACTTGCTCAAAAACAGGTTGGTACAAGTTGGTTGATATAATGAAGCTGGCGGAAAACTTTTTACGAGATCTTCTGAATCTCTATAACGTGTCAGCCTATAATGTTCCACAGCAGGGCACAAACCTTCTCTAGTAAACCATTGGGGGGTTTCACGCCATAATCCACACCACGAGGGCCCAGTACGGGTTGGTGAATCATACGTCAGATTTTTTTCTTCTTCTGGAACATGCGGCGTACCTCATTATGTGTCCCTACTTTTTAAAAATCCCTACTTAAAGAGAAACACTGGTACGGGCGGAGGATTTGAACTCACCATCTCACGAATGTGAGACAAGTAATAGATAATATATCCACCACTATTTCGATTTTCGAAATATGCATCTGTTAACACAAAATGAACCTAGTTGATGTAAAGATCACATAAAGTATCAGTCACACCTCGCCGGTCACCCAGTTACGCGCAACCAAACACCCATGGGAGTGCTCTCTAATTCTTGCATTTCACCTTACTATTGTTGTTTTAATCTTGGAAATCGGGCTTGCTAGGTGTTTAGCTTGAGGCTGAATAGTCAGTTAAATTATCCCAAATAAGGTTCTATTAATTCATCAATGTTTTGACAGTGTCAAATTGGTTAAATTGACTTCCAAAATGTTAAAAACTACGAGAGTACCCGTATTATGCAGTGAGTACAGGAAGTGTATGCACTGTATACTTTGAACGTAAGAATTAAATTTCTCTACCATCAGCCCATGTCTTCGCCACTGCTGGATATAGGCCGCCTCCGTGGCGTGCTACCACATATGATTTCTTTTTCCTTTCTTCAAGTAGTCGGTCTACCTGGTCATAGGGCTTCCCTCGTTATGTTATCCGGTACGAGGTCCTGTTGTTGATCCTGCGACAGATGTGACCTGCCCATTGCCACTGCAGTTTACTGATTCTTTCAGCTTTGTTTCATTTCATTGTTTTACGAAATTCGTCGTTTCGAATTCTCTCCATCAAATACACTCTGAACATAGTTCTTTCTGTTACACACTGAGTGACTATCAATTTCTGAATCAGGCGTGACTGTGTGACAGTGTGGCTTGTGTGATAGTGTGGCTTGTGTGACAGTGTGGCTTGTGTGACAGTGTGGCTTGTGTGACAGTGTGGCTTGTGTGACAGTGTGGCTTGTGTGACAGTGTGGCTTGTGTGACAGTGTGGCTTGTGTGACAGTGTGGCTTGTGTGACAGTGTGGCTTGTGTGACAGTGTGGCTTGTGTGACAGTGTGACTTGTGTGACAGTGTGGCTTGTGTGACAGTGTGGCTTGTGTGACAGTGTGGCTTGTGTGACAGTGTGGCTTGTGTGACAGTGTGGCTTGTGTGACAGTGTGGCTTGTGTGACAGTGTGGCTTGTGTGACAGTGTGACTTGTGTGACAGTGTGGCTTGTGTGACAGTGTGGCTTGTGTGACAGTGTGGCTTGTGTGACAGTGTGGCTTGTGTGACAGTGTGGCTTGTGTGACAGTGTGGCTTGTGTGACAGTGTGGCTTGTGTGACAGTGTGGCTTGTGTGACAGTGTGGCTTGTGTGACAGTGTGGCTTGTGTGACAGTGTGACTTGTGTGACAGTGTGGCTTGTGTGACAGTGTGGCTTGTGTGACAGTGTGGCTTGTGTGACAGTGTGGCTTGTGTGACAGTGTGGCTTGTGTGACAGTGTGGCTTGTGTGACAGTGTGGCTTGTGTGACAGTGTGGCTTGTGTGACAGTGTGGCTTGTGTGACAGTGTGGCTTGTGTGACAGTGTGGCTTGTGTGACAGTGTGGCTTGTGTGACAGTGTGGCTTGTGTGACAGTGTGGCTTGTGTGACAGTGTGGCTTGTGTGACAGTGTGGCTTGTGTGACAGTGTGGCTTGTGTGACAGTGTGGCTTGTGTGACAGTGTGACTTGTGTGACAGTGTGACTTGTGTGACAGTGTGACTTGTGTAACAGTGTGGCTTGTGTGTCAGTTGGCCTGATCCACAACGTAATTAACACAGCCGAGAGAAAAATAAATTTAATCCGTATGTGTGCAGATATTACAAGTGAACGTTAGGCGTATAAACCATACTTATCTTACGAGCACGTACTATATAAACTTATTCTTTTTAAACTTCCTTTATTCTATTAATTCCAGTCTCACTGCGATACTAAGTCGCTCGAATGTAAATCGCAAGAAAAACAGCGATAAGAATTAGTTATATTCGAATATAAACTAGTGACTACACCCCTTTTCGTTCGAAGCTGTTTGCACAATGTAATAACGGAAAATTATCCTGTTAAATGCCTATTTAGATATTGATTTCATGTTATCATTGATGATTAAATTTATAGACACAAATACCTACACGTAGCTTATGAATGATAATATGGATACTAGCCAAGAATCTGAGTTACTTGTCCATAGGAAGTCAATAAATTTACTGTTTCATTGTTACTATTTATAACTTATGTTTACAAGACTTATTATGTACTTATTTGTTTCTATGTTATTTTAATTTAAATTCGCGGTATTTTTCTTCACCACCGAGCAAGGTTGTCCACAAGAACTATAATTGAAATTTCCGTACTAAATAGAAACTCAGTTGTACGGACAGGGATTTGCATTTACGAAGTCGCGAATGCGAGTCTAAAGTACAAAAAAGTCTAAAGTAGAGTCTAAAGTAGTAGTCTAAAGTCTAAATCCTTAAACTATCAACGCTGTTGTAAACGAATGATATCTAAAAACTGTGTAATACATAGGAGACTGAACCCGCTGTTGGCAATAAAATTTTCATTTTAATATGCGTTGTACATGTAATTCGTCACGGAAACTCTTCTTTGAAGTCTTAAAAAATGCGTTAACCACATCACTAAATAATTACAAAACAACGCGTCAACATCAACCCGACAGCTGTTGAAACTTGCCATTAAGACGAAAACGTCGAGAAAATTCGATAACAATCTTTCTGAGCAATTAAAAATAACTGGCATCATCAATTTTGCCTCAAACTTTGAACTTAAACCACGTTATTAAACACATTTCACTAAACATATTTTGAGCTCAATTTGTAGACATTAACGTGTTAAATGACATTTTTAAAACAGTAATGATAATTTTGTAAGATATCGGACCTTTTATAGGTAGAACTTGTGAGATTTAATCAAGCTATAGTTTATATACTTAGACACTGGTTGATCGTTATCGCAGTTTGTTCACATAAATGGCAACATTTGTTTATCCTAATGTTGTGTTCAAGATTGTATTTTTTTAAATTAATAAGCATCAAAAGAGTTTTGATGACGCCGTCATGCGGTGCAGTAATCACTTGTTCATAAAATTATTGAAAAGACTTTAACTAACGTTAAAGTTAAACGTTTAACCTTAAAGTTAAACTAACGTTTAACTAATCTTAAACAATTTATTCTGTAAAGAACAAATTCCTTCACCTTACCAATTTTTGGGGTTATTTTGACCAAATCGCAGAAGTAGCACACCATATTTGTCCCTACTCTATAAGACGTGATTCTTAACTTTTTTTTATGGACGAAGGCGGCAGACGAGCATATAGTCCAATTGATGGTAAATGGATACTGTCGCCCATAGACATCCGCGATACATGCCAACATCAGTCCAGAATGACAAACGTTGGCACGCCCCCGGATGCGCTGCCTACCTTTGGAGATATAGGAATGGATTTGGAGAAAGCGTTGGAAAAATGGGGAGGGATAGGATGGGAATGGGCTCTGGCACATGGGTGGGAAATGCAGTACATTTGAAGGTAGTCTTCTGTGAGAGACGGGTAACGTGGCCAGTCGAGCGCGTCCAGCAGCTGTTGGATTGCACTCTCCCCCTCAAAGAATCCCGTCAAACTCCCCTCAAACTCCTAAAGAATTTGTTTTATATTCCAAATTATATTTGTTTTACATTTGAAAAACTTTATTTTCAAAATGTCTGTAACGATTGGGATATGATAATTTAAACATAGCTTAACATTAAATATCTACTTAACATTTTTTTTTGTTTTTTTAATGACTTTTGCAGTCGCAACCATAGACATACTATTTTTTATACCTATAATACATCTTTGACACGAATCCATTTCGTTTATAGACTAATAGACTAAATGTATAGACGTGCCGATGATACGAGCTGTATGAGAAAAGCCGAAGATCGTATGTGGTGGCGAGCCCTAGGAGTCTATATTCCTAGGCGAGCTTATATCCAACAGTGAAGGAACATAGGATGATGGTGTGTATATTTGAACTACCATAGGCCACAATAGATGTGCCACAGAGACAGGAAACAGCAATCTTGGAAATAACTACACAAGTCGGTAATAAGGACCCATAATAGGGAACAGTTATTTAAAATATCCCAGATCTAGACACCAGTTTAATTGTAACATTTAACTACGCAGTACACACTGTTTACGAAGATGACTGCTGCAAGCGTCAAATCAGACTGCAGTCATGGCCGTTGCATTTAGTTGCAAAATAACAGTTGTCGGTAATAAATAGTGATTTGCGTCGGCATTCGCTCTGAAAACCGTCCCCATGGAAACGGCAAAAGGCGGGTCCACCGGCCTGCGCTGGCGCACCTCCAATAGTGGCCCAAGGCATAAGCGAGAAACACACTACTGTGTTTATCAATAGACAAACTACTAATAATTAGCGGAGAAGTGGCCAAGAATTCTATTCTCCCTACAGGTAATTATTTATTTACTCCCAATTTTTCTGTCTTCCTAAAACAAACAATTTTTGTGTGCAACAACAAATAGATAAAGTACTTATTTGAACAAGTACATAAAGTACTTATTTGAACAAGTGCCAGTTGTTTACCAAATTCTATAAAGTATTATATTCTATAAACATAAAGTTCGCGCTTGATGTGTAGGTACAGACCAAAATTCATCATGGCCCTCAATTTTAAATCTTATGCGGATTTTGACGCGGTCTTCGGTGTTGTATAAGGTGTTTCGTAAGAATTTTGTATAATTTCATTAAAATCATATTAATAGTTTTAAAATTAAACTGATTATGAAAATTTATTAATTAAACTGATTAATAAAAATAATTATACTGATTATGATTTAATTAAAAAATTAAATCTGTTATACAAAATTGAACAATTTTACAAAATTTTGTAAAACATAATTTTCGTACGATTCCAGTTCTCAGAAATTGGCTAAAGTGGCGAACGAAATCCGCCGCATTTCTAAGGTCTCCAAAACACCCAACTGGGAACGGATCTTTTCTAATGTCCTGAAACCCCGCTCTCGTACATGCACCGCACTCTCAGTGGGTAATATATCTTCCGCGACCGCACTCGCTGTTGCGGTGTTAAAGTCTGCTATATCTTATTGCTTGTACTACACACGAACAATCATTAGCGCTTGCGGCGACTCGCGACATGTATACAGCCTGTTCTGCTATGTAAATGCAGCTAGCTTAATCTACATAACACATGCGACGGAAAAAAGAGGTTACAGATGTTTATTATAGGAGATACGCTGGCGGATGTTGTTTGTTTTGTGAAGTGCAATGTTGTGGGCACTCGACTTAGCAGACCAGACTTAGACATGTTAATGCAATAAAAGTGGTGGGTAAGATGATATACTCAAACGATTCATATTACAACTTTATCTCATTTTAATATACGAGATGGTGGCAAGTGGAGTAATATCTTGATAGTTCGGTGAAAATTGGTGGCCATTAGTTAGTGCTTCGTACACAAAATCTCGATTTAAAAATGTCGCGCTAATCTCGATGTGGCTTTAAAATCGACGATACAAAACACAAAAATGTCTAATTGCGCTATAAGCTACTGTAAAAATTCGTCAAAAGTGGTGAAGTGAGTCAAGGAGTAAAGTCATGGAAATTGCGTTTCCTATCACAAAAAAATATTCATAACTTAGTCGCAGGTACAAAATAATATAAGTAGGTACAATTTACCGAACTAGCGTTGTATATGTATTGTTTATGGTGGTGGCCGAAGGAAGGTAAACAAAGCGTTGGTCGTCCGGCGGCAACGTAGATCAATGACGTTAAGAGAGTTGCTGCAGGGGGATATGGTTGAGAACAGCCCAGGACCTAGGAGGTCGACACAAACGAAGGGAGTCTTATACTCAGCAGTGGGTGGAAACAAACTGTAGATGTTGAAACCTTTTTAGTACTCGTAATCTAAAGCGTAAAATAGAGTTCTCTTATTTCTCGATTGAAAATTATCTTCATTTTTAGAAAGAACGCGGCAGACGTGGTGTCTAACCGCTGGTAAGTGGATACTATCGATCGTAGACGTCCAATGTCGCGACTTCAATCGAGAATGACAATCATTGGCATACTTTCGGATGTACCGCCTACCTATGAAGGATTGAAAAATGGATTGCGAAGGATGGGGAACAGGGAGCGAAATAGAATGATGTGTACTTTCCTATTCTTCATTATCGGATGGTTTACGCTACATACAATGTCCAATCTTCCCGAAGCCTAAAATCATGGCTGATTCTGATTATACTGATGATTCTGAGTTATGTAACATGTGTGTGTTATTTTAATATTAATATTTAAAATCTGAATAAAATCAATTTTTTTGTGCAGAAAAAGTTTTGTAAAATTGCTTCGAGAAAATATTGGGATATTTTATACACTCGTAATTATATTATAATTATTTTCCTTTCAAACAGTCCTTTTATCTCTATTTTATTTTACTTTTTTACTTTCTATCTTTCCATACCCGACCGAAGAATGAGAAATGTCTTTACTTGGGGAAAATGTGGAAATGTCGTTTATACTTTCGAAAAAATGTCCATTGCACATGTTTCATATTTTCTCGTTATATCATTTAAAAATTATTCCGACTCATTATAAAGTTTAATTTTTATTTTTTCAATTATTCAAAAGATCAATACTGTACAATATAAATTTCAACACCTAGAAGTGATTTGTTAAATTTGTTTTTTTTTTCGGAATACCTGACTTTTTCATATGGAAATAATATCACTGCGCACGCTTACTTTTGCATTCCTAATCATTTATAAAATATTCCACATGTTTATAATTAAATGTCCTATAAATTGTCTCTCGAGCCAGTCTCTCGGTCTCGCGACGAAAAAACCGTCGTTTTTCCAAAAAAAACACAAAAACAAGTCTTTAATTGCACCACTTATCGGCACTAAATGGTCTTTTCACCTATCACCTGACCTTTAGACTACGTTTAACATGCCATTGTTAACATGCGAAACGCCATATAAATCATGAGATTAAGGTGCTTTTAAGACCACACACGAGCTGATAACGCTGAGACGGCCGGTTAAAATAGTAAAACGGCAACGTTTAAAAGAATTTCAATGTGTCCTCGTGTCTCATTTCCATAAAACGAAACCCAGTTTTATACTAGAATGGTCAGTTGACATAGTAACCCGTTGTTGATTACGGTTGACAAATAAAGCTTATACTAACGAAAACTGCCATATTTTCGAATTGAATGAGAGTAATGATAGCCCAGTGATAGTGGTATTTACTCCCGATTTCTGACATAACGTGAGTTCAGAGCCTTACAGTTTATTTATTTTTTTAAACTTCACTGCACTAAAGTTGTATAAGATACAGACCTAATGCCTAGTGGCATTCTTTGTCAGCCAACCTTTGGTTAAACGGAATTGCAATAGGCTGGTGCAAGATACATTACGAAAACATTGACCATCGGCTAATCCGAGAACATCCGAACGCGTCATCCACGTCTATGTATTACCGTACCTCTAATTGCATACTTTATTACGATATACTTTATTACTTTGCATATATTGCATATTTCGTAATGTATCTGTAAAGACCTTGTAATACATAAACGTACATAAAATACATTCATATATCTATACATATATACAATATATATGTTATTAATATAAACATGGTGTGACGTCACCATTGTAATGTTCAGTTTTTAATCATTTGTTTATTATATGTTATTATTATTCTGAATACCGTGTGCAGCTATAATCCTATTTACATAGAACTCTGTATGATTTTGTTCTTGAAAATGAATATGTGGATGTGCTACTGATGTGCCTATTTTATTATGTTATAAATAACATACAAATACATAAGTAGATATATAATACATGTCGATGATAAGAGAAAATTTGTACAAATATTAAGTATTAAAATAGAAAAATTAAGTAATAATTAGACATAGCAATACCGAAGTGTCCTTTTAAAAGAAATCTTCGAAGAAGCCTTCCTGATGTCAGTGGGGATCTCATTCTAGAGTTATATGGTTTGAGCGGCGAAGGATATAAAACCAGTACAGCGTTGATTCCAGCGCCTCGTCTACTCATGTCCTAGATTCTAAACGACGACCTGATTTTATTGGTACAATAGGCGATGACTAGTTTTAGTCCATTTCGCTAATCTGCACCTGAAAAAGACGTAACGTGCGCTCTTTATGTCTGTCTGCACTTAGGTACAGAGAAATCAACGAGACATGAACTTTGCATTTGTGTAAGTGCATACCAATAGTATACAGTGCGAACTATTGGGCAATCGGATTGGTCAATTCGGCATCCAACGGCATTGCATCCAAAGATGCAACGGTAATGTCTCGTTGATTTCACTGTACACTATCTTATATCTCTCATATCTTTTTAGTCTACCCCATATCTCTTCAATCTTTTTATCTGTGAAATCCTAAGTCTGTACCAATTTCTTCACTCTGCAATTATTTGTATCTCTACAATAGTCTCAGCCGTAAACAGTAGCAACGAATGCCTTTCGATCGCCGGTATGCCTGTATTTGACCCTATTATCCTCAGCATTTTCCCAAGCCAGGTCACAATTTACAGCGCGTAATATCAGAGTATCACCACGATTGCTCATCTGGTCCAGGGCAGGCCAATCGCCACCAATTACCAGAGCAGATAGTAAATCATACCGCTGGCGACGCCCCTACATCGAATATCTTAACCGGAGATTGACGTGTGGTACAAAGAACTTGCTATATTTGTTGCATATACCATAATTAGTACTTCACATCTCGCTGTTACATCCCATTCCCCATCCTAAACAACTCTTTTTTTTTTAAATTCACTTCTAAATTTCCAAAGATAAGCAACGCATTCCGAAGCATGCCAACGTTTATTTTTCTGGATTAATAGAATGTATCAAGGATGTCCATGAGCTACATTATCTACTTACCATGAGTTTAACAGGCAAACGCTTGTTTGAGACTTTCTTACTGTTAAAAAATGAGAAGTGGCAGCTTAGGGGTATTTATTCTCGGCTCACAATCAGGGGGTTCTACGTTCAAACTTGTACCTATTGCTGAGTTTTTGATTAGGTTTTTTTTTAAATCACTGGCTCAGCGACGAAGGAAATAATCACGAGGAAATACACATATACTCGTATAGCTAGGCTTAAATAAATCAAAACTTAAAAATATATCTAGGATATTACCCACAAATGCATGCATTGGGTCCGGGTCATACCCTATCATAATCAGAATAAGTGACCAGAGTTCTGAAGTGGAATGGCAGTAGAATTCTATTCACAGACGGTCAACTGGTCTCTAGCGAGTTACCGTAAATTAATGAATGACAATTCAATCATAATAACTTAAACGATGTCATACACAGGCCATTTTCCTACATTTCCACTAGTTCAATTGATCAGTTAAACTAAAAAAAAAAACAAATGATACCAATAATAATTTGTTTATCTAGGTAAATATAAGTAAAAGTCGTTTTCATTTACCCGCTATTTTAAATTTTATTTAATTGAACTAGTGAGAACACCTATTCTAGCCATTCTCAGTAGTTCAATCGTTAACATAAAACAGCTTCAACTACTGGGAAAAAATGTATTCACTAGTGCAATGATTCAACTGATTAATTAAACTATTGGGAATGCGTTATTTTCCGCTCATCGCTCAACACTCAACACTTGGGACACTTTGTACCACATTTTACGGTCTGAATGGCAAGCCGCATTTACATCTGACACTCGGTTTAAGGTGACAATTTACTTCGCCTATATAATCTGTAACACATGTCTGCCACTGTAACGTTGTTTGTTTTGTATTCCACACTTAGGTCTTATTATGAATTCTTATGTGATGTTATCTGACCAAAGGATCTTATTATCGGCATTAACTTACATACTAGTTAAGATTTTCTAACTTAAAATTTCTTTGTATATAGGTTATGTTTAAATAGAACCATGCTTTAGCATTTGATTTTTAAAATATAATACCGTACCATTAGCCTATCTCTCCGCTGCTGTGTAAACGCCTCTCCCAAGGATCTCCACCACACACGGTGTCGGTATCTTCTCATCCAACCATTCATTCATTTTATAATGAAACTAGTGAACTGCCTGATAATTTTGTATTACAAATATATCTTATTAATCCAATTTATAAATTGGTTTCAAAACTCTTGTAAACCATAGACAAAAACCAGATAGATGCCACTAAGTTATTTGAACCTCATAAATAAGGACTTAAAAACTGACTTGTAAGCGTCTGAATTGTAACCATTAAAGCACAAGCAAGTCTCTTTACAGCTAAATTACAAGCAAGTCGGTTACATCTTGTACTCTTTTACAGCTAAAACCATCCAAGTACAGCCTTGCTTTATTTTGCATTATGCGGTCCAAATAGCTGACCGACTTGTGCTTGGTCCAGGACTGCCATGTTATAAATTTGAACAATTTTAAAAACACTGTAATAACAAAAGCTTGTACTATGGTCTTTTATATTTAGTCCATAGACTAATTATTGCGTTTGAATCAACATTTTTCCTTCAACTTCGAGACCATTAAAAAAACTCGGGAATGCAATAATTTTTTTTTAACCATTCATTCGTTATCTCTATATAATTGTTTTAAAAATATTTATATATACTCGTACAAACTTACACTTTCATTTTACTACTTTGATATTATGTATGTATTGTATTATGTGTAATTATAATTACGTATGTATACTGTGCACCATCTACCCGTGATTAGCAGAGGTCGGAATTAGGTAGTGTGATTTATGTACTTGCAACGAAATGTTGATATCAACATGGACATTTCTGGGAATTTCTAAATAATAACCGTTCCCGGGAACCGTAATTTATTGCCAATAGTATATTTATGTACTATCTTAAGGTACCGAGATGGTTTTTAGGGTTGTATCGATATCTCAGAGATAATATAAATAAAAGAAAATTATTCAATAGTACTTAATATATTAATGATTTACACACGTTAACAATCAGTTTCAGTTTTTATATTTACAAACATTAACTTACAATTCTATCTAATCTAATCATCGAATTTTTAATACGCTTTAAACTGAAATCCCGGGATTTGAGGAATATCCATATTCTTCTTTTGCTCTATGATATCATTGCAAGTGCATAAACCACTACTTAATTCCGACCTCTGGCCTGATTAGTCTTGTGTGACAGAAATCGCCGTTAGCGACCGTCTTTTGTGCATTTCATGTGTTACTAATATCTGTTACTGTCTTGTTTTATTTTGCTGTATATTAAAGGGTTTTAAGTAGGTATCTTTAAACTCTTCCTATATTAACAAGCTGTAGGTGGTACCCTCCATCCACTTCGCTCATAACACGATAGACATTAAGGTCTATCGATAGACATGAAGACATTAAGGGCATCCTATACGCCAAGTGATTCAGCTAAGTCGAGACACAGTTATCTGCCGCTAAGCGGATTACCCGCGGATCAGCTGATTGCGGCCCTTAAGTGCTGACCCCGATTTGAATTCGAATGTCACTCAGTGTTACCATAGTACCTACTTTAATCTGGCCGATCGATACGAAATGCAAATTTTAAACGAAACCAGTATACACGACATGCACACCCGGATATTTCTACTTTTACTTTGACTTACTGTGAACAATTCACCGATCAATCGCCTAATGAGACAATGTGACTTACTAAGCTTGACCTGTTTGCTGATAGTTTGAATAAAATTAAGCGCTTTATTCCAGCAAGCACCATGACCCTTTCTTATTAACTTCTTTTTATTTGTATACAGAATTTTAATTTTTGTTTTTGGCTGTATTTACTTTTAAGCCATGCAGTCGCTGCCTTAAGTACAGTGGCATTTATTTAACACTTTCGCTGTAACTCTTAACATTTATATGATATATGCTCTGTTGGTGAACTTATAATTGTTCATTTATACAAACGTGGAGGTAGATCCGTTAAAGCCTTTTTTCGTCCCATATTCCTATACTAACTTTGTTTTTAATTCGCACAATTGTCGCACGTGTGGACCGTATCTAATTACAACCAATAAAAGTTTACATTTAGTCCTTGGATCACTAGCGAAGTAATCAAAGCCTATAAAATGCTTGAATGAGGTTCTATTATTTGTAAAGAGTTTTAAATATTTTGTAAGCATCTTAATTTAAATACTTACTATAATTATTATTATTTGTACTTTCATTCCTAAAATATTTATTTCCTAAAATTAATGCTCTATAAACAAATTTAAAATCTCACAGTAAAATTAAATTAAATTCTAATCATATTGAATTAGAATTATATACTTCTAACTTATTTAGAAATGAATTATTTTGTTTCCTAAAATACTTGTCCCCTCACTATTAGCATCCATTGATTCTGTATGAGACACTTTACTGTAATTTTATCAATACATATCGATTTTAGTCTAATTATGTCACCTGTTTTGATATGTTACTTATACTATGTTATAATACTTATTTCATTATATTTAAAAAACTTTATTGCACTTAATCGTACAAAAGGCGAACTTAATTAGTTACCCAATAATATGTAAGTGTTGTGAAACGTAACATTCTGTTTGTGCGACTTAATAAACAAAATTATATATATATATATATTTATATAAATATGAGTATCGCCTTTTCCAGATTCTTTCTTGTTTCCAAAACTGATTCAATTGCTGTCATAATTGACTTATTGTCATAAACTAAATATTTTAAATTGACAAATCTACTTACCTACATCCTTAATTTCCAAAACATTATTAGTCTAACAAAACAAACCACAATATTGTCACGTGAAAACAAAGCGATACCGTCGGATGCACGCGGGACGCGCCCGAGCCGGAAGTTGTGTCAAACAATGGTCCATTGTGGGGGGGCAATTACCCGGTAACATATCATGTAGAATGTAGACCATTTTAAATTAAACGCACCTTCATAATCGATAACTTATCTACGTATTTGTCTGGTCGTGATAATCAACTACAGAAACATACTCTCAAAAAGAACTGGGTTAATTACCAATAACAATGATCGCCTACGATGGCCGTGTGGTATTAGCCAACTTTAGAATACCACTAACCCATCTCTTCCCGTGGGTATAGCGGCGACTAAGGGATAGAAAATGCCGCTATCACAATCCCTGGAGAACTACACCACCTCTTAAAAGAGTTGTCTCGCCAACCGGTTTAGCCAACGTGTCGTTTTACCCTCTTGTACAATAACAATGTGCAAAAGAGTGTTTGCATTCCAATATGGGCCCGCGTGGAGATTTCTAACTCGAATCCCCTAGTGATTTACTAGCGGAAGTCTGTTCCTGTACATGGCTGAGCTTAGCAGTTGTCAATAGCGGTTATTACATAATTCATTGAATTTCTATTTATATAATTCAAATCAATATAAAAAGATTAGTGTGCACCAGTAAATTAAATCCAACGAGTTGTAAACAGCAATAAAAAGCCCATACATTATCATAATCGATTACACAACCAATTTTAATTAATCGATTTTCGCATTCGACCTCATCGATTCGAGATCTTTATCTGTTAAATGATTTAACGTTTGGGTAATATCTGTTTGTGTTATTTGTTTTAACGCGTAAATGTTATTGTGAAATAAATTAATGTAGATTTGCAAATCTTACCTATTTGATTAAGTAATTAAAGAGAGCGACTAAAGCCGCGCCAGTAACTATGGTCCGGTTATCATAGGAAGAGCGCTGACAGTTCTATATTTAATTCATTTTACGTAAATACCGTTTCTTTCTTATGTCATTACATAACACAATAAAATAGAAAAAAAAATTCTTAAAGGACTGTCAAGTTGTAAAATTATTTTTAGTACTACATGTTAAAGATTTATGTTAAGATTTATATCACCTGTCAGAGCTGTTCCTATAATACCCACACCATAGTAATGATTAGCCTTAAAACCCAACCTATAAAACATGGTCCGTATGACTGAGTTTTTAGTTAAGAACAAATTAGGCGATCGTGTTAATAATTGTTAGAGTGCACGCTGCAATCCAACAGCCGCTGGGCTCACTCGACTGGCCACGTTACCCCTCTCTCACAGAAGACTACCTTGAAATGTACTGCATTTCCCACTTAATCTTATTTCCCTAATGTACGTACGTGTTTCGGTAGTGAGTGAGATATGCCAGAGCCCATTCCCATTATATCCCTCCCCATTTCCCCAACCCTTTCTCCAAATCCAGTCCTATATCCAAAGGTAGGCAGCGCATCCGGGGGCGTGCCAACGTTTGTCATTTTGGACTAATATTGGCATGTATCACGGATGTCTATGGGCTACAGTATCCACTTACGATCAGGTGGACTGTATGCTCGTCTGTCGCCTTCGTCCATAAAAAAAAAAATTTTTTTATGACAAACGCATGATACAATGATAAACAAAATTCCCAACCAATTTTTACATACAATTAACGACACAAATATCAAACAAACTAAAAAAATACTTTATTAATAAACCATATGGATGCAGTGAGATATGCCAGAGCCCATTCCCGTCCCATCCTATCCTATTCCTTCCCATTTACCCAAAGTCATTCCTACATCTCTAAAAGCAGGCCGCGCCATCCGGGGGCGTGCTAATTTACTGTCATTCTTGTCATTCTGGACTGATGTTGACATGTATCGTAAATGTCCATGGGCGACAGTATCCACTTACTACCAGGTAGACTGAATGCTCGTCTGCCGCCTTTTCTCTAGAAAAAAAACCTCAACATTATCTAGTATATACTTAACAAAAATAGTGGCAATCAGTGCAGAGGAATTTTTAACCGACTTCTGGACTATGGAATTCTATCGAGTACAAAAATAAGATAAACATTCGCGTTAGGATTTTGCAAGGTCGGCGGCGCACCCGCATACCCCCTGGTGTTGCAGGTGTCCATGGGCGGCAGTAACACTTACCATCACGTGGGACCGCTTGCTCGTCCGCCCACTAGTCTATAAAAAAAAAGACCAGTTTAAATAGATAATTACTATTCTTTTGACATGATTGAGCCTGCAAGGTCGATTATTTTTTGAAAACGTAAGTACCTCTGCTTTATAGGGGACATTATAAAGTTCTATCTGAAAAAAAATGTTTAGACATAACAAAGAAAGATTCTGTAAAAATCTGTGCATCTGTAGTAGAAGGAATTTTATATAATTGAAGACAAAGGATGATTTAGTTATGCGTGCAGTTTTATTTTTTATTCAATCATTTACGCAGTTTCTGTAACATTATAAAAACATATTTACGGTTTAAAATATTTCATAAAAACAACGGTAAAAACCTAGGAAATGCGAATTAAATTTCAAAGAAAACAGAGAATCGGAGTAAATGCAACCGCAACCCCGTTCGGAATCGATCCGAATCGATCCCCGGGGCGAGTGCACCGCTATTCGATACAAAAAGCATCGATTCCGCCGCAATATAGTTGCAGTGCAAACAAAGCCGCAGGTAGGAAATGTACGTAAATAAATAATGTGGCTCAAGTGAACGGAGGTAGCGATATTTATTTTTACATTATAAAATGTGTTACATTACAACCTGATTCAACGGAAATTTCTCACTATAACACATTATTGGTAGAAAAAGAAAATAGAATACCAGATTGATACACCTGATTCATAGTACCAGAAAGTGGTGAGAAGAAGAGGGAATAACCTTCTACACTTTATAGTTATTAGTTTATTTATAGTTTGTTTATTTTATTTGCGAAACTAACAGTATTTACAATTTCTTGAGGGGGAGAGTGCACGCTGCAATCCAACAGCCGCTGGGCGCGCTCGACTGGCCACGTTACCCCTCTCTCACAGAATACTACCTTGAAATATACTACATTTCCCACTTTATCTTATTTCCCTAATGTACATACGTGTTTCGGTAATGAATATGCCACAGCCCATTCCCATCCTATCCCTCCCCATTTTCTCAACCCTTTCTCCAAATCCATTCCCTTAGCTCCAAAGGTAGGCAGCGCATCCGGGGGCGTGCAAACGTTTGCCATTTTGGACTGATGTTGGCATGTATCGCGGATGTCTATGGGCGACAGTATCCACTTATCATCAGGTGGACCGTATGCTCGTCTGCCGCCTTCATACATAAATATATATATATATATAATTTATGTAATATTAATTATTGCCTTGGTCGATAGGAAACGACCGCCCGGCCAGGCGTTATACTTCTGTAACACTATGTAACGACGCAATAGTGTTTGTGGTATAAAGTATATATTGCGTACAGTACTATATAAAGACCGTACTATACGCAGCTGCTCTTTAAACTTAATATAAAATTATGAACAACGATAAATTTTAGAAAATCGCTTCCGTCACTAGTTACCGCTACCTCTTATCAGTTTTACCGCATCATAATAGACAGTAATTCCGTCACAGCTTGTGACTACGGAACTGCTATCATTATTTTAGTTGTGCCAACACTATTCACTTAAAATATATGTATTTAGACGACTTCAACATAATTTACTGTATTTATTGATCAAAAAATCTTGTTGACTGAAAAATCCTAGGTATAGAAAAGACAATAGAATAGAAAGAATAGAAAAAATAAAATGTGAAGTTTTAAAATATAAGTAGAATAAAATAAAAATAACTCATAGTTGTAGGAAGAGTGCAGATAAAATATGCTTAGAAAAAGTAACCTATTGACTAATTACGCCACGCGGCGTTCCTTGATCAAACTAATTAACGTAGATTTAAGCTCCAAGCACCAATGACATCATCTTCTTAATATTAATAAGTTCTGACCATTTAACGCCTTGAAACTAAATTATTTTCATCGAGTGGATGGCATTGAGGTAGGCTGCCATCCTGATGGTACACTGACCGTCAGGTGAACTGTCCGCCTCTCTGCTGTCCGCGCTTGTTTACCGTCCACTATGCCACTCGACTCTCACATACTCTTAAGCAGTAGGGTTATAGAGCCCAAAGTATTCCTCTTGAAGTTCCATTGATGCCCTTTGGGCATACCTAAGAAGATTTGTTAGGTAACCATGCACTTAGGCGCTATGGAAGTATCGCCAATGTTTTTAGGTAATCCACAAGGACATCATCTCCTTCAAATTATAACAAATATTTTTTCAACGGCTTGTGATATGTTCACTCAGAAGAACATAGCTTCAAGTTGTTAGTCTAGGCCCTCACAGAAAATCCTAGTTTCATATCGCATGATGTCAGTAGTAAGTTACAAAAAAAACTACGCTCATTTAAAAAAAAATGCGGGTTATTCTCCAGAAAATGAATAATTATAAAATAGATGAATAATTCTCGATAAATAATTTATAAAATAGAAAGGTATTCAACTTATAACAAGATATTTTATATTTATTCAATAAATCAAAATTATAAATCTCCAATAAGTTAGATGATGATTGAAGTGTTTAATTAGCATCGGGGTCCCTCACCATCACCAGCTGTAAGAAGATCTGGCAGAGAAATAAAGCGACCTGCATATTTAAATGATTATGTTAAATATTAGTATTTTGATTATAAGTACAACATACAAAATTGTTAGAAAGTAAGAAATAAGTGATACTGTTAAGTTCACTTCTATTTTATAATTTCATAATTGGTTTATAAAATAGGGAAATGTGATAGAATAGGTTTAATATCTGTTTCTCTATGGTCCAAAGTTTATGTTTCGAGTCTATGATATATGTAAATTTCAGCAGAAGTGACAGTGTATTTTCCCACTAGTTTCAATAAGAATATAGACATTTTAATTTGGTTTACAATTGTTGTTTTAGAATAGAAATTAGAAAAGGATTAGAAAATAATACAGAATTTATTATTTATAGAATTAATTTATTATTTATTCACTAGACTTTGAACAAGACTATTTTCCTCAAAAATTCGTTGTTTCAAGAATGTGTTTTATAAATAACACGCTTCAGTGTGTGATCTTTAAGATAGAGCAATATATAAAGAACGATATTTTTTGTGATTTCACTAGTCTGAACATCTCGAGAACTAGAACCGACAACAAGGTCCCGTTTCCGTGATAACGTCACATATAATATTTAGGGGTCAGGTAATGTGACATACAAACGCAGGTAATGCGTTCCACATACGATAGTGATACACGGAGACAGCCACGCCTGCACTGTAGGGCTACCAAAATATACTAGACAAAATTGAACACTTAGAACATGAGATGCCACTCCCATAACCAGCCATTTTAGTATCCACTGCTGGACATTGGCCTCCTCACGCACATTATGCACGAGGGGTGTATGGGCCTTAAAACGCAACACTGGCCAAGCAGATTGGCGAGTCCACTCCTTTAGAGGTGGTGTATTCCTCGGAGATGAGTCGCCTTTTACTACATCTACAGGAAGAGAGGAACGTGAAAGATGCTAAAGGTGTGACAGGACACGGGAAGGTGCTATTCTAAAACCAACCAACACCACACACACTTCCAATTATCATCTTGTTACAAGCCGGTTGAACATAATTGTAATTAAAAGAAATCTAGCACATAACAAGATTCGTAATTGTTAATAAATCGGACATCTTTTTTAATTAAATAATTCCCGTGTTGCAAATTAAGAAACTATGTCCAAAGTGTTACTTTGTTGTGGCAACCCTAACGAAGTCCGTTTGGAAACGCAAATCTCCCGAGTGACAACCGCGACGCAATCTCTTATTAGCAAAGCAAGTTATTGAACAGCGGACGCTGAGTTGCCAGCCTAATGGATTACCCCACAAGTAGGGCAACCGACCCAATTATACGGTGCAGTAGTTGATAGGATTGGATTGGATGGCGGTGTGAAAAGGACTTGTTTAGGATACACCGATATTAGTCGCGCGGCGATGTTTTCAAAAGGCCAGTCAAGAGCCAGTCACTTTACAGGATAAAAAACTATCTTGGAATTTGGCATTATAAAACGCATTACAAGCGATCTTTATAAAACAACATTTTATATAGATTTTATATATATTAACAATTAACCATAGACAAGACTTTTTGGCGGGAACTTGAGAAATGAAGTCTAGTTTTATTATTATAAAAAATGTATATTGTGGGTTTTGTGGTTTTTAACTACAAAATGTTTTTGTGTTTAATGTTTGTGATAATCAAATAACCATTCAAACTATTTTCGTGTGCTTCTATGGAGTCCGACTCTTCTTCCCCAGTAAACCCACTGAATGGCTCGCTAATTTACTTGGACTGGAATGTTATGAATTTTTCTGACTATAATTTCGATAATTCGAAAGAAAACTCGACACTGGCGTAATGTGCTAATTGAGCTATTGCCATACAAGAAAAGAAACAAGAACCATGGACAATCAAACCATAAAATCCCTCAGTTATTCGAATCTCGAGTGTGAGGAACATTACCTCGTTATCGATATGATATTAGTTTGAAAAAGTTATTTTCCTATTTCTTTCTTGTTTTTTATCATTTCTTGTAGATTTTGTAGACCAACTGTATATATTCTTAAGACTCAACCGAAAAACAACAAGCCATTTATTTATGACGCTATCATTTTACTTATTACTATTTATCCCTTGACCTTTATCTATTTAGGGTGTTGTGCGTGTCTCACAGTCGTAAGTCTCGGGATAATCGCCACTGCGCCCGCGCAGCGTGGGCGGAGTCTAATGTAACTGTTTTCCACTAATATAACCTAAATCGTACTGTAATCAACGCGTCATATTACTGGTGTTTACGATTTTAATAGACAGTGTCAAAGTGAAGAAGAAAAAAGGGAGACTATACCGTACTTTAGAAGTATCAGCGATTTTATTTTCATATGGCATTCATCTCCCCCGCCCAAAGATTGCTTGGAAGAAATCGCTTTAGCGGTAAAGCCTACCTTTTGTATACCTACGTATTAATAAGTACGGATTTTTTAAATTATCACCAGCTCGGCGACGTTATAAGCTGATATCAAAATCAAATCAAATTTATTTAAACAGAATATGTCACCATATTCATGTAAAAGAAACTAATGTCAAACTAGCTTCATCATGGGTACAATAGTGAACTCTTCAAAGAAAATTCCGTTACGCGAATCCCAAAACAGCACTCTCCACCCCATAAATAACACATCAGCATGAACGAACGGTACAATTCACGTCCGTGACAAATCTGTAATGCTTACTATGACCACCAGTTTACTTGGCCTGCCATCTCCCCCGGAATACTATTGACAATGGATGATAGAGGAGCAGGATGGAAGACAATCGAGAGCCATGTTATAATAGTCGAGATTAGCATAACGTTTTAGATTTTTGCGTTTTGTACATAATAATATATTTAAATACTAAACACGAAATTTCCATGTATTTTACCAGATAGACAATCGCCCCTGGTGTTGCAGGTGTCCATGGGCGGCGGTAACACTTACCATCACATGGCACCGCTTGCTCGTCCGCCCTCTTAACTATAAAAAAAAACAATCGGATTGATACTCGAACAATATAGTCAAATGTCATTGCATCTGGTCATTGGCAGATTACTGGTACTTAAACACTATCCTCAGAGTATTCTCTTACATTATATCATAAGTCACAGAGGTCGGAATTAGGTAGTGTGATTAATGTACTTACAATGATATCATAGAGCAAAAGAAGAATATGGATATTCCTCAAATCCCGGGATCTCAGTTTAAAGCGTTTTATGCTACCTATATTTAGATTAGATAGAATTGTAGGTTAACGTTTGTAAATATAAAAACTGAAACTGATTGTTAACGTGTGTAAATCATTAATATATTAAGTACTATTGAATAATTTTGTTTTATTTATCTTATCTCTAAGATATCGATACAACCCTAAAAACCATCACGGTACCTTAAGATAGTACATAAATATACTATTGGCAATAAATTACGATTCCCGGGATTATTATTCAAAAAAATCCCAGTAATGTCCATGTTCATATCAACATTTCGTTGCAAGTACATAAATCACACTACCTAATTCCGACCTCTAAACATAACAGACGAGCAGACTGTCCACTTGTCGCCTGCGACATCAGCGATACGTGTCAACGTCAGTTCAGAAAGACAAACATTGACTTGGCGTGCGCTGTTTACCTTTGTACATTTAGGAATGGATTTGGAAAAAGGATTGGGAGCACGTGGAGGGATAGGTTAACATGGAATAGGAATAGAAATATAAATAAATATAGGATAAACTGGTGAATGCACATTTTGCGGAAGTCTAAGAGAGGGGTAAATTGGCCTGTCGAGTACGCCCAACGGCTGAGATTGTGGCATGTACTCCAACGTAGACCCAACGTACCTCCATTCAAGGACTCATCTATCCCATGGACATTTGTTTAAAAACAAATATTGTTCAGGATCTGGGTAATTTATGTTAAGTCTTTGTGTCTCTGGAATCGTAGTCCAAGAAACGACTAGACTTACTGGAATGTAAAGCAATTTTCTGGTGTTATTTATTTTATAATCCTAGCAACTAAAGTGTTATTTGATGACCATAGTTATTGTAAGCAATTTGTGTAAATGAACCCACTCCACCCAGAGCTTCCAGCGATAACCAGCACTCATTATATGCAACACCACATTTACAGTTAAACACTCGCACAGAACAACCATTTGCATTCTATACTTTGGTAATAAAATTTAAAATACCCGAAGGTACACCCAAGTGTATTCTGTGAACCCCAGAAGGGAAATAAATAGAATGGCCATAATGTTCATATTTGTTTAGATCTAATGTGCCAATACGGACGATAGGGTGTCAAAACTGTCCGCTGCTGCGCCCATATTAATTTTATTCATTAATAATATCAATGAATATAAAAAATATATAATTAACTAATACTCGTGTGTTTTAATTACGCCCTTTGCATAATTAGACATGTAAAATAAGACAAATTGCGCCTATTATAGCTTTACTATAGTCGGCTGGCACCGCGCACACGACTAAATAATTTGAAGAATATAAGTAACTAATAAAATCCATAAAATGATATAAAAATTGTGTTAAACCTCAAAGAGCAAAATCTTGCTAGGAAAATGATCTGGCGTAATTGGCGCACGCAAAATATTAATTGATTTGGCCACTCTAACTGTATCTATCCCTGTGTCACAGGCCCTCAGTAACGGTTGCATAAAACAAGCAGTAATAAATAGCGAAGTTTGCATATTTAATTTAACTGCGGACAAGGCTCTCAGCCGTTCAATAAACAATGGTCAGGAGTGGTTGAAACTATGTGACCATATATATGTTGGTGCCAACATTTGATCAAAGGTGGACCAAAATATTGATCACACTTCATCAGGAGTTCAAAAAATTATAAATCATAAACGACCAAAGTAGAAAAAATTACGGTATTTGTTGGGTAAAGCCTCTTTAAAATTGTTCCTCTTTTCTCATCGACACTTTAATCGTCTTACTATACCATCATATTATAACATTATACCATACCATATCATCAACATATCTCTCCACTGCTAAAAATAGGCTCGTCACAACACTCAATCTTCCGCTGTTTTTATCCAGCCATCGACTGTGCAAAAGAAGAGTTAACCTAATCAACATTCTTTTCATGAAATTTTTATAATCTAACCGACAACGCCTATATAATCAAAAAGTGCCAATTCATTGTACATCCTTTTTTTTCTTTAATGTATGGCAATGGTGCAATCACCACATTCTGCCAGTGTGAAGTTTTCTACGTAACAAACAATTTCAAAGTTTTACGTATCCTGTCAATGTCCAGTCCCGTCGAAGTAAGTCAGGAGTCGTTCAAGTGATATTAGACGGAAGAGGACTCTCTGGAAGCATACGAAAAACGCAGCCCTATGCATTTATTTGATTATCACAAACACATTACGCACCAAAAAACACATTGAATGCTTAATAAACTATCACTATTAAACTATAAAACGCATAATACACAATTTTTATAATTATTAAACAAAAACTCAACTTCACTTGTCGAGTTCCCGCCAAAAGTCCTAGTAGGTACATACATTTTAACTGTCCCTTTTGTCCACACTAATTGCTGTATAAATACTGTTTTCTAAAAGTAGCATGCGAGAAGCAATTATATTAATAAAGCTTCCTAAATAAAGAAAAATAATGTCAAAAGTTTCGGCAAAAATTACACATGGACCTAATAAATAAAAACAAAAAATCTTATATAAACTACTAAAAAGTCAACTCATCTTTTAAAACCTTGTTTCAATTCTATTTCCAAACAGCAGATCGTTCGACGCGATAGGCTCTCTCTGCTATAATCATAAGACTTCCCTTATCATGATTGGCCTAAATATATGCTCGCCACTACCCACGTCTCCAGCTCTGTTGTCCTATTGGCTACCTACCACCTTGAAGTTGTCCTATCTGATTTGGGAATTCAAATTATGTTATTCACAATGTTCTAAAGACCAAGCTTCTAGTTTTGCATGGATTAGAAAGCATATTTGTGGGAATTAATATTATAACAGTATTCGTGAATGGTGCAGCCATTTTCATAATGCTTCTCGTTGGCAATCTCATTTGCTAGATAGAGAATTATTGTACCCGAATTCGAGTATGAAGAGATATGTGTAATATTAAGTGCATGTAAAACTGTAAAATTGATTTAATTAACACTAGGATTCCCTGTTTCGTGGGTCCACAGACAGACAGAGAGACAAACATACACCCAGACCCGAACAAACATTTGTCTTTAAACAAATGAGTGTCCAACCGGGAGTTGAACACGGGACCTTTAGCACAGCGGGTAGGGTCACTTCCAAGTGCACCAATTGATCGTCAATTCTACAATTGTAAAATTATAATTAAATTAGTCTTCAGTAATTCTTCGATAATCTTCAAAATTCTGTGAAACATTCATAAGATCGCTCAGAGAGCGGGCCGCTATATAGATTACGCTGTTTTGCAAAAATATTACTATAAAGAAACAAGATAAATTTGTCCTCGTCTACGCGGTTGCAGGGGGCGAGGCAACGCGGGGATTGTGCGGAGAATGGGCGACGGGTGCTGCAGCTATCTTGTTTGTCTATAGCTGTCTCACGAATTACACGAAGCTAACTAATTTTTGATTTATTGCAGAGTTGTTAGATAACAAACTACGTTTCGCATTTTATATGTATTTTAATTTAAAATTAACATTAAATAACGCATTGCGGGACTTACCTACTAATTGAAGAAAGTTATTGTCAGAGACTGAATGAGATAAACCCAAAAATTATGTGCATTGACTTGCCTTATTAATATTATTATTACTAATAAAGCATGTCAACACACATAATTTTTGACACATAATTTTACACTTAGTAAATAAGTTGTTACAGACCTATACCCAGTAGAGGAAAGACGCGGTTGGTATGGGATGGTAGCATTTCCAAGACACCATGGTACACAATACCATATTTCGGCCGCTACAAAAATTCAACCATGTCGCCATTCTACAGGTATATTCTTATCTCTATGTGCATGCGTAAATCGTCGCACCCATTCCAGCCGCAAGCCCGTCCGTCCCTCACTCCTGAAATAGCGATACGACTGTTAGGAATTTCTCCATTCACGGTTCCACTGAGTCGTTATCTGCGGGACCGCTACGACTAAAATTATGGCCGGGCCGGGCCGGGCCGTGGCCGTATAGCGTCGCATGGGAAACATTGCGTAATAGTTAAGATACGGTTTGGGTGCGCGCAATGGAACAAAGAATAAGGGCATGTAGACATAGCATAGCAAGCTGAAATGGAGAAGAATATCAATAACTAACTATTATGTTGTAAAATATAACATTTTACCAGCTCTCATACGCAAATCTCACTTTACACACTGCGGTGGAATTGAAGGTATTTGGGGCGTCGTTCTTTTTAATGAATCTTTTACTACAAAAAAAAAAACAAATATTTTATAACACAGGTCAAAACAAGACAAAGTTAAACTTAGGTTTATTAAACACTATTTATAACCATATTTTTATACCGTAGTCGTTGACTATCACATTATTATACGTATGTTAGATGTTTTTGGATGTTTAGATTAGGGAGTAGTTCTACGGGAAAACATAACTTCAATAAATACTCTTAAGTCTCAATAAGGCTCGACGTTGCCGCTTCAATATTTCTCCACTACCGCCAATAAAAATGTGAAATGTGTGAGTCTTTTTTATATATAAAAATGCATTCAACCCACCTGTCAATCCATACGCAATGGCTTCGTAACTAATAATCAAAGAACTCGAAGTAAACCAATACAAGCAACTATTCGGGTTTTATTTCGACAAATTATAAAACTGGCGGTGTCTCGAAGCGCACACAAATACAATATTGATAAAACATTGATTGTTAACAATACGAAAATGTTTCTAATCCCTCCTCAGATATATTTATCAGTCACGTGTAATGCGACACGACAATATAATATAATCTCCTTGTTTTGTGGCTCAATTTTGTTCTAATTATCCGCACAAAAAAGCGAGGTTAAGGCTATTGTGAGTTTATCTCCATTTCCCGGTTATTAATTTTTCTACATTTCTGTAAACATTAAACAGTTTCACACTGTTTTCCACCAGCCACCTCAATATTTGCTTACATTTCCAACAGATTGGAACTCGAATGGTGGTTTCGGCATAAATCTGAATATACGCATGTTGCATACCCCCCCCCCCCCCCCCCCCTTTAAGCCCACTCTGTTTATTGTGATGTGTTGGTGTTTGTATATAGTGGTCGGATGATTAGATTCACGAATTTATAGCACTTTAGTTTTTTTTATTTAGGTATAACTAGCTGACCCAACAGACATTGTCCTGACCAAATTTCAATAAATTTTCATAAAAGAAATCCATAATTTCAAATATCATTATTTTTTTTTCCTGAAAACTGTTCCGGGACCTTAACGAACAAAACAAAAAAATAATTACGCATATCCATAGTTCGAATCGTGAGTTATGGTCTTATACAAAAATCCCTTTTACAATTTTTCTTTCCCTAAAAACATTATTCGGACTATTACGAAAATTTTTTTTAAAAAAATAGCCAAATCGGTCTAGCCGTTCTCAAGTGATGCACTTACCAACGAACAGCATTAAATTTTTATTTATATAGATTTTAGTTTTACAACCATCCACCATGGCACATGCTTCCCCCAACCACAGACCATATTTAAATTTATAAAGATGTCCACAGACCATAAACTTCACTGTTTATCTATTTAAAAAGAAACTGTCTGAAATGCTTGTAGCTATAAATTGTTTAACTATTGCTTATATCGTTATTTTGTCGATCGTCTATTTCTACGGCGGCGTGCACCCAAAAGGACCACAATCTACGGCCGCGCCCGCTCCGTGGACACAAATTAGACCATTTCGGGATACGGCGAAAGTTGTATTATAAATCCAGTGTTGGGACACAGCCTTGTTTCAATAACAATGATTAAACATTGTCGCATTGTGCCTGTTCGGTTTTGTTGTTACGGTTTCTAAAACGTAACCACAATGTGGTATTGAATTAAGTACAAATTTGAATTAAGTACAAGACTACTAAGTACCGTGTGGTGTTGGCTTTAGAATACACATCCTAACTCTTCTCGTGGGTGTCGGAAAAGGCACCTAAGCAACTAATAGCAAATCCGCTAGCTGCTACAAGCCCCGAGGAACTACACCACCACTCAAAGGGTGGACTCGCCGGCCTCAAAGGTTGGATCAGCGTGGCGTTTTAAGGCTATATATCCCTCATGTACGAAATATATAAGTATATATGTAAGCAAGTCAAGAATCGTTATCTCCGCTGAATGCCGTTGCTGAGGGATGGTCGTGCGCATTTAAATCTATTTTCATTTGAGAACGGTGATCGAACGAGGACGCGATGACAGTTCAACCAAACGCGTTATTTTCCATGCATTCGTTGCGTTGGTGCAAGTAGTTGAGTGCCGCGCTCTTACAATATCGCCCTCATTGCGAATTAAGTGTCCTGGTATTTTGTACGCAATGGCGTAGTCAGAATTTTATCCAGGGTGGGGCAAAAGCAAACAATTTGGGGCAAGCACCCCAACCTGCCCCGCCGTAGCTACGCCCATGTTTGTAGGGCATGTGATTGTTTAGATCTGTGGTAGGTAAGGTATGAAACCGAACTGTTTCATGCCATAGTCTATCAACGTCTATCCACTAGATTTAAACTTCTGAGCCACTCTGCTTATCCAGCTTTTTAGAAGACTTCTGATTAAAAGAAATAGTTCCTGGTAGCTGTGCTTATTACAAGGACCTTTATAACCATATTCGCTTTCTCATAATTATCTCAATTCCACCCGTTGCTGAGTATAGTTCATCTTTCGTTTGCGCGACTGTCGCGTCGTAGGTTGTGTAGGTACTATTTTTAACCGTGTCTCACCTAAAGTCCACATAATGTCATCGACCCATCTATGTTTAAAGCTATTTACCTATATCATTTTTCTACTTCCACCTGCGTATTTAACTCATGTGTCGATAAAGGAACATAAAGGCCAGAAATTTTGTTTTCTACCAGACCAAATTTTAGACCATTCTCGTTAATTTTCTTGTCATGATTAAAGTTGCCAAGGATTAAACCGAGCAAACCCTGTCATTATAATAGCAGCTAAATGCGTCATAATAGATCGTGACCAGCTCTCGCCAATTACGAGAGGGGACAGCGAAATTGTCCGTGGCTGTCCAATCCGCGTGTCCGAGCCGAATCCTCATTCGCCTGACAAGTTAATTGAGCCAATCAAATACAATGTCTACAAACGTCCATGACACTATTGGTCTATTTGTGGAGGTTTTAGACCGGTATTGTTGCCAAAGGTGTACAGGGAGCATAAATGTAACGCCATAAATGAGGTTACTATCATAAAATAGGGTAGAAAGAGTCATACCCACCACCACAATCGAAATTCCCCTATTCTCATCTTTTGATCAGAATAGCTTTGATCAAGCTATTTCTATTTTTCCATTGTGTTAGCTTCTCACCTATGTAATCGATTACTTTGGATACAATTACTTGGAGAGGAAGGGTGCACGCTGCAATCCAACAGCCGCTGACTGACTTCGCTACCCCTCTCAATGTACTGAAAGCAAGAAAGAGAGGAAATGGTTTGTTTGACGCAACATAACATACCTACCGACATAAAGTTAACGACAAACAAAAGAATTAGTTCATAAATGCTATAATACCTTATCTAGTCAACCCTTGACTGCGTGTTACGGCATTTCCACTTTATCCTATTCCCCAATGTACGTATGTAGTAGTGAGTGAAATATGCCAGAGCCCATTACCATCCCCTTCAATCCTATCCCTCACCATTTTCCCAAAACTTTCTCCATATCCATTCCTACATCTCCAAATGTATGCAGCGCATCCGGGGGTGTGCCAACGTTTGTCATTCTGGACTGAAGCTGACATGTACCGCGGATGTCTATGGGCGATAGTTCCACTTACCACCAGGTGGGCTGTATGCTCGTCTGCCGCCTTCTTCCTATAAAAAAACCTACCTGTCAATTTGTAAATTATAAATTATACAGCGGCTATGTACCTGCAACCTTTCAAGATCTTAAATCATTATTTAGTTCATCCGCCTTCCGCTCACACTTTGCACCGCGGCCTAACTATCAGCTCGATATTAGCATACCGCTAGGATAACCACAGGGTCATGCGCAGTGATAAATATGAAATTACACACTGGGACGATTATGCGAGGCACTTGCTGCCTGGGCCTTGCGGTCCCAAGGTCATAGGAATAATTAGGAGATACTAGCGGTCAAGCGACCGTTAACGCTAACCCGGGTACACGGGGCCACAGTTGTGGTACTGACACGAGGGTCTATTGGTATTTCAGTAACGATGTAATTGGTTTATACCAATCATGGATACTGTTAGCATATGTGCGTACTTCGGAGTGACATTCTCATTCTTAATTTCGATAAAATTATTGCGTATAGAATTTTACGGATCTAATAGCATTGTTTTGGAGTAAAAACATCGACCACGGTAGAATAAAGAAAATGTGCGACAGCTTAAATTGGAAACAATAGTATCCAAGAATTATACAATAATTAAATGGTACTTCTACTTCTTCTCTTGAACAATATTCCCGTCTGTAAACAGTATCAACCTTCCTCACATATCTCTTCCACTTCGTCCAGTCCTGGACATCGTGTGTAGAGTGCTCGCATCTATTAAATCTATCTAGGTCTTTCACTATAATAAACTTTGCGTTCGTTTCTCTGCAAATTTACGTGAGATAAGAAAAATAAAGAATAGCACACGCCAAATAACCATTATTGCCGGGGTAAGAGCAGAAGATTTCATGTGTTGGCGGGAGAGGTGTACATTCAGCATTGTAGCTGATTAAATGTATAAACTTGTCTATATACTTGGAAGATTCCATTCTTCTTATAATTGTATGATGTAAATTTATATCGAGTTGATATGACGTAAATGTCAATTTCTTTTTTTCATATTGATAATGTCATACCATCTGTATAGTGTGGTCTAGTGTGTCTAGTGTCTAGTACATCACCTCTCACAAGACATCACCGTACAGGATGTCCGCTGCTCTCATCAAATTACTTTTGACAAACTTCTTCAATCGTCGATCCACATGAGCGGAGGGTGCAATGTCCCGCATTGCGTCATTGCGCTATAATTCAGACTCATCTACTCCACCAGTAGCCACTTCAAATTAAAATTTATTGAATCTCTTCTTTTCAGATTTTATCCCCCAAGGGACCTCCGAGCATAGCTCGCTGAGTAACTTTGATTGGTTAAACGCTGAAACGTGCTGAAAGTTATTAATACTAGTCGCTACTGAAAATTCATTCATTTATAATAAGCATTTAACTAATCACCAACGTCAGAATGAGATATAGCGTTAAAGATATAAAAAATCGACCACCACATTTAATGATAGTAAAGGTGGTAGAGATGCCGGTAGTGGCTGGATGAAAAGAGGGGAGAAGACCATGTGTGGTGGCGGTCCTTGGGAGAGGAGAAGACACAGGCTGATGGTATGGTATAATAATGCAGAAATATTGAATTACTTATTTTGATTCCATACATCACTCTTCAGTTGCTGAGGCTGTTACGACTAAAACGATAATTTGGTACACTACTTTATATCATCATTTTTTTATTTTATATCATCATCGTCATATTAAAGGAGGCAGACGGGCAAGCGGCACACGTGATGGTAAATGGCTACCGTCGCCCAATGGACCTGCAACACCAGGAGGTATACGGATGCTCTGTCGGCCTTTCAGAATGCAATTCACAGCTTTCATGCAGAAACCCATGTCGAGTATAAAGACCTCTTGACGCAGTTCGTTCCACAGCCTACGGATTCGCGGCAAAAAACGATCGAGGAAATTAGGGTGCACCACTCTTCTGTGACGGAAGGTGCGGTTGTAGAAACCCATACTTTAGATACATTTGATGTCCAACGTATTGAACTTCGCAGTAGACAAAAGGCCGACATTTTCCACGCGTCGGAGTGCATGAGAAAAAGTATTGATGGAATGATTATGGTTAATCCTTATTCTTTTCACAACCTGCTCTGCCAAAGGCCCTGGATTCGTCTCCTGGGTAGACACACAATTGTTTATAGACAAAAGTCAAAGTTCAACCTCTAGTTTCTCGATATTAATCTTTTTCTTTTATAATCACTTCAAAGAATCCTTCCAAAATGCTTTTAATGTATCTGTATAAAATCGATAAAACTGACACATCTAAGTATTTGTTTTATTTTTAGGAAAACTTGTGTTTCATTTAGTTCCGCCTCCGATTATATTATTTTATCGAAAAATAGTCAAACAACAAATCATAAAATATATATAAATTATAGGTGTATTATAATATATAATTTTATAAAATAATTTTTTTATTTTTTTATTTCGTAGCTTTCAAAAAAAATATGTAATTTTTTGGCAGTAGCGGAAATTAATGAAAAACCGAAATTGAATTCTATGTAATAAAATTTTAATCTAGAACTTTAAGATTGTAGGATCAATTTCATTAGATCCGAGACTAATTAAAAAGTTTAATTGTGTTAATAACGCATTGTTTTGTTTCTCTTACAGCCAGACACAGTCCCCCAAGCCAGCGTGGACATGACAACTGTCCTAGAAGTGAGCGAAGCGGATGGAGTCACCGGGCACCCGCACAGCCTGGCCATCACAGCGCCCGAGCGAGTCACCTTCGTCAAGGGCACCTGCAGGGAGGAGGCCAGGTGGTGGGCGGACGTGCTGAGCGTTTATCCGAGGAGTAAGGTAAGAAATAAAGAAAATTTGAATGTAACAAATGATAGAGAATATCCGCAACCCATTTTCTGTTTTAAGTATTTTTAACAGCTTGCAAATACATTAAATTTCCTAATTAATTTCGTTCCAAGTATAAGAGAACGATTTGTTCGGTTTCCCTTGTATTTTAAAGCGATAAATAAAGCCGGTCTGTACCAATTTAATTTAACTCTTACTGATGATTCGCTTCGTTTTCAGTTTCGTCCGAAACTATTTTTTAATTATTCAACAATATTCTTATTAAGGGGTTAATAGTGGGATTTTGAAACCGATATCAAGACTAGGGTTTTAAGACCGTTCGGTCTAATCTTATTATATCAGTTTCGAAATAAATTTACAACACTAATAAATGAATGAAAAGGAAAACGTTTTTATTAAAATCACAAGACATTCAGAACGCTAACAGGCGCACTCTCACAAAAAGAAACTCTCACATAGAAAATCTTATCATCATTTACACCTTACCGTTCATATCTCACAACCATCCGTTCCACAGGCACATTCCATTTATAAGCTGGGACGTTAGCAATAATTTCCATACATCCGCAGAATCCGTATGTCCTCATTAGTGGCAGTAGGAAGCGTCGGGCGGCACCAAAACACTGTGTTTACATTTCTAAACGAACGACTACTGACGGGTAATGAGACGTGCGCCGCTTCCTCCACGAAAGCGGCGCGTGCGCAAAATTGTCGGTCTCCGCTGTGGCGCAAAACAGTAAAGAATTTTAATGCGGTACGAGGAATGACTTGACTAGAATATAGTTTTTCGACAAACTACTTTTTAAAATAATAAATACGTGGAGATTATACAGAGATGCCCGCAATCCTGACAAATATCGAGTGACTTTTAATAGTTTTAGGTGTTTTAATAGACGCTATCACGCACGTTCGAGTAAAAGCTTTTTCTGCGATATTCTCTCTTGTAGTAATCTTTATGCGAAATATGGCTTAAAGAAATGAGATTATCCATGGCTCTTCTGTAGCGGAAAGTTTATTAGAACATTCGAGAAGTAAGCACTCCTGGACGGCGCGGTGCCGTGTAAGTACCGCTTCTTTGTTTGCCATATTTTGAGACCGTACTGTTCCTATTTATATTGCACCTGCGATCTCAAAGATAGGCGGAAGGCATCTAAACATCGGCTATCTCACGCGAATGCTGGCAATATAAATTATGTGCGAAACATTTTCCGTATTTAATTACTCTGATATATCAAAGCGAATGGCGCCCCTGTACAGGGGAACGATGAGGTAGAACCGCCTGCTAATGATAACAGATGGGGCTATCAGAACTAACAGGCTATTAGAACTCTACCCAACAATTTTACCTTCGTGACAAAGTTAATTTATTATTTTCATCAGCTTCATTAGTCAAAAGATAAGTCGCAAATATCAATATATAAATGTAGAAGACCAGAATTTCCATAGTAAGTATTTGGTGGTATAATTTTTTTATTGAAAGAAGATGGCAGATGTCTATGAGTGGTAGATACTGTCGCTTGCGCCTATGTCTCTCCATTGTTGGATATAGGCCTCTCCCAGGGCTAGCCACCACACACGATCATACCCGTGGATGTTGTAAAAAGCAGCTAAGGGATAAAAGCCTCTACTAGAAGCGCTGAGGAACTCCTCCGAAAACGTGGACTCTCCAACCCGCGTCTGCAAAATGGCGTTTTAAGACCATACATTTCGCACGAACAACACAATATGCATGAGGGAGTCCATGTTGAACAGTAAACGATAAAAGGGCTGGTTATGGTTTCAAATCCAATGAAACAAGGTATATAATGTCCCTAAACCTTTAATGACAATACAAAACATGTATCTTGTACAGTGGAATGTTGTAAGCTGACATCCATCCGCTAGGTCCACATTCCTGTAGTCACAAAAACCCTTACAATCAAGTGGTCCATATATAACTTTGCCACTTTCAAATACAACAAAAAACCCTTGCATATCAATAGATCATCATTTTAATTACCAGCTGTAATTGGTCTCAGGACTTTTTGTACTTTGTACACACTTTTTGTAGTCTACCTACAATGTCAGTTTACAATGGCGTGGTCGAACAATGTAACTGCAGCCGTAACTGACGACACGCGTACGAAACTGGTTGCATGCGCATGCGCGCCCTTGAACGTAAATTATCCAGTTTAAATAATTACAATGAAGCTAGGACAGACTTGAGGGTATAATTTTGTAGTCACGGCGAATTCATAACGGTCACATTAGTGACGAATGATAATATGTGACATTAGTCAGTACTGAGAAAGGTAACCTTTAATGTCTGTCAGTTTTGACTTCTAATTTCCTAAATCTATACATCAAGGGCGTCGCCAGCCAACGCCAGCCAATGCGCCATTGCAAGATGACAGACAGCATGGGACAAATATGAATTGTAGGTACAAATACAATTTTTTTCCAATCTCTAAAGGGATTGGACCTGCCCTCCCCTGCCCCCCCCCCCTGCCCCGTCCCCCCCTTGGCGACGCCCTTGCTATACATATAATAAAACAGTAAAGGGACATCGACTACATTAAAAAAAATAAAATTCAAGTATCTCTTTAGAAGCTACAGAAACCAAAAGCTACTTTTAAAAAAGGATCACGTAAAAATTAGTGAATGGATTTTGATCGGATTTTCACTAATGTATAGCTCAGTATCCAGAAGAAAAACCGGTATAAGTGTCTTCTTCTTCATATAACACTATGAAGTTGACTTATAGAGAAAAATAAAAAAATGTCTTTATAATGTAATGTAAAAATGTAATGTTAGTTAGGTGAAAGCAATATGGAAGGGAGATTTCACAATTTTTCGTACGTTTTAAACATAAAATATATACAATATAGGTACATAGATAGTGAAACAAACAGTTTTTGTGCTAAATTCAATTTCAATTTGAGAGTGGCGAAAGATTGGAAAATCGTGATCGCCGTATTAAAATCCTATATTTCTTCGTGATGGGGAGGGATCTATTTCTATCAAAGAACTTGTATATCCACTTTAATATACACAAAATAAGTCCGCTTTTGTACCAAATACTCAAACATTGAAGCCGCTAGTTACGTCACGACCCCATTGACCCCATTGGCGTGAAACGGGGCGAATGAGCTCTAAACACGGGATCAGTCCAATTTATCAATTGCTTGCATTCGTCGCACTATCGATTTAAGTATACAGGTGGATTAAAAATCTAAACCTTTTAATAATTATAATTGAGACTTCTCCTTGACAAAGGTTGATTGGAAGCGGTGTAATTATGACGACCAGTTACCCAGTAGGCAGTGACCCTGCCTGATGTGCATTAGGTCCCGGGCTCGTTTCCCGCTCGGACAATCATTTGTTTAAAGGCAGGTGTTTATTCGATTCTGGGTGTTGTACGTGTTGTGTTCGTCTTTGGACCCACGACACAGGGAATCCTAATGTGGGTCATACATAGAGTGTGGCGTTATTACCTCCTTTTAAACAAAAAGTAATGTTCGACTTCCGAACATTTCAATCAGTTGTCCTGTATTCCGCTCGGCCCAGTTTCCCGCGCAAATAAATGGACTGTCTGATTCAATTAGTGCAGGATCGCGTTACGCGCTGACTCATGCACACGTTATATGGCGAGAGAATTTTGGAACACGCAGTGTATTTGCGACCTGCACGGCTGCCATTACAAACTTTTCGTTTTCTTATGTCATTCACTTTTTTATAGTATAGATGGCAGATGAGCGGGCGGGCCACGTGATGGTAAGTGGTCACCGCTGCCCATGGTCACCTGCAACACCAAGGGGCTTGCGGGGCTTGTCGACCTTGCAGAATCCTGTTCGCATAAAGAACCACGTGTCGTAGCGTAACGGAAGAACCCCAACTGGCAGTTCTTTTCCGCAACTTTCGGGTCCGCGGTATTAAGGGTCTAAGTTCCAATCCTTTCTTAAGTTATTCGTTAAAATATGGCATTTGGAATAGTTTCTTTTATAAAATATTCCTTTTAAACCACTGGAGCTAATGTCGCGAAGTATGATTTTCATTTATTTATTTTTATTTACCCACTAGCTGTTGCCCGCGACTTCGTCCGCGTGGACTTTAGTTTATAAACACCGTCTTTATTCGACGTGATTCTTTAAATTGATATAATTTTTTTATTTACGAACTGATTGAAATAAAACAAACACTAAATTTTAAATGAAGCTTACCACAATGCATTAGTGAAAACCGCACCCAAATCGGTTAAGCGGTTTCTAAGATTAGCGCGTACAAACGCACAGACAAACAGATAAACAAACAAACAGACAAAAATTCTAACAATCATTGTTTTGGGTTCCATTGCGTTGATAAAGGCCCCCAATAATAGTTTTTCTCATATATCTTCCATGTACAGACAGCGATCAGTTACATTTTTATTATATGTATGTATAGAATAGATTATTATGCACTATAACTTGACGCATTCAATGCCAATCGACCGTTGGTTAAATGTGAAAAATGTAAACGGGTGCAGAAGAACTCAAATAGTGTAAAGCTTAATTCACCTCTATAAATAACAATAATAATATAATAATACATTGATAATACACTTATACGATGAAATATATAAATATACGTAGGTACTGAAAAATAGATATTAAACATATAGACCATACATATGAATAAGATATTATGAATACAATACATACATACAAATAATGTAAATATAGAGAAAATAGGAGATAAATACTATTAGCTCTGTTAATTACGGAGGTAGTGTTCTCAAAGCCCCCCTCCGTCTGTCAGTGCGGAGCGAGTACCACAGTCTTACTGCACGAGCGTCGAAGGATGAAGTCATGAAACCAGTGCGATGAGAAGAGACGTAAAGTGTGAAGTTTTCAGCGGAACGAAGATGGTAACGGTCATGACTCACGAGTGTCCCTCTGAAACTGAAACTTACATTTCAGGTATTTAGATATTGAATTGATAATGGAAACATGCCGCGGTGCCCATATGAGGAAGTCGCGGCTGCCCAGGTTGGCCGTGGCGCACGCTACCCAGGCTATCTATCACCGCTCTTGAAAAATAGATATTTCCAGTCAATTCACTTAGGTCATTGGGTACATTTTTACTATCGCTATAAATTAACTACAGTTTACTTACTATACGTTCATTATTCATTGGCCGTGTGCTGTCGGCTGACTTTGGAATAGCACTACACCATCTTTTCCCGTGCGTGTTGTAAATGGCGACTAAGGATCAACAAAACCGCTACCACAAGTCCTGAGGAATTACACCACAACGCCTGACCACGACTGTGGTAGGAATAAAAGGTAAACAAATACGCAGTAAGACGCCACCACCTCTAAAAGAGTGGGCTCGCCAACCCGCTTGGCCAACGTGGCATTTGAGGGCCATACATCTTGCATGTACATGGGGAGGCCCGTGTCCAGCAGTGGACTACAAAAGGGCTGGTTACGGTTTATTATTCTTTTAAAAACTCTCTAATTTTATCAAAATGAATATCTTATACAAAAAGTTAAAGTAAACATGAAAAGTAGATATCACCGAAGATACGTGTAGTAATAGGTACTCTTGAATTGCCATGCAATTAGACGCTTTGAAGATGACGCAAGATCATCAGACGCAAGATAAACTAATATGGCAGAAGTCATTGCCCTGCTATTAGGGATCAAGGCGAAAGCACTTAGGCGTAGCTTGAGGGAAAATTTGCTTTTTTGTCGTGTTCGTGCAGCTTCAATTGTCTGTGGATAGCTAACTACTGCATTCACAGCTAGATTTAGTTGTGGGCTTTGTGATTTTTAGTCAGGCATGATGATTTTTTTATATAGAGAAATCTGGTTCCCTAAGGAACTCAAAATCCGGCTCGAAGGACCAACAACAATGTTGGCGCGAAAAAAATTATATATATTTCAAAAGAAATATTTTCGGGTATCTGTCCTATGAGGCACGATGGCGATCTATCGTCGATGTACGAGTATTTAGGATTGCTGGTATTGAATATGACAAAAGTGACAAAAGGGCAAAGATTAGATGTGCTAAACCTCTTGCCGGTCACTCTTAAAAGGCCATTAGGGCCACAATAAATTAGCCATTCCGAAAAAAAGCTAAAGCTCTCTCTATAAGGTACTTTACTAGAGCGATATCCATGAGTCATTAAGGCGAACTGATGGCAATCCTTTGTCTTCTCCTTGAAGAGAGGCGAATATTGCAAGCGTACGGGTGGGAAAAGGACGGGAAAAATAGTTAAGGTACTTGCCGGTAGATATTTATTATTTATGTACCTACCTACATTTATGATAAGTTAATGTAATTGTCGAAACCACTCGATGTGGACTTTTGGTGAGCTTTATGTAAGTTGAAATTTTGTTGTTTCAAAATTATTTTTAAATAAGCACATATTCTAACAGCCGATTTTGAAATGAAACTACAAAATATTTCAATGTTTCAATGTCTGGAAAACTAAAACCGACAAGGCCCGTTTTCTCAAATAATCACAGACTCGTATAGAGTCACATAATAGTTCTATTCAAATTAACGCGGGCATATTAATGTCAAAGCTTAACTCATATATTACTTGCCTCACTTTTAATTTACCCGCGCTTTTTGCAACTATATCTCACCTCGTCGTGTCAGTCCGTCTGTCTGTTAACGACACTCGACAGCCGTATATCAAAGTAACCGATCGTCATACGTACGTACATAGTACTTATACTGGATGCAGAGAAGGCTTCGGACGTGTTTTTGTTCCGCATAGGCTACGGCTAGACCGACAACATGAAGCAGTACCATTGCATCCATTTATTTATTTATTGAAAGAGGATTATGTAGTTAACAGTCATGCAAAGCAATCAATGTTTTCAGTATCCACTATTGGACATGGCCAAGCGAGTAGGCGAGTTTAGAGGTGATGCAGTTCCTTAGCGCTTGTGATAGCGGCTTTGTTATCATCCCCTAGTCGCCGCGACACGACATCGCATGGCTCATACAAAACACACAAAACATTAACTAAATACAGTACAAATTCACTCTGTGTATATGCTTAATTTACTTCTGTACACACTATATTAATTGTTGATATATTGCTTGAAGGTGGAAAAAATAAATAAATTTACAGAAGGGCTAGTTAGCGATCGTAAACAAAATTTTACTTTTATAAAAACGAACAAAAATATAATTTAACTCCTGGCAACAAAAATAAGTTTATAAACTTGACCACCTTATTTTTATGTGTTAATGCGATATATATGTGTTATATCTGATGTGTTCTTGTGATGTTTCATTGCGGACGATTATAGAAAACAATATTTGCTACTTACCATTATAATCGACGACGTACTAGATAGAAACTCTTTTTCAAAAATTACGTTGCTCACTGAGTGCGTTCGGAAGAGGAGGGTGCACGCTGAATCCCACATTCGCTGGACGCATTTGACTGACCACGTTACCCCTCTCTCACAGAAGACTACCTTGAAATGTACTACATTCCCCACTTTAACCAACTTCCCCAACGTAAGTACGTGTTTCGGTAGCGAGTGAGATATGCCAGATCATCCTATGCCACCCCACTTTCCCAATCCTTCCTCCTAATCCATTCCTTTAAACCTCCAAAACCTCCGGCCTACGTTGGGCGTGTCAACGATTGTCAGTTTGGCATATATCGCGGATGTTCATGGGTGATAATATCCACTTACCACCAAGTAGACTGGCAGCTCATTTGCTGCCTACTTTCCATAAATAAATAAAAAAAAAACACACTGAACTCAATGGATTGAAAGTTATGTAAAAATCTTAATCGAAAGATTTAGCAATTGAAAGTTATGTAGTAATTGTCTTCTTGAAAGTTATGTAGTAATTGAACTAAAAATCAAACATTTAAACTTCATTACCAGTATGCCTTCCTCCTTACAAGCCAGTGCTAGCTTGCATTTTTTGCTTCTACGCGGAAACATCGCAGACATAATATTCCCTCGTGGAACACGGTGACCATAAACGGACTGTGGTGATGCGTCCACTAATTGAAAATGAGAGATAAAACCGCCCAGATAGACGGCTGCCTACGTCAATAAATTGCGTGCAGTTTTAGAGAGAGCAGTAACTTGAACTCGTAATCTTGTCTATTTAAACAGAGCATGAGCTGAGCTAATTTCCTTTATTACTTTTATTAGGAAATAGTGAGATGGTTCGCTTAGGTTGTAAAACAAAACTGCCGCTTAAAATAAGCAAAAAAATATTTTTTTTAATTAGTGGTTATCTAGTCTTCTTGTGCTTGGATAGTTAGACCTATATCTAATTTGTTTTCTATTAATATTAAATCATTAAAGACTCATTTACACAAGGAGAGTTTCTCGAACGTTTCAAAACTAGGCGAGAAAATTGTTCAAAACTAGTATGAATAACGATCTCATCAAGTGATCACTGTTATCGCTGTCATCATCGAGTTTTTATCATCATGTAAAGACAAGTTGCAGACAAAAACCGTGTAAAGTTTGGTCGTATACGAGAATCGTATACAATATCCTCGCCCGAACCATTCGAGACACTCTCCTTGAGTAAATGAGCTATAAAAATCTATAAGTAAAAACTTATTCAAATTACAATACTTGCCCACCACTTAATTTAAGACATTATATGCTCAAATTGAACAGTTTTAATTGAAACTGAAATTGAACTTTACTACTTTAATTCATGTGAACGTAAATGAAATCCTCGGTCCAATTAAATCCGTACATTTCAATGTAAACTTAGAACAATGCTATTAGATACGAGTAAAGCTTATTATAATATTCTGGAATGTCATCAATATGCACGTATGCCTTTTTTTCTAAAGACAGCAGAACACCACTGATGTAAAAGATTGTATAAATTTTCATATCTACAAATAACATCTAGTATTGAGCGTCCTAGACCCCCCACTTTAAAATTCCCTATCTTAGAGTCCAATCATCTCCAGATATTTTTTAGGGATTTATCAATAAGGGGCCACCCATTAATTACTCTATGTCACAAGCTCTTCTCGCCACTATGTCACAAGTTGTCCCCTGTGATATAGAGGTTGTTACGTCACATCTTTTGCAACTTTTAATTTAGAGTTAATTTTGTGTAAACAATATTACCATTATTACCTTTTAATTCAAAATCTTTTCAACAATGTAAAAAAATATTTAAATTATTTTTCTTACATTTCCATTGGCTGTTATTAAATCATCATGTTGTCTATTGTGCTAATGTTCAACCGTTTTTATATTCTAAATGTGACGTCACAAAAGTGATGTCCACCTCACACCGTCACTTTGTGGTCCCCCTCCCTCCTCGTTAAAGTGTGACGTAATTTATTGATGACCCCTGAGTAATCTGCTCGACAATTGACAGAACTATGAGTACTTATTAACATATGACGTAAACAAAACCTTTAGGTATAATAGTTGAGTAACAAAAACTTTCTTCGCTATGAATTTTTTTACGCGGATCTCGCTCGATACCGACGCCTGTAAAATGATGCGGCCAAATCAAAAAGATCGCGATAATACGCTATCGTTACGGTCCACATTGGTATGCAATATGAAAAAATAACATACCTACATGTAGAACACAATAATATAATAGGTATGAAATAATATTGGTGTCAAAAAAGTTCACGCAGCGTGGTCGTCGACCTCGGATCAGCGGGCGGACCCGCAGTATCGCGGCGGTCCAATTGATACAGATATGTTTATACGTCATCGGAGTTCCAGACAACGAAGAATTACATGGATACACCCGGTATAGTGCTGTGCACATTGTCGACGTAACTCGCCTATAACATTCGTTCTACTTATCGATCTATTCGACTGCGATTTGATATCGATCTTATTATTTTATAACGATTGCTTTCCGAATTAAAAATGTATAAGTTGGAGCTATCGAATTCAAGAAAATTGAAAGAAAGGAAATCGCCCTCAATTATCATCTGTTATGTAATCAATAAACAAATATCCGTAATTTCGAAAAGGTATCGTAATAACGACCAATCAAAGCTTAATTTGATTATCCCTTATTCCTTTGTATCTCTAAACCTAGAGCCGAGTAATCATTTCTTACCGACTCGCGATCCCGCGGTACTCTCCCAAAGCAACGCCCTAAGCAGAGATCCGTTCCCTCCGCCGGTCTACTGGCGATTTCTTTGCTCCTGCCTGAGCGCCTTATGCGCTCGCCCTAAACCATATATGTCCGTCCGGTGACTCTTGAAAACTCACAAGAATTTAGTCATTCCGAAAAAAGGAAGCTGCGTAATTAGACGAGTCTCTCTTTTAGATTTAAATTATGTTGTATTAGTAGGAAACTCCATTGGCACCATTACATTACAAGTTTAAAAATAATAGTATCACAAATCCCATCAACTTACAACAATAATTAACAAAAACGTTTACGTTAGGTTTAGGGCATACCCATAATCTCGCAGTGAAATGTCCACACAATCCTTACGTTCGTAACAGTGATGACGCAGCAGCGGCCTCTAGAGTCATCACCTACAATGGGAGGCGTGCCGTCACCAAGGGGCGCCTGCTCCCCCCTCTAAATCTTCCCCTCTCAAATTCCTCACCTCCCCCTTTGTATTGAGAACCAACCAACAAAAGGATAACAACATTTTGCACACGTCAGAGTGCATGGGAGACAATTCATGGAACAATCATGGTAATTCATGGGATACTCATGGCTAAACAATTTCTTTTTCCACACTTGATGGCTCACATTAGGATTCCCTGTGTCGTGGGTCCAGAGACACATACAAAGACGAAGGCATATTGACGAACAAGACGTTTGTCTTTAAACAAATTTATGACCCACAGGAAATCGAAGGCGGAATCTTTTACACAGCATGCAGGAACAATACCAAATGGCCTAACCGATCATCAATTTAATATTTAATAATTTAACGGCTAATTAGCACATTTGGTACTGTCTCTGGCTGCTATGCAAGAGGTTCCGAGTTCGATTCACGTTAATGTCCAAAAACATTTGTTTAGAATGTTACTTGTTTGTTTATGTGTAGACCGGAGATGCTCTAAATTATTTATACCCCTATATACTAACGGCGATCGACTACAACTTTTGTTAAAAAGACAACTTACGAGTATATTAAAGGAAATTCATTGCACATATGAGTTATACAAGTCCTTTGGCACTATGAAGTAGGTTTAAAATCACATGTCTGGTAAAATACATAGTAAAAAAATTGGTGGTGATGTGAAATAGTAAAGGCTCATTTACACAAGGAGAGGTTCGAACGTGTGCGGGCGAGAAAATCATTCAAAAACTATTCTAAACAACTATTTTCACTGGTATCATCGTGTTTTTATCATCATATGAACAGTTGCACGCGAGAATCATATGACGTTTGGTTGTATACGAGAATCGTATACAATATTGTCGCCCGAACCTCGCTAGACCATGGTTCTCAACTGCGGTTCTCACTCGCGATCGACCGTTTGACAGTTTGAGTACCCGTGATCTAGGTGGTTTTTGTTCGTTCCTGTGTGTCTCTTCTGTACCCAATGACACATTAAATCCTAGTGAGGGCCATTCAATCTACTGTTCATTAATATATATTTGTTGCGTTTTCTGAACAAAGATATTTATGACATTAATGCAAATAAACAAAAGTTGAATTCACGATTAGCCATCTATATCGCCGGATTACTGTACGGTCTTCCATATTACCTTTCCCACATACTGTTATCACGTTCGCGCTCCATATCAAAATAATACACTACGGGTCATCGACTCTGTAATCAACACGATCTTAGTAACGGTATGACGGCGCCGGCGCACCAATTTTATTATTGTTTTATGTTTCATACAATTAATTTTATATCCCCACTTGAAACTGTTCATTCTCCTCTCATTTCCAACTATTAATGGTTTGTGTGGATGGATGGTGTATGTTGATGGTAACCAAATGATTTTCAGTGGTTTCTAATCAATATCTATAACGTCTCGTATGCAGGGCTATTTTCTATGTTTAAAAGGCATGGAATGTATGAAATCTCGAAGAGTATGGTGACAAAAAATGTCGGTATTATTAAGGATACGGAAATCCAATATTCGGCACTCAATATTACACATTCAACATTTAACGTTCGTAAGATACATTATTATTATAAATAAATTGTGTAAAGTAACTTGTGTGATTTTACTTCTACTGGTGGAGGCACATCACATTTCTGGCGCAGTCGGTAGGATTCGTTTCTACGACCAACTACAGGATCAACGAGTCCAGAACCTACAACTAAATTCAAAGTAATTCGGGTCGTCACCAGCCACTAACGGGCTATTTTGGAGACGTCTTGGGAAGAAGAAGTGTCAGCGTCACCACAGAAGGGACAAGTAAGCTCTATACAATTTATATATGTATCCCGACATAAGACTTAAAAGAAAACTACAAATTAGAAGAAAAATCTGACTCAACAAAAATGTCAGTCTCTCTCGAAATAGCAGATAGAATGCTCATTAAATTCCATAGACAAAAAGTAAGCTTTTCGAATTTATTGATAACAGCGACAAAGCTATGAAACTTGTCAAACTTGAACTTAAGTTTTGGAGTTTTCTTTTAAGTCTTATGTCGGGATACATATATAAATTGTATAGAGCTTACTTGTCCCTTCTGTGGTGACGCTGACACTTCTTCTTCCCAAGACGTCTCCAAAATAGCCCGTTAGTGGCTGGTGACGACCCGAATTACTTTGAATTTAGTTGTAGGGTCTGGACTCGTTGATCCTGTAGTTAGTCGTAGAAACGAATCCTACCGACTGCGTCAGAAATGTGATGTGCCTCCACCAGTAGAAGTAAAATCACACAAGTTACTTTACACAATTTATTTATAATAATAATGTATCTTACGAACGTTAAATGTTGAATGTGTAATATTGAGTGCCGAATATTGGATTTCCGTGTCCTTATATACAAAATATCATTAGAAAAATGCAATTTGCGTTATTATAATGCAACTTTCAATTTAGAGACAATTTACAATATACTTAGTGGTTTCACTTCAAATATGTGAGAAATGACAACTAATAATGACCTTTAGGAATGTTACTTTGTTGAGTAATGTGCTAGGTACATTACAATAGCTCTTTCCATAACTCCCCGAGCGACTTTAAACTTACGAATCAGGCTTACCGTCAGAGTCGATAACATACAGTCGAAGGATATCATCACTCACTTGTAATTGCGATATCCAATATCAGTTTACAAGTTTCCCGGCAAATTGCGTATCAACAATTAATCCATTACGGTTAAACTGCAAGCAATCAACTAGTTTCGCTTGCTTTCGAACAATTAAGATGGAATGAGACTGTTTCTAATCGGGTTTTCACTAACTACCCACCATTTCTGGAATTAGATCTAATTTCCACAAGTGTTAATGGGCCAGTTTGTTTAATGGCCGATAAACACATTCGTGAAGAACGACAGGTATTATTGCGTATGTACTTATAAGCAGGATATGATCACTGATAAATGATAATGATATATCAGCTACCAGAGAGCAGAAGGGGCAAATTAATTTGCGTGCTTTAAAAGCGCTTGATACCCTCTGCACGTGTGCGCGGGATTAATGCGGAGCGAAATAAATATTTGATTATTATAAGTAATATTTACATTATTACAAAGAAACCCTTATTTACTAGAGATGAATTAATAAAAGTATTGTATTGTTATAATAATATACAATATTTTGTAATCTCGTTATGTGACATAAAATTGTATTTTTTATTTAATTTTTATAATTTACGATACATTTTATAATTGTAATTTTATTATGATGTTATTATTAATAATGAAAAATCATTGTACGCCCAAGGGGCATATTACAGTGCATATGTAACATCTCGTATTTGTAACATCTCTTTACCTGTAATTATCACAATAAATAAATATGATTAAATGAAAGACAAACCATCCTGTAGTTCCAATATTTCAAAGAAAGAAACAAAAGTTTGACTTACAGCTACAGATACACATATATAAACTACAAGAAAAGGTTTTTTGGAGAGAAAAACTTGATTAATGTCAAACTTGGTCGCATGCGATGGTTGCATACGTGTGCAATTTAAAGATGAGCAAACATCCCCAAAAAAAGTCCCAATGGGTCGTCGGAACCTGGACAGTACCCCGTTGAGATCACTGGAAGAAGAGAGCGATTTTTGAACTGTTAGACTTACGAAACCATGGACAAATAGATCTGGGGGAATTTGCTTGATCAAGCCTGGATCGTGAGGAATTAAACGCCTATGTACCCGCCTTTTTCTACATGTAATTAAAGAATGTATTCACCAATCAAGCGTTTGAACAAATACAAAATTCTTAACGGCTTCGTTATCAATATATTCAATAGACTCCTAGCGCAAATAAAATGTTGTATAACAAACTTGTACATTGAACAACGAATTTAAAGTCACCATTATTTAACTCGTTTATGAGCGCAAAAAGTGTATAATCGTGCTCGATTACTCTTAACCCTTTTATTTGCTTGCGATTTAACGTTCATGGCCCGATCTTATACCATAGTATCATTGCCTGATTTTATTACAACACAGATTATTACATCTAAGTATTGAAGTGTAGCCTGTGGTCGGTCGACTTTGCAATAACATCACCCGCTTTCTTCCCGTGAGTGTCTAAAAAGGCGACTGAGGAATAACACAAACGCTACCGCAAGCGCTGGAGAATTAAACCATCACTAAAAGAGAGGACTCACCAGCCCGCTCGGCCAGCTGGTGTTTTAAGGCCATACATCTGTAATGCATAAGACAATCCATCTCCAGCAGTGTCTATTTAAGGGGGCGGTTATAGTATGGTATTCATTGTATGTTTTGTCCCCAGGGTCGGCACAAGCGCAACGCAACGTTTCCTGGCGGCCAGACGGGGAGCCTGCTCCAATCATCGACCACGAGGAGTGAGTTCACCTTCATAACCCTTTAATCAAACACTGAATTACTGAATGACCGATGTTAAATAACTAATGTGTTAAATTCATAAACGTTCGGTTAAAACTTGTTTTTTCGTGATTAGTTGGGACAGAGCTACAGATTTGATTATAAGTGAAGTGAATTAAGCGACTACTCTAAAGGATTCATTTAAATGAAGAATTTATAGCTTTCGTTTGTTAATTGATAATTATAATGACAATTGATTAATTATTAATTTACTGATTAACTATTGCGTTTTAATGCATAATGTTTTTTTGGTCTCCAGTGTCCACCATGATATCATCATATAATGTTTTTAATTTCCTCCTATTTTCTTTTCCCCTCTCCCTTTGGCCTTTTTCATACACTCATTCATTCCCATTCACTTTCTTCTTCTATTAGAATTACAGTTAGTACTTATTAAAATATTTCCGGAAGATCAAATGAAATTTGATATAACTCGTATTTATACATTCAGACCAATGCGATCTCCTTATTCATATATTCCGTGATTCAGACTTAATATTATGTAACCTGTGCCATCTTCATTTAATTAGTTAATCTGTTTTTGTTAAGACTACTAGACTGCTATAATTATGCTTCTGTTATAACTACATTTACTGCATATACACTTTGACCTACATATTTAGACTTTGATAAAATATGGATCTTTGTATTGGATCGATGCTGGTTCCTACGAAATAGGTCATTCTTAATTCAGATATTAAGTGTGTTGTATATTTCTTCTATTATAACTATATATACTGCTTATATATATATAATATTAGAATTACGTTAAAATTGGAAAGATGGTGGTTCTTAAGATACAGGTCATTCTTCATTCAGGAGCCAGGGCTTCATAACATAAGAAAATCTGTGAACGAAATCTGTCAATAAGATGTAAAGTGTTGCAATTTATACATGTATGCGAACTTTCAGAGTATTCAGCAGATGCATCAACACTCAGAGATGTTGCTGACGGATGCACAGCTCCCAGGGCCCGGTACTGCACAGGGGGTACCACCACCTGGCCAGGACCAAGGGTGCAGCCGCCGCAGCCAGAAATACCTAGCCTTGCTGCGCCTACGCCTATTGACACCAAAGGTAACTTTACTTTGTGCCGGCCTTAGGGGGTGTGCGACCCGTGTGGGCGCTCAGGGCCCCTTGATTTGTAGGTGTTCTACACAGCAGACGGGCGCAGCCACAAGGAGGCGGCGCTATCGAATATCTTGCACAGGACGGCCAAACTGATAGGGCCCACACTGACCCTTAAAGATATTTTGATTGATTGAGACATCTCCCGATGGTTAGAGGGTCCAACAGCCGAAAATGATCTTTGTATGACTATCGCGACACTTTCTATACGGACACCATCTAACAAAGAGAAATATGCCAATATTCAACCAGTCCCAATCAAACTCGACTCTAGAACAGCCTTCGCTATGCCTGAAAATCATTTTGCATGATCTTTTAGCAACAACAACGAGAATCTGAGAGGAATCATAAAGCTAATTCGAACCATCGCTACCTCTAGTCCCTACAGGCACTTCCTATCAAATAGAGTGGTCAACTCGTGCAATAATATACCGCAAGATACATTTAATGCAGTAGGAGTATTTTATATATATTTTTTTATTTCAATTTATATTTTTATAGTATATTTATATCGGGGCATCAGCGAGAGTGCTAGTCTTATACATAAATAATAAAACACCGTAGTATTTGTTTATTTCTAACACGTTGACTTGCCTTTAAAACATCTTCGCCACGGATAACTTAAATAAATATCCAAGTATTTCCACGATGTCATATTTGATCGGCGACAATGCCATTATTAGAATTCCAAGTCTTATACGTAAATAATAATAATAAAACAGTGTAGCATTTCTCTATCTCTCACAGACTGACTTGCAACGAATTCGCTAAGACGTTAAGTTTGCCCTTAAAACATCTAGGCCATTGGTAACTTAAATGTATATACAAGTATTCCATGAAGTCAAATTCGATCGGCGACAATGTAATGGAATTTCAAACGTTAATATTTATCAATCCTAAATTATCTTCGCAAACCTGTCGCAAGCCGAAACTGTCCACCTAAAATTAATTACGTTAATTAAACCAAGCAAGAACGAGTTTAAACTTAATTTATCATTACATAAAACATTTCCAACATGGCGCCACTCCACCCACCAGCAATCACTATGACAAGACCAAAATTATACTTAACAAACATTACGAAACGAAATCGCATTATTCCCATTCACAGAACCGATATGAATGTATCACAAATTATAGATCTGCGGTTGGAGGTGCGCACGCGCATAATGACTGGGTGTAAAAATGCGTGGGGAGGGGGGGCACAAGACACGTTCGTAACGCAATTCGATATATTAAGCTAGACCGTTTGAATGGTATCGTTTTAAATCTGTACCGCGATATATCGAATCAGTATTGTCGTTAATAACCGCGAAATGGATGATTGAATATCGATAATAAACTGCTACGATGAATGACTGTGATGAAACGTCACTTGTGAATCGATCACTTTTAGTTACTTTATTTATTTTATTTATAAGTAAACAATTATATTCTCTATTTCTAGTCCTCTACATGACGGATGTATGACCTTGAAACGCCACACTGGCCGACAGGAGGCTGGTGGGTGAGTCCAAACTGTTACAGATGCTGTAGTACCTCAGAGCTTGTGGTATCGGCTTTGTTGTCCCTTAGTCGCCTTATAGGACACCCAGTGCGGTTTTTAATTTGGTCGACTAGATAGCGATGGCATAAATGTCAGTAAACAGTGCCAGTCGCCGTGTGGGACGCGCTCGGTGATAGCCATATAGTTACTACCGAAATTGTTGGCACGGGCAAGTATATATCGCCGCGAGAGACTCATTCGTGTAGTTGGCGCCTCAATATATCTAAGTTGCAAACCACTACATTGCAGTATGCGAAAAAACGATGAAAAAATTAATTTAGCATTCATGTCTAATGTTCTAAGGAACAGTGAATAGTTAACAATTTGAAGAAGGGAGGCTGCATCGGGTGACGTCAGTGCTCTCGGGATTTTCCGTATCTTAGAATTCTTCGAATTATTCCAAGCGCTTTGGGTTTCCGTACCTTCTCAAACTTTATTATAATATAATACTCGTAACTTAAGTTAAAGTCGGAATTTTAATTCGATTCCAGATTTGACAATTTCAGTGTTGCAACGTTATGACAAGTACTAAATAGTAACGTTGCGAAATTATTCGATACGGAAATGGAATATTTCCGGATCGATTCTTCTCGTTTATAATTTTATTCTCGTAAACTAAGTATATCAGGAAATTAAATATTTGTGAACGGATAATTTAGTTATGACGATTAATTTTATTACGGATCTGAGAGTTTTCTTTAATAATTGTGTGTGAAATAAATAAATAAATGTGATCATGAAGGAACATGAGAAATAAAACAAATAGATGTATTATGGTAATATTTTATTTTATAAATTGTCGCCGTCATCGCTATCGCTATCGCTGTCACTTTCTGTAACATTTATTATAAATGTGTCTATGATATTGTCAATTAACATATCTAGCCTACTCATTTTTTCCTCTTCTTTGACAACATGGGATACGCATTTAGACCATTCGGTGGCCGTAATTTTTTGAATGCCTTCCTCAAATAAATTTCTCACGTCTGTCAATTTGAAGGTTTTATTATTTTGAGCTACATGCCCCTTTACCTGAGCCCATATCAATTCGATAGGGTTCAGCTCGCAATGGTAAGGGGGCAGTCTTAAAACCGTGATCCCATGTTGTGCTGCCATTTCGTCTACAGCGTACTTATTAAAAGACTCGTTATGTGGAATCAGTTCTAAAAGCGTAGCTTTAACCATATCTGGTTCGTAATGAATATTTTTATTTAAAAGCCAGTCTTGAATGGCAGCTTTTTTCCAGCTCATTTTTGGTGCCGTTTCCAATTTTCGGGATTGGTAAGGTGCATTATCCATCACCACAATTGAGTTTGGTCTTAATTTTGGTAAGACTCCAGCGAACCACTCCTCAAAACAAACTGCATTCATCTCATCATGGTTTTTCTTTGCTTCAAAAATCATGAGCCCCTCTTCCAGGAAGCCTTCTTCACTACCTATATGGCTAATTATGAGACGTTTGCCTTTTCCAGATGGGTTTTTTAATCCAGTGGTCAGTCCCTCCAAAAACGCTTGCCGAGATGATGTGACTTGCTTGTCCACCCAAGTTTTTTTTACAGTATGACCTTAAATCACATATAGTACATGAACATTCAATATTACTATTAAATTTAATGTAAATGTATATTAATTCAAAATGTTAGCCTTACCTGCGTTAACCCAAGTTTCATCTTGATAATATATATGTCTCCCTTCTCGTCGAAACTGACTTATAGATCGCAAGTAACGCTGGCGCCATGTTATTATATCATTTCGATCAATAAGTGTGCTCTTGCGTGACCGTGCAACAAATTTAAAATTAAGATGCTTCAAAATTTTTCTGAGGGTGTCTTTGGAAACCTTGGGCATTTCTGGATCATCGTTCATCACTTGTAAAATCTGAAATAGTAAATTTTATAATAGTTTGGAATCATTACTTATATATAAAAGATGTAGGTATAAAATAATACTGTCTGACTGATTGACTAACCTTTGCAATGGTTGGAGGTTCATTTCGGTAAAAGAACTGATGAACTATTCGTCGTATTGCGGAGAATGTAAATTCATCAATTTTATCTTTGAAACTTCGCTTTGGTCCAGTTTTTTTAGGGGGAGTTGGCGGCGCACCTTTATTTACTTCCTTCAAAACGTTACAAACAGAGCGTGAGGTTATTCCCAATATGTGAGCAACTTTGTTCATACATTCATTTTCTTCCACAACTTCAAAGGCCTCCAATTGCGCAGAAGTTTCATTTTTCACGTACTTATATGCGTTGCGGATCATTACTTTTTCAGTAACAGTGAAAGCTTTTCGTGGACGTTTTTTTCTTGGAGACAAGAAAACATCCACGTCTTTTTGTGATGTACTTGGCGGAGGATCCATTTTGATGGAAAACCAAAACAAATAGATTCACTCAAAGTTCACAAAAAACTATAAACGTAACAACAAACACAACGTAACAAAACTTTAACAAAAACCCAACAAAATAACAAAATATCGATTCGCAATGAAACGAGATATTCGTGCAGTCAGACTAGGAGAATGAAGCCGAATGACAAGATAAACAAAATGGCGATAGCTGCACGAGCGCGCACGGGTTGCCAATACAGAAAACTATCTAGGCTCTTTTATTATAAGTTTTGTTTTTAATATAAAAAAAAACAAAAATATTAACTTTTTATAAAATAAAGCAGCGGTTACTAATTAATAAATAATTGTTATGAATAATTATGTATTTATTTAAATAAAAATCAATAATTTAGTCTTTAATTGGCACACCAATATTATGATTACATAAACATAAATCGCGATTGTTTATCGATTTTTGTGTTCATCACTACACTATTATATGTGGTATCATTATTTTACAAAATGACAGTAGCTAATGTCAAATGTGGAATCGAATTATAATTCTGACTATAGTAAATTTTTTTATGTTACTATCTCGGTGGTGCAAGTTATGCGTTATTAGGTTGTGGTGCATCATTAGGAAACCGTGGGAATTTAAAGAAACATTATGACACCCATAACATCCACAAATCTTCACTGGGTCGCGTGGTTAAATTATGGCCGAAATCCCCCAGTGATATAAAGTCAGCCAACTACGCAATTAGCAGACAAAGTAACGCCATAGATTTCTGTCTCTAATTGAGATAATACTCGAATTAGATTATAGTGTATGGTGGTGAGCCTTGGGAGAGGTCCGTATCCAGCAATGGAGAAACATATTATGCTGATGGTCCCGGGTTCGATTCCCGGTCGGACAAACATTTGTTTAAAGACAGGTGTTTGTTCGGGTCTGTATGTTGCACATGTTCTGTTCATCTTTGTATGTATCTCTGGACCCACGACACGGGGAATTCTAATGTGGGCCATTGAATATGGCGTTATCATTACCTACTTTCCTGTCGAATCGAAAGTTGGTAGATTTTTTGTTTTAAAAAAATAAATAATTTATAGACCAGTTTGCAGTGACGTCCATCAAAATACAGTACATTATATAGGGAAGGTTACAGGACCCGGGACATACCTGTACTGATATTAATTTGCGCTTAAACTCTTACCGCGTCTCGTTACGCTCCCACCGTTGGGCGTAGCTCGTAACTCAGGCGCATGCATCTGATACGAGGTGCGGAGGTTGCGCAACGAACAGACAAACACACGTTCACACCTCACGGCCATCAGCTGGGAATTTGTGCGGTGATAACTGTCCAGATTGCGGAATAAATTGACTTGTACGTATCTAGAAAGAAACGTTCTCTTAGTAAGGTCTTTCAAATACCATTTCTAACTTGAAACTTCGTTGTTACACCATACTCAATGGCTCACACTAGAATTCCCTGTATCGTGAGTCCAGGAACACATACAATGATGAACAGAACACATGCAACACGCAGACCCTAACAAACACCTGTCTTTGAGCAAAAGTTTGTCCGACCGGGAATCGAACCCGGGACCCATTGTACAGCAGGCAGTTCGGAAATCAAACCTGGGACCTATTGATTTTTAAGATAAAGCAATATTAAATTATTATTTGTTAAAGATTTTACTAGTCTCAATATCGATTTTACATTTTATCCTCTTCCCCCAATGTACCCACGTATCCCATTCTCACCTCATCCATAAGGTAAGATGGATTTCCCAACCCTTACTCCAAATCAATTCCTAAACATTCAAAAGTACACAGCGCATCCGGGGGTGTGCCAAAGTTTGTCATTCCGAAGGCTATTCCTTTACGAAGGGTATTCCTTTACGAAGGCTATTCCTTTACGAAGGGTATTCCTTTACGAAGGCTATTCCTTTACGAAGGGCATTCCTTGTTCATCTCCATCACGAATTGTCTAGACGTTCTCTATTAAAGAAATCATCTGCTCCAACATTAGCTCCAACTCCAGCTTCTAAACCACTGCTGAGCTTTATTTAGAAGGTCGTAAGGATGATTTTCCGTTTTGTTCCATGTTGGACCACCACGTACAAGCAATAAATCCCGGACAGAGCCACGTCCAGCGACAACACGTTAGCCCTAATTAAAGTCCGTTAGCTGGAGATGTTGTAACCTTGACGTGTGGTGCAAGGGTAGAGCAAGGAGCGAAAACATTATACGCCACAAATTTCAAAAGAATCAACGCCTCGTCTTTTAGAATTATATTAAACAAACTTCGCAATTGTTAGTCACGATATTTTTCCTCTGATAACAATAACTGAAGTAATAATAGACATATAAATAGTTAATGCGATCCTTACGTTTAGTATCTTTTTTTTTTATAGAGAAGAGGGCGGACGAGCAAGCGGTCCCGTGTGATGGTAAGTGTTACCGCCGCCCATGGACACCTGCAACACCAGGGGGTATGCCGGCGCGCCGCCGTCCTTGCAAAATCCCATTCACAGCTTTCTTGATGAACCCCATGTCGTATCTAGTTTTTTACAAGAATGGAAGTGAAATATGACAGGTCGGCCATTCTGAACAATAAATATTATTATATCCGTTTATAATTTACTTCGTAATTTAGACACATCGTTATTGGTGGGTGTAAATATAAAATACATAATTTGGTAAGGTAAATGGAAACCGATAAGCTGTGGAAACATTATGTCGGCCGATCACAGCGTCGCGCCTATGGAACTTCTTTTGTGGCGTCTACTCTAGTTTGGGCTACAAACGAACATGAATAAACACTAAACGAAAAAATCAAAGCACGAATCTGACGTTTCGCAACTAAAAAAAGTCTCACTGAAGTACCTTAAATCCAGCGTCTGTTTACACAATCCACGTAATTTATAAATAGTACGTTCTTATTCTGGAGTTGTCACACTAATATTATCATTGATCATTTAATGATAATGTTATATTCAATGTCTCCCATATCTCATCCCTTGTGCCGAGTAAAGCTTGTCTATGATTCACGTCGAAACAACACCAGTTTAACGAGACTCCGCGCGGATTCCTGGCGTCAATTAAATTTTGCACCGTTACCCCCATAAATAACTCAGGGAAGTCCAATTGATTGAACATTTGCAGCTTCGTCCATGTTGCAATGTTGTAACTATCCGCTCGTGGGTTCGCGCCCCGCAAATGTTCGCATATTTCATTTTCTCCGAGAATCCATTTCCGGGTGCTTTTGTTACAATGCGTCCATACAAAGTTCCATTACTTTGGAAGTACTGCATAAAGGTAGATTGTCCCAAATAGTAAGTGTTCCTGATTTTTTGGCCTAAAAGTCCAAATTTAATTCCCTGTTCCACAATGTTATTCGAGATGAGAAATATGTATAGTTTGTTCCAATCGTATTTACCGAAAACAAAACTAAATCAATGAAATATCTCAACATTTAGCTTTAAATTAAAGTCAAACTTGCACTTCCGATAAAACAAATTATAGATATGTAAACGAAGCCGAGGACGTCCATCTGCTAGATGGACAGACGACCTCATAAAGGTTGCGGGCACCCGCTGGATGCAGGTCGCTGCCGATAGGTCTAAATGGCGGACAATGGGGGAGGCCTATGTCCAGCAGTGGACGTCCAAGGGCTGAAATGATGAAACAATTATCACCTCACTATTTAATTTAAGGCCGTGACAGTTACCTCAGGCCTCCATATTTGTTTACATTTTAGACAAATTGTATTGGAACAGAATATATTTGACATCTAAATATTTGTTTGTTGTAATGTTCTTATCCTAACAAACATTGTCTTGTTTAACTGAATATTATTATTAACAGCAACTTACGCTATAAAGTTTATTCAAAAATTATTACGTCGACCGTATCTTTAGAAACAATGAAGCAACCCTCAAAGCCATGTCTCTCATCTGACGTAGCTCCAAGTGTCTTAAGAAATGGGCAGCGCCTCTGATCGCATAACACAGAGTAAACAAACCTCGACAACAATTAATGTATTCAACAGCCTACCTTGTCCCAGGCTGCCAAGGCCGCGCGTAGATTTACAACTAGCCCTAGATTCGCCTGCGCCTACGCAAACGACACGCACCTGGCTGAGCAATTATTGATCTAACGGTTTATGTGGGATCCTTAATTGTTAATTGCGGGATTCACAACTAGCATTTTACAGATTTTCTATATAATTACACTAGCAACCCGCCTTCGCTTCGCTTCGGTTAATATATATTTTTTTTAATTTTTTTTTTCAAAATTTCAAAATAAAATATGATTTATATTAGACACGCATAATGTAGCTTCCTATTTATGAAAGAATTTTTGAAATCGGTTCAGTAGTTCCAGAGATTACCCTCAACATCCTTGTTTATCCTCAAGAAACAAACACACAATTTTACCTCTTTATATATTAGTATAGAAGTATAGATGTCGATGGCAGCCTGAGCTCCAAGAGCTGGAGATGATTAGGTAATTTCTCTTTAATTATCAGTTGCTCTAATGATTAAGTAGAAATTATTTTATTAGGTAAACATAAATAATATAGCAATCACTAACTGCTGAATATTGCAACGTGGCATTTTTTATTAATGCATATTTTTGGTAATTCCTGTATTTTTTGTAATGTTTGTAATTTTCTTTGTTTTTCTTATTGCCTACATTGCTTTTTCTTTTCTTTTGGTTATTGTTATATTTTGTGTGAGTTAGTGTATGTCGGGATAAAGTGTTATCTAACGACTAGTTGAATAATGAGAATCATTTGATATGTTAATCCAGCTATTTGTGTTGTGCTATACTTATCTAATTGGACTTGTGTTATCGGCCTTCTTCAGAATAGCTCTACTCCAAGAAAGTTTTATTTTTCTTTCTGGTTTTCCAGTGTTCCGTTTTAAGGCCATACATCTGTCATACACAAGACAATTTGCATGAATAGGTGTCTAACAGCGGACGAAAAAAGAAAGGCTGGTTATGGCTTCGGCTGCACATCAGAGGACTTCCATTCAGTGGACCCACGGTACTAGGAATGGTACTAAAAATATCGATACCACTTAAGGGTTAATTTACATACAACAGTAGACGTTTGCTAAATTTAAATTAAATCTGTGAAAACCTACTAGCTTTTAGTTGTGTATCCGTCTGTAACTCTTTGTAACATATTGTTATACTAATGTTTAATGTTGCAGGTGAACATAAAGCAAAAATATATTATTTGTTTGTTTATTCATTCGGACATATATAACATTTTTTGTCGCTAACTGTCCAACATGGATAAATGTTCCGCCAAACTGCCCAGGAGTTTGTCGGTGGACAATGCGCTCATTTACTAACTGACATTTATTTGTGTGTATATATTAACTTATATACAAATCTACATTTTACCATTTATAATTTCATAATATATTGTACTTGCATAAATTAGGATATATTCATTTATGATTATCAACTCTAGGATCTTGCGATGTAACACTATAGAAATGTTTACATAATTTGTTCGTTGACTGAATCCTATTGAGTGTGTTCGTGATGAGGTCCCCGCGCAGGTCGTTGGACAGTGTCGACAGTAGCCATTGTCAAGTACTACCGTGGTACATCCTCACCTTAGGCACTTCATATGTGCATTTAGTTGTGCCACGTGTTGGGTAGTTATAAATTATTTTTTCTAAATTTTACTTTATACTTTATTCGTTGAATTTTACATATTTTATATTAAATAACTTTTGACAGCTAATCTTTTTATACTTACTTAAGTTTCCTCTTGGTGTTTTTATGAAATAGATATTTTAAAAATTGTATCTGTATAAAACAATAGAAGCTTTTCAAGCGGACAAATCCGCGAGCAAATGTTACATAAGATAACTGTAATATAATTATTTAAATTGTAATTTATGTAGAACGTACGAGGGGAACGGTAGGAATGCAATCACGCTCATTGTCGATAACTCAGCAATTTGCGGCCGTTAACCTGAGCACAGACGTATCTTGCATCTAATTCAGTCTCTCACTAGTCTTCTATCTGTTACACCTGTTTCGGTCTTAGCTAATCATTCATACTTGACAACCAATCGTGATGATAATACGATGATCGGAATTTGGATAGATAACGGAAGATTTGTTTAATTTTTTACCCACCGATTATAAACTTCTGAATTTTGCTCGCTGTCTGTGTAATTCGTATTCGAATTGAGCTAAAATCGTAATGAAATTTGTACATGAAATATTTTTTTCCATAAACAACAATATTTTGAATCACATCTATGCGCTCATCACTTGGGAATCATTTGACGAATTTTAATTAGTCTTAGTGTAGGTATGTAGGTCTAGTTTATGTTCTGAATTATTTCACAATATACTTTGATCCAGGTCCATTACAATAACAAAGTCCACACATTCTAAATGAAATAAAATCGCGGGCATAGCTAGTGGTAGATATTCCTATAAATTGGGTACACATTATTTATGGAATTTTCTTATATTTTTGCAACTTTTTTTATTTGGTGTATTTTAACAGCTCATTTATGCGTTATTTTTTTTTTATAAATGAAAATATTCTATCTGTTAGTATGTTTTCTGTTCTTAACAATAATGGTCTGTCATAAACAATCCTAAATTTGTTAGATTATTTAGTTCATATTTGATTGAAAAATAAGTCTATAAGTACTCTTACCATCACGTGGGACCGCTTGCTCGTCCGCCCACTAGTCTATAAAAAAAAAAGAAAAACGTGTGCGGTCAGGGGACCCCCGTCAGGAACGAAGATCCTCACGCATTTTCTTTAAACTCCGAATGTAGTTCGAAATAAAATCTGTATAGTTCATGATTTTTGTTTATTTTGTATCATATGCAAAATAAATAATTCAATGCAAATAATTTAAAATAAGGAATGAAATCAAAAATTTAGGTTATACAACCGGCCACGCACTAGTCTGCACGTCTGTTATTCTGCTTGAGTCTCGCTCTCGATACTCGCACACACACACTAGGAGAGAAAGAAACGCGTATGGAGGGGGTAAAAATTTTACGTGACGTTACATTTTCTCACACCTACCGCTGTGAAAGCTATCGCTAGCCGCGTAAAGGAACTTTGTTCCAAAAATGTAAAATAATCACGATAAAAATACATTTATTAATGAGAACATTCTTATTTCCAAGGACTAAAATTGTATTTGGTAGATTCTTGGTTTCTCGGCTCATGGAAATCTTGGTTATTCGAATAAACATTTCATGTTAATAAATAACTATCTAACACAAATCTGGAAATTCTCATTTTAAACATATTTGGTAATGTCAACAATAACTCATACAAATAGAAGTTGAGATAAGTTAAATGTTAACGTCATAAATAACGTTTAGAATGAGACTTAGGTTCTATTTGTATTCAGTCTGACTTTATAACTTTGACAAGAATCCCTCCGTCTACTATTGTTTACTTTGATTTAAAATACATTTTTATTTTATATTTTTATTCGCAAGTCAACAATATAATGTAGTAGAATTTAATGCAGTAGAGCTTATGTCTGATGAATATGATTGCTGTTATATGAATTTTGCTATAAATCATAAGAACAAAAGTGTAATAAACACAAACAGAGAATAAATGTGTAAAATATTAACAATTACTATCTTCTACTCTATACGCCAACGCTAATATCGTGCTAATTGATATTAGCATTGATTTATTACTATTATTGAATGATAGAATAATTTCTCTGTATATTAAAAAAAAACAGCCAATCAAAGACAATTCCTTCTAATAGTCCTTGTAGTTATAGTCAGTTATATCATGTAGTTAAGTCTTCACGAGCCTTCGCAGGCTCTTCAAACAAATGCTCAAAGTTATTTCCTCGTCACCACAAACGCGTATTCAAACGCAGTTATTGCGAAAGTGCAAAAACCTGCGCCCGCACAGCGATGCGGTTTAGCGGTGTTACAGCGGGTAGGTAAATACAAAAGCACACTGCAGACTTGAAGATTAGAATGAATCGCAACACCAGAATACGTTAAAAACACCATTATGGTATCGTAAAATATTGCTTATAAATAATAGACTATAAAAAACACGTCATATCTATAAAAGCAAAGTGCAAACTCGAACACTATATTAATTTTGTTTGTTACTTAAATTTATCCACCAATCCGCAAGGGCCCCCTGGCCCTCGTGCGGCTCGAAACCTTCCTAGTTCTATATCTATTAGGGGAAGCCTGAGCCCTGCAGTGAGTCGGTTAAGAGGATGAGAAAAAAAACTTACATTCTGTTTCATTAAAATTTGTGTTTCTTATATTTAGATTTGAGTCTCCCATTTTTAGCAGTTACCGATTTTTTAAATGCCTATTCTGTTTTTTTTTACATTATACGTTGGGCAACACTCAGAATGCTTTTTAAAAGCAAAAAAATATTTGTTTATTATGTTCGTGTGTAGAGCGCCTCAACACCGCCCCACCCCTCTCCCGATTGACCAGGAAGAGTTGCGGTTTTTGTTTCACTTTCGTTGTCGTTTTTACCGCGCGGTGCGCATGCGCCTCGGACCGTGACGACAGAATGTGGGTCTGCACGCGCAACGCTTGTTCTGACAAACGATCGGTTCGCACGTGACAGTTTCACAATAAATGTGTTTAACTTTCTATAAAGATCAAATAGGTAGTTTTTTTCATTTAATAGGTGAGAGGAGGAAGGTCGCTAGTCCGAAGATGTAAACCCGATGATACATCTTAATTGAGGTACATCTTAATTGAGACACAGAGAAATGAACGAACAAATGCATCTACCTTCTTGTGGTCGCACCAACCTTGTGGTTGTTTAGACAGAATCGCAGGAGGGACGCGGTGTACTTGCGTGGGTTTCTTTCCCTTATGTTTTATTTCCTTTTCTTCCTTTTGTGAGTCCTAATAAATGTTTCTTCCCCTCTTCCCTTTCCAGCTCTTCCTCTTTCTCGAACTTGACAACAAGTTCTAACTGCTATATTGCTGGATGCTAGAATAAGTGGCTTGCCTCTGAGACCTATTACCCCTAAAAAGACCCCACAACTTGTGTCAATTTCACAATTTGTCTTAAGAACTACGACAGGATCCGGACCCTCTGGGTTTCCCCTTAAATACGTCTCTTTGGGTTTCCGCGGAAGGTCTTTTCTTGTACTTGTAGGCACTTGCCTACAAGAAAAGACCTTCCGTTTGATAATCAAAGATCACATAATCAAAGCAATACAATGTAGACTACAAAAAGAGCCATCACCTCAAATAAGAATATAATTAATTCTGCGAAAGCGCATTCCCGGCGACTTGCTCTCGCAAAAAACGTGAATTCGTGACATGATTTCGGCGAAAGCATCATCGTTTTTGGACTAGTACATCATTACTCATACATGACTCATGTAGAGATCATTGCCTCACGGTAATAGTAGCATTTCAAAGGCATTTTTTCTATCTTTTTTTCTATAAGATTTTTTTTTTATTTAGTGAAGTATTCATCCCGCAAGTGGCTATTAGACTCTTAGAGTAACTCTATTCATTGATACGATATTTCTAGTAGCTATGATTTATAAAAAAATATAATTAGAAATAATTAAAAAGTCTTATTACTTTTGTTACAACAATATGACTTTAGTTTAATTCTTGAAAAATCAATGTACCATATCATATCATATACTAGAGCATGTTCACAAGAAATGAGCAGGCAGTATACAAATATACTGCCTGCTCATCTGTCATAGTCATCTGCTATACCTGCCAATATCAGTCAAAATTCACAAACGTTGGCAGTGATTTGGAAATGGGACTTGGAAGGATGAAATATAGGGGAGTATCATTATCCAATATAAAAACGAAATATCCCATACCTCTCCCCTTTCCTATTAGACGATAGAAATTGGATTAGATGAATAAATAGATACTTTATCCATATCATATCTTATCAAGAATGTCGTAATAATGCCTAAAAAAATCCTAAGTTTAGATACTTCTGTAGAACATGACGCACCGTTATTGTTAGATAAATATAAAAATGTTTGATTCTTTTATATTTTATCGATTTAATACTCGATTGTACCCGTGTATTATCAGTGAATTACTAATTAGAAATCGATAAGACGTCGACATAAGCAATAAAAAGCAAAATTCGTCACATCAACATATTCGACAGCTTTCAAAAACTTGACAAGTCACACTAGGACATTAATTTGAGCGCCAGGTTACGCCGCCGGGGGTATCAGGCGCAGTGCGGGAGGGGTACATGCACAATGCGCCCGCGCAGTGGGCGCGGATGATTTACACCGACTTGTCTATGCGTCGCCTCATTCATATTTATTAAACTTCGCATTTTTTTACACTAGTAAATCTCTACAGGATGACGTATTATGACACTCGGCGTTGCTATTCCTGGAACTAGTTTTTGCATTCCACAAAAGCTCGATTACTTGTGAATGTATTTATTGCAAAGGTGTCGATGAGATGTATTTCTTTCAATGAAAGAAATAAATACGTCATAAATAATACATCCGTCTCTAAATGTCATTTTATCCAATCTGTAGCTGTAGCTCGTGATTCAGTGAACGCGTCATAATATCGTGACGATTTGAGTATGAATAATGGACATCAGAAAATTTAATCTTATCATTGGTATTAATTAATTGGCGGATTTGAATACTCATACATGCATATAAAGGCGAAGTACTCCAAGTAAAAAAAAATAAGCTAAAGTGGAATCTGGTGAACGTGAAATAAATCATTCAAATCAGCCACTTTTATTCATTGTATGGTATAAGTAAGGCGAACTTAATACTTCATTGAATTTACTACCACTCAACCTCAGGTCAAACAAAATAATTAGAACACGGGTGCATTTGAATGAATGAATTAATTATTAAAAAAAAAATATTGCATTACTGTTGTAACTAACTTATTAAACATAAACATGAATTAAACAGTTGAACACATACGAAAAACCTAAGTACAATAACGTGTATGGAACGAGATCATGGAAATACTTCCTACCTTCAATACTCCAATAAACTGCCAACTGAACTCCAGAACCTATACACCGGCTATGACAAAATTAATAAAATTTATAGTAGGTTTAAATCTTATTTAATTAACCTAGCTAAGTAAGAACGACTCGCCACCTACATATAAACCCTGAGGGTTTCTGTAGATTCTGTAGATTTTTCATAGCAATATAGCAATTTTTCTTTTAACCATAGAAATGAATGAAAAGGAAAACATGTATAGAACAACTATATATATTTGATAAATTCGATCAATGACAACCTTCGGTCAGTTCCTAGACGAAACGTTGGTGGCGCGGCGGAATTAAGACCTTCCAATAATCATCGGAATAATCGTCTGATGTACAATACTTACATGACACAAGACTGAGAATTGGAAACTATAAAATAATATTTACAACGGAAAACGGAAATATAAATTGAGTATCGCAACCTTTCTACACGGGATTACTATACTAATACAGCTTCTTACTACACTGACTCAACTATCCGAAGTAGCTCTTTAGCCTCCGACACCATGTTTTTCGGTCCTGCCTAGCTTCGTGCCAGCAGGCTATTTGGAGGTTCAAATCCAGCTTCAAGAGCACCAATTCAATCATGTTGAATAACTTCGCATAAAAACACTCTTAATCCAGGCCTCTCGTATTTACTGTATCACATCAGCAAGCATCATCCTAGAATGCAAATCCACATTTCATTTTCATTAACACCATGTCCAACGTCCATCAGCAAAACCTTAATTAACAAATAAACAAGCTAGCGCCAACAGCGCACTTCGTCGGCGCACGCGCATGTGTTTCAATTTATTGTTAAGCGCTGTATTTGTGGGTGAGGATAAATCATCGTTAACTGCTAGCAGCTTTTAATGAGCTCTTCGCAAAGCTTTTAAAGCGCAACGAAGGCGTGTTTGTGTATATTAATTTTTAGGGTTTCGTTAGAACGAGAACTTATAAAGTAAGTAAAGCTTGCTTTAAGTCGGATCTTTTAGATTTTTTTTTTATAGAAAGAAGGTGACAAACCAGCTGGTGGTAAATAGCTACTGTTTCTCTTGGACAATGGAATTCCACCTGGTGGTAAATAGCTACTGTTTCCTTTGGCCATTGGCGATACGTGACAACATATGTTAAGAATAACAAATAAACCCCGCACTCGGATTCGCCCTTAGAGATTAGGAGTGGATTAGAAAATTGCATTGGAAAGGATGAAAATTATGGAATATAACGAAATAAGAAGTATTCCTCGTTGCATTACACTCCCCACTTTCATATGGGGAGCCTGGGGAATGGGGAACGTACAATTGTTTAACTTTAAATGCCGATGATAATATTAGGGGTTAAAGTATGAAATTGCCGATTTGTACTGAAAAATTAAAACTCGTTTTTTTCTAAAATGTAACATATTTATTTAATCAAAATATTTACCCTCATTATCTACACGTTGTTGCCATCTAATCGGAAGTTCATTTATGCCTTTGCGATAGAACTCTGGGGATGTAGATTTGACAAACTGTGTGAAAGCATTTTGTACTGCCTCTTGGGAAGAAAATTTTTTACCACGTAGAAAATTGTCCAAATCACGAAAAAAATGGTAGTCTGTTGGAGCAAGGTCTGGCGAGTACGGAGGATGACGTATGGTTTCTAACTGGAGCTCCTGTAGAGTTACAACAGTTTCTCGTGCAGTGTAAGGTCTTGCGTTATCATGGAGCAATAATGGTGAAGATCGATTCACGAGTCGGGGCTGTTTCACTGCTAGTTTCGCCATCTTGTTCGAAGTTCGGCACAGTAAACATCTGCTGTTATTGCTTGACCAGACCTGAGAAAGCTATAGTGAATAACACCATGAATAGACCACCAAACAGTTACCATTACCTTTTTATTGGTAAGCTTTGCCTTAGGGCACTGTTGCGTCGTTTGACCTGGGGTCAGCCATTGCATTTTTCGCTTTCGGTTATCGTAAAGAATCCACTTTTCGTCACATGTCACAATTCGATCCAATATTCCTTCATTTCTGTACCGATTCAACAAGGCAACGCAAGTTTCAACACGCGTTTCTTTCTGCAGATCAGTCAAATCATGAGGCACCCAATTTCATATTTTTTTATCTTATTGATTTGATGCAAATGAGTCAATATTGTAGGTAAGGTAACGTTAAACCATGCCGCTAATTCCTGGGTAGTTTGACTCGGATCGGCTTCCACCATCTTTTTCAATTCAGCGTTATTCACCTGTGTGGGCGGTCTTCCACGTGGTTCGTTCTTCAAGTCGAAGTTTCCATTACGAAAGCGTTTAAACCAAAAACGCACGGTTCGTTCATTAGCAGTCTCCTCTCCAAACGCATCATTGATATTGCGAGCCGTTTCTGCCGCGTTAGTTCCGCGTCGGAACTCGTATTCAAAGATTACTCGGATTTTCGAAATATCCATCTTTCCCGTCTAAGCTGAATAAAAAAAACAATTGAAAGTCGAAAATCGAATGTTGCACATTTTTTAAAACAAGAACCTCATAGGTAACATGTGAAAAAAGTTTCACTCGAAAATCTCACACCATGAAGGTTTTATGTCAATTCAAAGTATCTATTACTATAAAACGGCAATTTCATACTTTAACCCCTATTATTAACATTTTAAGCCCAAATGTCTCAGATATTCCCGTTTATAGCAATAGTTTTATCACCAATCCTTTTACGCTGAAATAATATCCAACATTAACGAGATACGACAATCACTGACCGTATTAATTTCATTGACCAATTATGGACTGAACCCTACCAGTATCCGCGCTTTTAAAAGATAACGTGGCTATTTTAAAATGGCTATCTAATACTTTGGAAGTAGGTGTGAAAATTAATCATATAAAGATTTGATACCGTATAAACATTACGTCCATCATAGATATGCTCGAAAGGACTTTTATTATACCATCAGACGTTACTTCAGGGCCTAACGGAGCCTGTCGTACAGTCAGTTCGTCACAGTGGCTGTGTGCTGCGGGAATTTATACATCAGATGTCAATTGGTGTACTTCGAATGTGCGGCATTCATTTTATATTGCGAATTACGGCCATTTTAAACACTCGCGTTGACACCTTATTTTCATATATATGAAGTGTCTCTATAGCCTATAACTGCTACAGACAAATCCTCCATCATATACCTCGTCTACATGCACCCACTGCCGCTCGTCGTTGCGTTGTCCTTATTCACTACCCAAAATATTTCTGCGGCATACTTATTTACTTATGGGGCATACCGCCCCATACTTGTTTCATGTTTAACCTCCGGCAATGGAGGACGTAAAAATTACTGCAGTGTCAGCGCAAAAAAATGCAAAAATATGTAAATAAAATAACAAAAGATGTCCATCGCGAGGAGCGATGGTGGATGATAGTAATTAATAGTTATTAAATTAACAGAAACATTGTATGTACTTATATATGGACGGCAAGTGAGCGAGGGGGCTTTACTTACTTTTGTCTTACCACCTTGCTAACTTTACACCATCTGCTGCTTGTGCTGACCTCCCTTTGTAGTCCGCGAAAAAACCCGTCAACGACGAAAAGCACAGGGCAACGGCGGTGGCATGAGCAGTGTCAGCGCGGGGGACATACTCGCGCTGCCCACTTCCCTGCAAGTGGGCTGCATGTAAACTGGGGGATAGATTTAAAGTTTTACTAACCGCAAAGCACCGCTATTGCGGTGACAGCTAAGTAGACCATGTCGACCAATTGAAGATGGCTCTTCTGCCTTATCTCATGAAATGGTTTATAATGTTTTAGCGGGCATTCTCCGAATTGATTTCGGGAATTTTATCACAAGTCCATCTTCTAATTTAATAATAGAATAGAATCTTTATATATTAGCACCATGGCATCGGTTCCCGTGAGTGTCGTTAAAGACGACTAGGGAATAACAAAGCGGCTACCACAAACCCTGAGGAACTGCACCACCTCTAAAAGGGTGGACTCGCCAACCCGCTTGGTCAGCGTGGCGTTTTAAGGCCATGCACCCCTCATGCACAAAATAATGTGTATGGGTAGGCCCATGTTCAGCAGTGGTTACTGAAAGTTCTGGTTGCAGATACATTACTAAAACTGTGTGGCACTTGTCTTCGTCTTCCTCTTCATCTTTAACGAGTTCTTTTCCACAAATAGTCGATTTTGTGTAAGAACTCCTCCTCGGCCATCCCAGCTCCTCCCAGAAGTCGAGTATTCTTTTATGCTAGTTAAAATACTTGTGACACTTGTATGACTTCTCCTTAACACAGTTCGACAGGTTGATTTAAAAGTTATGTAGGTTGGTATGTATTTTTCTTAAACATGAATTTATATCGCTGCCCGATAATTTTAATATAGGCCATTCGACTCGCAACCTCCCTTCTTTGATTCGAGCCGACTGCGTTATTTATAAAAGTCGTGTGTGTTTATAAAGTTTAACGTGTAACTTTTCGAGGTGCACAATTATGATAACGACCTAATAGGTATAGGTATGCTTGGATGATCGCGTGCGCCGACAGTCTTGAAAGCGTTCAGAGAGAATAACAATTTTAAATAATGACAGTTCATTTATATTATTTGATCTCGGGACCGCCGAGATATTCGCCTGATAAACCATCGGTTTCAACTCGTAAATAATCTGTTAAAAGGGTGCATATTTTTAAAACGCGGTTTATTTCTTATTGCCGAACGCCGTCCTTGGCGCATGCGATCCGGTCGTTACGAGATCGGTTCAATTATGCAGTTCACTTTCAACTGACGATACGATCGCCGCTGACACGAATATGTATCGGTACATTCGTACCCCATTTGGGCGTGTCCAAAAAGGAACAAGGTTTAGGTGCTAACCAGTTTATTTATAGTGACTTTTGTTGTTGTAGAGCGCACGTATATAGGGATTGGGCGAAAATTCTAACTACAGAGCGCGAAATAGTACCGCGCGCATGTACCGTCTATAGTGACTTTTGTTGTTGTAGAACGCACGTATTTTGGGGTTGGGCGAAAATTCTAACTACAGAGCGCGAAATAGTACCGCGCGCATGTACCGTCTATAGTGACTTTTGTTGTTGTAGAGCGCACGTATATATAGTAGGGATTGGGCGAAAATTCTAACTACAGAGCGCGAAATAGTACCGCGCGCATGTACCGTCTATAGTGACTTTTGTTGTTGTAGAGCGCACGTATATATGGTAGGGATTGGGCGAAAATTCTAACTACAGAGCGCGAAATAGTACCGCGCGCATGTACCGTCTGTTTGGAAAATAGTACCGCGCGCATGTACCGTCTATAGTGACTTTTGTTGTTGTAGAGCGCACGTATTTTGGGGTTGGGCGAAAATTCTAACTACAGAGCGCGAAATAGTACCGCGCGCATGTACCGTCTATTTGGAAAATAGTACCGCGCGCATGTTCCATCTGTTTGGAAAAGATATTTGACAGTATGAAGCCTTGTGTTTTGTATACTAACGGGTTATACGTGTTTCTAAAAACAAAGCGTTTATCAAGCGTTTATCAAGCGTTTATCAAGCGTTTATCGTTTTTAGAAGACTTTTAAAAGTTCGCCGCTTTGAGAACGCGACGTTTTATCAAATGTAAATTTTCAGACCGGGCGGGCGTTTTGTAAAATGGACATTTAGGGAATTAGACGTTTTAAAATAAACATTTTAGAAACTAGACGTTCTGCAAAATGGACATTTTAAGACCGATAGGTTTTGTGATGAGGACATTTCGAGAATAGGGTGTTTTGTGAAATAAACATTTCGCAAATTGAATGTTTTGCGACACAAGGTTTTTAGCGAATAAAACGTTTTTCTTCGATTTCAATTGTTACATAATAACACTTGATTCTACATTATTTAAAATCCACATCAATTGAAGTTATTTAGAATTACTAAGTTAAAATTAAATATTCATTGGATAGTAGGTGGCACTTGCATATTGACCCACTTACCACACAAATCAAACCCTTAAAAGAGTGTTCATTTTCAACATGAAGTTTCATGTGATTGAATACCACATTCTTGTGTTGTCAATAACATGTATAATAAATCTCTTTTAATGTTCCTCAAGTCTCGTCTGGGCAATGTCGGCGCAACTTTGTCGCAAAAAATGGCTGTGTTTGTTCTTATTTTGTATTGTAACCCTTTATTAAAATCATACTGAAGAATTAAAATTTTACATATGAAATTTGGCATCGAATGCTTGTGAAACCGAATAGTTTTTATGTCCACGTTTTTAGTGGAGGGCAAGGGACTTCATAATGTCAAAATGGTCAGTTATAAAGATTATATGGTATGTTGTAGATTATGGTCTTAGATCACGGAGTATAACTTATATACCTGTAATCAATTAATCATGATATGTAACATTCTCTGAGCAAATGGACATTAATGTCGGGTGTGGACTTAATGATTAAGATGATTCATTTCGTTAAGATTTTGTAACTTAAATTTTTTCTATTAAAAAAATCCGTTTAATTAGAAAAATGCTCTAACATCAGTTTTCCTTAAATGAAACATAAAAAATAAATATTTTTTATGATTGCATTAGTCTAATTACCTGAGAATCTGGAATCGTCAATAAAGTCCCCTTTCATAAGATCACATATGTGATACATTTGTTATTGTAAAATATCTTTACTATAAACATATGAAAGCAATAAATGTTGTATATTTAAGTATTGATCTATGTCAATGATACGCAAAAAATACGCGCAGAAGGCGCTCACCCAGGAGCAGTGTGTGCAGGCAACGAGCCTAAAAGGAACGGACCTTGGCTTAGGGCGTTGCTTTGGGAGAGTACTGCGGGATCGCGAGTCTGTGAGAAGCGCCCAGGCACGTGCCGAAAATTTCATCTGTTACTAACATTTCGAAAGAATTATAGTGTATAGTATAAGCTAAGCTAAGTTGTATAGTGTAAGCACTGTGTTGTACAATTTAACACACTGTAAGATGTTAATTATCGGTACCTGAGAATACTAAAAATGTCTTTATATTAAAATATGTATAAAGACATTTTTAGCAACAAATAAAACTGGCCAACAAATAAACTGGAAACTGGCAACAAATACATGAAACGTAAAATGTTGTTTATTGCTTCGTATTAACAATTTGTGCGAATCGCAATCAAGTTTACAGCGAAATTTTACAACATCATCATTAACGTGTAGACGCGATGCATTCTTTTCCCACAGGAATGTAATTTATATATTGTATAATATTTTAGACTTAGTAATACCCATAAAACATAAAACGTATTATTAAAAAAGTGTTAGGTAATATAAAAATATCTTGGAAATTGAACCTTAAAGCGCCTAATTGTCAGGAACCAGGTATATTTGGGTCATCGAAGACTCCATGCAAAAATCGACATTTTTTTATCAAAATTTACCCCTACTTCATGCATCGTTTTCAATTTCGACTTCTGTCATTAAACTGATATTTATAACATTTTTTTCTTATATGGCAATGGTGCAATTAGCACATTCTGCCAGTGTCAAGTTTTCTTCGTAATAAACAATTTTAAAGTCTGTCAATGTCCAGTCCCGTCGAAGTAAGTCAGGAGTCGCTCAGTAAAGTATATGAGAAGGAGTAGGCTTACTGGGGAGAGAAGAGACTCCTTGGAAGCACACGAAAAACTCAGTCGCATGCTTTTATTAAATTATCACAAATACCACGCACAAAAAGTACTCTGAAGTTTAATAAACTATTACTATTAAACCACAAAATACATAATACACATTTTTTACAATAATCAAACTAACTTCAATTCTCGAGTTTCCGTAAATAGTCCTTTACCGTAGGTACTTGTTGCTACTAAATCTTGCAATAATAAAAAAGAATTTAAGGAATCAGGCGTCCTGGCGAAAGAAAAAGCAAACAAACTCATCCTTGATGATCATTATTGACGAAATGCACAGATGTTACGGCATTAAATATTGAAGACGCAAGGTCACTGAATGACTGAAAACTAGTCCTTATTTCACTACTAAAATAGAACATTTGTACCCAACACACATTAAGTCCTACACAGACCTTCCTGTCTTTATTAATAAAGAAATGTGTGCCCACTTTTCCGTTATAACAACATTCATCAAGAACAAAAATGGTCAAATTTTGCTACAGTATACACAGACCAGCCAGTGTCATCAGCATCGCCACCAACTCGGGATAAGATCAACGGAGAAGAAAAGGCCAGGTCCAGACGCCGAGACACCTGGGCAGAACCCACCACTACGCCTGCTGCAGATGATGGTAAGATCTGCATTTAAAATACTTCACCACAGTTTACTAGATTCGCGTGTCCAGAAAAGCTTCTTGGATCGATAACGATTTAACCAGTCACATTTTAACATTCATCTTCTTTCAACATCATTATGATAAGCCTCTTCTTTCTCACGCCATACAGCACAAACTTTAGCCATTCTGGTTCTTTTCCTCCTTTAATGACATCATCTGACCACTAGACTGCTGGCCACCCACCATTTGTTTCTATAAACTAGATTTATTTTACTAAAACTGTACCATCATCCACTCAATATAACATGTTACCGTGTTTTACAGTAGATATCTATCACAGGAATAACTGTACTCTTTACACAATATCTGACATAAACAAAAGTGGCATACTCCTTGTTTTACAGTAGACAACAAGTCGATTAAAATATATATTCTTGACTTTTCTAGCTGCATCAGCCGTCCGCTCCCCGCTACTTCAACACCAACACCAGCAGTATGACGAGCAACTCAGAGACATCGCGGCATCACTTACTCGACCACGATCCAGACGAGCCTTACCACCGACACTTGAGAGGCCCACCAGACTTCCCCCACCTGACAGACTACCTGTAAGTTTAATACTTTATGTAATGAAGCAGATCAGAACGTTAGAACTGTAAGTGCTAAAAGTAATTTTGATCTGTTTTAGGTAAGGGGATCACCAGATGGTGGCGTACCACCTGAAGAGGGTAGCTCTAGCTCGGCAAGCGAAGGCAGCGAGTCAGCAGATGTAGTAGAAACTACTGAAAGCCAAGAAGGCGGTAGAGTAGAACTACCAGCTGAGAGACTTCTTCATGCAAGGGCTGGATGGTTACAGAGACGGGGACCAGGAGGCTGGTCGCGACATTGGTTCGTACTGCGAGGTGCAGCACTGCTATACTTCAGAGACCCGCACGCTGAACACAGGGGACTGATGGATGGGGTGATTGACCTGAGTGGTGTAGCAAGAGTGGTGGAACTGCCAACTTCAGCGTCTACTAATGGATATGCTTTCGAAACTGAGGTAAATCTGCCATATAAAATGCAACAAATTTTATATATCTATTGTTGAAAAGATTGCAGATTGTGTATGATGAAAAATGTCTTTTGTTTTCAGACTTGGGACGGTAAACACATAGTTCTATCAGCAGTAACAGCTGGTATCAGAAACAATTGGATGTCAGCGATTCGAAAGACAGCTGGATTACCCGATACGGGTCCTCTGTCCCTAATACTCCGAGAAGACACAGTAGACCAAGCATCAGAATCTTCAGCGTCTCCAATAACACCAGCGACACCGATTACTGGAAGAGCAGCGCCATTCTCATCAGACGAAGAATATAGAACAGCTTCCGAAGGTGGCAGAAGGGATAGTGCGGATTGGGGGGACATGGCGCCCCAACCACCACCCTCTCCAATTTTGAGCCGAACTCCTATATCCAAAGTAAAAGAAAAGGTTCGCGCAAGAGGCTGTCACCAAACACCGCCTAGACCTGACACGCCTAAAGGAGAAAGGGATGAAATCGACGCCACCAAAGAAAAAGAACGCCCGTCTGATGAAGTCGACGAAAACGAAAAACCAAATGAGCCGCGGAAACGAAGCTACATATCGACAATCGACAAGCAATCTATTGAAATCGACGACTTGCGCAAACAACTCAAACTTGCTTTGAGCGATGTAAATACTGCCGAGTCAGAACTTGCGAGACTTCGAAAATTAAAGTCAGAGGCAGCTCTGAGAGAGAGAAAAATGGAAGAGTTGGTAACAACATTACAAAAGAAAGAAGAGGAACTTTCTATCAGAACGAAGGAAGCTGAAAACTTAGACGCGATAAAGCAACTTTACAACCAAGATAAGTCTATGTGGGAGACAAAGTTGACGGAAACACAGAATTTCCTAAAAGAATCGACAGAGCACTGTGAACTGTTAACAAGGCAACTGACGTCCGCGCAAGAAACAATTCAGCAAATGCAGCGAGAATTAAACGAAGTTAACGACAAGTTGCTGAAAAGTGTTAAAGAAAACGATAGCTTGTATGCAAGAATTCGAGAGCTCGAAGGTCAGGTAGTAGCAGAGTCGCCTTCAAGAGAAAAAAGAAAGAGCATTGGATCCCTAAGTGATCTGACAAACTTTAATCAAGATTTAAATCTAGAGTCTTTAGAAAAGACGAGACTTGTTGAGGAGTATGCAGAATTGAGAAACAGATTTTTAAAGGCGATACAAGAAATTAAAGCCATGAAGAAGGAGCTTCGAGACTCTCACAACATGTACGATGAGCTTGAAATAACTAACATGAAATTGAGGAACGAAATGAAGTTGAGGGAGCAATGTACGAACTCTGAAATCGACCTCTTAGCCGCGCGTATACTGGACTTAACAAATAAATTGACAGCGTCCGACAAACAGGTACGGACGTTGAAACACAAAATTCAGAAATCCGAATCGAGGGAAAAACGTCGTAGTTTATCATTAAAGGGAAGGGAGTCTTTTGCGCTTGGGAAAGAGGTTGAGGAAAAGTTAACAGAGTTAGAGAACAAAATTACTATGTTAGAAACGGGAGAACCGGCTCCAACGATAAACTCTCCTTCCAAAAGTTCATCGCCCGCCAAAGAAAAAGCAACTAAAACTGACAGCGTCACAGACGAGAAACGAATGAAGAGACTGGCTGCTCGTTTGAGAAGAAAGTCTTTAGACAGTGCCACAAGTTCAGAGCCAATGAAAATGCTGGTCCGCTTGAGCTCATTAGAAACCAAAGTAGCTTCAGCTTTAGAAAATAGACGAGACCTCACAAACTCCTGTGAGTCTCTAAGTCAAGCAACAAGGTCGTCCGACAGTCCAATCTTCAACGACAGTCCAGAAGTTTCTAGCATCGGCACTCAATCACAAAGGCATCTCCTAGATAGACTGCAGAGCTTAGAAAACGTAGTCATTCACTCCAGAGACAAGGTAAACGAATGTCTTTGTCAGATGAGTGCCATGCGGGCTGCGAAGTCGAGGAGATCACCGTCACCGAGTCTTGAAAAGAAATATAGTATCAAGGCGATGGAAAAATGCCTGACAGATGTCAGCAAGAGGCTTCAGGAGTGCTTCGACAAGTGTGTGGTTGATTGTGACCGGTCTCAAGATCAAGAAGTAAATGACAGCGTGGCGCAAGTGGTTATCCAATTAGAAGCGCAGCTAAGAACGAAACTTCTAGAAATATCTAAGAGGAAGGCAGCGCTGTACGAAGCAGGCGAACTGACACAGAAGAAAGGCTTAGAAATATTGGCAGAGAAATTGGCTTACGAGGCCGTCCTAGTCAGTAGGATCCAAGAGGCTCTGGAATCGTCCAGCGGGAGCAGATTCTTCGCTAGGTTAATAAAGTCTGAAATAATCGAAACTAGTCAATTAATCGATAACCTTAAATGTAAGATAAACGGTGAGAGCTACAAGGTCAATGGCACGAAGAGCTCACTCGACTACCTGGCCAGGATATTATCGAGGAAAATAGACCTCGTGAACAACTCGCGGGAAACTAAAGATCTTAGGAAATCGGAACTGATAATACAGAGTGCAGACCTTGAAGCGTTAAAGACATCACAGCGGGAAGTCACCAATGCGGTGGACAAATACAAGACAGATAAATTAGCCGAATTGTGTTCAGCGCTTGCGTGTGAGACTCTTAGTTATGCGGCACCGAGTGATGGGGATGTTGAGCAACAACGATCAAACTTGGAGGCCGCAAGAGTGCGTGAGGCCTGGGCATCAGCAAGGGACGCTTTGGGCGCAGAACTAGTTCAGGCGGAAGTGGCTCGTGCGCTGTCCCGTGCCGCACAACTCTGCGAAGAACAACTCGACGGCTCGCGACGAACACGTCTCACTCTCACTGCTCAAGATCGCGCCGATTTGGAACTGTGGTGGCAAGCCGCTCACGACCACTTACGCTGCGAGATGGACGCCGCCGTGCGGGATATTGCAGCGCGTTACAGAGAGTGCCTGGCGTCTCTCGACCGCCGCGCTAAGGAGGGCTCGCCGGGGCTCGACAGCCGCGCGCTGTTGCAGCAGCTGGCCGACGTCCTCGCGCAGAAGGCGCTCGTGGACGCGCGGGTGGCGGTAGTCGAGGGCACGTATTGCGCGTCATCGCCATCCGCCGGCGCCTCACAGCATTCCGCGGGTGACGACGCCATCTCCTCGCTGGAAACAGACCCGTCTTTAGAGGCGGAGTTTGTATATCTATTCCAGCACTTCTCGAACGAGTGCCGAGCGCTCTTCTCCAGTGACTGTTCGGGTAACAGTGAAGACTCGATGAAGATCGGCGAGAGCCTCGAGCGGGTGGAGGCGGCTGTGGGCGCGGTGTGGCAGGCGCTGGGCGGCGCGGGAGAAGCGCCGACTGCGGCTGGAGGAAGCGTTCTGGACCGCGTGGAGGCGTTACGCGGCCGCCTTGAAGCTCTGCAAGCGCTGGTGCCCTGCCAACACTGCAAGCAGCTACAAGACGCGCTCGACAGGTAAGAGTTGAACTATAAACTTACCTAAATATACTGCATATTTTGCTCATATCGCCTGTTGCTTTTTCAAATTTTCTTTGATCATGGCAAATACTTGTTATTATAAAAATAAAAGTTGATGTTCACCTAGATATTATTGGTGTATTAACCATCTTGAAACTTTGTTTATCTAATTAACTACCCCTGGTTTTCCCATCTGATGTGAGCACTGAAATCTGCTGGTTGCTATCGAAGACGGGCGCTTGTACACCTTAAGAAAATTAGACAGGTTCACACCAGTATTTCTTATCGTTTCTTCACACGAACGTTGCGTTGCCGTGGCGACGGTCGCCCATTATTTTATATGAACGTTTATAGACTACGTCACCGCTACACAAGACAAAATGTCGCTGTCGTTTCTGTGTCCAACAAATATGCTATCATGTATTACACACAGTAAGACCCGTCTAATTTTGTTAGCTTGCACATGCGCGTGATGGCTTCATTTATTACTATAAAAATCAAGCCATTTGGACTTGATATAAAAATTACTATTTGGCTGAAACTACACCGACGCTGTCGGCGCGATACATTTGATAGCTTTATACCTTTCGCTTGCCAGTTACAGAGAGCCTCTGATATAAGACATTTGGCGTCAGTTGACGTATCCGGTATACGTTCACTATGTATATATTCTCCGTAGTTCTACAAGCTGGCGCTACATACTAAGCGGCCTCAGCGGCTTTGAGATTCAATCCGCTCTTACCACGACTCCGCTGATTTAGTTTTGCGGCTTCCACGGCTTTGGTGTAGTTTTAACCTTACATAAAACTGTCGTAAAATTCCAGTCCATCAATTTTCAACATAAAAGAGTTATCGCTTCATAGGGTCGCTTAGACGCTTGAAGGAACACTTTAAGAACACGTGGTCAGTTTTGACGTGTAGTTTTCTCAAAAGCCCCCCGGCCCTTAGACTGCAGGCGGAGCGCGCTCGCGGCGAGTGTGCGTTAGCGCAGCAAGCGGGTGCGTTATCGGCGGCGCGACGTGCGCGCGCGCAACTACAGGCGCAACATGAAAGGGAGCGCACCGCATTGAGGGAACGAGCGAGGACACTGCAGAGGCGTCTCGCCGCGCTCGACTCGGAATACTCGGCGCAGTTGGACAGTCTGCGGGCTGCTTATCAGGTAAGTAAACATTTATTTACGCTTTACCAAAGAAGTAGCAAACAATTTAACTGCTCACCTAATACAAAATGACATGCGGTTGGAACCTGTAGTTCTTTCCAATTCAATTTGCTGAAAACAAAACCAAATCAATTAAATATCTCCACATTTAGTTATAAATCTAGGCAAACTTGCAGTCTCGATGAATCAAATTAGAGTCCACCCTTTTAGAGGTGGTTTAGTTCCTCAGGGATTGTAGCCGGTGTTGCTATCCCTTAGTCGACTTTTGCGACATCCACCAGAAAAGATAGGGTGATTGATGCTTTTCTATAGCCGGCCGACACCACACGGCACATGAATGAATTGAATGCAATGAATGCTATCTTGAATCATATCAAATCATAATTGGAATGTACATCGTTTCAGAGCGCTGTGGCGGCGGACACGCACGGCGACGGACTGCGCGTGCGCTACCAGCAGGAGATCGAGCAGCTGCGCGCGCTCTGCGAGAAGGGGCTGCTGGCCATGGAGAGCTCGCACCGCCGCATCGTGCGCGAGATGGAGGAGAAGCACCGCGCCGAGAGGGAGCAGCTCAGGTACACTCAGGCATAGTCCAGGATAAACAGGCATAGACATAATCACATAGTCCACGATCTATATTGTTTCTCTATTGACCGTTTATGTCAATGATTTCGGGGGTTTATTTGACAATTATAGAAAAACTAATACTTGTAATGCAAATATCTATTTGCATAACATAGTTTAACATCTGTTATAAATAGATAAATTCCGACAATAATTACACATTTTTTGTCACTATATGGAAGACGTACTTACTACAAGTCGGAAGCTACAAGTTGGGTCCTCTCAATAAACCAAGGTCCGCCACGCAGTTTCCTAACTCGCAATGTCTTTAAGTAGTTGTTCTAGCTCGCAGGTTGCTACCATACGATACTAGATAACTGGTTGTATGTGAGGTTATAGTTGCAGATTGCTGTCTTGCAGGATTAATGTCCAAACATAGATTTAGTTGACGGCTCGAAGGACCAAACTATACGGAGAAGGACCCGTTAGTTAGGGTTGAACAGTCACTTTGTTATTGCAAATTTTATAATTTATTTTCTGCTATTTAAATCATTCTAATTTAATTAAATGTATGGGTATACATTACTATAATATACTTACTAATAAGTAAGTACTTCGCTAATATTAACTGAAATGAAGACTTGAAATGGAGTGGAACACCTAGAAGTTGGGGAGGAATTGAGGGCAAAGGGAGGCAAGGGTCGATATCCAACTGTTTAATTCTAATAGTATGTCCTGTTGGGGCAGAGATGTCGTTTTTCTATCCTGTGGCTACTCGTAATCGACGCACAGAATCGACTTCACGATGGATGCCTTTTTATGAGTAATTTGTTGTTAATGTTTGTAATTAATAGTATTAGAAACTGCTATAATTTTAAAGAAATGTCTTTAAAAAATGGAATATAAAAATTAAATGTTACTTTAATTTCATAACGAGTTGTGTTGAGCAAGCGATTTATTCTAGACCTTTCTTATGCGTGTAAATGGCTCGCGATTAATAGATATTGATTTGATAACGTCCAACTACAGGCCTCACGCGGACCCATTGCGAATTGATTAACACATTACTCAAAGCTTTAAATTTTTGATGGGGTTAAAGTATGAAATTGCCGATTTGTACTGAAAAATTAAAACTCGTTTTTTTCTAAAATGTAACATATTTATTTAATCAAAATATTTACCGTCATTATCTACACATTGTTGCCATCTAATCGGAAGTTCATTAATGCCTTTGCGATAGAACTCTGGGGATGTAGATTCGACAAACTGTGTGAAAGCATTTTGTACTGCCTCTTGGGAAGAAAATTTTTTACCACGTAGAAAATACCACTGTTGTGGCGTTTGACCTGGGGTCAGCCATTGCATTTTTCGCTTTCGGTTATCGTAAAGAATCCACTTTTCGTCACATGTCACAATTCGATCCAATATTCCTTCATTTCTGTACCGATTCAACAAGACAACTCAAGTTTCAACACGCGTTTCTTTCTGCAGATCAGTCAAATCATGAGGCACCCATTTTTCATATTTTTTTATCTTATTGATTTGATGCAAATGAGTCAATATTGTAGGTAAGGTAACGTTAAACGATGCCACTAATTCCTGGGTAGTTTGACTCGGATCGGCTTCCACCATTCAGCATTCCCTCAATTCAGCGTTATTCACCTGTGTGGGCGGTCTTCCACGTGGTTCGTTCTTCAAGTCGAAGTTTCCATTACGAAAGCGTTTAAACCAAAAACGCACGGTTCGTTCATTAGCAGTCTCCTCTCCAAACGCAGCATTGATATTGCGAGCCATCTCTGCCGCGTTAGTTCCGCGTCGGAACTCGTATTCAAAGATTACTCGGATTTTCAAAGTATCCATCTTTCCCGTCTAAGCTGAATAAAAAAAACAATTGAAACTCGAAAATCGAATGTTGCACATTTTTTAAAACAAGAACCTCATAGGTATCATGTGAAAAAAGTTTCACTCGAAAATCTCACACCATGAAGGTTTTATGTCAATTCAAAGTATCTATTACTATAAAACGGCAATTTCATACTTTAACCCCTATTATATCCTTAAATTTAAAGTCCAACAAATGTACATTGACCGTATATCTCCACAGTCTTTAATTGTGTTCATTTCCTTTTTTTCTCAGGCTAGATAAAGAGCAAGCCCTAGCAGAAGAGACCCGCGCGACGTTGGCTGCCCTGGACGCAATGCGCAAAGCGCACGAGAGCGAAGTGAGGCGCGAGGTGGACAAGTTCAAGGCGGAGTTCCTGAGTCGTGGAGTGCACTCCGGGGAGTTGACGCAGCTCAGCTCCCGGCACCAGTGCGTATAACTCTTGTTCTAAACTCACATTAGCAGCATGTGGCAGAGTACACGAGAGTAAAGTGAAAAGGTGAACAAATTCCTAAGCTGAGAAGTATCCTCAGGGACAGCATAAGTAAATAACCTTATTTCTTCGGTATTTTTTAAAGCTTAGCTTTAGTCCTGTATCATGACTAAAGCTGAGTTTCAAAACGTGCAATAATCGCTTTAAATGATAATTTTACTGAGATGGGAGGACGCGAGTACAGGACGCACAAAAAAGCTCTATTATGAAAAACCTTATCTGAAAGGAATCGTAAAACTTGTGTATATAAAGAACGTGAACATTCCGTACAGTACTTTCCAAAAGGCGTTGAGTATGCGAACATCACTGTAAAACCTACATATAATTAGATTACGTTGTAAAAGCCCCCCAAATAAATTACAAAGAAAAAAATAGAGTAGGTTATTATAGAGTATTACATAGTCGTAGTATTATAATTTACTGATTCTTAGTGCTTAAGTAATCTCTTTTTTTTTGGAAAATTTTAAGAAATCTCAAATTCTGTTTGTATAAATATATCTGATTGTTACATTGCTGATAAGTGATTGTATGATTTCTGATTTATAATTAGAATAAGTAATAAATCAATATAAAAAGTTGTTTTACAGTTACCACAGCGCTTCTCGTACAGTATTAACATGTTAACGTGTTGCAGGCAAGAGATGGAGGAGATAAAGCGCGAGATCCTGTCGCTGTCGGAGAAGTACTCGGTGAAGTGCGTGGAGTCGGCGGCGCTGGAGGAGCGGCTCGCGGCCGCCACCGCGCAGCTGACGCAGGCGCACACGCACATCATGCAGCTCGACGCCAGGTCTGTACACGACGATACTTCGTGTCATTTAGCATGGCAACAGCGATCATTGTCTCGACTTTCACCCCGAATTTCATTACGTGGAACATCGGCGAGTGTCGCTATCGTAAACACTAGTACATTATTAGGTAGGTGTGAATGCTCGCTATTGCCATGCTAAATGGCACGAACCATAGAGTTTTGTGCGGCAGAATGTTTATTTATATATTTGAAACATCAATTATACAATAATTATGTAGACCGCCGTCGGAGGAGCGAAAAAAAAGCAATTTACTAATATTAAATTTAATTATAAGGACAATATTACTATTCTAACTACAATATATAACGACAATATTCTAACTACAATATTCTAACCACAAGCTAACGTGCGACCCTAATCGAGGTTGGATTATGACTGCCCGGAATTTTCCATGCTTCGGTGCGATGAAGTCTTTCCACAGTTACACGTGCTGCACCGTCAGCAATGTCCCCGTTTCCAAGTCCATTTGGTAACACGCGGTAGGTATTGAGGCGTCAGCGGTTTTCCTAATGAGAGCGCGCATAACACAATACATACAAATTACATAGTATTACAACTGAGTTTCCTTATTACATAATCAACAACGATATTCACCTTTAGGTAAACTAGTGGTAATTTAGGTGAACAGCCTTATCTCAGACTTATGTAGTGCAAAAAGTAATTTTGAACTGTTCAGTTTGCATCGGAGGTTAACTGGTACGGAAGCGAACCTGTATTGTGTCTGCACTGGGCCGTGAAAGGGGAGAAGTATTAATATAATAGAAAGAAAGATTGAAAGAGATGAAAGATTTTTTTTTTATGGACAAAGGTGGCAGACGAGCATACAGTCCACCTGATTGTAAGTGGATACTGTAGCCTATAGACATTCGTGATACATGCCAACATTAGTCCAAAATGACAAACGTTGGCATGCCCCCGGATGCGCTGCCTACCTTTGGATATAGGACTGGATTTGGAGAAAGGGTTGGGGTAATGGGGAGGGATAGGATAGGAATGGGCTCTGACACATCTCACTCACTACCGAAACACGTACGTAAATTAGGGAAATAAGATTAAGTGGGAAATGCAGTACATTTCAAGGTAGTCTTCTGTGAGAGAGGGGTAACGTGGCCAGTCGAGTGCGCCCAGCGGCTGTTGGATTGCAGCGTGCACTCTCCCCCTCATAAAGGATCTCTTTGTAGGGTAGGATGTTTGTATGGAGTTTGCATTCTTATGATCATTATCTCCCAGGTCCTTGGGATCGTAAGGACAATGAGTGGTGAAAGGTATAGGTCCGTAACTACAGATTTTTTGTGTACAAGAACTGTAAGTCTGATAAAAGGCAGATATTGTCACTCATGAACTTCTGCGTTGGCACGTCGCAAATGCACTGCTTGGAAGGTAAGAATTTGAAAAAATATTCGAAGTAATGGTGGCAACATAATGTAGGAACGTAACATAATAAAGATTGAAATCCTTTAAAAAACCCGTCCGGTGAATACGAAAAGAAAAAGTGACAATATTCTCCATTCCATCAACCTATGTCTCTCCACGGCTAGATATAGGCCTATCCCGCGGCCCACCATCACACACTGTGTTCGGCTCTTGTAATGCAGTCATCACATGCGTCACAGTACGTGGCTTCTATTCAAGACAATTACAACTTTTTAATATAAATATTGACCTGGAAACCCTTCCATATTATTAATTCAGAAATTCTTACCTCCAAAGAAAGGTCAAGAACTTGGAAGAAAAATACCTTATATTCTCTTTCCAGAAACAAACAACTCCGTGCTCACATCATGTCGGAAGCGAATGAAATGAAGTCCGCTGAAGCGTCCTCCCTTTCACAATACATCGAGGACCCTGGACCGGTTAGTTTTTTTTATTTTTAATATTTTGTGCACCTGAAAACCACGGCACTCGCTTGTACAACATAGGCTTGGTATATACCGCTTGGTTCAAGCTATGTAGAAAGCTCGCTCGCATGTAATCATGCACAACACGTAACAATCATTAAAAATCATCATAGAGAAATATTAGCCTATTGAACTTTAGATAACTAGAATCGTTCTGATCATAACATTGTTGTAAATAATACCCATAGATGATCTACAAATAGCATTTGATGAACAATGCACCGTTCAAATGTCGTAAAAATATGATTATATACGTTATTTGGCGCTGTTTATTGTTGCTAATCGTGCTTCAAGACCAAGAAAATAAATCTGGCGAGCAGTTTCACTTAAGAATTGTTATCATTGTAAAGTTACAGTCGAAAGTGTAATTTTTGTAATTATAAGTTGTCGTATTTTTCTTTTTTATTAAGATGATTATTCCGATTTTTTATATCAACGAATTATACACTGTTTGATGATATATACAAAAATGTATATGTATAATTTGAAATGATATTTTGAAGGCACAAATTGAATGTATTTTAACCTCTATTTGCATAACAGATTGATCCTTCGAGCCGTATCATGTGTAGAAAATTCCATTATTATAACCGACAGAGATTTAAATGTCCTTTTGGAAAGTATCTGTAGAGAACTTTATTTTCAATTTTTTCATAACAAATATATGTTAAATTTGCACAATCAATTTCACCGTAGTTTATTAGTCTTCATATTTTTATAGTAAATATCATTATGGTACAACGACCACACCTTGGTTATACCTACCGTCACAAATATCATGCTGCTTCAAAAAACAGTTTTTTTTTGTCATCGTTTCATGCGTTTTGCTTTTTGATGTTTACTTAAATCCGCATCGGTTACGGGAGAAAGTTGCATTGACTAACTTGAAGCAAGTAACAAGGAGATACGGGTTAGGAGACAAGGGTCTCGTTTTTGCAATAAATTAGAGAACGAAATATATAATTAAATTCATTGTTGCTATTTTATTAGGACTTGTGTCAATATTTTGGAATAAATTGTTTAATTAATATAAGGCCTGAATCTCGAATGATACCATTTTATTAGTACTGTGACCCGTATTTTCATAGATATTGTCTTTTCATTAGTACATATCTTTATCCGACCGATTATAAAATTAAAATGGCTGTTTTAAAGGGGGGTTGGGGTGTGAGTAATTAGGAACGTATTTTTATCGATAAAAGTAAGTGTATAACATTCCCTTAAAATATCGGTAATCGATCTCCTGACATACTGTGTCAATGAGTGTCAAATGACATCAATGTCTATTAATGTGAAATAAACAGAAATACAATAAATTAAACAGAATCGTTTATCTACAGTCTTTTAAATCAAGCTTGATTATAATGACAGCTGTCAAAGTGTCTCGAATAGTACAATAGTGATCAAATGGAGGTAATGTGTTTATTTATCGACTGCGTGCTATACATTACAAATAAAAAAATACGTGCGTGTACTTGTGGCAAAAACCTATGATTTTTAGGTTTTTATAGAGCACTATTCGAAAAACTTTGACAGCTGTCATTCTAATCAACCTAGATTTAAAAGACTAGGCTGTGTTCCATGGTTCCAAAAAGTGCGAAATTGTCTGGTTGACACAGTTCTCTTTCCCATATTAAGAAGGTGGACATAGCTGCACTGTAACTAAACTACTATTTAAGTAGCGAAATAAGCGAGTTTTGGAACACAAACTCAAGGGTTATTATCAACAATCGCGTTAATAGAAGCATAAAATGATTATGCTTGAATGCCGCTCTATATCCTGTAAATCAAAATTAGCTGTTTGTTGTAAGTGGGACCAACAAAGAACGCTGTTTCTCCCTCCCATATACCTACACACAAAACCATGATTAAAACGTCATTATATTCAAAGAGAAATGTGCATACGTGACGGTTGGTATAGCTTAAAGTGTCTTGTATCCACTCATGTGGTGGGTGCACTAACAGCATGGGAGGGCGGAGCAGCCGCTGTGGACGCACCTGCGACACCTCGCGGCGGTCTGGCAACGTGCTAACAACGGGACAGGTACAACACACTATTATCATTTACCTAATATAAAACTGGACACGATTTCTTTGAACCTGTGAAATATCGTTAGCAATGTGTGAATTTTCGCGTTCGTAAAGAGAGTTATAGTGACTTTAATGTTCTTATGCGTTGCTCTAATAGTATAACGAATGAACAACGTTATGTTTGCGGTTGACAACCCCCCCCCCCCCCTCCGGCCCCTCCAACCTGGCCATGTATTAAATAAATTGATAAGGTGCAAAGCATTTGTATTTATTTGAATACTCGATGGGCCGATACTGAAGTTGAAGTAACTTATATTGTTATATTTTCATGAGTTCAAAAATATCGTGTCCTGTGTATTTCACTTACAATGAATGTTTGGTTGCAGTAGTTTGGTTGTTTGGTATTCTGTTGTTTGCACATTTATTTATTTATTTTGTGGTTATTTATGGCTTTGCTGCTTTTAGGATTTCCTTAAGAGTTCACAATGATTATTATTTATTTTTTGTTATGCAAAGGAATTTATTGACATTTTTAGTCTTTGTTTTTAAATTATATTGAAGTTATAGTATTATTATTTTTTTTTAATTTTCGTTTTGGCTTCGTATATCTCTATAAAATTTCAGCTCCCTAAAAAATTAATCATCACCGAGTGTGTGATTTTAAACACAAAATTAAATCTAATACGTTTCAAAAACAGTTATAATTAATGTACATTTAAAATCACATGAATTAAGCCTCTTGGAACTTAGCGCAGAATTTAGTTAACTGTTACACTGGTTGATCGCCACACATATTAGAAAGTAGCATTAGTTTACGAAAAAAAACCAGAGAGGTCAATTTATATGATTCAACCTAAAATATGTACTAAACAATATTTTCTTAGGTTTTCGCGATTACTATACATAGCAATGAAACAACTTTGAACGGTTTAAATATAAATAATGTTAAATATACGCGATTTAAACCGTTCAAAGTTGTTTAATTACTATGTATGTACTAAACAGTCCTAATTTCGCCTGACTTTTGAACATTTTGCTAAGTTAACATCTAAATGAAACACTTTTTAAATTAATATTACTCTGAAACTACTGAAAATAGGTCGTTCAATATCGAGAGTAGAGTCGATTCTACTAGTTTTTACAATAGGTTTTTTTCATACTTATTGTTCATTTCTAGTATATGTATATATGTATTTTACTCTAGGAGCATCATTCACGTTGCGCCACTGCACCGGCCCAGTCATTACCCCGTATTGAATAATGAATGCTACCGTAACTAAATATAACAACAAAATTTTACGTTCTAAATTAAATTAATTTTTCGCTAGATCAGTTTTATGTATTTTAAATTAGTGTTTAATGAAGTGTTTCTGGTTTTCAGTTATTTCAATGACATCTTATTTATATTATTATTACTGAAAAACTAAATACACTAGGCGAAGTTAGGATTGTTCCCCTACATACTCGTCAGTTTATTTCAGCTTTTATAACGTGTGTGTACTCACTCGTAGGCGAAGTCGTCAAAAGCGAGTCCGCTGCTGGAGGTGGCGCGGCCGGCGCGCCCCGCCAAGATACAGTACGCGAAGACAGAGAGCACCAGAAACCTCCAGCTGTCGCCCGTGCAGGTAACGCTCTTACGTTGTACATCATTTTTTGTTGTTGTACGTTGTACATAGGATTTTGCAAGGTCGGCGGCGCACCCGCATACCCTCTGGTGTTGCAGGTGCCCATGGGCGGTGGTAACACTTACCATCACGTGGGACCGCTTGCTCGTCCGCCCACTAAACTATAAAAATTTTTTTTTATAGTTTAGTGGGCGGATTGATTTTACATTGATATTTATTAAAGGTCACCAACAGAGCATACTCTGCAAACATCATATAAATGTTTGAGTTACATGCAAAAGTGTTAATTATATAAATGTCACTCTACTTTTTTCTTTTTATATGGGCAATGGTGTAATTAGCACATTCTGCCAGTGTTAAATTTTCTTCGAAATAAACAATTTTTAAAGTCTAAAACGTATTCTGTCAATGTCTAGTCCCGTCGAAGTAAGTCAGGAGTCGCTCAGGACTGCTTGAAAGCACACGACAACATGGCTTAGGAGAAACAGTCCAAAATAAAAAAATGTGTACACAATCAAAATAAAAAGAATTTAATAAGAAAGGGTCATAGTGCTTACTAGAATAAATCGCCTAATGTTATTCAGACTATCAGCAAACAGTTCAAGCTTAATTAATAAGTTACCTTGTCTCATTAGGCGATATCGGTGAAGAGTGCTCAAGTTTCGTCCAAGCTGTCTGCTTAAATGGCAAATACTTGTCTGGTCTAGGAGTTTGAACTGGTGCGCATATACAATCTATACTAATATAATAAAGAGAGAGTGCGAATTTTGTGTGTATGTGGAGGGTGATCTCCGGGTCCGCTGCACCTATGAAAAATTCTTTCACCATTTGAAAGGTACATTATTTCAGATAGACATAGGCCATATTATGTGCAAAACAAAAGCCGGGCATGCAACGCATGCCGGGCACAGCTAGTATAAAATATATAAACGCATAGCTAGTAATTGTTACTGTGGTTGGACGCTGTAATCCCGTAGCCGTTGGGCGCGCTCGACTTGCTAAGTTGATAGGGCTTGAAAGGGCTGTGAATGTAATTCTGCAAGGTCGGCAGCGCCCCCGCACACACCCCCTGGCGTTGCAGGTGTCCGTGAGCGGCGGTGACCACTTACCACCTCGCGGACCGCCAGCTGTCTGCCACCTCTTCTATAAAAAAGACAGTTACCCACGTCACAGAATATTACCGTAAAATTGTACTACATTTTCCATTCCCCGTGTACCTTAGCCGTAGCAAGTATCTTACTTGCATAGAGACGCCAGACCCTATTTTCCATTCCCTCCTAGCCTATCCCATCGAATTTATTCCATTATAATTTTGACTCCTCCAGGGTCGGACTGAGCCGGAAGGGCCCGGGTGGCTCCGCCCGGGACCCGCGACTGTATAATGATAGATGGGATACTATCGGAAAATATCTATTTCATTTCTCTCTAATTGTATAAACGAACTATCTGATATAGTTTACATTTAGGTTGCAAGAGCTGGGACCCCTAGCCTGCGCGGGCCTACCTACCGCCTGGCTTGCGGCAAGCCCCGCAAGCCAGGCCCGTGGGGGGGCCCGCACAGGCTGCGGCCCGGCTGGCAAACGCCACCTCGACTATATGGCCAGTCCGACGCTGGACTCCTTATCCCAGATCATGACCCCCAGGACGATTGGAAGGTGTAAAAGGATGAAGAATTCTCGTCCGAACTTCCTATTCTCCATTTTCTCAATCCTTTCTCCAAATCCATAATCGAATAATCATACAATTTAATTATGAATTAAAACCTATGAATAAAGAAACACGGGAATCGGCATAATTATGTTACTTCAAGGCCACAAATGTAATTGATACTCTCGGAAAATGGCGTACAGTACGCGTAGGTATAATTGTATTTCGAATTTCAAATAAACCACTGACATTTAAATATTGTGAATAGTCGCCATTATACGCGTGATATGGGGTGTCTATGATTAAAACAAAACCATAAATATCATAAATGTTGTTCACAGAACTAAAGGCGACGCAGCGCTGCTCCGCGAGCGGTCGACCAACGTTGGGCCCTCTGGTCGGAATGGTCGCCGAGCGGAAAAAGCGATTCGAGCTATGAGCGCGTTTATTTTGCACTAAAATACCTTACAATTTTGCATATCGAGCTATAAAACTTCAGAGAAGCCTCGAATTTTTTCGTTTGTGTATTTTGTTACAAATTAAACGGCATGAAACACCCACCACGCTTGCACCTGGCCACTTTGCTTAAATATTGTATGTGTCCTTTTATACTCATAGCAGTCTTATCACATAATACATATAATGGATTTATTATAGTATATTAACTATTTAATACCTACTTTGTATTAAATGATATATTACATGGTAAGGCTGCAGTATTTAACACTATTTATGACGTGTTTATTCGTGGAATTATAACTGAGTAAAATAGAATGATATGCGTTAATTTAATAAGGACTGTTAATGACTAGAGTAGATGTGAAATTAGCAATAAGTTCCATTGAAAAGTCTAGAAATGAATTATTGATTTCACAACTGCGCCACAATTATATATTATGTATTTAACAAAGTATTTTAGTGTCCCAATTAGGAATAATGAATTTATGATTTAGGACAAAAAGTAATCTTGTTTAGAAGTGGCCAGAATCTAACTCCCACCCACCACACAAAATGTATATAACATTTTTTAACTTTGTTTTATTTGATATAATTGTAATTAACTTTTAATGTATATTACACGTTTGGTTTTTGCCATTGTTTTCTTTTGTGGACGACTGAGGATGAGTTTTTCTTTTCCCAATTTAGCCGTAGAGAATCGGGTTAGTGAAGTGTTTATAGCTTTGTATAAAATTAAATTTATCGTGTAAATACTAACGCCTTTTGTAACCATTTTTCTTCGTTCAATTTCTAATCTTACTCATTGTTATCTTTAAGAAATTGTTACCAAATATTTCGTATTTATGTTCACACTTTCATTAGGCGGTTTTCGGTTCTAGTGGACACTGTTTTACGTGTAAGTACGTACATAAATCATTTGAAGCTTCGGTATCAAACTATAACGCCCCACTGATGGGGGCGTAAGTAAGCCCTCCTATTACGGGCCACGCGAGCCCAATATTTATTAGTGATTTATTTGAAGTTTATACGGTAAAAACGTGCTTTCCCGCTCGTACTGGGTTATTGGGTGTACGTGTAGAGGACAGAGATTATATTGAGATTATACACCGTAAAATAGTGTGAACTATGGCCGTGATGAGTTCATCCCTTGTTTAATTTTTGTAGATTTATTAAAGTAGACTTGAGTTTAATATGGACTTGGGAGAATTATATTATTAGAGTTGAAACCCGATCGTAGATGAGTTTTATACATTTCACATTATATATTTATAGTATAGGCCAACCTTTCGCACGATTGCAAACTCTTTTGAGTTTGTAAATTACTTCAATGGTGACTTTAACGACCATTTTCGTTGATTGGTCGTTGAGCTGACAGAATGGGCTTATTTTGCAACTTTATATTTGCGGTTAGCGCTACCTACCCGCCTATTAAATATATTGATAAAATTAGCTACAATTGAGTTTGTATTTGTTGGAGCGATTGGCCACGATTGTATAGAGTTATATTGTTTTAAAACATTAACACTATATAGTAAGAGCGTTAAAGTTTGATGTATCCCTCACATTTATAACCTTGTGTGTTACCATTTTCGCGTTGGGCATTTGAAATCTGTCTTCCACTCACAAATATTCATTTTTTTTTTTCACTTTGTTGTGTATAGTGTGTCACTTGCTTTAGGTTTGTTGCGACCGTCGCGATGTCTTTACAGGAGTTTTAGACAGCATAATGATAAAATAAGATAAAACAATTTATTACATAAATTATGTTGATTTGTGTAACGCATACTACTAGCGTTGTTGTTAAAATATTTTTTTAACACGGCGAGTAATAAATCTTGGAAATGCAATTTTACCATTGAAATGTGTATTAATTACTTTATAGATATATATATAAAAAACTAATGAATGGATTTTTTCTTTTTTGCGAATTAGCCCTTCACAAACTTATGTTAAAATATCAATTTAAAAATATTATTACTTATTTATTACCTTTCAGCTACAGATATTTATAACTAAATCTAAATTGAACGCACACTTATTAATTTATATCGTCTTCTTCTTTGTCCACGGACAAAGAAAGATATACTGCTTCGAGATACGCCAAAATCTATCATTTGTATCATTTAGACGTTTAAACTTTCGTTTATGTAGAAAATACCGGCTTATTTACTTATCAAATACAAACAGTCTACTTTAGACTCTGTAACACCGCAACATAAAGTTAATTCTTAAGTGTCGACACTGAATAGGTCCACGTAACTTATATTGCACAAATCTTGTTGCGTTCGTTTAGCAATGACCAGCTTTTGCTCGCGACTTCGTCTGCGAGATCTACATGAATATTTATTTATTTATTCATTGAAGTTCACCAACAGAGCCATACATCATATAAATGTTAGTTACATGCAAGAATGTCAATTATATAAATGTCTCTCTACTTAAAGACGATGACACCATGACTTAAAAGTAATAATCAAAAAGAAAAATAAATAAATTAATGTGTATACAAATATATCCCCTTATACATAAGTCTAATGTGCATGCGAAGGCCCATGCCCTGCAGTGGATACTGAAAGAGCTGATTGCATTGCAGTGCTTGCTAGAATCGCTTCCTTTTATTTAGTTAGACTATCAGAAAACGGGTCAAACGAAGTGCTTAGTATCTTATTAAGCGATCTATCAGTGAAATGTGCCCAAGATTCGACCCAAGTGTTTTCTCCATAAAGGGCAAAATACTTTGACATAATAAGCAGCCTATGTGTTAATCCGGATTACAATATGCCTATTTGCCAAGTTTCAACCAAATCGATGGAGCTGTTCGGACCAAACTTTCGCATTTATAAGATTAGTGAGATTTTATCATTTGTGCTGTCTGAAACTGCTCTTAAAGTAATCAACATTGGCAAGTTGGGGTTACGTATTGCTCAATGTTATCTAGTTGCATGAAAATGAAGCCAAATCGTTCGATCGTAGGTAAGCGCTTGACGATACGACAGACGCTATATTACGACTCTCCCCGATTGTAATGTTTTAAAGATGCCTGCGGCGAGTGAGGTTTCAACTCGGCTCGCGTATGGAGTTGGAATGTTGCTCGCTGCGGTGTTGATATGTTGATGTATAACAAAGATTAAACTAATTAATACAAACATTCTCGTTTTATTTGCATTTCCCGTTTATTTAAAAAATATAGGAACCGTTTAAATTAAATTACAAAAATATAAATAATTTTGTTTTGTCATTTACAAATACCAAATATCAGTAAAAGAAAATTTCACAACGATTATTACAATATTAAATAACCCACCCTTATTTAATATTGTAATAATCGTTGTGAACGTTCCATAACGCGGGAAGTTCGCTCTTTGACAATCTATGGTCCATCCTTTTCTATCTTCATAAAACATAAAATGATTTAGATTGTCAAAACGATATTCACACGTTTTGTAAATTAGCCTAAACAATAAATGGCAAGCATTTGGATACATGAATAGACGTTTTTCAATAAGCTTCAAGTTTTGAAAGCGTGTAAAAAATTAAATTTGATAGTATTAAGATCTATTAAATTTAGGGGACTGAGGGGAGAAGAAATATGCTTAATAATACTAATAATACTGGAGTATTTTAAAGGAAATTATTATTACGTGAGCACGAGAAATACTGAAAGTGGCAGCAAATTTAACGGTCGATTAAGATTAGGTTATGTGGCGACAATAAACATATAGGAAGTCCCGCTTCGACTTTCTTAGTAATTAAAAGCTGTTTATTTCTGTTATTAAAAAAATAGTTTGTTTTGTTGATCATGATTTGTTGTCCATCTAGTATATCTTTGGTGCTCGCATAAATATTTGTAACTAGCCGTTCGCGTGGTCTTCAAGTACTTACTAATTCAGAAACGTTCGCGCGCGTGCGCACAACAACTCACCAAAGTTTCATCGCAATCGGATGAATGATACAGGAACGCATACGGGACAAACAAAGAAACATCCATTTTTATATTATTTGTTATAGAAACAATGTAGCAGACAATTATAATCCATCCATCTGTGATATATGTCGACGTCGGTCAGAAATGACAAACATTGACATGTCCGCAAATACGTTTTCTATTAGAAAGAGAAAGTGTCTACTAGATCTACTAGAAACTACTAGAAAGAGTACTAGATTTAAGAGTCAGGATTTACAAAGAGGAATGGGAAGACATGTGGCCAGTTGAATTTTATAGGCTGATATATTGATTGAATGGATAGATCCCTAAACTCTAAAAACCTTATTTCAATTTATAATTGTATAAGTGGTCGCTCAGTCGCATCCCTTCGTCTCTTGGTCACCTCTTTCTGCTTCCCCACCCTGACCCTCCACCCCTCCCTGTCCGCCAATATCCTGCGTCCATATGCCTCGTGTATCTCACAGAATGGAACCTTGTTCGGTTCTGGATGGAGGTTCTCTTTATCTAAAAAGCAATAACATGTTCGTTATTCAAATATAGGCGAAGAGTGAGCGCAGGCCTACTGGTTTTGACTGAGCAATCTAGGGACGCTAACAACATTTTCGCAATACAATACCAATATTTCACACTAAGATAGCATACTTGTATAAGTGAGTTTTTAGTCAAACCTATAGCGACTTTGCTAAATCATTCATGAATGATAAAATTATAAAAATATTTTTGCGTTATTTCTCTAATAATTGAGGAAAATACTGAATTAGCTCTAGTGATATAACATTACAATGGATTTTATACTTTACTAAATTAATGATTTAAATGTTTATGAGAAAGAGATGATTGGTTATTTTAGCCTGCGACACCTTCTCTGGCATTAACCATTGCCTTCTATTCATAATTTCATAATTCTTCTGCATAATTTTCATAATTCTATAGTTGCATAATTATAAGAATGTGCCATGCCATATAAATCGCCAGATAGCTATACTGTTGTTTCTATCTTTACTTACTTTGTTTATTAGCTTGAGCAGAGTGAGTTGTCTTTGCATCTTCCATAACTCTATTGAAGGGATTATATCTCTGCCCCCGTGGAGGCGCTCTGGGCTCATCCCCCGGAGCAGTGATCATCACCAACGCTGCTGCCTCTGCCGCTGCTTCAGCTAATTACAAGATATCATTAAAGTGAAATATGATATCACTAGACAAATATAGTATCAATAACTGCATTAATTTCGATTGCCTCCTCATGAATATTGTCTTGTGCATGAGGGATGAAAGGCCTTACAACACCATGCTGGCCAAGCAGGTTGGCGAGTCTGCTCTTTTAAAGTTCTACACCACCTCTAAAAAGAGCTTGAGGTACAAAAGAGTACAAGCTTGAGGAACTCCTCAAGCTTGTGATAGTCACTTTGTTATCCTTTAGTCGCCTTTTACGACACCCACGGGAAGAGACAGGGTGGTGCTATTCAATTAGCCGGCCGACGCCATACTGCCAATGCATCCCAATGCCCGCCAATACATTGATCCATCTAGTCTTGTAAAAATTCACACTAAGTATTTGATACTCGAGCCCAGATGTTAAGGCGCTGCGTGAGCACTCATAAATCTTTAAGATTCGACAGCCACACGCTGGATTAAACATCTAAAATTCTAACCTAAAAAAATATAATTCTACTTTTAAAAAATGTGTCATGATCAAATAAATGTCTATGTACGGTTTATAAAATAAATGAGACAAGCCAGATTCTCAACTTTCTTGCCTAGAATTTTAAATAAATACAATGGCAAACATTGCATAGCACACAGATTAATGGAACTTATTATTCCTTACCTTGAGCCTCATCCAGCTGTCCCTGCAAATCCGCCACCATCAATTTCATGTAATCATAGCTAGCGCAGGCTAGGGCCTTCATCCAGGCTTCCATGGATCCCTGTGAGTTAGTGCACAGGTAATAAGTGCGCCCACTTTCACAGTGAAACACGATCTTGAAGCTGTATGCATCTTCTTCTTCAGTTAATTCTGCAAAAGACTTCTATTGTTAGAAGTGGTAAGTACAGGCTAGAGTTCAAACTCCCACTCATGAATGTGAGTCCAAAATAACTATTGATGGATAAATTACTATAAAACAAAGTTAAATCATCACATTTTCCTAAAAAAGTGACTTGTTAAAAATACTGTAAAAAAGGAAACAGTGTAAATATATCTACATAAATTGGATGTACTGGAGAGAATCCAGATATGGGCTACCAAGATACCACACAAACTAAGGAAGTCATAATTATGCTGACAGACTAAGAATCATGGGACTGCCTACACTACAGGAGAGATGCAATCATGGAGACCTCATTGAAACCTTTAAAATAATAAAATGTATTACAATTAGGCTCAGTCTATTTACAAAACGACAATCATAGAGTATGCGGCTACAAAGAATTTGTGAAACATCAAAGCCTTATTATCATTTCATTACAAATAGTGGCCAATCAATGGAATGGATTTAGACATAGAGATTTAAAACAGATATAGACACATCAGCGCAAGCTGCTTGTCTATCTGATAATAATAATAAATTAACATATAAACAAAATCCGAAAGAGGTTAGATTGAGACAATAGTTCTTAGGATTAACTATTGAAAAGTACATTTATTATCATTATTAAACATAGCACAAATAATCAGCATACTGAAGTGGCAGTGGGCAGCGGCAGTTCACCGGTGGTAGCTGGATGAGAACGGAGATCGTGTACGTTGACGAGTTTTGGGGCAGGCCCATCCAGCAGTGAAGAAACACAGACTGATGGTATGGTATTGGGTATTTACACTCACCTATAGTACATCCTTCTAATATAATAACGCCTAAAGGTTCCTTATCGCCCTTCTTATCGAAATAAAACAATAAGTTCCCTTTCAAAGTAAACCAACGTTTCTGATAGCTTTTGCCAACCTCCCCTCTCATGTCTAGCCAGCCTTCGCGGTCCACCGGCGTTGCCGAAGAAGCAAAGGCACACAAATTCTTTTCATTTATCTTCATTTTTCACAAGAGTAAATACTGCAACTATAATAGAGTAAATAAAGTAACTGCAGAAAGATTGCAACAACCTTAGATCAATTTGATCTAAGGATACGACACAATAAATTGAACAATTACTTATATTATATAGTTTCTATTTTATATACGTAGTTTCTTTGTGTGTAGAACACTTCTATTTCTTATTGTATTTACCAATTCTCTATTTTTTTAGTAGATTTCGTCTGAAAATTAGTAAAAAAAAAAGACATTGACAGTGACAGTTGTCTGACAGCGCAGTACACCATGGACTGAGGTCCGAATAAATATATAGACAATTTTGTTCTCTCTTAGACTCTCAGTCAAAGAGTAGAAATCGGTAGAATAAGGATTATGCACATACACTACGGGAGAATATGAAAAAGCCATCGTGGTGCACCATCATCTACTTTCGTTTCGTAATCTTTTTCGCACTTACATCAATCGTAATAGTCGCTTTGGAAACAGCATAGGCCGGCCATTCACAGTCCTGCGTGCAGGAAGCCGTGCCGGCCGCTACGCTGAAGAAGTTGGTCCATACATGGTCCTGCATAGCATCCGACCACATTGTGTTAAGCTGTTCCAACGTGCAGTAGTGCTTTGCGTGGAAAATGCCACCATCAACGCGCATAAGAAAAATAACAAAAAGAAAGAAATTTACCGTCCTTTGTTTACTTTGGTTGATGTTACAAAAACTGGTTGATGTTTTTGGTATTTTAGCTATACAAGGTTTTTAGATTTTATGACAAACCTCTTCAAATGTAAATTGACAAGGTCGACCGACCATATTGTTTGCTAGTTGAGTTTTACACAATTTTTTTTTTTTTTATAGAGAAGAGGGCGGTCGTGCAAGCGGTCTCACGTGATGGTAAGTGTTACCGCCGCCCATGGACACCTGCAACACCAGGGGTATGCGGGCGCGCCGCCGACCTTGCAAAATCCTATTCACAGCTCTCTTGAAGAACCCCATATCGTAGTTTAATGGGAAGACTTCTTGAGGCAGTCCGTTCCACAGCCTACGGGTTCGCGACATAAAATATTTTTTGGACCGAACAGTACGCGACACCTCCGTATCTAGGAAATGCGGATGGACCGCACTTCAGTGACGGGAGGTGCGGTTGTAGAAACCCGAGGTGGGAATTATATTGAACAATTCTTCAGAGCATTCCCCATTGTACAGGCGGTAGAACACACAGAGAGACGCAACGTCCCTCCGAACACTGAGGGGTTCTAAACTGCCCGTGAAAGTGGGATCGTTGACAATACGAACAGCACGTCGTTGGATGGAGTCAAATGGGTCCAATTGGTATTTCGGTGCGCCGGCCCAGAGATGTGAGCAATACTCCATATGGGGCCTCACCTGAGCTTTGTAAAGCATTAGGAGTTGCCCAGGGGTGAAGTACCGCTTCGCTCTGTTCAGCACACCGAGCTTTTTGGAGGCCATTTTGGCTTAAGGCATAATGGACATTTGCATATTGGACAACAAAATTTGAGGCTTGAAAATATATGCGATGGTACAATACAAGATGGAGAATTTGAGGACATTTTGATCCTAATGAACAGTAATTCCTAATGCTGATAATCTTATTTGTCTCTTGGCATTATTTGCCGACCGGTTGTTGCACAGACAATTTTTAACATCAGTATTTTTATACGTAGGTATATTACCGGAAGTTAGTATTTTTGGGTATTTTCCGAGACTTGAAATTTTCGACCCACACTGCCGTGCACAAAGAATTTCGTAGTTTAAGAAATGTAATAGAAACTTTCCCATACAAATTACATCCAGAGCAAAGCCAGTCAATTGACGAAGAGTATAGAACCCCAAAACTTAATCGTGAAGTAATTTGTTACAAACCTCAAATACGAGTACAAGCAATTTTGGGTGGAAGTTGGGAAAATTTCTAACAGTGTTGGAACGATAAAATATAAAAATATAGCTAGTTTTAGTAAATTTTTGTTATGTATACCTGTGTCAAATGCTGCATGCGAGCGCATATTCTCACAGATAAATTTAATAAAACCGACCAAAGAAACAGATTTATCAACAAAAATGTTTCAGCAGTTTTATTAGGTAAAGATAAAGGAGGTTGTCCAAATTTTAATCCTTCGAAAAGTATGTTAAAATACAATTCTAACATTTATTGTGATGACAATGATGGATAAAACATATTATGATAATCGGTATTTTTATTGGTATATTAATTGTCCTGTGAAAGTTGGTATATTTTAGTATTTTTTCGAGGTAATTACAGTATTTTCGTAAAATTTAATCTGGTCACACTGCGCGGCGGCCAGCACTCGGTGGGCGGAGCTTGCAGGGCGTGCTGGGCATCCTGCAACGTCTTGCGGGACACCACGCTGGATGAAAAGACATACACAATCCAGCTACGGCTTAGCGGCAGGCACGGCGCGTTGATCGCGAGCTACTTGTAGCTCGCGGGAAAATTTTAGGTGGATCGCGGTCACGTTCATGCATTGGAATGGCAGCTAGTAGCTACGACCTACTCACCTAACATTAAAAAAAATGTTGATGACAAAAAAGACTGCCATCCTTCTCATTAAACATAATTAGTTAGATGAAAAAAAAATGTTCTTACACTTCTTATTAAATTCTTTACAATCTAAACAATTTTATTCAATTGGATTTAATATTTACTAGAAATGTATGTTTAGAGGTAATAAATAAATGCGTGATTTAGAAAAAAAACAATATTTTTGTCTTGGTTTCTTTTGGTAGCTCACAGTAAGATTTACGAACAATACGGTTGCTCTGCTCAGTGGCTTCATACTTTGGCGACCACTGGTTTTTGTGTTATGAAGATAAAAAATTATACACCGCAGTATTTAGATTTCCAAAGAGCGAATAAAGCTCGTTTTGAAATGTAGCCCGAATAGGCATGATGACAGTATTAAAGAATAAATGATTTTAGAGAAAAAAATATGTTGAAAGAATTCTAATAAATTAACCAGTTTTAATGTAAACATTGAGATTAATATTTTCAATAAAATAAAAGTATAAAATACTGCATTCGGCCATGTTAACTAAAACGCCAATCAGAGCGAATGACGTCACGCCTCATGAAAGATCACCGTGTCGCTTGAACTTAGATTGATTTACCTACCTACGTTTACCTAGGTGTAACGTCACAAGCGACGCCATGACACCTGCGAGTGTTTTCGCGCATAATTCAAAGTAGATAGAAAAAAAATGCATAATTTGCGTTAAAACTTATTTTATTGCTGAAATAATGTTATTTTCGGAAACAGTAGACGTGAATCTACATTATAGAAGGGGATTTCAAAATCCGTCATGATGCCTATTGGTGGAAATTTCTTTAGTATGTTTGATAGAAGATTAATTGAAACTATGTGCCTGTAGTGTGTATGTGTGTGTGTGTAATCCTGTGCGTATCCTGAGTTAAGGAGTAACTAGGAGGAGTCGGATCTGCAAGCGGAGCAGGGATTAACCGAGTTAAAACACTCCGAGATGTCTTGATTACCCACCACTACTCTGTACCCAAAGGTTGTCTGGCAGAGATGGCTAATAGCGATAAGACCGTCTTTTGTGCAAATCATATGTTACAATGTTACAAGTTGATAGTGGTGTCTTTTCATCAACAAGTGTGAATAAAACAAGGCTTTTAAATATATATTATTTTATTCGTAATTATTATTACCTATTTTCACAGTTATTTATAAACTTGTATTAATATCAAGTATTACACTAATTTTGTTTTACGAATCTCTAATGATTGCTCCATTTAGAAAATTTTATTTCCACATTCAATCATCAGATTTCACTTAACAACTAGTGTATGACAAAATGGTGTGGTTTATGTACAGTACAATCCCAATTCCCTAAAAAAATTGACAAATTCATAATAACAAAATAGGTCAAAAACGTAAAAGCCTAAAAATAATTAATTCAACTACAAATCTCACTTAACACTGTACAAAATATTACGAGTGGTTTCTTTAAAACGTGTTCCGTTACACATCACGGCAAAGTGGGCAAATAACTAACGGATATCATTACAAATCTACATCGAGCTCTATGTACAAAATGTAGTTTTACAAAACAAAATTATAAACTATATACAACATCATTAAATATTCTCAAATGCTGTAACACATTTAAAACATTTCATATTCAACTATTCATAATTCAGTTAAGCGGCGCGCGGCCCTCGCTACGTTCAATAAGTTACCTCCGCGCGTCGCGCCCTCCTCTGTACATACAAAATACAAAAACCTGTACAATTCGCCTACCATCAGTTGATACGACTGACATAAAACATCAATAATTAGGTACTAAGCAACAAACAAAATATATGCCTATGAATTTTGATTTAAGACAATTTGTTCAATAAAAGAATAATTGGTTTTCCACTCAGCCCTGTGACAGTGACAGAAATAAAAAATGAGTAGTACGTTTAAATCACATGATTCACATCACTCGTCGGTCATAATATTTACATTTTCACAGCACACCTCCCTATACTTATTTTTAATAATATATTAAAATAGAAAATTTCATAGCTACTACACTGTCGGGAGATTCTGCGAATCAACATCGCTGTTGTTTCAATGTTCCATTTGCTCATTGATTTACTTCTTTATAAAACGACGGATGTCTAAAATTATACAAATGCTACTTCAAAGGTCAACTAGGGGGCTTCCATTATCACTATTCACTTGTTAAACAATTGGTGTCACTAATTAATGTTCAAACGGGATTTACCTCTCTTTACTTACAAAAACATTGTTTCTAGCAAATCGGGTAGTTTTACAAATATTTTGTTGTCAGCGCTGATTGGAAACAGTGGTACATATTGTAACAGAATCACACTGTACTGTATGTTTAATGGTGGTTGAGTCAATTCACACACCTATGGAGTGACAGCAAAGTCATCAATTGACAATAATTTAACAAACTTTTATAGTTACTTTACAAGTTGATAATAATTTACAGATGATAATAGTCTATGTATGCCCCGAACACTGCTCAGAGTCACCATAAAAATAATTTAAAGTATAGTTCCATTGTTATCGAGTTAATCGCTTCACCATACTTAAAAACTATTTAGATGAAATTCTAATATAATAAATAATTGAATTTGAATTTCAGTAAGAAATGCAATCCATAATAAGCATATGTCCACTGCTCCCAAAGCACTGTTCCCACATTGTACAGGCAAGTGGTCTGACATAAATACATTTAATATTATAACTATTTATATTAGTAAAACTTTGCACTATACTCCTAATAACAATGGTGCTGTGATGTGATTCATGAATCGATTTGAGCTTTTTGTTCCCTCATGTAAAACTGTACAATATGATAACTGAATAATTAAAAGGTCAATTCATCTAATCATTTTTTTCTATAAAAAAACTATGATTCACAGGTCCAAATATAGCTTAGAAATCATAAGTTGATATAAAATAAATTAAATTTCCATCAAAAAAACATGTACAAAAATAATTCAATTTAATAAATTACATAGAATAATTTCGTCATTAAAAATGATTGTTAGAACCCTGTAAAACTAGTCCGTCTGTGCGCTTAGAAAAAAAATATTAATGATGGTACTAAAACATTATCTAAAATATCTACGAGTAGCTAACTCCTTTGGTAATTGATACCGGCGTTTACACGATAAAATGTAAAAATAAAAATATATATATATTTATAATATGCATATAGCACAACAAAATAATTATTATAATACAACTGCAACTACATAACTTGTGACATAATTTTATTATATTATACAGAACATAAAAACTCTTGATCGATAGATAAAAATTCATGATTGTTTTTTTTTTTTAAATATGAAACTTGTAAAAATTGGAAGTTATGATCACTTGGGAAGATATTTAGGAAAATGATAATCATAGTGAGTTCTTTTATTGTGATATGTATGAGGGTTGATCAAAAAGTTTCCAGAATTAATATAAAATAAAGGAGAATAACTAAAAATTATTATTCGTTTTTCTACCTAATCTCCTTCTAAATTGATATACTTAAAGCAATATCTTTCAAGACCCCTTAATCCAATTGAAAAAAATCGTCTCAAAAAAGCGTCTACCGCAGACATAACCTCCTCATTTTCGAATTTAATGCCAAAGACAAATTCTTTTAAAACGGCAAAAGATAGAAATCACTGGGGGTAAGTACCGATGAATATGGAGGATGTTCCATCAGTTCAAACCCTGCGTGATTTGCTGGCAGCGAGCGCAAATTCAAACTTGTGCGCGGGGGCGTTGTTTTAATGAAAAGTACACGCACACTAAATTTACCCCGTCCTTTTATTCATCGCATAGTGAGGCATTATATGAACCGGTAATTGTCAGCCCTTTATTTAAATAATCAATTAGATGTTTCCATGAGCGTTCCAGAAGACAGTGGCCATAACTTTGCCGGACACAAAAACTGGTTCTTTTTTTTTTTTCATTTTTTCCATCACCACGATGGCCTTCTCTGCCCTATGAATTGTTTTTTCTTGTCAAAATGGCACACCAACGTTTCGTCCATAATTACAAATCGATATAAATACAAATAAATTCATATCAGTTCGCAAGGCAAGATTTTTCATTGAAATCGTGACGCGCATTTCTTTCACTTTATCCAACATATGGAAATCTTTTTAAAATGTAATGTCCGATAATATTGATTAACCACTACCAAACGAAATCTTTACACTCAGCTATAAAACAAATGGTCACACCACAATTTCTTCAAATTTTCTGACGTTTTCATCAGTGGTAGATCGGGAAGGCCTCCGGAGCGACTTGATCTTGGCAGATAATTCTTCCACGTTTAAATTGCGAACACAAAAATGCAACTGTCAAATATGATGGAGCATCAACCCCTAAAGTAGCTCTTACAAAATTTCTTTAGTATATAGATTTTTCACAATGAAATATTTAATTATGGCGCGAATTTCAGTTATACCCACTTTTCTCTCAACGTATCACAAACTTAAACAATTTATACATAAAAGGTACAATGCAGCAATTCAAATCGATATATTCAATGGGTTTGATGTTAAAAATAAAAATAAAACTATCCATCCATATATCATAACTAGAAATATCTATTTCTGGAAACTTTTTGGCCAATCCTCGTGTATATGTGAAAGTATGTCACGAAATGAAAGCATATGGTTGAATTAATTACATTGAATTTTTCCATGCATGGCATAAGTTGATAAGTTAAAATCAACAGATTTTCAAGGGCACAGTTTAAAAGTTTATTCCTGATCAAACCATAAAATGAGATGTCGCGTCTCTATGATGCCTAACAGCCTGTTCTTATATGCCTGATACTGTTGAGTGAGTGGCATCAATCAGCCATAGTAAAACCTATAAGCAACCTGATTTAACTCCAGATTTTACCAAAACAAGGTTGAGATTAGACCATGTGCAAGGCCTTTAAGGAGACCAAGTTGATAACTTGGAAATAAAGTTTAAAATGGAACACTTTTTACTTAGTATGAATAGGTAGAATAAGCACTATTGACCTCCTAAGAAGAAAAGACACTAATGTACTGCTACTAATGTAGCAGAAGTACCATTATAATTAAAAATAAACAAACAGAATAAGCAATGGTTATTCTTTTTGTTTTAACCAACACTCCCAAGTTTCTAAATTGATTTTAAATTAATGAATATTTAACAATTTTTTTTGCATTTTCTATGTTATCAAAATCGACTTGTGCCTTTTTTTTCTAAGGAGGGCAGACTACATGTAACACTATAAAAAATGAGGTTCAATACCATTCACATGGAGCAAGAGATAAAGGAAGTAGTGGTCTGTAGTGAAAATTGTATGGAAGATTATGCTTTTCCCTGAATCGGGAAAGATGGAAAACAAAGAAAAAATAGTCCTTAAAAGAATGCATATATTCATAATACTATTTTGGAAAGCATATCCCAAATTGGACCATAGTGAGATTATGTTAATATACGAACGAGCTCTGCTTGGCTTATCTAGCTAGTTTCCCATTAATTTCCCTAAACTCTTTGTTACTAGTGGCAGTTTGTATGTGGTAACAACAATCATGCTATCATTCCAAACCTCTTGGCAGCATGAATCATTAAATACAGTCTGTCTAAAATCCATTATTTAAACCAAATCTATGATTGTGATAACATTCAAAATTCTAATTCAAACTGTATCTCATTTAACACTCAAGAGGTCAGCGATCCAAGGCTGACTTTGTACTTCTGTATGTTACTCATTAAATCTTCCATGGAATACTTAACATACATACAATACCAATCAGTAACAATCTAACCATACCATTATGTACATTCCTTAAATGTAAAGTTAATTTATCTAAGTACTGTCACACTAAGCAAACATTGCCCTTATTAGTTCGCCTTTTTGGTTATATTACCAAAAGGATGTTTTGCACAAATCTGACAGATTCAGTGACATTGTAAAAATATGGTTCCACTCATGCAAAAGTCATTATCATTTTGTAAAAATCAGCAAAATGATTGTAAACCTCATTAGCTGTCTTAATCCTTTTACTTTCATAATAGATATGTATGTAACATACACAAACAAAGACAAAGATTTACAATCTTAGATAAAATCCAAAGTAGAAGAAATACTGTATATATGCTCTTTTCTTATTTGTGTTCTATGTAAATGAATAGCTTTTGTTTGCATAAAAGCTACTTGTACTTTCTTCACAAGATGTTTGCCAGTATTATATTGTAAAAAAGTATGTAATCAATAATATTTTCTTAGGTTTTCGCGATTACTATACATAGCAATTAAACAACTTTTAACGGTTTAAATCGCGTATATTTGACATTATTTATATCCCGACGTTATAAGTCACCCCGTGACCACGTCCACTGCAAAGTGTTCGAAACGTCGGGATATAAATAATGTCAAATATACGCGATTTAAACCGTTAAAAGTTGTTTAATTGCTAAGTATGTAATCAAGTTCTTACAGAAACTATAAATTTTCTAGCATGCATGTTTATTACGGAAACACTGTAATATATAAATATTACAGTATAATAAAATTATAATATTTGACAGCTAAAAGGCTAATTGTCTGAAATGCCACGATTTAAAGTTGTAAGTATTTTAAAAAAATAATTGAAGCAATGTATATAACGTAAAATTTTAAATAACTCTCAATTATACTTCATGCATCATTCCAGTCATTTTAAGACTATTAAATCCTACAAAAATTAATTGTATTGGTTGTAGGAATCAAACTACAATTTGCCAACATTTTCCCAATACACCTTTAAATCAGAATTTCTTATATTTTGGGGCAAATCTAAGATCTTTGTAAATTGCACGATAGTCTAGTCCCTATAAATCCCTTAATGTGCCACCAGCTTAACAACACATAACCACATTTGTCTATAAATAAAATAAATATTGACTAACCATTACTAGAGGCTTACACCTTAGAGTGCATGCCTTATAACAACATATTGCATCCACTAGTGGTCACATCACGAGTCGAAACACTAAATGGTCACTTACTTTACATTGTCACATAACTGGTGTTATATCAATCAGGTACTGTACTGACAATTTATCATCAATGATTAATTTACACCCTTCAGTTCAACAAAGCCATAATTCGTTTTATGTTGAAATAGTTGTCACACATATATCGTCTTGTGTTTAGGGCCAAATTTGAGAACATTATAACCAAAAAATCATTTGTCATTTTGTATATTTCTTTTCAAAAGAAGTCTAAAAAATAATGACAATAAAAATATTATAAAAAGTAATAATGATTAGGATTTATTTTAATGATGTATAAAGAATTTAATGATATACTATTAAGACAAATAATAAAATAGTGTTATAAAATATATTTTTTTTAAATTTCAATGTTATCCAACATTTTACAGTTTTTTTACTCTCCTGAAAAGTTATAATTTTCGGTTTACGGTTTTATTTCACTAAGGGTGTGAATTATGATCATACAAGAGCTCTCATCTTAGAACTGATGACATTTTCTTATTTGATATCACTTCACAACACTTTCTTCATGGGAAATCTTGAGGCTATTCAATTTTTCACTATAATCACTGCACTAAATGACTGACGATATGAGGCACTGTTTCAAGTATCACTGTATCACACGGCTGTTGCATGTCAACCGATCGGTTGTGTTCACCCGAGCGCTGAGGCCGTATGGTAGAGTTGCATGAGGACTTGCACGTGTATGGGCAGACACGAGAGACGGTCATGTGTGTTCCCATCTAGAGCCAGCCATGATAACGCGTTGTAGTTTTCTAGGACATATCTGGAAAAGAAATAGAATGTTAGTAAAATTTGGTGAAAAGGATGTAGGAGAATTGGACACATAAGTTAAAACAAATAACTTCAAGCTTAGTCCTTTTGATAATAATTGTGTCATCTTATTTTTAAGATAATACAATAAAAAAAATCTTGTTTTTTTAATATTCCACTAAGGTCTCAAAATATCTAGGATATTAGAATATTAGAAATTAGAAAAATAAGATCTCTTTTCTAAGATAATGTAAAAATAAGCAAAAATTTTTTTTTTAGATATATGTTTTTGTATTTTGAATTACTAAATATGTACCTATGAATAATTTGCAAAAAACTCAAAAAAATGCAGATTTGTGCAGAAATGTTCCAAAATTTTTATATCATTGAATTCAGGAATCGTCAAGATTGCGGTATTCATGGGCAAGTTACCTGAGCACGTCAGTGGTGGTCTGCGAGTCGAGCGGATGGATGTTGTGGTCTCTTCTCTGCGTGAGCGATGTGAAGTCGTCGCTGGCCTGCACGGAGCCCGCGTGCAAGTGGAGCGCGTTCTTGAGGAACGCGGGGCACGCGTCGCGCAAGTGCGCGCACCCCGCCCACCACCACGCCGGCATCGCGTCTAGGGGCGCTGTCGATACCGTGTAGCCGAGAGCTAAGGGTTGCTGCAGTACTGTGCCCACTTGTTCCTGTCAACAGTGAACGATAACAGTTATAGAATGGGAGATTGATGTCAAAAGTTGTTATACTAGAATTACGAACTGGATGTGAGCATTATTATTTGCGTAGTTTTTATGCAGTTTTGAAGCTGGCATACTAACAAACTGGTATTATTTCAGTATGCCAGTGTTCCAAAATTTGAATTCAGAGTACTGAAAAAAATTGAGTTTGAGGTAAAAAGTTGTGTGTCTGCCTTTCTCATGGGGAAGACTTGTATTGGATTTTGAAGAAAACAATGGTTTACCTAAAAAAATCGTTAATTCAGTAAGTTGTACTGCTTCCAAGAGCGTTTACGACAGTCTTCATGCGGTTTGGCATGGAATCAATCAACTATGTGTGGAATGTTCTCCCACTCGAGGAAGACCTCGATGGCAGTTTTCAGCTCATGCAAGGAGCTGGGTGGTGAGCTTGAACACGCCTCTTTAATTCATCTCATAAATGCTCTATGGGATTTATATGTGGGCTTCTTGCTGGCCATTCCAGGAGTGTGATACCGATGTTATGAAGGTATTCTCTGACGATTTCTGTAGTGTGCGCTCTTGAATTATCATGCATAAAAATTAAATCTAGGCCAACAAACCCAGCATACGGCATCACATGGCTCTAGTTATTGACGAATGTCACGGTCGCCATTTAGTGGTGGCAGCCATGGTCCCGTCACAACCTGAAGTCCCTTCCTTTTGCCTTCCGCGGAAATTTCTCCCCAGATTGTCCATGACCCCCTGCCATTACTCACTTTCTCTACAATACAACACTGCACAAAACGCTCTCCCTGTCTTTAGAACATCTTCTTCCTTCCATCATTACCATACAGTATAATCCATTCATCGTACTTGGTACTTGGTACCAAGAGTACTTGGCTCCATTGACGTTGAGTTCAATGCAAATATTTGCGCGCAAATTAAAGGCGTGCCATTCGGTGATTTCGTATCAGTTGCATAAAATGTAGGGTGGCTCTATTCAAGTGTATGGAAGTGTATTAGCCACGTCGACCACTCTTGTGAAAGTGCAAATAAAATACTGGGGTTTATTAAAAGGACACTATCAAATCACAAAAAGGACAAATCACTATCCTTAAATTAAGTGTCTACTTTAAGGAGCCATCTACATTGATGTTTGTTTAACGCCTTCATTTGCAGCAGGTTCGAATTATGTTCTCAAATTTGGAATTCAATATATAACATACATCGGGTCAGAATTGAGAGGATCCAACGCTATTTTACAAGTCTCAGTACAAAAAATTGAAAATAAGTACATCTTGGGGACTACAACGAACGTTTATCTTACTTTAATTGCACTGGAAGAGAGGCATAATTACCTTAATATTGCACATTTACGTAAATTAATGTCCACTTGATGGTAAGTGGATACTGTCATCCATAGACATCCATGATACATGTCAATATTAATTCAGAATGAGAATCGTTGGCACGCCCCCGGATGTGCTGCCTAAGGAATGAATTGGGAAAATGGGGAGAGATAGGAGGGGATGGGAATGGGCTCTGGCACTACTCAACTCACTACCGAAATACGTACCTAAGTATGAGTACATTGGGGAAATACGATAAAAGTGGGAAATGCAGTACATTTCAAGGTAGCGTTCTGTGAGAGAGGGGTAAAGTGGCCAGTCGAGTGCGCCCAGCGGCTGCGGGAATGCAGCGTGCACTCTCCCTCTAAAAGTGCGCTTCGGCTTATCGGTTTCTATTTAGATCACATAAAATTTTATACTTTGTTCTCCCGTAAGAGGCTACAATATGTGTGTATTATAATGATTATCATGCTTGTATAGAATATAAATGTATGGGTGTCGTAGGCGAAACTAATAACATCAAATAAAAATAAATATAGAGGAGTAATGTAATTATATATGTGAGGAAGGTAGTGTACATAGTATGTATGTGTGTAAAGTGTAATATTAACGTAATTATATATGTGAGGAAGGTAGTGTAAGTATGTATGTGTGTAAAGTGTAATATTAACATAATTATATATGTGAGGAAGGTAGTGTACATAGTATGTATGTGTGTAAAGTGTAATATTAACGTAATTATAAATGTGAGGAAGGTAGTGTACATAGTATGTATGTGTGTAAAGGGTACAATTAAGTATGGGGAGTAGCTTAGTTTTAACCGTGAGGGGAGGGTAGTGTAGTATAGTGTAGTGTTGTATTCAAGTTCGGGGATAGTGTTGTATTTAAACAAGACATGTAATGCAGTATTATTCAAGTATGGGTCGGGGTATTATTCAAGTGTGGGAAAGCGGACAGTGTAGTATTCAAGTGTTGGGATGTGTGTAGTGTAGTATGTGTGTGTGTACACTGACCGCGTGCTGGTCGTCGCCGTGGTGGTAGTGGTCGTGCGCGGGCTGCCGCTGCGGGCTGCCGTCGCGCGAGGCGGCGTCGTTGCGGCGCGGCGAAGCACGCGGGCTGTTCTGCGCCCACATGTGGAACGTGTCCAGCAGCAAGTCCGCCATGTTCTCCTCGCCCTCCTCCTCCTCGCCCATGTCCATGTTGAAGAACATCATGTCATTGTCCTCGCCGTTCACAATAGGCTGCTCGAACGGCATCTGGTTAGACTGTAAATCAACCAGACAAGATCAAAATCGCTTTTTTGTTCTCAATACCAACGGTACCAGATCAATACACTTTGTTCATCATAGCAATATAATGTATTATTATTGAGAATACTTATTGTCTATTAAATCAAAATGATGTAATTTTGATGTGAATACATTTTTAAAATCGATATCTAGTGAGATGATAAGTGCGGATCTTGCAATATGAGTGATATGATTTGATTTCTTAATGTTAGGTGGGGTACGACCATTCATACGAAATTCAGAATGTAGAATGGAGATCTATAAAGCATGCGAGCGAAAATAAAATCGTTTTTACGAGGGGTTCAAACGTGATTTCTATGAATAGCAACGAAACTGTTACAACAATTGAGAATCATCAGTTGCTTTATTCACTACACCCACAATAAGCAATAAATCAGAAAATAATAATTGGTATAACTATATAATTATATATAAAATATAATACAATAACTGTATAATAATAATTGGTAACGCTTATAGAATTGTCTCGTACACATTCTTGTTTATGTCCATTTAAATCCTCGTAAAAATATTTTTTGCGAATTTAACATGTCACTTTACACAACTGCGTGGTGTCAAACTTGGGGACCACGAGTATGTGCGTAGCGGTGACGTCTCTTGGCGTGTGGAGATGAGACTGTAAGGAGGCCTGCGAGAAGCACTCGTCGGCTGTGAAGCGCTCGGGCATGAGCCGGAGACGAGTCCGGCTCGGTGGAGATTAAACACGCGGGTTACTATACATACCTGCGTGGTAGCAGAGGTGGGGAATACGAGAATATGCGTGGCGGTGACGTCTCTCGGTGTGTGGAGATGCGACTGTATGGAGGCTTGCGAGAAGCGCTCGTCGGGCGTGAACCGATCGGCCATGAGCCGTAGGCACGAGTCCGGTTCGGTGGAGACTAGGCACGCGGATAGTATGCACGGTGCCGCCGGGTATAGGGCAGCGCAACTTCCGCATAGTTCGCGGAGTACGCCGCCCGCTCGGACCAGGTTCTTGCGGGATAGTAGCCATGACCAGCCTGCGATACAACACGGTAATTGAGCAGGATTCAAGAATTGACAACTGATGTCCTTAAAAATGATTAGACAAATGGACTAGGTTAATGAGATAAGGCCTACTATACTGACATAAACCAAATTAGTTATTAAAAATAGCAGGCCAATCAAACAATTAGGCCTACACGAAAGAGCAATTGGAGACGTAATACAAATAAATTGTTCTTGTTGTTAAAAATATTAATTTAAACACGGAAAGCCACCCACATGAATGAGGGATTGGAGACTGTTGACATAAATGGTGGTAACCATTAATCATTTAGAAGACTGCCAGTCTATCGGTCGCCTTTTCTATAAAATGTGTCTATAGAAGTGGACTCAATATAAATTTCTAAATTTTTGCGTTTTGTACACATTTTATATTGTAAATCGAGTCTGAACGCGTAAAATTAAAGGTTTTTATTTAATTTTACGCAAGGTTTTGTTTGTTGTTGTTTAGTTCAACTCGTGACCACGGCTGGTGTAACTCGTGCCGAAGGTAAACAAAAACCTTTAATTTTACGAGTTCAGACCCAATTTACAATATAAAATGAAGTAGACTCACCCTTGAGCTCGCCGTGTCCAATCCGTCCGAGCCTGCCGACGACGAGCCGCCAGGGCTGTGCTGCCTGGCTCATAACGCCCAGCATGAAGTCCATTAGTTTCGTCAGGCCGAGCCGGCGGGCCGGTGCCGACCGACGGCGACGAGATCTGACAACATACACGTTACTATGCAGTCCCATTCTACACAGTGGCATTAGAATAAATAATAACCATATAGAAATAAAACTCGCGCGCCGCACGCGTTCAAGATCGCGCGATGTTAGCCTACATATTCGCATAGTATACAGTGAAAATTTTCACGAGTTATATCCAACTTAATGCAGACACGCGATGCAGACACCACAATGAAAAAATAACTGACTGTTAGATGAAATTAACTTTATTCTACAGCCAAAAAGTTCCATGTTCAAATATTGTTTACGTAATTGGCCAGTTTCGGAAATTTTCAGTGTGACCTATGTATTGTTTTATGAAAAGAGAGGCTGATAATGGCGGGGTAATTAATTTAAAATTGTATGAAACGAACAGCAGCGACAATGCATACTTCTGAGGCCACTGTGAGACGAATTAAGAGACGACGTAAAAGATGCAAGAAATTCCGAATTTCTCAGTTTTTCGAACTGCTGGTAAAAATAAAAGGCATAAATTATATTACTAAACTTATTTTTTTCGTTTCAAACAAACCTTTGATCTAAAGTATCGAAATATAATACACATATAACACAATAAGTAATTTCGTGGGAAACTATATCCATGCGCGGACTCATCTCTTCCACAGACATCCAGCGCTCTTTTTACGTGACGATACCTATATATGGTATTATTTATTCTAATGAGTGGCCACAAATTGGAAGATAAAAAAAAATCTCGTACACATATTGACAGAAATTCTATTTATTTGCTATCGGATATAATACCATCCCAAGAAGCCAATTCAGTATAAATGTACACAAATTGGGTGTGACAGGTGTATGACCAGTGGAAGACTTCATTAAAGGATTTAGTTCGACAATTTTTTAATATTTATTTATTTTAAATAATCATGTAGATTCCTCTATATCCTTTTGTCGCAAAACAAAGCATTCGCTAAATGTGCCGCTCGTAAAAGATATGCTACAGCTTTGTAGCACAATAATAATGTATACTGTATACACAATGTATAGTTATCTATACATAAATGTATATATGAACCAGGAAAATGGAAATTGTTACGAAGATATAGCGGGTCATTTTTCATGAAGTTTTGCGAATGGATTGTTTTGCGACAAAAGGCTCTATATTATGTATTAAATAAGGTAGCACGTTCCTCGACCAAATTATAGATATTACGAGCTATTTCATATATGAAAAGATAAAAAATTTAACTTGTAATTTTAATTTGCCGCCATTACAAAAAGTCAGCTTCCAAACAGTATATTACTCCCGCCAGTGATCAGTGTTGCCAGAAATAAAGCACGTTAAATTCATACGTTCAAAAGGGCCGCGAACTTTTCCGACTGCCTATTTATCTAAGATATATTTCTCTTAACACTACTAAATTAAAAAATAAAGTTCGTAGTACACGGAAAGAGCATGACGCTCGGCTCGCTGTTCGACTGGGCCACGAGGAGTGTCATGTGTGCATACCTGGCGGGCACGTGTATGTTGATGGCGGCGGTGTCGAGCAGCTCGCCGCGCGCGTCAGTGGCGGCGGCAAGCAGCCAGCGTTGGTCGTGCGAGAGGCAGTACGATAGGTAAAGCACGGCGCTTGGCTCGCCACTCGACGTGCCCCATGTCTCCGCCACCTCCTTGAGTGCCCGCGGGGGCGCTAGTACCCACGCGGGGGAGAACAGCTTATATGCCGCGCGGTTTTTCTCCTGGACAGACAACATAAAGTTCCTTGTTTATTGCGTTTTTTTAAAAGAAGGTCTATTGTTCAAACAATCAATATCGTTCAACATCGCAAACCTCACTCAATGCATCTGTTCATATGCAGTAACTCATTTTCGTTCATTACGGGAGGCTCAGACGGATCGGACACGGCGAGCTCAATAGTTAATCTACTTCATTTTATATTGTTAATTTTTATATACAAGGACACAAATAGGATTATTTTTCATTATCTGACAAAATTTTAATATGCTCAAATCTCAACAACGCGGCAAGGTCTTTTTATTTAATTTTTATTTTAGCAAGTCTTAAGCGCGAACAGTGTACGGTACGGTCGTCAAGACAGTTTATACCGCGAACCCGAAATTTGTGGAATGAACTACTTGCTGAGGTTTTCTTGCTACGCTACGACATGGGGTTCTTCAAGACAGCTGTTAATAGGATTTTAGCAGCGCAAACGCATACTGATGTTGCAGGTATCTATGGCCGGCAATAACTACTTTCCATCACGTGGACCGCATGCCAGTCTGCCACCTTCAGCATAAAAAAAGGTTGGCGTTGGCTGCGGTGCGACTCTAGCGTTAAAGGTTAGTGACCACTATATTACAAACTTTTAATGTTTGATGGTCTTAAACGCTTTAGTTAAAAGCTCGAGTCCAAAACGGTTAAAGTTCAATAGCAGTAACATAGTGCGCCAACGCCCGAGCGCTCAAGCGTTAACGTTAGTTTCAACAACACTAGCTGAATGCGAGGGCACGAAGGTCTCCCCCAGCGCTCCTCACCTCGCCATCCAAACCCTATGGCGAGTTACCTTACTCTAGTATACTCACGTCTTTGGAGTTGAGGAACAGGTTAGCATTGGCTGCGGTCCCGAAGCCAGTGAGAGATTTGCCGTTAGCGTGGTGCTGTAGAAGCCTCCTGGCGCCGGTAAACACACTGAACGCAAGCGCACGGAGTTCTCCCCCCGCACCTTCCGCGGTCCTTACGCCGCCGCCAACGCCCCACGTCTCGCACACGCCTTCTAGCGAAATTATCTGCAACACAAATATCAAGATTAGTGGAGTGATAGTCAATGGAGAAGTTGACTATGTTTAAAACAAGCGGCTTTTTCGTATTTAAATAAAAATGTATGCTAAAATAATACGTATGGTGAATTTTTTAAATTTGTAGAAAAATTTATTGAGATAAAGCTACTCAAAATTTTAAACGCGCTACTCGCAGCGATGCATCACAATATATACAATGCTTAAAAGACCTTATTTTACAATGTTCGACAGAGAGAATTAGGAAGCAGCTATGTGTCGTTTTTATGTAAATGTATTATGACATCACAAGCTCTTTGATCAACATCTAACTTTGAACTGCATAATAATTTGAATGCTAAATTTGAACTCCGTCATTTATAATGATATCGTACAAAATACACATTTTTTAGATTTTTTTAAACCTCATTAGTCAGAAATTTAAAAAAGGTGAACTTCTCTATTGTGGTCTACAAATATCTGAACTAAGCTATTTGAAATCCTCATATAATAAATGCCATATCTATTTTTTAATGTTTCGTAATATGTTTCTTTTAGTCTGTAAATACTTAAGTCAAACATACCTATTATAGTCTAGCCATAAATATTGTTACAAAGAAAACATTAACATTTTTTACATTATTATTTTATTAGAAGAAGTTGTGTTATTTTAAAATAAATAGGTAAGCATTGTAAAAATATAATGTCTATTCGAAATGGGCACCATTTGCTTTTAAACAATCTTTCAAATCTTGTGAGCAGTTTTCAATTGAAAGATGCACCCTTTCCATGAGAGAATTGTCAACCGTCACCCTTATGGATTGTTTTAGGCATTCAATATCATCAAGGCGTTTAGAGCATAACAGACCTTGACAACAGCGTGACAGCTCTAAAACAGACCATCAATCAAATCGAGCGGATTAAGACCGGGACTAGATAACGCCCAGTCTTCGGCTCTAATGAAGTCGAGAATATTCCTTTCTAGCCACGCTTATTTTGAGCGAGCCTTATGATGACCTGGTGCAGAGTCTTGCTGAACAGACCATTCTTGGTTATGGAACAGGGTGTTGTTAAGAGGCTTTACGACCTTCTCAAGAATGGTATCATGATACACTTGAGCTGACGTTTTAATACCTTTTTCACAAAATATGGTTCAGTCACGGCTTGATAGCTAACACCCCACCAAACCATCATTGAAGTCGGATAATGGCTACGTTGTACCCTATTGACCAATTGAGCAGCTTCTCTAGAGTTATGAACATAAACTGGGTCATTCTGCTTGTTAAAATGTTCCGCAATGATGAACATTTTCTCGCACGTAAATAAGATTTCTCTGTGAGCTCCCTTTGCGTACCGCCGAAGCAGTTGTTTTGATTTGTCAACCCTATTTTTCTTTAAATTATCAGTTAAGAAATGACCAGTACGTATTTTGTAAGCAGCAAGTCCTAAATCATCTTTTAAAATACGTGACATGTCACGTATATATTCATCTCTCTCGATAAAATATTTTGCTTCCGGACGGGATTTCTTTAGATTCTCTCCTTCACAGCTTTAATCGTCTGTTTAGTACGAATGGTGCGGGGACGGCCAGACCTTTTTCTGTCACAAACAGAGGACGTTTCAATGGCCCTACCAGTAGATCGATACACAAACATTCGGCTAATACCAAGCGGATGGAGAATTTTAAAAACTGCATTTGACTACTGTATGTGTACAAAACACGAAAATCTACAGCTAAAACATCTTACCTTGATAAGTGGGTTATGGTGGTGCAAATGTTGATGTGCTCTGGCAGCCAGCTTCAACAACGCGTGTAGAGCATGTGCTCTATGCGCGTGCGCAGCCGGCGGCTCTACGACGTACACCACTAAAGCCGGAGCACCGCCCTCGTCAGCCTCCCATGAACCACCATTACAGTTACCACTTGAACTATTCGGAAAACCCCCTGTATTCGACGATGATTCACTCTCGGATTCACTTTGTCCAGGGGTGGAAGGATGGTCGGGGGTTGAAGGCGGTCTCATAGGTGATGGAGCAGGTCTTTCTGGTCTTTCCGTCTGAGGTTTACTGTCTTCAAACAAGGATTTATCCACATTTAACGCTAGTAACTGCGGCACTAAGCTCGTTCGGAACGTCTCAGCGTAAGCTTTGATGTAATCCCCGAGTCTTCCCGGTGGTAACTCTCCTGTCCACTCCTCGCAGTTCACGTCTCTTTCTCTTTCACTGGGGGCTGTTCTTACGATGCCATCTCTTGCTAATCTTGTGATAGGTTGATGTCGGCCAAGTCTGCAGGATTCGTAAGCCGTTGAAAGTTCTCTAAAGAAGGTACGTAATGGTTCCGTGAGTACTTCGCCATCTGCGGCTAGGACTACGTACGCGACGTCTCTAGAGTAGGAGTATGGTTCGAGGGCAAGTCTTTCCCAGTGCCTAAGTGCGTAAGGGGATAATGATATCCAGTCTCGATCGTGTCCTACGAGTAGTGGTGGGACTGGTTGTGGTTCGCAGAGGTCCTCGTTGCCTCTACCAGCTAGTCGGTGGAATTGTCGCCATGTTAGTGGCCCAGAAACCCCATCCCACATGCGTGCGCCGCAACAACGCTTTTGTATCGCATCTTGCAGGAGAGGTCGGAGACGGCGCATTAATCTGATTAATAAAGAGAAATTTTGATTATTTCGATTGCTAAGATTTATTTTATGTTCAAAGAGCTTAGTTTATCTGAAGTGTTAAAGGTGCAGTCAGACCAAGAACGAGAAACGACGAACTATTTTTTCGCCCAAGACACGTACGTACAAATTCCAAAAGACAACGATTGAAAGATAGAAATAGTTCAACGGTCTTATTAGAAGCGAGGGTCCTCGCTGTAGTTTTATCGCCCAGCGATAACAGAGTCAAAAGAACTCGCTCAGTAACACTCGCCTGCAATGAGACGGTCAACTTCAAATTAATGTGCGCAAACGGAGGAGGGAACTGAGTGAGTTGCTTCTAGTCGTCGCTGTCGCTTGTTTCATTCGTTTCTCGCCCAGCGACATAAAACCACGTAGCGAAGTTACCTTTACTGGACGAACTGTGTGCTCGCTCTTCGTTACTCGTTTATAGTTGGATTACCTGCTATTCAATAGCTGAACTATTGTACTAAAAGGGAATAAATACTATTTCAGGGTACGGTAAATAAAGTACCTGATAATGTACCCTGACTTAAGGTTAAACTATATTTAACCTGAATTAGTACTGATCATGTCTCCGAGAGATCTTAATAGCGACTTTTAAATAAAGTAAAGCGCCATCTATCGCTATTTTTTGTAGACTAAACCTATTGCCAGTTGAAGATCATTGCAAATCTTATCCGCTCATCTCTCCTCGTTGTTAGTCTAACAGACATCGGTGATAGTGATGTTACCTGACGACGTCTTTGGAGGAGCGCGGCGCGCGGGCAGATATAAACGGCCAGCGGTGCACCGAGCCGCCGCAAGCTGCGCCCGCCGCCGCGCGTAGCGCCCGGGCTGCCGCCGCGCCGCCGTCAGAGTACCTACACGATATAAACACATATGTATTTGAAAAATCGAGTCATTAGATGTGTACCCAACGTAGGATACACACACAAAAACACACAATAATAAACAACAAGAAGTATTTTAAAAGCGATAATTCTTTCAATACAACGACGATCACTACAAAACCCATTTAATTTAATCCCATTAACATTTAATTTAAAACACATTTAATCACTATTTATTTAAACATCTGGAACTTCCCCCACACCAACAGACAAATTACGATTTCTAAATAAAATATAATGTATGTTGTATCGATCAGCTATGTATGCGTAACTAACATTATAGGACTTGTTAAATTTGTAACTGCAGGCAGTCTCCAATAAACATTCAAACAGTAAACACGTTCTCTGTCATTTGTCTCCTAATCAAAGGTGAAATGAACCTTAAGCCATCTGTGTAAAGAACATAATGGCCTGCATCGAGCCGGATACCGATTGAATAGGCGCACACCTGCATTGACCGCTAATGGCGAGAAGATAACAACCCACAGTGAAAAAAGTTAATATTACGTGAAAGTTAAATACGTTTCAATCAATTATTGAACATTTACAGTGCAAACTTGTTTTTGACTTATTAAACCGGGTGAACAATTTAATTATCTACACAGTGGTACAATTTTCGTGCATAAAAATTAAAATACAACCATGGAAACAGCAGAACAAATTTTAAGTGAATTGGAGGATTTACATGGCTGCATTGTTAAATCACAAGACAACTTTAAGAAATGTCCTAAGGTACGATTAACAAAGGGATACCTAGATTCTAAAATAGAGTGCCTTGACGATTACTGGACATCTTTTAGGACGGCACATAGCAGTTTATTGAAAATTGTAACAAAGGAACAACGAAAACACTTAGAATACTTTAGTAAAGATGTGTTTTATTCGTGTGAAGAACGTTACTTGCAAACAAAGGCCGATATGAAAGATTTAAAAGAAACTTTAACAGTGCCGACCATGAAACAATCTGAATCACATGGCGTCAAATGCCAGCAGTTAGAACCTCAAGTGAAATTGCCTATGATTAGTATCCCGACTTTCTCGGGTAATTATGAAGATTGGCCAATGTTCCAAGATCTGTTCCTTTCGCTTATCCATGGAAACGCCACACTTAGCAGCGTGCAAAAACTACATTATTTAAAGTCCTGCGTCACAGGTGAAGCTGAAGCGTTACTCAAACACGTTCAGGTGACAGAGAGCAATTACAATCAAGCGTGGGAGACTCTAAAAGAACGGTACAGCAACAAACGTGGTATTGTCACATCAATCATGAAACGTCTTTTCAACCAGAAGAAGGCGCTAACTCAAACTGCAACAAATATAAAGTCTTTGCACGACACTACCAAAGAATGTCTTAACAATTTAAAAAACTTAAATGTTGACACGAGCTCATGTGACTTTTTCGTCATTTTTTTGATTGTACAGAAGCTAGACATAGAATCGCATAAAGAGTGGGAGGAGTATGTCAGCAGAGAAGAAGGCGATGAAGTACCAAACCTATCCACACTGATGAAATTTTTACAAACAAAGTTTCGTACACTTGAGCTTATTGCATCGACTACTTCAACAACCAAGGAAACATCAACTGTACGTTCTTATCACATATCTACTACTCAGAAAGTTTGTTCACTATGCAACGAAGACCATGCACTTTTCCACTGTAAACAATTTGGTAAAATGAATTCAAAAGATAGAAGTGAATTCGTCAAAAGGAAACCACTATGTTTTAACTGCCTTACTTCCGGACACTCAGTCAAAGCATGCCGATCATCAACCTCATGTAGAAAATGCAACAAACGTCATCACACTCTTCTTCATCAACCATGCACTACGAGCACCCAAGGTCAACCAAGCAATGAAACACAACCAAGGGTATTACATTCCAATGTAGAAGAGATAGAAAATGTACAAATTAACGCAGTAATGACGTCACAAACTTACACATCAAAAAATAGTATAGCACTATTGGGGACGGCAATAATCACAGTTCGAAGTGAGAACGGCAACTCCACAATTTTAAGAGCTCTTATCGACCCTGGTTCGCAAGGTTGTCTCATAAGCGAAAGAGCTGCACAAACACTGAAGGCCAGAAGGTATCCAGCAAGAGGTAACATCGTTGGCGTTGGATCTAATGTTTCCAAAATCAATCAAGTAGTTCAGATAGAAGTTATATCAGGATATCAAGAGAATTTCAGCCTCAAGGTGAAGGCCTACGTCATTTCAAAACAATTAACTACAAAAATCCCAACAAAAACGATTACGTCACACAACTGGCCCCATATAACGGGACTCACCCTGGCAGATCCGAAATTCCATACACCAGGACCTATCGACATACTACTAGGGGTCGATGAATACGCACAAATTTTACAAAATGACATAATCAAGGGCCCCCCAGGGACCCCTTGCGCTCAAAAAAGTAGCTTAGGGTGGCTTCTATTCGGAAGAGTTCATGACAACTCCGATGAAGAATCTTCAATCATTGTAATGCATCAGCAAATAGAAGTTGAAGATATGTTAAAAACACTGTGGGAAGTAGACACAGATTTCAAACGAAAACTGACAAAAGAAGAAGAAATATGTGAGAATATTTACAACCAAACATACACGAGAAACGAAGAAGGTAAATACGTAGTTAAATTACCTTTCAACACATACAGTCCACAGTCGCCAGATGGTAACACCAGAGAAATGGCTTTGAGAAGATTATTACAGCTAGAAAGAAGATTAGACAAGTTACCAGAACAAAAGAAGGCCTACAGTGAAGTGATTGAAGAATACATGAGTTTAGGACATATGGAAGTAATACCAGACAGCGAAATTAACCAGCGTTCAGTTTATTTGCCTCATCACGCCGTGTTGCGTGCCGACAAAGACACGACAAAAGTGCGTGTTGTATTTGACGCTTCGTGCAAAAACTCTAACGGCATATCACTCAATGACGAACTCCTAGTGGGTCCAGTCTTGCAAGAAGACCTAAGAAGCATTATTCTACGATGGCGCATGCACAAGATCTGTTTCGCAAGCGATATAGAGAAAATGTATAGGATGATTCTTCTTCAAAGGGCTGATACAGACTTCCAGAGAATATTATGGCGTCAGCATGCTTCTCACAACAACGAAGTCAAAGACTTTCGTCTTTTAACAGTAACTTTCGGCACCGCATCAACACCTTACCTCGCTGTAAAAACACTCATGCAGATTGCAAACGACGAAGGTGAGAATTTCCCAGTCGCAGCACGAACGATACAAGAAGACTTTTATGTCGACGATATGATGTCTGGCTGCGACACCATTGAACAAGCAATCGAAGCCAGTAAACAATTACGACCCATTTTGAGAAAAGGAGGAATGACACTTCTAAAATGGTCTTCCAACAGCGCAGAATTCCTAAAATCCATCGAACCTCAGGAAAGATCAGTCAGAGCAAATATTGATTTGAAACTAGACGGCACTGTAAAGGCCTTAGGTCTCTCATGGAATCTAGCAAGTGACGCATTTCAATACAAGTTAACGTTACCACCACTCTCCACCAATGTCACTAAACGATCCATTTTATCGGATTTGCAAAAACTATTTGATCCATTAGGATGGATAGCGCCTGTGGTAGTCAAAGCCAAAATTCTTGTTCAACAACTATGGTTAGCAGGAGTTCAATGGGACGAGAGCATTGACAACGGATTGAAAGAAGAGTGGATAAAGATTCGCGATGACATGACAAACGTCAGCAATATTAAGTTACAACGATGGGTTAACACACTCAATTCCAAAAAAGAAAATATATCTCTGCATGGCTTTTGCGATGCATCCATTCGAGCAATGGCTGCCGTAGTCTATTGTAGAACAAAGGAACCAGACGGGAGAATCAAGACGAACATTGTAGCCGCAAGAACCAAGGTGGCGCCAGTAAAAACAATATCGCTGCCCCGTCTTGAGTTGTGCGGCGCAGTTCTCCTCTCAAAACTGTTGCGGCATGTAGCCCAAGCTATGCGGACACCAGCTCAACAAGTTCATGCCTGGACTGATTCGTCCGTGACATTGTCCTGGTTGCTCGGCGAACCACACCGATGGAAGCCATTCGTAGCAAATCGTGTTGTTGAGATATCAGAAAACATCAGCAACAGTCGATGGTATCATGTACAATCTGAACATAATCCTGCAGACGTAGCATCCCGTGGATCCAACGTTTCCCAACTGCAAATGAATCACTTGTGGTGGCACGGACCACAATGGCTTTCACGTGAAGAAATAAACTTCACGAGACCCAATCTCGCGCCAACACAGTTAGAACAGCGAAAGACAATGCAAGTGTGTTTAAATATATCGGAGAGAGAGGAAGGAACCATAAGAAACAGTTTTTTCAGTTTTGAAAATTTCGACTCGCTCATAGAACTTCAGAAAATTATAGTATACAGCAAAAGGTTTTTAAACTTTAGAAAACACCGTAGTAATAATGAAAGGGCCATAACAACGGAAGAATTAGACAAGGCATTGAAAATTTGCATTAAAAAGGCACAAAAGGAACATTTTGAACAAGAAATAGAAATGATTACAAGAGAAAAACAAGTGAAAAGAAATAGTGATTTGAAGGCATTAAATCCATATCTCGATAAGGAAAATACACTAAGAGTAGGTGGAAGATTGCGTCATGCGAACATTTGTGAAGAAAGCAATTACCCATTGCATATGAAACTGATTAAGTAAATTGTTGAATGTAAAAACTAACTTCACAGAGCTATGGTAACAGTAATTTATTTATGTTTCATTCAGTTATTTTTAATTTTTGTCGCATTTGTAACTTGAAATTTAAACTGTGAAGATTTGTTGTTTAAAAAAAGGGCCCATGCCCATTTTGGCGGGCGGCATGTTGTATCGATCAGCTATGTATGCGTAACTAACATTATAGGACTTGTTAAATTTGTAACTGCAGGCAGTCTCCAATAAACATTCAAACAGTAAACACGTTCTCTGTCATTTGTCTCCTAATCAAAGGTGAAATGAACCTTAAGCCATCTGTGTAAAGAACAATGTATGTATTCCTGTGGTGGTGCTCAAACTTTGCGTTCCTGAGTTGTCTCCGGTGCTTGCACGACTCTTTCTTCTGCATATCAACGACCTATATGCAACCTGCATACTACCGCAGTACTGGGGAAGCTTTGTATAAGGACCGTGCGAATAAGAAAGTCGCGTAAGGCTTGTGTCCGAAATCGAGAACTCCCATAAGACAGAGTCTCGACTTGCATGAAACTTAATTTGGTCCAATTTATCCCCAGCACTTGTCTGTGCACTTGCTAAGAAAGGTTCATTTATCGTGGGACCTCGATTTCAGAATATTCATAGAGCAAGTCAAACCTTGCTATTAAAAAGCGCGGTGTATTGAATAGAGTGAAGCAGTACTTTTCTCCAATGCAGGTGTTCATTGAGCGACGGTGACCACTTACCATCATGTCGCCCGTTAGCTCGTATGTCATATATTCTATTAACAAAATGTAAACCATGAGGCCCGGCACGTCTGCCTAACTACCTAATTTTGGCTCCTTCACCCAGTTGGGTAATTACTCAGATACACATAGATATACTCACTCCAACAAATTAAGCCGTAGCTCATCAGGCGCTCGCCGCGAGGCAGCGTGCCTCGCGGCCCTGGTGAGCGCAGCGGCGGTGCCGCCCGCGAGCGCGGCGCATTGCGCGACCACCACGCCAGCCACGTCCGCGAGACCCGGCGCGCCCACCCGACCGCCACGTAGGCTCGGCTCCTCTGCTAACCCGGTGATTTCCATCTCGTCCTGCAGAACAACAAATTACATATTACACACAATTCAAGTCTCTAAAAAAACAATCAAATGACGTCATTTCAAGTCCAGACAGCATGTCTAAAGCTTGATTCCCACTGACTGTACGTCACAGTCGCTTACATAGGAAGTCAACGAGCAGGCAGTCCACCCAACAGTAAGTAAATAGTGTGTGTCGCCTATGGACATCCGCGATGCATATCTCATATCTACATCTCTCCGGAATGACAAACTTGGCAAGCCCCCGGATCCTCTGCTTACCTATGGAGATTTAAGAGTAAAATTGGAAATGGAATTGATAAAAAGAGAACAGAAAATTTCAGCCGTATGTGCTGCGGCCGGGCTCGTTGTCGGGCGCTGGCGACTCCTCGTCCGCCGACGGTGCTCTGCTCAAGTGAGGCTTGGGGTGCGGTGATGTGAACCGTGAGGTTTGATGTAGTGTTACGTCGCAGAAGTCCGGCGCGGTAAGAGAGGCGGCGGTTGACGACAGCACTGAAGCCGTACGTGCAGCGGCTGGTCTCGTCATCGGCCGTCGGGAACTCCTCGCCCGGCGGTGCTCTGCTCAAGTGAAGTGAGGTAATTGTGTAGGTAGTATGTTACCTCGTAGAATAGTCCAGCGCGGTGCGCAAGGCGGCGGTTGACGACAGCGCTGAAGCCGCACGTGCAGCGTCCGGGCTCGTCGTCGGCCGCCGGCGACGAGCCCGGCGACTCCGAGCCCGCCGTCGCGCCGCTCAGATACGTCGCCGCATCCGCGCCGCGGATGTTGCCCACCACCTGCACACAAGTACACATATTTAAATAATAATAAATAAAACAAGCGGTCATATATAAGAGATTACAATTTAACAGTTTCATTACCCTTCCTGAAGACAATTTGTTGCAATAAATTGTTAAATTAATTTTAAATTGTTATACTGACATAAATACAAATTATGATGACTGCCACTGCCAATGATCCAACACTAAAGATTATAATTATAATTTAGTAAATTGATTAAGTAGACTGATTATTAATGTCAGACTCCTAATTTTCTCTTACTCTAATTTTACTCTTATGTTTTGTTTTGTTTTATAATAAATAAGTCTATTAATCAAACTCAAAGTTTCATTCAAACTCACATTATAAGCACTTACAGAATGAAATTTGCGTCTTTTTTATATACATGTATATATCAAATATCCAACATTTTGATATTTATTATAAATATCGGATTTTTAAGAACCTTGATAAATAGTGTTTGTATTAAGTATTAAACACTGTATTAAGTTATAATATGTAGTTTAGTTAGTGTTAATGCGGACAGATGACGCTGTATCATTTCTACATCGCGCTATGGGAGACAGATGGCGCTGTATCGTTTCTACTTCGCAATATGGTTGTGTTCCTATGTAAATCGTAAATTGAAAACTTTACCAATAAAGGGGAATACAGATCAACCATACTTGTGATTTTATTGGTCGCACCCTCGGATTGGATCCGAGTTTAACATGGTCCTTCGAGCCGGATAACTGGCACGTTTGGATTGCACAGTGGTCACTGAACTCGTACTCGCAGTAGATCGCTGCAGCGGCTTGAGTATGTGGCAGGATTGGTGTGTGTTTACCAATATAGTGGAATTTATATCACCATACTTGTAGTTTTATTGGTTTGCATCGCACCCTCGGATTGGATCCGAATTTAATAGTATTCAACGTACCTTAGGTTCCGCGTTGCACACAAACCGTGCAACTGTCGAAGTTATGGTATATATAAATATATAAAAATATACACGCAGGGGTATATATATAAATATATACGCAGGGGAAGGGGGCGCGGGAGACACTTTGGTACCTGGCGGTTGAACCGGGCGCGGATATACGCATCGCTGTATCGTGGTGTGTGTATGTAGTGTCTAACGTACCTTAGGTCCCGCATTGCACACACAAAGCGAGCAACTGTCGAAGTTGTGGTCGCGGAACACGTTGAGCACTGTGTCCGCTAATAGCACGTTCAGCATGAGCGGGCACGCGGCGTGCGCGGCGCGCGGTGACGCCGGCGTTGCGGGGGATGGCGCCGCAGAAGGACGCGGGGGTGCAGGGGACACTTCCGAGCCGGCGGCAGAGCCAGGAGCGGATACGCTGCCACCGCATACGCGCGTTGCGCTCAAGCAACGTTGTTCTACTATTGGTGATGCGGGACGTTTTATACCTACGACAAAAACGCAGTGTAATTGTCAAAAATACACATTTAGCACCGAGCTTGTGCATGCCCCAGAAAGGGGATAAGTATTAAATGAGGAGAGATGAAAGAAAGAATGATGCGTCATTTTAGCCGGTATATCCAACACCATGCCACATGAATGCTAAATGAAAGCTTTTAAAATAAGCTTCAATTTTCATTATGCCAACGAGGCCCTAAGTACTGGGGAAATGAAGATATCTGCCTTACAAATATTTCAAAAATGTATAGGGAGTGACGATATAACCACCGCCGGAAGCACATTCGGCCGAGGTACGGGAGCCTAGGTGGCGCATCCTGTGAGTAGCTCTTCGATGGGTGTCTGTCAGTCATTAGTATTTGATTTTTCTTTAGATTGTAGTGAAATCTCATTGCGTTAGCCTGTTTACCATCAGTCTGTGTCACTCAACTGCTGAACGACCTCTCCTATGGAACGCCACCATATACAGACTTCTTTTCTCATTCAGCCACTGCCGTCAACATTCTTCAGTTCAGTGGAGGGCGAGGGTGCACGCTGAAATCCAACAGACTTTGGGCCCAGTCGACTGGCCTCGTTAACCCTCTATCACAGAAGACTACCTTGAAATGTACTTCCCATTTTATCCTATTCCCTAATGTACGTACGTGTTTGGGTAGTGAGTGAGACATGGCAGAAGCCCATTTTCCCATTCTATCCTAACCTTCCCTATTTTTCCAACCCTATCTCCAAATCCATTCCTATATGTACAAAGATAAGCAGCGCTTCTGGGGGCGTGCTAACATTTGTTATTCTGAACTGATGTTGGCATGTACCGTGGATGTCTATGAGGGACAGTTACCACTTACCACCAGGACTGTAAGTTCATCTGCGACCTTCTTTCTATAAAAAAAACCTGACTAAAATGTTTGTTTGTTTTGTTAATGTTTATTGAATTATAAAATGTTATAAAAAAGTTCCGATGTTAATGTTATGAGTTGTATTGAGCAACTGATTTGTTCCAATATTTCCTTGCACGCGTAAGCCACTCGCGCTTGCTTGACAATTTTTGGATTTCGTCACTAAGGCTTGTCCTACAAGCAAGGTTCAATATACATTGAGCGTACATTGAAAGTACAGGTACAGTGTCGCACTAGCACTCAATATGGACGGTTTTACTTAACATCCACGCTGCTCAACATAACACTGGATGCTGGAGAAATACCATCCCTAGAATCCCAACATAAAATACAACATCTCAATGTAGGAATGAACCCTTACACTACGTTTCCCGGTGTGTAGCCTCAACTTAAGGACTCGTCTCCCCATCGGTTGTAGGTCCCGCGAAAGACCTAAACATTGCCACTTTAGCTTGCTGATTCTTTATGGCTCATTTACACAGGGAGAGTTTCTCGAACATCGGATAAAAGTTTGTATAAACGACTGTTATCACCAGCTGATCACGGCTATTCCTGTTATCATCGAGTTTTTACCATATTCTCGCCCTAACCGTTCTAAAAACTCTCCCTGTGTAAACGAGCCTTTGGGCTGGCAACTTTAGTCCTTCGACGAATTTCTTCGTTTCCGACTGCTCACAATTGATGAATAAGTTTTAAATTTATTTTTCCAGAGTTGCAAGACTAAGTTAAATGGTGTTTAAGCTAACAATTAGTTCATTCATTCACTGACCACCAGTCCGATGCGTCTCGCAGTCCGGTTCGTTCTCCCGCTGTTTTTCCCTGGAGGCGTCGTGTTGCCAGCGCGGCCGGTAGACGGCGTGCGGCGGCAACGTGATTGCCGGTTCGCGTTGTGATGGTAATGACGTCAGCGGTGCGTACTTAGACGAGCCCACGTATTTGTACACGGTGGCCGGTTTGAACACGTACGACCAGTCCTGTGAACACAACGGAGTGTCAGATAGTTATTTACAATGTAACTAGTAACGCAATATCATAAGTAAAATGTGTAGATGTGTGTCACCAAAATAGCGCAAAATATGAAATACATCGACAAATATAAAATATATAAAACGGTTCTTACGAATAATAAAATTATTTTAGGGAATAAATCATAAGTTACAAACATGTAAAGTTTTGTTATTGGGTCTAACACTTTTATGGCTCTCGTTACTCAATACAGAGTAGTGACCGTGCGCCTAAGTGGCGCGTCGCGGGCGTAAAATAAATCATACATCTACTAGGAATGACCAATAAGTGACGAAAAAAAAACCTTTCGTAAAATTGGTAGAATTGATTCTATTTTCGATATTGATCAATGTATTTTCAACTTTTGCGTTATTTTAGTAACACTTTATATAGACATACTTTATATACTTTATTATACACAATAACATACAAAAGATAAATATAATACAGGTAAGTAAACGCTAATGTATCCGAAATAATTCCATTCTAGTCCTGTGTTAGTACATATGTTGACCTGTTGCTGATCGTGTACAATCAGTGGGTTTATCGCTAAAGAGATTTGTTCTAGACATGAATATAAGAGAGTACATAGATGACACATTTTACGTTTTTGCCGAAGAAATTATTATGTTTTACTACTTGTTTACATACATGCCAATGAATTAGTAGATAATGAGTTGCAAATGAGTTTGTATTTGTGTTCTAAGGGGTCCTGGGGCGGCGAGCCCGGTGTGGCGGGTGTTTGTGTGTACCTCTATGGGGTCCTGCGGCGGTGAGCCGGGTGCGGTGGGCGTGTGCGCGTGGAGGCGCGTATGATGCGGCGCGGTGTCCTCGCCGAGGCTGAACCCGGGTGAGGGCTGCGCGTGTGCCTCTAGAGAGGGCGGCGTCGGGAACATCTTGCTCAGCTCTTCAGCGCGCACGCACCGACCGGAACCGCGACTCTCCTCCATAGACTTGTTGGAGTCCGGCGGCGTTTGCACTTGTAGCTAAGACACACGTGCGGAATATAACGGTTTATTGGAAATCGAAACAGAAATTATAATCACATAAAATACACAAATAATGTTTATATATCAATAACGCAACAGCGAAACAGCGCAATAGGGCCTACGTACAAAAGCACAACTTAAAACTATTAACTATAAAACAACTGATTGAAATTGAAAAACATTATAAAAAATATATCAAATAGTCCAATAAGTCTAATTCTAATTTAGAAGCCCCGAATTTTTTAGAAAACATTTTTTTAACTAAACACAATAAACATCTTTTCACATACGCATAAAGTGATTTCTGACAGACAAACTTCAGTGGAGAGAAAAAAACTATGTTAATTTATTACGAGTACCATCATGTGGCTCGCTCGCTTGTCTGCTATCTATTCTATAAAAAAACACACCGTCTATCCATTTGTTTACAAGCTGATTTCGAAATTTATTGGGTACATTTTGTTAAGATTTCCATTGCAGTGAAGTATGCGATAAGGTAAGCATTATTAAAAATATAACGTTTATTCGAAATGGTCACCATTTGCTTTTATCCAATATTTCATACGTTGTAGCCAGTTTTCGACTGAGACACGCACCCTTTTCATGGGAGAATTGGCAACTGCCACTGTTATGGAATGTTTCAGGCATTCAATATTATAACGGCGTTTAGAGCATGACATGTTCTCTAAAACATGACCATAAATCATAATCGAGCGGATTAAGACCGGGACTAGATAACGCCCAGTTTTCGACTCTAATGAAGTCGGGTATATTCATTTCTAGCCACGCCTGTGTTGAGCGAGCCTTATGATGACCTGGTGCAGATTCTTGCTGAACAGACCATTCTTGGTTATGGAACAGGATGTTGTTAAGCGGATTTATGACCTTCTCAAGAATCGTATACACTTGAGTTACGTTTTAACACCTTTTTCACAAAAATATGGTTCAGTCATTCCTTCATAGCTAACACCCGACCAAACCTGATCATTAACCCACTTCAGTGATCTGAAGTCGGATAATAGCCACATTGCACCCTATTGTCCAATTGAGCAGTTTCTCTAGAGTTGTGAACATAAACTGGATCATTCTGTTTGTTAAAATATTCCGCAATGGTGAACATTTTCTCGTACGTAAATAAGATTTCTCTGTGAGCTCTCTTTGCGTACCGCTGAAGAAGTTGTTTTGATTTGTCAACCCTATTTTTCTTTAAATTATCAGTTAAGAAATGTCCAGTACGTCTTTTGTAAGCAGCAAGTTCTAAATCACTTTTAAAATACGTGACATGGTTCTGGGTGGTATATTCATCTCTCTCGATAAAATATTTTGCTTCCGGACGGGATTTTTTCGGATTCTCTCCTTCACAGCTTTAATCGTCTGTTTAGTACGAATAGTGCATGGACGGCCAGACCTTTTTCTGTCACAAACAAGAGGATGTTTCAATGTACCTACCGATAGGCGGGTACACAAACATTTGGCTAATACCAAGCGGATGGAGAATTTTAAAAATTGCATTTGGCTCCACGGTTTTCGTTATCACCCCACTCCATTTTAATATAAGAACAATATTTAATAATGATTGGAGCCAAAATGAGAAAAAACATTTATTTTTCACGTGAGAATGACAGATTCCAAATTCAAATGTATTTTTTTTTCTTTATTGTAACGGTATTTATGACCAGACTAGGTATGTATGAGGTACTTTTCATTAAAATAGCCTCAGTAGTTTTATAAATAACGGAGAGTAAGCATCGCGATTATCCATCTGGATGACGGCAAAATATAATAGGAACGTATAATGAAATCATCTCTGGATATATCTGTCTAGACACAGACAAACTGATTAGGAAGTTTGGTTCATATAGAGCAAAGTCAGGCAAAGATTAGTTTTGGTTTAAATCGCGTATATTTAACATTATTTATATCCCGACGTTTCGGACACTTTGCAGTGGACGTGGTCACGGGGTGACTCTGACAGAGTCGGGATATAAATCATGTCAAATATACGCAATTTAAACCGTTTAAAGTTGTTTAATTACTATGTATAGTAATCGCGAAAACCTAAGAAAATATTAAAGATTAGTTTTTTTTTTGCAAGAAGGTTTCAATCTGGTGGTAAGCAGATATCACACATAGATATCTATGATGTCAACGTCAGCCAAGAATGGCAAACATTAGCCCGTTCCTAGATGTACCATCTACTTTGGAGTAAGAGTAAAATACAGTAAGAGTACTAAATACAATCTAAAGCACACAAACTACATATCAATGAGTCTTACATATAAGAGTCTAACTTCAAATTATTAACATTATAGTACAGCTGATTGAAAATGTGAAACATTATAAAAACTTGTATGAAATAGTCAAATAAGCTTTGATACTTCTTTAAAAAAAACCCAGGATTAATTAGAAAATATGATTTATTTAACTTGTTATATTCCAAAAATTCCATATTGACAGTTAGTTGTTTTGGTGAATTGATCATTATGGTACAGTGTGCATTCTGACACACGGGACCTTATGCATAGGAAGTCCTTATATGTAGGACCGATCGATATAGCTACATATAATAATAATGAATATAACATTGGTACACTCACAAGTCTTACCGTCTCATCGCCGCTGGCCGCGTCGTCCGAGTTGTCGAACATCTGGTCGAGGTCTTTCAGCTTGGGGCACAGACCGTCCGACGTGAACAAGTTTTTGTACTCTTTTATGTCGTCCTGTTAAACGAATTTACACTTTTAAACCACTAAATGTATGCTTAAAAATTATAAAATCATTGGTATATAAAGTGAACAATAACTGCAAGTGAGAATTCAAGAAAAAGTTAGCGATGACTTCAAATATTATTATTTAAAGTTTATAACAACTTCATAAAAAGTTGATTACGAGTTCAAGAAAAAAATTCACAATGTTCAAGTTCAAGGAGAGATTGGCAATGACTAACTAAAAGTTGATAATAACTTCATGAAAAAGTTGGCAAAGAGCACAATTACCACGACTGCAAGAAAACATCAGTAAAAATTTCAAAAAATACCAAAACTTCCAGAAAATTGTGGGAGTCACGTACAATTAAACAATTAATTAGTTAAAATTGGGTAATGTTTTAATGGGTCTTAGAAAACAAAAACAGCGAGTTATCGAATCAGAATACTGTTATTTTAGGGATACTTAAGGTCTGGCCTCAAGTATGTATTGCGTGTTATATATGACTGTTTTGTCACTTGTAACTCAATAAAATGAATATCGAAGTTATTGAAGAACTTGAGAATTCATAGGTTTCCTACTGGGATGTATTAGTGTATATTACTCGAAGTCATAGGTTCAAGTATTAGTGATCCTACTCATTGTGCAGATGTTCAAAATTATAATAAAAATGCTAATGATTCCCTGTGCATAATTACCGTTAATATACGTAACATTAACCAAAATCTGGACCTATTTACTCGCCTTCGTAATACAAAAACCAAATAAACATATATACATACATATATATACTTACACACACACATAAATAGACATTCATACATACATGACTACATACATACATGCAATATCTTATATACATATGAATACACAACAAATTATACATATACGAGATATCTTTGTTGTTATAAATTATATTTTTTGTTATAATTCTTTGTTTATAAGCTTGTTTTTTTGTACTTTTAATATTATATAAGTTGTAATTATTGGATAAGCAGACTATTGTCATATTATTGGGGAGGACTACTAGCTCCTGTGATACAGGTTTACCTACTTCAGGAGTTGGGGTTTCATATGATGTATGTGAACAAAAATCTGTCACCAATAAAGATTTTACATTAATTTATAAAAAATCGTTGGATTAAAATTCATAATATGGACTAGTCTTGCAATCCTCGTGGTCTTGTCTTGTGGTCACTCACGTGGTCATGCTTCTCCTGCTTGATGTCAGGATGAAGGTGGGGGTGTTCCAGTTCTTGGCCCGCATATAAGTCCCCATTGGCAGCAGCCAAACATGCCAGTTCTTCACGAAAGCAATTCTCTTCAGATTTGAACCGTTTCACTGGATGCTCCAGCCTGTACAACAAACGAATATACACATTGACTATCTGACCTACTGACGTAATGACTATCGGCCGTAATGACGTCACAACACGGCTGCAGTACGGTGCACAAAAAATATACAATACCGAGAGCCATCATTTCTTTTTTTATGGAAAAAAATAGGCATTTTATTGTAATTTAATTGTAATAAATGTAATGCTAACGGTATTGCCAGAATAGGGCGAGTTAGGTAGGCGAAGCGAGGAAGCGGGAGGGGGCGCCTACCACCCGCGCGCCAAGTTAATGTAACCGGGTAATATCTATAGGTACATATGAAAAGAGATGTCCTGGCAGACTGATTTATCATCGCCGAACCGAAATCGGTGAAACTAAAAACATGCAAATTTGCACAGTAGATAGATTTTAAAACATACGTATACACTAAGGAAGGATTTTTACGAAATTTTACTGAGAAGAGGGGGAAAAGGGGTAGAAGTTTTTTTTATGCAATTTTACTTCTCGTTTAAAATAATAAATACGTGTATCGTCGTTTTCTAATATTTGACTTAGAAGGGACATAAAAGGGAGGGGGCGGTTTTGCGACACAAAATCTATATCTCAAAACTTTTTATGTTGCGGACTTGAAATTTGGTATATACGCTTCTCATTTATCTCGACATTCATCAACCCCCAAGGGGTGAAACGGGGTGTATTATATTATAAATCCGAGTGATTTTCTCTTGTCTTCACAACTAAATTACTGCACCGATTTCAATGAAATTTTGGCGAAGAGGTAGACTGAAATCCGGGAAAGGACATGTACACTTTTTTCCAGGGGAGTCCATTACTTTTAAAACAAAATCCAGGAGGGCGAAGCGGCGGATAAAAAGCTAGTCACCGTATAAACCGAGGCACCTCGTTAGCCCTCACTAAAAAGTGCTGTAAAATGTGCGATATACCATTCCAATCCAATTTGCTCAAAATGTAAACCAAAAAGGCTGCCTGAGGTAAAGACAGGGCCTTAAATTAAGGTGATAATTGTTCACATATTCATAATTTGATTCATTGAGAGTGAAAGTTAGCCCTAGATTTAAAGCTAAACGTTGAGATATTTCATTAATTTGGTTTTGTTTTCGGCAAATTGCATTGGAAAGGATTATAATACGCATGTGTTTAGGGAGTAAGTAGAGTGCATGTGTCATCCCATCAAGTGGGAAATATAATGGTCTCATTTATTCTTTACTATATAAACCATCCCCTCCTATCCCACTGAGTAGTGTATAATAGAACAAAGAAAACTCAAATCTCCTTACCCCATTGTACTCTAACTAAAGTATCAGCCAAACAAACGTTAGCACAAATACAAACTTCGTTGCAGCACATTATCGACTTATTCAACAAACGTTTAGGCATCGCTTAGGTTTAGGTTCACTTATTCAGAGCAATGAAGGTGAACTTTAGATTGTAATTGTGCGAAAGCTCTGTGGCTCGCTCTCCCTCATCCTAAGGAGGGAATGGGAAGTGTAATGGGACGATGGAAACTCCTCGTCTCATTATGTTTCCTACTCCCCATTGTTCCCTAACATTTTTCCAAAACCACATCTGAACACTGCGGTAGGGGAAATACAAAAAAATGTGAGATTGCTTACAGGAGTTTCAATAGGGAACTAAAATAACACATAAAATTTATTGAGATAAATGTATCCAGACCATGAACACAACAGCTAAAAGCTTAAATAGTGGCTGTTGCGCACATCGGTATGATAATGTAGCGAGGTAAAGATTCACATTTGGATTCACTTATTATCCTATGTGACCGTGTAAAACACTCGCAAAATTGACAAGCCACTTGTATGTTTTTGGCATATACTATAGGGACAACCCGTGTCTTTAAATAAGGTACAAAGCTAATAAGAAGCTGCAAAGGAATTTGTATTCGATTGAATGTCTGATATACTTTAGCAGCATTAACAACAGATTCACAAAGATAATGAATGTTATCATTGTATTCACTAATCTGCACCAGGTATACATAGTGGATTATGATTTTTTTTTATAGAATGAATGACAGACGAACGGTCGGGTCACATGATGGTAAGTGATCACCGCCGCCCATGGACACCTGCAACACCAGGGGGCTTGTGGATGCAGAATCCTATTCATAACTCCTTTGAAGAGACCCATATCGTAGTGTAACGGAAATACCCCAGCTGGCAGTTCTACGAGTATGTCAAGGAAGTGCGGATGAACCGCATGACGATGACGAGCGGTGCGATGGTAAAAACCCGAACATAGCATCAAATTGATCAGCTCTTCAGAACATTCTTCATTATAAAGACGGTAGAAAACGCAGAAGTGCAACATCTCTACAGATGCTGAGCGATTCTAAACCACCTGTGAGAGTGAGATCGTCGACAATTCGGATAGCACGTCGTTGGACGGAGTCAAAAGGGTCCTAAAACTCCCTAAGGTTTATAGGTCAAGATTAAAAACTCCTCGTGATTAGATTACAAGGAAAGGTTTGTGTCATGTAGTAGGAGATTATAAGGTAATATGGATCAAAATATGCAACAGGACCGATAATCGATGGGGAGGCGAGTCCTCGAACGCTACGTGCGCTACGTGGACTGACGACTTGGAAGCGTTTTTTACACATATTTATCTAGTTACTCATAAAGTAGGCTGCCATACGATAAGGTATCGGGGGTGTGCCAACGTTTGTCATTATTGACTAATGTTGGCATGTATGGGGGATGTCTATGGACGACAGTAACCACTTGACATCAGGTGAATGTATGCTCGTCTGTCGCTTTTGTTTATGAAAAAAAAATAACGGGTGTGAACGCGTATGTTTACCTTATTTATTTTACTCAACGTTTCAGTTGGGTTGCACCAACCATGGTCACGAGCTAACATGACAGAAGCTGATGGTTGAGACCCATTGAAATTGATAAATATGACTTGAAGAAAGTCGCTAAGTCGCTGATAGTGGCTGGATGAAAAGAGCTTAATACCGAGTGTGGTGGCAAGGTGGGTATATGTATCAGTTTATAACGTCTCACTGTAGGGCATAGTCTTCCCCCTACTAAATTACTTGGACTTTTCAGGCTATAATCTACATCGTAAGCCCAGTGCGGATTGGTGGATACAAATACTTCAGATGTTTTTTTTTCTCTTGAGCATGGGGATTTCCTCAAAATGTTTTTTTTTTTTAAATGCGTTATTAAGCAGAATCTTTGTGGTACAGGCCGAGGATTTGAACTCGTGATCATACGCATGCGAGTCGAGTATAGATAGCCCTAGGCTATCACCGCTCTGGCCTTGCGTATTCGGGCCTTTATTCAGCAGTGGAGAGACAGGCTGATAGTATGCTATATATCAATCCAATTAGTTTATATGTACTTGTGTACTGACCACGCGTGCACGGTGGAGTAGTCGTAGAGCATGTACAGCGAGTGCTCGTCCTCGAGTGGATCGACGCGCCGCTCGGGTTTGGGCAGCACCGGCCGCTTCACCTCCCACGCGGGCTCCGGTGCGAACGGGGTGTGATTCGCCGCGCCGCCGCCCGGCGAGTCGCCCTGCCATTTAATATTAGATATACCATAGATCTCACTTTATTATAACACATCAACACACGGTAAAGGGCAAACAAATTATAAGAGAATGAACATAAAAAGAAATTAAGACACTTATTTGAGAACTGAAAACTTGAAAGCTGCGATGGCGGAAATAGTCTCCAACTTAACATTAGGCGCAGATAAACCACAGCACTGTGCTGGGTTTCACTGGAGTCATTAGAGATGCACAGACAATTATTAGAAAATAATATTCAGTTTATCAATCTTTATCTAGCTTTCAAATGTTGTAAGAGTCAATTCGTACATTTTGTCTAGTGACTGGCACATAAGTCCGCTTACTAAACATAATTCAGCTTTATAATCTTTCATTCATTAAGCTACATATGTTCAAGTTTTATTTTCATTTTATTATTTAAGTTTTACCTATCTCTTTTAATATCTCCTTTATTTATATAGGAGTATCTTTTTCCAATGTTATCATCGCTTGTATTACGCTTGTTGTATTCGGGACCTGATATAAAACTGTGTTTGACAAATACGAGAAAATCTTAAAAAGTGTGTTTTGTGCGTGTATGCGAGTGTGTAGAAGGTGCGTAGGTAGGTGTAGGAGTGTAGATAGATGCGGGGTGTGTTTGCACGTGTATGTGTCACCTGTAGTTTGGGCGGCGGCGCGGAGGGCGGCGCGGGCGTGGGGGGCGCGTGCGGGTCGGGCGTCGGTGCCGGTGTATGCAGCGTCGTCGGCACGCATCCCACGGACTAACCGACAAAGTACACGTTATAACTAACACTCGAGCTATTTTGTGACAACTATTTTGCATTGGAAAGAGTCCGCAATTATCAGTAATCGGTATTTATAACCTTAAGATTGGTAGGTCCATAACTCGTGAAGGTTTCAGTGCCAGTGTTCCGAACATAAACAACACAGGTTACTTGCTTTCACGTACTCTACGCGGGATAATGGAAAAACAGAAACGTAGTTGTTTATGGCAGCGTCTTGTAGACGCCAGTTCTAGTGATAATCTGGTATTATTATGAGTTTTAATCACATTTTGATGTAAACCGTGAAGTCTTTAATGGGCATCTGAAAGTAGGTGATCTGCGTTCTTTATGTACGAAACTTTTATTTTATACCACAAATATCCCACAACCTGAGAGCTTCCTGAATTTGATTTAATTCCGAAAGTTCAGCCTGTTAACTAACTCATTTTACTGTAAATAAGTTGCTCCCATATATCAATTAGTAGCAGAGTATTCACAAACTTTTAGAGCTGCATATATATAGTTTTGCATATAGGCGACGCTATCTTATTTACCATCATACAGAGTGACTATTTGATACCTAATTCACAAATACAATTTGCCACTGATCTAAATGATAAGTGCTTTATTCACTATTAATATAGACAAGCGCAAGTAAGCAATAAACTTTGGAAACACTACATTGTAATTTGCCTGTAACAGCAGACCTATGCAGGTCTTCTGTTTTGCAGATCTTATCTAAATTCATCCTCGCTGGTGTCGCGTCGTGTGATCCTTAGAGCTTCTACTTTTGACCTGCCAATGTCACCACCAATCCGACATCCGCCATTCTAAGGCAACTTTCTATTCAGGATACGAAATATTTAAGTATTAAGCTGAAAATAAACAGAAACATTATTTTAGAATTTCCTCTTATATCCTGTAAGAGAACCGGTGACCAGTTCTTACCTGGTGTGAGACGAGTGTGGGATGGTGAGGAGATGGGGGCGGCGCCCCCGCTGATGAAGGGGCGGAGACTGCGGCGGCAGGGGAGCCTCCCCCGCAGCTTCCCGGGGAACAAGCGCCGACGCCCGCCGCCGGCACTCTGCATAGAAACATACTACGGTTACATGTTGCAAATTCACGATATTGACTATAAGTACCATGGTAGACGTTATTATACAAAACATCGACGTTAATATCAAACCAAAAGCATGTTTTGATCAGTCATTCGCGGCTTGCCCTAGTGAGATCACTAATAAAGTCATATAGCTTGATAGGTTCACAAGCGGGTTGACCGTTAACTTTATTTTATTAATGTAGTCCTCTGGTATTAATGTAGATATAAACGTTGCTTGCTAGAAATGGAGCTAGAATGCAAGTGTTGGAACTATATTTTTGTTAACATTAAACCCCCCCTGTGAAAATAAATTATTTATTGATTGGTTGGTTGTTTAAGTTAAGAAATAATTTTGCCAAACATATTAGATGACCCCTTTACAGAAATAATTTAGACAATTTGAAATATGTTTCTATGTCCGTGTAAAACTGATGTTTTGTTTAATAACGTCATTACGATAGCCATATGTTAAAGTTAGGTAAACTCTAACATAATGGCAATCGGCACTAATGTAGGTCAAAAGTAAATAGTCAATGTGAAAGTAGTATTACAGATTAATGTCATATTTAAAGTTATTTAAATAATGTTCGAAAAAATTTGTATGATTAATTATGTTTCTAATTATGTCTTATCTTACAAACGTGTATATATTCACCAAAAAATTCGTAAAGTAAAATATTACAAATCAGTTAAATGTAAAGTAAAATAGTAAACACAAGATTAATTAGCTTAATAATACAATGTTCATTATTAACTGTATGCTATTTACTTTTAATCGACATCAAAAAATGATGATCCCAATTGACGATGAATGTAATAATTTCCTCAACTCAATGACGTAATTGCATGGTGATTCGAGCGAGTTAAGAGCCTCGTAATGAAAGGTAGATGTTATTATGTAACCGATGACAGCTCTGCATCTATCGCTATTTGTAACCCATTTGATATACCGACCCGTTTAGAACCAATGAGATTAATCTAACATACACTTTTGTATCTTATCTCAAAGGTATAAGGTCGAAAAGAGTTCTAAATTATGTGAGTGATACAGAGAAAATCAACAATAGATAAAGTCATTAAACAAAGTTGTTTTTTACCTATTTACAAATATTGTATTTGAAATAATGGTTGTATAGTTTAAAGAACTTAACGTTGTTCTTCAATTCATTTAATGTCAAAAATTCATAGATATTTTTCGTTAAAACTCTGGCTACAAACAGCGATAAACACAGTGAACACAAACACAAATGTGTGGAGAGGAACGAAGCAACGCCTATAGTCTTTGCGGACGCCGCACAGAGTTCTCCATGATGATGTTGGAAGCGAACACATTGATTTGGAGACAATACAATGTCCATAATGTCCCAAAGGTAACTTCCGTGATCATGAGATGACCCATTCGGCCACAGACCTACAAAAAATCTGCTATTTAAAAGAGACAAATATATATCGTCTGAAATCATTTCAGTGTATTCTTTCACATAAAAACAGGATGGATCAGCATTTTTATTTATTATATTTTGCGCGTATATTTTTTATTACATAATTACGTTCTAACGGTAGGTCTGCATCCAAAATTTAGCAGCATCACTTCATTTGTTTCTTTATATTAGTTTTAAGCAAAGTGCTAAATTAAGGTCAAGTTGGAGTCGTCAAATGAAGTAGCAAATGAATATTCGTGAACAATGAACAATATCGTAATACATACCACTTCAAATGATACATTTCAAAGACACAAAACATGCAATCGATATAACATTCGAATATTTCCTATGGTTTATACATGCACTATGAGTTATCTACAATGCATAAATAATGATAATAATATATCTGTATATGTAGGCGATATATCATGCATACAAGCGGCATTGCATTGTTTGAGACAACACGTTCAGTAATGAACTATGTTGAGTACTTTTGTGTTCATGTTAGAGACAATAATACAGAGAAGGGTGTTTATTTTGTGTATGTAAGAGTGTCACAAATGCGTCGTTGTTACATTTCTTAGTGTAAGTATCAATATATATTTTCATTGCGCTACTCTTTCAATATTTATGTATATTTGAAAATGAGTAAAGTACTAATTTACGAGTGAAGTAAACAAGTATTCACATTAATATATTTATGTTTTATAAAAATACTGTCTCAAATGGGTATGTGTGGGTCAATTGTAATCAGTGATTTCTAAAACTTATCGGTGTGACACGGAAGTGCTTCAACTTACACTACACATCACAAATCAACCCTTGCAAATTAATGATTTGAAATGCACGAGACAATGTGCATAGGGAGATCCATGTCCAGCAGTGGATGACAAAAGGGTTGATTGTGATGTGTAGTGTAATGTGTACGGTACTACTCATAGTGTTACTGTGTCGCAATGTGTACGGTAGACTATTATGTCGTGTCTTGTGCGGTACTCACGTTATGTTGTTTGTCGTCGTATCGCGGTGTGTACACGTTGGTACATCATGTCGTGTGTTCGTGTCATGTTATGTGCGGTACTCATGGCGTGTTATTGTGTCGCGGCGTGTGTTGGTACCCATGTCGTGTTGTGAGATACTCATGGTGTGGTAGTGTGCGATACTCATCTTGTGTCGTGTCGTGTGCGGTACTCACGGGTGGTGATTGTGGCGGTGGTTGTGCGGCGCGCGGGCGCGCGCGCGGCGGTGGAAGGGCGCGGGGCGCGGCGCGCGCGGGGGGCGCCGCCGCCGCCACCTGCACCAATACACGGCTAGCCTCCCGCACGCACCGCACTCGCACGACACGCGAACAAACACACACACACTTTTGCGTTTCGTTTCAACACGTACCTAACTAGTATGTTTTTTAATGTAAAACACGAGACTGACGTTTTATGCTAGATCTATCTTCATAGCAATAACATCCCATTCGTAGCGTCTAACAGGAGTAAAATGCCAATTTCGCTTTGAGTAAAGATCTTTGCGTTTCGTTTCTACACGCAACTATGTTGTATCTAAACGTTTTTCAACATAGAAAACGAACCGTCCACGTTTTGTTTAAATTATCTTCGTAGCAATAACCTTCCATTGTAATATCAAATGGGGGTAAAATGCCAATTTGGCTTTGAGTAAAGATAACAAATTTCATGTTATAACATTAATATATTATGTAAGTATGTCGGAAGTTGTGGCTGTCGGTTGGTGTCTTAACAAGAAGTTAAATTAATACACGGGAATTTATCACCGAGTAATAGTTATATTTATTTGTTTATTTTACACATTTTAACTGATAAATTAGATTGACAACTCATTTGCTTTGACACACAACAAAACTATATGTTTTTCTAATGAAAGTGGCTTAAGCTGGCATTATAAGGTTGAAGAGTATAACAAATCGAACTATTGTAATTCTATAGGTCGATTGCGAAGTACCTTAATGCTTTACTCTTTAGATACTGACTGATACGTGGTAGTTCATCTGTAAAACTGACATGCCAAAAACAACAGCATTTTACAGTATACGAAGTGTGTAAGAGCTTGTGCGCGTTTTACGTGTAGACGATGAAATCAAGTGAGACATTTAAAAGACAACAAATAATTGAATAATAATTTTACCTAGATAAAATACATAGTATGCGTACCTTGAAATAACTAACTTGATTTCATCGACATTCCTATATAAATAACCAATAGATATGGTCACATATCCATTGGTATAAGCTATTTAACCCTCTACTGCTTAAAATCTACATAATATTATAAAGTAATAGTATCATATAATATCAAAAACATTCACATAAATAACATCTATCTATCTACATGGCTGTTACAGCCTGTATAAATCGCTCAAAACTACTCAATGTCCATCAGTGCCAATTTATACCTTATCTCGTAGCCATAAGGTGCGCTTGACTTTGATGGACACAACTCTCATTCAATTATAAGATAGATTATAACTTTCATACATAACATACATATATGTATAGTATATAAAATGCATAGCACACAACGTTCGTACAACTACTGCTATATACTGCGCCTATCTACTTTATAAATAATTAGGTATGTAATGTTTAACACAATTGATGTCCATCTATGTATTATTTCTTAATATCATCAAGATTCATGCACCATCGGTTTCATCAACGCAAATATTAAATGATTTGACCTTTTCAGAGGTAACACAAAAGAACAAGAGATAAAAAAAAGTGATACAACGAGATAAGCTTCTCGATTTGTTTGTATTTCTTTATTTTTTTCAATGAGTTTCAGAATAAAAGGTTTAAACAGAAATTGTAGAGATAATCAAGAGTCCTATCCAATACAATACTGTTTGTATTGTATGTATTGGGCTATATTTTTTACTGGGACTATTGATAATTTCATTTCCATTAAACCCCTATAATTTTAGGTCGACTGAGCGGTTTTAGCTAAGAATTAAATCAAGATATAATAGATATTTAAACTCTACCTAAAAGACAGAACCCAATATCGTTTCAAGACATGTTAATAACATGTAAAATTTACGCAGGGGCTATTACAGAACAAGTTACATTATTGCAAGTTATGTTTAAGTAATCACTTTATCATACAAAGTATATTAAGTTTGGTACATGAATATAGACATGAATTTTACAAATCATCTAAGTATATATATTTTAAAGTTCACTGTACAACACTTGAACAGTAATGGTGTTAAACGAGATTTATGTAAAGTGTGCACTGTCAAAACCATATTTTATATGCTAAGTTGTAAATACAGTCATGATAATTTACATTAGCGGTAATTTACATTGTAAACAGTAAATGTTAGATTTCGTTGCAATTGTATCTTATGGAATAAAATGGAATGTTTAAGTGGAACTTTGACATTTCCACGATTAGACATGAAATAAAGGAGATTTTGAAATAAAATGACATATATTTTTGCTGGTCATATGACAATAAGGAATGGAGAGAACTGTATTGTATAATCTTGAGAGTATTTTTTATGGAATAAAGGCGGCATACCCGATGGTAAGTGGACACTATTGCCCGTGGACAAATACAAACACTAGTCTATGACGAACTTTGGCAGGTGAACACAGAAGTCTAATCTAGCTTTAGAGTTTTAGAAGTCTGTTTTTGCAAAAAAAAGATTGATAAGGATAAGGAATCCAGTAGAATGAGTTTTCCTCATTCTACATTTGATGAGACCATTTTATAGTTAATTATCATTTACTTCTAAATATATAACTTGAATTGGTTTTAAATTAGGAATTAAATATAATATTCTTTTATTCCTCGTCCTATATTTGATGGGATGGGGTGGATCAAAACAATATTAGTTTTGATTGATTGTAGGAGTAAGTTATCGACTTACGTAAGTCATACATGAACATTTCCTAGGTTCGGACCTAGGAAATGTTCCTAGGAACCTAGGAAATAGGACCATACTGAGTGCATCACATTCCTATGTCGGCATAGCAACGTGATGCACTCAGTATATAACCAGCATTCCTTTCTATTTAATTATATATGCCTATCACTATCAAATTAAATCAGTATCATACATAAAAAATATCACTCTTAGTTAAAAAAAATCTAAAAATATCAGTTCACAAAGAGATTAAATACATGTAGGATCTAAAAATATCAGTTCACAAACAGGTTAAATACAGCCATGTAGGGGCGTTGAAGAGGATCATGGGAATTTTGGGTCCATACTTTATCCTGCACTTTTCGACTTCATTCATACAAAAAATGTGTAGATGTTATTTTCTAAAAGAGGGTGAAATAAGATTGGATGTATGATTTAAAACAAAAAGTATTGTTTAGTTTACGCACGTGACTGTTCAACCGGTATATTCTTAAATTTTAATTCACATACAATTAAACAAGTTTCATTACAATTTTGGTTTCAACAGCGCACACAACAATAAGCACATAACGCTAATAGGCGGCATAGTAAAGAGGCACTACACTGTATAAACATTCGCGTTTTGTACTCACTTGGCGCAGGTACATGGTGTTTTGCGGGTGGGGTCTAGGAAATCTTCGCCACGGTCGGACGACGCTTCGGCGAAACACAACTCGGCCGCCTGAAATCGTTATTAATACATTTAAAGGGTGCACCTAGAATGCGGTCGATTAACGTGGATCGATAATTTTTTTTTATTCAAACACTAATCCTTTCTACGCTGAAAAATATTCCACCAAACTGCAATTTGTCGACTGACAATTCTTTGTGTTTAATTATGTATTGGTCTACAATATATTGTATACCTATTAAACGTCTATTAGAATATAAAAATGGAATCTCACGACATCGTCCGTTCACATCCAGTCAGTATGGAGGCATACCACTAGATTCGATGTCGATTGATATTATCATTCTATATTTATTGATGCATCCACACAGTGCGTTTCAAAATGTATAGCTGTAGATATCGATCGATATATGGACTGGTGGCATCGATTGTGTTTGAGGCGATTAAAAGCGAACGGTCGACATCGATCGACCACAGTCTAGGTGCACCTAGAGTCGTTGGCAGTCTGATGTCGGTCGGCATTACAATAGCACTATCCCATCTCTTACTGTGGGTGTCGTAAAACATTTATAGACTGACTAAAAACGATATATTCAAAATTATTTACGTGGCAACACTTCTTGTACAGAAATAGTTTACAGTGAACCATAAATGTCTTGATTAGAAATGCAAGTCTTGATTAGAGATGCAACTTGATTATCTGGTAACTATCCGGTAAATTTGAGCTATCCGGTATCCGGGCGGACAGAGGCCTAATATCCGGATAAGGCCGGGTAATTATATAAATAAATAAAAAACGTCCTTAAATGTTAACATAAACTTAGTATTACAAAAAAAAAGTTACATAACTAGCTTTCCAATGATACTCACTCGGTTGCAATAAAAAGTACTTTCTTCTTTTTTGCAAAAGCGATCTTGTGCCTCATATACGGTGGCCGATCCGACCGAGGTACAGGCCGGCTATCCGTTATCCGGTCAAATCACTATCCGTCGTATCCCTAGTCTTGGTACTTGTCTCGTTTGTATTAAATCGATTTGCAAATTGCACGGATGAAATTATTTTATAAGAAAATTAGCTACTAATTGGACACTAATGACATAAAGTATGTGAATTCCCAGCTGATACTTTTCTGAGTATTCTTACTCACTAGTTCAAATGTAAGAAGCTTTGCATACTGACAACTAAATGCTAGAAAAATGCCAGATCTTAAGTACTTCTATTAATTTTGGAAGCACACTCAAAACTATCTCTACACTTGAGGACAGTTCTGTTTCCAACTTCCTTAGAAAACACTTATGTAGGCCGAACTTAGTCTATAACTACACATAATATTAACAATAATATCCGGATAATAGACGATCCTTAGACAGATCGATGGAAATTAGGCTCTATGCAGACTGGATAAGACCCTACAAAACACGATTCCGAATACTATTATTTTATTAAGACCGAAAAACTTCTATGTATCTGTTACTTACTTATGAAACATCTGGTTTACTCCACACTTTAAATATGAATATATGCCTACATACAGAAATTAACTTCACCGGGAGAGTCTTTTTTACATAAATCGGTCGATGCTACGAGTTGTGATGTACGAGCACGCCACTTGTTGAAATATGTATATGAGCTTTGTCTGCTTTGAACCTTTACATTCTATTTAGCTTGTGCGGAATGTAAAATTGTTTTAATATGCACACATTGAAGTTTCTGTATGTTAATACTTTAACTACAGTAGTAGGCTTCACATGTCAAGCAAGATAAATGTTTCGCTCGCGTGAACTTGTCATTCCCGTGGGAACTGTATAATAGATCTTGATAAAAGGTACCCTAAATGTTAACCCGGAACATAAGTTATAACTATACCAAATTTCATTAAAATCTGTGCAGAAGTTATTGAGTGATGCGCGATCAGACAGACAGACAAAATTGTTGTTTAGGCTCTATATCAATCGTACTTAATATTGCGATCATTTTTTGTCTCAAATTATGTTTCATGTACAGACACGGCTCCGTTACGATTTTATTATATGTGACTCGTAGATTACTTTCTTAAAAAGCTTAAAATTATCTTTTTAATTGATATTTGTTATGGAACATTACTAACGTTCCATATTTACAAGAGATCCAACGTTAGGTTGGTTCGAAATTCAACCGTATCACGTGAGTAACAGTGTGCATATTCACATACCTGGTGGGGGGTGGGCGTGGTGAGCGCGCGCGCTGTGCGGTGAGCAAGCGCGGCTGCGGCGGGCGGCGGTGGCGGTGGCGCCTCCATCTCCGTCACCAGCACGTACGGCAGCGGGTAGCGCATGCGCACGCCGCCGCACAACACCTGCGAAACGAACACGATTAAACAACTATTTGATACGCATTAGGTGCAAACTACACAAGCGAGTCTCTCGCGGCGATATCTTTGCCCGTGTAGACGGCTCAGCCATAGCTCATATAGTTATTATTGAAATTAATGGTTCCGGCGAGAATATCGCCGCCACAGACTCGCTCGTGTAGTTGTCGCCTTAGTTACGATATTATTGATTAGACAAAAGATCTATAGGGAGCAAAAAATCACAAATGGGGTGGAAGTAATCGTACTTCCACCTCATAATAATATCGATTACGAGAGTGACGGGCATCAAAGCAACTTGGAGGGCAACTGTCGAAAATAGGAAAAGGTTGAAGATCTGCATCAGGCAACTAGTCGAAGGATAAAAAAAAAAGAAAATTTAATAGTTCCCTGCAATTAACAATTTAACAGTTTAACTTGGTGTTGTAGGTAGCCATTTACCATCAAGATGGGCGTCCGGCCGTCTATAATTTCTTCCACAAAAATTGTAAAATCATCAAATGGACCAGAACTGCATGAATTTATAATGAATATTATTGGTAAATAACTATCATATTTCTCACTTTTACTACAACATCTAAATCTGAAATAGGTTCCAAAATTGTATCATAAGTCCCCATTTGCGTGTGACAAAACCGAATGCATATAACATCTATTGTAAGCAATCAAACAAGCACATATAGACTATTCAAATGCACCTCGGCTCATAAGCAGAGGTCGGAATTAGGTAGTGTGATTTATGTATTTGCAATGTTATCATAGAGCAAAAGCATAGTATGGATATTCCTCAAATCCCGGCACTTCAGTTTAAAGCGTTTTATGCTACCTATATTTAGATTAGATAGAATTGTAGGTCAATGTTTGTAAATATAAAAACTGAAACTGAATGTTAACGTGTGTAAATCGTTAATATATTACCCTGAAAACCATCTCGGTACCTTAAGATAGTAAATAAATATACTATTGGCAATAAATTACGTTTCCCGGGATTATTATTTAGAAAATCCGAGAAATGTCCATGTTTATATCAACATTTCGTTGTAAGTACATAAATCACACTACCTAATTCCGACCTCTGCTCATAAGTGCACTAAAACAAAAAAAAAAGAACTGAAGGTCCAAAGGTCAAATAGCTCGATAAATACAACAATTACCTCAACAGCGCCACAGCCCTGTTCCAAAGGGTAGAGTTGCCGCCAGGCGTCCAGCAGCCGCGCGGTGGCCGGCTCACTGTCGCCCCACTCGTGCCCAGTCACCGTGCCTTCCAGACCGAACGGAGCAAGGATCACTGTACAGATAACAACCATAGACATTATACGGCTTGGCTTTATAAGAACCACCGGGCAGTGGCAGGTTTAGAGGTGTAAGAGGGGTGTGGGTGCATAGGTCGCGGGAGGGCGCGTTGAATTGAAGGCGCTGTACACATCAGACGAGCGCAGACACAAGGAGGGGGCACAATGGAATATCGCACTAAGGGCGGCACTGGGTTCTTGGATTACTTGATGAATACAGAAATCGAAAAAAAAAAGGTTATTGTTTTGAATAAAACGAAATGGACCAAAATAAGCGCCAAGATTATCGAAAAGAGTCTTTTGTTATAGAAAGAAGGCAGCAGATGGGCATATACAGTCAACCTGGTGGTAAGTTGACCGTCGCCCATGGACATCCGCGACACATGTCAACATCAGTACAGAATGACAATCGTTGGCATGCCCCCGGATGCGCTGCGTGTCTTTGGATATGTAGGAATGGATTTTATTTATTACTTCTTCTAAAGAAACAAACAGCACAAATGCAACAACTATATAGATAGAATAACATAATAATACATAGGACAGCAAAATCCGTCATATTACATAATTTTGTCAGTTGAAAAAAAAATATGTATATAAAAAATTAAAAACAATTTGAAGAAAGGATTGCAAAAATGGGGAGGGATATGATTGGATGGTCTCTGGCATATCTAGGAGTGCACTGCCGAAACACGTACTTGTTGTATTGAGGGAATTTGATGGTGTGGGAAATGTAGTTTACACCAGTGTTGAGTGTCAGGGCAACTTGGCCAGTCAAGTGTGCTCAGCAGCTGTGAGATTGCAGCATGTACCCACATCCTCCCAAGGGTGGTCTCACTCTGTTGTAATATTAAGAGAGCCAAAAACTATCCTCAAAAGCCTTTTCAAAATAATCCCAAACTCATCTCAAAACACTCAGGCTCACTGTACAGTATATGTTGTGAGAATCTGTCTTTCTGATAATCAGTCCTTATGCAAACAATATGCGTCGTCCTCTAAATTCATGTTATCGACTTTGTGAAAGGTCTTCGAAAAGCTTGTATTCGTTAAATACTAAATGCTATTTATACATATCTGCATATTATTATCTCCGAACAAAATGGATTTGTAAGAAATTCTTCTACTATGACTACATTTTAATTTTAGTGTAATGTACTTAGTATATATTCTTAAATAAAGAATTTGAATATACTACCTTTTAGTGTATACTAATTTTCTATTTGAGAGTATGGACAATCGTGAGCAGATAGGTGCATTATATACCAATTTCTGTAAGTCTTTTGACAAAGTGGATCATATGATTATCTTGCGCAAACTGCCTTATAACGAGATACGTGGTAATTTATGTCGCTGGTTCAAGTTCTATGTTACAAATAGAACACAAAAGGTCGTCATCAACGGTTTCTCGTCGACTACTACATCTGTAACATCTGGCGTGCCCCAAGGCTCCATTTTCGGTCCATTATTATTTATCCTCTTTATTAATGATAAAGGCAATTGTTTTATTAATTGTCAATTTCTACTTTATGCCGATGACCTTAAGATCTATCATAATATAAGCTGTGATGATGATCGTCTTCAACTAAAACTTCAACAGGATTTAGATTGTCTATTAGCTTACTGTTTTGTACAAGCTTACAAGTATTAACTACATTACTAGACACTGACCCTAAGTCTCAACCAGGCTGTGACCGGGTAATGTGTGCCGATTAATGTTTTCTCTTGTACTATTTACACTTTTATAGTACATTTATTTATATTAAAGTTTTGTAATTATAATCTATGTATATAGTAAATATGTTAAATATCTCTCCGTAAATACTTGTTTTGGGGATAACGGTGCTGGTTGTACAATTGTTTGCTATCCTATATAAGATAAAATAAACAAAGTATTTCTTTCAATCCTATTGATTTAGTCTTCTAGTCAATTTTTCTAGTTACATTTTTAGTAACAACAAAGTTGTAACGTCTCACCCTTGGCATCGGCATGGTGTTCGGGGTGATTAAGCCGCGCCAGTCGCTTGGCGGTAAGCGTGCGAATGGGGGGGTGTTGCCGGACGTCCACGGACGCGCACACCGTGCTTTCGCCGTGTAGGAAGAATGCGAACGAGAACGACAGGTGCCATGGACTGGAAGAGAACACATAACCATATTAGTAAATTATACTACCGACTAAATAATGTTATTAATAGAGAGGACAGTATAGAGAGACTATAAGACAACAGTCTCTCAAAGGATTGTCTATGGGCGCAGCAAGAGATAATACTCAAACGCATACATATACCACCAAAATCTTGAACAGGCCATTGTCTTTAAAAATGTCGGTCCGATTGAGAACCTTATGTTTGTGCTATTGCACTAACGACGTCAACGGCCGATCTAATTAATCGATAACATTTTTGGACTGTAGACGGCGTGACTGAATGAGTAAAATCGAAAACCGTGTGTATTGGTTAATGTAGACTCTACATTAACTAATACACACGGTTTTCGACACATTCTAAATTGTAGAGTGTAGAACCATGGAGTTACGAGCTTAATATTGGTAATAATAGTATAATATGGTATGGTAGATGACATTAAAAAGATTATGAATATGAAAGTGACAGGACAATTAAAAGCAATAATAAGATAGCAATAAAGGTATCCTCTCACAATTATTACTTTAGGCTAGCAACACGCATTTCAAATTATGACATGAAAATTGTCGCGAGTTGTATTTGTTTATCTAAAGAATTCGATACAAAGTATAGATTAAATGACGGGTAAGAAGATTTACCATTACCAAATATCAGAAACAAGTTGTATAACTTGTAAATACGCTAAAGCGCCCGCCTACACGAGCGAGTCTCTCGCCGGCGTTATTCTCGTCCGAGCCATTAAATTGAATAGTAACTATATCAATATCGGCCGAGTAGACCGCTCGGCGATAGCTCATAGTTATTACCTATTTAATTTAATGACTCGGGCGAGAATATCATCGCAAGAGACTCGCTCGTGTAGGCAGTGCCTAATTCATATTCCATATAATTCACAGTTTATTTTAAAAGCACTCAAATAAATTTGAACAGAAAAAATTAAGATTGTTCAAAATATGTTTGAAGGGGAACGAAGGTACACCTTTGTCTTGATAAGTGCAACACAGAGATCTTCATATTACTTTAGGAAGTGTTTTATTATAATGTAAAGCAGCTCAATAAATACAACTACTTTAAATTAAGCTTCCAGATTTTATAATTGTCTTAAAGATCATAATACTAAAAACTGCTAACTTTGTGTCGGTTTGTGGATCTTACCGCACCGTTACCGTAACCAACCTCCTCATGCACATTGTCTCGTGCGTGAGGGATGATGGTCATAAAACGGCACGCTAGCTAAGCGAGTAGATTCCAAGAGGTACACTTCCTCAGGTTATCCTTTAGTCGCCTTTACGACGTCCACAAGAAGAGGTGTTATTCTACAGTCACACGACACCACATTGATTGTTAATTTTAGAATTGTTTGGTTTTAGCAATTATTTTTAAATAGAATAGATGGCAGACGAGCGGACGGTCCACACGATGGTAAGTGGTAGCGGCAATATTGTATTCAAAATAATAATGTCAGAAAAATTGTCTATTTTGGCGAATCCATGTGGAATCGATAGATAAGTAGAACCAAAATACAACACAGAAGGTTATCTACCTTCTGAACTTTGAAAGCTGACAGGGGGTCAACGGTTATCGGTAGGAGAAATACTGGCATTAAGTTACCTTTGTCCAACGTCTTCCTCGTCGCCATCGTACGGCTGGACAAACCACTTGCCGAGCCTCACGAAGTCCCGGGACAGCAGGCATCTGGAATACAAACGAGACAACAAATTAATATGTTGTTGGGGTATTGTGATGTTCTGGGGAAATAATGGAGATGTCGTTTCCTATTTTATGATTTATTGCAGTTTTAACAACATTAATGTTAAGTTTATCACATACTAGGGCACTAGTGTGTGGTGAACTTAACGATAAAGTAATGTTCCGATTGCAAACATCGATTACATTATCATAGGAAATTGAATTGTGTCAGCAGTTGTCGAGTTATGTGGCGATTTAGCTTTCATAGAACACTTTCTTATGACTACGTGAGGAATGATGTGAATAACTCAGATGTGAACTTGGAAAATGCACTAATATGATAAGATTCTGTGTCGATTAAGCGTATTGTTTGATATAGATTTTACTAATCAGCGAGAACCAACGTGTTCAGTATTAAATCTCCCGTAGAATGAAGTCCGAATGTGAATAAAATGAAGGGGTATTAAGGAATTATTAAGGTGGGGTTTTGAAAAAATAATTAAAAAAATATTTCTTTTTTTTTTATTTATTTTGTTTTGACATCACGTCCACTAATAAATATATTTAAAAAAGACAGCGATGAATGATGATCCATGGTTTTAGGCTTGTGGAAAAAAAACATGGTTTTAGGCTCGTGGAAAAAAAGAGTATCCGAACACAAACACAACCTGTATAAAAGTTCTTATTTTGAGTGTGTACAAAAATAAGTATTGGGTAATAAGCACGGGAATACAAAGACTGACTGACCCGCTTCGTAACATTAGTCATATATATTTTTCTTCATTACAAAATATTGCTGTATTGACAAAACAATACCGCAATATTTTTAGCTCTCGTTGTCGTATTGAGAGCGAACATGCGACATAAATACGCGCATGATTATATCAAACCTCCGCGCATACGCGCGCAATAAAGACGCTATTAATTAGTCAATGGTTTATTTCGGGATGTGTACGCGCTATCTTTGAGACGCGCACGCGTACAACACAACACAATACAACACTAGCATAACTTGTGGCAATAACATTTAAAAAATCTTTCAAATATGTGGCAACATTCTTGTACTGCTCGGGAATTCTCCTAATGGTAAAGTAGGTATATCTACAATCATCGATTTGAGAATACCTACTAAATATGTTATCTAGAGTGGGCACATTAAAGCTTAATAGTGTTCTAAGTTCAGTAGCTCTCGAATTTTTTAATTCACATTACATTATTAAGTAGCACTTAAAATTTCAAATTTGACTTTCTAATTAACGTCCCCGTCTCCCCCCCCTCAAGTAACAGAGAAACTAAGTAAGCGTTCATTGTTAATTGAATATGTCTAAGCAAACTGTCACATAGTGTGTATGAAATCGATATTTTCATATTAAATTATGATTTGGCGTAATTTTAGCAAAGTGTTAACAGCAAACTATTAGTCTTTTTATATTCTAAATCGGGTCTGAACGCGTAAAATAAAGGTATTTGTTTACCTTTTATTCCTACTCGACGTTTCGGCACCGGCACGGGTTACACCAGCCGTGGTCACGAGTTGACTGAAGAGGCGGGTAATCCAGGATGGGAGCTGCGAGCAGTTGACCCACATTTGATCTTCACATTCCGAATGTGAAGTACCGAAACGTCCAGTACGAATAAAAGGTAAACAAATACCTTTATCATACGCGTTCAGACTCGATTTAGAATATAAAATGTGTACAAAACGCGAAAGTTTAAAAAGTTAAACTACTAGTCTAATGTGAACACACCCTAAGACATGTGTACGTTGATACATTTACAAACAGGACACTTAAAAGTGCATACTCTATGTTTGTTCAATAAAATTCCATATCAAGTTAAGCAGTATAAAATATGTTATTCAGACAGCATTCCACCAGTTTTCCTTGTCCACCTATGCACAGCTATGCTGATGATTATATACTTTGATATGCTGTGATTCAGCTATGTATGAAGATGAAGTATTTGGACTATTAGTCAGATGTTGTGTTTTATGCCCATTATTATAATATACTTTACTTTTAACGCCTTAATATTATTCTTATGTCTAATCCTAACCATTGCCTAATTTAAATGCTAATTAATATATACAATACTTATATATTACTTGTATCATGTTTAGTCTATGCCCACATAAGCATAAGATTCGTAGGGAAGCTCCGATATATTTAATAGTAACAATTGTCCGTGAAGATTTATTATTATTATTGTAAATCATTTATTATCAATAATATTTATGTTGAACGCATGCGTTACCGTCGCACATCGATTTATTTTTTATTTGCGTGTGATATTTATAGCATTATCGTATCTTTATCAGTATGCCACAATTACCACAAACGATAGGACACAAATTACGAATATAAACAAAGCCCGTTATGCCAATATTAATATCAATGATATACAATTATATTATATGTATACCTTTAAGTTTTTTAACTTCCAATCAGAAGCAATCTATTCCCAGACGAAATTCAACTTCTTTAGTTCAAAGTGGATGTACAGACATGCGTAGAGCTGTCCTATTAGTCATTCAGTTCCATTTAGTAAGAGGCAAAGATCGTGTGTGTTGACGAGTCTTGATAGAGGCACATTCAGGCTGATGATAATGAGTGGGTCACTATTTTGTAAGTTTACTATAAGGATACATCATTATTGGAAGTTAAAATCCAAAAATAATCTGCGTTTGACTCGTAAATGCGTCCGCAGCTAGTTCAACTCGTATCAGCACATCATAAACAAGGGGTCGCCGAGCGTATATTGCGCCCGCGCGTCGTTTGCCCTACGCGCATGCACTGTCATTAGTGAAGAGATTTAGCGGCGCACACGCAGGTGTTCGTCTTTCGTGTATTATCTGCATCGGAATGCGCGCGCTGCAACCGTGTTTATTAAAATATTCGCACTCAATACCAAAGATGGCATGAATAATTTTATGAACTAGTTACAACCGGATTGCAGTAGCGACGTACCAACGGCTTACATTTTACGGCTCTGTTAGCAATGGTAGAAGAAATTTGGTTTATGATTTGTTTGTTTGCGTACGACAGCAGTCAATACAGAGATTGATACACAAGCATATCCTTCCAGCATACTCTATAGATTATTTTCCTTTTCTATTCAAATTATCTTACTAATATGAATCTTAATATGAATTAATGTGTGTCATAATTATCTTTACCAGTCAATTTATTGGTTAATTATTGAAATTAAACTAATATTCATACATCAACAAGTTAAAATTTAAGTTGAAATTAACATTAAAATAAAAGACACGTTATTTAATAAAAATCTATAATAAATTCGTCGATAGTCAACACCACAGTTTACACACTGACAGGCTTGTACCAGATATAGTAGGGGGTATTTGGGCTCAATACCAACCTATTCGATATCAACAACTTCCTAATCCTGTATTGCAGATGAAATCTCGGTATCATCAGATATTACCTAATTTTTGAGGATAAAATTTCAGGCGCGAATAACACTCGGCTCCTAGATTGGAATATGTATATTATATGGGAATATTTATTGGGAAAACTTTTCAGTACCAAGAGCGGAAAAAGATGCTGATGACGCTAGGTTTCTAAGAGTTGTAAACAAAACGTGATAAATAAGTCAACGTCACACTTAGTACGTCATGCGTTTTCCTTGTATTTGACGTATGTGACAGGTAAATTAGTAACAATTTGAATGACAAGCTTCAGATATAGTCCGTTTTGTATTTAAATATTTACGATTATCAATAATTAATTCAACTTGTTATTTAAGTAATTAAGTGATCTCCATAAACCCTATTTCGAGAACATGCAGAGGAAGAACAAGGTAAGCGACAATTAGGTAAACTTTACAGATGGATGTGTTTTTTAATAAACACTTGCGAGACATAATAACGAACCGCCAAAACCGACTAATTGATTAATTGTAAAAATATGTTTTACTTTATATTTAAAATCATTTAACTATTAAATGATAACACTACCTCATAGAAGTGATTTTAAAATAAATCCATACGTTCTAATTGCAAAAAAAAACGTAACACTGGCAATAATAACGATTTAAAAACTTCTTATTGGAAAATTCCTGTATGTTTCTGAAAGGTCTTGATGATACATCGTCGATAAATCATTGACTATCTGTAATTTATCGATTATGACGTTCTTCCTAAACAGACTCGATATTATCTAACAGACATTTTCTCATCCCAATGCTATCCCTTTAGTTTTTACTAACAATAAGTGAGAATCTTCACCTAGATTTAATCTGGCAAAGTACACAGTAAAAGATTTAAAAACTTCTTTTTATTGTAATTTTTTTTTTCATGTTTAGAAAGGTCTTTTTGGTGGTCACCGCCCCGCGCCGATAAGGCACTATGACTATGTGTAATTTATCGCTTACGACGTTCTTCCTAAACAGATTAGGCATCCCAACACCTATCCCTTTAGTTCGACTACGTGAGAATGTTGTTGTACACGTGTATCAAGTACATCGTACGCGCACATCACCATTTCGCGGCATTCCGGTCTTTGAACTCGCTCGTAGACCGGCCGCCTTGGCCCGCGCGCTACTGACGCGACTTCCAGTGACTTAATCATCTCAACCGATACACAAAATACTGGGGACGCACTGGCTGATATTAAAATTAAATCAAACAAGCGTTCGAACAATTATATTGTAATTGCGGTTGGCAAACAACTCATCTAAGAAGTTTAACGTTTTTATTCGGTTTTCTTTCGATTGACCATAACATTTTAGGTAATATGTAATAATAATAAAGTATAATGTAATTTTAAATAATATGTATAATTTTTCTGTGCCCTAGAAACTTGATGTTAGTCATCAGTTCAAAGTACTAACCACAACTTGCAAATAAATTAAATACAATTGCATTACTACGATGTTCATCGGGTGGCATCAAACAGTCGGTTATTGAATAAATTGATAAATAATGAGCTGTAAATTGGTTGGTAATCGTTTGAACCGAAATTTGGACAGTGCCGGAAAAAGTATAAACTAAAATTTTATCATCCGAAGGGGTTTCATTCCATCAGAGCTTAGATCTATCAGAATGTTGAGACTACGGGGCTAGGGAACTGTAAACCTAAAAGGCGCGTGATGGTTAGTAATATTTGTACATGATCAACTTTATCGATACTTAGAAAGAGAGAACATTCGATTGATAGTTTCTAAAAATATAGCCTTTGGGAAGCCGTCAGGATAGCACGTACCTGTCTAGCACACACACATGCAAGGCTTGTTACAGCACACAAAATATGTTGTCTTTGTACCTTCAGTCGTTCGAGGTGCAGTGCTAAATAATAAGTTAAACACCTGCATGCCACCTTTTTAATACTGAATTTATATCATTTAAAGTAACACTATTCAGACAGACTCATCAGAGTGGATCCAAACCAAAATCATACTTTTTTTTCATAATAAAGAATTTTGTGATAAAAAACTAAAATATAGCATGTATATATTTTTTTAATCAAAAAAATGTTATTACTTAAATTAAGATCTTGGAAATCATATACATATTAATTGTTTCGTTATGACATTTTTGTTTTTATATTTGCAAAATGCTCCAGCATATTAAAACTACACGTGGGTTGGATCCATTCTGATTAAAGCCGGTCATTTGTTCTTGTACGACTTTCCTCTGAACTTAATATTTCCCGAAATAAAAATCCTATTTCATTGCACCTCTTTTGAATTCTTTGTAGGCTTTGTTTTTTATTTAAGTAAGCCAAGGAGGACTTTTTTTGTACAATTTACTTGTGCAGTATTGAAAGGAAGATACAAAAAAAAAATTCGTTTGTTTTTGGACGTCTGTTTTTTTTTTTACTTTCGGTCTGGGTTCTCCATTTATCATTGTCTATTCACGTTTTAATTTATTTTTGGTAAGATACCGGGAACAAATTAAGAGCAGCGTAGTCTTACTCTATAACTAATCGGAAGTTTTTTCCCAATAGTCTTACTAGTAGAACTATCTGGTAAGACTGACTACTGGGAACGGTTCGCTGCATATACTACATGTTAGTATATTATGCAGCTATAGAAACTGACCAAGATAGAAAATTTATATAGTGAAAAAAAACGGAAAATGAATAAATACGCGTATGTGTAATCGCGATTTAAAGGGATTTAGACGTTAAAAAAACATTAAATAGCTGCACCCTCTTAACACAGAATTTCTTTCGTGAAAACTAACACAACCTTTGTTCTAGAATTTTCTAAAAATCGAACTTTTTTTCGCAAACAAAATAATGCACATATCGGTTTTGGTTAGCGCAACGACGATACTCGGTGTGTCTGCACGTGTTGTGGCGAGTAAACAGTGCGCGTTGGATCTCCACGTCTCGGCGGCGCACCGGTTTTTGACCCGCTACGGGCGGTTTGCGATACGGAGCCGACAGCTCTACGTTCCAGTGACGTAATTATCTCACTACAATACAGGTTTGCAGGTCTCTGTATGGTGATATTTTTTTTATAGAAATATTGAATTAAATACATCTACAAAGCTAAGACAAGATAACGTACAATATTTTAGCGTAATTATTATAAGAAACCAGATTTATTTTCTATTTTTTATTGTTTGTCACACATTTTTTGTCAAAAAAGTTAATTTTAAACAATTAATTTAAATAAACAATAAGTGTCTAAATCAATGTCACATTCAAAATTTTTTTTTTTTTTTATTGAATTTATTAAAACCTATTTTAACATTATAAGACAAACAGTAAAGAAAACATAACAGAAGAAAAACGGGGCAAATGTTTTTGGGGTTATATTTGACCACACCAAGCTTATTTCAATTTTTGACTAGGCGCCGTGAAGGGTCAAATATAATTGACTGTTAAGTTATGATAAACTTATTTAAAATTTAATTCAAATTTTGAATGAAATATAATTTTTATTAGCAAGTATCCAAGTATGGCAATAGTTACCCAAATGAAATATTAACTATCTACAAATATCCTTTATGTAATAATCTTACTTTAAATTCAATAATGATTAGGTACAGTATGAATTATGAAAGGTTAATTGTAAATTATGTTACTCTAGGTATGCAGGCGTCGACCTGCAATAATATTTCGAAATACATTCTAATCCACGTAAAAAAGAGAGAAGTAAATCACAAACGAAATGAAAGCGATTACTAAACGCTATTACGCGCGTGTGTCGTAAAACCGCGGCAATCGCGTCCCGCCGAACGCATTGTCTTTGACGTGCCGCCGTCGGGGTGAACGACTCGTCCGGATTTCGTACATATTCAATTCTGTCGCTCAAACATGGCAGACAATGTACCGGCGATAAGTTTCCTTCCACTTTTGTATTGCTAATTAATTAATTGCCCAGGACCCTTAGTTATTATTATATTTAATTTTATAAGAGAAAAATAAAACTTCTTAAAACCCTAAAAGTACAAAATGTGTTCTCACTTGTCTACTTTAATAAAAAAATATGTTCTTAATTATTTTAATATTATTTCTTTAATAATTAACTCCTCTTCTTTTTATTTTGTCGTTTCACAAGATTAAGGTTCAGTTTTACTCTATTTGAGTTATGTTAAATTCACATATGTATTGTCGGTACATAAATACTAATACTGTTTTCCAAATAATAAAATAAAATTAAAAGAGGGGTAAGTGGTGACTGATGAATATGATACTGATGATCTAAACCTTATTTTTTTGTAGTTAAATAAAAATAAGCTATTCATCAATAGTAGGATACGTATCTATCGTCACGCCTTTGCTGTTTATTAATTACTTAGATTTTAATGTAATAAATTACAATATAGACATATGCAAACTACTTCTGATTATCACTTAGAAGCATTAAAAATATTTTCAAATTGGTTAAATTACTATTTTTAGAACAAATCAAGTATCCGGTTGTGAATTGTTTAGATTTTAAATATGAATTATGCGGCATCATGCAGAAAGAGCACGATCGCCCGCGGCATAAACGCCGATACTTGTAAAAAACGACATTAGAACGCCCGGTTCGCTGCAACGACCTTCGCGGAACAATGTTTGCGGGCGATGCGCCCGCGCACCCGCCAGGTGCAAATCTTAGCGGCGGAATTGCAACTACAATCTGTACGTACTCTGTATATGAAAGTTATTATAAAATATACTTTACACTAAGCTGTGTTGAGGACCTATTAGGTGTCGCATAATGTGCAAAATAAGGTCCATAGAATATGGCGGATGCAGCATTAACTGAAACACAGCCGTTCGGATGGCAGCGGTTGCAACATCAGACCGATGCGCAGGTGCATTGTCATGACGAAAAAGCACCCCGGCACGCAATATTCCACGTTGTTTATTTTTTATTTCCTCGCGTAGTGTTTTGATTAATGTTGCGTAATACTCTCCAGTTATAGTCTGTCCTTTAGTTAAATAATCGATCATAATGATACCTTCCGCATCCCAGAAGACCGAGGCCATTATCTTGCCAGCGGACGCAGAGACCTTGAATCTCTTGGCTGGCGGAGAGGACTATCTTTTCCACACCTTACTTTGGTTCGGTTAAAATGGTGAACCCACGTTTCATCAACGGTCACGAAACGTTTTCGAAAAAATTCTGGGTCTCGGTCAATAATTGCCAAATTTTGCTATGAAATGTCTACTTTTGCTTTCTTTTGTGCGTCTGTTAACATTCGAGGAACCCAACGCGCGGCCAATTTTTTTCAATTTTAAGGAACGAGTTAAAATGAACTGAATGGTCCCGAACGAAAGCTTCATAATTTCAGCTAAATGACGAATAGTCACACGTCGATGTGTCTTAACAATTTCTTCAAAATTTTTAACGTTGTCTTCAGTAGTAGCGGTTGTTGAGTCTTGTCATTACAGACGGTTCTGCTGCGTTTAAATTCCGCGCACCAGTATGCTACTGTAGAATAAGATAGAGCATTGTCTCCCAAAGTAGACTGCAATTCCTTAAAAACACATTTCGTAGAAAAAAAAATCAGGCAGAAATATTTAATAGCCGCACGAACTTCGATTTTCTCCATTTTGCACACTAATAAAATTCCCGCCAAATGTAAACAAGGAAAAAAATATTGGTGACAATTTTTTTTTAATTCTTTTGACACTGGCTACTACTGAATTTGAGATTCGAATGAAATAGAATGCATTCCTATGATTTAATGTAAAGTATCCGATTCCAGAAAGTTATTGATCAACCTAGTATTATAGTGTCAATGGTAGACGCTATAAAATTCCAATAAATGCCACAATAGTGCAATCATTTGCAATAAAATACACCTGTCATAACAAATTGCGCGTATGACTTCTGTTATATGTCGTTCGTTTTGGCATGATTTACGATCGTCACTGTCGTCGTTATTTCTTGCTTATTTTTATATTTTATTAAATGAGCATAACTAAATTATTAGATGTTTAAAACAAATGTACAACACACGCTTTTAAATAATATATTAGTCTTAATTTATTCTTCATTACTAATTATTTATACATGTCGTTTTGCTTCTGTTTCATCTTTCTTTCCCATTAAGCTGAACAGAAAGTCTATTATCAGACATGTCTTCTAACAAGAGTTAACTTATCATTTACCTTTCAATGAGGTTGTGCAAAGCCTTGAAGAGAAGCGAACGACACTCGTAGGAAAGTCCACTCTCCCATGATCCTTGGTCGCCTTCTGCAAAAGAAAGAAAAATGTGGTTCAAATCAACAATTCACTTGCGATGCTGTGTTTACGCGGGACGTAAACATTTCCTTGACATTGGTCGTGATTTCTATCCTATACGTCAATATGATAATTGGCATTTGCAATTCGCACAACTGCGACATGGGGGCAAATGTTGCTGTCATCTATTGACATGAGCTAAGATGTTTTAAAACGAACTCTTGAATTATCTTTGCTGTCAAGGTCGCTACGACAATGAAAATGTTTACAATAGCGGAACGGCGATTGTGAGCTGATAAAATCCGAACTGCAGCGGATGGGGACGCTAGGAATAGCTGTTGTTGCAATTGGAAGATAAACTCGGCCTATCACCGGCATTGAATGCCTATGCAGAAACAAAACGGCGTGCGCGACGTTGCCGCTTTGTGCTTGCTATCTCTGTCTCTGTCTCACTAGAGGGCGGGGCGGAGGCGACCCGCGTGACGTCACGCGCCGACCGCTCAGAGACCGCCGCGCACGTGCTTGTGTTTGTCGCGCGCACGACACACATTGAACATTGCGCTCACTACCATTTATAATAGTAATATAATAAATTAATAGTTGACGTTGATTTTCTTCACAAACTTTTAATACGAAGATTAGCACTCTTAATTATATCTAAACTTTGAATTGTGATATCACGCTATCAGAGATTACGGAGTAAAACCTAGATAAAAATGGCGTAATAATTTCTGTCATCTCTTATCTTATCGTATGCCAATACCTACCATTATGATTAGCTTCTGTTAGACATAAAGCGACAAAAATGGCACTTGCAGCGGTGGTGCTGGAGCGGTTCCAAGCGAACAACCTTGACACTCGGACTCCAGGTGTACGCGTGCCATCTCCCGCCAACAGTGAACTAGTTATTCCAATATCTAGTACAAGCTAACATCCGATGATCATTTCATTTATTTCTACAACACATTGTGACTTATCGCACCTCGTGCTACTTATCGCATATAACAATACTGTTTTCTTTGAATTCTTTGTATCTATCTATTATGACGAAATGTGTATAATACAAAACGTGCTGAGAACACGTATTAACGTATACATTAGTGACCATAAGAAAGTTCTCTGTAATTAATTATTAAAATAGGACAAAGTGAAGCATCAACTAAATCCAGTTTAAAACGGTTATGTTTGACAATAATTATTACAAAATCAACCCAACGCGTCAATTTATTCGTCAGTCTATTTACGACAAACCAATACGCTGACCAAATGGCAAGTCCATTGCAAACAAATCATTAGTCAAGGGCGTCAAGCAAAGCGGCCGCAGCGCAACCATAACAAATTAATCAGACACCTTTGCCTGTATTGGGATCAGCGGAAGGTGGGGCGAGGCCTCGGTGGGTATAACGCAATCGCTGTGTCAAAAGTGTCCCGCTTGTTCACTTATTGAAAGTTTATTAGTGATATGATTATAAATAACACCAAATTATTTTATAAATCAATCATCATCGATAATGGATCATAAATCAGTTATTTCGGTGTCCTAGTTAACAAAGATTTATATTATGTTAAACTGGTACCCGAAATGTAATCGCAAATATTCGATTTCGTTGAGAAATATGTTCGGTCTTAGGGAATATAGTCCAGAGCATATCTGAAGAAGGTTGTAAATATTAGGTAGTCGGATAAGTGCGCGGCATTTTTATAGTGAAAATAATAGACTTTTATGTATTACGTAAATATTTATTGAACGGAATATTGTCCATTTAATTCGACTACCTCTTGCCATTTTTCTGGCAGAGCCATTATCACATGGCCATTATTTTTTTGGGATTTATGAGGGAAAAAATGATTTATACGGTTTATACAGGCTTGAATGTAATTTTACTCCATTTAGAGAATTTTCTAAAGAGCAAAATAAATGAACGGAGGATGCATTAAAACTTCCCAGACAACGTCCATTATTTTTTGTTTAGCCATCAAAGATGTACGCGGTCGAGCATTGTCGTGATGGAAAGCTACACCTTTTCTATTCATTAATTCTGGGCGTTTTTCTTCAAGTGCTTGTTTCAATTGTACCAATTGCAAAAGCTTTCCATTCCCACTATACAGATAACATGACTGTTCGGAGTGAGGACTGGCTTTGGGACTATTTGTGATGGCTCACTTCGTTTAGACTTTAGACCAAGATCATTTTCGAACATGGTTATCGTAGGTGATCCACTTCTCATCGCCTGTTACGAAACTCTTCAGAAATGGATCGATTTCATTTCGTTTTAGCAACATCTCGCTTATGGAAATTCTATTCACCAAGTTTCTATCATTTAAATCACGCGGCACTCAAACACCTAACATTTTTTTACAAAATTCAGATTATGCAGGTGGTGTTGCCAGAAATATAGCACGCTAAAGTCATACGTTCAAAAAGGCCGCGAACTTTTCCGAATACTTATTTTACAAGGGGCTTATAACCAGGACAGACGAGGCGTCAACAAAGTATGAAGTATCTAATGGTCTATTACTTGAAGACGTAACTTAGAAACGTAATATAATAATATGAATAGAGTACCGATAACTTAAGTACGCTTGTACCGTATACATACTGCAATAATTGCGTTGATCGGTTCAGCACCATCGGCGTTTCATCTCCCAAGGCCGTTAACGCAAGAAACGGTTCGATTACTGTACTCGAATACCGATACACATCAGAGCGAGTCACGACTTGGCCGTAACAGCGGTGCCATCGCGATTCTACTTCCAATAACTAAACAAGGATTTCGGCATCGATCGATGGCAGTTGAACAGCGAGTATTTGAAACTCCAGTTATGAAGTGGTAACGGATTTCAGAGTATAGAGAACTGTTTAGGGCATGGGCATCGCTGTGCGTGTCAAATTGTCTGCCGGGTCAAGATGCGGATTTGCGGTGGGGCGGCGAGGAGAAAAGATTTCGACATCGCTCCAATTTGCAACGCTCCATCACGAGGTCATATACAGCATTTGCACCCGTTTAGGTGCGTTACGTCCTATTCCCCGAATGGCCTATCTTCAGGTGTCATTTTCCCTGAACGTCCTTTATCCCTCATGTTCTTTTCTCCGAATGTCCTTTCCCCAAATATCCTATTTTGGGCAATTGAACAAGAAAAGGAAGAATCAAGTCCAATTGCAATATAATTGATTAGGTTTTTTACACTTACAATAAAACATATTCAGCCATGCCTCTATAAAAGACAGTACAAATAAATTTCCATCTTATGTTAAACCATATTGTACTTTAAACTAACGACTTTCTTCAAGATTGAGAATATAACACACCGATAGCGAGAGGACTGAGACATTTAAGGAATAGGACATTCGGAGAATAGTACGTTACGTACCATACCTAAACGGTTGTACCATTTACTGAGAGAGGTTGGTTACAGTTTAGTTTTAAATAAATTTAGGATGTAAACAATTTTCTCGCTTAATAATTTCGCACCTGCTCCATAGTATGATTGCATTCTTCATCAAGCTATTATAAGGATAGCATAAGGTTCAAGGTCGCATATTTTGTCGCGGCGTGGCGGCGGTGGTTGGCACGACCTTGTGTCGGGATCGATAGCTAGCAGACGCTGCGCGCCGCCGCGCCACTACCCGCCTCCAATATAAACGCAGCCAATCGCCACACGGTTATCACTATTGTTACTGGTTTGTTTGTTTAGAACTACGACGATGGTGATGAACCTCAGTGATAGCAGGGTGTGTGATAGATACAATTACTCCCAAATCCTATTCGAAATCTGAAAAATTCACTTTACGAAAATATTTCAAATCTACCGGTAAGAAACCATGTTGTGTTCGTTAGTGAAATAAACTGAAGTCAGACGGCAAAAATAAAGCTGAAGCGCTAAGAATATTAATCGCCTAGGCACTTTAGAGGACTATAAATATGGTATTTTACGAGTGACTAGTAGTGGAGCAGCGAGATTTATCGATGGCGGTGACAGCGCAACAACATTATAGCGTGCGACACGTGGGCTGCGCGTCGGCGAGGTTGCTTCTCGCTCGCACCTATCCTCACCTCTAACAATCTCTTCCAGCAAACGACAAACTGTAATTTTATCTGTCTCTAAAACTTTGGACATAATTTAGCTGCGGTACTTCAGTTATTGACCTTAATTCACACATCTTTAACATATTCTTATATATGTATTTCGAAAATTATAGATTAAAAAGTATTACAGGACTACATCATAAAAAAACAATCGTGGCCTATTAGTTACGGCGTAAACACGTAGGTACTGCATAAAACCTTGGTTAGTAAGTGTAAAGTTAGACATCCTCAGACAAGAAACGGGTCGTAAAACGCGTGCGCAGTGCATGTAAAACAGATAATCATTTGCCGTATGGCTTCATTTTGCCTTCTAGAAAAAATACCTGATTAAGTAGACTATTTAGAGATTGAAAATTCTTTTGATCTATGTTGTTGTTATGAGAACGCTGTTCGTATAATATGGATCTATAAGGTGTCTACACCTTACATGAAAATAAATTAAGTAAATACAAAAGTAGGCTCAGTACGTGATCTGATAAAGATAAGCATAAGCATATTTTTAATTATTATAAATCTCAATTTTAAATTAAAAATGTTTTAAAACATGTAACCACGTTATGGTTTGGTTATATCTGTATTTCCTAATATTTCAACTATAACTCATATTCCATTTAATTTCATTCATTATCAGTGATTCATATTCTTTCACCAAAACGTTTAATAATTAATGTCAATGAAAACGGCAATATGACGGTAGCTGAATTTTTGCAGTATTGCGTTCGAGGGTAGATCGAAAAATTAGTAAACAGCGCGTGACGTGACCAGCGGGCGGGCGGTGCAGGACGGCAACGTCGCGGTAAATCTGGGCGCGCTTTGTTTACAACCCGGCCGGCGAGGTTAACCGCTGCGGAACTTGTTACGCTTGCCAACTTACCGCCCGACACCGGCCAATATAGCAGACAATACAATATACAACACAGTGGAAACAAGCGGCTTTCATATGTGAACGTATTGTAAGTAGTCGTGTACAGAACCGGTTAGGGAGCACAGTTGAACGACTACTTGTCCCATGTAATAATGATCAAACATAAAACAATGGTCGCTGGGAAGTAAAGAACTAAAAAGGTGGCATTCAGTCGGATAGTTGTAAAGGCGGATACGGCGTTTAACCGGGACTGGCGCCGCCTGATAATGTAATTCAAGATCGTATCGAGCGCGTGGAAATTCGTCAATTCGCGCGCGCCCTCTGCGGTGTCGGGCCGGCCCCGTCCCTCCAGTTCGGTGGTTGTGTTGCTTTCTCTGTTGCACACGCCCACGTGCACGTGACGTCACGCTCGCGTCGCCCCGCCGACGTCACAGACCGCCCGTGAGCCGGGCCACCCAATACCAGCAAAATGAGAGCCCTACCCCGAGGACGAAGGGCTACAATCGGACGTTTAACGTAATCGGTTATCTTATCACGTAATGATACTAATTGGAAAAGGGGGATAGGAACACGTGAAAATTGGAATGATGCTGAGGATACATTATGAATGAATTATACCGTATAAAAGATCAAAATTGAATTAATCATTTGGGATTGCAAATAGCATATGATATATTTTATATCCTATGATATTATTCATGTTATCTCTAAGGATTTGATTTAAATGGTACTCCGTCTTATATTAGTTCCATAAATTATATATAATCATATAAAGATCATTGTATCATCTCAACATAGACCGTTCGATTGCGGTTATTATTAATTACTGACAGAGAGTATAATTTGCAAGAAAATATATAGAACGCAGGTGGCATATTTTAAAAACTACCCGAATATAACCTGGACAGTATAAGGACTGCATCAGTCAAGAGAGGGGTGGGTGCCTCAACATCTGCGGGTTCGAGTCACGCAGCTGCTTACGACCCTCGCTCTTACTTGTTTTAGATATATGTATACAAGTCATTCTGTATGGCGATGTTAAAGTGAACGGAATTAATTTAAATCGATATAAAACAAGTGTTACCACTTCACTGTTTTAGGTATGTCAACGGGATTTTACTAGTTTCAAATAGATTTCAAAATAATTAAGAAAAGAACCTTTATTACTCCTGGAGATAAAGGGCAAAAGTATTTTTATTATAGAAGCTCTTGATGTCATGCTTTTTCGTATTTTGAGTTATTAATTCAGCAATCAAAAACACATTCTCAAATTAATACAGAGATGACGTCACTGTTTAATAAACCAATCTTCGTATGTATATCTATAAATTGTTGACGATTTTTCACTAACTTCGTTGACTCAAATGAACACTTTTGCACAAATGAAAACTATGCGAAAACAATTTAATTTCTATTTAGATTGAGGTTTCGACATAGAACGAGGAATCAAAACAGCAATGTTGCAATAGTGCATTCGCAATACGAGCTTCGGGCGTGACTTAACCGAAACGAATCGGGCGAAACGTAACCAACAGAGTAAACTTAAATCATAACATTGATTCATAGGCTCTTTTACGAGCGAAGAGTGTTTGTCGTAAATGCAAATAAAATACAATGATGTTAAACATTACAAAGTGCTTCAATATTGTTTGGCAATGTCGACATCACGTTTATATGGAAGAAGGACAGGAATACAATCGCTGTGAATTGTACTTTCGTTCCTTCCAATTTTGGATTTATTTCGTTTCGTTTAATTTAATAACATATGCGTACATTCCTTCAGTTCATTTTGTTTTATTACGAGTAAAAATAGACAATGCAGCCAATAGCGGCATCGATCGATGGTCGGCTAGCGGGGTGGTGCGCCCGCGTATCAATAAATAGCCCGATGCGGTGCGCACCCGTCGATACACGTCACTAGTATTTTATTAATAAAACACTGAACGCGCGGTCTCCGCCCGTTCAACAACCCCGCGATAGGTTCTTTTACGTGCTCCTACATAGTTACATCACTAGGTAGAACTACCGCTACGTTACGCGAAAATTTGCATAGACAACACGTAGCAATAGTAAAATTCATATGACATCATCGTAAGCGTGTCAGCCACGAAATTCTTTCTTTTTCGTCACTATCATTTACGTATTCGTTTCATCCCCTATCACACTTAAAACAAAATGATAACATGATAAAATAACACTTAAAACAATCAGATAAGAAAATGAAGAATGATAGATTAAAACTCATAACAACGACCACCATCAGAAAACCAATAAGAGACCGAAAAACTTATTTATTATTTCTTTAAAAATTTGGACAAAATTTTAATACTAAAGTTCTTAAGCACTAGTAGCTATATAGTAACAGAGGAACCGTTATGAACTATGACATGTGTGACGTCTAACGTCGGAGGCGTAACTGCTTTCTCACGGCCTCCGTCGGCCTAAACTACCAGTGCTACCAGCCTTGTATAACTGACAGCATTGTAACTGATTTATTTAGAAACAAACGACATAAATTAGGCGGTCTTAAAAGTTATTCTTAGAAAAGCATGTTTAGATTTGGCAAAGAATGACTTTGTGAAGACTGAAAACAATCAGTCTGCATAAAGTCATTGTTAAATCCACGAAACATAATCATTAATTTTCAATAGTTTTCAGTTGAATCTCAAGCTAGTTGTCTGGTAGCATAAATATGCGGAGAGTGTATATACATTCCCGAACATCTGAATAGAGCCACCCTGCATTTTCAATTTTGATGGCCTGAAGCTGAAGCTTCAAGGTGAAATATGTTTGATCGATCAAAAAGTTTTTATGCAGTTTTGAAGCTGGCATACTAACAAGCTGGTATTATTTCAGTATGCCATTGTTCCGAATTTGAATTCAGAGTACTGAAAAAATTGAGTTTAAGTGTAACAAGTCGTGTGTGCGCCTTTCTCACAGGGAAGACTTGTGTATTGCATTTTTGAAGAAAACAATGATTTACCTAAAAAAATGGTTTATTCAGTAATTTGTATTGCCTCCAAGAGCGTTTACGACGGTCGTCATGCAGTTTGGTATGAAATCAATCAACGTCACTATGACGTGTTGTGGAATGTTCTCCCACTCTTCTTCGATGGCGTTTTCGGTTCATGCAAGGTCTGCGAAGCTGGGTGGTGAGCTCGAACACGCCTCTTTAGCTCATTCTATAAATGCTCTATGGGATTCATGGCAGCTTCTTTCTGGCCATTCCAGGACTGTGCCTGGCCAGGATAGCCTCAGACGTGACCCCTCGCCATAACTCACTTTCTCTTCAATACAGCACTGCACAAAACGCTCTCCCCGTCCTCGGTACCCCTTCCTCCTTCCATCATTACCATACAGCATAACCTTAGATTCATCAGTGAAGAGTATCTGGCTCCAATGACGTTGAGTCCAATGCAAATGTCCGTGCGCAAACTGAAGGCGCGCCATTCGGTAAGCTCGTGTCAGTTAGAGCCCATTGGCTGGCTTATGTGGCTTTATATCACCAACAGTTCTTTTAACAGTCCGAGCACTAACAGCCACTCCATGAAAGTCTCGAAGCTGTTCTTGGATCTGTACTGTCAGGTGACGATTTCGTAAGTTGCTCGTGTTATTGAATTATTGCTGTTATTGAAAAACAACACCATTGAATAAAAAAAAAACTGCTCCAATTCAAACTTTCTGCTTCCTCATTTTTTTTTTCAAAACAATGAACTGACTCGGCTTATCTTCTGTGGTTCAAATTCGTGAATTCAAATGTGGAACAATAGCACATCAAAATTATAATTTTCAGCTATAATATTATAATTATTACTATATAATATTATAAATTATAATTATTATAATTGCCAGCTTCAAAACTGCAAAAAACATTTTCTTTGACATAATATTATTTTTATGTTTTACGCTTATTTTATACATAAAAATGCAGTTCAGGTGTTCAGGAGTGTAGGAACATATGTGGACCAATTTTAACCTTAATATATCAACAGACATATCAAAGCCATCGAAAGATCGTGGTGCGTTTGTTAGAAAGCGGTCGGCGAACGGTTTTTGTGCGTTTCACTTGCGTCGCAAACCATTCCCACAATATAGAGCGTCGGCTGCGCGTGCGCATTCAACCTACGCGGTCCTAACTACTAATTAATAAACCTAACGGGTCTTCTCCACACTCTCTTGATTCCTTTGACCGAGCGGAACAAAGTGAAACATGATAGTCAAACAACGGTTTCAAATAGATTTAATTAAACTTTCGCAATCGCTTATTTGCATCCTCTGAAAGAGTCGATTGCAATACTTTGGAAGTATATATAGGATTAAAGGACTGGTATGTACAGTTTCAACGAGGAAACAGCTTCTAGGAATTATTGCCAATACGTACACTAAGGTGCCGTTATTGTATTTTTGTAGAAACATTCTATTCATCTACTTCTTGTTAATTTCTAGTAGACGCTCATGTCAGACATTAAATAATATTAAAATAATATGTTGTAACAAAAAAGGCGAATGGAAAAGTTAATTTTGAATGCCCTAAAACGTGTTATCTCAAACTGGGACTATGAACGGAAGAAGTCAACGTTATCTGTCTGTACTTACGCATCACAAAAGGATCGCCGCGATGAGATAATATTTGAGTTAGATAACATTGCTGGTAGACAATATTTTCGTGGAAAAGCGTTTAATTTTAAACAAATAACTTAAAACATCTACTTTTAAAAGAGTTTGAAACAAAACTGGATATAATAATAATAATACTTACACATAAAATTTGGACAGTAGCTTCCTTTTATAACGTACCGACTCACAAAATGGTATAAATATTCTAAAATATAAATAATTGGACATGTGTTTTACCGTTTTATCAAAATTATGTCAGGGAGCTAAAATACAGGGTGTCAGTTTGTATGGAATCACAATTAAACGCGAGCGAAGCGGCGCGCAATAGCTAGCAACAAATAAAAATAATACTAACAAAGTGAATGACAACAATCCCTTTGTTCGAGTGACAAACTCTTACTGAAAATAGGCCTAGTGATTTTTCATTTATAAAAGAGAAAATTATCTACATCAATGACAAAACAACATTTTTAAAACAGCGGATTACCACAAGGTTGACAAGTGGATAAATGATTGGAACTCTTGACCATCATCTGAATCAGTTACAGTAAAATTTGGCAGCGACTTTGTGTTCAAATGGTCCACGCATGGTCGAGTCGTATACTATGCGTGTGTCTTATCCCATTTTGCTATAAGGATTTAACGTCCGAAGCCCTTAGTAGGGGGCGTAACGTAAAAGAGGGGAGGTCAACGACTGCGTCGCGACCGCTCGACCCGAGATGAAATAACTCATCTGCCGCAACATTCGACACGGCCCGCCCTTGCGCCATGCTCTATGGAGATTATGAATTAATTATCCAAGACAAATCCTGAATGCGGTTGAACATGAAACCCCAAATATTTGAAAGAATGCGGATAAGAAGTTTACCAAAGATCAATTAACCTAGATGTCAGACTGAGATTGCGTAAAATGTAATGTTATGATATTTATGATCTGATGTGTAAAGACTTTCATTTGCATACATAAAATTGCAATCCTTAGCCCAGTCTACAACTTTAATTGGTAACACACCACGGCAGTTTTCAACTTGGTTATCACGGCTGATTCGGTTATTAATCAATACCACATACAGAATTTAACTGACTAGGAAAAGTAATGTGTAATAAAACAGTAGAGGTCAGTGACAGAGGGAGTCAACGAGCTTATTGTAAGGAATTTGGGTGACAAGTTAACGAGGCGATGCACACGCGTGTGAAACCCGTTTATTCGTATAAACTTTCAACTAGTAGCTAGTCTTTTTAAATACTTATAATGGGTGCTAATCAATGTTAATACAAATTAGAATCTCCGTATTATTTTCGTATGAAATACTCGTAATATTACAAGTGTCAAAAAATTACCCAAGTGACAACGTTACGGACTCATCAAACCAGCCCCCTGTCCTTGAACAACTGTCTACGTATCACCGACATACAACGGAGGTTTACAACGTTGCAGTGTTGTCCCCGTGTAATCCAGACTTTAAGGATCAGGTGTCGCACTGACTGTGGACAAACCCTGCCGGACTGGTTTTCACACTCGTCCAACCGGACACCGCCACAAGAAAGTATTCGTACTTGTATGAGTAACAAAATGCAAAATTAATTGCAGCGGAACGAGTCGCGAATAAAAGCAAGATTGTAACAATTAGAATTAAATTAAACGTTGTTGCATGAATAAAAGGAAGCAAGTTGGCTCGTTACGGACAACGAAGTCCTCCGAGGTAGAAGCGAAAATAAACGATTTAATTGCGTCCACAATTAGCCTACAAAACAACCTGTTGCGTTCGCATTAGGTATTAGAACGTTGGGGAAAAAGACCTAAGCTAATTTATTACGAATAGTTTAGAGGTTATTTATGTGTTTCCATCATACTCTTTTCACAGATGGTATTCTAAGCTGTTGTTCTCAGTATTTATTTCAGTATTTTTGTAACTTTTAACAGCATTTTCTACATTGTCTGTCGTACTTCACAATACATCTGTCGGAATATAAGAGACCTGCAGGCCAGGGAAAATTTTTTGGTGACCTAGTATGAAACTTTCGGGAAACATTCGTTGCAATAAAATATGATTTATCAGAATATTGTTTTTTTTTTTTAAATCAGCCGTTTTGAAATTAGTAATTTTTTTCGAAAAACACCTTCGGCAGTTTGAGTGAAATTTTTTTTAAACGGTTTAAAATAACATATTCTAAATGGCTTGTTGGCCGATTTCGGCTAGCTTATCAAAATTTTGAAAAAAAAAAACGATTTTACAAAAAAATTGCAAAAACTGTTTTTTTTTTTCAAAATTTTTCAAAAAAAATTTCATGGGTCATGATTTGCTTCTAAACTCTTTTTAAGCCTTAGGCAGGACGCTGACACTCATAATTTACCAGTTTTTGCAATTTTTTTGTAAAATCGATTTTTTTCAAAATTTTGATAAGCTAGCCGAAATCGGCCAACAAGCCATTTAGAATATGTTATTTTAAGCCGCTTGAAAAAATTTCACTCAAATCGGTTGGATAGTTTCGGAGATATGCGTAGACACCTGCCGAAGGTCAGTTTTTCGAAAAAAATTACTAACTTCAAAACGGCTGATTTTTAAAAAAAACAATATTCTGATAAATCATATTTTATTGCAACGAATGTTTCCCGAAAGTTTCATACTAGGTCACCAAAAAATTTTCCCTGGCCTGCAGGTCTCTTATATTCCGACAGAAATCCATCTTACATCTCCCATTATTTTAGGTTTACTTCTCCTCAGTATTTTAAAAATCTTTAATTTTCTTGTTTTTTGTTATATTCATTATAAATTGGTCTCTGTAAAACGACGCTAAACTTCAAACTTCATATCTTTATATATATTTTACATATTTTTTCACAGACTCTTCTATCTGCCCTTATTTAACCTAGGTATTAGTAATACTTACGTAAGATTAATTTTGTAATTCGAAATTATCCTCAAAACAACGTCTCCAAATCACTTGAGCCATCCCAATCTGCCATCTAATGCCGCCACTTAATTCCTAATATCCCTATCCTGGCATTACCCGGGCGCGGGCGCGTGCCGAAGTCGTGTCGCTAGATCGCGCGCATTAATCGCCTAATTAGCCGGCTCTAGTTACGAAGGTCTGTCTAGACGTATTCCGGTTTTGTTACAAACTTGTGGGATTAAAATGAGAAGTTAGATATTTGTAGTAAGATTAATAGGCCTTCTGAAAGTTCGCCACTGTTATCGGGGTAAATCTTGCAAAATTATCAATGAAGGAGTGACACTTGACATTGGATAATAAATTGACATTAACACAATGGCCTTCAAATGTAACTTTAAAAGAAGCATGGAATCAAGGTTGCAATTCATGACAAAATTACAAACATTCAAAACAAATACTAAAACTGTTACAGGAACCGTCAAAGAAAGATGATATTCCACCAAAAAGTTTCAAACTAAAACTATTATAACAAACTCCAATGAACTTGAAAATCTTGTTTGGCGTCCGTCCAAAGAAGATGTGGCTGAAAGAACTCACGGCATGTTTGATCGGTCTTTAATAACCGACTCAATGTACGTTGTATTAAGATGTTAAGGTTTGTGATCTTTAAAAATGTGTGATGTTGATATTGACAGTGCAATGATCTTTTTAATCAAGTTAACAATCGGCAAGTAATGTCGGTGTAAAATTGTGGCGGAGAGTGAACAAGGCCTTCAGTGAGTACGCATATCCGTCTTCCTCACACATGTTATCAACGATGGAGACAGGGCATCGGAACGAGGGTCGTGCCGTGCGGTGGTTAGGGTCTGGGGCGGTAGGCTCGCGTAATTGGTGGGTCGTGGTTGCGGGTCAAATTTCGCTCTGGTAACCCACTCGACCGCATGCGTGTTTATATTATTGTCATTCTTGAGGATCACTTAGTAGCTGAGTGTTTATTTTGTCATGATTTTACAGGTTACACAAATAATCTACTTTATACAAATATGTATAACCAATATTTTTATATACCTAGTCTTTGATTAATCGTAATTAAACTCGCAATAAGTCTTGTTTTATCAATAATTGATGATTTCTTTACAATTTTTACTCGATTACCGTTAATATTTATTCATTAACTTTGTTATTCGAACTGAACACATGTCTAAACATTTACATCTACAAAATAAAAGGCTTAAGACCCTGAGCTTCTCCAAAGTGCCTGTGTAAATATGGATGTAGAGTAAAAACCAAGGAAATTCTATGTGTAGGGGGTGGGGGGGTGGGGGGTGGTTGATCGTCGTGTACGTCCGCCGGCGGGGTGTATCGATCAGAGCGTGCGGCGCGGACGGGCGGGCCCGCTCGCCGCCCGGTGCCACTTATCGCCGCGTCTTCACACCTAATTTATCGCGGCGCGATCGAGCCGCAATCGTCGATGTTTGTACACGATTCTGATGCTCACTCGTTGCCGCTTCCGTAATTGTTGCGGTTTTGGTCTTGTTTACTTTGGTTATTTTCGGGAGAGTAACAGTGGCATCAACTGTACAGGTGCAGCGTACAAATTAAAGTTTCGTGGCTACGAGAAGTAGAAAGACTACTAGATTTAGTCAACATTAAAATGTACTCTATTGTTTCATTAATTTACAAAATCATTCATATAGACAGTTTTTTTTTAAATATAGCGTGAGTTCAACATCAAAACAACTAAGAGGCTTGCTTTTTGTTTACATTCGTTTTACTTACTCTATGTCTATTTTATGAATAAGTAATGATTTATTAATTAAAATTAGGCAAACGTATGAGACTCCAAAATCCAGGAATGCATTATTTATTTATTAAACGGAGAATAGGCTGTAGAGTCGTAAATTTAACCAGAATACTGGCATGTGGCAAAGTATGAGTGATACGTAGCCTAGTTAATATAAACGAAGTGTGTTTAGACGAGCGCGGCATATTTGTTTTTCTGTTTGGTTTGAAGGTCGTTGAACACGTGGTCGTTGCGTAAATGAGAGTAGAGCGCGCGCGGGGGTTGTTCGCCTGCATCGCCCACCTAATTGATTCGGCTCTCGGCCAGCGGGCGCGGATCAATAGCGCGCCGCGCCCGCGTTTGCACCCGCATTCGCGTCCGCCTTCGCTCGCACTTTGCGAGCGCCCGCAACCCCACCCGCTCACAGCTGCGGCTCTTGTCACCGTATTGTCGTCTTCCTTTTAACCCTCGTAATATAAGTAGGCAAATAGTAGTCATTTGAATAGCGATTGTCTTGTTGAAATTTTTGTAAGACTTGCCAACAGATACATTTGAATTCTTAACATTTGGGAACCGACACAGAGGTGGCGGTATAGTTATTTTATTAATAAATAACTAATGGGGTAGCCACCCACACGGGGTCGCGACGGGGTGGCACCTTGACACCCCCTTAAATCGCCCTACGCTCTCCACCTCTATACTCTCTACATTGGCACCAGGTGTTAAGATATACTTGTAAATTGGAGGATAAAGATGTAATCAGGGTGACATGAATTGCTTCAAGTTAAACGTTTATTTTATAAAGGAAATTAATTAAAGGTAATTAAATCAAAGCGTGCGTTTTACGTCTCTTTTACAAGTGGGACTCATCGTTAAACGTTTAATTGGCTGTCCTGTAGAGTATTATTATAACGCTTTGAGTTTGATGTGTTTAATTAAAAACCAGCACGACGAACTTGACGAGCTTGTGGTTTAATTATTCATTATTGAGGTAATAAAACTCATTTAACACCTATACTCTGTTCGCGTTAAGAATGCAGTGACTCTGATTATTTTACCTCGACTACTATCTGTTCGCGTTAAGACAGATAGTTTAATTATTTATCGTTTAATAAAACATATAAAAGGGAACCAAATGAACGGTAAATGAACATGCGTTCTTAACGCGAACAGATAGTAGTCGAGGTAAAATAATCAGAGTCACTGCATTCTTAACGCGAACAGAGTATAGTGTCAAACTTAATAAAGCTCCACGGTAGAGTATAGGATACGGCCTTTATTAATTTCATTGGCGCGTGATGAAGCCCAGTTCCAGTAGTTCCACCTACCGCGACTACGAAGAGCGCCCACGCGGGGTTGCTAACGTGACATTTACATTCGCCCCCATCCGGACACCCCTCCCCCCCCCCGAACCGCCCCCGCTGCCCACGTGCCGCCAAACAATACGCCGAGCGGTTCGCAATGTTCCGAGTAAACAATAAAAAAAAAACATGTATGTATATCGGCGTCTAGGAAATACGTCAGTCAGGAGAACGAAGAGCGAGATATCGACAACTGAGGTGGTGAAGTATTATCTTGTTTTTATTAATGTTGATGCTTAAAAAATCGGTGCGATTCGAGATATATAGTACGCTGCTCTAGGCCGATTTGGTATGGGGACGACCACGCTAAAATATGCCATAAATAAATAAATAATGCCACACTTACCACACACATAAGAATGCACTACTAACACACGAAGTAAATAAAGAAAATTCAATTGCACGCGAAACATAATTGACGCGCGCCAATTTGTCTTCATAAGATTTAATGCAACTTTTGACAACTGCCTCATTTTTCGGTGAAGGCACCCGGTGAAATGGTAGTCCTCACGGCAAATGTGTACAAATGGTTGAAAAATTAAAGTCAGAATCGAGGTCAGTTAATCATAAAATTTCAATCACCCTAAATCGAGCCTAGACTATAGCTAATTCATTCGGTTGCATAATCAAACTCTTTTCAGCGAACTATGGATTACCTCTCGAAAAGTATATCTCTGTCAATCTTCTAAGTATCTCTGCGTTTGCCCACTAAGTTTGGAGAAGCTAGAAACAATATTATCTTATATTATCATGTACATGTACCGCAAATCGCCGTTTAGTACGCTCCATGCGCTATCCCCATTCGGGGGATGACCTAAACGGATTATCCGCTGTCGCGTCCGCCGGCGGGGTCAGTCGTTAATCTGCTCGCAAATAGGCTCACGTACTGAACGGATGGTGAATTCAGATGAAATTATAACCGGGTTAAATATTAAAGGCTGTGGGTAATGCAAACCAGAGTTGTGGGATCATCGCTACAAATAGATGGTGAGCCTATTAAGCAACAAATTATACATAAGAAATAGAATATAAGCATTAGTTAATGTCCATTAGTTATAAGCATTAGTTAAACTCGCTGATAAACTAAGTCTTCTGAGAAAAGGTGGTCAGATTGGGGCGATTAGGCTGAGTTCATGACGAATTTACAAGCATGAAAGATGTTAAAAACAAATCTGAAACGTTATAATACCTCCTAGAAATTATAAAACATGTTCTTCGGTGAAATCTGCTAATGTCGCTTGCGTACTTTTTTCTGAACAGCTTCGATGTGTTGAATAGCCAATGTTGAATTGTCGAGCAAATAACAGACTATTAAGAACAAGCTTCTTGATTTAATAAAATGTTTTCGGGTGGTTGAGTTTATCCACGGGAAAAGACAATGATTTAATCACTTTTTGGTTCAGAATACAATTATGGTAGCTGTGAAGTTAGGTTATCCGCCTTTATTAATGTTAGTACTTTCCCGAGACACATTTGTACGTCTACAAAGATTACCATTTCATACGCAATCATCTACATCAAAATCAACATCGTTGGATACACCAACTTCAATTTATCGTACGTCTACTCGTTACTAGATTCTTCACGTAACCATCGTACTTCTTATCTTTTCCAGATAAGCGACTTTCTTGGCTAAAATATTAATATACCCTCTTGATATAGCATTTGTCGGTCCATACCTTCTTAATATTGCATTTGTCGTTCCGTGGACCGGCAGCCGATAAAGAGGGGATATTGCCATACGGCGGCTATTTCCGTCCACCGCGACCTTCGCCGGAGTGCAGCTTTCGTCTCATGTGCCGGTTGCATGTTGCACGCGTAAACAAGCGGCGCATCACAACCGATTATGTTGTCGTATAAAACACGGAGGTTTATTAAAGCGTTGCTTTTATGTAGCAATTCTATCACAGTTGCGATTTTGTGATGGAGTTCATGGAGTCCATGGGCGATAGTATCCACTTGCCACCGGGTGGCCTGTATGCCGTCTTCTTTCTATAAAAAGTACTGCCTTCAATTTCAGTGTATTAAACGAAAAGTAAACAAATCATTGTAATAAAATTTCTTTTTATTTTCTTATTCAATCTATCACACTTGTTCGCGCCACTTTTTTTTACACCTGTTGTCAAACTGCCATGAAGCATTGTCAGTGGGTCATGCCATTGGAATGTCCACACCGGTGGTCCTTCAGCGATTTAGGTTACTCGAGTCTATCCACACAATATGTATGGATTTATAATAATTATATCATTATTACAAAAAAATAAATACTAACACTATGTAAAAGTTCCTGAAATAAATTATTATTATTATTATGTGATCTTTTAGATTCCGGATTCATGCCGAGTCGGGATCCACGCCACCATCAACAATGCGTTATTGTATCAGTAGGTAATTGTCTAATCAGAGACGAACACCGATGAATTATACATATGAACCGATATACATATGACATTTTTGACTCTAATTCAAGAAAAAGGACCGTAAAATAGGATATGTGTATTTCTGTGAAGGTTTTATTGAAAATATTTACTTGTAAGGTGCCTTGTGCGTGTAAAAAAGTTACATCTTTATTCACGTTTCTAAATGAGGATAAAACAAGTTAAGATTGTGGACTTACAATAAGTCCTCTATAAAAAACCGCCTTTGTTGTTTGTTACTGCAGCGTGATATAATCTATGATCACCACTTTATAGTTGCATCTGACAAACCAGGGTACTGATTAAGAAGTTCTAAGTGTGTCGTCTCGGAATAGATAAATGATCCGTTACCCAAATTATACATTTATTAGGCTTGTTGTTTGACCCTAGCTAAAAATGACAAATTTCCCTAAAATATGTATATTAGATGCCTTCCCTGAATAGATAATTTTAAAAGAGTGTCTACAACTGCGTATTTCTTGATGAAAGTAAGAAATGTAAGGTTATACTCCTGTTGAAATAAGGACACATAGCTGAGGTGCATTCTTAAAAAGAACAGTTCATCCCTCCTAGGCCATTAAAATGATAACCATCCGATTATTTAACAATGGTTCAACTGCCTTTATTACAAGAGACAACGTCCGATCGGATAATGTCTTTATTATGCGCGTGCGCATCTCGAGCGATCGCGTCCGTCCTTGCGTCTGCTTCCATATAATCGGAAGCGGCGCGCTGCATGTCAGCAATAACGGCTTATTTCGCGAGGTATTGCACTTTAAATAACCTGACATTGAAACGGCGCAGTGGACTGAGCAAATGTTTGTATGCGACGGCCTTGAGTAAAACGCTTCAATGAATCACCGTGAAATCATGATTTTTAAAAAAACTATAGTTCGCATTCTAAACGAGCTACTAAGGCCTTGAGTAAACCGGTAATATGAATTATCTAGTAGTGAACTGGCGACCCTATCACACGCAAAGCTTTTTGTAACTATGTAGGTCTCAATGTGGTTACTTTAAACACGATAGTACCGACGTAAATAAGGCTGTACCATTAAATCCGTTGAAGGAACCAATGTTCATCGGAGGTTTTAACACACTACAATGTAGAATTGGCATATCAAATATCTGAATTGAATAAATATTGAAATAAGTGAAAAATTCTGAGAATAGCTGGTAAGAATATATATGTATGCATAACGCCATTTTACTTTTACTAAGAGCCCTAACTCGACCTTCCCACGCTCACCGCGCATTGTAAGGCACGCAACAAACACGACCCATATTTGCGTAGATATCAAACAATGATTTTCTTGGTGCTCTGAACTTTTCTGTAGTCAAAAATGTCTCTCAAGTAGAAACTGATGTAAAGAAGAGTAAGTAAATATGCTTAAGAATTATAGTGGAAAAGAAGCAATACATTACCATCTTGACCACAATAACAATTTAGAATTTAGTTCGATAAGACCGATGTTAGATGACGGAAGGTGGATAATAATATTCTAGGGAATGATAACAGTCTTTCCTATTCAAGCGATTCTTGTCCAATAGAACCTCTAACACAACAGAAGATAATAAAAGTTCAAAGGTCATAGTGCTAGACGATATGATTCTCATAATATCAGAAGTTAACATTATGCACTTTCGTTGATGTGAAAATTTCAACTAATTTAAGTTGCAATGCAATCAGCCCTTTCAGAATACACTTCGGTGCATGGACCTCCTCAGGCATATTGTCTCGTACGTGGCCTCAAAACGCCACGCTGTGTAGTTCCTCTGGGCTTGTGGTAGTCGCTTAGTTATCCATTAGTCGCCTTTTACGACACCCACCACTTTACGAAGAGATGAGCTATTCTATAGGTGGTCGACAAGACGGCGCAATTTAAGGTCAGAAACATGAAACTCGAATTAACCATGAGACACAACGAGACAAGACACCATGAGATATTTGACATTGCAAATTTCACTCAATGATATATCGAGAATACTTTGCGAAACGAACAATTTTCGTAATTTTTGTTTGTCCTTCAACAGCAGTTGTTAAGATAAGCTTGGGTATATTTGGGATTCTTCTTTTTGTGTTAACTTCTAACGGACGATGACTTCCATCTAATTTAACTTCTAACGGACCTAACGATGACGATCTAATTTTAAGAGACCGCTGCTCTGAACAGGGACTTGGTGCCTTAAACCACCCCCGTATGAGAAGACGCACTTAACTAGGTCTTAAACTTCCTTGGAATTTGCCTTGTGTGATCAAACTGAAAAGGTGGTCGTTTTGATTACCCATGATTTGACGGAAATACAAAAGTTGTTTTATCTTATTTATTTATTTTTAACAATTTATTGTACTCACATAACCTGATAACAAATATAAAGGAAGAGAAAGAAAAGATGTGCAAAAGGCAAGTTTATCTCCTGCGGAGATTTCTTCCAGCAGACTTAGTTAAGTGAAATATAGGTCAAGACAGAAAGGCAGGCGAGGTGCGTATGGAAAATTTGTATAATAATTTAATAGTATAAAAATATTGACAAATACATAAATATATATTTATATACAATACATGTAAACACATATACCTAAATAATAAGTACTGTACATAAAATACATACATATTATAATATATATATTTAATATCTACATATGGTATATACAATACGGACTATTTAGGAAATTGACAAATAGTGATATTTTAATCGGTTTTTAAAAATAGTAAGAGAAGGACTATCTCGTATCCTATCAGGCAGAGCATTCCGCGTACAGCTTGAATCGAAAGTGAATCCTCACAGCTACAAGAATTGTGAGAAGGAACCTATAATAACGCGGAAAAGGGGAGAACCCAAGTTCTAAAGAGTGTAGGTCATGCAAGTAGGTAGAAGAAGGTTTGTTAAGAACATTACAGAGAAGTGTAAGAATGTGACAATTACGGCGAGAACGAATAGGTAACCACTGAAGCTTCTTCCTAAACTCAAAAGTATGGTCAAACTTGCGTAAACCAAAAATAAAGCGAATACTAAAAATTTTGGAGACGCTTGACGTCTATTCAGAAGTTCTTCAGTGGCATCTAGAAAGCACACATCGGCATAATCGATAATTGGAAGAAGGAAAGTTTGATCAAGATTAGTCTTGATTTTAGGAGAACGTTCTGAAGGCGTTTCAGAGAGTGAATAGAATAATTAAAATTTTTGCTGATGTCATTGATGTGACAACCCCATGACAGATTATAATAATTATTATCAAATATAACGCCCAAATTCTTAGCGGAGTTAGTAAGCTGTATCTGCATATTGTCGTATAGTATGGGTAGTATAATAGAAAGATCTAAACGATCATTCATATACTACTTACGAGGGGTGATCAAAAATTAGTGAGAACGACATATATACTCCTTGGTAAGAAAAAAAATAAATACTGGCAGGCATAGCTCAGATATTTGTAATATTAATAAAGAAAAAGTATTCGATTCTCTTTTGTTTTTTTTCTGAATATTGTCATTTGTTTGCTTCGTGTCGGAGCGTGTTCTCGAAAATGGAGAAAAACGAAGTGCGAGCCGTTATTAAATACCTCTGTTTAAAAAAGTTAACGACGCAAGAGATTCACTGCGATTTGGAGGCAACATTAGGAGAGTCTGCTCCGCCGTATTCCACTGTCGCAAGGTGGGCTTCTCAATTTCAAGTAGGGAGAACGAGCACGGAAGACGAACATCGTTGCGGCCGCCCATCGACGTAAGTCACCCAAGAAAATGTTGTTAAAGTCGAGAAAATTGTATTGAGCGATCGAAGAGTTACCATCCGTTACTTAGTTCAAGAAACGGGCATTTCATATGGAAGTGTTCAATCCATATTGAAACAATCTTTGAATATGAGAAAAGTCTCCGCAAGATGGGTGCCGAGAATGTTAACAGACAGTCAGAAACAAAATCGACTTGACATTTCGAAGACATTGTTGGACAAGTTTCAAGAAGATTCATAAAACTTTTTGTCTCGTTTCGTAACAATGGACGAAACATGGGTCCATCATTTTGATCCCGAGACAAAACAGCAATCTTCACAATGGAAACGGCCATCATCACCGACCCCGAAGAAGTTTCGTGCCGTGGCATCAGCTGGCAAGATTATGGCCTCAATATTTTGGGACTCAGAAGGGATATTGTTGATTGATTACCTGGAGCGTGGAACCACTATTACAGGCCAATATTATGCAGCATTAATTCCCAAGTTGAGGAATACCATCAAAGAGAAAAGGAGAGGGAAACTTCGAAGGGGCGTGCTGTTTCATCACGACAACGCACCCGCGCACAGCTCGGCAGTTGCGATGGCTGCCATTCAACAAGCTGGCTTCGAATTGGTTGACCATCCCCCTTATTCACCAGATCTGGCGCCTAGCGATTTTTATCTGTTCCCCAAATTGAAAGAATACTTAAGGGGAAACAGGTACGAAGACGATAACGAGGTGATAGATGCCGTGGAGAGCTTTTTGCAGGACCAAGACAAAACTTTTTTTTTGAAAGGGATTGATGCCTTGGAAACTCGGTGTGTAGAGAGACTCGAAGACTATGTAGAAAAATAAATTATTAAGTTATCAATAGTCATTATATTCTATCTCATTCTCACTACTTTTTGATTTCTCCTCGTATATGAATACCTATATGATGTATATCCTTATATGAATACCTTTATACAAATAATCTTATACTTATTTTCTAGTTTCCTTATTCAATAGCGTTTGTTCTAGTAATCCGTATGAAATATTTTTTGAAAAAAGTGAAAGTAATATATTTTTTTTTTTATAGAAATAAGGCGGCAGACGAGCATACAGTCCACCTGATGGTAAGTGGATACTGTCGCCCATAGACCTTCGCGATACATGCCAACATCAGTCTAGATTGACAAACGTTGGCCCGCCCTCGGATGCGCTACCTTTGCAGATTAAGGAATGAATTGGGAAAATGGAGAGCGATAGGATGGGAATTGGCTCTGGCATATCTCACTCACTACCGAAACATGTACGTACATTAGGGAAATACGATATAGTGGGAAATACAGTACATTTCAAGGTAGTGTTCTGTGAGAGAGGGGTAACGTGGCCAGTCGAATGCGCCCAGCGGCTCTGGGGATGCAGCATGCACTCTCCCCTAAATGATAACAATAACTGACTGATATACAGATGATATATACTTATTATATAGAGCCCAAAATATTTTTTTTTTTACTTTTTGTCTGTTTGACTGAACACGCATCACACAAAAAAACTACTGAACATATTTTAATGAAACTTGGCATAATTATCGCTCATGTGTCCATTTGACATTTTCTAGATCCATTATAGAATTCCCACGGGAATCAATTTAATGTCAACGCAAACGAATTCGCGGGCACTAGTATATTTACTACATAATCGAAAGTTCAAGGAACATTTTAGGCAATAAGACAAGATTAATGAAGTTACAAGAATAGTAACACGGTTTGGTAGCAGGTCGGAAGTCAACTCATTCATATGCCAGTATCGGTCAGTTAGCATATGTCAGAAACAGTTACACCCAATTAGCACATAGGTGTGATATTACACAACATTTCCTGTGACGGACAGCCGGCGTCTTTGCATTATATCAATATTAAAATCAATATATTTCTAGATGAAAACCAATTTCTTGTGTTGTTCAACTTATTTGTAAGTATATACAGTTATTTACATTAGTCTGAATTTCATTGATGGGTAAAACAATCTGCACTTTAAATCAGAAATAATTGTCTCCATCTGTTTCCCTTCCCATCAATACAACATAGTCATTCCACGAATATTTGCACACATATACGAACGAGTACGTCTATATTACTTTGTAATTCTCTTGAAGCAATAACGAGCTTATGTACAAGCGGTTGCGAAGTGATAAACGTAATGTGGCTGACCAATGTGTTACAAAAACAATCTCGCTACTTTACGTTAGCTGTCTATGTACGTATATGTATTGTAGGTAGCTGGGTATGTATATATTCACATATGTATGCACTTACAAATATATGCTGTAGTCTACTTTTTAATGACATAACTCCTCTCGGTTATTCAAAGACTGATTGGAAGAGATTCCTTCTAGGATTATGTGGACTATGTACATATAGGTAATATTGTAATATCTTATTGTAACAATTCATCATAAGTGGAATAAAGGGCAACAACAACAATATATATATAAGTCTTAGTCTCAGTCTAAAGAGGTGTTAGAGTTCTTGACTCGAAAAACAAACGTCAAAGAAACTCGTCTAATTAACAACGAGGAAACATATTTTTTGTAATACGACCAAATCAATACACTTGTGCTATTTTAAGGACTATTTATTATCTTATTGTTAGGCACAATCTTAAGAGAAGAAAAGAAATTATAAACTGGATAAATAAACAAAAGGGAGTTTACAGGCGAAGTATAACATGCCCTGCCCCAGTGATGATTGGTTAATTGACGACACTGACAAGACAAAATTTGTACTACCAAGCAAACTGATCATAGCTCATTTCATTGTCAAAACTAACACTACAGAATCAAACTATCAAATTAGTATAAAGTTCAGGACTATAAGTGGTCGTAGTAGCGCCTGTCTGTACACACGCCAAAATGGATAAGTTTGCAGGCAGCGCAACAACACACGCACAGGCAGATAGATACGACGTAAATTGATTCATTGAACGTGTAACAAAAATCTACTGACGGCTCTTGTGGCATCCGTAGCTTAGTTGGTTGAGCGTCTAGTCTGTGAACAAAGTCTATTGCATGCAAACTTATCTATTTTGCCGTTTGTACTACAAAGTATAAATCGATGGTCACGTTAGATTAGTTGCAGCTGATCAAATAACGAATTTATATGGCCCGTATCATTTGTATACTGATCATCAAACTAGAATCACTATTGTAGTATTTATTGGGGTATATGTGATCATGGGCGTGCACATGTTTACGTCAATCAGAAATGTCTATGTACTGAATAATTAATTTCTGACGCAGAAAAACTGCACGTATATGGACCGTATCATCATTCTGACCATCAAACTAGTATCAAGAGCAGGGCGACGCGTGGTCGTGGCCGTGCTCGCCTCAATTGTTTCAACCTTGCGAATCCATTACTGGTGTCGACGTCACTCAGACACTCCACGCGTACGGGATCTACTGCAATCTACCTCTGTTAATTTTAAGACAGCTCGGGTCTACTGGAATCCAATGCGAATGTTTCAAGTAGGTCACACACGTAATCGCAATACGTAACCACATCATTATCATCACAGAGTACAGAAACTATGTAAGAAAGTTAAAAATGTTTGCTAGATGAAGGTATTCGCGAGCGAAAAAATACCTAAGCGTGTATATCCTTGTAACCTTCACCGAGTATATTGTTACAGGGGAAGAAGGTTATGCATTCTACAGCGAACAAAGATAAAGGACTTCGATGTCTGAAGTAAAAATGAAACGTAATACAGATAATAATTCTTACTGTCGTCATAATCGCGCATGAGAGGCAGAGACACTAAAAGCTCTTCATTATATCTCCACCGAAAATAATCTCGGGCTTATTCTATGTATTTTTTTATATATTTCGAAAATTAATTTGATATTCTATTAAATAAGTATTCCCTTTCTCCAAATCCATCTCGATATCTCCAAAAGCAGGCAGCGCGTCCGGGGGCGTGTCAACGTTTGTCATTCTAGACTGATGTTGGCATGTATCGCAGACGACTATGGATGACAGTACCTACATATTCACTTATCATCAGGTGGAATGCTCGTCTGCCGCTGCTGACGAGTAAGTCAACTAACTTATTGGTGCCAAAGTGAAACGTTTCCGCAAATGTCTCTTTGATTTTTCGACTTGTTACAGTGTATATTTAAATATCACGATGTGAGGGTAAATGAATCGTCACCGGGAACGAATCCTACGGGGTGTTAGTGAAACATTAAACCTGAGTCAATACTGTTGGAATAATGTGTAATGGAGTGTGTCAACAAAAGATAAAATCGCATGAAAACCTCGCAGAATGATTCATCTACAATGTCAATGTCGAGTAGTATGACCTACTGTTCAATACCGCAAAAACGCACAGCTCGTGTGTGTGTGTGTGTGCCGTTTGTGCACACTTGAAACATTGCACGAGACGTCGTTGAACTTTTAAGTAACATATGAATAATTTTAGGTGAATCCATGATCCAGTAAAAACTGTACTTTCGGGTACTCAATGCTGAAGCGAAATATGTAAAAAGAAAAATAGAGAAATTAAAATAAACTGAAGTAACCTTGTCTCATCGCGTTAAGATTATAAACAGCAAATAGAAAAAGAAATCTACCTACTAATTGCACGTTTGTAGTAACTAAACTATGGTATGGTAAGATTACAACTACTTAATACCTTTTATTGCAAATCTAAAAGCAATCCTTATCGCGTCTGTTAATTACTCTGCTTACATTTAGGGTTTTAGCATTCGGAAAAGGTTCGGAAGAATTATGAGGAGTTTCTCTTATCTCAATATTTGTTACTAATAATCGTGAAATACTTTGAGGAGTATCTGTACGAAAGGAAACAATATATTCACCAGAACGTAGTTTTCACGAAAGCGAATTTTATATAATGCGATGAAAGATACGTTAGTCTGTATATCTTTTGTTAGGTACGAGTACACCCAGTCGGTATTGAATAGGAATTGGCAAAAACCTGTGCATAGCGAAGGATAAAGCAGTAACGAAACTTTCTTTATTGCGTGGCATAATGGATTTTCGCAAAATGATATTTAATGCCTTGGGTTATATATTAACTTTGTATAAAAGCTATATCTTAAGGAATTATTTTATCAAAGAAAGTTTTCAAATTTTTACTCAAAATATTGTAAAACGTGTAATTTATGGAATCAGGCGTTACTTTGCTGTGTTTAGCGATGCACGGGTGTATGTATGCATATACTGTTTGTTATACATGTATCGATTTGCCATCGAGTACAAATCGTGGAATCATCTCCCATCATTGCATTGTAAATTATGTCATTTTTCACTGCCATTGTTAGGAAATATATTTTTTGAATAAAACTTTTAAACGTCGTTTTTCCAATAGTAATGTATTTATGTTGTGTATTTAAGCATAATCAGTAGTAGTATGTATAAGGTAAGTGGATTTGTCTCCCTTTGAGGACACTTTTTAATTGTCGGGTACCAGTAAACTAGTAAGTACCTTTTCTCATTGTCGGTCAGTCGATGTACAAGATATATAGTATCTCTTTCAGAGAATTTCATTCTGTTATTTTATTAGTCATCGGCTCAATGAATTTGGCAACGTACGAAACAATTCGCCGTATTTTTTGTTACAATCACGACTTGTATCACATGTGCGTACACTGTAGAGGTCAGAAGGAAAAGGCGTGACAGAGAATTTGCTCATTGAATAAACTGAAGAGTGACTTCATGTTTTAGCTTTTGTTTAAAAAGTAGATTTTAATTGTGTACTTGTAATTTTTTTTCGATGTTTTGACCGGCTTGCGCCAACTATTGGTTGACTGGGGAGGCAGGTGGTCCATGGTGAAAGCTAAGAGGATTTTTTTTCTATCAATCACATTGGAATGTCGGAAATATTGCGGCACACAAGATTACTTACACAACTCCTAACATAAGACCATCAAGGCCTTATCTGGGTCACACGAGCCTAGTCTTGGCGAATAATGACAAAACTTCCGCGTCCGTTCTTGAAGTGTGTTTAGGACTATCATGTCTGACTGTTAAGATGAAAAATCGCGAAGTCTGAATTTACTACTCACAGGTACTCAGTCGAAACGTAAAGTAAAATGTGTAACTATAGCTGCGTTTGGTGTAGAATATATAAATATATGAACCGTTTAATGAAAGTGAAGCTACCAGTTTGATAGTATGCAAAGAGTGAAAGACTTTGTAGGGTGACGAAATTAAGACAGAGCTGACTTATGTTAATGGCATAGCACTTTTCAACAATGTCTTCTGGACCTCTTGTGCCATTTTTCGATATTAATTCACATCTAAGTATGAGCTCAATGAATATAGTCTCAGAGACTATGTAACTCAAAACATTAACGTTTACAACATTACCTCGAGCGTACCAATTATTGGCTCTTTGGAATAGTTGCTCGTAAACGATGCAATCATCCGTTAAATGTCGAATAGTAATAAAGTATGTGAGATTAGCACTGAATATATTGTCTATAACCAGCTGGTTGAACAGACTTATTGCTCTAGAAAAGACGCAGATAGCACGCATCCAGTGAGAAAGACAAATTTAAATCCATATTTGCCGTACGTTTCAGAGAGAAAAGAAATGTTTAGACAAACGTTTTATGAGCTTTTATGAGATAACAAGACTTTTATGAGCTATTGGTCAAATAATAGTATATTATTTTACTTGATACTATATGTCACCGCAACAAAAAGGTTGTCAGGCTCATGATCATACTGTGGAGCAGAAGACCATATCGCTAATACTCTACCAGGATCCCGCTATACACCACACCCGCACATCCACGTAAAACGCGAAAATCTTAAAAGTTATATTACCCACACGAACATAGACAAACACGAATTTACAATTTACGCGAATTAAAAACTTCTAATGAAAATTAAGATTTATTAAGTCTATTTTCAAAATTTAGAAGACGATAATGAATAATGATGGAACTTGGGTGGAATAGGGCATGTATCACTATAGATATGGGCTAATAGTATGATACTACGAAAGTTTCTTGATGTAAAACGAAATCAGATAATTTGTTTTTAATAATGAACAGGAATTATTACTGTCACCATTTTTATTCACATTGGTTCGACGGTAACGGGAGTATAAAAAAAAAACTACGTCATTCACACTGAGCCCGGTGGCGGATTACGGCGGCCCCAAACCACTCGTGATAATTAAGGGAAGCCCGCGTCTTTTGGCGGGACGTTATAGGCCAGTGGCGTGCATTGGTATTGGAACTACGTAAACAGTAGTGGACGTATACAAATACCTATCTAACGATTGTTTTAGTAGATTGGAAAATGTCAGAAGCAATAACAACACTAGAGATTTCCCATTGTTCGCCCATGTTAGTGTGCATTTAGTATATGTAACTACTAGTGAATTAGTAAGCGGTTTGTCTACTTGTATGAGATATTGTACACTATTTGTACTGCTTGTATGATTGGCGGCTTTAAATTAGCACCACTCCATCTTCTCCAGTGGACCTCGTAAAAGGCGACTAAGGGATAACAACGCCGCTACCACGAGCATTAAGGAGTTACACCACTTATTAAAGAGTAGACTCGCCAATCCGCGAGCGTAATCCTCATGCACGGGACAATGTGTGTGAAAAGTCCAGCAGTAGACGATAAAAGGACTGGTTACTATTATGAGATACACGCTACTTCTAAATGTAGAATATCGCTTATTAGTTACGGCTAATTTCAATGGACTTATACAATGCTGGTTTTCCTTTAACCAGTCAGTCGAGCACTGGGACAAATGTAGTCGTACAAATACCGTGTAAATTTTTTGAATAGCTGTATGAATAAAAAGAGAAATATTAAAAAACGGAAACGCAACGAGCAAAGCGGCCATAGAAACGCCTCCCCAACAAAGGTTTGATGACATCGCGGGCGGCCGTCCTGTGTATAGCCAGTGGCCTCAGTGCAGGCGGAACGTTAAGTGATATCTGACATTTTCCAGATAAATATTAGCGGATTGATTCAACTAGAAATTTGTGCAAAATTGGCAGTTTTAAAAAAGTAATCGCTGTCGAGAATATTGGAAAACAGATTTTGAATTCTAATTATTTTTATCTAATTATTCTATATATATTTATTTATATTAGCGAAGCTTGATCAGCTGTGCTCGACACCGTTTACTAATAATCTACCTCGATGTGTGTGTGTTTGTAATCATAAATCTTAACCTAGTGTTAGTAGTAGTGGAACAAATGTTAGACCATCTGCAGATATGGCCTTATTTGGGTATACAGAGAACAAAGGTCTAAACTTGTGTATGGTTTATGAGTTTTGGTTAGTTGTTATTGAGTTTGATTACTTTTATTACATGGTTTAGATAAATACTGCTATATCTACTTATAAATTTAAAAAAATGTGGCCACTCATAAATAAGTCAACAAGTTAATATTGTCTCAAGCTACTGGCTTGTGTTATGTTAAAAGACACAGGTCCACCCTAGGTTAGGAGTCAGGGCTTCATATAGTTACTATGAAATATTAGTCAGTCAACAGTATGTAATTGTATGTTTATTAATAATATAGACAGTATGGCATTTATTAACACAGACGATTGAGGAATAAAATAAGACTATATAAAAATCAATATGACAGTGACATATGGCAGGATAAATAGAAGCGCTTACCGTACACGATCGAACCATAAGAGATTATTCAATAGGCTATATGACGCTGACTGCAAATATAACGTTGTATTGAATTCTTTTCTTTTTTTAATTTAGATCACCTTAGCCACCCGAAATTGTTTGTGAACGGCATGAGCGTTGTAAATGGTCGAACGTTTGTTTGGTTCAATGTTTATATTCCACGCTATAACTATTACCACACCCTATAACTCGCAGATTGGGCGGGCGGATTGCTGTTTGTATCCGTTGAGCACTCGCGTTGGAGTTATGAGAGCGATTTTTTTGTGTTTTTAATGTTCTCCTATAGGAATATGTATTTTTAGTTGGTCACAAAGCAAGTATGCATTAGTAAATAGTAACTGCGTACGAACAGATGGATTGAGTGAGGTCTTGAAAACTGGAAAATGTTAAAAGGCTTTAATACTCGTAAATACGTTAAGTATTTTATGTCCGTAGATTTCAATAAAAAAAAATTAATGTTCTTCAATTTACCAATTGCGAGAGCGACATATTGAATATTTATTAGATCCCGACATAATGTACTCGACAGACAGTCTGTCGCGGAGTTAAACAAAAAACTACGCTTGGTACGCTTTGGTACTTCCCCGTCCACCTACGCAATTGGACAGCAATGCGGAGCCAAGACTCCACTCGACTGTATTAAAATATTTATTAAAGGTTTACGTTTGTTCTTTATCGGTCTTAATTCTTCATTTCTCTACAGTACCTCAACACTACTTCGGTAAAACGGATCGTAAAACCGAATCGAAACGGAAAGTTCATCACGGAAAGTAGAACATTGTTCTAAAGTTTTTTTTTTTTACATATTCATGGACGCAAGCGATACGATACGGAAAGTCTTATAAAGAAAATATCTTCAAGAAAATTGGCTCCTACGTTTCTGACTGGCGTAATCTACTCCGAAGGCTTATTCATTACATTAATTACCTTTCCTTGAGTTTTCCCGTCCGTGAGGGATTTCTGTCTACTTTCCCGGGATGGCGGCAGATTAATCTTTCCCGCTAATTGTTTATGACACGACGCCACTCGGTTGATGGTTAACGAGCTGTTAACTTCGCCCATTGTCAACTTGGTACCGCTATTGCTACTACGCAATATCCTGATAGATCTATGTTAAGGCTTCATTCAGAGACTTTCATTACTGTATCAATAAATCGTGCCGGCTACGTTGATTACGGTTTGGGAGATGGCTTTGACGCATCTATCTTGTAACAAATCTTACACTTCCAGGCGAACGTGGTCAAACAAGCTATGCTTGCAGTTCCTTTGTAGGATAAAATCCGAATTGACAAAAGACTAAAGTCACTGACATGACACACAATTAAAAAACTATAGTGTATATTATAGTGGGTAAGACAGGATCATAACCACAGGATCGATAACTGATATATCAGACGAGTACTTGGATGGATACTAGATCCCGGTGTTTAATAATGTAAAATATAAATCATACGTATATTAAACAGAACACTCACGACTTGCAATAAGCTCTGGTGCGACGAGGCCGTTCAGGTCCGGTTCCTCTCCGTACCAGAAGATCCAGAGTTCCTTGGCGGCTCGGAGCGAGAGCGGCGGAGGGGGCGCGGGGGCTGGCATCTCGTAAATATCGTTGGAGGGCTGGGGGGCAGGCACCCGCCGCCACACGCATAGGATGTCCCCGGCGAGGCAGCGCGCGTAGCTGCTGATCACCGGGTCCGTCAGCGGCGCGCCGCCCTCCTCCCCGTCCCCGCTCGTCTCGCCCCATACGAGCTTACGCCATTTTATGCCATACAGCTCCGTCTGAAACGAGAAATTGGGGCTCATTACAATGTTAATTAATTAGCGTACTGAATTAACACGCGTAAGATTGGAAATTATTCGCGGTTGCAAATTAATGTGGCATAAAAATTAAAGAAACGCATCAATGAACGCAAACTTACGAATTTTACTTTTAAGATAAATAGTCACCGCTTTTACCTCATAAGGAAAAAAAAAATGAGAATGACCTCCTCGTTCTGATGCACAGAGTGCACAACCGAGACGAACTTCGCAGACAGAGACCTCGAAATTGTTCTAAAAGTGATTTTGGCACTGGTCCAGAGAGGCACAAAGGTGCAAAACTAGAGGGCTCAGTGAATTCCAACCGGAAGCCCATAACAAAGCACTTTGTTTTGTAGTCTGGAGAAAATTATGTGTGCTGCTGAAGAAATTAGCTCTGCGGATGATACTGCAGAAAGTTTAATGCGGAAAAGGTGGACTTACTTAGGACTCGTCGAATCTTTTCTCGGCTACATTTGAATACAGAACGGTGGAACTTATTATGTGTTGTCTGTCATGTGTCTTAATAAGCCTAAGTGAAGGCTACATTCAGAAACGGAGACAGGTTTAGATAGAAGCGAATTAAACACATTAAGAGGGTACTTAGAACAAAAGATACACGCGCGTTAAGGGCTTTAAGAAGCATGTAACGAATACTGTTAGACTAGCGTTAGACAGTGTTTTTGTGGTAGGGGAGTAATATTTGACTATGAGAATAAAATGAGAATACTAAAAAATAATGTGATCATGAAAATACTAAATAAATTAATACTGTATAAAGGTAGGGAAAGAATAGAATTGTGGGTAATGCTAATGCATTGCAAAAACGACAAAAATATGCTAATATAAGACTGAAATAGAGTTCAGCAATTACCATAAACAGAGAGCGGCAGGTGGCTGTGGCGAGCGACCTTGCATATGTAAATACAAAATGAGGTCAAAAACCTAACGCCCCATCGGTCAAATATACCAGCAAACTTATTGAAGCCAGATTTCACCAGGGTGAATCAAACTACTGGTGCCATCTTGACAAAAATAGTTTGTTCCTTTGCGCCGATGTTGGGATCCACCAAACCGTTTATCTCGTGGTTTTAACCAATGTGTAGAGCTTTTATTTCGGAATGTTTCAGTGTATTTTTCATAAAAAAATTAAATGAGTAGTTTTGGATTTATTGGAGGGTATACGCGAGAAGCTATATAATATTGAACTTCGCAGGTGAAATCAGATTTATTGCTACATTCTTTTTTTTAATCCCAGGGTGTTCTCTAACGTCGCACTGCAAGGGCCTCCCTTAGTAAATCAATTGGGGGTTCTCAGGACATAAATCACCACACGAACCCAGTGCGGAATGGTGGATACATATGCTCCAGTTTTAATTAGATTCCGGAATATGGGGGCCAGTGATATTTTTTAAAAAAGTCAGTGGTACAGACCGGGAATTTGAACAGTATGGATACTCCTAGGCTATCACCGCTTTTCATTTCTACATTAGTAAAGATAAATTTTGGGTAAAAAAACTGCAGCAAATACTCATGACGACCAACATTTTTCATAGTAGTTGACAGTGCCAGGAATTCCACCAAGGTACCATCTGCAGGGCAGGAGCTCACACCTGGTGGCTCGCGCGTGGGGTGGCGAAGGGTAAACACGTTTAACGAGTTTAGGGCTCACTTTGAAATGGGGACTATTATTACTTATTACTTGCTTAGTGTTGAGAGTCCTTTAAAACTTAAAGTTACATGTATGAAGGGTGCAAATTCATTTGTTTAATAGTTAAGAACTTTTCTATTGCAAAGCAGCGTAAGTTTAGTGTAGTGTCGTTGTGTTGGCGTAAGTTTTATGCAAATAGCGTAGGGCGAACATCTATACAAAGCTTATTAGAGCAAAGTTCAAATATTGGTCATTTTAGCAAAATCGGTTCAGTTGTTTTAACTGCACAAATAATCTTTTCCTCTTCATTGCTGCGTTGTCGGTAGTGTGAGTACATTAATAATACAATTTGAGAGTGAATGGATTAAGAGGAATGAGTGTTCAGGGTCATGACCCCGCGCTTCCCGCGAAACTTCCGCTGTTGTCACTATCACGTATCTCTTGGTAGGGGTATCTTTAAAACACCTTATTTTTATTGCATTTTTGTTATTCCGTAGGGAAATCTTAAGGGCAAAACTGATATCAATTACTGGTTGTTGTCTGCGGTTTCGCCTGCGTGGAGTTAGTATATTTTGCCTAGTTTGAGTTTCTTGCCGAGGGAACTAGTAGATTGACGGGGATAAAAATAGAGGCATTTGCCTCTATTTTCATATAGACGCTCATAGGCATTTGCAACACCAGGGGGTGCACTGCTGACTTTGCAGAATCTTATTCACACGAACTATATGTATACTACTTTGTTGCAGTAATAAACAAATCAAGTTTCGCAACTATAAGTAATAATGAATCCTGCAAAGAAGTAGAGAAGCAAAAACTACTACGGAAGCTGCATTCCGTGTTATTTTTACACCCAGGTCCATCTAAGTCGGTGTCGACTAGTACATGTAAAAGAATGCGCCAGGTCTGGTTTGGAGACCGCACGTTCGGGCGGCCGCTTTCTATCGCGCCCGATGCGCCCGCGCAGCTCGCTTCACTTTCTATTGTGTGACGTGATGACATGCCGCCATTACACACCATCCAACTATAATTACATTAGATCAAATTGCATGTAAGAACAATTTAATTACAGTTTGTATACAATGTACACTTTTAGGTTAGATCTGCACTGTTACAACAAACACTTCAACATAATAACAGTAAAAAGTAGGAACAACAATATCTATATTTATAAAAAAAAACGCTTGTAACCCGGTTTCTAGTTGACCGTTTTTGATGTGATTTTCATTATCATATAGGTTATTTATTTCTGGGAGTTTTTAGTATACAAGACATCACGCGAGCGACGCCGCGGGTAAAAGGTTAAAAATGAAAGTAGAAACACACTAAGAAGTCTCTCATGTACGAATTTAAATGTGCATATACCAAATTCAGCAATAACTGCGAATAGATCATACGTAGCAGTGGTTTTTGGTTTGGTTAGGACCATTTACAATTTACCGATATCAGCCTAAATCGTCCTTCTATAGGGCACAGGCATTTCCTAGTAATAGCTAGGGATTGTTGTGCCATAGTGCACCACGCGAGCTCAGCGCGGATATAATGCCGGTAAATATTATAAGCATTTATATTATAGGTACGTATTATAATGTTTACATAAATATTATAAATGCTCCAGATGTTTTAATTACTGAATAATCTGTACTTTTAAGTGAAAACACGTAGAACGAGCTCACATTCGAAATCAAATCTGAATCAAGAATATACCATACTAGCGACCCGCCCTCGCTTCGCTTCGGTTTACAAGTTATTTTTTTAAATTTCAAAATAAAATATAGCCTATATTAGACACGGATACTGTAGCTTCCTATTTTTGAAAACGGTTCAGTAGTTCCAGAGAGTACCCCCAACATACCTACAAACACACAATTTTACCTCTCTAATATATCAGTATAGAAGTATAGATTTATTTATTTGCAAGATACACCAACAGCGTTTACACGAAAAATTACAAATGTTAAAAACTTATAAATTCAAAATACGTAGACCTAGATAGACCTAAACCTCACCAACATAGATATTACCTTTTTATACAATATTTGAAAATTTAAAGGTATTTTAATACAAACCGAAAACATGATTTTAGAGGTCAATTTACATTCAATGTGGGTCGGTGTCGAGAAAGATCGCTTATATCGGGCCGCTGATGCGTTTCCAATATTTCGACGGCAGACGGCATCGAAATGCGAGATCTAAGAGCGGCAGTATCCTCGCGCAAAGTCTACATTAAAGTGAGGATATTAAACAGTTTTTTTTTTGACAAGGAGCTGGATATTTAACGGGAAAAGTGAAAAGGTTATTTGAATTTAAAATGAGCAACGAACGACGATCGCGCCGACCCGGCGATAACACCCGGATGAAGCGGGCCTTAAGTCCGGAGTTGCCCGGAAAATTCCGTTCGCAGCGATCCGAAGCTCTCTTGATGTTAGTAAAGCTGGAAGTCAAATGAGTTTCCACAGCTTAAATACTAGACTCCTTTCATGATCATTTCGTTGTAATGAATCGAATAAAACACCATGTAGATGTTGTTTCATATTTCATCAAAATATTTTTATCGGTATTGTCATAACAATGTTATCAATAATGCTTATAAATGGAATGCTCCCGATTCGCTACTTTATCAGTATCACCCACTTGTAAAACGATGCTGCGCGGGCGCGTCCTTGCGTTGATGTCTTTTACATTGCCCATGTATGGATCTACCTGCCTGCACCCAGATTTATGAATAAAAATTACGCGAACGTCACAGCAAGTTATTGTTGCAAAACGTCGTCTTTAGTCTGACAAGAAAAGCTTTTAAACGGTCTACAAACCCGAATAATGAGTATGCAAATTATTGCAATGAAAAACAAAAAGCTAACAATTACGGTTTACTACAAACAATAACCCCGTAAGTGATCATATCCAAGAACGGAAAAAAACTGTACGTCCAAAAAAGTCGAGCACCGCTAGTTGAGGGAGCGAGACGGGTATTGAGTGCGCGAGCGGGAGGGAGCTAATCGCGAAAGTGAGAGGAAGCGAGCGCGAAGCGGCAACGCCGCGCCGTTACGTTACTAGCGGGGTAAACAATCGAGGATGATGTGACGGTGAGCTGCGCGTGCGCCGCCCCCGGCCGTGCACTTCGCTACTGCATTTTTGTCCTGTGACGTCGCAAGGTACAATTAGGGGTAAATATTGACATAAAGCCTACGTAATAAAAATCTAAAATGTGCCGCAGATATAAAGGAAACATTGTTCTGTTTGTAAACAAACTGGGTCAGATCATTACTATTTTTATCAACCGCAAGACAATGAATGTATTACTTTATATCGATCTACGACGTAAACATAACAATATAGTCTCACACTGCGCAAGCCAATGGAATAAATTTGATACATTCTTTCGTTTGGGGCCATATAATATAATAAAGTGACGAATCACATACTGGGACACAGTGAGTGACGGCTTCGTGTGCGACTTCCGCAAACGTTAACATTATTACAGTCTGACCGTTTATATTATGTTCATTTAGAGAATTTTATAATGTTGCTAGTTAAGTGATTGAAAGTAAACACATTTTAAATTTTTAAACTATTTTAAACTGCAATTAATATTAATAAAACAATATTCGTTATTGAAATACCGTCCGTATTTGAAATAGGAATCGCCACGCTAATACCAAATTGTTAAACACACGTAAAATATTTTTGGTAAATAAAAAATAATATTGTACTTCCCCGACAAAATATAAATTCAACGAAAAGAATGTTAAAAATTTAAATATGATCAATTTAATTAAAAACGGAAACATATTAAACGATTAAAAATTACAAGAATATTGGACGTTAAAATCAATTTCTCTGGAGCTATCGAGTATTGAAATATTATTGTAGAATTGTGATTTTTTTATTGTAAATCCAAAGTTATACAACGTTATGTATGTTAAACTAGATAAAAAAGTTAAATAAATAAAAAAGTTTATTAAATTTTTTATATATCTCGATTCTCGAGTTATGAACTTACTCCGTCGTGCATGGGAATACTCTTTGGCGCCAACTACACGAGCGAATCTCTCGCGGCGATATCCTCGCCCGTGCCATTAACTTCAACAGTAAATATATGAGCTATCGCCGAGCAATCTACACGGACGAAGATATCGCTGCGAGAGACTCACTCGTGTGGGGCCTTGTCTTATGAAGTTATGACATAACGATAACATTGGACTAATTTACTTTAAGCAGTTTGAAGAGTTTATCTCATATGAGTGAATCATCAATTGGAATCATTGCATCGTCCCGATTCGCTTACCAAGTCTTAAGTTGATGAACTAACTGATCATATTCAGATGGAACACAGCGGAACCTAAGAGGTTGAGTATAAAAGATTAGGGTGATTAATAAAAACGAAATAACCAGCTGGTAATAGATAAAGTACTTGGAAAAACCAAGCAGACAAGAAGAGCAAAGTACCTTAATAAATATTTGCAGTTGTATTTTTTTTATAGGAAGAAGGTAGCTGGCGAGCAGACAATCTATCCAGCAGATAAGTCTATTTGTAGGACTTGCAAGAGAATTACCACCGCTCATCCACTTATCCACCCGCTCTCTATTGCTCTATCTAGTATTTGCTCGTCGTATGATTCTCCATAAAAGTTGATTGTATGGATTACTTGAAATTGATCTACGTCTTTTATAGAAGAAGTGCCAGACGGTCCACGAGATGGTGAGTGGTCACCGCCGCTCCTGGACACTCGTAATACCAGGAGGGATGCAGGGGCGCTATCAACCTTACAGAATAGTTTTACGTTATGAAATATATAAACATCTAAGCCACTAACTATATGCTGATAGATTCTTCGCAAGCAATCGGAGCATCCTAACCAATATATGGATGAATGAAAATGGAAAAGGCAGATGTGAATGGACAATGTGGCAGATCTGATGTGAAGTGGTCACTGTCACCCATGGACACCTGGAATATCTGGAGGATTACAAACGATAGAACACACACATGAGACAACATCTCTCCTGACGTTAAGGTGTTCTAGATAGTTTGTGGTGCGTATAGGAAGCTGGTTTGTTTATATATAATAATTCCGTTAAAAATCAGAGAATCGCTGCCAAATTCGGCACATATGTAGTTCGTGTAACAAATTAACACTCGTGACAATTTTTATGTCAATGCGGGCTAACCCGCGAGAACAGTCTCCAATAAAATCGGACTAACATCTAAATAAGTAATCGCAAAGACCCATACATTAATACCATATTACCAGCTCGCTTACGGTACTAAAGCACACTTCTACACCTACATATAGCCTGGGTAAGTACATATTGTACCGTGTTCGCAACTCGGGGCGAGTGGGCGGTAGCAACTAGACATTTAACGCGCAACTCCTCCCGCTCTCTCCATAGAACCGACAAAACAAACGGGAGCGACAGGGACGGAAGCTTGATAAGCAACAAATTGAACGGTGCTATCTATGCCAATGTTACGATGATAAAACTGTTACCTCTGACCTTAAGTGATTCAAATGTGTATAAAGTTACGAATTTCTGCGCAATATTGATTTTATATTGTTTGTGTTTGCTATTTTATGTAGATTACGATTCTCCAACCAAAGAAATTGAAAATGTTTCCTTATCGAAACAACGATTGGAAATCTCAGTCAATTAGTTTTTCTTTACTTATGTTTGGTTACCAATGTTATTGAACGTTTTCACTTTAAATTTATGGCAGTCGTCAAGTATTAAATTGTGCTAGATGTGAATGATTTTGAAAACCATTTGCGAAACAAAAAGAATCTCAAGCTGAGCTTTCCTGCAGCTTTGTCTGTCACCTTATTCTGTAAGGGAACTTACATATTGTATATTCATGTAAAATAATTAATATGTAATTGTATAGTAGTTTATTAGAGAACATAATGAAATTAAAGTAAATAAATGAAGACCTGTCAATCAAAATTTTAACAATTGGTACCAAGTCTTAATTCAGCAATCAGACTCACCGAGCACCTGTTCAAACATGCATTCAAACAATTACAACGTATTATATTATATTATCGCGGTTCGCAAACAACTTATTTAAGGTTTATATTCTGTGCTTTAAATAAGATTGTAGTACAACGTTGTTGTTGCGGTTGGCGACAGTTAACTGGTTATAGAAAAGTCCATAATGAGATGCAAAGGGATTTGTAATCGTTCCAACATTACGAAATTGAAATGAGCAAGCGAAAGGCCCATTAAACAAAACGTGATTCTATCGATGCTTTGAAAATAGCCTCGCCATCCCTCCGCTTTTCCCCGAACACTGTCCTCTTTTGATGGGCGTCCGGGGGATTTTTCAAATGTGTCCCGGATTTTTTAAGAAGTGCGTAACGCACGACGACGACGACAATGATGACAATTGCAGATCGTCTTCTACAAGACTGATTTATGTTTTTATATTCAGTTTATGTTGCGGTCGCAATAATGTATTGGTCATGAATTCTAGTTTCTTTAAATTTCTGATGGCAACCCTATTTGAAAATGACCAGTGTCAATATCAATAGAAACATTACAATAGTTAATGTAGATGTCTTTACAACTGTCGTTAGTTAAATAATTATACTCTGTATGGAAAGGCTGGTTGTAGGAAAACTGTCAGTGATTCAATATTTACATTCTCGTATGACCACAGTACTCGGTTGTCGTCAAGGGCAAGGACAAGTCAATAAAAACATAATACGCGGCAAATGTGTTGGTGACTACTGATGCCATGTTATTTATTGTATGGGAGACATTAGATAAAAGGTAGATACTGAATGGCAGATAATTGAATTGGTTATATTCAATAACATTTTATGTCCCTAATGTCGTTTTTTAATATATCTATGAATTTAAGGGTGTAGATCGTGAAAATCACCGAAAAGAGTGTTACGATTTTTCATATTTAACCTATTTACATATGATTGATATCAATGATAATTTGTATATATTACAATCAAAGACCAATAAGTATGTTCATGCTTATATTAAACTCTTAAACCTAATAGTTGTTATATAATAAACGTCAACAAACGCACAAAATTGAGTAAAAATGCAAAAACATGACTTCGTATTTTTCAGATTTAACCCCATAAATCAACACAAATTGATAAAAAGAAACACTTTTTGAACACTGAAGAAACCAATAAGTATAGCTGTATACTTCTTTTTATACCTTTACAAACAAAGACTTCCTCTTTTAAAGCCCTAAAATCTAGATATATTTTAAGGTAAATTTTTCATACACAAATGTATGGGATAAAACGTTCGTTTCATTCGTGCAATCTCGGTGGTCTGCAGCGGCAGTTCCTTTCTGTAAGTGAACGCGACACCACGCTTGTCGGCTGCAGACAGCAGAATTACGTATTGTGAATTTGTGTTTTTTGTAAAAAACTGTAAGTATAACATTTTTATAATTAATTTATTTTCAGTTAGTAGAAAGTATCGATATAATGAATGTCTGAAAGAAAACCATGATGGAACTAGATATAAATCGTAAAAAATACAATATCTACACTAATAGGTATTATAAAGAGGAAAGATTTGGATTTTTGTATGTAACGAATAAACTCAAAAAGTACTGGACTGATTTTAATAATTCTTTTATCATTCGAAAGCTACATTATCACTGAGTAACATAGGCTATTTTTTTCGCAGGACTGATTGAATTTGAGTGGCATGCCAGGGAAAAGAAAGTTTTGTACGCATTATAAAAATATGAAAGCCAAAAGATCTCGGAATAAAATGTAAGTTCCTCCCTACTTATTTATTATCGCATTTGAACAGGGTACATTACAAAGCTAATACAATATGTCATATGATTTAGATCGCCCGATTCAGACATATACCTACAATAACATGTAAATATTGGTTTGTATTATCTATATCTATACTGATAAATAAAATTGAAGTATCTGTATGTAATATCAAAATAATAGGATTTTTTAAAAAAAAAAAGGCGATACGGAGTTCGCCGGGTCGGCTAGTATTGTCTAAATATCAAATTGTGGAAGTAGGTAGGCGACAGCGCAACTTTGTCGACATACCTATACCGCCAAACAGACGCGAGGCGCCTAGCGTCTGGCTTAGGGTTGTACAAAATAAATAAAAAGTGGATAATATTGATGAATAATATTTCCAGTATTGAAAATAAAGAAAACCTTGGGGCCGAGACTCTGAGCAACAATGCTACGCGCTGTATAGAGGTAAGTTGTTATACGTAATTCTTGTAGACTTGTTACATAAATAAACAAACTACTTAGTTAGTGATGGGCGAAGACAAAATCTCAATACCTACCTATAGATTTTTCTTGCAATATTTATTATTTTCATCGAGAGACAAACACCTTAGTACCGAAATACTTTTCAATTACTTTCTCAAAAGAAAATTTACGTTCAAATAGGTGACGTCATAAAAAAACAATACCTAATGCGTAAAGAAATTATAATTTCTATTCATCAGGAACCTAATATTGTATTAATTCTTTTGCATTTTTTTAAATTTTTAATTATTTTTTATAAAAAAAATCAAGCCATTATCTTTCTTTACAGGAACTAGTTATTGAAAACGACCAAGAGGGAAAGGTGGATGAAATGGAAGTTGGGCGTAGAGTTGTAGACGTTTCTTTTTTTTTTAAAGCTCTTCAGGCCATAGGAGACCACGGTCCAATGGATTGTAAGTTAAGTTACCTCAGTATAATAGGTGAAGTAAAAGTTGGTCTGGACTCAAAACTCATCATGAAATGTAGTATGTGTAGTATGAAATTTACTGTGTGTTTGATTGAAAAGAAAGAAGATAGAATGGAAGTGAATCATCAAATTGTATCTGGTATCATATCATCTGGTGGGAGCTACTATCAGTTAAAAACATTAACTGCCGCAGTAGCCCTACCAATCATGTCACCTTCATTATACAATGAAATTAATAATACGGTTTGCGATTGGTGGGAAAAGACAGCAGCACATTCCATGGCAGAAGCTGTCAAGGAAGAAGCGGAGTACGCAGTGTCTATAGGTAGTGTTGATAAAAATGGTACACCATTAATATCTGTTGCTGTTGACGGTTGTTGGAGCAAGAGATCTTATGGTAAGAATTTTTCCGCCTTGTCCGGCGCAGCTGCGATAATTGGCATTAAAACTAATAAAGTATTGTTTTTTGGAGTTAAAAATAAATACTGCGTAGTTTGTGCACGAGCCGCAAAGAACGACAGTCAGCCCTCGGAACACCGTTGTTTCAAGAATTATTCGGGATCATCTACCGGTATGGAATCGACCATAATAGTTGAGGGGTTTAAACGTTCCATTGTTGATCACGGTGTAATTTATAATAAATTTGTAGCAGACGGCGATTCCAGTACTTATAAAAAAATATTAGATTCGCGACCGTACGGTAATTTAACAGTAGAGAAAATTGAATGCAAAAATCATCTTTTACGAAACTACTGCAATAGCTTGGAGAAACTGTCGAAAGACACTAAGTATCCTTGCGAATTGCGGAAATTCCTAAAAGAAAGGTATTTGCGTTTAAGAACGGGTGTAAAATGCGCTATTAAATATTGGGGCGATCAAAATCAGTCACTCGAAGAAAAAATAAAAAATCTTAGTGAAGATATCCTAAATGGTCCACAACACGTATTTGGTAATCACCAATATTGCAAGGAGTATTTCTGTAGACCTGATACTCGTCGAATAGAACCTGTTGGGTTGCTTCCAGCAATTGTTGGATGCGGATTAATGGACGCGGTACACATTTTAAGTAAAAGACTGTCATATCATTCTAGAAGTTTAATTCATAATTGTACAAGTAATATAGTTGAAAGTTTTAACGCAGTGATTGCCAAATTAGTAGGGGGTAAGCGTGTAAATTATTCTTCCCGTGGTTCTTATGCGGGCCGATGCGCAGCTGCTGTTGTGTCTTTTAATACAGGATCGATTCATAGTAAAACTCATGAAGTAATATTTAAATCTAGTCCTAATCCTTTGATCGCGAAAGTGGAAAATTGTAATCGTAGAATCCGTTTAATTGCTAAACCTAAATTAAGATTGAAAAAGAGCCACAGCGCTGTATCGAAAGACGCTCACTATGGACCAAACTGCGAAAAACCTGATCTGAGTCCAGAATTATATGAGAAAGCCAAGTCATCTTTTTTAGCCGATTTAAAGTTGTCTTGTGCTGAAAGAGAGGAGCTTGAAAGGTCGACCCATTTGCAAAGAAGTAGTTCTGAGTGGATGAGTACAAGGAGAAAATTACTAACCTCATCATCGTTCGGGGAAGTTTGTAAAAAACGAGAGAGCACAAGTTGTGCTGTTCTTGTTCGTAAAATCGTTTATGGTAGTAATATCTCCAGTTTGCCTGCTGTACGGTACGGTATCGAAAACGAAGAAACCGCAATTAAACAGTTAGAAATTCAAGAGAATATTAGTATACAAGGTTGCGGTTTGTTCGTCGACGATCAATATGAATTTCTTGGTACTACACCAGATGGCATTTATGCAAACGGTTTAATTGAAATTAAGTGCCCACATTCTTTAGCTGGCATGACTCTTGATGAAGCAATGGCCAAACATACCTTTTGGGTTAAGGACAAGGCTTCCAAGGGTTATGTCATAAATAAAAATCATAACTGGTATTTCCAAATTCAGGGACAGGTACATATTACTAAAAGAAACGTTTGCATGCTTGGCATCTGGTTTGGTGCTACTGTACCTATGAAAGTTTATATTATAGAAAAGGACGACAAATTTTGGGAGGAGAAAATGGAGATGAAATTAGTTAGGTTTTATTACGATTGCCTACTTCCAGAATTAGTTGATCCTCGGCAGTCACGAAGCATGCCCATTCGTGACGCGCCCAGTATCATAGAGGCTATGAAAGAGAGGAAAGAAAGAGCTTTACGTGTTATGAAAGAGAAGAACGCCTAATGATTTTGAAAGATACAGGTAACTTAACTACCCAGCCAGTCGATTCACGTAAACACGCCAGTCCAAAAGTCGTTTTAACTTAGGAACTTAGAAATCGCCTTTTGGTTTTCTGTTTTAAACGCACTTACTTATCTAGTCTTGGATTGTCATAAATCTTCCAATAGCTCAATTACTATACAATTTCTGAGTTATCTGGTGTAAAGAATCATAAAAATTGGTTCAAAAATACAGCGAATTGAGAATTCTCCTTTTTTTAAGTCGGTTAAAAGGGCTAAATTTGCAAAAAACGAAGTGACGTCACTGCGCTACGGTTTTTATTACTTACGTGAATCGGGCAGCTGGTAACGTTTTCATTCTGATAGGTTTTGTGATAGCCATTGATTTTATCATCAAATTAGCAGAAATCAGAACTTGATCCGTAATCGAATGAAAAACCATTAGAATTTTGAACTCATATTTCGTTATTGTTTAATTACATACTTTTAATTAGTATATTAATAATTTACAAACTTCTGTTAAAATTAGTAAATAAATGAATTATTTACTAATTTTTGTACAACCCTAGCACGCTTTTGAGATAGCGAGTAATGGCGACTCATATTTGTTATTGTGTAGTAAATAAATCATTTTTATACTTGTGTTTCATTTATTGACATTTTTTTTAAAACCCTAGGATTTTTTTTAGATATCGACGAGGTGATCGTAAACAAAAAGTAAGTATTTGAGTTTACGCAATAGGCACATTTCCTTGCGTAGAGATAAACACACTTCCTACTGAATTTGCAATTATTTTATTGAATGAATATTTTACGAATTAGAATAAATTTTGGTAGTGAAATTACAAATAAATAAATAGTTGGAATTTTAGGTAAGTAGAATACAAAAATGTCAGATGTCAAATGATAGAAAAACATAAAAATTGTGTCTCAACTACTCTTATTAATCTATTAAAAAGAATCAACAGCTAGTTTCCAAAAATTCAACGTTATTGTTATGCTGTAAATATTCAAGTTCAATAACAATTTCTCAACGTGGAACGTTTGTTGCAAAACATTTTGAAAATCGCGCTCTCTAGGTCATTCATCCGCCCCGTCGGATGTTACATTAAACTTTGGCGCTGCGGTCGCTCGAAATCGAGATCTCAGGCCAACAATCTACACCCTTAATATAATTACATATCTATTCATGTTATTATATCTAGATAATAATAAACATTAATAATTGAAAATATTAATGTTTTACTGAAAATAAGTAAGTAAGTATTGGTAGTGGGTGATGAGAAGAGCTGAAGATGGTGTGTGACGGCGAGCCTTAGGAGAAGCCTATATCCAGCACTGGAGAGACAAAGGCTGATGGTATGGATGTTATATCGCAAAAATCCAAATGTGAATAAAAACCCGTGGATTTAGGTTTCCTGACATAAGAACAAGAATATGATTTCCTAACAATTCTTAAAAGTAATAGTGGAGTACTTATAGGATGTTCCGTTTTTAAGATAACATCTTTGACGACAGTAGAATAAAACGTTTAGGTAATTTTACGATAAATACTAATTACATTATTTAAAACACAAACACCGTCACATTCGCAATCGACTTCAACAATAGTGTTCACCGCTTTGATGTTATCGCTAAATCATTTAGGCTTAGTACTACACGAAAGTTGTAATAATCCTGTGCATACCGGTTCTTAAAATTTTTCTATTCTCGACGCCCTTGTTTAATTCAAATTATCCGAGACGCTCTATGTCATATTGTTAAGATTGTTAAGAGTAAAGCTAAATATAAATAAAATACATTTTAATAAGTGTTTTGCATCAGCTCCGCTAGATGTCGCGTCCTATGACATTAAATTGAAAATGAAATTATGAATTATTATATTATTGTGTAATATTTCGCGGCGCCCCTGTGAAGAAATTGCTATTCGTCCAAGGTGGGGAGGGGCATACTTTGGAAACTACTTTAGTTAACATTTATAATTATATTTGTTTATATTCGCAACGACTTTGCCGCAGTTAAATTAACAACTGATACTTAATACCGGTATAATTATAAACTGCGTGTAATTATAAACTGGTGGCGTTAAATCCTTCAAGTTTACAAGTATCGTATGCATGAGCAAAACAATATCGGATTGTTATGCGTCAAACGCGTCTGGAGGCACGCGCCGAACGAGGTCGCAGCGGCGGCGCAGGCGCAAGTCGCCCGTGTAAACTCGAAATATATTAATTCAACGGTATTACGAACAATGGCAGCTTTGATGACAACAAACCTTTGAGTATACAGAGAAAATACGTGACTAGAAAATAAAAGAATTACTAGGATTGTAGATATTGGAGCTGTCGATTTCACCGTAATTTAGGACTTCAAATAATTACTCTCAAAATACATAGATAGCTTTTATGGGTTTAATTAATATTAAATCAAGGCAATTAGCTAATGTTTCTTTTGGCTAATTTGATTATTTATTAGGCGTAGTAGATGTTATTGTAAAGTATTTTTTATTTAAATGGCAGAGCTGATCGAAAAGTGCTTTTTCTGAAGCGACATTGCAATTGCAATGTCGCTTCAGAAAAAGCACTTTTCGATAATTATAATTATATAATTATACTAACAACAATATTATTACAACTCAATATTACAGGCTGTCCATTTCGCGATAGTGACATCAATGAGGTGAAGTCGCATTTTCAGAGTTTGTTCGAGCGGGCCGGACTGTCGCAAATTGTCTCGAATTACTCCTAGTAGAGCCTATTGTTTGCCGGTCTTTATGGTATCATAGAATGGAATTACTTAACCGTCCCACTGTAAGACGATGAACTGTATATTGTTATACTTGGGGTGGACGTAAATGGCATCTTTATTTTAATTATTTTATATTCACATTGACCTAAATGAGTAAACAGTTATAAGCAGGGGTAACATTATTTGCTCTCCAAAAGCAACGAAATGCTGGAAGAAAATCTTTTTAAAACATTATTAATCTTTTTCAAAGAAACAGTTCTTTTGGTAAATTCATCAAAACGTTCCATCTCCTCATTCAATCAATTTGTTTGCAGTGTGATCAATCAATTTCAAATTTCTTCGAATTCAGTTCAGATTTTTGCGGAGCATTAAGGTAATAGTTTTCACCCTGTGCAAGGGTAAAGGGTAAACGTGCGAGCGTACGAGCGTACGCCACGGGCTAACGGTACGGACGCGCCGCCGCACCCGGTCAACGAACTCTGCAACCTTACGTTACGTCTAGAATTTTGAGGGATTGCCCTAGTTTTTTTAGCGCCAAGCACGCGTTGATAAGCCTGTAACATTTTACTACATTCACTTTGGTTTATGAAGATACATTGTTGCTTGTAGTTTGGACTTATTTTTGTAGTAGTAACACTACACCCTTTCTTCTTCTTGCAATGCCATATTCTAACGAAGGTTGGTAATCATCAAGGCCATTTGATTTTTTGAAACTGCAGCACGGAATAGTGACTGCGTGCTCTTGCCGTACACCCGGCGTAATTTCTTCAGCTGGGATGTTCGCCTTCCCGGCCACGTCCTATCCTAGATCTCGCCTAGTATAATGAGTAAGAGGAGTTCATATTTGTTGTCTCTCAATTATATGACCGAATTATATCCAGAATGTTTTGTGAAGGCTCACACTCCTTTGATGTTCAAAACACCAAACAAACGACTTTTACTGCAGACCACTATTCTATTATTTGTTTCATCTAATCGGGATGATAGAGCACCTCTCTATAGTCGCCATGCAAGTAACGGTTCCCAGAATAACTAGTAGTAAACATTTTTAATCTCAGAGATTAAGAACGCTGTAAAGAGAAGCTCGGTGCGGCACAATGCAGACTGGGGAGTTTCGAGCCGCAAAGCTTTTATGAATACAAAGTACTACGACAGAAGATTGTGTTGAAGTACACTGATGTTTGCGGTGTTTGCAGACAGTGTGGCGGTCAGAAAAGAAGTAGAACGTGTCTTTAAATATGCATTTTATTGCTTCTCTTGAGATTTATGACGTCTAAAGCCTGGTAAAACCCAGTAGGGTAATAAAATAAGACTACAGCTTAGAGCACTTCTAAATCAGCACATCATGTTATGTGTGTGACTGATGTTACAATGAGAATTACGGATTGTAACAGAATCGGAAGTTGGAAGGTCTAACAGAGTTGAAATCTCGTTATCGAAAGTTTCAACAAGAACTAAGAGCTCTTGAAGCTGAGAAATACTGATAACGATAAACAATATGGAAATTTTACTAGAAAAACACATCTCGAATTATGTAAGCGAACGTAGATAACGTAACGCTATCTTGCTCCAACGCACATATAATTGTTGTCGTCTCTTTTTGCGTAAACGAGCTTTTGACGCGAGGCTCAAGTGGCGTTGGCTTCTGTGGCGACATCATAAACACCATTCATGCACTATTTATTTTGTGGTACACAAACTGCAGCACCGGTAAACCCCTTGGAATATTTGACAGAAAAGTTTATTTATTTCAAAATTCTGATTCTTATTGAGTATCTTAGGACCTTAGGAATTGATTTTCCACACTCCTAGCATTCTCGATAGCCGATGAGTGATTGTATTGATGCAAATAATCAAAAGTATGTTTCCTTGATTTTCTTATTCATAATACCTTGAACTGTCGCAAAGTATACAAATTAGGCAACACATCTGTGACTAGAATACGTAAGGCAAATACAAGATTGTTTATTACTTTGTTTCTTCATTACTTAATTATGCTGTCGGGATATCTAAGCTCAAACTTACAACGTCCTTGATGTTAATGCGTCATGCCGCCACATTTGAAATTCATATACAATCTATGCTTGAGTCCTGAGTCCTGGCTAGCAAAACATTACGATTGACAAGCTGTATTAGATGAATTAATGAGCTAAATAACAAACAAAGACAATACACGGGAATCTAGTCATGTCTTAAAATTGGTGATTGAACGCGCAAACGAGTTCACACTTTCTGGAGTTGTGATCGGTGGGAGGTGAGACGGAAGGGGGTCTGTGCAGAGTGAAAGCGTTTTAAATTCAATCGCATGCCCTCAGACGCTACAAGCGGCCGAGTTTCCCAGTGGTACAGAGAGGCCCTTGTTTACCAATTATCACCTAACGTATAATAATTAGCTAATGTCATTGCGCAATATTTAGACAGAACGTTCTGCATAACCCAAATATGGTTATTCCTAGAGTGTTACAATACGAAACAATCAATCTGTTGGTGCAGATGCGAGGAACTCTGGGTGTAGGCTCTAAATTGAACTTAGATATGATCTACTTTAATGATGTAAGATGAAGTCAATTTCAAAGAGAAACTAAATTTTGTCGGAGTAATTTTCCGTCCACCTTGAGTAATAAATGATGAACAAAATGGGGTCAAACATGATCCGTCGCCGTGTAAACAGCGTTATGCAAAGGTTTGATTGTTAAGTATTATTATGTGTACGTGTTTGACGACCGACAGAAACCGGACACTGGTGTGCGCGCCTAAATTTCGAGACAAAAACAATACTGGTGGAGTGGTACAATACATAATAATTCAAGTAAGTAGGTAAAATAATGGACAAGTAAAACCGGTTTAGTTTGAGGGCCTAAATTCCGATCAACAGCATACGCAGGGCTAATGCGTGCTGTCAACAACTCTTGGAATGTATGAGGTAACAAACACTGATTTATCGAGTACTTACAACTCTGGCATTATGATAGTAAAATAAAGCTAACATAGATTACATTTTGTTGGTGATTTTAGTAATCAGATTGCACTATAATCATGTTACAATTCTTTTGGGGTGCCATTTTGCGAAAGCTTGTTTGTTATGTTCCGCATGTGGGGTCGTATCGTTCGTCTCGGGAATCAGTTGTTCAGTAATACACACTGAGATTCTTATTTTGATTTGTAACTAATCTAGTTAATTTATAATAGCCGACTGCGATTATTATGGAACCGCTAAGTTAATTGCTAGTCGTTCATATTCATAGATTTCACACTTGCTTAGCATCAATTAGAAGTGAAGAATGTTCAGCTACTATAAACATTGATAGTCTCTGAAGATTCATGTACACGGGCAACATAGCCACATTGTACTATTTGTTTACAAACCTAATTATTACGCCAGTGTCGTCGAAATTTACTATTTCTTTATTCGTATTTGGACGAAAGAATCCGTTTCCCTACGCATTAAGTACGATTATTGGCTCGTCAAACTTTTGCCGATAAAAGCGAAAGTAGAGCGAGCACTTGAGCGAAGAAAACTTGTTCGAGACGATCGATATCTCGTTGAACATTGTTACTTGGCGTCAAGACGTTACTATTGGAGTGTAATTGAAGGAGTAAATTGTGGGTTCGTATGGTGTGGTGGTGGTCTAGGTGGGTTCTCGCATGCTACAATACTTAAACAGTCAGTCTTAAACGTCCTTTGCAGAACACAGGGGAGGTATCTCCTAGTAAATCACTAGGGGACTTCGGGCCATAATCCAGCATGTGGGCCTAGTGCGGATTGGTAGATACATATACTCCTTTTTTTTTAATTCTGGGACATGCGACTTCAGGGGAACATGGAAATGCGACTTCAGGGGAACACGGAAATGCGAAATTCTGGGACTTCAGGATGTTTCGTTTCATCGGCTTTATTTTTAAAAATTATCACTAGCCCAGTGATAATTTTTAAAAATACATTTTCATATTTGACTCGACAATTACGTGGACATAAACACGACATAGTAAGGACATAGGCAAGACGGCATAAATCAGTAACACTAAAATCGTGGTTATATTTATATTATCCGTCCTGCTGCAATTTTAATTATCTATCATTTACCGATAAATTAAGTTAAATATGTTATATTAATTATGTGTTCCTAGAACTTTCGACAAGTTTGTGGCACAATGAAGCAACATGAATAATACAAGAGCATCCAACCAGCAGGTACATCCAGACATGCAATACGGCGTTGGTACACTCTTCTCGTTATCTTGACCCACATATCGCACCGCGGTCGCGGGCACACCGCGCCGCTAATATACGAGACCTTAATTGAGTTTTGATGGGCAACTTTTTAAATCAACAAAAACTATAAACAGGATGTTTGACTTAATTTTATTGCAAACGATCATGCCATTAGTTGAAGCTGCTTCCAGGTGATCGGCGCCGAAAATTAGGTGGCAAAAAAACAACCTGTTTTCCTTACGTTTTCCATTAAATGGCGTCACTGCCGTGTTGGCACGGGATCTATCTAATCTTGATCTGCATTTATTTTGAACGTTTTTTTTTAGAATGGTTAAATTCTTGTGGCCCTAGTGGCCTTTCAAGAGTCACCGGTCGTGTTTAATTTAGGGCGACCGTAGAAGGCGCTCAGGCAGGAACTAAATGTGTGTTGCAACGAGCCTAAGGGCTTCCCCGCCGGTAACCCGGCGGAAGGAACGGACCTCGGCTTAGGGCGTTGCATTGGGGGGAGGATACCGCGGGATCGCGAGTCGGTGAGATATTAATTTTGAACTATTCTGTACGCTTTATTATAACACAAACCTTTAGGATATTATTCGACGTCGAGTAGAGTGAAGGGGTCGATGTTGATTGCAATACTGTGTCGCTGATTTAATGATAGTAACTGAACGTCAAAGAAAATGTTGAATTTAATTCTCTTTTACCGAGGAACTAAACACCTATTGAATGTTTATTTTGATTAATTTTTTTATAAAAAAGAAAATAGACTCATTATTGCGCAGCAGAAGTAGCTACAAACACAAATAAAGAAGAGGAAAGCAATAACTTGATTTGCTTAGAACTTGGACTTCGTCAGGTTGATTCTGTATTGCCAAAAAGCAAAATGAAAGTGCCAAAAACGGCAACAATCAAGTTTTCCTTCGAAGCCCTCATCATAACAGAACCTTGACCCGAAATGTCACGTAAGAGGAAAAAAACATCGTTTACAACTCGTTCAGGACACGATGACGACACGATTTGAGAGATGTGGAGATGAATACGTCTCAATGGATGAATGGCGGCCCAGTTAATTATGCTTTTATTTTGATTCCGACGCCGATATACGTGATATCTGTATTATAGAGCCGAATATTTCATTTATTTATTCTTTATTGCAGAAAGTGACAAAAGGTGGACTTATTGCTTAGAAGCATTATCTCGCAGTTAACCTTTGGCTTATGGAGAGATGGCGCGGTAGGTGCAATAGTTAAGATTAAGTAAAACTATAATGAGTAGTGACGTATATTAACTAAATATTTTACCAGGTATAGACACATGGCTGGACATTTGTCACCGACTCGCGGTCTCGCGGTGCCCTCCCAAAGCAAAGCCTTAAACAGAGGTCTGTTCCTTCCGCCGGTCTACCGGCACCTTCTGCGCTCGCTCTAAACCAGTCCGGTGACTCTTGAAAGGCCATTAGGGCCACAAGAATTTCACCATTAAAAAAAAAACAAATACCATAATATAAATAAACATATACAAGCAGACATACAAGTACATGTTTTTAATAATATATACGCCCTTTAATTGGCGTCTGAGCAATATTCTCCACTTTCAGTAAACGTTATTTTCGACGCCTTTACAATAGCCATTTATGCATTTTTGGTTTATCCGTTCGTTCAATAGGAACAGTTGACAATTAGCGTGTTTTGGCACAATTTTAATCTGTGAATTTACTTGAATAATACGCTTACAAAACCAGACATTTGAGGACACAATCTGGGAGAAGGACGAAGGCGAAGGATGCGCTTTATTCAAGGACGGCGAAAGGAAAGGCCGAGAGACGACCTCGACACCAATTTATTCATTAAACCTCAAGCAAAAATGTATCATATCGTAAATTACTTGGTATCTTATCAGTTTGATGCAATACAAGTTTATTTTAATACACACATATTGATTGGTAAGTGATGAGTTTTACAGATAAGATATGATTTTTAGTACCTACATCATTTGATATCAGCCTAAAAACGTACCAGAGCAGGGGAAATCTCTTATAATCACGAAGGGTCTAGCGCCAAAGTAATAGATTTTTAAAATTCTTGTCACGCGGGTTTGCTCGTGATTATTTCAATCGTCACTAAGGTAATGATTATTGAAAAACTATTAATATGAACGTTCTGGGGAATGTAAAATAATAGCCTATTGAAATCTGTTATTAGAAGTGTTGTAGGGATATTTAGGCGGAGTACTTGTAGCGTTTAAATTTTCCTATAGACTACTATTTACTATAAGTTTTTTCACGATTTTCTGTTACTTTACTAACCAGTAATTAAATTCTGACAACTGTCCGAACTCGTATTGGTTCTGCACGAACTATTGCTGGTGTATGGATAAATGTCGCAGAACAATTATCGGTCGTCTTCAAGATGATTTTCTTTGGATCACGCTGTAGAGTTCATGGGGATTTCCACTTTTCTTAAGTTTTGAGAAACATATTTTGGAACCATTCTTTGTTGTGGAACTTATCAACACATCTGTCGAATCCCTTTTGCCAATTAAGCATATTTTTGCTATTTTTTGTGGTAATTTATTTACTACTGGCGATCTGTTCTGGATTCACTTAGATGGCATAACGATTTTCCTAAATAGCCCCAACAAAGCGTAATATCAATCTGCGTTAGCTGGACTTCCTAAAAGTGAAATAATTTTCAAAATCCGATCAGTGGTTTTTGACTTCACCTCTAAAAAAACTCTCGTCTCTATATTAGGATAGTTATTATGACTAATTATATATTACATACTTTATTGATTTTATTACTCTATGGTACTAGGTATTTTATTTACTGAACACATAAAGCATAATCAACATGTTAACCATATAAAGAAATTTATTTTGACGCCTTAATCACGTACATTCAAGTTTGAAAAAGCGACATTTGCTAGCAAATATGAGAATTGTAGTAGCGAAATGGCAATTATGTAGAACATTTAGTGGTGAATAGATAACTGATCGACACCGTCGGACCTTGACGGTGGGTAATGATAACGGTGATAACAGTTATCAGTTGGCAGAGACCCCCGCGAGATGACTTGTTGTTTCTGCGTTTACAGCACTTATTTCATGTGATTATGCCGTTTAATTGTTGTGCCCGTAAGCGTTGGGGGTCTACTCAGCTGTCTGGTGTAATAGCGTTATAATTTATTAATTAGGCAAGTGGCTATTGAAACTTCATTGGTATATCAGGGGTAGTCAGCTGATATTTATTTACCAGTTTTGGTAGATTTCTAAGATGCAACCTGTTCACATCATAAAAATAGTTTCAAGGTTAGATCTCGGTTATAATTAGAGATAGTTTCGTTGTACCACTATGAATTGTGTTATTGACGCTAGTGAAATTTGTATACAAACACATTGTTTATACTCTTCTGGTAAAATTGGTAGTGGAAATCTCCAAAGATGCTCTACCAAAAATATTATATACACGATTGTCGTTACGTTGAAATACAAGATAAAGCTACAACTTTTGTTCTAAACAGTTTTCCAAAATTCATGAAAAATGACAAAATTACTGTTTGCGATTGGCGCGTAGCATCGAGATCTTTGGACTCGTAATCTTTTTGACATTTTATTTGTAATTGTCTTGCTTTGTATCAAACCTTCTAAGAAAACTTTATGATTTCTATTTTACCATAGACGCGAGACGCGTGTCCTCATTCGAGAGCAAGTTAGCGACATCTATTGACTTTAACAGTGGGTTGCATTTACAAAGATAATTGATAATAAATTTTAAATTGTCATATTCCGCTCGATTAGATTTTCGTCAAGAGTGGAGTGTCGTTCCGCTTCATTGATATCTGCTTCATTATTGAATCGAAAAGCTTATTGCTCATTTAATTGAGACTGTACCTATACAGTCTACATCATTATACAGCACAATATCGAAATTTGAAGATAGGTCAATGATACAATATGAAGACTGTTGCGCACTCTTTTCTATCATAGCACTGGCCACTAGCCGTGACTTTCTATAAAGGATAAAAGACTGACAGACATTGAGACAAATTTTGATCTTATTTTCAATAAAAGAAAAGCTAATTCAAACAAAATAAAGACATTTCTTTTGTTGCGACATGAAACAAATTGCAGGACAAAGCCCGTATCTGGTGGTCACGAGTGGGTTAATCTTAAAACGCCGCGCTGACTATTGCGAGTCGGAAATTCCACTTTCTTTTGGTTATTTAGGTCCCGGTGCTCATGGTGGTCGCTCTGGCAAACCTTGTGGATCGGGTTAGTACCACCCAGAGCACACGGGAAGGGTAACGAGCTCTTTTATCGTCCACAGCTGGCCTCCTCGTGCTCATTGCCTTGAGCATGAAAGATGTATGGTTTATAAACGTCACACTGGGCAAACGGGTTGGCGAGTCCACTCTTTCACGGTTGGTGTGAGCGTGTCTTATTCTTCCACGATTCTTCCGCTCTTCTCATGAAACTAGTTATGTTAATTCCCGAAGTTTCAGCGAGATTAAATATTATGAACCAAGTAAATTGTTTAAAAATTCTCGCCGTTGAGTTCCGAGTCAACAATAACGACTTAGGTCATAGCAGTCACCTTGTCACAAGTCACAGGGCATCGATATCCACCTCTTGACCCTATAAAATAGAGTTCAAAATGCTTTTGAACGGTCTTTCGTGAAGTGAGATATAAGTGTGGCATAGATTTGAGCCAGGTAGCCGTTTTTCGGCAACCTTGGCACAAACATCGAAAGCTGAATTTTACAATTGTTTATTTATTTACTGTTTGGATGAATGTAAGGACTTGCGAATCAGACTATCAGTATTTGCTGTTGCCTGTTTCTGATTGGACCGTATGGGTATTTTCCTAAACGTATTTAACTGGCAGGGGCCAGTCTTTTCTTTTGTTTATAAAAAGGTTGTAGAGTTCAACAAATCGTTTGTATATTGTATATTGATTTTTTTGGGATAAGTTTAAGCAATTGTAATAATTTTGGAACTCTTGTTCCCGGGGCACGTATTTTTTCCTCACGAGGTTTTCCTTCACAGCTAAAAGTGATTATTTAAACTCACCTGTTAAATGTTAACTATCAATTATTAAGGCAATGATAATTATAAATCTGTGATACATTTATTTTACTGTAGACAATGCTATTGATTTAACCTTGGATTACAAAACTATCGTATAAATTACGACAGCAAAATAATAATTCCCAGAAAAAACAAAGTCCGCGATACTCCTGCGCCTCGTACCTTTTAGTACCCTTCTGATTCCAGTCTAGTTCCAGTCTGTGCATTACGTGGTGTCGTTATGATCGGTGGTTGTTTAGGTTTTGTTTATAGCAAGGACGTCGTAAAAGACAGTTTAGTGATTAGTGTTTGTGTACGTTTTTGACAACAGCAGTGTTCTTGTTTGGTCTATATTTCTTAAAGCTTTTAATCAAATATAAATACCAGTTTACATCTTTTGTGTTTATAAAATACCGACTAAGATTTTATCAGGTTTTTTATTTTGGAGAATTATTTATTGTTTTAGCCACTATTTGGTAAATTGTTTTAGATGTCACGCGGCCTTCGATCAGATGAAATAAATCTGTTGTTGGAAACTGTCGATGAAGATGACAGTGATACCAAGAGGTAGTGAGTCAGAAGACCATTTAAAAAAGGACTGAAGTAGACCCCATTTCAAAAAAAGAATCAATATTTCAAACTTGCGAAGAGATATCAAAGCTCATAAAAAATATAGTGCAAATAGAATCTGTTCCTGAAGCGGCAATAATTCAAGAACCAAATTCCCGAAAAATAAGTGCTTTGTGTCCATCCAAGTCATGAAAATTGACAATTTAGGGCACTATTGACAATTAACTTTTGCATGAAATGTTAAAAATCTATATTTAGGGCGCATAACATGAACCACATGTTCAACTGTGTGGAATACGAAACTACACTTCATACTTTTTAATCATTTCTGAAGTCCACAGAATGTAATCATTATACCCCTAATACATGATAAAAGGAAGTAATTAAAGAATTGCGCTATAGATAAAATCACAACATGACGGGCTTCTTGTATTCAATTAGATACACATACCACTCGTTGACGGCTTATAAAATCAAGATTATTATATTAGTGAAGTTTAGATTATTTATATAGATTGTGTTTATTTATAAAGTAAATAATTAAATCTGACCACTTAATTTTTTTTTAACTAATATTTAAAAAGGCCATATAAAAAGGCTAATATTTAAAGGCCTATTTAAACAGGCGCTTTTTCGAATTGGAAGTTTCATATAGCTTCATAAATAAATGGAACTATGTATTATAAATCTTTCAATTGAAAAAACACTCAATTAAATATATATTAGTAAAAAAAACTCAGATTTAGGTAGGCGGCGGTAATCATTAACTGAAATATAAGTAATCATTTTTTAAAATACGTGAAAATGTAGCATTGAAATGCCATAGAATGATCAGAAGTTGGGAGAATTCCTGAGATTTACCATCCATTCTAATATTATTGAGACTTATTTTTTGTTTGTATGTTAGAGATAAACTAAAAACTACTGTCGTGATTTTGAAAATTGTCATTTTGAATTTAGAACGTTCGTCAGTCTGGACTGATGTCGGCATGTATGTGTATAGCGGATGTTCATGGGCGACAGTATCCACTTACTATCAGGTAGACTGACAGCTCGATTGCCGCCTTCTTTCCATAAATAAATAAATAAATTTACTGCTTGGATGAATGTAGTAGAACTTGCGTATCAGAATATTTTGATATTTCTGATTTTTTTCTAAACGTAATATATCGTACGAACGTCGGAACAGCACAGGGTCAAAGAGATCACCAAGCAGTAGACGTAAATGATTACTTAAAATCATTATTACGTCAATACAATCATGTAATCACAGCTGAAAATGATTACTTTTACCCTGAATATGTTTATAGATGACGCTTTTGTAATGGGAGGAACCACTTTGTTCAAAGCAGATCATCTTTTTATATTGCTTTATAATCAGGCATTTTTAACGTTTAACGTTGGACTTGTGCGTCGCATGTATAGGGGCGCGGAAGGAGTCGTTGTATACCATGAATAACTAAGCGTCAGATTTCGACACTCAATGGACATGTTAATGGGACAGCAATAGGTCCAGCATATACCCATAGACACCTCATTACGAAGAGAAGGAATCGAATAGTTTTGGATACGTTAGGGTGGTGCTTACTGTATAAACATAAGCAAAAAAAAAATAAGATTTCGTTTACTCAAATGTACTTTCCAATAAGAATTTCAATTTAAAAAAATATTCGGCAGTCTCGAAAATTAGGTACATATTATTTTTCTAAGAATCACCTATCAATGTATGTAATAGATCTAAATTCACTTGTAAAAACCGTAAAAACGAAGAAATTGTAAAGCCTGCCGGAGTAAAAACCTGGTCATAAATCGAACAAAGAATTATGAAACAGAAACAAAGGGAAGACAAGTAGTCAGTCTTAGTTCACGCAACACCGTCGAGTATGGGCGGAGGCCCGCTTATGGGAAAGTTACGATCATTACGACCATTCATAAACGGTTGAATGAGCGCAAGACGCCTGCGCAGCCGGCCGAGCGCGCACCGACCCCGCGACATCTGTGATGTCGCCGCGCGGATGCCGAGCTTACCTCCACAAGAGGACTGTTTAAACATACGACACATCAATAAATACACCCAGCTACCCGATAAATACAGATTGATTAACCTAGATTGGAAATGTAAACATATTACATCAACAGCAAAATTAGTCAAACAATTTGCAAAGAAGCGAGTGTATTGAACTCGCGCAATGACAACCTAACAGCCCCCGATGCGTCACCGCTCGGCGGGCAATGAGAATGAGAAAATTCCACACGACAAATACCGCGGTGTCCGCAAACGACGCATAAATAATTAGACAATAAGCAGGCAGGGCAAGAAATCGGTAATTTGTATCGCGGCGAGATAGGCGGAGCGCAGAGGGAGACGGGTGCAAGCAGGCGCGCGCCGCCGCGCCGCGGAGATGTGGCAACGCGTCAGGTGGAAGTGGCGCCGTGCTGTTCTCGCCGAGGACGACCGACCGCCCGCGCCCGACCGCCCCGTCGCCCGCCCGCCGATAATCCTCACCCGAATACAATCTGATAAAATTCGCGCCAGCTATGAACATTACGCAAAGCGACTAAACACTACAACGCGGCGATAATGAATGACCCGACTGTTGCCATTGCCATCTACTTCATAAACATTCTCTCACTATCGAACTTACGTCGCAGTATTGAACAGCTACAATTTGAAATAATGTAATAAGAAAGTTATTTCCTCGACCTGGCGAAACTAGCCCCGCGAACGCATTACGGTCCGCGTTACGGCCATGCCAGGTGAATTCAAAATGACCTCTATAGGCCGGTGGCTTCTTGTGGCCTCGCACGGCGAATGCGTTGACATTTTGTGGGTTAGCAACGCAACATGACTCTGTACCGTGGTGAGAACGATGCCAGGATGACTAACGGCCGGGCGTCATTAGCCACCTAAACATAAATTGTCCCATACAAAATCTTTAAAGCAATAGATCGATTTGGTGACCGAAACACAATAAGGCGAATTTTGTATACCAGCTTCAAGTTAGTCTCTATCTGACCGTCTAGTTTGACATCGTGGACTCATTATTTAGGTATTATAAAACACACGATACAACTTATCAAAACAATAGCTCTTAGTAGTGATATCACGGAAATCGTAACGATTTCGAAAGAAAAGTACATACGAGTTCTTTCGTCAACGTAAAAGTGACTTACCAAGGCGAAGAAGTTTGTGTGGCAATCCTCGAGACTTGCACCGTTTGTTTGGTGATTTTGATGCGTCATGGTAGTCCGGGACACTTCATTTTCATTTCACAACACTAAAAACAGGTTCAATCTTAAAGAAACCACTCAAAATCTTAAAATCATCACCGACATTTAGGGAAGTTTTCACCTTTCAATGGCGACTGGAAAATGGCGGATAGGAAACAACAACCCAAGCCGATAGTTATGCCTCTAGCGATAAAGAAATGAACTAATTTCGTTCAGAAACGTTATCAACGTTCCGTTCTGTGATCCACATACAATGTTCATTTAAAACATATTTCATATTAATTTGTTTACGTGATTCAAATGATTCCCCATACTGTAATAAATTAATTTTAAAAGAACTGTTATTTCAAAAGCATTATACGTATAATCTAACCAATTTATTTTTTCTCATTTCTGTATATAGAATACAAAAAACTTTGCGTGTAAACAAACGAAAAGTAAGGTTATGTCAAGTTAAAAAAACGGAGAAAAATATTGAGGGAAGTTATAATTTAAAACATATGTATTTGTGTTTATTAAATTTACAATATAACCATTTGAAGGTTAATATAAACCGTAAGCATCATGTTAAGGAATGTGATCTTGTCTTTATCAATTTTATCACGCAAAAATTTACAGGTTATTATGCCATTATTTACATGTGAATTATGATTGTTTTTATCGATATAAAGTATAAATTACAAGTTATTTACGACGAGCATGTAAACTGACTTGATGTTGTTAATATTACAGGTGGTATCTGTCAGATACAAGCAGAAAAAGTTTCCGAAAGTTGATAAAAAGTTGCAAGCTGCTGCCGAGTCTTTAGCCGCGAGAGGGTATAGTCTAATTCAAAGTATTTCTTTTCTTTAAACGTTTTTGCATCCTATTTCTAAGAGATTGTTACTTTACCGCGTTATTCTGTTCAGTGCAGTATTCTCTCTCTTTGCTATTACCATATATAATCAATCATAGGCCCAAACTTATTCAGTATTATTTCAATCAATGTTTTATAATATTTTAACTTTGTTATAAAGGGCTATTTATATTCATCATCAACATTTACAATATCAATCTATCATACCATACCATAAGCCTGTCTCTCCAACTGGACATAGGCCTCTCCCAAGGTTATCAGTCTATACTTATAATAATCTTTGGGTAAAGTATCTAACAATTATTTAGAAGTTATAAGATAGCTTTTTAGCAATATGTAACTTAATAAAGACTAACAATATGGTTTGTTTGAAGGTTTTTACGTCCAAATAAACCATGGGATCCACCAGCAGACATTGAGGAGACCATTCTGAAGATCTGTGCAGACAAAGGCTTGAACTCAAACTCGGAGTTTAATGAGCTGGATACAAAGTTTGCCATCCTAAATGCATGCTCTGAGCAAACTGGATATAGTGTTCCTAACTCATTGCTGCACACAATTGAGTGTGTTGGTAAGTAGAAAACTCAATTTTATTTTTAAATTTGTATTAATGCAAATTTCCTAACTTTCATCTAATTTATTATATAATTACAATTTACTGATTTACAGTAGGTCCATATACGTTAATCTGGATCACATACTGTAACTATACCAAGTTTCATTAAAATCCAGTCATTGGTTTTTGCATGATGCATGCTCAGACCGACACAAAAAAATTTGGGCTTGATAATGCATAGGCATTATTTTTTTCTAAAAATAGTTATTGTATAGATAGGATGATTTTATTATTATGCATAGATTTAGTTTTAATGAATATCATTTGTAATTTATCTTACTATGTTTATAACTTTTTTCTATGACAGTACACATGCCTGACATAATAATATATTAGTAACTGACCTATGAATCTGACCTACTTTATAGTGGAGTTTAGACTTTCTCGGCCGGTGTCCATATTAATTGAATCTTCCGGGCTACTTGGCCGAGGTTTCCTGGAATCTCTTCTCTTTCTTCCAAACATTTCGTCAACAACTGTGGTTGACATCTTCAGTGGCGACTGCGTTCACTTTCAGAGAGATGTTATCGGCTTACGTTATCTCTTCAGTTGCGCTCGAGAAGTTTGCCTAAAAGTTTAAATAGATACTATTTAAAATACTTAGTGGTTGGATTGAGATAGAAGGTCGGTGTTATGTAGCTTTGTCTTGCTACCTACTGTCTGTCTTGTCTTGCCACTTGACCTTTCTAAATCTCAAATAAATCTGGAGGATGAGTTAGTTCACAGGTTGCTTTATGGTACTGTCATAAATAATCAACCTATAATGTCCCATTGCAGGACACAGGCCTCCCCATGTAATCATGAGAAGGCTTTAGGTCACAATCCACCTTACACAAGTGCAGATTGGCATATACATAGGATCCAAATTTCTTTTTTGGGCTCGTGGATTTCCTCTCAATATTTTCCTTCACAAGCAAACTAGTATAAACTATTTTTTAGATGTTTGTATAATAAGCAAAATTTTATAAATTTGCACACATGAAAAATGTTAACAACTGCAGTTGTCACTAAGGTCCAATATACGAAATTCTTCCTGCTCATGGTGCACGCTTTAGATAAGAGAGAAGTCATAACAGTCAAGAATCAAGCTATCCAGTATAACAAGAGTAGAGATAGATAAATGTTTCAGTCATATCTAAATATAAATTTTAAACCCACATTTTGTACACACTTTATATTCTAAATCTGGTCTCATCTCCTCATTCTCGACACCTGCAATCCGTCATTGCTACATTAAACAACAGAGCGTATGACCTCTGACAGGGCCGTCTTTACCAGGGGGTGCAAGGGGTGCGGTGCACCCCGGGCGCTCACCTTTTAAAGGTAATGAAAAAATATAACGCTATAGTAAACAATTACACAATAGGATATTTGACTGTCATAGGATACACAATAGGATATTTGACTGTCATAGGATACACAATAGGATATTTGACTGTCATAGGATACACAATAGGATGTTTGACTGTCTTAGGATACACTCCCGCACCCCGGCGCAGAATAGACTTGAGACGGCCCTGACCTCTGAGACCCTGAACATATAAAAGATGATATTCAGGAGGTACTCAAACAGAATGGGTACAAAGCATGAGGTTAACGAAATGGTACATGGGAATGGGAAGGCAACCATGGTGCAATCGGACAGAGAAACATCCTGAGGTTAACAGACAGCCAGCATTTATGCCATACGTGAAAGGAGTGACAGATAGGGTTGCCAGGTGTCCCGCTTTATCCGACATGTTTGGCTTTTTACAGTCTTGTCCGGCCTGTCTGCCTTTTGTTAGGCTTTTTGTTAAATATATTTGAAAAGATATTTCATTATTTATATACACAATTATTTTGAATGAATGAACAATGAATACCCGACTATAGCACTAAACGAATAGCATCGAACTTTCAAGGAGTTAGTTTCGAGTATTAAAAGAATTTAAATTTCCTTATACTTGAAATGCCAAAAAGGAGGTAGCATTTTAATTTTCTTTTTTTCAGAAGAGAGGATATATTTTTTTATTTGTTTAATAAAAACTTTTATTTTATTGTTTTGTTTGTTCTTCGATTTTATCTAGTCTCCAGAAGACTTTGTACTTAATAAATACTTAATTAAAATACGTAACCGAGATTTTTCGGTTATGTCCAGCTTTGAAAAAGATATGTCTGGCTTTTAGGGCAAAATGTCCGGCTTTTATAGCGCCGAGTCCGGCTTTTGTATTTTAGGGCCTGGCAACCCTAGTGACAGACTATCCACCCTGGACTACCCACCTCTTCAGTCAACTCATGACCACGGCTGGTGTAACCTGTACCAAAACGTTGAGTAGATATGAAAGGTAAACAAAATACCTTTATTATACGCGTTCAGACCCGATTTAGAATATAAAATATCTAAATATACCTTAGACCAAATTTAAAGAAACTACGCAAAATTCAGACAGTGTAAATTCCCTAAAAACGTGACTCTGTCAAAACATAGACCTTTTCAAGATAGACAGGAATAGGAATGTGCAAGATCGACAGTACATTTGAAAAACCCCCGGTGTTGCAAATGTCCATGGGCGGTGTTAATCACCTCTTCTATAAAATAAAGAATCTCTTCATGTTGATCTACTTCATTTGAAATACAATTTATTTTTCAGACGATCTGAAAGAATTTTACAAAACACCTGTTGACACACTAACACCTTTCGATGCCTTGAAGAAAATGGACTTGCCCAAGAATTTGCATGTTCAAAAAGATTATGTGCGCTTCCATCCTGGTTAGTATTAAAAGCTGTATAAATGATTCCCAGCCTTTAAAAAAATGTGCTGTCTTGCATTAATTCTGCATCTACTACACATATTACCCTACAAAACAAATTCTTTTACTTCATAGGTGAATAGGTGGCGTTGACCGCAAATACAACATTGTGAAACTAACCTGTATTTTCAGTTAGAGTAAGGAATATAATCAACTTCAACGTTCACCTAACGGGCCTTTATTGTGACGGCCACAATAATTCCAGTCAAGATCACGTGGTTGACAAAACACAGAAGCTAAATTCAGTGTATAGATAATTTTGCATCAGTGTTACAAGAATGTTACCGCGTGATTTCTACGTCCATCTGTTATTTAATCAAAATACAATTTTTATAGATAATTAATAGAGAAATACAGTTCTGCCGGGTTGCCTATCAAAATACGGCCGCGAGTACTTTTAATTAAAATTTAATTAATTATATTTTTTCGAACAATTTCGTTCACTTGTTTATATAAAGATAAAATATAATCCATATCAAAGAGAGATATGTAAAGAACTTAAAAAGTTTGGGTTGCCGTTTCTCACTTGGCCGCAACGCCTTGTTAGCCAGGTGTAAACAGGTATAACTTCGTTAAATTTATACGTTCATAATGTATCTTAATAAATTATATATCAAATTAAAGCTAACCCGATGGGATACGGTTGCTTATGTAAAAGTGCCCGTGCTGATAGGGGTTGCCAACTGTTAAAAATATATAAGAGGAGAGAGAGTTAGCGCACCACCCCGTCTATCAGACAAGGATGCAGTGTGCCAGCTATCCGTCGTTTTAAAACTATTAAGCATGCTTTTTAAACTATTTTTAAATAGGTAAGGTGTTCAACTTAAGGCGCAAGCAGTAGGATCGACTTAAAAATACTCATAATTAATAAAAAAACTTTTTCCTCGAAAAAATCATAATTAGGTAATAAATAATATTTTCAGTTGTATTCGAAATAATATAATGATAACAAAAAAAATATTTTTAAGTCAAATATCGTGTCGCCTAATTATAAACTGTATAATAAACAAAAAGTATACTTTTGTATACTTAATGGAATTATAAATGGAAAACACGTTCAATGCTTATATTAAATATATTACTGAATCTTCAATAAAGCGACTTCCGACCGTAAGTTACTTGTTTACGAATGCGATAAGATTGAAATCATGCAAACAATTGCACGATCAACCATTTTGTCAAAGCTATAAGGCTATATGGTCAAAAGGCACTGCGGAGTGTGGCCGCGTGGTATGACTTTAGAATAGCACCTTCCCATCTCTTTCGTGGGTGTTGTAAAAGGTGACTAATGGTCAGCGAAGGCCCAGAGTATCGCACCAGAGAGATTTTTTTGATAAGATTTCATAAGCAACTGTATTACACTTGCATTAAATTACAAAATTGCATGAATGGCGGCGCGGACATCAATCGACTCCTAGCGCATCCCGCGATGAGTGTACGCGCTTGCTCGAACTTGCTCGAGCCTTTCCGAGACGACTCGAGCAAGCGCGAAAGGCGAACGTGTCGCGACGCGCGAGCGACAAGCAGAGTGTTGTCCGACTTCAACGAGGCTGTGTTAATTTTGTGCTATGGACAAAGAAAAATTGATATTTTTAGTTCAAACATATGAATGTTTATGTCGTACCGTACGTACAGCGACAAATTGATAACGATGAATGTCTATTGGTCCGAATCGGAATGCTCGCGAAGGCTGGAGCAGTCGCGGGCAGACCGCGTGTGGTCTCATCTTCACGAAGCCACGCCTCTCAAAATTTTTGCCCTCGGTGTGCCTTGCGACCAAAATCTGCGAGTATATTTGGGTTCGGTTTGCGCTGACCTTTAGGGATAATAAAGTCAATACCATAAGTCTGGAGCAACTACACTACCTCTAAAAGAGTAGACTCGTCAACCCGCTTAACCAGCGTATCGTTTTAAGTTCATTCATCTCTATAGGAAGCCTCCAGCAGTGGACAATAAAAGGACTGGTGACATAAGGCATTAAGCGCTTCTACAACATACATACTACTTTATCCCTTCTGTTCAATATAATATATGTATTGGGTAATATTACTATTTTTGTTTGCACTTGCATTAAATATACAAAATAATTAATCAATAAAATTCAAGTAGGTATCTTCAATAAATTCAATTTATCGCACAATCACGCAGTGTTACTGGTAATAACTATGCGAATGTTTTATGAATCAATTTTCATAAAATTCATTAATTTATTTTCAGATAAAGACACTTTGTTCAATGGACTGTCAGCCTTCCCCAAGAGTTCAACAATTGTATCAGGAATAAAAACAAAGAAGAAGTATGAAGGTTACTCCGCTAAGAGATCCTGGCCCTAAAGAAAATGCAGTACATAATTTAGCTATAGATTGATGTTAAAATAAATTGTTATTATTGTATCACAGTATTTGTGTTTTATTCTGTGAGTATCAGGAAACAATAACAGTCATAGTTACAATGAGTAGATTTTAACCAATTGATATAGATGTGCTAATAAACAATTATTGCTTGTCGTCTTCACGCATTAATGAAAAAAAAAAAGGATTTCTTTTAAGTAGGTATTAAAGAACGATCCCAGACAGTATTTTTATCCTGTTCACGCACATTTGTAAGAGTCCCGCTATCCTATTTTCGCACACACAAATTAGAAATTTGTGTACCCTAAAAAGTTTTTCCTCAAAAGAGTGCCGATGCAAACCCTAGACCAGACCTCATAAGCCATCAATCCGACACTGCAAGGTGCTCCCTCGTGAATTGTATTACCTATAGATACTTATGGCTAATTTACACAAGATTTTGCCGAACTCTAGTTTCTCGAACATTGCTCAAAAGGTGGTATAAACTGTAATCATCATCTGATCACTGTTATCGTCCAGTTTTTTATCATCATGTGAAGTTCATCATCATCATCATTTTTTATCATTGTAGGCGAGAATTGTATGTAGTTTGATCACATATGAGAATCATATACAATATTCCCGCCCGAACCGTTCGAGGATTTGTAATTTGCATTTGTAAAAGGGATATTTTATATTTATACTTTACGCTGTACTGACGAAGGTTTCGGGTCACTATCCACCACATGGGTCTAATGTGGATTTGTATATACAAATGCAAAGAATATATTTATTTTCGCACACCAGAATTTTCTTACGATATTTTTCTTTATTGGAGATAAAGGATCAAATTAAAAAAAAAAATGAAAATAATTAATTTTCTTGTCTCACATTCTCGACTTCGATTAAAAAGTTGTCCTTGAACTTTTATTTAAATAAGCTATTTTAGGAAAATGTTAATATATCCCTATAAATTTCTAGAATGAACTTTTGCAAAAAGCACAACGTTATTGAGATATAGTATACCTATTAATGCAAATTCACTCCTAAGGCTTTTGTCTGCGAGATTTAAATTATAAATTTCTTTATTGTTGTACTTGAAAATTAATGCCGTCTGTCTAGTCTATAATTATTGTCGTTTTCAATGATAGCTTGCTTATGGAAGATAAACGAATATTATTTGTTCCTTTATTTTATTTATAGCGATAATTGAAACATTTTAAGTAAAAACTCAGTAGGTCGAACTTACGACCTCACGGATTTTAGGCGAAAGCATATCTGTGCATATCAGGCTGTGAATGTTCCGTCGAATGCACTTTATGTTTGATCAACGGTAGATTTAATAAAGAACTGCAGTATGTAAGTAAATTTATATCCACTATTCCTGAAAAAAATATAACGTTACGATGATCAAAGAATTTTATCAATTCTTTAAGTGAATTACTGGGTCCACGTAAAAAATTGACAGCCGAGGATAAAATAATCACAATAATAATGTAGCATGATCTCATTATTAATTAACGCTTTTCTAATTTGTTTCTGAACGAAGTTTTAGTTGTCAACAAGTGACGTATGAGTGAGCGATTTATTAATTTGAGGTTACAAAAATCACTGAATCACTAGAATTAAAAAAAATACATCGAAATGTTCCAATTTTATCCATATTAACGAATTTTGAATGATCGATATGATATAATAACTCGAAAATGAATATCTTCTTAATATTATGTCTTATTTTCGTGGCTATTTACTCGTGTGTTTCATGGTGAGTGTAGAGAGGTGTTGTTTTGTGTTATTGTTTTTGTTTTGCTGACCATTTAAGATTTGAGATATATTTATTGAACCTACATTTGTTCACTTATATATACTAACAAACGGTTGATTGCAAAAAAGTATATAATAACAAGGACAAGCAAATATATCGTTTATACAACATAAAGTACTATTATTAATGTGTTTGAATTGATTTGTTATCATTTTATAACGCCCTACTGCAGGGCACGTGCCTCACCTAGAATATCACTTGGAGGTTTCAGGCAACATCCCATCACGCGGGCCTTGTGCATATTGTTGGATATATGTGCCCTAGTGTTTTTAATTGTCGAATATGCAGGTTTACTCACGATGTCGCCACCCATCTAATGATAATTCTAAACATCCGTACATGAGTAGAAGCTCGTACGACCCGAGGATTTGAACTCACGACGTCATGTGAGTTGAGAATATGTACCCCTAGGGCCGGCCCTAGGCTATCACTGCTCACCAAATCTATCAATGTATCTGTGCACAACAGAAATAAGTTGATAACTTCAGATATTTACATTTTTAAAATAGAAGTTTGGATGGTAAATCCAAACAGTAGGTATTTAAGTAAAACTGGAAGTAAAACATTTAAATCTTTTAATGCACAATATCTTCAGAGAAATGGATTTTGGCATTAATGTGACATCAAAATGACAACACCGATATTGAAGTTTTAAACATTGCCCTTCAAAAACAATTGATTTTGGCTTATCAATTTATTTCCAGCATCCACAGATATGTAATCTATTGTTAATGTGTATTTATATTTACCAAATGTATTTTCAGGCTTCTGCCAAACTTATTGGCATGGCTGTTCAAGAGGAAGTACCATATTAAGCTGAAGATAGGTAGAATTGCAGTATTGAAATTGATACTGAAAGATGTTAGCTTATCAAAAGATGGATATTCAATTGTAAGGAACTTTTATTTAATAATGCTTCTTGTATCACTTTCTTAGTGATTTTCATAATCAAATCAGGTACAGAGTTTGCTTTTCTTAGCACTGTTTGGAAAAACTGGTAGTTGTAATTGATTCCCTTTTGAATTGTATTTTGCAGACCTAATGTATTTGTACAAACACTTTTGACTTTTCTTTTTATCATTTTTTTTTTTACTTTTTCCTAATTATTTAAATTTGACAATATTTGAAAAGGGGACTATTGTTATTGAGAATTTATTAAAATCATTAAAAATAATAACTTTATAATATTTTATTACTTCAGAAATAATCTTGCTTTAGATCAGCATGTTTCTATTTAAAAATAACCTTGATGTACAATTTTAACCAAAAGTCAATTAGTCCATATTAACAACAAGATTCCTTTGCTCAGATGACATACATTATATCAAATCTTATTAAATTATTCAAATAATAATTCTAAAGTTTTTCTTTGTGAGATAATAATTCTCAAATTTGTAGTAGTTTGACAATTTCTCGAGAACATTATAAGAATTTTACAGACAAATATTTGTTACAGAACATTGACGAAGTATCATTCCGCAGTAGTTTCTTCAACTCTGAAATCAACAAACTAGTTTCTGTAGTAATAAAAGGTGTAACTGTAACCAACAATGTTGAAGAAAAGAGAAGTGTTGTTGTTGAGACAATCCTCAAGCCATTACTCTCAAAACAGAACTCTAGCAGTTCCAAAGGCGATGGTTTTGATGAAGAGGTGAACACTCTCAGCCTTCTGAATAGAGATTTGAATGGAATAAATCAGAGGAAGTTGTTGGATTTCAGAGATAAGAAGTTACCGCCTAGTTTGATTATGTTTGCTCAGGTAATGTACTATTTATAAATTACTATTTTCCTCTTCATCTTTATCCTGGTTGGTTTTTCGTAGGTAGTGAAGCTTGTAGATGACCAGTAAGGATATCCAGGCTGATTATGTTTGCCCGATGTGCCACCACACCCTCACATCTCAGCTGCAAAGGGTTGAAATATCCACAGTCGCCATGCATGCTCTGCATAGAGATCTGTCAGACATAATGTCACACTCCATTAGTATCATTACAACCACACATGAGTGACAGAGATGGCAATAATTTCCCATTTCAAATATTCTCATGGTCATGTCTAGCTAATTTTGCAATGAATTTAAAAAATTCTTTATTGTATTATGAGTTGATTATCTTCAAGTTTTGAAGAGTCATAATAAAAATAAAGAGTGATAGATAGCCTAGGGGTATCTATTCTTGACTCTCATTTGTGAGGTTGAATAAGTAAATTGTAAAGCATAATAATAAAGGAAAACATCATGAGAAACTTGTATGCCAGAGAATTAAAAACATCTGAAGCAAGAATATCGAGTAATCCACATTAGACCGATTGGTTAGATATGACCCCAAAATCCCCTTGTGATTACTAGAGAGACTGGTGACCTGTAGTGGGACACCCTATAATAGACGGATAATGAAGACAGGCAGTTATTTGAAATTTAGAACTATTATTATTATTAGTATTTTTATTTTAATTTTATTGTTATTAGTTATTATTAGTCACCTTTGTAATTGCCCACTCTTTCAAAATTAGTAGATCAAAGTGACTATGCTGTGGTTCCAACATTTTGTATCTATGAGATTATCAGGTCACTATCAATTAGTATTTTGTTTTCATAAGGGTACTGATTAGATCTAGATGGATTCACTGTCTGATCAGATCAATTTCATTTACCTTGATGACATTTTTATGATAATAATTATGATTCAGCCACAAAGAACTAATTACAAACTTTATTTACAAAGTAAGTACAAGTTTTATTTACTGTTATACTGTAATAAAGGATAAATGAATGTAATAAATTCAAGGAGTGTTAGAACATGTTCATCTGAACAAAACAAAGGGTATTATTATTACCTTATGAATGAAATCTATGTTCTTTATTGTTAAAACTTCATTACAAATTATTATTATTATTATGTAATAGGTGATCAGCACTACTGCTGGTATGCCTATAGCTTGTGTCAGTTGGTGTTACAAGTTTTGCCATATCTCTTCTCCTGGAAGCCTTTTGTTAAGTCTGTTCTTGAAACAGCTTATTGTTGGTGATGCAATGATTTCTTGTGGTAACATATTCCATAAGTCCTGCTTTTGTATTGGTCAGTGTTTTATCTTATTTTACATTATTACAGCATCTTAGCTGAACATTTAAGAACTTAGAATTAAAAATAGAGCTATTATGTGAATAAAAGGAGGTTTTATCACTGCAAGTGATGTTAACAATACAGACTGGTAGGGAGAGACAGAGGACATTGGTAGTGGAATGGTAAATAAGAGTTTTGAGAAAGTTATTAGAAATAAAAGTGAAGTGTATGAGAGCAAAGAAAAACATTAGGGAAATATTATCTTTTAAATACACCTATAATATCTCTCTAGATAGAAGATGATATAAAGCCATGTGATTTCCCTGCTTGGGCCATTACACGACCTGTCCACTCCAACTGTTCCACCCCCAAAAAGTCAAATAAATACATATGTTGTTACAGTTCATGGGAGTGCACATATTCAACCTATCAATCACGATATATACTGGTAACACAGACAATGCATGGTCTCTCCACGGGACTGCATCAGAAGTCCACGCGGATGGTGCTGCCGGTGGACCGGCTAGAGCTCTAGTGTTTTCAGCCAATTTAGTATCAGCGAGAGCTAGGATTGTTACACAGGGGGAGTGTCTTGCAGAAGCAGCATGTAGCTTGCTGATAGAGGGCACTGTGAAGGCCGATGGGCCTTTGAATGTTGAGGTAATAAGAAAATTACTATTTGTAATTTGGTATTTGCTAGGACTAGGGAAAAAAAAAGAAAATAAAACATTTTTTAGCCAAAATAATTTATTAGTATTTATGGTAAATTATTTTGGCTTTAGTCTTTATTTCGAATCAATAAGTGAAGATAAGGTTAATTTTTTTTAGGTTGACGTTATGTCCGCCTGTTGGGTAAAGACCTCTCTTTTATGCCTGACCATCCTGTTAAATCAAGCAATCACTATTTACCAAGATTTGTGGTAAAGTTGTTCCGCCATTACCTCCATTAAGTTAGGAAACAAAATAATACTATATACCTCAGCTTAAAAGAAAAAGGCAGATACCGTGAGCGTAACCGAAGCGGTGAGGCCTGTATTCAGCTGTGGGCGTGTCCGCGATGTAAAAACAATTATGTCAGCGTGTGTGTAAGATTGTTAGGGTAATGAAAAAATCCCGTTGTTGATATTACAATAGTTGATACCTACTAAATTTATTATACAGTAATATTTTTTAACAGAAATTGAAATATAAATTAGAAGTATAGGTAAGTACCATTATCCTTTGTCATTGTAAAAAGATCTAGTATGAAAACTAAAATAAATTAAACATCTTGTCGTCGTGTGTCGAACGCTGTATTGCAATAGTTATTTTATTTTTAAGGAAGATTACAGACATGTTATAAATATTGTTTAAGCGATATAACAAGAAGAACAAATTAGTGCAAATGACTCCACAAATATTCATTTAAGTATATATAAAAGGTCTAAACGTGATTAGAATGATAAAGAAAAACAACAATATGTAAAGCAAGTAAGTTAAAGTAATAATAAAAAGTTTTTGTTATTGTTTTTCAAGAGATCTTTTATTTGAAATACTACGGTTAAGTAATGCTAATGTCATCTATTCTATGCCACCGGCAGTATAAAGACAAATCCAACAACACCTTACTTGTTAAAATCGGTGAGAGCTCAGAAAATGATTTTTTTTAATATATAAGAGTACAAACACACACCTACAAACATACAACAGAACCGCGAAAACATACCACATCGACGTAATCGGGCATATAAATAAATCATCAATTAGAATTTTTCTTAGATGGATGCATTTACCTTGTAATTTAAGGAAAACATCTCAATGCATCCTGGTAACACTAACCAATTTTGGTTGAGGTTTGGTGTTGCAATTCATCAGTAAATATTAAAAACGAAATATTGTATATTAAAAATATTAAAATATCAATACTTACCTATGAAACGAAACTCTGACTTCCTTTTACTGTTTTTGCCAACAGGTTTTACAGTGTTTAACAATACAAGATGGCATTTTGAAAAATATTACATAACACACACGTGACGCACAATCTGTACGACGAATTGTTTCACACTGAATCGAATTTGTATTTGCTTTTGAATTTGTATTCGCTTTTGAATTTGTATTCGCTTTGTTGGCCGCACTCCTGTGTACCGCGCGTGATATCTGCCTTTATCTTCTAATCTGAGCTATATACAAACAAACTATATACAAATAATAAGGAATAAACAAAGCATATTATTTTTAATTTTTTTTGCTATTTACTCCACTATTTGAATTATTTGCAGAAAATCCATGCAGTAGTCAGCAACACACAAATATTATTCCAAGATGAATTACTACATTTTATAAATAAGCATAAAAGACAAAAATTGTCAACAACAAACACACATGGAGCGCACGATGATCATATCAGCACTCTCATGCTGAGATTATCACCTGTTATACCAAAGGTAATGTATGAATACTGTCGGGAAACTGTAACCTGTTTCAAAACCATGAAAAAAACTGGTTTTATAAAAATAGAACGCGACATGATCAGAAATATTTCTCAGAAGAAACATATGTATTTCATTAAAACTTGTTTTTTTCATGCATTTTTCTCAGGATGTTTTCGAGGAAAGTTTTGGGTTAATGAATTCTAGATTCTCATTTGAAAAAAATTCCAAAAATAGTTCAGGTCTATATCTCAGTTAAGGATAAAGAACTTTTAAAAAAAATCTTTAATTAAAATTCCATGACAATATATTCCACGTTGTTTAAACAATGTGTGTTGAATGGGGCTTTTAAGGCTCGCGCACATTACAGCTGCGTCGCACTGCAAAACTGCGCCAACGCGCATTACAGATGTGGCGGGCCACACCTCAACGCAGTAATTTAAGCCAGTTAGCTGTTGACATTTAGTTCTTCACGTCATCGCACAGCGAATAACTCTCGAATTAAATCCGTTAATTGCGCTCTTTCAACGCCATCGAGGCGAGCCACGTCGCAGCGCATAACATCGACACATAAATACGGCTGGCAAGCGGATCGCTTGAAGTGTGCGATGGTTTATACAAAATCTATTAAAATGATTCAGGAGGATTTTTGCAATGTGTTTTTGCAATTTTTGGAATTTTTTGCAATTTTTGCAACAAATTAAAGAACTAAAGGCTCGCGCCTTTAGTTCTTCAATTTGTATACACACTTTTTTTAAATATACGGAGAATAGCGAATTTTCCCTTGAGGATTCCGTGCCCGCGATGCCTGTCATCTAAGTTTTTATACATCTTTAATGCCACTATTGAACATAATGGCTAACCATTTAAATATTTTACAGATATTTAGTTTAAAAATAGACACAACAACTATTGCTTGTGTGGACAACAGCACAAAAACTAATTTCAAAATATCACTGCAGAGTTTACAGGTAAATTATGGTAGTTTCTTTGTGTTATTATTTGTAATCAACAGATATCGATAGACGTCATCATTAGTGTATAATTAAACTTCAGGCTTCAGATTATTATCTACAATGTTAACTAATGTTTTATATTTGCTGTTAGATTATTAATAAAAAAATATAACAAAATATTCCGTCCTATGAATGTGTGTCATCATCGGTTATTATAATTATTATCACTATATCGTTATTTTTTATGTAATTACATTATATTATCCTCTGCCGATGATCTAAAAACAAAGCAAAAAGGAATAACTCCATTAATATTGTCCAGGTAAACTCCCGGTTCAGTGCAGCATCTGTACTTATAGATAGTGCTGGGACCGAAATGACAGCGCTGCCGCAGGTGTACGTTGCATTCCAGATGGACCAATTCCAGCTAATCACAGACCAAGAAAAACTATTGTTTTTGAACAAACTTAAATTGGATGCCAAGGTATGTTGTATTGATTTTTATTTAATTATTATTAATGGTACATTTTTACGATCACTTACTCCGTCAGATACGTTTTATTGTGAGAAATTGTATAAGGTATAGAATGGTATGTAGGTACCAGCCACTAATCTGCATTCCTCTGGCGATGGTATTCTTTAGGGCGCCCTTCGATTTGGTCTTCTATCCATAGGGTGTTGGACTGCACTCGAATTTGTGGTATGCGCGCGGCGGGATTTTATAATTCTTTTTATAATGTCTTACTATAGCGTATATATCACTTTTTAACAATGAGCGGCTTTTCAGGCTGCCACGCGGGTCCAAAACGGATTAGTGGATACATGTAGTTGGACTATATTCTTACTTCTGAGTCATATACCATACTCTCAGCCGGTCTCTCCATTGCAAAAAGCCGCCACCACACACGATCTTTCTCTCTTCTCATCCAACCATTACTAGCGATTTTCTTTAAGTCATTTGAGTCACTTAATAATTTTTCATGTGTCTTAGTGGAAAACATCTTAGGAAATAGTTTCGTCTTTATCTTTATTATTTAATCTTATATTTATTTTTATCTCTTCTATGTGTGTGTTTTCCGCTGTTTTTCCTTAAATAAATAAATCATTATTCGATTTTCCTTTAAAAAAAAGGCGATGTCCTGTAAAATCAAGCGTTTTCTTTTGCAGCTAGAAAAAGGCGTACTCAATTTATATCTCATAGTAAGCACATTAAATATCACATACAACCACCGAGAAGTGTTCCAATGGTACTCTACAGCTGTTGAAAGAATGAAAAAATTAAAGCCGTTGCAACTAAAAGACGTGCCAAAAAAGTGTAAGGTTTTATGCTTATGTTATATAAAAAAACTGTATTATTTTTTGACGAATCCTATCAAGTGCCTATCAAGCTATCACGGGCCTTGTGGTCTCGGCTGCCTATAGAATATCACCACCCTATTTCTTCCCGTGGGTGTTGTAAAAGACGACAAAGGGATAACAAAGCGGCTACCACAAGAGCTGAGGAACTACACCACCTCTAAAACAGTGGACTCGCCTATCCGCTGGCCACAGCGTGGCGTTTTAAAGCCTTACATCCCTCATGCACGAGGATGTCCATGTCCAACAATGGACGCTTAAGGGTTTTTTTTTATTATAGATAGAAGGCGGCAGACGAGCATACAGTCCACCTGGTGGTAAGTGGATACTAACGCTCTGTGATATAGATGATACATGCCGACATCAGTTCAGATTGACAAACGTTGCCACGCTCCCGGATGCGCTGCCTACCTTTGAATAAATGATTAAAAAGTTTTAATTAATAATTTTGTTTCTTTCAGCATCCTTAACCCCTTTATGGTTGTCGCGTGTATTTTCTTCGTGTGTGGTGCAGGGTTGCGCGGAATTGCGTGCAGTTACTTTACATGCGTGGTTCACCAGTGACCACGCGTTAGCTGTGGGCTGCCAAGGAGTTAAAGTTAAACTGGACCAATTGCTTGATACCAGAGGTAGATATTGTAACAATTATTTTTAGGTCACCGTCTTTTGCTGGACTTCTTGTTTCTAAATTCCTAAGAGCTACTATTGGTAAACTAGTGTAAACATTCGTAAAAAGAATCTGTAATTAATTTCCTTCTACATATGTTTTCTTAATTTCAAATTTACTTTAAACGTCAATCGCTTGTAGTTTGATTCATTTGTTATTTATAACATATTTTTTATAGAGAAAATTGCAGACTTGCAGACAGTCTTTTTTGCTGGTAAGTGGATACGGTTGCCTACGGACTGTAGTCAATATCAGTTGAAAATGATTAATGTTGGCATGTCGCCGAATCTAATTTGCTACATACCTTTTGAGATTTAGTAGTGGAGTAGGAAAAAGAGTTGGAAAAGGTGGGGAATAGGGAATATAATGGGAGTTTTTTTTTTCACCCTTTTACACTCTTCATTTTTCCTTTGAAGAGGGAATGGAAGTGAAGTAATGAATGTGACCCGACAAGAAGTGTCCTTTATCAATGAGATAAAGAATATTATTTACTCAATGGGATTGGGTTACATAGCATAGGGGAGTATAATGAGATGATAGACTTAAGGTGGCAGACGAGCGGATAATCCTCTCGGTGGTAAGTAGATAGGACTGCACATAGGCACCCGCGAAATATGCCATCATCGCTTAAAAATAACTCGAAAAAAAAGCATGTAGAATTTAAGTTCTAGATAGATAGATACACTTTATTGTACACCAAAAACATACAGAGTAATACAAATCACAAGTTATTAGAAGTACAACCGGCGGGCTTATCGATAAAGCGATTTCTTCCAAACAACCTTTGCGTGGTGAGAAGTCAGTAGACGAAATAGAGGTAGATGGTGCAATAAGGAAATAATGTCTGTATATACATTCATAGATGCATATATACATACATTCAGAGATATATAGATACCTACAGGCATTAATATATACATACATTAATACATATACATATATACGTACAGAAAGATAAAGAAAAATAATTTCGGCGTAAGAGAATTCTTAATTTGCGAGGTAGTGTTCATTTACGAGTCTTTTAAAACTAGCCACTTAAGTTCTATGTAGCGTTATTATTCTCTTAATGTACAGAGGAAGCGTATAGCTCAAGTCTACCTCGTCTGATACTGGGCTCGCGTCACTGGAGTACGGAATTATTGGTTGACGCGGGGTGGGCCGCGTGGGGGAAAGGGGCGGGTAGCACCCGGGAACCACCACCGAGGAAGCACCATGCATGGGGCACTGCGCTGCTGGCTGTGGCTCTGGTGAAGTGGGGCAGTCATGGACCGAAAGATTCTAAGGTAGGGCGGAAGTATACTAGGATATGTTATTATAATCATGTTGTATAAGTGGTGGGTGTGGAGTGGAATAGGGTGTTAATGTAGAGAAAAAGTGTATACCGCAAACTTAATCGCTTAGTTCTCAATTTAGAGTACTTTAGCGCCTTTAGAGTACCGAACTATTGATTGACGCGAGGTGTGAGCCGTGTTGAGCGAATGGATACAGAACACTCACAAATTCCAGGTGATTATTTAATAACGAAGTAAATTTTCAAAAAACCCTAAAAACATTGTGTGCCAAAATACAACAAAGTTGTATACAGCTGTATATAACTTTGAAACTGTTGATAGGTCAACTCATGGCCTATCAGATGACCACTATTTGATTATAGTGACAGTGGCACGGCTTGAAAAATTAGCGTTTTGTGGTCAGTAATGGTCAGCGTGCTTTAGCTACAAGTGAAGGAAAATTCACATTCTGATTTGCGCTTATTTATTCTCGAAGAGTTGTTCTATTAGATTTACTAGTAAATCAGATTTTTCCATTTACTGTTATAGTATCGTTTACTTATGTAGGAGAAAAGTGCACGTTCCATTTCCACAGCCGCTGGGCGTACTCGACTGGTCACGTTACCCCTCTCTCACAGAAGACTACCTTGAAATCTATTGCATTTCCTACTTAATCGTATTTCCCCAATGTACAGATACTTTACGAAAACATTGGTCATTACCTGATCCGCAAACATCCGAACGCGTCATTAATTAATTAACGAACACCCGTAGAGGTACAGTAATTCATAGACGTGGATGACGCGTTCGAGTGTTTCCTGATTAGCCGATAGCCAATGTTTTCACAATGTATCTATACGTACGTGTTTCGGTAGCGAGTGAGATATCCCAGAGCCTAGTCCCATCCCATCCCTCTCCATTTTCCCAACCCTTTCCTTAATCTGCAAAGGGAGGCAGCGTATTCGGGTGCGTGCCAACGTTTGCCATTCTGGACTGATGCTGGCATGTATCCTGTAGCGTGTAGCGGATGTCTATCCACTTAACATCACGTGGACTGACTGCCGCCTTTTTTATATATAAAAAAAAAATTAACACTAGCGGTGCCAGCGGCTTCGTTCGCGTGAACTTGTGATTCCCGTGGGAACCTCAAAATTAATCTACCATATATAAAAAGTTATTAACCCTAAATGTTAACCCGTGTACAGTTTGTATAAGTTACAAACTGTGCCAAGTTTCACTAAAATCCGTCCAGCGAATTTTGCGTGATCAGACACGCAGTTCAGACAGAAAATATTCCAAAAAATGTTATTTGGGGCTCAGTATCACTCGTACACTGCAATGATTTTTTTTTTAATATTTCATGTACAGACAATGGATATGTGACGATTTTATTATCTATAGATTAATCTCTACTTAGAAGTTACTTTTTAGGTGGAAGCAATGATGGACTGTCTCCGGCTCGAATGGAGTCCAGCTCTTGCGCAAACAATTACAGCCTTCATTGATTGCCTCAATGAGTACAAATCCACTACATCTCCCAAACCAGAGATCCAAGAGATTATTGAAGAGTCGCCATGCAACATATCTGTTAATGTAGCACTCTCACACATAAATTTGTTCATGATAGTGAATGAAGACATGTGTTTGATGACGAGAGTTGATGCAGTGACGTTAGAAAAGACTCTCAGTAAGTCTGCAGCTGTGATATCTGGACTGAAAGTAGTGGATATGGTGCCTTATAAAGGTAAGTATGTAGAGCGTAAAGAATTGCCCAACCGAGCATTCGCACGACTACAAACTCTTTGCGTTCGTAAACGACTTATTACGACGATTTTAATGTTCATATTCGTTTCTCTAACTGAATGAATAGATTTGATCTAGAACGTTATGTTTGCGGTTGTCGCTACCTAACCGCTTATTGAATAGGTTGATAATGAGCTACAAAGGAGTTTGTTTTTGTGCGAACGCTCGTTTGGCCGATACTTTAGTAAGGTTGTTTCGCTTTCTAATATTTACGTCACCAATAAGTTCACTTTAATGAACAAACCGTCACTTCTTTCGGTTATTTTTAATTCTTTGACCGTCTGACCGTATTTTGAATACCTCTGTGAATATTTCTTTCTTTATTTTATTGCAAATGTGTTTTACTTTTAAATATTTCTGAGCGACCTATATCTAGCCGCATACCACTGAGATTGTACTTAAGCATGGATTTTTGAATTGTTATTAGCTCAGTGGTGAAAGGAAACATCGTGAGGAAACCCACATGCCAAGGAATTAAAAAAAATCTGGGGCATGTGGATCCACCAACCTGCACCGGGCCCGCGTGGTTCACCACGCGGGCCCTATGACTCTAAATCCCCCGTGATTATTAAAGGAGACCCGAGCCTTGCAATGAAACGTAATAGACTAATATCGAATCTTTTTATCTTATTAATTTATGAGTCTATACATTCAATCGTCTTGGATCTGCTGGTCCACTAGTAATTGCATTAATACACCTTTCAGGTAGTATGCATTGTCAAAGATCTGACGAGATACCAACAACATTCTTCCACGTAAGACTAGCCAGGGTGGAACACGTGCCATCTAAAGACAAAAACTCAGCATTACTGGACTTCCAGTTTCTGGAAAACGTCGACTTCGAATGGAGTGCTAATTTACACCTCAAAATACTTACTTTTGTCAGAGCTATAAAAGGCTTTAGAGGACAACTGAAAGAGAAGGAAAGAGGTGGGAATAATAGTGGAGCAAAACGAAAGAAAGGGAGAGATCTGGATTGGCGAATTTCGTTCAAGAGTGAAACTAATCTGGGATTAGTTTTGTCGGAGAATAACAGCATGCTTTTTGCTACCGGTAATTTTTTTGTCAAATATGTTTATTTTTGTGCGATATAAAGAAAATATGGACACGATAACTCCTATATCTTCAAGGGTATGTGGCGTATCCGCGGGCGTGCCAACATTTGCCATTGTTAACTGATGTTGGAACGTATCGCGGGTGTCGTAGGGCAACAGTATCCACTTACCATCAGGTGGACTTCATCTTTCTGAATAAAAAAACGTCTGTTCACTGCTTTCATTTTTTTTCCGATTAAAATCTGACACCGTTATGTTTATGCAAAGTTATGCATGGTTGCATGGATGCATGTTTTATGCATGGTTTGGTTTATGACTTGGTCCTCGCTGAACGGAGTCCGTGCTGGTGCGGCTCGATGTTTATCAGCTGCCAGCTGTCACTCCAGGTAAAAATTACAATCCCAGTTCAAAAGTTGGTGATTGACACAACAATCAACTTTATTCTCTTTACTTGTTTTTTTAAATAGTATTCCTGACAATATTTGTAGTATATATTCAATATAATTATTTTATTCATTCTTACCTCATTAATTTTTTACCGATTTTTTCGTTTAAAGTCGGCAAAAATCGAACGATTTGGTGTGAGCTTTTATAATATTGCTTTGTTCTTCGTAGACGATATGACAGTTGCCTACGATCACGTAATCGGTCTGTCAATAATCTGGAGCCAGTTGAAGATAATAATCAATGGCGACGAAGTGATCACAGTGGAGGGTTACTGCATGAGTCGCGCTGCTGATGACCATGACGTCAGGGTGGAGCGGAAGGCCAGCGAGGGGTTCTTGTTGACTTGGAACAAGGTTTGGTAAGTGTAGAAGGTGAATTAAGAGAAATAAGTTTGGCGTTATTATTTAAATGGGTTATTTATTTAAAGAATGGGTTTAAAATAGGGCATTTTTTTAAAGAATAGATGGCAGACGAGTGGGCGGTCCACATGATGGTACGTGGTTACCGCCGCCCATAGATACCTGCAACACCGGGGGGCGTGTGGTTGCGGGGCGCTGCAGACCTTGCAGATTATTAAAAGATCTTTTATCTGGTTATCTTTTATTTAATCTTTTATTTTTCGAAAATTATATATTACAAAAATGTCTTGAAGTAAGTACTAGATTTTTGGAAGGGGAGGAGGTTTTTGGTGCACGCTGCAATCAAACAGGCACTGGACGTACTCGACTGCCCGAGTTAGTCTTCTCTCACAAAAGACTACCGTGTAATGTATGGCATTTCCTACTTTTTCCTATTCCCTAAATATGTACGTGTTTCGACAGTGAGGGAGATATGTCAAAGCGCATGCTAACCTTTGTTATTTTGGTATGAACCATCGACAATCTGGTCGCCTACCACCATTTAAAAAAAACCTGTTGTTTATGTGATTCATTGATTGTAGGTCCGTGAACATAGACTCGGTTCGCATGATATTCCCTTACAAGCATCGTTACGCGGAGGCAGTGCATGGAGACTTCGTGTCTCTGTTCAAGTGGATCAAGTTGGTGCATGACATCAAGAAGAAACCCTTTACAGCCGACAGCCCACTGCCCAGTGATTTGCATATAAAGGTAACTTGGAGTAACTTCTGGCAACGAGCTTAAAGGCGCAACTGTACTAGAGGTAAAATTAAGCAAGACGAGGCGCCTCTCCTCGCGTTCACCTGCCTCCTGTCGCCTTCAGAGAATCGTTGATTTTGACTCTCTATTGTTGTTTTGTGTGCGTAGAGTCTCTCGCTGTACGATGGAATGGGACAACAAAATATAAAAAATATATAAAGACTGTTTGGTGAATTTTATCGACATGAAAAAGTTTGTGACTGGTAAAAAATAGCAGGGAAACACTGCATTAATAAATTGTCTGTTTGTTACATTGTTAATAGGTGACTGTATGATATCTGAATAAATAAATAAAATTACAAAATATGACTAGTCAGGGAGGGATTATTAGAGGATAAAGCGATCTGTGATACACGCCAACATTAGTCAACATTGATGAACGTTGATACGTCCGTAAGCGCGTTGCGTATATTTAGCAATTTAGGAATACGGATTAGGTAGGATAGGAATTATGTTTTCTGATTCTATCATACATTACAATGCAAATTAGGTTTTTCATAAGTTAGAACGCGGGCTTTGTTTTCATAGATTAGTATGATAGTTGAAGTTGTGTTTCTCTTAAGTTAGAATGCTATTTTTTTCTCACATGTTAGAATGCGAATTATGTTTCTCATAAGTGAGAATGCTATTTCTTTTTCGTATGTTAGAATACGAGTTGTGTTTTCATAAGTTAGAATGCGAGTTGTGTTTCTCATAAGTTGGATAGCGAGTTATGTTTTTGATAAGTTAGAATGCGAGTCGCTTTCTCATTAGTTGGAATGCGAATTTTGTCTTTCACAAGTTGGAATGCGAGTTGTATTTTTATAAATTAGAATGCTAGTTGTGTTTCTCATAAGATAGAATGTGAGTTGTGTTTCTCATAAGTTAGAATGCAGGTTGTGTTTATCATAAGTTAAACTATGAATTTTTTCTTATTGTGTTTGTAGATAGAAGAGCTCCTAATAGAAATGAGCGACGATCCATTCGAGGTAAAACTACGGGACAACTATGAGCTGTTAGAGGACGAGTATAAAGAAAGTCAGAAGCGACGCACTATGCTTGATGCTAAGGTAAATATTGTTTGTTAATTACAATGTTGATTATTTATTGCTATTTAATTGTATTGTCATTAAGCAGGTCTTGATTTGTTAGATGGTAATACTTTCATTTCCTGATTTGTCCCTTAATTATTTCATAATATTAAATTCACTTAAATGGTAGTTTTAGATGCCTAGTTGTATCAGTGGATTCTAGTTGCATAAATAATATGCAAATGGTGTTATCTAGTCATTATATTAACGGTATTATCGATTTGACATGTACTTCCCAAACGCACCGCCAGAGAGGTCGTGGGGAACAAGAGTTATGTTTTAGTACATTTGAAAAAGACGCGTCTGCATCCAATTTGTGGTGTATTCGGAGAGGACCTATAGTAATATGGCGCTTCAGTATTTTTACATTTCCACTGACGATCAGACCCTACGATTAAGCCTTGGACGATTGACTGTGTGGTGTCGTGTGGCTTTGGAATAAATAGTGTCACTCCATTTATTTACGTGGATGTTGTAAAAGGCGACTAAGGGATAACAAAGCCGCTACTACCACAAACCTTGAAGAAATACACTATCTCTAAAAGAGAGGACTCTCCAACGCGCCAGTGTGCCATTTTAAGGTCGTATATCACTCATGCGGCGGCGCGCCCGCATACCCCCTGGTGTTGCAGGTGTCCATGGGCGGCGGTAACACTTACCATCACGTGAGACCGCTTGCTCGTCCGCCCTCTTCTCTATAAAAAAAAAATGCATAGGACAAGACAATGAGGAGGCTCATGTCCTGCAGTGGACGATAAACGATAAATGGGCTGGTCACCATTACTGACTATTTGTAAATTTCTATAGGTCCAAGAACTCTGCAAGCCCCACCTGTTTCTCCCTGCTGGTAAAGTAGAGGAGTTGTATGCGGCGTTACGTCAGAAAGACGCTCAGATCTACGTGCAACGTTGCCGTGCCGCCCCACCGCCGCGCACGCGACTAGTCGCCTGCTGCCTCACCAGGTTCCGACTCCTAGCGCTCGCGGACCCCTCCATGCATGGCACAGAGAGGGCTCAGGGTAGACTTAGGGAGATTGACTTTGATAGGTAAGTGTTATACGTCGCGTTACGTCAGAAGAATGCTTAAATCTACGCGCAGCGTTGCCGGGTCATAGATCTGATAGGTATTTGATAGATGAGTGTTTAAGAACTGTGTAAACCTCGCCCCACCTGTGCCCTGGTTAACTGGTGGAACTATAGGCGGCGTCACGTCAGAAGGATGCACAAATCTACGTACAGCGTCTGGTCGTTAGCTGTATCGCCAGGTTCCGACTACCAGCGCTCGTGGCCTCTCTATGACGCCACAGAGAGGGCTCAGGATAGACTTAAGAAGATCGACTTTGATAGGTGAGTGTTATACGCGACATCATGCTCAAGGACGCTCAAGAGGTAAAATATAGCGAGAGACCGACCTTAACTATAGACCTTTATCCTTTCACCGTCTCTAATGGATTGGAAATAAGAAGTGTTATAGAAGTGTAATGTTATGAAAGACTTTCCTGATATCATTACTAGCGGTGCCTACGATTTCCTTGGCGTGAACTCGTGATTTTCCTGGGAACTTTGGATAAAAAGTACCCTAAACGTGAATCCGGCACAATAGCTCCAGTAGCTTTCACGTGATGCGCATTTAGACTAGCAGACAGACAAAAGTTCCAAAAATTGTTGTTTCGGACTGTGTATCGCTCGTACTTCACATTGCAGGTTTTTTTAAATATTTCATGTACAGACATGGCTCTGTTACGATTTTATTATATGTATAACTAATACCTTCTTGGTGGATGGACGGTATAAAATTAATAGGATGAAATACTTACCTTTTCCATTAGACTCCTTATTCCATGGAATGATTTCTATTGCTCCGTTTGATAAAGACTAAAAGTCACGAGATATAATAAATAACGCAAGAACTTTGTAGTTTCAAGAAATCTGATTAGTTTGATTGATCGATATAATTTGATCAATATCAAAGCCAATTTACTTAATTTTATGACATAATTATGGAATCTGTAATCATGCTTCTTGTATATACAAGTATTGTATATGTATTGTATATGTATATGTATTGTATTGTATATGTTTGGCATTACTAACACATTGGGACACATTTAACTTCTTTGTACATTTTTAATATTATAGTTTTTTTTTTATGTTTCTCCAGTCCCTGGCCTGAAGACGGCATAGAGTTCACAACTCTGTGGTGTCGCGCTATCAACCTGAGCTGTTCCCAATGGCAACTGTTGTTAAGGGACTTCCCACAGCCCTTGCTCAATATGAACGACTTGAAGATGTGGGGAACCTTGATGGCTGCAGAGGAGCAACCGCCGGCTAGAGGTATGTATACACACTATAAACCTTATATATTACCTTATTATATATATACAGGGTGGAAAATATGAACGGGACATGGAGGAAAAGTGCATTAAATATTGAAGATATCAAATTTCACTCAAAGGAAACATTCTTTTGTTTTTTAAAATAAGAATAACCGCATTCAAACATTTTTTTAAAAGTTTACCTGAGCCGGGAATCGAACCAACTAAAAATGCAAAAAATAGACAGTCACTATTTTATTGAACCAATCGATAGGGTCTATGATAAGGATAAAATCTCTCGAACAAACATCGTATCTTACAATTAAAGAAGATCATGAAATCTAACAATTCGTACCTATCGAATTAACCTGAAGGACACGTACCTAGATAGATAGATAGTAGAATATCCACTGCTTATGTTAATAATAATTTCAACGTCTGGATAGGTACAAACGGGACAATTAAATGGCCTGCAAGATCTCCAGATCTTACGCCGCTGGATTTTTTTGTATGGCCATTTAAAAAAAAAATTACAAAAAATCCTATTAGTCTGCGGAAGAGTTAAGAGTTGAGGTTCAAGATTTTATTACGAACATTCATCACAACCCATTGCAGAAGGTTTCACGAAATGAATTTCTGAAAAGACTCAATCTTTGCATTCAAGAAAATGGTTCGCATTTCGAGCAACTTATCAGTTAATTTATAAAAATGTATCAAAATTATAATTTTAATCGATGTCTAATTTAGGTAACAATTTACAATAGTCTACTTCAGGTAATAATTTGCATATTCAATGGTTAATGTACCTAGTTATTAGGTTACCTATGTTTAGTTATGTTTCTAGCATGTTATGTTATGTTATTAGTTATGTTTACCTATGTTCTCTAGCACTCTTTTTTAAGAATTATTTGGTAGCAAACGGTTGTCTGGAAGAGATAGTTACTTAGCGATAAGACCACCGATTGCACCTTTTCAGATTGTAATATTGTTTGTAAACATTTGTTCTAATTATGTGCAATAAAAAGTTATCTATCTATCTAAGTACGTGTCCTTCAGGTTAATTCGATGGGTGCGAATTGTTAGATTTCAAGGTCTTCTTTAATTGTAAGATACGATGTTTGTTCGAGAGATTTTATCCTTATCATAGACCCTATCGATTGGTTCAATAAAATAGTGACTGTCTATTTTTTGCATTTTTAGTTGGTTCGATTCCCGGCTCAGGTAAACTTTTAAAAAAATGTTTGAATGCGGTTATTCTTATTTTAAAAAACAAAAGAATGTTTCCTTTGAGTGAAATTTGATATCTTCAATATTTAATGCACTTTTCCTCCATGTCATATTTTCCACCCTGTATATCAAGGTAACAGGTACATACTGTAATTCATGGTATTTTTTATAGAAGGTAGGTGACAGACGAGCAGAATGATGCTAAAGTGGATACTGTCGAGAATGACAAACGTTGGCACGCGTCCAGATGCGCCGCCTACCTTTGAAGGTTTAGGAATGATTTGAAGTGACGAGGGGTTTTCCTCATCCCATTACACTTCTCAATTCTCCTTGGAGAAAATGTGAAGTCAAGAGAATAATAAGGAGCTACTTTTATTCCATTATTCGTACTAAAGTTCCTTCCCATTCTTCTTAATTCTTATCCCAATATCTGATTTTTTAAGTCCCAAACGTTGGTAACGTATTTTCAGACATGTCAGTGTTCGTCATTTTTTATTGATGTCGGCATATAACGCAGATGGCCATGGCCGACAGTATCCCCTTACTGTCAATCCAACTGACACAGCTTTGTACATATTATTTTATCTGCTTTATATAGTTGTTAGTTTTCATGAAAGAAGAAAGGTAGTAGGTATTTTTGTCTTTAATCCTGTACAAAACTTACTTACTATACAGTGGTTATAATGTAAGTTTTTTTTTTGCACTTCATTATCGAACTTTTAGAATCTTGGCTCAATTATGTTTTCTTGCAGCCGTCCGAACGGTGGTCATAGACCAGGGTGAACCATGGGGTCGTAGAGAGTTGGACCGAAGCATGATGCCGCTCAAATGGTACTACGACCTGTGTGCAGAGATGGCACAGTTCAGTTACGCGTTTGGACCCTGCTGGGAACCGGTCATAGCACACTGTAACTTGGGTGAGTGTTATAAGTTAATAATTAAATTAAACTGTAAAATTAAATGGTCAATAACTGTATGATTATACCGCCACCCAATTAGTAAAGGTGAATTATTAAGTTAGTAATTATTAAGGATATTTATTGAGGAATTTAAATTAATATAAACTTTTATTTACGAATCTACTTTATTACATTTCCCTTTATCGTGAATTAAGGTGTACAATATTTGAGTGTTGAGAAGATCTGATGTTTACCACTTATTGCATTATACGTCATTATTCATATTTAATTGTTCTCTCTCCACTAGCCTTTGATCAAGTGTCCCGTCCATCCCTGGACCCGTCAGCGCCCCTCGCGTGGTGGGACAAAGTGCGCATATTGATGCACGGTCGATTGACGGCAAATTGTGCCAAATTCACCTGCCTATTGCATGTGTCGCTAGACCCATACAACACCACCGAGGAGATGGAGGTCACGTGGACTGATCTCGTGCTGGACTGGACTAATGGTGAGTGTCACTTGTCAAGGTCTACATGATCAGTAGGAAAGTTTTACATGAGTACACTTAGATAGGTGCACTGTTACGTAGTATTTTAATACACTAGCGTCCATTACACTAGTATACACTAGAATCTAGATTGATGTAACAAGAAAAACTATCCATTTTAAAGGTTAACGACTCCCAATAATTAACAATTCCATTCATGTTGTATCAGTATTTTAAGGTATAATTTTTAAATAATAAATTCTATTTGTGGTTTAACAAACTTTCAAAGTTGTACTTTTTTACACAAACGTGTCAGAAAAGCAATCAGTCCACCTAGTGGTAAGTGGATACTGTATCCCTGCGACATCCGCGATATATGCTAACATCAGTCCAGCATGACAAACGTTGGCACGCCGCCAAAAGCGTTGTCTACATTTTGAAATGGAGATTTTGGAATCAATTTGTAAAAATCTTGGGAAAATGGGGAATAAGAAGTATAATAATGGGACGAGGAGTCTCCTAATCCTATTATATCCCTTAATCTTCCATGGGGAGGAGGGGGTGGGATTGGGGAGTCAAGAGTATAATACAATAAGGAGTTACCTTTATTCCATTATTCTTTCCATTCGATGGTATAGGATTTGGAACTAATAAATAATTCCATCCAGGTAAACTGGGCTTCCTCGGCGAATTGAACGTATACGTTCGCACCGCTAGCAAATACGACGACTGCCGTGTACTGCGTGTTCCGGCGTTGCGATTGGCTATTAAGCTGGGCTGGCAGTGTGTGGGTGACCCGCGTGACCACCACGCGGTCGCGCCCTGTGCGCCCACGAGGCTGCCAGAGTACTCTAGCAACCAGGTGAGGTGATCTAGTAAATTTGACGGTGTTGAGTAAATGAATGTATTTATTAGTTTAATAATGACTTAATTAAACTTCGAAATGAATGTAATGTGGATATAATAAGCAGTTGCTATTATGGCAAATGGTCACAACTCAGTATACCTGCATATATTACGCTGCAATAGAAGCCGCAGCGCTGTTACGGTCGTGACAGCTACGACTCACGGACTGTCGGCGCAGGGCCTTAGCATGTCCCCCTTCAACATAGATGCTACACGCATTACACAGTATAATAATATCTGTCGCTGCCACCTAGCTCTTTACTTTATCTTCGGATTATTTTTGTATTTGATTTTAAAAGTAAAAATGAAATTATAATTTAAGCTCCTGTGGCCATTTTAATTTTTCAGATGTATTTATTATACTTAGGTGCAATAAAACGTTCCGCTCCTACATTTAATCTGAGCTCTCGACCAATTTTAAGTAATTCTATGGGTTTTTACGTAAGTCTTTGAGCCACAAATACGACGACTGCTGAATGCTACAGCTACCTATGTTAGATCTCATAGCTACCTATCAGGGCGATAAAAAGATCGAATGTCTTACAACGTCAACAGTTTCATCGTATAGCGTGTTGGTGTCCATAGGACTCTCCAACTGTCGGATCGACATAGTAGAAATCCGCTCTTACGATTAACCATTTGTATTGGCTGTGTGTGGGTGAGCCCCGTGTGTGGTGACCACCATGCAGTTGAACCTTATATGCCCATGAGTATACTGAATTTCTTTAGTTAAATGTGGTTGGTACACCTAGTAAACACGACAATTGTCTTACACAATATTTTAGCAACCGAAAATTATACTTTATTGAAGTTTGTTTCTTGTCACCTTTGTTACAGGAACATGACTCTTACAGAGCATTTCGCTCGCAAGGACTAGATATCCATCTAAGCATGGATACAAAACCAATAGAAATGGAGGGCCCCGTACTTTTGTTGTATGGAAGTACGCTCAGGTAGGCTCGCACACATGTACACATACAGGTCTTGCATTTTTTTTATACATATCTCGGCGCCATAGAAACTGATAGCGTTTGTCCTGGCACTTCACATTCGCAATGTAATATAGACTACTTATACAAAATCTATATCTGAGAAATTAATGTACGTGTGTAAACAAACTTGACATCGGTAATAACTTAAAAAGCACTCCGGTGAAATGAAACACCCATTTCACTGCCGCAATAAGTTCATTGGATACCACTGTTTATCCGGAAAGTAATTACTACTATGTTTTTCTTGTTATAATAAAACGAATATGTTTACTGTAGCTCCAAACAGGAGCACCGCCAACAACAAATTTTTAAGATGAAAAACGGAAAAGATTGTGACAGTCATCTGTCAATCTGGCGTGGCTAGTGTTGCGCCCAAACGATAACAAATCGCTACATGTTGATTCACTTAAGGTCGAGTTTGCCTTGGTTGGTTTACTATACAATGAAAGACGTGTGTTCTGTTCAACAATCTATTGGACACTACCTTACTTTAAAACATACTGATATTGACTCAACATACCGCCCACCAAAAGGGCTTTAAGGCCTTTTCTAATTTAAACAAATGAATATTACAATGTAACATCAGGCCATGAAAGAAGCAAATTATTATTATACATAAAGTTACATAAAATCTTGATATACCTTTTGATTTACATTTTCATATACTTTCATACTTAATTATGTAAATGAAATAGTGAATTTATAGAAGTATTAAATACAAATTTACAAAGAAAATCTTCTAAGTTAATACTAAGTTAATCTTTAGTATTGATTGGTAACGCACACAAATTTGAGATTGTTCTCCGAGTTGATTTACCATTGTAACGCACGGTATACACTCGCGTTATACTATCTCGTCCGGGATGTATTTCTATTATTCGTGCCAGTGCCCACTTGCTAGGGGGCATATTTTCATCCTTTAGCAACACAATGTCGCCAACTTCGAACTCTGGCGTTCTTTTCAGCCATTTAGGTCGCTGGTGAAGTCGCGACAAATATTCAGTCTGCCAGCGTTTCCAAAATGCTTGAACCAGTCGTTGGGTATGTTGCCATCTAGATAACAGATTGATGTTAGCAATTGTATAGTCGCGATCTAGTACAGTTATCAATGCTTCTCCAACGATAAAATGTCCCGGGGTAAGTACTTGTATGTCATCGATCAAATCCACATCTGTAGTTATAGGTGTCAAAGGGCGAGAATTAAGACAGGCTTCGATTTGTGTGAGCACTGTCGTGAACTCTTCGAATGTTAAATTCGAAGTCAATATTTTCCTTAAGTGCTGTTTGACGGACTTGACGCCGGCTTCCCAGAGCCCCCCAAAGTTAGGACTATATGGCGGAGTGAAGTGCCACTGCGTGCCATCATTTGCCAGTTGATCTGCTATAGGGCCGGGTATTTCAAGTCCTGCTTCTCTCCAAATTGCAAATAATTCCTTGTTGGATGCCACAAAGTTAGTCCCGTTGTCGCTCCAGATTTCCTTACATCTTCCTCTTCTGGCCACGAAACGTTTGAATGCTGCGATGAATGCATCAGATGTCAGATCGCTCACCAATTCTAAATGTATTGCCTTTACAGCCATGCATATAAAAATGCAAATGTATGCCTTACTAGTCTTGGCTCCTCTTCCTTTAGAATTTAATACATAAACAGGGCCAGCAAAGTCAACTCCACTTCTAGAGAATGGGCGCGAAGGAGTCACACGGGGTTCAGGTAAGTCACCCATCATCGTTTGTCTACTAGTAGCTCGCTGCCGTGCACAGGTAATACATTTATGTATGTATTGCTTCACCAAACTCTTGCAGCCAACGATCCAGTATTTACTCATCAGGTAAGTAATCATCATTTTTATTCCACCGTGTAATGTCCTCAGATGTGCGTCAGCCAGTATGAGTGATACGAGGCTGTTTCTCTTGCCCAGTATCACGGGATGTTTCAGGTTTTCATCGGCGTCTGCGTTTCTCAATCTACCGCCCACCCTGAGGATACTCTGCTCGTCAATGAATGGGTTTAGGGTCTTCAAAATGCTAGTGGTTCTCACAGTTTTATTTTCTTTTAGTCTTCGCATTTCATCTGTAGATTTATCCTCTTGTACTCGTCTTATGCAAATGTCTAACGCATTTTGTAATTCTTCTGTTGCCATTTCATATTCTAGCTTCTTTGGATTTCTTTTCATATTCAAAAACCTTTTACAATGTACTATAACTCTCAATAGCTCGGTAAGTGAATCGTAATTTTCAAATTTAAGATTCTCTTCATGTTCTGTTATATTAACGTAGGACTGTATGTTTTTCTTTCTTTCTATAATTGTGGATGGTATTGATGGTCTGGTACACGCCTTGTAGTATTCTTCTCTCAATTCAGGTGTTTTTTGTAGTCTCACTTCTTGCCGAATCAAGCGCTTCATTGCAATTTCTCTTGTATTCCCATCCGGTGTTAAAGGATTTTTGGTACGAAATGGGAGTCTCACGACGTATTTTCCATCACTGTTTCTTGTATAACTTTCTTCAAAGAAACCTTCACATTGCTTTTCTTCTATTGTATATTTTCTGTTTGAATCTTGTTCTATTTCCCAAAATGTTTTTAAGAAATCTTCCGCTATGATCTGGTGATGCATAACGAGAACTGATTCTGGTTGTTTTGTTCTATCTTCTACCTTTCCGAACAGAATCCAGCCAAGGTTTGTTTTATGAGCGCACGGTGACCCTGGCGGACCTTTGATTACCTCGTTTTGTATTATTAGTGCATACACGTCGACACCCAGGAGTAAATCTATAGAACCTGGCTTGTGGTAGTTTGGATCAGCCAGGACTAGTCCATCTAGGTGAGGCCAATTGTTTGCGTTGATTGTATGGGACGGTATTTTAGTAGTCAGTTGCTTTGACATAACGTATGTCCTAACCTTCAAGTTGAAAGCTTCACATCTCGACTCGACGTTGATCTGAACTACTTGTTTGATATCTTCTCTCGTTGATCCCACACCGACTATTGTACCCCTTATTGGATACCGCTTGGCCTTGAGTTGTTGTGCAGCTCGTTCACTTATGAAGCTCGCTTGTGAACCTTGGTCAATTAAAGCTCGCAGTGTAATTGTATTGTTGTCTTCACTTCTCACTTGTACGATTGCTGTTGCTAGTAACGCTGTACTTTGTTTAGTGGAAACGTGTGACGTCACCAGTGTTATATCTTCCTTTTCTTCAATCTTCTCCACGTTTGTATGAAGTGCCATTTCGGGTTGTTGTGTTTGTTTGTTCTCAGTATAGCCCGTTGTATTCGACACACTTGCCTTTCTTTCCTTGTTTACGTGAAGAAGCGAATGATGACGCCTTCTGCATATTCGACAGCATGTTGTAATGCGACATTGCCTTACAGAGTGTCCAGGTGCAAGGCAGTTGAAGCACAGATTGTTTGTTTTGATAAATTCACTTCTATTGACTGGTGAACGTTTCCCGAACTCCTTACAATGGCTAAGTGTATGATTTTCACTACATATTTGACATCTTTTATTGTTTTCGACGGTGGTTGAAATGTGAAATGACTTCTCTCGCAGACAAACAGGATTTGACTTTTGTTTTGTTGGTTCTGTGAGCTCCAGCGTACGGTAACGGCTTTCCAGAAACTTGCGAAACATATCGAGCGAGGGGAGACTGTCGGAATCTGTGCAATTGCTACTCACATGTTCTTCCCAGTCTTTATGAGTTTCAGAGTCCAATTTCTGCACTATGACGAATATTATCAGTAGATCCCAGTTTACAGTATCTACTTTCATGTTATTTAGGTGATGTAAGCATTCGAAAGTTGTGTCTAGTAAATTCTTGATTACACTTGAATTATTAACTGTCATTTTCTTTTGCGAGAAGAACCTCTTCATGACGGCGTTGATAAGTATTCGTTTGTTTCCATACCTTGTTTTTAATACGTCCCATGCCTGTTCATAGTTAGAGTCCGTCACTTGTATGTGTTTTAATATTGATGCAGCTTCCCCAGTAAGGCTTGTTTTTAAATAATGCATTTTTTGTACATTATTCAATGTCTCGTTGGTGTGCACAAGTGTATTGAATAAGTCATGGAACGACAACCACTCTTCATATTGTCCACTGTAGGTAGGTAATTGTATTTTGGGTAACACTGCACGCGCGTGTTGAGAATCGCTGGATATTGGTAACGAAGCGCTGACGCTGACTTGTTGAGGAACTAACAACTCCTTCAGTTCAGTTTTTAGACTGATGTATGTTTCTTCATGGTCATAAAATTCTTCCTTTGCGATGTAGGGTATTTGATCTCTTTTTTCCCTCGATGTGTTGCGTATTATTTCGCTATAAGCCAGTTTATATTCGTCCCAATAGTCTTCTACACATTTCAGGCGTGCTTCGACGTAATTTTGTGTTAATCTTGCTTTTGGGCATTTTCTCAAATTAACTTGTGTTTTCTTCAGAGTGTACGCAATATTTTCCAGTATATTTAACGCTTTTTCCACTTCTGTAGCCATTATAAGCACGAAATTCGATTGTAGCAAATGTAATGAAATGAATTTATATTAAAACTCAAAACTTTGTCAACACATCGAACACTCGACCGTCTTATCACACTCTTTTTTGTCGGGCGGCCGTTAATGTAGTCGCTGGTATCCGGTTCGATTTTGGACCATATGTTGATTCACTTAAGGTCGAGTTTGCCTTGGTTGGTTTACTATACAATGAAAGACGTGTGTTCTGTTCAACAATCTATTGGACACTACCTTACTTTAAAACATACTGATATTGACTCAACACTACATATTTATTTATTTATATTTAAATATTATTTATTTATTTATATTTAAATAAAAGATCTGATAAAGCAATAAAACATAGGTTACTCTTTTGTAAATCTAGAACCGATACTAAAGTCCCTTTTCTCAGGTAATGTCACGTGACACTTCATGTGACGTAATTTCGTATTTCGCAGGTGGTTCGAGAGCCTAAAGCTCATCCTATCGGGTATAACGCGTCCGACGCGTCGCGGGCGCGTGTTCCGCAACGTTCGCCCGCGCAAGCTGCAGCTCTCGCGACACTACCGCAACGTCAGCGTCTCACTCACACTACATAACTTGCAGGTAAGAGTTTCAGAAAACAGGAGCATTTTAAAGCATTTTGTTCATTTTTAAAGGTCGAGTCTGTCATGAAAATATATCCCCTACTAGCAGCAAAGGAAACAAGCTGAATGATTTAGATGTCATCCCGGCACTTGCACTAGGCTTGCCTGTGGCGCAGTGGCCTAAAATGATTTTTATTTATAGAGAAGAAGTGGTACATAAGTGGATGAGCCATGAGATGTCTCAGATTTTTTTTATTCTCAGGCACCTTCTCACAATGTTTTTCGTCACTGCTGAGCTTTAACAAACTCTTACTTTTTATAAAAGAGACGGCAGTCGAGCATGTTGTCCACAAGATGGTATGTGGTCACCGCCGCTCATGGACACCTGCAAAACCGGGGCGATACGGGTGCGCTGCCAACTGCATACAATCTTATTCACAGCCTTTTTGAGGTATACCATATCATAGAGATGATAGCCACGAAGTAGTAGTTGCGCGGTACATGCAATGACAGGTAAGATTAAGTAAAACTATAGTTAATAGTGACGCATATATTAATTAAATTATTTATTGCTCTCAATAATTATAATTACATAATTATGGATTGCTCTCAATAATTATAATTATTTATTGCTCTCTTTGGGAAAATGGAAAATGTGTAATTGCTAAATTAACTACAATTTTTTAATCTTTCAAACTTCACTAAAGGTATTCTATTGGTCATCCTCCTCAATGCAACGCGGTATAGAAATGCTAGGAGTTCGTGTCACTTGCGGGTCCAAGCACCATCTCTCCCTGGTCCCGTCTAACGACGGTCTTGTGCGAAGGCCGCGGGCCAACTGGACCACGGTGTACATGAATTGCGACCTTAACGACGCGGAAATATGGTTGAAAACTCCAGCTACTGGCCCTGAAGACAAGTCCATTGACGAGGTGAGTTTGTTGAATATCTTTGTATTTATTTGTGAAACTGTCAAAGTGTGTAAAGGTGTTTTCATGTATCGTAAGGGATCTGTCATGTATAATTTATATTTACAGTGTAAATGTGTAAGTGTTGGTTTACACTAATAAAATAAATAAATAAATAGAACGACATTATTTAATAAATTTGACCATTCTAATCTTACCATTTGGCGACAAAATGGCAACTTGACTAAACTGACAACATTGACGGTCGTTGGTAAAAAATATTAGAAGAATATATTCAGTGATTTCCTAGACTGCATTATTTAAGTGCCTGCTCGGAAAGGATCAAGGAAAAATTTGCAGTGAAAGTTTCCACCACCCACTTGCGTCGGCGGCGCACCAGGAGATATGCGCACCCGCATATCTCCTGGTGTTGCAGATGTTCATGAGCAGCGGTAACACTTACTATCACGTGGGTCCGCTTGCTCGTTCGCCTACATCCCTGTAAAAAAAATTCGGGGGCCTCAGGAGGGCGGTACCGTCCCTTTTGGAAATCACAAGTCTAATAGACAGAAAGCAAAAAAATAGCAAAGTAGGAAGCAAATTTTCCATATCTTATCCACAGGACTCATCAGTACTGAACCCGGTGAAGATAGAGAAGTGCTACTGTCTGTCCGTGCGTCGCGTGTCATACGGGCGCGAAGCGGGCGGTGTGAGCGGCGCGCCCGCGCATCGCTTGGCAGTGCACGACCTGAGGGGCGCCTGGACTAAACTCAACCGAGACCTAGCCTTCGCTCTCATTGACACGTATATCAAGACCCAGGTAAGTATCGGTGAAGCATCAGTAATGTGTGAAGATAGAGAAGTGCTACTGTGTATATTTATAATTCTACTTTTTCAAACACTGGCATGTTCAAAATATGTTATTGAGACCCAGCCGCACAGCAACCACTCCCGTTAGTTCAAACTCTTGTGGGCGCGTCGAAATTCCAATAGATGTGTGAGCAAACCTCTGAAAAAAAGCCCGTTAACTGCCGATTAAGCAAAATTATACCCTTCATGTTTTTGTAAACTGTTTTTTTTCTAAAAAAGAGGAATCTACCCTACCCGCTGGCGCGTACCATCGACCTTTTATTATATTTATTTTTTACAGTAGTGTCAGATAAGTAGACTCCACCTGGTGATAAGTGTATACTGTCACCCATGGACATGCGCGATACACATCAGTCCAGTTCAGTCCAGTGAATCAGTCCAGAATGACAAACGTTGACAAGTTCCTGTATACGCTGTATATGTTTGAAGATTTAGGAGTGAATTAGAAAAGAGGGTAGGAAAGAATGGGGAATATTTTTTTTTATACAAGAGATATTCATTGCCAGATGGTCACGCCGCCCATGGACACCTGCTACACCAGGGGGATGCAGGTGCTGCCGACCTTAGCATTATATTCACAGTTCTCTTCATGAATAACTAACGTATCACTCTATGTCTCTACGGGTTTTATCATCGCAGTAATGACACCCATAGACAGTTTATGTCGTTGTCCACAGCAATTAAAGAAGAACCTATCAACGAAAGCCCTTAAGGAAGAAGAAAAGCCAGCCACTTCGCCTAAGCAACAACGCGAAGCGGACGTGGTCTCTCCTCCGCCATCCGCATCCACTCAAGTAAGTATACTGTAATAGAGGTCTAAGTACTCGTATTGGTTGGACACGGGCCACTTCACGCACATTATCTTGTGCATGAGGGAATTTCCCCAAAAAAGGTTAAATATTATAAATGAAGTCTTTGACTTTGATATTCTGTACTACTCACTATACGCTACTTACGAACGGTAACGGTAACTGTTACGCGGTAACAGCGGTACCGTTCTCCCTTCATAAATAGCTGTTAATTTGAACCGCTCCTATTATACACAAAAGTAAATCGGTGCGAGTGAGGTAGTGATTTGTATGAAAATAAACGCTTTTATTTATCTCTGAATAAACGCATATAATCTCCCCCCCCCCCCCCCCCCCCCCCGTGCGCTCCAGTGGGACGTTATATGCTGATACAAGTACATAATGCATAGCAATCATACTATCTCGTCTTTAGTGATAAAAATCTGGACTTGTTTGGATATGTAGTATACCTTCAAACATGACCCCTTACATACAGAGTACAGGTGGTCCGGGGTCGAACGCAGAGGGCATGCTGGCAGCGCTCGTAGCGGAGGCGGGCGGTGAAGCTCCAGTCGTGTTCAGCGACGAACTGAGTGGCGCGGACGGAGACGCACCGCCCGCACACCCGCGACACGTACTCGATGACGATAACGCACATACTGCGTGTTTGAGTGAGTTACTAAATTGAGTATTATGAAAAAAAAAAATTAAATGTACATTAAACAATAAAATTAATTATACTTAATTTGATCGTGAGATGAAAAAGTTTCTTCGTGGCCGAGGCTAGAACGTGCACGGTGCAGCCCCGGCCACAGAAAATCCTTACGATGTAGCGGTCGCAAATAGTTGAAATGTAAACGAAAAGAAAATGTGTCTTAATTGAACTTTATTTTTTATTAGGTTTTCCAACAAGCTACCATACATTTACACTATAAATTACCTATACATTGACACATATACAGAAGAACACCGTATGCGAAAAATGTTTTATAAGAACCCGTGGACTGCATCACAATTGGTTAGGAAAAATAATCTTAATCTAAATAATAGCCAAAAAACAACTGACCATACACAACAACTCAGAAACTTGTTTTTGATACTACTACTTTTCAGCCTTTAAAATCAAAAAATATTTTTCGGCTTTAATTAAGCGCCTACTCAATCAAGAGGAACAAACTTTACGAAAAGATTTTTTTAGTAAAGATTGCTTCTTTTAATTCTGTAGACGCTTCGTCTTTCGTCGTCTGGTGATGGATGGAATGTTTGCTCGTTGACAGTCGAGTTGGTGAACTCGCAAGTGGTGCTGAAAGGGTGCGAGACGCGCGGGTACGTGATCCTATGCGCGGCTCGCGCGGAGGTGCGGCAGCGCGTGCGGCGCGCGCCCGCCGCCACCGCGTGGAGCGGCGCGCTCTCCGCCATGCAGTACTACGCGACCGTCAGCGCGGGCGACCGCGATCAGCTCGACGGTGAGACCACTAAAGTAAATCCATTTAGTGTTTCACAATTTTTTATTATTCTTGATAGAAAGGCAACATGTCAAGAATGTATGTTTACAATTTAAATACAAAACAATGATTAGTATTCCACAAATATCTTCATATGTAGCCACCAATACGTATACTCCAACAGATACACTAATGTGTCGACTCAGCAAATTTAAATTCACATGAAATCTAATTCATACTACAAGTCTTACTGTATAAGATCACAGCCTACCCTAATTAGATACCCAAAGAACAATTTTCTTACCTTCATTAATTATGCACTTCAGCACCTTCAACTACCTTAACATGTCAAAGACACGTGATATAATGACTGCGTTCTTTTTGCCAAATATAAAGCTCAAAATTAGTTATTTTTAGAAAAAAAGGAACACTACATATCAATGAACTCAGAATCATGAACAGAATCTGTACGTGAACTGCCTGTTTCATGTGCAGAGAACATCCAGTGGGTGTCAGTGGAGGAGATCGAGGAGCGTTGGCAAGGCGCGGAGATCAGCACGCTGCCGGACGTGCCGCGGCTGGTCGGCAGCGGACACTCCGCCGGCGGCGTCATCGGACGCACCGTTGGGCCTAGCGCCGACGCGGGGCTCGCGCAGGTAAATACAGTTTTCAGATGGGGAGGATGGCTGAAGCGAATATCAGAAATAGGTATTTTTACAATTTGTTGCTGTCTAACGATCGATGCAAATTCTTTGAGGGACTAAACTAATGCCAACCAGTGTCTACCGCTATGATAGCTACCGTTAGTGATGTTATATGACTTATATCTGTTATCGATAACTTATGAATAATAATTATATAATTTATTAATTAAATAAATGCCGCAGCAGCTGATATATCTTGTGTTAGTACATGCATTGATCTTGCTCCGACATCCATTTGTCTGGTATCGATCTATCTATATTTCGTAATTGTGACCTGCATAAATGATTGATTATATAACTGAAAATTAATATTAATTTACTGCTTTTACATAAGAAAAGCGGAGTCGGTCAAACAAATTTCAAAGGAAAACGCACAGTTCAGTTCACTCCGTAGTAAAATCGAGAAGAGTGCACATCACGAGACACGATTTCTCATGAATCATCACGCAAATGTTTTCGAGCATTTGTTTGGTAGGGAATTTTATCTGTATAAAGGAATATGCATATGTTAGAATCTATAAATTATTATTAAACTATTCTATTAATTATTGTGGTTTAGTTATAATAATATAAATAATTTATCTTTTTACTAGCTGTACTCGGCCATGCATTGTTGTGGCTGCCCAACAGATGGCGCTTACCCTGTTTTTACCTGGGTAAAAAGCATGTTTTCCCAACGTTTATAAAATATAAAAACGTGTATATAAAAACGCGCGTATTCGAATGCAACGTTGTGTCAAAATTTCAAAGCAATCGGTGAAGAACTTTCGGAGATTTAAGATTTTGAGCAAACGAACGTTTACATTTTTTTTTATATAGATTCCTTGTTGTCATGTTTGCTAACACGTGCATATAAAGCATACTCCATACTACAATAATAATATGCAATGCAATAATAGTGGTAGGCTGCATTCGGTATACCGCTATTATTATATTAAATTAGTTTTAAAACCAATGTATGCTACTGGATAATATCCAATTACCACGAGGTGGACTGCTTGCTTCGTTTGACACCATTTCGTTCTATAATAAAAAACATGATTGCAGCTGCAACGTATCGTGTCGCGATGCGCGTGCGAGTTCTATTACGTGTCGCACGAGGAGGCGGAGGGCAGGAGCGCGGGTGGCGCGGGGTGGGCGGCCGCGCAGGAGCCCTACGACTCCTTCACCCTCATGCACCACGACCTCGACGTGTGCACCAACTCGCTGCAAGTACGTGTCACATTTTAGCGGGAAACCGAGAAGTGAAGGTTGACTTTTTGTTTGATATTTTAGTGATAGTTTATTTAACTTCAAAGTGTCCAGTGTTTGTGCATGATGTTTATGATAATGAAATAAATGCATGAAACTATATTTTTCGTGTGCTTCCAAGGAGTTCAACTCTGTCCTCAGTAAACCTACTATCACTTTATTGAGCGACTCCTTTGACTTGCTTTACTGACTTTGACCAGCTTCGACGTGTCCTGGACATTGACAAGATGTATTTTTAAAATTTAACTTTAATTACGAAGAAAAAGAAACACGGGCAATTTGCTTATTGCAATATGTACGAGCTACGCTCGCACAATAGTTTTTCCGCGACAGTTAGCCGAGCGCAGGCGACACGATCACGTGCGCTCCGCAATGTATCATTAAAAATAATTGAAATCATCTTTCGGAAATAAGGCGTTTTCTTCACATTCCGTAACAAACCCGAACACCACATATGAAAAGAAAAAAAAGATACATTTCTATGTACTATGTGTGACTTGAAGGGGTCAGAAATCTGGGGCCTTACAACTCTTTCACCCTCACGCACCACCACCTTGATGTCTGCAATAACTCGCCGCAGGTCGTGTCCACTTTAGCCTCAGTTGTACTACAACAACAGTTATCTTCTCGGATTTCTCCAACCGCATTTCCCGTAACCGAAGTGCATTGCACCCGCATTTCTTTGACAAAGGAAAGTGGGGTGGCGCTATTCTATAGCCGGCCGATACCATGGCTATTCATGGCTCATTGCTATCACATTTTTCATTGCTTAAAAAAATATTGATATTTTGATTGCATCACAAAAAAAATATATTTATGGCACAACATCAACCTATGTCGCTTCACTGCTGGGTAAAGCATTTATTGTAATGATGCGGAAGTGACACGAGGTTTAGAAAAAAAAAAAAAAGTTGAAAGCTGTATTTACAAATTTGTCTTCAAATTTCAGTTATCATTTCATGTGATCTAATAAAAAAGTTACTTGTTCGCAGTACGCCATGTTACTGGACGTAGTGAACAACGTGGTATTGCACGTGGAGCCGGAACGCAGAAGAACACTAGAGCGGCGCGCGCGCATGCGATTCCAGTTGCAGTTGCACCAGGATCAAGACCCCAGGCAGTTGATACACAAACTGCAGACGCAGGTATGGTACAATTTTTTTTTTTCGAATTAGGGTAGTTAGTTCACTGTAGTTGAAGTTGATGTTTTATCACTTGAATTGAAATTTGGCAGAAAAATACTTTAAATTCAAAGATGAACCAAATCGGTTTAGTAGTTCCACGATTATGCTGTAAAATTTTCAAAATTTCCCAAAAAAGTAGAATTGACGTCTGTTAATACAAACTATATTGTCATTGTACAGCGCTCGAAGCTCTACATTCTACAACTTTTGAATAAACACTTTTCTAAAGTACGGAAAGTAGCAAAATCTCTTTCCGACTGGCGTTACCATCAGTCTTTATTAATATATTTTTTTATTTTTGCATATGTTTGTCATTTGTTGTTTTACCTACATTTGGTGTCTATATCTTTCTGGTCTTAAAGTTAAAAACAGTATTATAAAGTTTGATGATTTACAATTAGTCTGAGTCATTTTTTATAGGACCTAGTGTAGTCTTCAGAGAGTTTACTTTCGAACCACTCGATCTAAGTCAAGATAAGATACAGATCGATTTTAGAAATCTTATTTATGTTGGCCTAAGATACGGAAATAACCTATTTGTCTTTGTGGCGTGAAATTGTAAAAAGCGCATGGAAAAGAATTGATTTTTTTTCGAATATGATTAGTTTCAAGAGTATTAAGTTAGCCAAAGTTTCGGACAACTCTGTTATTATTTCCGCAGGTCAGAGAATCATTGGCACGACTGCGTCGTCTCGAGAAGGAATACTATCTGAAAAATCGTGCGATAATTGGGGCGGATCCTGCCGCGCTTCACGAACTGAAGGGAGAACTAGAAAGCCTTGACTACCAAGTGAGTTATGATGACACATACACTTATTATTTTTTTAGTAATTAGAATTTTTCTGTGTTGCGAGTATGAGTTAATTTTTTCAAGGTTAGGTCAGTTTTCAGCCTTGTATGAAGAGTTTTAACCTACGCCATTTATGAAAATGCTCTCGGATGCTCAATGATTGATGAAAAAAAGAACTACAAACGTTTTGATAAACATTTTTTGGAAAAATTTTTGTACATCGATTTTCCTTGGGAAATTCTACAAATTCTAACTTGAAAATCAACAAGCACTTAAGCAGAAGTTAAAACATAAAGTCTTTGTATTGTATGGGAATATTGTAAAAGGGTCGAACTGAAAAATTATTAAGCCGAACTTAAAACTCAAAAAATAACGCATTTGATTACCTCAAAAAGGTGCCGTTAGGCCGCTCTCTTAACAACCCATACTTTAACGTGTATATAATGTAAGAATTTAACACGCTTTTATTAACTTGACCTGTAACTGTAAAATAATCTTCCAAATCTATTTTCATCTACGTACTTCCACATGTTTTTATAAAGGTGGCATTAGACTACGCTCTTTATAACACATGGTTTAATATCTATATAGGTAAACGAGTGTAAAGAATGCGTATGGTCACTGGGCGAAGAACTGGATGCAATGGTCCGCGCGTGGCGGGAAGCGAGGGCACGAGGGGCAGTTGTGGCCACGAAGGGTCCGCACGCACCTCCGCATAGATACAACGAGATCTGCTTCAAGTCCGCACGGTGGCGGCTCACTGACGCGGACGGACAGCTCGGTATTGCGGACCTGCTCTTAACTAACTTCCTGTAAGTAGTTAGTAATATTATAATCTCACTTGATATAATGATATATGATTGGCGGGAAGCAAGGGTGCATAGGGCAGTTACTATATCTGTTTCAAGTCTGCAAGATGGAGGTTGACAAATTCATAGGGAAAACTCGGTATTGCCGACCCGCTCTTAATTTCTTGTAAGTACATATTGTGTCATATCATAGACATATATTCTGCAATCGGCTGTGATTAATTAATGAAAGGGCATAGGGGGCAGTTATAGCCACCAAGGGCCCGCACGCACCTCCGCATAGATATAACGAGGTCTGCTTCAAATCCGCTGGATGGCGGCTGACGGACGCGGACGGATAGCATGGCATTGCGGATCTGCTCTTAACTAACTTCCTGTAAGTATTGTTGTAATGTAACGTGATTCACGTGAGTTCAAATCTATTAAAGGCAGTTATGATCTGCATACGTCTTAGCATAGTTACTAGATTCAGATCCGCATTGTGAAAACTGATGCCTGTGGACGAACAGCTCATCATGGCGGACATGCTCGTAACTACCCGTCAGTATTGTGTGATATTATAATTATATATGATGCAATGACTACGAGGGTGGTTGTAACCATGGAATATCCGTTGAGAGGGATTCGGAATTTGAGGGGGAGAGTGCACGCTGCAATCCAACAGCTGCTGAGCGCGCTCGACTGGCCACGTTACCCACAGAAGATGTGCCTTAAAATGTAATGCATTTTATCTTTATCTTATTTCCCCAATGTACGTACGTGTTTCGGTAGTGAGTGAGATGTGCCAGAGCCCATCTTCCCAACCCTTTCTCCAAATCCATTCCTATATTTCCAAAGGTAGGCAGCGCATCCGGGGGCATGCCAATGTTTGTCATTTTGGACTAATGTTGGCATGTAGCGCGAATGTCTATGGGCGACAGTATCCACTTACCATTAGGTGGACTGTATGCTCGTCTGCCGCCTTCGTCTATAAAAAAAAAAAAATGGGATCTGTTTCTAGTCCGCAAGATGTAGGTCACATCAACATCGCAAGGTGTTGCATATACTACAAGATACTGTTCCATACCTTAGTATTACAGACTACAATAAACTATTCTTGACATATTCAATTAAATGGTAAGCAATACCGAAAGAAGAGTCCGCATCATGTTTAAAATATTTTTAAGTCTGTGGTGCACTGTAGTATAAACAACTAGTGGTTCTTTGTTTCTGTTCTTACAAATTACGACAATTACGTTCTTACGAGTTTAGAATAGAACAGACAAGATTGAAATGAACACTTATGTTACTTATATTACATCCATGATCTTCAAGGAGCGTGTGGTTAAGGGTGCTGAATTAGGGCGAAAGTATCTAACGGTGCGGTTTACAGCCGATAATTTATAATTACTGCTTCCTCATTGGTGAAAATTCCAGTGTGATTGGTTCGCTCTCATGACATTCGTAGCGATGTCGATGTTCCTCAGCTGCGAGTGAATTAAAATAAAACTTTGCAATTCAGGTACACAAAGACATCCCGGTCGGACGACTCGGTGGAGCATCAACTGGAAGTGGGCTATGTGCGCGTCACCAATCTGCTGCCAAACGAGCCTTTCCCCGAGGTAACTTTGATCATTTTAATCTCTGTATATAAATATAGTCATTCGAATGAATCTCCTATTTTTTAAAATCTACACGATCTCCCTGTCTGTTCTTTCCATTTAAATAGGATTCAATTATAAATAAATTCAATAATCAGTCAAGGTCAGTGAAACACTTAGTAGTGTAGAAAGAAGAGATTGGAGAAAAAAAATTGGTACACGCAAGAAGGGAAGATGGAACGCAGCAAGTAAGAAAAATAGAGAATTGAAAGAGCTGGTATCGAGTTGAATATCATCGGCCAAATTAAAGTAATGATATTTCGTTGGTTTTTTTACATGCTGTAAGGGCTAGCGTAGATCAGGAGAAGCGTAGCGCAGCGCGGTCATTATTTACAATCAACTTTATCGACATTAAAATGAAATCAAAAATTCGCCAAAACACCCACCGCCTATGTCCGCTTTAACGATTGTTGTTTGTTAATAAAAAAAAACGCGCTGCGCCACGCTTAGCCAATTCTGCGGCGGCCCTAAAGCGAACGTATGTGGGACAATCGAGTGGTCGGTGACCGGTGGGCTAACAATCACCACTGGAGAGGCCAGATTGGGAAGGACCTGCAGGAGCTGCATCCTGTTAAGTCGAGACTTTATAGGACCAGAAACGATGGGAAACGGTAGGCCAAAACCTACTTTAGATCCCTGTACTAGCGAGAGAAGTAATCAAGGATAAGTAATTGCTAACATCGGTCTAAGACACGCTTGACCGTCTACTACATCCGTTTTATATATATAAAATAAAGTAAATGTATAAAAAATGTAATTTAGATCCTTTTTTTCTACAGATGTTTGTCTGTCTTTCTTAATTTGCTACAGATTTCACTATGAAATTTTTGTACAGGTGTTAGTACCTCAAGCCGCGTCAGGTCGTGCGCCATTAGCGCGGCGCGCGGCGTTACGCGTTTTTTGCCGCGACCGACCGCCGGTCGGCGGCATCTCCGTCAAAGAGCACTTTGAAGTCAACATTGTGCCCATCCGTATCGGTGAGTGACGTACACTGTACATGTACTCGAAGGTAAACTGTCCATTGATGTTTTCCAGCTACGCTACAAGATGTGATTTTCAAGAATTTCAAGAAGAAAACTGGTGGTATTCAGGGTATTGCAGGCGTCCATGGGCGGTGGTGACCATTTACTACCACGTGTGCTTATTTCATTAAAAAAGGGACCGAATACACAATCAATAAAGGATTTCACAATGTGACGAAGATTATTCATCGGTTCGCGACGGACGACATACACTTTACTGTGCGTTTGCGTTGCTTGATCGATTACACCGGGGAATAAAAAAAACCTTTTCTGCGGTATTAGCTTTTGTAGTAATTTTAGTACACTTTTCTTGTACTTATTACCTGTCATGTAGTTAATTTGTTTGGATTGGCTCTGGTTTTCATGATAAACCATACACCCTCCTTAATTAATCCTTTTGTTCTAACTATACTTAAACAAATATTGTTGTTGTCTAACAAACTTACTCACCGCAGTCTCATTTATCAGTTTTAATTTATAAAATTATTATCCATATAATAAATTATTTTATTATATAAATTATTTTATATATTGTTCGCGTGTATTTCTTCGTGGAAAATAAGCGATTTTATCATATGTCTTGTGTTAACGATCCCAACTGTTCTTGTTACATAACGCATGTGGCAAATTTTGTCAACAAAACAACTAAGAAATATTAGAGACTTTGTAAATCGAGCTCACCAAGCATATCTTTTTTAAGCATATCATATTAGAAAGAAACAGTCGTGAAATAGTCGCCAAAATGCTGGAGATTTTTTTAAAAACTTGGAGATAATATGAGTGTCGTCAATATACAGTTTTTGCATAGCGATTTGGATGACCAGAAGAGAGGTTCCATAAGGACACCAAGATAATGGAAAAAGGTACCAAGGTCGATGGGACTGCCCTATGACGGCGGACTACCGCCGGTGCTTATAAATGGAATTATTTATTGTCACATAATTTTAGAAGTTTCATAACCCTAACACTGACCATTATTTATTTTTACATAAATATTCATTTACATTATGTATTCATTTTAATATACGAGATGAATTATACAAAAAATCCCGTCCCGTAAATTATAGTTGCCATTTTTACAATGAATACGCATACAAAAACTTGTCATTATCGTCCGACCAAACCATTTTCTCTAGGCCTCACAAAGAAGTTCTTCAATACGATGTTAAAGTTCTGCTTCCCGGAGCGCGACCCTGACTCCATGGAAGACGGGGAGGATGATGAAGGTACCTTGCGAAGTGGTGCTTCCACAGCTTCCACTGCAAGCCTCGTCTCCACCGGTTCTAAGAAAGTTAAGAAGAAAAGCAAAGACTCCAATTCTAACTTTTACGTGAAGAGAGACAAGAGGGATAAAGATGATGTTGAAAAGATGAAGGTCAGTTATATAAACTAATGTGACATTTTTTTTCAGCCTTTTTACCATTTCACCGTGGGCCACAAGTCTCCCTTAGTAAAACACGAGAGGGTTTTGGGCCATAATCAACGCGCGTCCAGGGCGGAATACCGTTACATACCATCAGCGTGTATATCTCCAGTCTCCACTGCTGAATATAGGCTTCTTTCGCGGACTGTCACTACACAGTCTTCAGCAGTTCTCATCCATCCACTACCGACGATTTCAGTTCGTCAGTCCACGTGTCCACATCACCCGTCCCACGCTACGTCATCCGATACGTGGTCTCCATTCGAGGACTTGTCCCCCATCGATTATTTATCGGTCCTGCGGCATATATGACCCACCCAATGCCACTTCAGCTTGCTGATCCTTAGAGCTACGAGTATGTCGGAAACTTTAGTTCTTCGTTTTATGAGGTTTTCCATTTACCTCATAAATAGCTATATAATCATTGAGTTTGGCGTTATTTATTTTATTTAGTTAGTTATATAATATTTAGATAATTATAATAAAAATAAACTGTAAATGAAACAACCTGTTATATTATTAAATTATTTATCCCTATTTTTTTAATTCTTTATTAATTATTGCAAAACCATAGAATGCTAATCTTATGTGACCTATGGACCCCTTTTTATAAAAAACATTTTTTAGACCCTTGAACCCTTTATTTAAGGTTGTTTTTCCATATATTTCTATGGCCATAAATTTTTTTTTTTTTTTTAAATTCACTATGTAGTTATCTACGGAAACTCTCGAGGTTCATATGTAGGTGACGAGCCGTTCTTGTTATTTACGTTAAATAAGTAAGATATTGTAACCCTACCATATATTTTTTTTATTTTTGTTGTCGCTGGTATTTAAGTGTGGTCATACGTCCATCATGCACAAGGCAATGTGCATGTGGAGGCCCATGTCCAGTAGTGGATACTGAAAGGTCTGGGTGCATTGCATTGCCTATTATTTTCTACATTTAAAATTAGTTTGGACAGAAGATTAGATTGGATCCTTTACTGAGAACTCCTACTGTTTGAGTTAATTTAAATGATATTTTTTTATATCAAAGAAATGGCGGACGCTCAGGCGGACCACATGATTGTAAGTGGTCGTCGCCCATGGACCCATTACGATGTTTAATCAACAGGAACGTGCAGAAAAGAACAAGCTGTTCATCTACATAAAGATACCAGAAGTTCCAGTGAGGGTGTCATACAAGGGTAGCAAGGAGAAGAATCTGGAGGACGTGCGGGATCTCCCCCTGGTCCTCCCCACCCTGGAGTACCACAACGTTACGTGGACGTGGCTAGACTTGCTGTTGGCAACCAAGAGCGATACGAGGAGGTAAGAGATGTAATAATATAAATCTGTCGAAGAGGTCTCACCAGCCTGAAATTTAACCTGAAATGTATTGTGTTGTTTATGTAACGTACTTGTAGTAGCCGTGCAATACTAAGGCAGACGGTAGTGTCGAGTGGTCAGAGAATCCAGTAGCCCAAGCCTACGCTGTAGTAATTGGGTCGATTGTTTCACTGAGCATAACAGAGGACACTCCTCTTCAACGGCACAGTCACAGCGTACCTAACAGCCAGTTCATTACAAATTGCTAGTCAGTAACTATGCCGGGAGTGGGGCTGACGCTTTACGCGTAGTAGGCATTTATTGCCGCCACGTGGCGGAGGCAACTAGCTGTTAGACAATATATAAGTTGTGACACAGTAGGCGGGGGCCTAAAAATATAGTCGCTGCGTTGGCGGGATGGAATGGGGTGTAAAGAGTATAATAGGAAAATGAGTGCTCTTTTAATTTATTACATTTTCTACTCGGGGAGTTGGTAGTATAGTGGGATGAGAAGCTTCTTTATCTCATTGAACTCTCTATTGGACGGATTGGCAAATGGGCTCTGATATATTTGATTCAATCACGAAAAATTTTTGCTCATTTTGCGGTATTGTTGTGTGAGGTCGGGTAACTGGGTAAGTGCGAGTTTGCAGCGTGTGCTTCCCCTTGACTGGGTAATTTTAATAAAAATTTTCTTTCCATTTTCATTATCATAAACATGTCTGTAACACGGCATGTGATGCAGGGTGATCCTATCGCAAGCGATCCGTCAGAAGCTGCAATTACACCGGCGAGCGGCCGCCGCACCAGAGCCACACGAGGAGGACAAAGCCAGGCTACTGCTGGGCGAGAGGACGGTGAGTGACACTTGAAACCTTATAACCGAACTGTAGTGTTGTTTATACGGGATGTGTTCAAACTTTTTCCCGAAGCCATGGTTTTGTGAAATTTTATGAAGAATTTTATTTTATGTGAATGAATGAAAATTTTACGAATATTTTTTTTTATACAACGAAGGCGGCATACGAACAGATAGTGCACCTGGTGGTAAATGAATACTGTTACACTGGGACAACCGCGATGCATGACAACATCAGTCCGAAATGACAAACGTTAGTACGTATCTGAAGAAGCCCCTGGAGATGCAGGAGTGAATTTGGAAAAGTGGAAGAATGTAAAATAGAGAGTATAATCGAAGATTTCTCCTCATCCAAATACAGTCCACATTCCCCCTTAGAGGGAATGGGATAATTATATTCTATACTATATGTGGTAGAAAGAGCTAGGATGGAATGGGTTAGATGGGATGGGAAACGGGCTCTGACATGTCTCACTTGCTCTCAAAACACGTACATATTCTGCCGGCAGTATTCTAGGAGTGTCAGCGGCTGTAGGTTTACAGCATGCACCCTCCTTCCAAATTGCCCAGTAAGTAATCAACGTTTATATCCTCCACTGTTGTACACGGGCCACCTCGTGCACGAGGGCTGTATGACCTTAAAACAACATGCTGTGTCCAGGCATCGGGTTGTCGGGTCCACTCTTTTAGAGGTGGTGTAGTTCCTCAGGGCTTGTGCTAACTTTGTTATCCCTCAGTCGCCCTTCACGCCCAACATTACACGGACGAAACGCCCTACCTTCCAAAATACACTCCCCTCGAAACATTTCACAAATTACTACACTGTTTCAGGTGACAGAGAACAAACCGCAAAAGAAGAGCACTCCGGGAGTTTTTAAATTTTCCAAATCGTAGTTTAAGATAGCATTTATGAGAAATACGAACCAAAAGCAGACTGTAATAATATTTATTTTAACTTACAATTTGAAATTACAAAACTTTTTATATTACATTTTGTACGGTTCGAAACGCTAGGTTAGATTAGGTCCTAAATTATTAAGAACTTATAAATTATAAACCGTATATGAACTTATAAAAATATAAATATGGTATATGCCTATATTTATTGTGTATAAACGGAATATAAATTGTCAAACAAATAAAATTACGAACAATCACGATGTTTTTCCAAACAACTTGCCTATGGTAATTGAACAAATACAAACTTGTATGCAGCTCGTTATCAATATACTCAATAGACTGTTAATTGACGTCAACCTCAAATATAACGTTGTACAACAATCCTGTTCATTCAATTAGGAAAACACTTGTTTTGCTGACGCTTTTAAAATGGCACACGATTAGACAATCCACTTGGTGTAATTAGGAGGTTTATTATGTGATAATTAACTGTTCTTTAGTGCAACATTATATGATCCACTATTCCTATCAAATTCGGGATTCGTTCAAATACCCTGGTTTTCACGTGAACACAATATCCACGTGAACATAACATCAATTTACGATAACATGGGATAACAGAGAGAGATTTTAATTACACAATGCTTTCATTGAAACGTAATTTGTATTTTGCAATATTTTCTTAGGTCAGGTTTTTTACGTTGTCGTTTATTGTATAAAGGTCTTCTGTTCTGTTTTATCTTCGATCTTATAAGGGTTTTGGTACAGTGATCTAATCATCTGGGTCTAGGTCATACAGTGATCTAGGTCAGTGGTAGAATGGGGGGGCCTAGGAAATGGCAAAGTGTTTTACCTGATTTTTATCTTTATAATTACTTTGGATAACAATAATACATAAATGCTTACAAGGGAAGGTGTTTATAAATAAGATTATTTTTCGAATCTTAGATCAGGGCCGAACTTGTCTTAAAGCAACGGCAAAAAAAAAATAGTTACATAAATATTTTTTATATGAAAAAACTGCATAATAATCATATTGGTCCTACACTTAAATTCAGCCCTGTCGCTGTAAATAAAATAAACATTTGATGTTAAATGTTGTCATTAGAATTAATTCAATCCTAAAAATTAAAAAAAAAGGTATAGAAATATAATTCCAAAATTTTGTTTATTTATCAATCATCAATTCATCACAAAAGTAGCTTCTCGTTATAATTTCAAGCATATTTATTTATTAAAAAGCACTTAGTTATAAATGTAAACTTTAAATTCAGTATTCCTATAGCGTTAAGTAAAATTTTTATACATTGCCTGTTATTTTTAGACTATTTTTTTGTTTATGAACATAATTTGTTATAAATTAATAAACGGTTATAAAACGACTGTTGTCTCTGATTTTAGTTTTAGTTTTTATTTGTTGATATATGGATGGTGTGTGTTTTTGATATCAATCAATGTTAATGGATTGCTAATTAATTATTAATGAAGGAAACAGCTACTAAAATATAGCTATTAGTAATGCATTAGTAATGTGGTCATTTGGTCATTAGTTATTATTACTTGTTGCGTACTCCAGTGACCATTAAATCTGTAATTCGACTAGAACTTATTCAGATTCTGTGTTATATTAATTAAATGACTGAATTTTTTAAATGGAAAATTCAATTTAGAAATCTGAAGTATTTACCTAAAATAAAGAAAGAAACAAACTCCTGTGTCTTTCTAAATTAAAAATCATTAATTAATTAAAACTAAGCAAACAGAACCAATCAACAATTTTAAGAGTTCTCAAATAGCTTTTAAAAATCATAATACCTAAAGGTAAAAAATATTAAGAAATTTTTATTGTAGAAATAAACAAGAATTTGTTTATTTCTTCATTTTACGTAAAAACATTTAGTTTCTAGTAGCTGTGGAGGCACATTAATGTCTTTAGATTATTGTCTTGAATTGTATATAGTTTAAAAACCGAAAATTTAAAGATTTTACAAGATTTAAAAAACGTTTAAAAGGTCTTAGTTCGCCAACATAAGACAAAGTTGCTACAGATCATTGATATGGGAATAGACTAGATGACACATCATACGTTCTTATTAATGGTTGGCAACTTCTGGGGGGTGGGGGGTTGGTATGGGGGGGGGGGGGTGAAGTAGATAAAGAGAAGTTCGTTAAAAAGTTAAATTTGAAACTTAAGTACTACGTAATAACAATGTTCCATTTTCAAAACACACGAATTAAAGTATTCGAGAGCTACTGAACTATTAGCCTATTACACTATTAGCCTGTAACGTGCCTGGCCTTTAGGATAATTCATTCATAGAGAATTCATCCTAGATATGTTATACAAGCACTTAACATATCTAGGATGAATTCTCAAATCGATAGTATACATAAAAGATTACAAGACTCGGACAACAAACACAGAATGGAGCAATTAACAAACTTGCGAAGACCAAACAGCAAATTGCATTCACGTCGAGCGTTACGCATGCGCGAGAATACACGTTACTATCATCTTACCGAGAAAACACGCCAACGAAAACTCTTAGAACATGAGCCATTTTCCCATTTTACTCAGCAAAGGATTACCTCACCAGCGGCCTTGTGTTGAACTACGAGTAAGTCAGCCAGTCTCGCGCCGACAGCCGTGCACACTATACGTGTCGTCGGCAGTGTCAGCCGGAACGAACACGATCACGTAAAACTTACGAACGAATCATGAGGACGAATTATTTACAAAAATAGTGTTTACCATTTATTATCCTGTGTAGTGTCGTTACTTAAGTAGTTTTTTGACGATGGCGTTATTCTTGTGTGTATTTTTGTGCGCGTGCGCTGGTGCCTTAGGGTTTAATGTGGACATACCATCCAGGGTGGTATATAAGGGTAACAACCAATCTATGTTCGGATTTACCGTCGCATCACACATCGAAGGCGGAAGGAGTATGTAAGTATATTTTTCATTTTTATTTTTGATATAACTCACGAATATTAAAGACTGTTTAAACAATTTGCAAGGTCAATTTTCCTGACACAAGTTTCTAAGAGCGTAATGTGCATATTAATTATAAGCGAGTGCTGAAAGAATGAAAGAAAGATCCGCTGCCATTTCCGCTACATTTTTACTGCCAATATTTTTAAACCTAACGTAATGTCAGACCGGACGACATTATAACATCTTGGGCTTGATTTTACGTATATTGAATTATATGCATTTGTATGTTTATTATCTGTTATTTATTTTATTAATTAACTATATTATTAGTGATGAACGAACATTAAAACGCTCCAGATGGATAAAAGTTTACCGTTTTTTTTTTACGATCTTTTAACCTCTCTTTTTTACCAATTTTAAGTAAAAATCTTAATAAAGTGAAGTTTGATGAAAAAAAATGTTAAGTAATTATTTAGTTATTACGCTTAATTAGTACTCAACAGTAAAATAATTATAGTGATTTTTATAAATTATTTGTATTAATTATTTATATTAAGTACTGCTTGCTCTATGTGTAAAAATCTCCTCCATCTTTTCCCAATGTTTCCTTTGTTTTTCTCTTTTCTCTGTCTGTGGCCGCGGTAGCTACAGTCTCGACCAAACAAATAGAAACATTACTGTTAACTTAGAACATTATCTGAATACACATTATAATTTCCTTATAATAACTCGTCAGGTATTTCTGTTTACTTTGAATGTCTCATACGCAAGAATCAAGTCTGTATGCGTCAGTACGTGTGTATTGTATCGAAGGAATAATTTTATCGGTGCGATGATGTCATGCTCGAAGACGGTTCAGTGCGATTTTTAGCACAATCGTAATTGATTCGCGTCTGACGATACTGACCTCAGATACTGGATAGTAGTGACCACATTATAACGTATTGGCTAAGCATTCCAATAAATACAAATAAATTTCTTTTGCTGTTCATAATCAACTTAGCTAGGTTGCATCAACCGCAAATATAACGTTGTAAAACAAACTTATTAATTCACATAAAGGGACGATTGTTAACGTTAAAATCACTTTAATAACTTGTTTATAAACGCAAAACAAAAACTGTAATCGTGCGGATGGTCCTCTGATCCATATCACTAACTGGCTGTTGCCCAGAGCTTTGCCCGTACGGATTTATTTGCCTTTGATTGTGATTTCATACAAAATTTGATATTGTGTATTTCACAAAATCTGGCTACATACATATTGTTTTCAATTTTTTTTAAATCAGGTGTTAGAACACATTGCTTCGAATCTCGAAAGAACGACAGATAATCTTAATTTTAATTCAATATTTTTAAAAAATTTGATTTTCGACATTTACTCAAATTGATAAATGCTTCGATGGTATAGATATGTGTGTATATGCATATATATATATATATATATATATATATGTTATTATTTATATACATATGTACATGTAGATTTGTATATTATACGTATGTGTATGTTATGTATTCATTGGGTATATCTACCTATGTACTGTTGTTATTTAAGTTCTATATTTATACTTCTCATGACACCAACCAATGTAAATATATCTGTTTAACCCAATGGTTATAATATGGCATTAAGCTCTTCAAAATGTATGATAACGTGCAACGTTTGTTAAAAAAGTAGCTCAGATAACGCGGCTCATGTATTAGTGGGGTTAATCCTGAGGGTTAATCATAGGCTTTGCTATTTAACTAAGCACTTCGTAAACACAATAATCTGCGATAGAACATCACAATAAACAATAAAACAACTTTCATATTAATTTATTACAGCTACCAGTTTTAACATTGATTGAATGCCCAAACCGGTACAATAATAAATCAAGTTTCACAACTAAATTTAAACCATACGTTCTCAAAGTTATTTTGACTACTGTCCCCGGTTCAGAAACATTGCAAAACTATATCAGCGTCTGCAGAATTACATTATTTAAGTAAATGTAGAGAAAGATTCAGTAACAAAAAGCATTTAAAGAAGCTTGCTAATTATCACACCATCAGCCTACGTCGCTCCACTGGCGGATACAGGCCTCTCTTCAGTTGGATACACACGATCTTCGTCTCTTCTCATCCAGTAGAGTCGTGCGGCAATAAACCCCGAACGTACATCTGAAGCTAAAGATGATTAGTACATAAGAGAACACTCGATAATATATGTATAGTTAAAATAAACACAAGTAGATAATTCCTTGGTAGAAAGACATTTGATCCCTCCTGCGATTCTATGTTGAGCACTATAAAGCATAACTTGATGTGCACAAACATTTCAATATCGAGTGTTCGCACAAATGCAAACTCCATTGCAGTTCATTATTAACTTATTCAATAAACGTTTAAGTAGCGCCAACCGCAAGTATAATATTGTACAACAAACCTATTCATTCAGTTAGAGCAGCGAAAATGAACTTTAAAATTACCGCAATTACTCATTTATAAACGTAAAAACCACTTGTAATTGTGCTTGCCCAATGTGTTACAAATATTGACATTATTCCTTACACCGTTCTTCGCTTTATTAAAGGGTCAAAATCCAAAGAGTATTATTAAGAATTGTACAAAAAAATATTCAAAAATTGATTCATATTATACTCGCACGCAACTCATTGTTGACTTTACACTGCTCTGTTATCTTTGACGCCCCAACAACCCCTAATAGACAATAGGACGCAAAAATTACAAACCGGAAACAGACCAAACGCGTCACATGCGCAACACATGCGCCGGCGCACATCGACGATCCCTTTTTAGCTTATTTTTTACTTTTTACTCAATTTACTTGTGAACCCGCCTATTTATGTACCGGGGGGTGAGACGTTGCTTGCGGCTTGATTTATTACTGCTCCTCGCTTTCAAATACAGTCTATATATTTTTTTACATGCACGTCGAATGGTCCAAATGTCATTAGTTCGAACTGTTGAAGCCCAGTACCAACAAGTGGGTCTTTATTCGACTAATGGCAACGATAAGTAATGACTTTGGACATGTGCAGCTGCGGTGAGGTCTGCTTTTTATTGATTATGCATTGGTAGATGTTTTCAATGAAATAATTTTCATGATAAATGATCGAAGACCGAACTGTGAAGTCGTTTGTGAATGCAATAGATTGTTCATCTCGTGGCTAAAGTCCTATATATGTAGACTGTAGGATTGTGTTGTGAGGTCACTGAATGCAGGAACGTGTAAAACTCGAATGTGACTCAAATTAATTTTAATTACACTTAACTATGTTATTATAAATTTTAGATCAAGTATACGATTGTTATGATTAGAACACCTCTAGTGTGTAACTGCACCTTTCTGTACAATAACACTACTGTTATAGTATACCTCTAGTGCAAAAGAAATTTAAAAAAAAATTGTCACAAAATACACAAATAAGTACACAAAATAATTAATTACACACGCGCTTTTCAGCTAAATGATCAAATTAGCTATCGATATAATAATGGCTTATTGAAACTACTTATAGAATGAAAATATAATTTGCAGTTTTTTTTTTTAAATATGGCGCTACTTGAGTAATAAGAAAATTATAGAAAAGTCCGGAAACACGATTCTATTCCGACACACAACAAAGAAAATGTTCGGATGTAAACATAGGTTAAAACTTTATTAAAGCATTACGAAAACAGGAAAGAAGTTATAGGACAACAACTATCTAAACGTTCACCAACTTACATTGTGCAAATTGTATTAATAACAAAAATCATGGAGAATATAATCAATTAAATAACAGTACGTTTACATATGAATTGAATCTTCCCGGCTACACATAGTACATACTAATAGTACGTTTACACCTTGCGATTTACCGGAACTTATTTCTTATGCAGTTTTCAGTAGCGTCTGAATGAGTGTGTGTGTTCTCACGATACGGTAAAACCGAATGCATAAAAAAAACTGAACCGTATTTTTTGCTGCCGAGTCTTGTCACCGAAAACCGTAACCGTCATACGATAGAAAAAACCGAAACGGTCGCAGTGGCCATGCTTTCTAAACGAAAGAATTCAGACAGTCCGGTTTTATTGTACCTTATATCGTATGCGACATGCGAAAATAAAATTGTAGAATTTATTCTTATCACTTCTTAGTTCATACATGAGTGTCCATAAGTGGCCCAGCTTTAAACGCCTTGATACAATTGGATGCACCCTACATAGGGTTGCCACTTTTTATTTGAACAAATAAAGTATACCTATTGATTAATTATTAAAGGTAGGAAAAGAAAAGTACATTGTATCAAAATAAAGTATTATTTATTTTGTTTAAAAACATATTTTTTATTACAAAAGTAATCAATATTCAAAAGCTAAAAAGCAATATTCAACAAATAATTGTCACTGCTAAACAGTTTCACAGCATCTCCTCTGCTAGTCAATTCAGGTGAAGACAATAGTTTATTTTTTTTGCCATTTTTCATATCCAAAGAAGAAATCTTCCGTTTTTAAGATTATCCATAGAAAAATCCTAGAAAAATCAAACATGTGAAAATAAAGTATTTTCGCGTACTTTATTGTTCGCATAAAGTATAGAGTATAATTGCCCGAAATAACGTACAATACTTTATAATAAAGTACGGGTGGCAACCCTAACCCAACATCTCTCATATTTTCTTCGTAATCTTCGACTATACCAGTATAAAATAACCGTGGTTGTAAAAACGTCCATCTTTTCGGAAACGCTCCAACTGAAACACAAATATCGTATAATATGATTGTACAATTGTTTGACCGTACACGATAAAAACGTTTCCGCAAACCGGCTTCGCAATAACCGTATAGTGTGAACTTGGCGTTAGTTAGCAAAGACTGAACTCATATCTGTTTAGTTGTTTATTTTTCAAAACAATTATTAAATAACAATTAATTTTATATCTATTGATTTTAGAATTTATGATTTCGATATCATTTTATTCAACAATTACAAATTAAACTAATAAGTATATATTAAAAAATATATTATATATAAGTTTACGTAGGTATATACAAGTTTATATGCGTATAATTAGAATTATGGTATTTAAATGTTTATTTAATATAATTCACACGAGACATTGTACATGTATTTATCGATTTATACCTTAAGATAAACATTTTTTTTTCTTTTTTGTAATAATCCTCATTTTCTATGTAGTAGTCGACTTAATGTAGCTTAAAAATTGTCAAACTTCTTGTTAGAACAGATTTTAAAAAATATTTTCTTTCATAGCAATTCCAATTGCCAAATGAATACCCAAAAATAGTTAATTATACACCCGCATATCAGAAGTGCGGATGACAAGCTTGCAGTCAACCGATAACCCTGCTCCAGGGTCCGCTCGTTATCTCCTCAACAGGTCGAATACACATTTCAAAATAAATATTTTTGACATTTATTGGTCTGTAAGGTTCCCAGAACTGTTGAGAGTATTTATTGGAAAGATTTAATTTATGCAGGCGTTACGGAATGACCCGTCACCCGAGGCTCAGGACATTTCTCGCAAGTCTTTATGGCGTTTCGTCACAGGTGAATCCTGTGCGTTTAATATATGGTGTTGCATGATTTTTTTTATAGAAGGAAGGTGATTGACCAGCAGACGGTCCACCTGGTGGTAAGTGGATACTGTCGCTTATTGTTATTCTGATACATGCCACCATCAGTCGGCTGCTTACCTTTAGAAATTTAGGAATATATTCGAAGAAACGGTTGGAAAAATAAGGAGGGATAGGAGAATAGGAATAGGCTCTACAATATCTCTCTCACTACCAAAACACGTACGTAAATTGAGGAAATAGGATAAAGTGGGAAATGCAGTACTTTTTACACGAGTCTCTTGTTAAGAGAGTGTTGAAGATTTGAATTTCAAGAACATTACTGGTTCTTATTAGCGTGCAATTATTTTTTAATATAGTTCTTTTTGTATGCATCGGATCTTAGTAGATGCTTTGGACGGTGCATGCTGTGTAGAATAAACCTTTATCAAGTGTCTTTAGGTATTTTTATAGAATAAATATGGTATGTTTATTAATTATAAATTCATGTAGGTAAAATATTTACTGCTTCAAAGGTTCTTACTCTTGTTTTTAGAAGGCTTCAAAGGTATTAAAGATAGAAAGAAAGAGAGTTATTACATTATTGATACAGTGCAATAACAGAAGATACGTTATTTGCGATTAACCATATATTAAAACCTAAACACCTACAAAACCTAGCAAACGAGTACTTTTGCTAGTGTTTATGCGCATATATGGTTAATCGTTATCAAGTACAAAGCCTGTAATTAACATGCAGTTGTAGTTAACCAATAGCGAACGCATTCCTGGCAACAGTTCGTCATTTTTGACCGATGGTGAGATATATTCATAAGCTTATCCGATTGCTCGTCTGTCGTTTAGTCTCTGTAAAAAAATAGTCTATAGTCGGGTTTTTTATTCCAGTCAGGGATACGACATGTAGAACTGTCAATAAAATGTCATCTCCGTACAAATTTCCGTAGTTTGACAGTTCTACATGTTCTACTTCAAATAGACATTTAGTTAATTGTTTCAAGAAACGAAAGTAATAATGTATTTCAGCACGTATTCATTGCAATAAATCTTCATTACTCCAGTTACAAAGAATTGATAAAGCTTCGTTGTTAATTTCAGAGAAGTGTCGTAGCGACATCAAAACAATTGGACGACAACGATCGCTTTGTTTGTAACGTTTTTTTTTTCTGTTGCATCTCATTTGAGACGTGAAGGGGAAGTTGATCACTTCCTTTTTGTTTACTACTTCTTTTGTCTCGTTAACTCTGTATAAATTGACAATAAGAACGATTGGGGTAGGTAATGCTTTTTAGGGCGATTATGAAAAAATCCCGACTTATTGTGTCGCAACAATATTAATGTTGCGAAACAGATAAATATATATATTGAATGTGTCTCTGTCTAAAATCATTTCGTCAATGATCGTCTTTTTATACATTGTCCGTCACAGTGCCAGGATTAAGGATATAGAAAAGAGTCTGCAACACATGACATTCTAATTTATGAAACACTAGCTGTTGCCCACGACTTCGTCCGCTTGGACTTTAGTTTATAAACACCGTCTTTAAATTGTCTTTAAATAACTTTTTTATTTATGAACTGATTGAAATAAAACAAACAGTAATTTTTAAGTGAAACTTACCACAATACAATAGTGAAAACCACACCCAAATCGGTTAAGCCGTTTCTAAGATTAGCGCGCACAAACGCACAGACAAACAGATAAACAGACAAAAATTCTAACAATCATTGTTTTGGGTTCTATTGCGTTGATAAAGGCCCCCAATAATAGTTTTTCTCATATATCTTCCATGTACAGACAGCGATCAGTTACATTTTCATTATATGTATAGATTACACTACATTTCGATTAAGGATGACGAGTTGAATCCAAAACGGAATTAATAGGAATTCTTCATGGGATATGACGGAATTTATAGATAAATTGCCAGTGCGCATTTTTGATTCGAAATTTGAAAAAAAAAAAGAAGATTCGAAGACGAGCCAAATTAGTTTAGTTCCAAAATTGTGACGGTGTAAACATTTCAAAAGATCGTATTAAAATTTCGGCGTCTACACGTGTACAAACTATAATATCCGTTACGTTACGACACGGGGCTCTTCAAGAGGGCTGTGAACGAGATTCTGCAAGGTCGGCAGTGCACCCGCAAGCCTCCCGGTGTTGCCGGTCCACGGGCGGCAGAGACCACTGACCATCACGTGGCCCGCCCACTCGTCTACCATTTATTCTGTAAATATATACAATATATATTAACAATAATCTTTAGCGTTTTGTACACATTTTATATTGTTAATCGGGTCTCGTGACCACGGCTGGTGTAACCCGTGCCCAAACGTCCAGTAAAAATAAAGGGTAAACAAAAGCCATTAATTTTACACGTTCATACCCGATTTATAATGTAAAATATTAACAACTGTTTAAATTTCTAGAAGAGATAAGTATTCGATTGGAATACATTTTAAAAGACATTTTTTTTAGAGAATACATGCATACCTACGTTAATAAATATATTTGACTGAACTGAAAAAAATAATTCATTTAGTGCTCTCGAAATTGCACATTCTCCAAGTTACTTATTTACTTTATTTATTTCATACTTTATACCTACTTATTTTTTAATTATTTCTATTGTTCCAATTTTAACATTTTTTTGATCCTTCAAGCCGTATGGCAGCAGTTGTATATGTTGTTGTTAAGTTCCAATATTCGAATACTTGTATTTTGTCTAGAATATATGGGGTAAGCTAATTATATTTATCATGTTAGGCTATATATTGTTAAGGCTATATATTATTAATAATATCCGCTTACACCTATTGTACATTTTTCTCAAGAAGATCCACGAAATGTTTTAAAGATATCTTTAACGCACTCCGGCGCCTGCGCACTATCCGTGACCTCGTTTTCAATATGGCGATCGCAGACGACCTCATACGTGTTTACACACACAATTGTGGTTGCTTGCTTTTAAGTTGTATGTAGTCTTCGAGAAAAAATGTATTTCATTGCTTGCAGTGCGGTGATAGTCTAGGGATATCTATACTCGACTCACATTTGTGTGATCGTGAGTTTCTCTTTAGTACGATTTTTTTAAATGTCCCTATCTCGCCAGTGAGGGAAAACATCGCGAGTAAACCCGTATGCTAGAGAAATTAAAATATGTAGTATCTGTGTCCACCAATCCGCACTGGGCCCTAGCGGTGGATTATGGCCCTAAACCTTCCAGTGATTTACTAGGGTAGGCCTGTAGCCTGCAGTGGGATGTTATAGGCTGATGCCTTGTTGAGTGCAAAACTGCTCATTGATCGAAATGCAGTTTTAGTTATATTCAATTCAACAATAATAAATTGTAGTACATTTTTTCAAGTGTCATATATAGGACAGCGGTATGCAATATGGTCAGTATGGTCAGTAATCATAATAATGGTCGTTAAAACGTGTTTTAATTGGCTCAGCCGTTGTTTATTGCGATAATTGAGTGTACAATTTAGATGACACAGACCTTGGCAATATAAAAATTAATTGCAGCTTTAGTGTATGGCTTAAGCTTCCACATCTGCATACTTATGACAAAAAAGCTTCAAGAACAGATATTTTTTTTTGTAGTTCTCGACTTATTTATTGTGTTTTTTCTATATTTCTTCTATTAAGTGTGAATTTACCTTGAGTGACCGCATTATTAAGGTACATGCCGAAATCATTAATATTTTATTATTATTACTTATCTGAATAATAATAAAGAATAAATATGATTTGTCTGTAAATTAAATGACTTCACGACGGTGACGTCAGGGAATGATGTAGGTTACGGTCACTGCATTAATTTAATATACCTAATATTTTTCCTTTTAAAAACGATGAGTGGTTTAAATTCCACAAACCCGCCCCAGTATTGATCACCTTGACCCGAATGCGCGTGCGCAAGTATTGCAGCGAAGTGTCGTTTGCACACAAGGTGACCTATTCAAACATAAATTATAATAATACTTTAAATAATTATTACAGACAATAAACAAATAAATAACGCCACATTCAACGACCCACACTAGGATGCCCTGTGTCGCGGGTCCAGAGACACACACATAGACGATCACAAACCACCCAGACACGATCAAATAAGCGAGTCTGACCGGGATTCGAACATTTCGGTTTTTTACATTTTTATAAAATCATTCTTCATTGCCAAGTTGTATGTGAAATAAAAATTCACTAATGCCTATACATATGCAGGATAATCTAAAGTTTGCTTTTAAAAATATACATTTTTAGTATACAGGGAACAAAGGTATAGGTTGATAATTCCTACATATTGAAAAATTAAATGATAAATAATTGAGCTTATGTAGATACTTAGCGGTACAAGCCAGGTTTCCTACTGATAATCTGTATTTAAAAATAAATTTTATCAAAAATTTCTTCATCAATTAAGATTGACACGAATTCGTGAAACCCAATTGATTATCCAATTCGCATTTAGCACCAAATGTCACTAGCACAACTGCCTCTCTCTCAACGTTCGTGTAATACACAATCGATACACATTCTTTCGAAATAGTGATCTGATTTTTTTACTTTCACTTGGGCCCTTCATAAGGTCTTTAATCCTTATTGGAAACATTAAAAGAGTCGGGCACTTAATTATTATGAAGTCACTTTATCTTTATATACATTATACAGGCTAACGAAAATAGTCACATAACTGAAAATTTTAGGCCTTTTTTATATTTTTTTTTCTCAATTTTTCCTCAATATTCACTGCATATTTGCTAAATATAATGTACAAATTATTCGATTTTTTTTGTAAAAACAAAAAAAAAACGTATAAAATTATGTTTATATTTACTCTGAATCAAGAACTGAATGAAGCCATGCTATGGTTTTATTTTTCGTGGACACATCTATTACGAGTATATCCTGTATGTGCAATGCAATGCAAGCAGTCCTTTCAGTATCCAGTTTCAGTTTTTTGAGGGGAAAGTGCACCCTGCAATCCAACAGCCGCTGGGCGCGCTCGATTGGCCACGTTACCCCTCTCCCACAGAAGACTACCGTGAAATGTACTGTATTTCCCACTTTATCTTATTTCCCTAATGTACGTACGTGTTTCGGTGGTGAGTGGAATGTGCCAGAGCCCATTCCCATCTTATCCCTCCCCATTTTGCCAACCCTTTCTAAAAATCTATTTCTATATCTCCAAAGGTTGGCAGCGCACCCGGGGGCGTGCCAAGGTTTGTCACTTTTGAACTAATGTTGGCATGTATTGCGGATGTCTATGAGCGACAGTATCCACTTACCACCAGGTGGACTGTATGCTCGTCCGCCGCCTTCGTCCATAAAAAAAAGTATCCACTGCTGGACATGGGCCTCCTCATGCATATTGACTCGTGCATGAGGGATGTAAGGTCTGAAAACGCCACGCTGGTCAAGCGGGTTGTCGAGTCCACTCTTTTAGAGGAGGTGTAGTGCCTCAGGGCTAGGGTTGCCAGGCCCTAAAATACAATAGCCGGACTCGGCACTATATTAGGCCGGACATTTTGCCCAAAAAGCCGGACTCAGCGCTACATTACGTCGGACATTTTGCCTTAAAAGTCGGACATATCTTTTTCAAAGCTGGACATAACTTTTATAGTAAAAAAAAACTCGATTACGTATTTTAATTAAGTATTTATTAAGTATAAAGTCTTCTGAAGATAAAGCCGAAGAAGAAACAACACACAATAAAATAAAAGTTTTTATTAAACGAATAAAAAAATATATCCTATGAAATATATTTGACAATAAGCCTAACAAAAGCCGGACAGGCCGGACACGTAAATATTTGGCCGGACACGACTGTAAACAGCCAAACATGTCCGGCTAAAGCCGGACGCCTGGCAACCCTACTCAGGGCTAGTGGTAGCAGCTTTGTAATCCCCTAGTCGCCCATTGGAAGAAATGGATCGGTGCTATTCTATAGACGGCCGACACCACACAGCACATATTTTGAGTTATATACATCGTGTATATAATTAATTAAAATTGTTCGGAAATTTTTGAAAATAAAGATAGGGGCTTATGACAGTAATTAGACGACGGTGTGGTATGAGCGTGGGGCGCGCGTTGGTTAAGGTATAAATAAAGCATTACCTCTTAGTTCCCTTAAATCGTTATCTCCCTTAAAGTATGATTTTTTTTTATGGACGAAGATGGCAGACGAGCATACAGTCCTGCCTTTGGATATAGGAATGGATTTGGAGAAATGGGGAATGGGATAGGGGAAATGGGGAGGGATAGGATGGGAATGGGCTCTGGCACATCTCACTCACTACCGAAACACGTACGTACATTAGGGAAATAAGATAAAGTGGGAAATGCAGTACATTTCAAGGTAGTCTTCTGTGAGAGAGGGGTAACGTGGCCAGTCGAGTGCGCCCAGCGGCTGTTGGATTGCAGCGTGCACTCTCCTCCCACTCTCGATCTGCTGGACACGGTCCTATTCATGTTGGCCAAACGGGTTGGCGAGTCCACTCTTTTACAGATGGTGCAGTTCCTCAGGACTTGTGGCTTTGTCATCCCCTGGTCGCCTTAATACGATAGCAAGAGATATGGTGATGCGACTACACTACAGAATATTCTCTAGAATATTCTTTATGTGACATTTATTTTCGACGTCCATTCATCGTTGTCTTCCCAATCAATGTCGAATCAATGTCTAATGTTTGTGCTAAACTAGTGACACGAGGAAGCGTTATATCACTCGGAAGGCTGTCGGACGTGAGTCAAGAGTCAAGGTGAGACAGGTGTGAGGTAACACAGTAACGTGTGTTTCATCTTGTTTAATCATGGGCTAGTCATATGTCTGTCATCGTACTGCTTGTTGGCGATATTTAGTTGCCAATATCCGCTTCCATTATAAGGCAGGATAATTGTGGCATTATTTGTGATAATGGACCTTATTATTCGATTACAGTTTCCCAGATGTTGAGATTGCAGTGAAATCTTAAAAATAACATATTTTTAATAAAAGAAAAACATTCGCTAACTTCTGGCATTTAAAGCAATGCAACGGTCGATTGGTAGTTGATGTTATAGGCTGATTGATATACGAGTACATATTGCGTATTTATATTCCCTTACAGAAATACTATATCTAACAGAGAACATGGCGTGAATTCTCATCAAAATAACAAATCGAAAATGCAAAAATTTGCGATAACATTATATGAAATTTGTAAATTCATTCATACACGATACGTATATTCATTGGAAATTATTAGACAATTATTAGAAATTAAGAATATTTATTAATAAGAGACTATTATTATGGGAAAGATTAGATGATACTTATGAGAGAGAACAACTATTACCTTTTAAGTTTTTATTATTATTATTATTTACTAACAATATTTTGGTTATTTAATCTGCGGTAAATGGTTTATTATTATATAATATTTATACATATTTATTTATAGGAGATATTATCCAAAAGCAGATTGAAAAAATCTCATTAGCCAGAAACGTTTTTAAGATTATTTAAGATACATAGACCAACAAAAGAAAGTTTAATTATTTTATTCACCGCTCTACTTATTTAACTTGAACTGCAGGCCAAAGTTACTTAAACAAAGACAGTCGTAAAATTTTCTTTAGCAGACAAAGAAAACTTACCAAATTGGTACCCAACTGCTTAAGATTTACGATAGTTCTAATAGCAGGACAATAGGTAGCGGATACGGCCATCGTTCGGCCACTGGCCAGGTGGCGCCGAATGCGGGCGTTAGTATGCGCGCGCGCACGTCACGGCGGATGCAGCTCCATCGAGGGAAGCATTGTAAATTATACTATAATTGATATTAAAATGCAATTAATGCTGCCAACGTGGATTGTAGTTGCACGTTTTTGTTGAGGTAGGTATTTTCCGTTTATTTATTTGTAGAACATAGGTAGACTCAATTATCAGTTACATATATTTTATGAGTGTTCATAGGTAAGTAATTAACAAATATAATTCTATACTCAGTTATCCGTTAAATGATAACATAGTAATCATGTAGCAATGTTATTAACATTTAATAAGTTATATATATTGACCCATTTTCAATTAGTACGACGATTATTTCACTCTTATCTTGTAATACGTAAATATTCCAGTAATCTTGTTTAGTTAATGTAAGTATTTAAGAATGACCGTCTTATGTCTTATTGTTTAATCCTTTGGTTTTGTATTTTTTTTTTGTTCGGAATGGCTAAATTCTTGTGACTCTAATGGCCTTTCAAGAGTCACCGGACATGTATAATTTAGGGCGAGCGCCAGGAGCAAAAAATGTGTAGCAACGAGCATAAGGGCTCCCACACCGGTATACCGGCGGAAGGTACGGACCTCGCCTTAGGGCGTTGCTTTGGGAGGGCACCGCGGAAACGCGTTCGTTGAGAAGCGCCCAGGCACGTGCCGATACCTGGTAAAAGTGTTGGCTGAAGGTCGGTGTGTGTTGACGGTGTAGCGAGGAGGATGTCCTCGTCTCCGCCGGCGGGGACGCTGTACATGTGTAGTCTGAGAGTGTAGTGTAAGAACCGCATTGGCAGCAGTAATTGGGTCGTCGGGGTCATTTAGGACGTGCCGAGGGCGACGACGATGGCAATGGGAAGGGGTTGAGATGTTGAGGGACTCTGTCGTAGTAGTAGAGGGAAGTTCCAAGTCCTTGTGGAGGTCGACGTTGGGCGAGTACCATAGGGCAGCTACCGCCTTACTCACGAATCCATTTCCGAAGGTTTGTAGCATTTTAATGTTGGAGGGGGCTGTGTGTGCAAAGACAACGCTAGCGAAGGTCATTATGGGACGTACGCAAGTTTTATACAGTGTCAGCTCATTTCTAAGCGACATTTTACTTCTCCCTATTTGATTTTGTGAGCAACACGTTCGCCTACTAGGTAAAGCCATAGTAAAAATAAGTCGGTTTTTATACAGTGGCACAGCATTCTAGAGATGAATACTGGTGTAAATGTTACGTTGAAAGTAAGATTTCCCCGCCATCCACAGACTGGTCCAGAATATAGTTTCTGGTAAGGGAGGAGGGCGGCTGCAAGAAAGGCAGAAACATGGTCATTTATTTATTATTTTATAAATCTGAAAGTTAATTTTAACATTTTAACATTGTTGTTGCGATTAATCGCGAAAACCTAAGAAAATATTATTGTTGTTGCGACTTTAAGGGATTTGTTAAGGAAGGGTCGAAATTAATACAATATTAATAATATTGATAGCCATTGCATTCGGCAGCTTTCACTTTTAAATATATTATTCGTATGCTATAGCGGCTTGTCGCGGACATTACCGAGGTTATATGTATAGAAACAAATTAGAAAAGTATAGTAAAGAAAGAGTATAGTATTAGAAAAATACAGTGTTTGAGGTAACATTACAAACCAGGCGAGGCAAGGCAACGCGTACCAGGCGTCTGGGCAAAATACTGGGTTGGACAATTCTGGGGTGGCAACTGCCACCCCCGAATTACGCCACTGGTTACAAACAGTCGCATTTCTATAACATTATTAGGAATTTCTCACGTTTTAAATATTTTATATTGTTGCACTGGCGCTAATGGAGCAAATGTTATTAGTCTTTATTTCTAACATCCTTTATGAATTTAAAAACGAAAGGGGTCACAAAAGGCAAATGTCGCTGTAGTCACGCAAACTATGGGTTTTTCTGTGACGAATCGACATCGGTGCATGTTGTGCATGTTCAATGCAAAATACGTAGTCATACTTGTAAACTTAATTGTGTATAAATTACCTTCCTTCGGTGATGTAAGTTCGGTTAATAGGTGCTGTGTGACTGCAGGCATGTTTCCCGTTATGTTCGAAAAGTTAAAAAATCTGGAGCATGTATCCACAGAGCCCGCTTGGTGAATTATGGCCTGAAAACCTTGTGGTGACTTACCATGGGAGGCTTATGTCCTGCAGTGTGAAATTATAGGCCGAGAACGTGTAGAGGTTGTCCCCTCAGATGTAATAGTGTAATCTATAAAAGTGGGAAGCGTATCCGGGCGCGTGTCAACGTTTGCCATTCTGGACTAACGCTGGTTAGTCCATATGTCCAGTTAGTCCGTGGGTGACAGTATTCATTTATCACCAGCTCATGCACGTTGTCTTGTGTATGAGGGATAAAAAATAAAAAAATAAAACGCCACGCCGGCCAAGTCTGTTGGCGAGTCGACTCTTTTGGGGTTTTAGGGCTTGTTATCGCTGTCACCTTTTACGACACCCACGGCCAAGAGACGGTGTGGTGTTATTCTAAAGCCGGTCGATACCACATGGGCGATATGATGAAATTTAAGTTCAATCAAGTTTGTCAACGTGGTCTTAGCAGAAAATGAAGTCAGTGAGATTTTTTGAGAAAATAAAAATTATGATTTTAAAAGTATGAAAATCGCTTATGACGTCTAAGTTAGGGTAAAACTGGTTGAATAATCATCAACTCAATGATTCAGAGGCGCGAAAACTTACGTAAATAAACTTTGTCGAAGTTGGCTCAGCGACTGGTGGAGTGAGGTCATGGTTGTTTGAGACGATGACAGTTTTATACACAAACGTCGATCATAATACGTCTCAAAATTAAATTAGCAGCGTCACCAACACTTGGGCCCTGCTTTAAGAAATCAACTTCCAGAAGTAATAAAAAAATCAAGAAATTTCCTAAACATGCTATAGTTAAACACTAAGCGCGCGCCATGAGCAAGAAGAATTTCGGTCATTGAACGTCCAGTCCTGGCTGACGTCATGGTCGGCCAGGACTGGACGTTAAAGAGATTTGTTACCACCGACCACCCTCATATATAATATGATGGTCTAGTAAAGTGGTCGTTGGTAGCAAATCTCTTTAATGTCAAGTCTTTACTGGCGCGCGCTCTATTAATAAATAAGTATTCTTTGCTAAGACCTTGAAAATGACTTGCAAAAACCATAATATCCCCCTGTCTTTGCCAGCTATAGTCCCGCCACCACTCTCGATCTTCCAGTCACTACCGTTTCTTTAGGCTTCGGTCCATCTGGCTGGAGGGCGTCCCACGCTCCGCTTCCCGATGCGTGATCTCGAGGACTCGTCTGCCTCATCGATTATCGGTTCTGCTGTTGTGTGGGTTTGCCCACTGTTACTTCAGCTTGCTGTATGCTCGAACTATGTTGGTAACTTTAGTTCTTCTTTCGTTCTTTAAGTAGACTATAAATAGCGTTTTGCAAACCACACACAAGTACCTAGAATCGTACATCATAATAATGATATAGAAGCAATTAGCTAGGTTTTGTAGATTATCTTCTCTTACGATTCACCGCCGCGTGAGGTTTTATCAGTTATTTAACAGAACCGAATATCACGATCGTAATTTTTTTTCTATATCGTCAGATCAGTATCTGCGTACATTACATACACTTACTTGTTGTTCTGGAATTATCAAATGTCGTCCGAGAATCTCGTAATTATTTGCGCTCAACATATTTAGTCCAATAGCGATCATTAAAAAATGTGAGGTCTCACGAAATCAATGACACGGTCTGGTTCTGCGGCCATATGGCGCGTGGATGCGCGTGGGCAGCGTGACGTCACCGCCCATTCACTACCAACTACGGCTATGCCGCCGTTGACAACTTGCCGATGTGTGTAGGCCTTTATTTGGAGGCGATTATTGGATGTAGGTTAAAGTTGTAGTAACAAACGATCATCCTATGATCGGACTAAAGTAGTTAGAAAGAAAAAAAATCTTCGGGAGGTGGTGTAGCTTATTATTAGGCTTTGTGGTAGCGCCTTTGTTAGTGGTAGACATCTAGGAGAAGAGGTTGGGTGGTGTTGGCAGACACCATACGGCCAATAACAATAAGTATGGAGGTGTGTATATTCGCTGCGGTCACAAACATTTGACACAAGTTACATCGACAAAGTATAACAATAAAGTAGTCTTATGGGTTTCTCCTCGCATTCAAACCTTTTGCTACAATCTACCTGCATAGTGCACGTGGAAAGGGGTCAATTGCCCTCAGAATCCACGATGTTTAATAACTCAATGCAAACATTCATGTGTTCTTTAGTCACGGTTGACGATACAGCCGTATGCCGTATGGTTGTGTGCGCGTGAGCCGATACGTCGCTTCCCAGAAGCACTAAGTAGCAATGTTGGTTTGAAGTCACGTTTAATTGCAATATTAGCCATGATTAGGTTGGCGTATGAGCTGTAGTCGTGAATTGTACATTAGGGTACAATGTGCATGTGTGAAAAGTTTATACGAGCCAAAGTGTGTACAAAACATATTTATGTGATGGAACAATTTAGTTCTTTTGAAAACGAATCAGTATTGCAGTTATAACTGTATTAGGCTAGCTTGAAATGTACTGCATTTCCCACTTTATCTTATTTCCCTAATGTACGTACGTGTTTCGGTAGTGAGTGAGATGTGCCAGAGTCCATTCCCATTCTATCCCTCCCCATTTCCCAACCCTTTCTCCAAATCCATTAATATATTTGCAAAGGTAGGCAGCGCATCCGGGGTCGTGCCAACGTTTGTCATTTTGTACTAATGTTGGCATGTATCGCGGATGTCTATGGGCAACAGTATCCACTTAGCTTCGGGTGGACTGTATCCTCGTCTGCCGCCTTCGTCCATAAAAAGAAAAGCTTGTGATAAAGGTATTTTTTATAGAATAGTTGGCAGACGAGCTGACGGCCCCGCCTGTTCGTGGTAATTGGTCACCGCTGCCCATGGACTACTTAAAAACGCTACTACTACCGAAGTCGGTTGCCAAAATACATTTACTTATATGACAAATCATTCTAATTGCTACATAAAAATTAATCATTTTATTGAAATAAAAAAAATATAATAGATCTCCCATATACCGATACGTCTTACTTGAAAGGACGATGTCGTACAATAAAAATTGGTTCTTAGCTAGGGACAGAATACATTTATTTTATTTTATACTTTTATTTGATAATAGGTACAGTTTTCAAATCACCTTTCTCGCACATTTTGAAATCATTACGAAATATTCGAATAAATTGTATATAGTGAAATAACCCCTGCAAGTATTTAATATTCTTCTTCTTCTTCTTCTCAGCCCTTGGACGTCCACTGCTGGACATAGGCCTCCCCCATTGTCCGCCATTTAGACCTATCGGCAGCGACCTGCATCTAGCGGGTGCCCGCAACCTTTATGAGGTCGTCTGTCCATCTAGCAGATGGACGTCCTCGGCTTCGTTTAAAGTGTTTATACGCGCAAAAGCTTTCGAGGTTAGACTCGAATTGATAAAAATTCTTTCGTTTCGTGAGCAAAGAGCCTCCAGTATTTTTTACCTCTTAAATAGAGCTTGTTTACAGACTCATTGTACCATAAACATAATGTAAACCGCAATGTTTTATCGATCTTTGATAAGATATGTATATTTCACTCGACATTCAAGTACTTCAAGTACATTTCACTCGGACATAATTTTAAACGTCGTAAAAAGACGGTGACGTTTAAAGGTAAACAATAGGTACTTTATTGTCCGATTTATTGTACATTGATTGGTATGTGAGAAATATTCCTGTAAAATAAATAGAACGCAGTGATCTACCATTTCTTGTGTACAAATGTTTATGATCGACGTACAACATTGCTTTGACTATGACCATACAAGCGATTCTTGGCCTAATAGGACAACTAATGCAAAAGACTTACACACACACATTCACTCGTCACACACTACCTCGGTGAAATCTTCTGTACTTATTATGATACGCCAGTATGCCTTATAATTTATAAAGTTGCCTTAGGTACTATTTCATTATTGCTTCTTGGAAGGTCTCACGTTTCTTGGTACGCGAAACAATGAAGACATAGCCATGCAGATTTTTTAAATGACGCATATTAGCACCTACTCACTCTATCATACCGTTCTCTTTATTTATTTCGCTTCCTTTACTTTCAAACTTATTTCGCATTCAATGAAAGAATGGCCCCCTTCTATGAATAAATTAATTACCTATTTGCTAAAATTTAGTTACATAGTTGTTATATTAGTTAGAGGGAAAAGTGTCCTTTGTAGGAAAAATTACTGAATGAGTGGAAAATTTTAAATGAATGAACACAGAATGTTACAGTGGTATCGCGTTTGTTTATGTTAATTAGTGGTTGTTACTCAATTTCACGTCGGAGATTTGGGAGATACATTTTATATTTTAACCCTTTAAAATGAAAGGCGTCATCGCAATGAATATATGCAGTATTTGTCGTATTTTATGTTGTAACATAATAATATGACACAACTGTCATGCTTGACGCGAGAACGCGAGGGTGGCGACACCTGTAAATCTACCAATTGGTTTATCGCTTGTTTTATAGCAGACAATTAAGAGTGCGACTGTTTCTTATTGCTTCAAAATTCGCTACATTTTTTTTATTATTAGTCCGATTTAGCCTTCATAATTCTGAATACTAAAATTGTTTTTTCCAGTACTTCCGTATATCATAGTATAACAGAATAGATAATTATTTCTACATATGTATTCTATCGGTTGTTCTACATCCTTCTAGTCTTTTCCGTTTTTTATTCAAACCCATCAAAATACATCTGAGTAGATACTGTCTCCGATAATGGCTAGATAAAAAGAGCAGAAGATCATATTATATTTCATGGTGGTAAGTCATCATGAGAGAGTCATGTGTCCATCCGCGGAAAGACAGCTGGTGGTATGTTATATACTACCGCTATCGCCCCCTTAGATGCTTCCAGTGCCCTCATGGGGGGGCGATAAGTCACACTTTTTCAAACATTGCCTTAGAAGCTACCGGTCGGTGGTCCGCAGTGAAATCGGAGAGCCTGCACGTGGTAATTCGACACTGTGCCCTACGATTTATGGGCAAGACCCCACTTGTATTAGATACGGTTAAAGGTTTAATGCACAGGTTTAATGGCACAGTTTTTGACGGTCGTGGCTTGCCAGCGTCGAGTTTTCTAGCATGGTGTTTGTTTGTACTGTTACTTGTTAGGTGTTAGAACAACCCCGATTTTGCTCCGTCTATCAATACAGAATAAAGACTGACCGTTTGTCAGCCTTTATGTTTGTCAGTCAGTAAGGCTGATTATTTTGGCTACCACTGGGATTTTGTAGACGATATTACTTTCCTTGCGATTTCCTTGCGAAGTATGAGTAATTAGTAAACATATTTTGTTTACACTTGAAATTTGTAAACATAAAACATATTATGTAACATTATCTGGCAATATGAACCTTCTTGTCGGTTCTAGTTCCTCAGATATAGACTTTAGTGAAATCTTATAAAATAACATATTTTTTAATTGCTTTATCTTAAGTTTTTATCTTAATTATATGTCAGAGAACGTCTCACAATTTTTGTTGCTGTTTATTGTTTCAATTAGCTCCAATTAAATACAATCTTGAAATGACAAAATTTTAAGTTAGAATATCTTAAGTAACAAAATATTAAGGTCCACCTCATAACCCATTAAAATCTGCTTGCCTGTGATTTCAAAATTACGTTTGATTTATAGTGTTTCCATAACAAAGTACGTATAGAAAATCTAGAAGATCGTCTGCGTTTGATAATTGAGAGTTAACGTAAACTATCGTCTCACCTCGGCCGCAATCTGAGGTTTATTTTGGTCCGTTACGACATATTTGATCAATGTAAACTATATTCGTGTTATACACAAGTGTGACCTCGAACATTGTCTTCATTGTAAAGAAAGTTGTACACATCCCGGCCGAAAGTAATGCACATCGACTATGATCGGCTATGAGACTATGACACGACGCACAGTGGGACAGAACCGTGCGTACCGTCTCAAAAATAGCTTTTCGTAATGTTCTATATTGAATATTTTGTTAATGCATATGTCTAACTGAATGTTCAATGCATATTATATAGCAGTTGAAATACACTATTTCTCATTTTTTGTATTAGAATAAGGCTTGCAAGTTGACGCTCAAAATTATGTCAATTATGTAGAACACAATTCCACCAGTTTACATGGTCATATTTGCATTACTTTACCAGCAAATTTGTAAGTGTGATATATGGTTAGAATGGTGATGAAGTACTCTATTTAAAAATAATTTAAGTGAACCATTATGTGAAACCTGGGGAGGTAAAGAATTTTTATTTCAGGACCTAATATTCTATCCTTATTAGAAACTTTGCATAGACTTTTGACAGTTAGCGGTGTCTGCCCATGTCGTAATTTTGATAGCATCGTATAGAGCAGCTAATGTTAAAGGTAGGGCAAAAAAAATTGAGTGCCCGAATCTGCCCCCCTTGAAATGAAACTAAAAATGGCTAATGGGGAGAAAATACAAAATATTCCAAAAATTATTTTAGTTCTGATTAATGAGATTTTTGGATATTTAGATCACTTTTGACCTTTTTTTCTTAAACAATATTATCTATTTACTCAATCTTTAGGTAAAGTGGGAGTTTTGGGTAATGTATTAGTATGTAGTATATTTTTTTTATCGTGCGGTCAGATGTGGTTAATGTTTTGTTATCACTGTGTGAATTACATGTTTCTCATATAGTTTATGTATTTCTCTATCGCGGTGAAGGAAAAGGGAGCAAGTGGTATCTAGTTATAGTTGTTAGTGTACATTATCAGTACCTACCTACTACTAACCACCTTCATAGATAGTGGTTAGGAACTTGATAATGACACTAGATAGTAATATTTTTTCACACGAAATTTCAGTATAAAAGTTATTGATTTACGTTGTCATTTACCAGTACTTTAGTGTGCTTTAACATAATATAGTCTTCACCAACCTCGGTAAAAAAAAAGTAGTTAAAAATAAAAACAAAATGAGTGAATTTGTTGTGCCTCGACGAGTATTATGCGAATTTTTTATTGGCCATGGAACAAAATCAGAAGATATTCAAAAATACTTAGAACAACACCACCATTTGTCGTCTGAAAAAAGTGAATTAATTGTGAAACGTATTCAAAAAACGCTTATAACAGCGTTTAACGATCGGTGGACCAAATCTAACCGAACTAAAGAACGTTTCTTTAGTAATAATATATCGTGGTTAGACGGTGAATTTAAGGTACAATTCGAAGAAGCACCGATGGATATTACACCTACAACATCTGAAAAACGTGGACGTCCACCAAAGTCTTATGAAGATCTATCAGAGAAATCGAAAAAAAGAAAGAATATGGAATTGGTACAAGAATATGGACTCGAGTATATACATAATGCATACGTTCAAGGATTGCGGGCTGAAGGAGAAATCGAAGAAGCTACTGTTGTTTCAATGATGCGGAATTGTGAAAGAAATGAAAAAAGGATCATGAAGGAAAAATTATTGCATGAAAGTCGCAATGGAACAGATTTTACGGTGGATGAAGCTTTAAGTATGTTTGCAGATTTAGATCTTTCGAAATCACAATACGGATTTCTTCGAGCAAGTTTGATTAACAAAAACTTCGACATATTGCCATCATATAATATACTGACGAACGCCAAAAAACTGTGTTATCCTCCACTATCCAGCATTCAAATAACCGATATAAGTGCTAAAGTAAATCTACAAGATTTGCTGGATCACACTTGTGCTCGCATCTTAAAGATTGAAAATGTTTACAACCCAAGAAGAAAATCTCTTAAATTGTTTACCAAGTGGGGATGTGATGGTTCATCGGGGCAAAGCGAATATAAACAAGTTTTAACAGATGAGAGTGACTTAGTCTCAGATACAAACTTATTTATAGCGTCTTTGGTACCAATAAAGCTGACTGACACAGAAACACATGAGATAATTTGGCAAAATCCGGCTTGTTCTTCTATTCGTTATTGCCGACCAATCCTGATGGAACTTGCAAAAGAAACGCCCGAGAAAACCCGATCAGTGGTTGGTGATATTCGGGGTCAAATTAATAATTTGCAAACATCAAAGATACACAAGGAGACGCAGGTAATTGAAATAAGTCACGATCTATTTCTAACTATGGTGGATGGAAAAGTTACACAAGTTCTTACTGACACAAGTTCTGGAGCTGTATGTACAGTGTGTGGGGCTAAGCAAAGTGAAATGAATAATTTGGAGAAGATTGCATCAAAGCCAGATAATATAAATGCTTACGAATACGGTTTGTCTACGTTACACGCGTGGATCAGGTGCATGGAGCTAATTTTACATATTTCATATAACCTTTCATTTCAAAAATGGGCTGCGAGAACTTCGGAAGATAAAAAAAGTAAAGAAGACAAGAAAAAGCTTGTACAAAGTTTGTTTCGAAGCCGGATGGGATTGCACGTTGATAAGCCCCGACAAGGAAGTGGAAACAGTAATGACGGCAATACAGCTCGGCGTTTTTTTGAGAACTACTACTGCGCTTCAGAAATTACAGGGGTTGACGAGGAACTTATTAAAAGGTTCTATGTTATTCTGCAAACCATGGCATCCGGTATTGCTGTAAATCCAGAAAAATTTGGTGAATATACTCGTGCAACCGCACAACTGTACGTAACAAAATATATGTGGTATAATATGCCTTCTTCAGTACATAAAATCTTAATACATGGGGAAAGTATAATAAGACATTTTGCTGTTCTGCCCATTGGTCATTTATCTGAGGATGCCCAAGAATCGCGTAATAAAGATTACAAAAAATTCAGATTGCATCATGCTAGAAAATGCTCTAGGTCCGCAACAAACGAAGACGTATTTCATGGTCTTCTATTTACGTCAGATCCTTATATATCAAGTATCAGAAAACCATCAGTCACTATATCCAAGAAATTGTTAGAGGAAGCTAAGAACCTCTTAGCTATTTAAATCGAAATAATTTCGTACATTATTTGTAAAACATATTTTTGGAGTGGGTTATTATATATTTGTCATTTATTTAAATGTAAGATTCATATGTAATATAAAATAACATAAAATAGGTTTATTAATATCATAAAACTGTAAAATTATAATTCAATAAGTTAACCAAACCATGGTTTAATATTAAAATAATACATTTTTATTTTGTTTTATTTTATTTTATATTATTTATTAAACATTTGACAATGATACATTCATTATTGGATTGTATGTACTCTGGAGACACTACATACCAAATTTCAGCGATTTACTTCAATCAACAAAAAAGTTACAGATTTTTGAGACGGTACGCACGGTTCTATCCCACTGTGCGACGCTCTACAAAAACGAAGCTAGCCGATAGTCTCTTTCTAAAGGCCGATCTGTACTACTTTCGGCTGGGAAGTGTACCTAAATACCTAAATGCCACGTTACCCCTCTCTCACAGAAGACTACCTTGAAATGTACTGCATTTCCCACTTTATCGTATTTCCCCAATGTACGTACGTGTTTCGGTAGTGAGTGAGATATGCCAGAGCCCATTCCCATCCCATCCTATCTCTCCCCATTTTCCCAACCCTTTCTCCCAAAAAAAGAAGGAAAGTGTTATGTATTACGTATGTGTGGGTGCACTTGCATCTCTGCGTCAGTTTCATAATAAACGATTGTATTGGACACGCGTCTTTGATTTGCTAGTGCTATGCACGCGTAGGTTCGGATCCTATCCTTGTCACCACTAGCAAATCAAAGACGTGTGTCCAATACAATCGTTTATTACGAGACTGGCGCACAGATGCAAGTGCACCCACACATACGTAATACATAACAGAAATTTTAATATAAAAATTGTTATAAAGAAAATACTCACAAAAGGCGTGTTATTGTGTTATATCGTGTTGTTAGATTTCTAATAGCAAAATAATTAACAGCAAACCTGGGAGAACGATAGATGAGCAATGAAATGGGCAGATATAGTACATTTCAGTGAGGATGTACTAGTTCTTATATATTGTTTTATAAATTGTTAAATACATATATAAGAATAATGACTTATTATAATACATTAAAATAAATTATTAACATCATATATTAAATTAGGCAATAATGACTCTCATGGCATAAGATAGACATAAATTCCTCCTTCAATTTACCTCCACAAATGGTTAAAGCAGGTAAAACTCAGGGTTCGAAATTATCAAGATAAATATGCCTCGTGATAATTATCATGATAATTATCGGACAAATATGTACCAACCGATCTTTACTTGGCTGATAATTTCTATCAATTTTTACGTTAGAAGTAGCGTAATGATAAAATATACGCATTGAATAATCAAATAGTCTTTTATTAATTTTTTAGCCATGGTTTCATAATTAGCTATAAAATTTACAATAAAATTAGGAAAATCAACAAACTACGTACTAATTAAATTATTGAGTGGGATATAATCCTTCTCCTCGTCAACTGCATCAACTGGATGTGAATTGTCTGTATCTCAATATTCCGAATTCAAAATCCAACTTAATTCTGATTTTAGATTATCCGTTAGCTGATTAAAGTACCTATTTCAAAATGAAAGTCAATTTTGATGCTTTGTCAGATTGATAGATACTTAGGGGCTATACAAAACACGCGGCGGGAAACTCCCAACATAAACGTCAAGTGGCGCGAGTTCTTGTTTAATACGTCAACTTTGAATAAGAAAGTGAAGTGTAGCGAATGAAATACATATTTTCGATCACATTTATCAAGATAATTAGTAACCTGTATTTATATTGATAATTATCAAAGGTAATTATCGGTTATAATTTATCGCTTCGAACCCTGGTAAAACTGGTGTTCTGAAGAGCTGTTCAATTGGATGCCAACTTCGGATTTTTACCGTCGCACTGTCCGTCATTGTCGTGCGGTTCATCCGCACTTCCTTGACATGGAGTCACTATGCACAGCGACACTTTATACCGCGAGCCTGAAAGTTGTGGATTGAACTGCCAGGTGGGGTATTTACGATACGCTACGATATGGGGCTCTTCAAGAGCGCTGTGAACAGGATTCTGCATGGTCGGCAGTACACCCGCAAGCCTCCAGGTGTTACAGGTGTCCATGGGTGGGGGGTACCACTTAAGTATTATTATGTGGCCCGCCCGCTCGTCTACCATCTATAGTGAATTATGCAAAGTGAACGAACCTATCAAGTAAGTGATGTTTAAACGACAGATAAATTTACAATCTGATGAAAATAATCCGACATAAATTTACAGCTTTTGCCAGTATATTTATGATAAGCTGACAACATAGTAAGCCGATCACAGTTTTAGATACTGAATTTAGATAACTATGAAAATAAAGTTGCTGTGATGAAATAATCTATAGCTCTGCAACGATGTGAATATTTTTTGACATTTTTAAAAAGCATCTTAGCCAAACCATCGTCAGGTAACGCTACGATGCTGTATGATTTAATGTTAGTATAATTACATGCAGGGCCGTCTTAAGTCTATTCTGCGCCGGGGTGCGGGAGTGTATCCTAAGACAGTCAAACATCCTATTGTGTATCCTATGACAGTCAAATATCCTATTGTGTATCCTATGACAGTCAAATATCCTATTGTGTATCCTATGACAGTCAAATATCCTATTGTGTAATTGTTTACTATAGCGTTATATTTTTTCATTACCTTTAAAAGGTGAGCGCCCGGGGTGCACCGCACCCCTTGCACCCCCTGGTAAAGACGGCCCTGATTACATGGGTGACAATGTAATTAGCATAGGATGGCACTGACATGTCTACTGAATGAGGGCAAAAGTTCCTGTGAAAAATTGACAAAAAAAACGGAATATTTATGCTTCTTGATAGATGACAGAGTCTCATAGATCAGGGGCCATCCATAAATTACGTTACACGAATTTCATGATTTTTGGAGTCCCCCCCCCGTCCTTGTCACAGGTGGTCACATTTGTGTGACCCCCCCCCCCCGTGTGACGTCACATATTTTGCAATTTTAAATTTAGAAATTATTAAATTAAAACAACATAATAATATTGATAATTGGTAATATTTTAAAGTTTTTCGTTAGAGTTGAAGTTTAGTTTTAATACTTTAGATTTATACATGTGACGTCACCCCCACCTTGTCACATTTTTGTTGACCCCCCCCCCCTCCCCCTTAAAGTGTAACGTTATTTATGGATGACCCCTCATGACAGAAACTACATATATTACTCAATGATATAGGTACACACTTTTATATTACATAATTTGTTTTTGTTTTGATAGCACCAAGAAAACTTTTCGGTTCATCTATTAGGTTCGCATGAAATAAGCGTTCCACCACTTCCTTTATTCTTAATTTTGCCGTGTTATAATACTGTCATGTTTGACACTGTCTGTGACGTGATTATATTTATTATGTTGTTGACGTTTGTTTAATACTGCCAAATTAAGAATAAAGGATAGTGACTCAACAATTAAATAGTGCGACTGTAGTTAGATTACTGATATTTGATTTTGCACCTGAGAAACACGAATTTATATTTCCGTTTATTGATTTGTAAACATTTTGTAAACTGGAGCATGACTGGTAAGTGGTATCTATTGGTAGCACATGTTTAGTAGACTGTCATTTTGCACCTTTCACTAGCACAACTCTATATTTTAACGGAGATATGCTAGCTGGCTACTGTTTAACATAACTGTGTTATACCGATACCTACTTTGGAATGTATTTGGGTTTCATTTTTTAGTGTATTAGTAGAGATGATGTCTCTTTTATCAGTATTTAGTAGGTTGGTAATATCTCCCATTGAAAGCAGTACCTAACTTACTAATGTAGAATCTAAGTCACTAAACACTACAATAGTACTCGATATAATATAGCACATCGCGGAAGAAAATGAGATGATCTTAAATTGTTGAATAAAATGACGAAAAAGGTGAAATGACCAGGCTTTAGAATTATTCTATTGTCTATGACAACATCATAGATATACGTGTTAATGTAGAGCCGGAAAAACAGCTAACAAACAACAAAAAACTGCCATAAACGTTACAGATTACCGTCGCATCTTATAAAATTTACAACCTAAAATTATAACTCCCCATGACATACAACTTCCTCTGCTATTTTCGTCGGCTTAAATACAACCATAATACGTTACCGGGTACGGCATCAGTTGATTTGTTATTAACATGTTCCTATCGTAAACTGTTATCGGATTAGCGGTCGGTGCGGTCGGCAGAAGGTCAATTTACAGTCAAGCACCTTATTAATTTACCATACCATAGTCAGTGGTGTGGATAGGTTTTGAAAGTAGGTAGACAGTAATGGTACCTTTTGTAGAAATCACAATTTTCGAGTTTCGAAAAAAATCTCTACATGATTAAGCTAAGGATGATCGTCTGAGTCTAACACAATCAATCACTTTCGAAATTTATATTATACTAGCAAAACCCCGCAGACATTGTCCTGCCATAAAAGTTGATGTGCTGCAGCGCCATCTAGTGGCGAGGTACAACAAAGTCTATAGCTCGAAAATATTCCCCGTGCTCAAATACGGATACCAATTTTCATGGCGATCGGTTGAACAGTATTGATGTGCTGCAGCGCCATCTAGTGGCGAGTTGACAGGATACGTTTTAGATCGGTTATTACGAAGAAATATGATACTGGCAGAATGTGCTAATTGCATCATTGCCATATATGAAGCAATAGAAAAAAAAAACGTGTGCGGTCAGGGGACTTCCGTCAGGAACGAAGATCCTCACGCATTTTTTTTACACTCCGAATGTAATTCGAAATAAAATCTGTATAATTCATGTATTTTTTTTGTATCATATTTTCAATGCAAATAATTTAAAATAAGGAATCAAATCAAAAATTTAGGTTATACAACCGGCCACGCACTACGTGCAGACGCACGTCTATTATTCTGCTAGAGTCTCGCTCTCGATACTCTCACGCACACACACACAGAGAAAGAGAAAGGCGTATGGAGGGGGTAAAAATCTTACGTGACGTTACATTTTCTTTTGAATCACACCTACCGCAAGCCGCGAAAAGGAACTTCGTTCCAAAACTTTCCAAAATTAAATTTCCCTCTTTATTTTTTTACGAGCTGAGTCAAAATATCGTGTCTCATTAAAAATGGATATTCAACGAGAACATTTCCGCGCTATGATTTTGTATGATTTCAAATGTTCTTTAAAACCTGAAGATCCTTTTAATAGACTTCAAATGACGTTTGCAGACAAGTGCCCTTCTAAGGCAATCGTGTATCGTTGGTAGAATGAATTAGTAGAAGTTGGCGTAGTTGACTAAGTTTGGATGACGAAGAAAGAAGGTTGCCCTTTAAATTTCTGAGTTCCCCATATAACTATGCATTTCTTAACTTATTGAAATGAGATTCGAAACAAAAATAGTTCGGGGTTTAATCTAGGGTAAGTTCAAAGTCGAGCCATATTGGTACAGATCCAAAGTTATGACGCTAAAAGAAATGTCTACTACTATACATTTTTTGTTTCAAAAACCTACAATAATATCCGAGCTTGTCACGTTAATAAGATAAGACACAAATAACACCACACTCAATCGCACATTAGAATTTTGTGTTGTGGGTGCAGAGATACAAAGACCAAAACAAATCGGCTAGACGCTCTAGTAACGTTTGTCTTTAAACAAACGAGTGTTCAACCGGGAATTGATCCTGGGAGGTTTTGCATAGTAGTCAGAGGCATTACCAACTGTGATAATTTGTCGGTGATAGTAAAAATTAGATGGTGTTGATTTTCGGTATTTTAGCGTGTTGCTTATTGTACCTTCAAACGCGCAGTCGTATATATAAATAAAAAAGTTGTAAGGGATCGATTTTGACCCCATCGGTTAATGGACAGATAAGATGATGGTCTTTAATGAGAATGTTAAGTTGTGTAGGGTAGAGAACGACTCTAAACAAAGATATTTAACAGAAATAACACGAAACCCTTTGTAGGAATTATATTTTATAGATGTTGATTTTAAATTTTTGGGTCTTCAATATTGTATCATTTTTAAATGATGTTGGAAGGGCTAGTTACGGTTATATTATATTAATATTCATTATTGTATATATTATTATCTCTAGTATATATAGTAGACATCTCTATACTATTCGCTGATTTATTATGCTGTTGTATAATAAAGCGGACTAGACTATGATATATATATTTTGGTTTGCAATATATTTTATTAATTCACGTAGATACTCGTATTTATGTAATGTATGTCATATGTTGTATATTATAAATATAGTTATAATTAATAAATATTACTTATAATATATTTTTTTGTACACTGTCTTCCTATCTCATACACATTTGAACACTGTCGTCGAGTTTTCTGGAAGAAATCCCCTAAGGAGGTAAGCTCGCCTGTTGCCCTATGTGTGTGGACAATAAAGTATAAAGCATACTATGGCGAATTCTAATTTTATTAAATTTTCACGTGTCCATTTATTTCCATCCATAAATAGTCATGTTTAAATAAATGCTATATTTAAAATATTCATGAACCAACCATAATACGGGATCTAAAGAAAGGTGCAAGGCACGTGCGCGTACGCATCCCGCACACGCCGAGTGGGTAGATAGGGGACAGGTGGCGACTGATTCAATTAAACTCCTAACAGATATATGCGCGGAGTGTTAAACGACCATGTAATTACCTCCAGTTCTCCTTTTAGACATTTATACTATATTTGGGATGTTCTAATTATGGTGTTAGGGGTGCAAATGACCACGCGCGACATTTTTGTTAACACTCCTTGAATTAACTCTCATTTTGGGTTTGTTCGAATCATCATGTTCCAGAGGCTTTTTATTCGTATATCCATTGCTAACATTTGCTAGCTGTATGAAGCTTGGAACCTGTTTGAAATCGAGAAATTGTAAAACTTTACTAAATTTGACCCTTGACAATAACCTACACAATATATTAAATCTGTGACAGAGAAAAACGCAAGAAAACCAGCTTAGAATGACATAGGTGGAAACTCGACCGCAAAAAATCTCGTCCGTGGACGGGTTGACTTCTTTCCAAAACTGTTAGTGATTAAATTGTCCTAAGAGGAAGCGACGAGTAGTTCTGTGGATTAATCCGTTTGTCGTTTGTTTGCCGCCGGTGAAACTTTAAACAAAAGGAAATAATAAAAGTTCAAAGGTCAATTGTCTGAGCGGAAAAACTAACATACAATATATAAAAACAATGTTTGTTCTCATATTTCACTTATATGAGTATAAATTAATTAAATGAGTTATTATTTGTAATACAATTAAAAGAGGCTAAAATGGACTACTGCAGCTCATCTTTAAAGATATTAACAGGAAAAAAATATGTTGAAAACACTGATAATATAATTATAATGGATGGCGTGTCAATGATCATCGAAGTGAAGCAGCCCGCTGAATGTGTCGATGTTTAAAAACTTTACTACTGGTCGTAATGAGAACGATCGACATAGAATGACATGTGTGAGTATATCTATATAGTCTTGAATAGTTAGAAAGGCTCCCTACGTCTTCACTATAGTTATAGAAAAGACTATAGAAGTCTCTAATTGAAAAACAGAATTTGATAATTTTGTTAACATAAGGATTAGAAATAATGTACGTCAGAATACGGAACATAATATATTAATTTTTCTCATTTCCATGACTTATTACCACCAAGTAATTTGTAGAGACAGAATATGTAAACATTTTGTCAATAAATTTAATTTCAAATTAGGCTCAAAACACGCCAGTCAAAATGAAACTACTCAAGAATAAATTAGAACGCATAAGGATGGTCAAGACTACTTAATATATTTACGGTTTAACAAAATTGGTAACTACTAGATATTATCTTGTACTTATAACGTAAGAACATAGTCGCTGGAATTAATTGACAGTTTGATAAATAATGATGTGGCGGTTATATGTAATTTATAACGAATTATAATTGTAGCATGTTGGAAAACGTTAAGGGGATATTATTTGACGAAAAAATAAACGTACGACGTCATCTGAGCAAAAAGACCTTATTATCTGTGTGGACTTATTGTTTTTGTATTAGATTTTTTTAACTTAAAATTTCGTTGCTCACACTAATCTCAGTATTCACTGGAACGATTTAATTGCCGTTTTTATTGCTGTGTAGTGTGTGTTACATTTTATCATGAAAAAGATAAAATGTATTTTTATAAAATATACCTTAACGAGAGGGGGCTCTACGGACAGCCCAGGATAGAGGGCTAGAGGGGCCCATCGCGAGAAACTTCATAGTTCAGCAAAAAAATGAAAACGATTGACCTAAGGGAGGCGAGCGAAACAAACAGTTTAAGAACTTGAGCTCAACTCCGAATCCACATAACTGGGGGAAAGCGAGTGTCACGCGTCCAAACCTTTTTGGCTCTAAGAAATTTTTGCAAAAAAGATTACGGTTATGGTTTATATAATAACAAGAATCAAGTAAAATAGGTAAGTATATTTTGCAAGTTACTAGCTTTTATAAAATTAATAATGAAACATATTTAATGAAAAACGTTGAGAAATTAACCACAAAAGTAATAACTTTTCATTTTTATTACATTTGTTCATACCTACTTACTACATTTTACTACAAAAACACAACATGAATAAATAAACGAGATTTTAATACCAAATTAATCTGAAATTGAAATTGGAGTCCAGCCGTTAATCTAATAAAGTCGGTATAGATCATCAGATCATAAGGCCCTTTCATACGGGTGGTCCGGCGATCACGTAGTAAACATCCATAAACAAGGCCGGCCGCACGTCTGTGCGCACCGTAAATTACCATACTCCGTCGTAAATGGATAATAAGTAAGTGCAAGTTGTAAGTTGAGAGCGATGGCAATTGGAAATTGTTAGAAAATTTATAACTTAAAAATGTTTTGATACCATTATTGTAAAACGCCGATGACAGCGCTAGTCGGAAGGGAGAAAAAATTTTTTTATAAATACCCTTTTAACGGCTTATATGGATATGAGCCATTTATCGACATATGATTTGTAATTTATAGTCGTGTAATTAATTTTTGCATTTTTTCGAAATTACCGAACCGATTTGGCTCACCTTCGATTGGAGCATATGTTTCCACCAAATCGCCACTGGTCCCGTGTGGTGGATTATGGTTCGTAAACCCCTAATGATTTAAGGTAGGTGTGCAGTGGGACGTTATATGTTGATATTGATAAAAACTGACAAAATTTTAGTCAGATAAATTGTTGCTAAAAATATACTATAGTGTCCGCCATATTGAATTTGTCTTAACTTTATTTATCTTGTGTTAATTTCAGTATAAATTATGGTCATAGCCGATCGGTTATTGGTTCTAAATCCAATTCAACATTAATTAATCCATTAATCCACATAAACAACATGAACATAACATAAAAACCATTAATCCATCCAATACATTGGATCCAATGTAACTGATCTAACGGAGGATGGCGGGAATCTTTTCTAAATAGGGACTAAATTCTATCTATAGTACTGTACCTATATAGAAAAAGCAATGTCCGAATCCGTTCAGTTTATTGTTCTACTACTTACCTTTAACAATGTCTGTATGAATTAGGATTTAAAAATCCGCTATCTCCCTTCTTTTAGGCCACGATGTTTACGCCGCGATTAGGATACTAATTATTTTGTGAGGTACGTCCTCGTATTTTCACAGGATCTCCATTGATGGTACGTTCAAGATAAGGCGTAAAGCTTCCTGTTATAATGTATTATACATAACTTTCCAAATTATTACACGATAGCGGATAGACCCATAAGTATCTCTAATTGTTATAACATTGTGATTTCTAAAAAAATAATGAAATTAATTAGTTTTTCATTTTTGAAATAATTAGCAGTAGATACGATTGAATACGATCGTACGATAGATAGATACGATTAGCAGTACGATCGGCTTGCAATCGAGGTTGTACTAAATACAATTAAGTTTAAATTTAATGGGAAAGACACCCATTACTGGATGCGTCAGACTGATCGAATTACGTTTCTTGTTTCCTTCATTCCCCATTCCTTTTTTTTTCGCAATGGCTAAATTCTTGTGGCCTTGGTGGCCTTTCAAGAGTCACCGGTCGTGTTTAATTTAGGGCGAGCGCAGAAGGCGCTCAGCCAGGAACAAAACGTGTGTTGCATCGAGCATTGGCTTCCCATTTCTTGCCATCCCGTACCATCCCTTACTTTCCTATCCAGTTCCATATAATATTGCCCCTTTCTATCGAGTAAAGGCGAGGAAATGGCACCCAGACAGTTTCGGTCTGTCCTTTTTATCCAATAAGTTAATAATGTTAATAAGTTTGTTAATTTTTGTTAATGATAAATGTTGAAAAGTATATCTTTCATTATCAATAGGAAACATTAGAGGAATGTAAACATTTTAATTGACGTAATAGTGAACTATACTATGCGCATTCGTTAATGGGCACTTTCGGTTTTAATCGAAACCAGGCCATCTGCACACCTACGACACGACCGACTACGTATCCAACCATTGGTAAGCACTTCATTACCATACGAGCGTCTTACATGTCCTCACCCACACGTGCACATTGGTCTATGCTTGTCACATTATTACAAAAGAATATGTTGACTTATTGTTATAATAATAACTAATGAATAAGAGTGAAATATTGTTATAGATAATTGCATTAATCGATGAATTAAATTGATGGGATCAATTAGTTGTCTGCCGGAAGTGTAGGTACACCTACACAGAGACACTTCTTAGCGTGGGGGATGACTAGAACACTGGATGTTTTTTTTTCTGCCGACTGTATAAAGCAAACTTATAAAGTCACCCTTTTAAAATAATGTTTAATGAATCAATCATTTCTTTTTTGTCGTGTGACGTCAGCCGGTTATAAAGTAGCACCGCCCTGTCTCTTCCCGTGGGTTCTTTTAATAGCAAGAAGGCGACAGACGAGCGTACAGCTCACCTGGTGGTAAGTGGATACTGTCGTACACGGACATCCTCGATACCTCGGATGCGCTGCATACCTTTGGAGATGTAGGAATGGATTTGTGGAAAGGGTTGAGAAAATGCTGAGGGATGGGATGGGAATGGGCTCTGGCATACCTCACTCACTACCGAAACACGAATTGGGGAAGAAAAAAAATACCACCAGGGGACAAATGAGCAGAGTTGCGCAAGTATTTCACAACAAATTTTGTGTATCTTCGGCTGGCAACTAGAAGTAGTAAGAGAAGTACCAGGGTATTGGAAGTACCCGTAAGTACCGGTGTTTTATGGCGTTTATTCTTTGTCAAAGTTCACAATGTAAGCGAACGATAGTCATTTGTTTAAAGAGGTAATCAATCGCTTTATATTTTTAAAAAAAATCTTGATAATCTTCCAATTCTTACGCCTTCGCAAAACCTCAGTCCTAATAAAAATGCGTCCTACGCTCGGCTTTCTCCACCATTTGCATTCGTGATCAGCTCAACCAAAAATGTCTTGCGCAAGCGTTATTGTCCGCGATATTTTGTGCGCTCGCGCGTGGTACTAGCATTGTTGTACCACGCTATGTACTAGCAATGTGATGAGCCGGCTTGGTTTACGAAAACTCAAGTTTGCTTTCATCAGATAAATCAGAAATTTAGTCCGTTGTTGTAGGAAGAGGAAAGAATTCAGACGTCATTATTAGATTTTGTCAATTTGTCAAGTCGGTTCTAATCCAATTTGTTCAAAATGTAAACAAACGTGGTGGTCCGAGGCCATTGACACGGCCTTAAATTACGTATAAATAGTGAAGTGAGAACTGTTTCCATATCCATAATTTGATTCATCGAGACTGAAAGTTTACTCGTATTTCATTGATGGTTTTGTTTTCGGCATAATAGTACTTGTGTCATCATTAGTCATCAATCATTATGCAAAGCATAATTCACAGTTTAATTTTCACGACATATTTTGTTTTTTAATTAGAAATATTGTAAGGATATTATACTATAGATGAGGATGTGGCCGGTAATTTGTACGTGTGGACTTTGTAATGTTTTCCACGGAGGATGGAAACTAATGTATTTATGTTTTTGTTTGACCTATGCAAAATTACCTTACGATCCCATTGCCTTATTGAGGCGTAATTACAAACAAACAAACGACTTTTCGATTTACATAATTATTTACGCTTTCTTCTAACTTATTATTTCAAAAGGCGGAGTAAATATCTTACAGCGCTATCTCCCAGTCAATACTTGGGCAATGGAGGACATGAAGTGGTAAGGGAGTAAATAAATGTAGAAGATAGTAAAAAGAAGTAGTGGAAATTAATATTAAATGTTTGTATTTTATATTTATAAATAAATAAAAATAAATAGTTAGTGTGATTATTTCTTTAATGTCAGTCATTTGCGAAAATCTTTAAATACTTTACCAATAAGTCTGATTATTTTTGTCAACCTTCGAGGTGATCTGGCTGTTTTTCTAACTAAACCGTTTCTTAAAACTGTACATTTCATGGTCATATTCAGGCGATGTAGGACAAACTGCTTCATATTCAAATACCTATTGTATACAAATGCTACAGAGTATTTATTTATTAAATATTTACCCGTTGCATACCCGCATGTATGGTCACCCAGCACCCTCGGTATCTTGGCTGATTGTTTCAATGAGAAAATTGCAAGCGTCCCATTACGTAGTCGGGAACCCAACTGAATGGATTATGACACGCGAACTTGGTATAAACGTTCTTTCAACTATGAACTTGGGTGTTATGGGTGGTGACTTATGCGGAAACACGCTAACCCTATAAATGTTTATTCGCAGACGCCTGTATCAATAAAAGTGGGAGCTGTGTTGGGGTTTCCAGCTGTATGGACAAATGATGTGAAAATAATTGTTGATATTGTCTGGTTGACGAGTTCAGATATCTGAAGGTGGTGTTCATAAATAATACTCAGTCAGTCAGTCGCAATGCACGTGTTGTTACATGTCTATTATGTGTGTTTGTCCTGGCCTTTTGTAATTATAGCGCCCAGTAACTGTAGATAAGACCTTTATCTATTTATACAATACTTTGGAAAGACGATAATCACAACCAAAGAGATCACAACGATGATCGCATTGAACACTACGTATAGTTTAGTTAGTGAGTTTAGTTTCAACAAATGGTTAAAAAGGTTTCTACATGGAGGTTACAGTATAAGAGTCGTTTCCAATCTGATGCATTTTAATCAACGCAAGGTAATGAAGACTTAAGAATTTTAATGAAATGAAGCCTAGTAACCACATGTTCATAAATATCTCTTTACTCGAGCCGCCAGTACTAAGTATATATCGTAAATTGCGACTTACTTTGTGTTTATTTTAACAACTTTTATATAATAAAATTATGAAGAATACCTTTTGCCTGTGACTTCATTCTCGTACGGGCCTTTGTATTAATCCTGTATTTACCATACAAATTTGTGAAGTTTTAACGGTTCCGCGATTTCGATGTGATCGAGTAACAAACATCCAAACTATCGCATTTATAATATAGTGGGGTAATAAGTTAAAATTATTATTTAAAGATTTTTTATTCACTAAGGACGAGTTTTGCATGACAGTAATTGTAACAGGTGATGTAGCAATCAGTGATCAGTGATCACTGATCACAGATGAGTTATCGTAAAAAGAGACTTTAATTTGCAACTCAGTTCGACCAAATAATAAATACCCTTGACAAAGCACAAAGGTAATTTACATTTTCACTACACTTCACTCGTAGAAGAGTCAAAACTATTTCACATATTAAGAAGTAACTGTTGTCTACATACGGTTTATGAATTAACCATGCATCTTCAGTATTGTTCCATTTATTTCGGCCACCTGTCGGCACCCACAAAGATCCCACGAAGACTTTTTATAAGTGGACGCGGTCTGCCGCGTCCGCGCGGCAATGACTTCCATGCAAATGAGGAGTTCCTGTATTTAATAAAATCTGTCCGTCACCTGTTTATTATAGTAATAGCGACCGGCTACCGATAGAGCCATATAGTTCATTGCTACCTGTTTTCATTTTCCTGTTAGCTATCTATAATGTAATTGTGTAGTTTCAAATCAAGTTAAAGTTAGCTTGATCATTGAATATTATTGTGTAAATAAAGTGAGATTGTATTTTTTTCTTTTTTTAATTGTGAACACGAAAACTATTGAACTGATTTTGAAAATTCTTTCACATTTAGGAAGCTGAATTAAGATGGGTTCCCAAAGGAATTGTTATGCTATCTGAGTTGTATTTTTAGCCAGTAAAATTGCCAGAAGTTACTGGCTAAAAATACAATAGTCTACTTGATAGCATTAGGCGCACCACTTAATTCGTCTTGCTAATTGTCTAGAATTGACGCACACAATAAACACGTCATTCGTATTGCATTGCACCTACCTTGTGGTGAAATTAATTTTATAATCAATCATTTTATTATTAGCAGTAAATTTTGTTCTTGTATATAGGCATTAGTATAATTTTAATATATATAAATAAATAAATAACTGCACACTCAATGGCCCACACTAGGATTCCCTGTCGTGGGTCCAGAGACACATACAAAGACGAACACAAACCCGAACATATATTTCCTTTTTTTTTTAGTTTTGTTATTAGTTCTTGAGTTTACCTTTTACATATAAGTAGATATGTACCTTTTACATTTAAATATCTTTACATTTTAATATCTTTATACATTTACATTTAAATAAATTGCTTGACATACACATTATTTATGAATAAAGGGGTTTCGTTTTATCTTTGTATGGGGATTTCGCAGTTTTTCTTTGCCCTGTTCACAATGCGTCCCTGTCACGTCGTACGCATTTTCAATTAAACAGCTATCATACCTCATACTACTAATAAAAATAAGCAGAGTTCGCTGATATAGGTATATCACGATATATATCAATATTGATATATATCAATTGATATTTATATTAATATATGTATATCAATTGATATTTATATTGATATATATCAATTGATATTTATCGTCAAAACTCGAAAGTCTCGCTGGTCTCGTAAGATTTTTTTTCTACTATCGGTCTGGTGCAATCGATTAAGAAAAGAGAAAGCCCATAAATAGTTCCATATGTTTGGGATCCCAATTCCAATGCGGACATAGAAGAAATGAGATGAGGTTGAGGTAGAGTCCGAAAGTCAACTGGACTGGGGCCAGAAGATGATGCCCCTCTTATAGACCTGAGCCTGAGACCTGACTCTGAGGTTTTAAATTGATTATACTGACATAAATAAAAATTACGATCACTGCCACTGCCAATGATCCAACACTAAGGATTATAATTTAGTTGAATGTTGATTAAGACTGATTATTAATCTCAAAGACTAAATTTTTGTTGCTCTAATTTCAATCATATTTTTTGTTTTGTTTTATAATAAAATCAAACAAACTTAATCAAACTCAAAGTTTCATTTAACAATTTTGACACATCAAAAACCACTTACAGAATGATAATCGCGTCTTTTTTATATACATGATATATATCCGATATACATATATGGGATATAATTACCGATATATATGGGATATATATCAAATATCAGATATTTTGATATTTGTTATAAATATCGGATTTTTACGAACCCTGAAAATAAGTAATTATACTAGTCATTACGATTTTTTCAAATGCAAGTTTCGTATTGTGAATTGTGAATACATTCTCAAAAAATTCAATGTCACATGACATTTTTTGCGTTGACAGTTATTTATATTATGTTCCATGTTTTTTGTGACACTCATCGATCATCGGGTGCGACCAACGCAATATTTGTTTGATAATAACTAATGTGCACATATTGTGCCCAGCGATGAATATTAAAACAACCGTATTCAGGATGAAGACTCCTTTACTGGTCCAAACTACAACTCTTCAGGCAAACGAGAAAACACAACCATAGCGTGTTCTAATTACGATAAAGCGCCATCTATTATGATAAGCTCAAATTATAAACTGCAAAAACTTTGTTTTGAGGCCTGAACACATATGTATAATATTGTTTGAATTTGAATGCACCTAACATTTGCTCACCATGAACCGGCATTAGACTAGAATGAAATCGTAATTATAGGTTGAATTTCAAATAAGACAAAAATTTATGTGAAAAATAAAGCAAATGTGAACAGCAAATGAAATTACCGTTTGTTCATAGTGGCCACGCTGAACTTAGTTATCTTGCGTTTGGCTTGGAATTCCAAATTCAAATTAATTTAAATAGGTACATTAAATTAGGTACATTCTTTTTAAAAATTAGTTATTCATTTGTTTTTTCATCAAACGCCTTTCTGCTGAGATATCGTTGTGTTTGCGACAATGGAAAAGTGGAAAAAAATGTATTATTTTCGAATATGAGATCCGTCCTGGCAGCAAGGCAGCACAGACGGCACGCAATATCAATGATGTGTGCGTGCGTACCAAACACAGCAAACGAACACACATATCGTTTCTGTTCTCGAAATTTCGACTTCAAGAACAAGCCCCGTGGACGACTGGAGACTAAAGTCGATAACGATATTGATTCATTTGCGTCAAATCGGCATACCCCCTGGTGTTGCAGGTGTCCATGGGCGGCGGTAACACTTACCATCACGTGGGACGGCTTGCTCGTCCACCCACTAGTCTATAAAAAAAAAGCTCGTAAAGGGGGTACCGTACGAGCTTAATGAAAGTCAGCTGCAAACATGCGTCGAAGCTTCCCTTACTTTGCTGAACCGGCACAAAAATTAAGGGATTCTGAATAGTATTGTCACTTGTAATGAGAAGTGGATCCTGTACGATAATCGTGAACGTTCGTCACACTGGTCGAACCCAGGAGACACTGCTTCTCCATGATAACGTTCGTTCATAACCGCACGACAGACAGTCTCAAACTTACAGGAGCTTCGGCTGGAAACTCTCCGTCACCTACCATACTGGCCGGACCTTGCTGATTCCATTTCTTTCCGAAATTAAATAACTTTTTACAGGGGAAAAATTCAACTCCGATGAGGCAGTGAAAAACACCATCAGAGAATTCATCGAGTCGTGTCTCCAGAAGTTCTATAGCAGAGGCATCAATCAACTTCCATTAAAATGGCAAAAGTGCATTCATAATAATGGACAGCACTTCCATTAATTAAATAGATAATTTTCATCAAAAAAAAATTTCATTATTTCCATATAGAACGGCAATTTCATAGGCAAGCACCTAATATATTAAAAATTAATGTTTACTTTAATTAGGCTACAAGGTAGGTTATGAACTTAAGTTTAGTTTTCTAAAACCGGCCGTCACTACATGGCCAGTTCCAAAGCGGATCTTGGTCACTGACGTCCATAGCTTTCAGTTCTTTTATTCAGGTAATCGGACACATGAAACACACGTGACAGATGTTACACATGCCGTTCGTTTTTACAAATGTTACACAATGCAAACCATCTTTGGTGTGCGGTTTCGCTGACGCACGGCTCGCACGAGCGACACAAAACGGTTCATCGATGGATGTAATTAATGTAGATAGTTATAATAATTTCCATTGTTGAGAACAATGGCCGCGTGATGAGTTATATTGTGCTTGCGTCGACTGTCCAATAAGCCAATGTTGGCGCCAACTACCAACATATTGCTTCTAATAAATGGTTAAAGAAATATGCAAAGTTAAATAAAAAATACCCTTTTAACATGAATTTCTTCCGTGAAAACTAATAATTTTTATTATAATAACTTTTGTTCTACCGCTTTTTAAAATTCTCATTCCGACATTGCATCAAACATTTGTCCCAAACATCTCAAGTCATCATTCGCCGATGCTCTTTTGTTTAGTCGAGAGGCAACATGCCCTTTTATGATCAATAAATCATTGTTTTTTTTACCACACAAACATCGTATAGGCGTGGTAATCTCTCACCTGGGCGATGTTGACCGAAGGTCGTCATAGGGTTAGGTTGAGATTAATATGGGTTTAATCAAGTACATACCTACTCATGAAACATTCAACTTAAAGCTATAAGCACACTCGATGCTTTTAGAATAGGCGATTGGCGAGTTTGGAATCTCTCAGTGTTCGATTGCGACATTTTAATAGTGCGTTTTTGAGACTGCTTCACACGCAAACGCAGGCGAGGAAATACATTTGATAGTACCATTTCGCGACAAGAAATCGTTCGATCGTACTTTTAAATATGGGTGCAGGATTTAGTGTTAGATTTCCGCAACTAGCTAAGCATATGCGACTAAGTTACCGATCGCTTATGCTAAAAGTATCAGTGTGCTTAGACCTTAAATTTGCTCGTTTTATACGAGAGAAGAAATAGTATTAGCACAAACATTTTTGAAAACTGCGTCTACTAATGAAACCCACATAGACAGTTTTTAAAAATGGCAGCACGTGACCTTTCAAATATCTCTGAAACGAATTTCGTTTCCCTCGTACCCGCTGCGATACTTAATGACATTGCACAGGAAGTAGCATGGCTATGTAAAACGACTTACAATGCCATCAAAGTGCATTTCAGCCAACATATTATTTGTCATGCCAATGAACATGCGTTTTTGAACCGATGATCGCGCGTCATTAGTAAGGGCAAAATAAAATTTGACTCAGCTCCATATTGTAGCGTGCCCTCAGTCCATTTCTCATACAGCCCATATAACCCCGTCTTTCATGGCGATTGGTTACGGCACACCCTTGCCTTGAAGCTTTAGTCTATGTACACACAGGCTGTTTTCTATCCGCAACGGCCGTTAACCGCCAGCAGCAGAGAGTTCCTAGTATTTTGATTCAGATTTTGATTCTACATTTATTTGCTAAAGTACGGGTTACAAAAGATGTCGTATATTATTTAATCAAGTCCATGCATACGGCTCTTTATTTTTGCTTTTTTTTATGGATGAAGGCGGCAGACGAGCATACAGTGGACTGTATGCTCGTCTGCCGCCTTCGTCTATAAAAAATAAATGGTAGTGTAGTAAGGTGAAATATTGGTCCCCGTAGCAAACTTTGTGAACGCAACGCAAGCTTTGTGTTTTGTTGAAAAATACGATCGCGCGCGTTTATAAAACGCTGGCAGAGGACCCTCTTAAAATCGCTTCGTGCATACTAGTTATTACATAGTTCATCTTTTACGCTTTATGCGAAGTGCACATTTGATACAGCTTCAAACATGGTGAGCAGTTCAGCTCGAGGGGGAAACATTGTTGTCTTTACACGTTAATAATCGTTACAAACATTGTAGCAGTTAAGGAGTTAATTAAAGTTCCTATAAGACCTGTAGCAGACTATTTTGTTATAACTTTCGATCACAGCTGTTATGATGGAATCTGAAGACGCACATAAATGTAATCGAAGTTGTTTTGTGTTACAAGTGTGTTGTATCTTTTCTATATTAATGAAATTTAAGAAGTATTTGTCTGTCAGCAGAGTTAAAATACCCTCTCAGATTATTAATAGAATCATCTGTACAGTGCGCGCATGTTTCCTTTTTTCTTAGGCTGCAATTAAGTCCCACAGGCCTGTGCTTCATTTTATTTAATTTAATTTAACTACGAGTAAATCAACGAACATGATTTTTCCTATATTAGCATACATAGCACGAGGAATGTTGGTACAGCGGCGAAAGCGCTGCTGACTTTTGGGGATCTAAATAATCAGTATGAAATGAACATAGGATGGAGAATTGGGAGGGTCCATTATTCAATTCCATTCCATTTTCCTGCCCACATTTCATTGGCTAAAGGAAACGATACAGTCAAATTTTAAACTTTATGTATCAATATTTGTTAAAATTATATATTAACAATAGTATCTCTTAAATATCCTAGTTTTTAATTTTAATTCAGTAAATAAGCTATACCACATGAATAAATAAACATGTTTTCTTTTAAATTGTGTCAAGACAATAAGGTCAAGATAGCTGAGTTCTCGCCTGCGCGGTTGCAGGGCACAGGGCGTCGAGAAAATCACTTACCTTGACAGTACGGCATATTGTCAAAGTGAAATCAAACGAAGTCGTTTCAAACCGCTAGTCACAATATAAAAACACATCTAAAGCTATCATCACACGATCAGATCGGCTCGGAAACGGGTCACAGTCGTATAGGCCGCGACGCTGGCAGGGTGCCAGCGATGCAAATAGCCGGAGTTCAATCCCCGGCCGAGCACACGCCGAATCCGATCACAGTAGTACACATTGACTCGGCCGATGACTTACGTGCAAATAGCGACTGATATTTGTAAAGTCATAAAGTAAATAAAGTTTGTAAAATACAACTTTACTTGTAAGAGAAATATTTTTAATAAACTTATTTATTAAAACTTTATTGCACATACAAAATGTACATACAAATGGAGTACTGCTCACATCTCTGGGCCGGCGCACCGAAATATCAATTGGACCCATTTGACTCCATCTCCAATGACGTGCTTTTCGAATTGTCGACGATACCACTCTCACGGGTGGTTTAGAACCACTAAGCATTCACAGAGACGTTGCGTCTCTCTGTGTGTTCTACCGCCTGCACAATGGGGAATGCTCTGAAGAATTGTTCAACATCATTCCCACCTCGGGTTTCTACAACCGCATCTCCCGTCACCGAAGTGCGGTTCATCCGCATTTCCTCGATATGGAGGTGTCGCGCACTGTTCGGTTCAAAAATCATTTTATACCGCGAACCCGTAGGTTGTGGAACGAACTGCCTCAAGAGGTTTTCCCATTAATCTACGATATGGAGTTCTTCAAGAAAGCTGTACATAGGATATTGCAAGGTCGGCGGCGCGCCCGCATACCCCCTGGTGTTGCAGGTGTCCACGATGGGCGGCGGTAACACTTACCATCACACGGGACCGCTTGCTCGTCCGCCTACTTCACTATAAAAAAACAAAAAAAAAGTCTGACTGAATACCTGAAATTTTCTACCAGTCAACCTTTGGGCAAACAGAGAATCAAAACGGGTGCATTATAAAGTTGGTATTAAATTTGTAAGAATTAGTAAATATATAAACGTAACACATAACGATACAGGTACAATGGTACATGTAAATATTTATAAAATATATATCTACATATGTATATAATAATAATATATAAATAGAACGGAGTAAAGGAAACGCCTTAGAGATAAGTGTTGAGAGAAATTGAAGAGAGTAAAGTGTCCTTATTTGAAATAAGGGACGTTTTTGTCGGCTTTAATTTTCCAGATAAATAAACCCTAAAAAACATAATATGTTTAATGCTTTATCTTATAAATCAGTATTAGAGCATGTTTCTATTTAAACAGAATCTATAACCTAAAATCTATACATTCATACTGACAATGAGGTCCTTTTACTCAGATTACGTCTCATTTATATTTTCAATCATCATGGGCTCGACGGTAAAGGAAAATCGTGAAAAAACCTACGTGCCCCAAATTAAAAAAAAAAAAACTGGGGCACGTATAATATCAATAATCCGTATTGGGCCCGCGTGGTGGATTATAACCCCCCCCATCTGTGAACAGACTGACATCGATTATGTAGATGACAGTATGATAGACGATAATAATCGTACAAATTGATCAAGAAATTGTATAGCAATTTACGAGTATAGCTATCCTAAGTGGGTTGCTTCTTCTACTGTAGGAACCTATTAATAACTGTCGAATAAGTTATTTGGGTCGATTGCATTCTTAAAGTATTCGTAAATAAAATATACTTGTGACTTAGGTGCTTAACGTGTAAATGTAAAATTGCAACAGTACTTTAATTTATACTTTAAATTGCAACAGTACTTTAAATTATACTTTAAATTGCAACAGTACTTTAAATTATACTTTAAATTGCAACAGTACTTTAAATTATACTTTATTGTTCACCCCACCCCATATAAAGAGATAACGAAACACAAAAATATAAAAATAGTACATCCTCGTATATACATATGTATTCAATACCTAACCATAATAAAAGCGTATTTTTAAACATCTACCCACTCAAAGGATATAGGTATATAAAATAATCAAAGAATTAAAAAACACAAACTGAACAGGATATGATAACTTAAATACAAAACTATCAAATTCTTTTGCATAATCCATATCCGTATCACTCGGTCATATTTTATTATTAATTTATCCTTCCTGACTTGATAAGATTATGTTTAACACATACAATTTCATAACATCCTTTAAAATATTAAAATCGCAACAGTACGGTTTTAGACAGCAAAGCTTTTTCTCGATGAAAACTGTCACCGAAAGTTTAAACTGAGGTAACCCAATTGTGTCCATATATGTTAAAAGCTTTTGACGTGGTGTGTCACAAAACTTTGCTAATGAAAGTCGAGTATTATGGAATAAGAGGGAAATCATTAGAATGGCTAATGGGTTCTTTGAGCGATAGAAAACAATGTGTGGAGATATCGCAACTTGAGGGTAATCGCTGTAATAGGCATAGATCGTGATTTTGTCTAAATAACTGTGGTATGCCGCAGGGCAGTGTTATTGGTCCTCTGTTATTCCTATTATATATAAATTACTTACCAGACGCTGTACGGCACGAGCGCGTGCTATTTCACGATGACACTACACTTGTCATTAAATCCAAGCAAAGATCCAATTTTGAAGATGAAGTAAACCAAGCTTTTCATTCTGCCATAAATTGCCTAGATCAGAATAATTTAAACATCAATATGAAAAAATTAGCTTTATTGAATTCCGAACCTGTAGAGGAAAACCATTGAATGTGAGTGTTTCCTAGAAAAATACAACAAATAGTTGGGTTTTTTATTCGTAAAATCTATGTGAATTGACTTAGATTCATTTAATTTCACTCGCCATTTTTTGTCCAGTCAAGGATTTTGTTGATGGCGGTTTGTACCTTTTCCACTGCTTGTTCTTGCGTGACCCCAATAGACACGATGGCTGTGTCATCTGCAAATGTTGCAATGGTGTTGTTCTCTATCTCTGGAATATCACAGATGTATAATAAGTACAGGACCGGACCTAGTACACTCCCTTGTGGTACACCAGCTTTTATTTGCTTGAGTTCTGAGAATGAATCATCTTGCCTTATCCTAAACATTCTCTATATTAGGTAAGATTCCAATATGTCTGCGAATTGCTTAGGGAGCATATTTTTTAATTTCTGTACAAGGCCCTCGCGTCAGACCTTATCAAATGCTTGTGCTACATCTAGAAAAACTGTCGTACAGACTTTCTTTTCCTCTAGTGCTTTTTCTATAGTGGTTTTAATTCTATGTACTTGATCGATTGTAGAATGTTTTTCCCTGAAACCAAATTGATGGTCAGGGATTGGGTTTCTTTGTTCTATGATGGGTTTCAATCGTCTCAAGAGAAGATTTTCCATTAATTTTAACATTATTGGGAGGAGAGAGATCGGACTGTATGATGTTGTTTCGTGTGGTGGTTTACCAGGTTTCGGTATCATTATAACTTCGGCAACTTTCCACATGTCAGGTACATGTTTAAGTCGAAAAGTAGCATTGATAAGGGTGGTCAGTTTTACTATAGCTGTACGTGGAAGATATCAGAGAACTTCACCAGTAATGAGGTCGTATCTGGGGGATTTCTTCCGGTTTAGGTTTTGTATCACGTTTTGGACTTCTTTTGGTGTCACAAGTCTTATTTCTAGTTCCACCTGCGACGTATTGTTTAAGGTAAGATCGGGTGATCTTCGTTGGGTTGAAAAATTTGTTCCAAATGCTGTGCAAACCTGTTTGCTTTCTGTTCAGAGCTCTTGGCCCCCTTCCCGTTAATTTCTTTAATATGCATCATAGGCATTTTCAGATTTTTAATGGTTTTCCACAATGAATAATCAGTTGTGCGATCACTTGTTAAATGACTAAAGTAAGTGTGCATGGTTTCGTCCTGGAACATTTAAATTTTTTTCCGTAGTCTTTTTGTAAGTTTATTCAGCAACTTTTAAATTCCTTTAAATAGAAATAAATCTGTTTAAATTGTAATTTATTACAGTTTTTTTGCATGCTGTTTTACAGTAGAATGTGTAGCATCTGACTAAGATTGTTACCTGTTTTATACTCACATTTTTGCTAATAAACTGTTGTTATTATTACAATATATACAAAAGATCTTGTCGCTAAAAGCGATCACTTACAAAATATTATACCTATAACTATAGTCATTACCATTTATTTAGTTTTTAATGTAAGTAACAGTGTTTTTTTATGTTGAACAGTTTTTTAAGTAAGTAATGGAAGTGTACTTTTTTCCGATTGTCGCACATGTATTCCTGTTTTCTTTAAGTGAGATTATGCCTGAACTATGTTCAGAAACTTTTTTATAGATACAACACAAGAGTGGTGTGAACATAGCATGTAAGTGACTGAGCGGAGAGTTGACGAATGGTAAGGTGACCGGTGTGAAGTGAGCGACGGAGTCGATTGAATGAAAGGTGAGTTTGAATGATGAATGTTCGCTTGCGTTCCGGATGTCGTGGAGAAAAGGTGTTTGTCAGACGTAATAAGGTGAAAAGTTAGGTGTCATGTTAAGAAGAAAATAAAGTAGTTAGATGTTAAAGATTCCGGTTTCATTTGGCTCAATCCTCACACAAATCTATACACGCTATACAGCTCTATACGTGACAATTTCTTGCTATAATTATTTTATTTAATACTAGCGACCCGCCCTCGCTTCGCTTCGGTTTATAAGAGGGTTTTTTTCAAAATTTCAAAATAAAATATAGCCTATATTAGACACGGATACTGTAGCTTCCTATTTGTGAAAGAATTTTTGAAATCGGTTCAGTAGTTCCAGAGATTACCCCCAACATACCCACAAACACACAATTTTACCTCTTTATTATAAGTATAGAAGAATAATTGTGTTGTGCAGTTCTAATCATAAGCGCTAAGGTCTCTTTAGTTACTAATCTCATTGATTCCGTTCAGGTTGGCAAATTTTGTATATAAACAAATAAAGAACGATAAACATTTATTTGTACACATAAAACAACATAATACATAAAATTTAACATACAGCACGCATAAGAGATAGTGCGTTTTAATTGAGTGTCAACAAAAAGGTCTGTAGCATATGCTGCAACACCAAAGAGGGTTACGGCGCTGATTTTCAGCTACATCCTGGGATTTAGGGTGACTCACGGAACATCTGATGGGTATAAAATACCTAACGGCTAAAGCATTAGTTAACGGATGCTATAACATTATGCTATAACGGATACTCGAATATACTTTTATTATCAATGTCATTTTGCTAGTTGATTTATAAAAGTATAACCGAATTCTTAAAAAAAAAATGGCGATGTTCTTCAACGTTATCAATAGTTTCATAACTCTTTTTATAGCTACATTAATTACACCCACGCGCCGCGTCCTAATTAAAAATTCCGTCTCAGTTCAAAGCCCCACTTGGAGAGGAGATTAAAGGAACCATAACACGTAAAGGTGAGACTGGATTCTGGAAATAATCACCGCTTCCGGCGGTGTCAGAAATAGCCGCGCCGCGTCGCACGTCCGCGGGCAACAATGTCGTTTAAACTTCTCCTCCTTTAGGCTACGTTTACTTTTACGGCTAATAGTTTGCCAAAATTATTTTCATGACAACTGAGTAAATTGCAAATGACATTTTACTATTCTGCTATGAGTCACCAGTCTCAATCTTGTATTGTGTCTGTAGTTTTATGTATACCTGTGACAAAATTAGGGTTCAGCAGGTTGACTCACTCCGTGGCGTTGCGCCAAACGCCACCTGGTTTGTTGTTTTTTTTATGTTTGTTACGAAACCGAAGAAGTACTTATATTTTGATTGTAATTTGTATTTACTCGTCGAATCATTTCGTACGTTTTTCATTCAATCCTTTGAATTCAACTTCGTCCAAAAATTATCCAAACATTAGATAAATTTTTTGATGAAATAGTTTTGGTCTCAAATTTATCTCTATCTCAAATTGATCTATTAACTAGCTAAAGTGCTCTTTCACTGATGAATAAAATCAAAATGCTATTGATATTGTCATATAAAATACAATATCAATCGCATTTTGATCACAGAGACATCGTGTCACTAGCGATCAATCTGATATATTTAGACACTCTTATTGACCGATTACCTCAGTTTGGCAGTTGGCTATTAGTAGGGGGAGTAAAGAGGGTAGGGAGGGATGTTTTGAATTAACAAAACTATCAGAAAACTGATATCAAATCCTGCAGCCATTATAATAATTTATTTATTTACTTTTATTTAAAAATCAGGTAACCTTTGGGTTAAACACAGAAATATATTGGGAGGTACGATGAGAGGATTAAATATATAATTTAAACAACAAACAATAGACATAATTTACATAAATATACATAATATACCACACCATCAGCTCATGTCTCGCCACTGCTGGATATAGGCCTATCCCAAGGCTCGCTACCACTGGCAGCTATCACTGGGTGTTACTGGTAAATAATATTTTTTTTCTTATACATAACGTATATGAATTATATACATATATATTTTATACTAGCGACCCGCCCTCGCTTCGCTTCGGTTTATAAGTTTTTTTTCCAAATTTCAAAATAAAATATAGCCTATATTATTTTGACACGGTTAAAGCAGCTTCCTATTTGTGAAACATTTTTTGAAATCGGTTCATTAGTTCCAGAGATTACACCCAACATACCCACAAACACACAATTTTACCTCTTTATATATTAGTATAGAGTATAGATATACATTGTGCGAAACCGCACCTGACGCGCCCCTTTTATGAATATGTAGTTAATGTTATTGTCTACAAGTAACTGTTTTTGCTGTTTTTGTCACTTCAGAGCCATTATTGCCATGTTTTAATATATTAAAAAACGCTCTTTCACAATTATCGGGCCCAGTTATTTAATAAATCCCTCTCCTTCACATACACATAGGTACATATATATTGATACAGTTAAAATTAATTATACTTCCTCTTGTTCTCAGGATCCTGGTGGGTGCTCCAGAAGACGATCCGTACTCGTCTGACGATGTACACCACCCGGGGGCGGTTTACCGTTGTGATCCAGGCGCCCCGAGATACCCCGGGAACGAGGATCAAAGGAGGCCGTTGGACCTGTGTTCACACATGGTCTTTGATAAGAATCCAGGTGAGTAACAAATCTATAGCATGTATATATAGAGGAATAGAGGAAGTGTATATAAAGGAATCTGTGCTGGTCGTCGACGAAAGACCCCGATTTACTGATCGATAAAGGGAAAAATACTTTATTGTTTATAGCTTCTATCCGCGTCTTCTACCCGCGGCTTGTCTCGCGTGGTCTAATCAGCTGTAAAAGATTTTTAACACATATAAAAGCACCGACATGATGGAATTCACGGATAAAATCCATCCAGTAGTTTTTCAGTAATTCTATTAAGTCTCTTTTTTATTTTCCTCTATGACTCAACTTCCTTGTGTCATATGAAGATGACACTTATACCAGTTTCCCATCTGGATACTTAGCTATACATCAGTGAAAACTCGATCAAAATCCGTTCAGTAGTTTTTACGTGATGCTCAAACAGACATACAGAAAAACAGACAAAAGATAACGTCAACAGATGTACGGACTCAACCCATTTACTGTTTTATTCTATGTAAAGATTCTAGTCTCCTAGATATTGGGACTTAAATGAAATATTTAAAAAAAATTGAAATTTATTTTTGCTTTATCTAAAAAATTGAATGTTAGATTATGTTTCTGTTAATGCTAATGTCAGCATTACTTAGATAACGTCAACATTAACGACCCGTTTTAGTTACAGTTAATAATTTAAGATGTCTTCACAACTTTATGCAGCTAATGTCAACATTACCTAGGTATTGTTTACATTACCTAATTAACTTTCGTTGAAGTCCGTCATTATCACCAAGCAAAGAAAGGTCTCTGGTTCTATCTTCAACTATAGGGGCCGGCAAGTGTAAAGAGAGAAAAAAGTGAGAAAATGTTAATATAGATTATTTATCCGGGAACGATTTGGATGGTTTAGGTTGGCAAACTTCGTGATATATTTTTTTGACCAACGCGACCTTGAAATAATTTTATTAGAGATAGCACGAACATAAGTGCGCTATCTGTCTATTTAATCAGAGTCAGTGGGTTTTTAACGAACCTGTACTCGTGAATGCTGACTTTACCTAGTTAAAGTAGGGAATCTTATTCAATTTCATACTTTAACGATTGGAAGCTATTGTTGACTATACCTGGGCAATGTCAACATTAGTGGCTTACGGACTTTCGGTAACCATTTCTATTTAAAAATAATCTTGAACAACGAATATTTTAAATTGGTAATCTTAAAGTCAATAATTCATACCGTCAATAATGTCACTTTGCTCAGATAATGTCACATACCGTTTCATGTAACAAATCAAGTTTTGTTGATTTTTCATCTTTTCTTGCATAATTTACATATTCGCCAAAGTACAGACATTATTTTTATAGTTATTTATTTTTGATTGATGTTTGTGATCTGATGGTATCGACTAAAAATTAGGCTACCAATTTTCTATAAAAAAAAAGTTTAAAAGTTCATCAGTGAATCAATGTCTCGTATCTAATGGTAACGGGTGGGAAATGGTTAGGGAATGGTTCGGTTTTTTTGCAGTTATACTTAGTAATATACTTACTTCAATTAAAACGTTTTCCGTACGAAAGCTGTACGTGTTAGAAGCAGCCCCCAGAGGCATCGATGTTGATATACTATAAGAGTAACGGTTCATTTACACAAGAAGAGTTTCTCGAACGGTTCGGGCGGGAATATTGTATACGATTCTCGTATGCGAGCAAACTACATACAGATTTTGCCTACAACTGTTCACATGATGATAAAAACTCGATGATAACAGGGATAACAGTGATCAGTTGATGATAACACTTGTTTATACAGTAAAATCAACGAGACATGGGCTTTGCATTTGTGTGAGTGGGTGCCGAATTGTAAAATCCGATTGTCGAAACGATTCGCACAGTACACTATCGGTGTGCACTCACACAAACGTTAAAGCTCATGTCTCGTTGATTTCACTGTACTAGACCGATGTTTGAGAAACTGTCCTTGTGTAAATCCATAAACGACCCAAAAGTCGAAAGGATATACGAGTATATTCTATGCGTGGTGTATTATTTCTCTATAAGTGGATATATAACGTATCTCTGTATAGGAAAGTTATGAATAAACTTAAGGGCAGACCAGACAGGGATAAATTCGTAATGTCGGTTCCATAATGCCGTATAAATACTGCGGGAAATGGACAAGCGTCTCCGTTTATGCCTGTCTCATTATTCATTGGGGGCTATTCTAGAGGAATTCGAGATTTATTTCACTATTTTAGTTAGCATTTTTCTATATATTTAGTAGTATATCTAAAGTGAAGTGAAATCTTCGACACAAGAGTTATTTGGTTTATAATTTTTCCAACACATTCTCAAACTAATAGATTTTTTTTTTATGTATGATGGCGGCAGACGAGCATATAATCCACCTGATGGTAAGTGGATACTGTCGCCCATAGACATCCGCGATACATGCCAACATTAGTCCAAAATGACAAACGTTGGCACGCCCCCGGAAGCGTTGTCTGCCTTTGGAGATATAGGAATAGATTTGAAGAAAGCGTTGGGGAAATGGGGAGGGATAGGATGGGAATGGGCTCTGACATATCTCACTCACTACCGAAACACGTACGTACATTAGGGAAATAAGATAAAGGGGGAAATGCAGTACATTTCAAGGTAGTCTTCTATGAGAGAGGGATAATATGGCCAGTCGAGCGCGCCCAGCGGCTGTTGGATTGCAGCGTGCACTCTCCCCCTATTGATGATGGTATTGATTTATTTTATTTTTGAGAATATGTTAGTTCTCGCGCTGCTCGTCGTCGTTACAAAACACAAGAATGTCTAATTATTATCAACTAGCTGTGGCCGCGGCTTCGCCCGCGTGAAATTCGGTTATCGCGGTAAATACCCTAAGTCCGTCCCTGGGTTTCGATCTACACTCCGTACCAAATTCCATCAAAATCAGTTCAGTGGTTTAGCAGTGAAAAGGTAACAGACAATTACTTAATATTAGTATATAGATAATCAATTGCAAAAATTCTTCAATAAATGGTGATTTAATCGATATGGGAGTAGACTAGATTACACACACTTGATTAGTCAAGGCCCATAAAGACTTAAATATTTTTTATTTTATTTATACTCTTTGATACATAATACCTTTCGTACAATAAATATACTGAGTTTTATTTTCAAGTTTTGCATTCGTAAATAAGTAAAAAATAAGTGTATGCTAACTGGTTACTTATATCTGCTTAATTATCTTATCTACTGTGTGATATGTGCGAACATATACCTTTATGTTCCTCTCTCTTTGGATACACTCGTACACGTATAAACAAAAAAAGCTGTGTCGTAGATGTTTGTGCATGTTCGTCTGATAATGATAACTCTCACACCTATAATTGTCACGTAAGATTACCGTGCAACCTGCGCGACTCAATTTCTTACATTATCACATATCTATTATAGTACACTGAAACAGAATACTACATACATATCTATCCCTATCTATATTCGAGTATGTTGTCTTAATATTGTTATGCGAATATGTTCTTCTGATGTTGATATGCGTAAGCGCGGATACCGAGCGCCCGCCCCGTGAGCGCCGTCGCAGCTACTGAGCATACGCGACTCATTTCCTTACACTGCTAGTACACTGAAACAAAAAAGCTTATATCTCTGTGCTACCTGCTTGAATTTGCATACGGGTATCTAATGGGTTCGTGCAATATGTTCCCCTGACGTTGATATGTGTAATGCGCGTGTCCCGAGCGCCCGCTCGCCGTGACAGCTACCGCGCACGCGCGACTGATTTACTACGCTGTAGGATAATAGCAAATGAATGGACGGATATCAGTTTTACTTTTTAGAGTAAGAGAATTGTATTTTAATTTGAGTTTTATATATAGGCTATAGGTTTTTATATCTGAATTATCTGTTGTATATAAAGGGTCTTTCAAAAAGGACGCTCGATTTTTAAAAGCCTGTTGCGGCCGTCTTTAAAAAGATATATCATATATGACAGTAATGTATATTGAGTTTCACCATTTAATCATGGATAATTAGTAATTAACCATTAACGGTAATTAACCATTTTTGTATTAACCTCATAAAGGTTGCGGGCACCCGCTGGATGCAGGTCGCTGCCGATAGGTCTAAATGGCGGACAATGGGGGAGGCCTATGTCCAGCAGTGGACGTCCAAGGGCTGAGAAGAAGAAGAAGAATTAGTAATTATTAATTACACAATTCAACAATGCGTGGAGATCATTAAACTTTACTTTCAAAATTTACTGTTCAGTTCGTGGAACGTTCCGTGCGTTATGTGGAATTTATGTTCAGAATAATAAGCCAGTCGAGTCCTCAATTCGACGTCTAATCAACAAATTCGAAGAAACCGGGTCAGTTGCGAACGAACATCTCCTGCACGTTAAGGAAATGCAAGGTCTATCGAAGACATAGTTGCTGTTTGGGACAGCGTGTGAGAATCCGAGACAGTCAACTTATCGTCGTACGCAAGAACTTGGTCCTTCTGCGACTTCAACTTGGCGAATTATGCGTCGGGACTTGAGGCTTCATCCATATGGAATTCAATTGGCTCAAGAACTGAAGCCGAATGACCATAGACAGCGCCGTACATTCGCGCCTCCATTATCTCGCAAGGCGGCAACAACAACTGACCACCGAGTTCGTGTGATATAACGCCCTTAGACTTCTTCTTGTTGGGTTACGTTATATCTCGGGTGTATGCAAATCAACCACAAACAATTGATGCGTTAAAGGCCAACATTACCCTCGTCACTAATTAAATGAGCCCGATTTATGCGAAAGAGTCATCGAAAATTGGACCTCCAGAATTTGCCTTGAATTGCGGCAGCCATTTGCCTGATATCATATTCCATATTTACTCGTAATGCTATCTATTGACCTTCCAAATAAAAAATATATATAGCAGTATCGATTATACAACTTGTTTTATTTACAATTAAAACTATAGTGCAATTATTGAAATACCCTATATTTATACCTCTTATTGCATCTCCCAATGTATATATCTCTCTGTTTAACCCAAAGGTTATCTGGTAGAAAAAGACTTAATGCATTGTCTTAAGCTCGTCTTTTGTGAATTGGAGTTATGGTTACTTTTTGTACATAAAACGCAATGGTTCCGTTAAGCTAGTTTTCTTGAAGAAGAATTCGTCCGTGTATTTTAACCAAATGTTAATGGTCATTCGCATTAATGTAGCCTGCGCTATCGAATTTATTTTATTACCATGACCCGTCCATTGTTTTTGTCGGTATGCGCAGGCGCCGCGCCAGCGCGCTTTGTTACCCCACTCTCTTCCACAGTGCACAGACCAAACAGAGACGGGCGCAATGCTTAAATGTCAGTTTAAATAATTGTTTGTGCAAACATAATGGTTATTTCTTATTTCGCAGTTAAGAAAGCGCTGTTTTAAATTTATTATGTATATTAAGGAGAAACACTACATGTTTTTTTTAAATTGATACAAAAGCGTAGTTTTGATTTCGTGACATTGATTCGGTTCAGTAAGTTTAGCTCCGAATTGTTTGTTGACTAGTTTTAAGAGTGGTCTTATCTGAGGAAAGGGACGTTATTGAAGACGGATATTTTGCTTCAAAGAAGAAAAAAACGTTTCTGAAAACAAGCTTTTATGCAAGCCATGTACTAAAACGAATAAAATGAGCTTGTCAATAAGTCAAAGAGCTTGTCGCGAAATATTCATAAAAGTAGGTAGCATTTACAATTCACGCGACAAGCTTGTTGAGGACAAATAATTCAATATATACTTATTTTATTCGTTTTAGTACATGGGTTGCATAAAAGCTTTTTTTTAAAAAACGTTTTTTTTAAATTATTTTATTTATACCTTTTTACTTAGAAATATTTCTCAATCTATCCATTTCAAGTAACGCATCATTACGGTAGAAAGTCATGTTTTGTTTTGCAAAGTTTCATATACATGCTACTAACCGTTGAGGACTGCCCTCATGAGGAGACAATCCTTGCTGTAGCATCAGTTCATGGTGTAAATCATGTTTAGCTATCAAAATTAAACGTATATACAAAGTTTCGTGTAATAAAATAAAATTGATTGAATGAAATAAAATGAAATAAATAAAATGTTGTTATAAAAATAATCGTGTTGAAGTTAATCAATCGTTTGGAGTTTGAACACAATTGGGAACTGAGGAACTGCACTATCTCCAAAGGCCCTTGTACATGTTGGTTCAACGCATTGGGCCAATGGACTGTACCAACGTGTACTACGACGCAAGACATTGCGTCGTAGAGTTGCCATTGGTGACCAACATTGGCAGGCAATCTGTAATTTGTCGGTTTTTCTCCACACACCACAGCACCTTGGCGCAATGGCCAATAAGGAATAAACAATCCGCCAACGTGGGTTCGTTATGCTGGCTCAGCCCGTTGGTTGGCCCAATGCGTTGGACCAACGTGTACAATCAACTTTAAATAATGTACTCACCAACCAAGGGGGTTGGCGAGTTTATATTTTAATATTTATACGTACTTACACTAGTTCTTTTTTCTATCTTCTATATTTGTTACAGTTGTTTACTCATGTCCTGCATAGCTCCAAGCTTGACTGGGAGATATTGCTGTAAGGCCTTTTGTGATAATTTACAAAAAGAATAAATAATTAAATAAAATAAATTACATATGCGCATATGCGGACATATGTAACTGTAGATATAACTTCAAAATTACAACCGCGAATTACAACAAAATACAAAACTTGACATAAATCGCCGAAAAAACCCTGACAATGGCTGGCATCATGAATCACGGGAAGCTTTTAAGATTCCACCAAAGCTCTGAATAAAGTTTAAGAGTTATTTTGAAAATGTGCGGTGGCACAATGGTCTTAAAATCTTAGGTTTTAATACCATGCAAGCGCGACGTAGTAATGTCCGCCATATTTTAGGCCACACGTTTTTTTTTCTCAATTGATTACCAAAAGCGAAGATGTAAATAAACTTGAATGCCACCTATTTATTAATATAAAGTAGGACTGATTATTGGGTAGAGTCATAATTTCTGTAAAAAATATTGAGTATATAAAACTGGAGAAAAACGTGAGTTTTTACTTAAGTACGGATTTTTAAAAAAATTACTAACTCGGCGGTGAGGGCACACATCGTGAGGAAACCAGCATGCTCCACATATAAAAATAAATCTGGGGTATGTGATCCACCAATCCGCACTGGGCCCCCGTGGTGGATAACGGCCTCATACCCCCTCGTCCCCCTGGAGTAATTTAGACCTCAAAAAATCTAATCAACCCTCGCTAACTTCGCTTACTCTTAATGCCCAGTACGGATTTATATACCCCCCGTTACTGCCTTGCATATACAATATTTTTTGTGCGAGATTTTTTTATTTATTTTCATAACACACATTTACAAAAGTTACAAAAACTTATTACAAGTATAAGTTTCAATTCTTATATTTATATAGGCTGGTATCGATTTGATATCAAATTGTACATAAATTACCCGTAAATGATGCTATGATTATTGTATTTACACAATAAACCCGAAGTTTTAGCTGCAAATAACTACATTTATATAAATAACTGTATTTTTAAAAATAGCATACACCTATAAGTGTCTTAAAAGTTCAACTTAAAAGAATGTAAACTTATTCAAAAACCGATCTGTACACTGGCGGATTTTCCTTTGATACATATTGAATTTTACCCTTTTAAAGTTTAGAGCAGCTTCACACGAGAAATTTGCCAATATACCAAACACGACACAATTTTCGTGCTTGACTTGGGATTGCGTAGAGTGTACATGTGACTTTCTGTCAGGAATTGTCAAATTGTATCAATTTTTAATTTCGCTTCAGTTCACAAAACAATTTAGCTGTGAAATAGTACTCATTGAAACCTAGTTACTAATGGCGCCAGTTGTTGAAAACATTCTATATTTACAAGCACCACGCGTGGGAACAGATGACGCGAGGCGAGTTGTAAAGAATAAGCTTGTGTATACAATTTATGTGTGTATCTTATACAATTTGTGAATAAGCTTTGATACTTGATGTGTTTTGGAGATATAGCGGTTTGGCTTGTCAGTGTATAAATCAATTTTGAAATAGGTTAAAAATGTGCTAATGATTCATCCATCAATATCCCAATGTTTACAACATTCCAGGGCAGGTTATTTTTTTTTTAATAGAAAAATGGCGGCAGACGACCATACAGTCCGCCTGGATGGTAAGTGGATACTGTCGTCTATGTCAGCATACAGTCCACCTAATGGTAAGTGGATATTGTCGTCCATTGTCATAAAATTAACATCCGCGATACATGCCAACATCAGTCCAGAACGACAAACGTTGGCACGCCCCCGGATACGATGCTCACATTTGCAGATTAAGGAATGGATTGGGAAAATGGGGAGGGATAGGATGGGTTGGGAAGTCCATTGGCTCTGGCATATCTCAGTCACTACCGGACCACGTACGTACATTGGGGAAATACAATAAAGTAGGAAATCCAGTACGTGAATGCATGCAGAGAGGGGTAACGTGGCTAGTTGAGTGCGCCCAGCGGCTGTGGGAATGCAGCGAGTAGTCTCCCCCTAAAATGTCATAAGCCATACACTTTTAATTTTACCTTTTAACTTTTAATCTTGCTAAGGTTTCAGGCTAGAATCCATTGATGGAACACTCACAGACATTCAATGTGGACACTACAGGTGAACCAGATTTTTATTTAAATTCTGACAAACGCCAATTTGTTATGATTAGCTAAAATCGAGATCATTCGAATATTTGTTCTAAGTAGGTACTTCAGGAAAAGTCAACACTAGATCGACACCATCTTCAGTTCTTCTCGTCCAGCGTCGTCATCACCAGTCCTTTTATCAAAAATTGCTGTACGCGTGTCACAACATGCGCATAGCTCTGTTGTGCATGAGGGATGTATGGCCTTAAAACGCCACGTCGGCTATGCGAGTTGGCGAGTCCAGACTTGTACGAGTAAAGGTGATTTAGCTCCTCAGAGCGTTGGTAGCGGTTTTGTTATCGCCTAATCGCCTTTTACTACATCCACGTTAAGGATTTAGAATAACACTATCCCAGTGTTATTCTAAATCCGACCGACGCCACTTTAGCTGTAGGCGAACTTCTTCGCGATGCTTATATATAAAATCGGTCTGTGTTCTATGGTATTTCTATCTTCTATGGTATGGTATAACAAACAGTGATCTCATGCTCACACTCTCTTGCTTTCTTCGTGCTCTAATAACTTTCACCTTCATAATTCCCCAGCTCAACCCGATAACGCGTTATTGGCTTATGCTAGTTAACAGGTAATTAGCGTAGGTAACGTTACGAAATATCGTTTAACCGTTATTAGGTCACGTTGGTCGCGCGTGGGCGCACGTGGGCGTACCTGCTGCTGGCGATTTTGTACGCCATGTGTAATTCGTACCTTTTTAGAGGTCGTATGACTTTTATTGTAATCAAATAAGATTTCCGAAGGAATTCATTTGGGTAATTTCGTTGATTCGGCATTTAATCTATTATTGAGGATTAGGGGCTCCGCGAATCAATAATGTCGCTTATTATTGAGATCATTGAGATCACCTTTCTTATAATTCATCTTCAACCCACTAGTACATCAGTGATACACGGTATTGATTGAGTACCTTGTATCACGGTATCACGGTTGAGTACGATATCACTAGTACCTTGCAGGATGGTGTCTACAAAGGACTGATAGATAGAAAACATCGTCGGCGGTTAAAGATCAAGAACACCGAAGAATAAAGTCCAAGGTCATAAAGGGTGACGGCCATATAGGGTATCGCTAAATGTCAAAAAAATTAGCAAAGGTCTGAACAAGGTTCAAATAACAAATTATCAAGGATTGGATCTGCTACAGATTTTGCTATGCAAATTAAAAGTGATAAAACAAAGGTACTAATTTCAACTGTATTGAATAAAATCATAGTACAAAGGAGTAAGGTCTTTGACATACTCCAAATTGGCAACTGATATCAGCATTTTTAACGTTCTATTGTAGATGCTTCACTTCACAATAACTAGGGAGTTTTTAAGCCGTAATCCACGTGGATCCAGTTCTGATTGAGGTATAGTGCTGATTGGTGGATTGATGGTGGAAGCGGCAATAGTCAGGCCAAATATCTGACAAAGGACCAACAACTAAGGTTGAAGACGAGTCCTTCAATGGAAATCATGTACCAAAACTCAGTATAAGACACAATCGGAGTATGTAATTTGAAATTTGTCAGTACTGATGACTGCATGGACGAGCCGAAGATCACGTTTTAGACATAATGGCTAGATACAACCTTAACTAAAAATCTTACGACACGAATCTTGATAAGACTGAGCAGTAAAAGTTGATAAAGCCGGCAATTGTTTACAGAAGTCACCGCCGATTACAACAATGGTGCTTGTGAAATACCACACCGAGACTGATAAGATTGTTTAGGTATGGGACGCGGCCAATGTTTTCCATCGATATATTAATTTGCGTATCGAAAGTTGCACATATTCTTGAGGAAGAAATTTAACGCTGCCTCGAGGTGCAGTAAGGAGATCATTGTCAGAGCAAGGAATGAGCACATCCGCAGAATTGGCGATCGACTAGCTAGCTGTCCTTCTGGAAGCCGAGCTTTCTGGTCGCTCGCCAAGGCTGCTGAAGATAACTTCTGTCAGTCGTCACTCCCACCACTGCGGAAACTCGATGGGTCACTGGCCCATGGGGCGAAGGAGAAAGCCGATCTCCTGGGCTGTCTCTTTGCCTCAAACTCAATTCTGGACGATAGAGGTGCCTCACCACCGTCTATCTCGAGGTGTACAAGCTCCATGCCGGAAATCTGTTTCACCCAGCGTGAAGTCCGGCGAGCTCTAGCATCTCTTGATATCCGAAAGTCGAGTGGGCCAGATGGTATTCCTGCAGTAGTGCTTAAATTTTGCGCTCCCGAGTTGTCCCCGGTGCTTACGCGACTCTTCAGGCTCTCATACTCCTCAAAAAGCTTCCCGTCAGCATGGCAGGTAGCTCATGTTCACCCTTTGTCTAAAAAGGGTGACCGCACAGACCCGGCCAACTACAGGCCAATAGCGATCACCTCCCTCCTCTCCAAGGTGATGGAGCGTGTCATAAACACACAGCTCCTTGGGTACCTAGAGGATCACCAGCTGATTAGCGACCGTCAATATGGATTTCGCCATAATCGCTCGGCTGGTGATCTTTTAGCGTTTTTAACACACCGCTGGGCTGACGCCATTGAGAGTAGAGGCGAGGCTCTGGCTGTAGACCTAGACATTGTGAAAGCTTTTGACTGGGTATGGTACAAATCGCTGCTTTCCAAATTACCATCTTTCAAGATACCTGAGGGATTATGCGAATGGGTTGCCAGTTTCCTGACTGGACGGAGCATCAGAGTCATTATCGATGGTAGCTGCTCCCACACCATGTCTATTAACGCTGGCGTCCCGCAAGGCTCCGTGCTGTCCCCAACTCTGTTCCTTCTGCATATCAACGACCTGTTGCAAATTGGTAACATACGTTGCTATGCAAATTACAGTACTGGAGACGCCTTGTACAGGGGCCGCGCCAACATCCCTCGGGTCGAAGTGGAAGAGAGTCGCGCCAGGCTTGTGTCTGAAATCGAAGACTCTCTAGATCTAGTCTCGATTTGGGGTTCTCTGAACCTAGTGGATTTCAACCCCAGTAAGATGCAAGTCTGTGCATTCACCGCTAAAAAATCCTCTTTTGTTGTAGCACCTCGCTTTCAGAGCATACCTCTTAAGATCTCAGAGAGTATCGGGATCCTTGGTGTCGACATCTCCAGCAAAGTCGAATTTAGGGGTCATCTGGAAAATAAGGCCAAAATGGCCTCCAAAAAGCTCGGTGTGCTGAACAAAGCGAAGCGGTACTTCACCCTTGGGCAACTCCTAATGCTTTACAAAGCTCAGGTGAGGCCCCATATGGAGTATTGCTCTCATCTCTGGGTCGGCGCACCGAAATACCAATTGGACCCACTTGACTCCATCCAACGATGTGCTGTTCGTATTGTCGACGATCCCACTCTCACGGGCGGTTTAGAATCCCTCAGCATTCGGAGAGACGTTGCGTCTCTCTGTGTGTTCTACCGCCTGTACAATGGGGAATGCTCTGAAGAACTGTTTAATATAATTCCCACCTCGGGTTTCTACAACCGCACCTCCCGTCACAGAAGTGTGGTCCATCCGCATTTCCTCGATACGGAGGTGTCGCGCACTGTCCGGTTCAAAAAATATTTTATACCGCGAACCCGTAGGCTGTGGAACGAACTGCCTGAAGAGGTCTTTCCATTAAGCTACGATATGGGGTTCTTCAAGAGAGCTCTGAATAGGATCTTGCAAGGTCGGCGGCTCGCCCGCATACCCCCTGGTGTTGCAGGTGTCCGTGGGCGGCGGTAACACTTACCATCACGTGGGACCGCTTGCTCGTCCGGCCCACTAATCTATAAAAAAAAAATTAAAAATCAGCTACTTACTTGTATTTTGGTCTTCTTCCTAGCATATTTTTTACACTGCTGTAAAGTATAACTTTCACTATCTTCTCCATCCGGAAAGACCTCGTCCAGATTTAACCTGCGATGACTTTTAGACATTAACCTGTCCACTATTTGCCTTCCTGTACTTTATCTAAATGTTATGTTTTGGTATTACTTCTGTGAAACTGTTTGTTATACTCGTAATCAATAACAAATCCTAATTTATGACCATTAGACATTTTGTAAATCAGAATAATATCTTTGTTTTAATTTTCGTCGAAACGGTTGAAATTTTGAAATTGCATGATGTATGATGTAACACGATGTAACACAAAGTTGTTCGTAATTATAAAAAACAGGGATACCAAAAACTTTTTAGACTTTGGCGTTTTATACATACGAGTATTTTACATTTTACAGTGTAAGACGCGCCGAATTATGAGTAAAAATAAAATCTGACCTAAACACGTAGTTAAAGGCTTGTTTGCCTTTAACTACGTGTTTAGGTCAGATTCACAATATAAAAAAACAAAAATGTGTACTATAATAGATATACATAACTTCGGCTCAACTCACATAATTCACCTTTGAATACATGATCCTCAATGATAAATTTTTAATCGACAACAGTTTCGACTTTTTACCGACTCACCCCATCTCTTTCCTATTTGCATTCCTCCTATCTGCAGTTATCTCCACTGAACCCGGTTATCTGTCGGCTATGAAATTGAATGGGCCGCTTCCGAGTAGAGGTGAACACTCTCTGACCTGCGCGTACGCATATTAGGTAATTACACATTATCTAGGTACGTTGTTATCTGGAAATTTATAGGCCGTACGAAGACAATGAAACTAGGATACCTAAGTAGAGACCTGGATTCAATGGAACAAATTAACATCCAATCCAGATTTATGATGTTTTGTACTGCCATGGTAACAGCGCAGCTGTTGTGTTGTCATGTTGACAGTAAAGCTGACAATATACCATACCACTGTCGCCTGTCTCCTGTCCTGTAGGACCCGTCTCTCCACTACTGGATATAGGCCTCTCTCAAGGCTCGTCACTATATACGATCTTCGGTTCTTCTCATTGAGCCACCACCGGTGAACTACTTTATGTCGTCGATCCACCTGCCTGGGGAGTCATACACTGCGTTTTCCGGTACGTGGCCTCCATTCGAGGATCGTCTACCCAATACGAAGTCCTGCGGCAAATATGACCGGCCCATTGCCACTTCAGCATGCTAATTCTATGAGTTATGTCGATTATTCTAGTTCTTTAGCGAATTTCTTTATTTTATATCTAAAACCGCAAAAAAAAAATATACAAGAATAATTCTTTACAATAACAGTTAGATAAAATTTGGTAATAATTTTGGTAATAAGATTGATTTTAGTTTGCAGTTAGTTGGTATACGAATGTGCAGTGCCATAAAAGTATCGTTTTTGTTATATATGCTTAAATAAAATAAAAAAACAAATTACGTGCTTCCCTGTCAAGTAATAATGGGTTCTGATTAAGAACAAGACAAATATTGGCGTATTGGCCATATACTTCTTGTGAAAAGTATATGGCAGTTATTGTAGTAGATATACCAAGTTACTATGGTAATTTTGGGAGGCTTTTGTATTGTATTAAGCCTAATTATTGTCATTTTTGTCAAATAGCTTGTCGATCCAAGGGTTTTGGATTATTTTTACATGACACTAGTGTTGTTGATTCAGAAAAGGAGCCAAGTTCAACTAGTTTAAATGTCTATAGCTATTCAATGGGTTCCGTGAAGCCGACGCTCTCCCACATACAAAGCAGGTGCGCGGCACTGCGCGTGCGCGGAATTACTTTTTTCATGTTAACAGGCGCTTGGTGCTTCGGGATGTTTTTTTTTCATTTTACATACAAAATGAAAGGGGAGGTAGAGATGAGACGATAGCTTAGCGAGACAATGTGTGATAATGGAGTGAGGGCATTAACAAACAATTTGACTATGTTATTGCAGGTTAAACTTGTAAATTGATCTAGAATCATACTTATATTTCAGTAAGTAATGTACCTACTTTAGATCGTAAACTTTCCAAATAAATCTTAATAAATTTAATTAATTAGGAATAGAAAGAAAAGTATTTTCCAATTCCTACATACCTACTTTGATTATTGAATTTGATTTGATTTGCCAATTGAAATTCCCAAAAAATTGAGTGGACGATTAGGAGGAAGAGTGCATTACTTCATTAGTTACCGTTCCTTTTTACGATACAATATGTATCATACTTTATTTATACTCGTAATTTTATGTTTTTACACCGATCTAGACCTATTTTAGACCTTCGTAATATTCGAAATTTATCATTTCACCATCAGCCTGTATCTCTACAGCCTCTCCCAAGGCTCTCTATCACACACGACCTTCCGTTCTTTTTATTCGGTCACTGCAGATAACTTCTTCAGATTATCGGTCAATTTGGCGTCCCAGTTTACATCTCCCGTTCTCAATTCAAGAATTCTTCGATCCCAACGTTTGTCGGCAGGTACGAGTATGGTGTTCGGGTTTGTTGTGGCGTGTGAAGAAAGCAGCATATTTCCGAGGAATGATTTTAATGAGTTACTGATACAAATACCTTACCGCATACAAATACCGCAATGTATACAGATACATTGCGGAACGCGCGCCTTCGAGTTGCCTGCCCTTGGCGAACTGTTGCGTAAATACGCTCGCACTTGCTCCCCGGTCCGGATAAGATGAGACGATTGACATGACACAACTATGTCCACGTCATTGCTAATTCTGTGATCCATGAAAGTAATTTTCGTTCTTTCTGATTAATTCGTTAAAACAATTATTTTAAATGAATTCAATGCGAATAATCTTTAGCTGGGGGCGTGGCGGTTAGATGGGTAAAGCAATGATCTAGGTCTAGGTCATGTAGTCTGACAGAGAAGTAAAATCTTTACTGTTAACATTTTTATTTATATAAATATTATTATATCAATCAGTAGTCAAACCCACCTGGCGATACCCGCATACCCGCTACCCGCTACCCGCATGCGGCACACGGCCGCACGACTGCACTACAGTAGACAAATTCGTGCACTATCCGCTCCCATCTGCCACGACTAAATGCACATGATGCAACAATGTTTGCCATGCATGCCCGCGCGCATGTATCGCAGACTCAGCAAACTTGCTGCACGGGCAAATAAATGTGTGTTTACTATTTAAGTTTCATTTACTTTTGTTATAAGGTAGCAGACATGTGCGCAAACCACTGGAATATAATTAATCACTTATGAACAACTAACTATATAAAACTTTTGGACCTAAAAGCGAACTCTGTATTCGTGCCTGATAATCCATCATCAGGTGGATGATTTCCTTTACGGCCACATATTTATAATAAAAAAAAAATATTTTACTTAACCCCACTTGAAAAATGTGTGTAAAGTTATTTAATTTAATAATGTTAATAAATTTCATATTAGTTACGTGGGCCCAAATATTCGGTGTAGTGGGCGCGGCGTACGTGGGCGCGAGGTGTTTGGTTCGATTCCCCGTCGCGCCACTCCTGTCGATTGTGTGACAACAGCCGAATGAGATTGTTTTTGTAACTGATTTCGGTCGTGGGCTATGTTTGTGTTTATAATTTTATTTATGCATGTTTGCGTGTGATATGTAAATTGTTAATCCGTAGAGTTCGGTTCCTTATTAATAATAATAAATGAATAACACCACACGTACTCAATGGCCCTCACTAGGATTCCCTGTGTCATGAGTCCAGAGACACATACAAAGTCGAACACACCACCAAAATCCGAACAAACATGGGTGTTTTATCAAATGATTGTTCGACCGGGAATTAAACGTAAGATTCTGCGCAGCAGATGCACACTACCAATTGGGCCTATCGATTGTCATTACTGCATTATTGTCGATTGCAATTTATATGTACTTATATTTAGTAATCTAAATTATATACTCGTACCTACTCTGCGTGAATGCGTTGTGTAAATGTTTTAATGCTATACTTCTGTGTATGTCAAATGATTCATTCATTTATTTATTATCTGAGAAATGTCACGTTGGTCGAGTGGTGCCGCGTGGTGCCGTGTGGTGTCGGCCGGTCTTAGCATCACCCCATTTCTTCGCGTAGGTGTCTAAAGGGACTAGGGTAAAATAAAGCGGCTACCACAAGTCCTGGGGAAGTACATCGCCTCTAAAAGAGTGGTCTCGTCAACCCGCTTGGCCAGCGTGGCGTTTTAACAGCATACATCCCTCATGCACAAGACAATGCGTATGAAGAGGCCCATATCCAGCGGTGGATACTAAAAGGACTGGTTACGGTCAAGTCTGATACTTCTATAAAAAAAAGTCGTAGAGAATCTTGAAATGTAGCCCATAATTTATAAATTATATTAGTCACCAAAAAAAAAACGAGTTTAATGAAAACAACTTCGCAAACTCGTTGAAACCTCGAGAACTATCCAAACACCGGATGTCCACAAAAATGTACGAGCCCACGCGGCTAGATTCATTTGTCGACATAATGTGTACACAACCTGGCGACTATTATAGTACATACGTTATAACCAGATTTATTGAATTTTTGGTGGGAATTTTTTATTGAAGTGAAGTTGAGTTTTAGTTTGATTATTGTAAAAATAGCGTATTAGGCGTTTTGTGGTTTAATAGTGACAGTTTATTAAACTTCAAAGTTTTTTTTGTGCGTAATTTTTGTGATCATCAAATAAAAGCGTAGGACTGCCTTTTCCGTATGCTTCCAAGGAGTCCTTTTTCTATCCGGGGTAAATCTATTATCGCTATATTGAGCGACTCCTGATTTACTTCGACGGGATTGGACATTGACAGGATACGTTTTAGTCTTTGAAATTGTTTATTACGAAGGAAACTTGACACGGGCAGAATGTGTTAATTGAACCATTGCCATATATGAAGTAGAAAAAAAAATCGATATTTATTCTGCACTCCTTAGAGAAAGGCACGGGAGCTTTTTGATGACATTCCACAGTAATGCAAAAAATTGCGATAAAATTTTCATTAATTTAAAATCTTGCTAAATACTTGCGAGTTTTGGATTAAACAAAAATAATATACATTGTTACTTTTTAAACTTTCGCATTTTGTTCACATTTTATATTTGTACGAGTTGACTCGTGACCGCGGCTGGTGTAACCCGTGTCGAAACGTCGAGTAGAAATAATAGGTAAACAAATACCTTTAGTATATACTCGTTCAGACCCGATTTAGAATATTAAATACCCATTGTTTAATCTCTTTGTTTTTTTTTTATTTCCGAGTATAATGTTACTTATGCTTTCGTTAAAAATGTTACTAATGAATTTTCCTCTTAAAAGGGCAGTATATATCGTTCGAGACTTCGTCGCTTGAAATTGGCATATTGTCATAAAAAGAAGGTAGCAGTTTGTCCTGGTGATAAGTGGATACTGTCGTCCATTAAATCTACGATATATCCCAATATCAGCAAAGTATGACTTTGCTGTTGGGACGCCTTCTACATATTAGATTTTGTTAAAATCACTGACTTGGGTGTTCTTACCAAGTCCGTGGTTAAAATAGAAACCGTACACAATGTTGCAAACACGAAGCGAGACCACCTTTCGTGTTTGTAACATTATTATATCTTAATAATATAACAACCACCTTGCGTATGTGGTCATATCTGAGAAAGGAAACCTTAGTGAAATCTTTAAAAAAATAACCGTAACCGTACCGTAATAAGATTTACCAATCCTTTTACCGTTCACTGCTGGACGCGGGCTTCCTCATGCCCATCGTCATGTGTATGAATGAAAGACGTATGGCCTTAAAATGTCACGCTGGTTAAGCGGTTTGACGAATCCTTTAAAGGTGGTGCAGTTCCTCAAGGCTTGTGTTAACTGCTTTCTTATCCTTTAGTCGCTTTTTACGACACCCGCACCCGCGGGGGGAGATGGGATAGTGGGAGAGGCCTATATCCAGAAGTGAAGTGACAGACAGATGATAAGGTATGGTGAGGTAGTTACTTAGTTACTTAAAAATTGTAAACGGAATAGGTAGTCCTGTTTTTTTTAATTAAAACGTTGTTCTTGATAAGCAACTGTTTTGATTGGATCTGTTTTGATTGAATTTGATTGGTACTATTCTAAAACCGGCCGACACCACACGGCCATAATAAAATAACATAATCTTTATCATAAAAATCAGACGTTTTTAAGGAACAACTTAAAAAAGCAACGAAATTTTAAGTTAGCAAATCTTAACGAAAGTTTTTAAAAGTTCGCACCGACAATGTATTAGACAATGTATTCACATGTATTAGTACAATATAGTTACAGTATTTATCTACGTTGTCAATTAAAAGCAAATGAACAACTTGTAGATTGTACAGTCCGTGTATCTGTAATTTATACAAGAGGAAGTTCTTCGTGGTCCGTCTGTAATCTAATCGAAACCTCCACAGTGATTTACGTATAAGTAAGTATACGCAGACCACCTTGCTTCCTAAGACTGAATGAAGACATTGGTGACGAAATTATTATTTTTTCGTTACTTTTAATTATGTTGAAATTAATATTTAATTAGGTGAAATTAAATATTACTTAAATTAATATAAATAATTGAAATCATTTTAATGTCATCTTTGTAAAATTATGTTTATGTGTACTATGGTAACTTATTCGTTAAAATTTATGGTAAATTAGTTTTTGTACTCAATTATAATCAGTTAATAATTATATATTTTTGTAAAAGAATCTAATAAATATCCTAAAAAAAAATGTCTACTTTACATACCTAAAGTAAAAATTTAAATACAAATAATAGCTTCAAACAATGAATCGTAAGTCGTAACCTCGTGCTTTATTAACAAAAGTTAATTATCATTTTGATAACTACAGGGTCCTCAATTATTAATAATTAATTTATTATAATCGTGTATTATAAAATGATAGTAATATTGAATGAAACGATATCTTTTCCTTTTGAAACTCAACGCTTCATCCGCAAGATCGCATGACGCATCCGACTTGTGACTTATTTTGCTTCTTTATAAATGAATCAGTTTCATTTTCTTTTTAGATTTATGTAATATTTTCAACTGTGTAATATTATTTGAAGCTCCAATTATTGTCATGTTTTTTTGTAAATATTTTAATAAAGCTTGTCGCTAACAGTGCTTGAGTGAGAATAGCAAAATATCGTGTGCGGTAGCGACCTCGGAGAGGCCTTGCTGGATTGGATACAGCAATGGAGATGGTTAGCAATATAACTTTTTAAACTTGCGCGGTTTGTACACATTTTGTATTGTAAATCGGGTCTGAACGCGTAGAGTCAGAGATTTTTGTTTACCTTTTATTTCTGCTCGATATTTCGTGAACTTGCGTTCAGACTCGATTTACTTACAATATAAAACGGAGATGGTATCGCAAGGTGGTATGGTATGATATTTTATAATAATACTACTGAATCGGTTTTATGAAATAAATAGAGAAATAAAGACCTTTTTACATAAATCACAGATTACAAAAATATCCTCAAAATATAGGTAAAAATCTATAGATCATTATCTAGAAGTCTAATTGTTTAATAAGGATGCAAAATATCTTTAGTCAATAGTCGAATATCACAGTTCAAATTCATAGATACCATTATTTTGTGTGTTTTTCACAGAGATAGGGATAGTAAGTTTGACGTATTAAGTCGTAAGTCGTCTTATGTCAAAATTTAAATTTTACCATTATTGAAAAGAGCATTTTATACATGACCATTTTCTTTCGTGATATTATCGCCAAACTTGAGACAATTATGGCCAAAAATTATTTTTGTAAACATATTTCTTTGGAATAATAGTCCGTAAAAAATAATAAGCAAAAAAATATCATTTTACAGAGAGTAATAGTGGTATACGTATATAAAACTCACGAGAATAATAATATAAAGTTATCCAAAATTTTACACTTTACTTACCTACTTATCATTTTCAGGTTATGTCTTTATTCCACTGAGCGTGCGATATATAACAACCGCTAAAAAGGGATATGAATGAAATCCAGTAGAATTTAAATCGCATAATAACAAACATAGTAACAAAAATTACTAAAAATGTTAATGTTAATTCCGACTTGGCACTTGAATGTGAGAAATAGACAAACAGAATGACATCATGCGGATAACTGGTTGTGTTAACTCAAAGTACAGTCCAACTCATTAATACCTGTGATCAACATATTATTATGTTGACCGTGAATAGCTATAGGGACTAGGTATTAAGGTCAAACGAGTGATAAAACTTGATGAGAAGCCACAAAAGTTAACAACAGACACGAGATGTCAAAAGGTGAATATTAAAAACACTGTCTGCGTCGTTCAGAAAGTCTAGGACGTTTCGAATAGCATAAAAGCCTTTTTTCTTTTTTTTTTTTTTATGTTAGGAGAGACAATCAGGAAAATCCTGCATTGGACACCTGGCACCATCTAGTCTAGCTGAAGGCCAGCCTAGGTGGTGTCAGGTAGTGTCGGACTCCTATCGACTAAAAACCTGATTGCCTCAACATCGTGTATGTCTAAGTTCTTGTGGCCCTAGTGGCCTTTCAAGAGTCACCGGACGCGTTGATGTAGGGCGAGCGCAGAAGGCGCTCAGCATAAAAGCCCTATTCGCTAATACATATACGAATAGAACCTAATATACTATACAGTACCTGTAAAATTAGTATCGAAGTAAGTAATTTTAATTACATGTTAATTCAATCAGTTCATCGGTTTCAATCAGTCAGTGAGTTAGTTCAATAAGTACCTATTTAGTTCAATCTAAAGTTTAGTGCCTACCTAACTTTAAATTGAGCTAAAAATCACTTATCAATTAAATAAAAAAAAAAAAACAGTTTCGAAACTGATTTTCAATGGACGTTTCAATAAACTATTTCTTGTTATAAAAAACCCTTCTTCACCCACTGCTCACGTTGGGCTTTTAATATTCGATTAGTATTAGAGTATTCGTTTAGAAAATGGCGAATATGAATATTTAAAAACTGGCGAGTAATAAGCTCTCTGCTGTATTTTGAGAAAAAAAATGTTTGAATAAAACTTTTAAGAGCTTCATGAGCAGTATTAAACAACATTTGATAGTGAACACTGATGTGAGCACTAGGAATAAATTGAGCACTAGGGTTTCGAGCGCTAAGTCAGCGCTAATGAATCTTAAAAGTCTTTACCTTACCGTTTCAGACTCTAGATTTTTTTAACTTCAAGGGTTTGAGACCATTAAACTATAAAAAAAATTGGACTATAACGTTCGCGAGCGGTTAATATCTAGGTACTTCTCTATAAAATGACCGATTTTATTACTGGCCACTTCTGTTCAATATCCTTTCAATTTCAATTTTCCGAGTTTCAATATCTTCTGTTCTAATACGAATTTCAAAATAAAACAAAATACACCTATAGCTACGATGTTCTTATTTCAAAAGCAGTGTTTTATTTGTTTTTCTGTTCCTAAATTTTGTTCATGTGATTGTCTTGAAAATAAAATGGATAAAATGAAAACTCGTGCTATTTTTGAATATGAGTTTCATCGCGGCATCAACGGAAGTCAGACAGCTCACAATATCAATAGTGTGTATGGGCCAAACACCACAAACGACCGCTGTGTGCGTCGATAATTTGAACGCTTCCGTTCTGGAAATTTCTATCTTAAGGATAAACCCCACGGACGACCTACGACTAAGGTTAATTACGATGAATTAAATGCTATAGTGGAAGCAGATCCATCTCAAAATGCAGCTGAGTTAGCAGCACGGCTTGATGTTAGTGATAAATTTGTATAGTGACAATGTGTATAGTCCATGGGCGGCGGTAACACTTACCATCACGTGGGACCGCTTGCCCGTCCTCCCATTTGTCTATAAAAAAATGTTGGTTTGTCTGCGTCAAATCGGCAATAAAGAAGCTCGAAAAGTGGGCACCGTATGAACCGAAAGACCGTCAGCGACAACAACGTGTCAAAGTGTGCATTGTGTTATTGAATAGTCACTAGAATGAAGGAATTTTGAATCTCATCGTGACTTGTGATGCGAAATGGTTCCTGTACGATAACCGCAAACGTTCGTATCAGTGGCTGGATCCAGGAGTTGCAGCCCAGGAATGTCTAAAACGCAAGATAACTAAGAAAAAGCTACTGGTATCAGTTTGATGGTTTTGTGCCGGTATTGTCCACTACAGTTTCTTGCGAGCCGGTCAAACGATTGATGCAGATATGTACCGTAAGGAGCTGCAGACGATGATGGAAAAGCTGGCAACAAAGCAATCAAGTTTGGTCAATCGCTCATCTCCACTTCGTCTTCATGACAATGCCCGCCATCACACTTGTCATACGACAGTTTCAAAACTTCAAGAGCTGGACCTGAAGACTCTCCTCCACCCACCATACTCTCCGTACCTTGCCCCGACTGATTTCCATTTCTTTCGAAATTTGGACAACTTTTTGCAAGGAAATAAATTTGATTCTGAAGTAGCCTTTTACACAAGACTTTTACAGGAGTGACATCAATCAACTGCCCGTGAGGTGGCGAAAGTGAATACGTAATATGTAATATGTATACGTAAATAGGTCAATATGGCTCACATAATAAATATTCTTATAACAAAAAAAAAATCAGTTTCTGATGCAAATCGGTCATTTCATGGGTAAGCATCTAATATTAAGAAAGTTTTCATGTTTTGACGGTTTCAAATTAAAAAAGTTTAACTTTTTAATTTGAAACTACTAAACTGATTTGAAACATATACAAAACTTGATCAACTTCATATTATGTGCCAAATTCCATTTGTAATCGTTTAAGATTTAATGATTTCACTTTTTACAAACTTTGTTCTTATAAGAAAATATCGTAGACTGTACCTATGTATTTTTGACGAAACTAGTTTCTTTTAGCCGTTAACTTTGTAGACAAAAGTTAAATTTTTAGAAACGTCTAGAAAGCATACAATGTTGTACAAGAATGGCGGATTGTTTGTGTGACATAAACCGTATGAACGCATTACAGCCGATCTCTGTACTTAGAATGCCGTACAGTAGTACGACATTCTATGGGCTTCCAAAACTCTTGGGTATTATCCACAGACAAATGAAGCAGAAGTCGCTAAGTTATTTGAATTTTGAAATACGAAATAGAACATAAACTATTATAAACTGACTTTTAAACTGATTTGCTTGGACCTTGATTTTTTTTTAATACAGCCAATTATTATGATTATTATTGTCTGAACTGTCCCACTGCTCAGCAAGGACCTCCTCTCATTTCCCCCAGCACTCTCCCTCAGGTTTTGTATCCTCGACCAGATCATTGCCATCGAAAAAACCAGATCATTGCTGCGGGAAAAGGGGTAGGGGGTTACGGTGTAAGATAACAAAGTGGCTATCACAAGCCCCGAGAAATTACGCCACCTCTAAAAGAATAGACTCGCCAACCCGCTTAGCCAGCGATGCATTTTAGACCATGCATTCTTCACGCTCAAGATAATGTATATGAGAAGGCCCGTATCCAGCAGTGGATGCTAAAAGGGCTGGTTATGAATTTTGTAAAACCTCTGTACTATAATGACCCAGTTTAAAGTTACAATGCTATTTATTGCTAATGTATTTTAATACAAACTCACCGCAAACTTATTGTGTTACAACCGCATTTAGGACGAATTGGAGCGAAAGTTAAATATTCTAATTATAGGAAACCTAGTTAACAACATGGAAACTTAATATTTCGACAAATAAAAAGGGTGTTTCGCCAAGAAGTAAAGATGTCTTGTAGGGGGAGGGCGCACGCTACAATCCCACAGCTACTGGGCGCACTCGACTGGCCACTTTACCTCGTACTCACTAAACACTACTGTAAAGTGTACTGCATTTCCCACGCTATCCTATTCCCCCAATATACTCACGTATTTCGGTAGTGAGTGAGATACGTCAAAGCGCATTCCCACCCCATTGTAATTTTAAAGTTGTAAATTAGTTTCTATCAAACTTGAGCTTTGTCACATCGTAATAAGGTGCATTGTCCTATGGTAGGCGTGAACTCTCTGCGCGGGCGCATGCGCAAAACCGTCATGGCGACGCGAGGAGGGGAGGGGTACTGTCTTTGAGGCCGTCACTCGCTAGAAAAATCTTACAGGCGGCGCTAACCGTTCTGTTATTTATGTAACTAGATAGGTATACATATATAACTAAATATTTATATACTTTCATTCCTGCTGCTTAATATGATCAGAAGCGTAAGAATAGCGTGCCTATGGATATATGAGATAAATCCGCACAGAACCCCTCTGGGGTTCATCTTGTTGAATAAAATTTATTAGAACTCAAAAAGACACTTCATAATGCGATCCCGAAAGTTGTGGAATGAACTGCCAGTCGAATTTTTTTCCACTACGCTACGATATGAGACTCTTCGAGAGAGCTGTAAACAGAATTCTGCAAAGTCGGCAGCGCATCCGAAAACCCCTTGTTGTTTCAGGTGTCCATGGACGGTGGTGACCATTTACCATCATGTGGCCCGCCCTCTCGTCTGCCATCGATTCTATAAAAAGAAAAAATCCACTGGCGACACTACCCACCTACGTTAACGGAGAAGTGTGCACGCTGCATTCCCACAGCCGCTGGGCGCATTCGACTGGCCATGTTACCCCTCTCTCACAAAAGACTGCTTTGAAATTTACTACATTTCCCGTATTGTATCGTATCGTATTTCCCCAATGTACTTGTGTTTCAGTAGTGACTAGTGAGTGAGATGTGCCAGAGCCCATTCCCATCCCATCCTATCCCTCCCCATTTTCCCAATTCATTCCTTAATCTGGAAATGTAGGCAGCGCATCCGGAGGCGCGCCAACGTTTCCCATTCTGGACTGATGTTGGCATGTATCGCGGATGTCTATGGACGACAGTATCCACTTACTATCAGGTGGACTGTATGCTAGTCTATTGCCTTTTTCTATAAAAAATTAAAACCCAGGTGGCAGTGGCAGTCTTTATATAAAATAATAAAATCTCTGCTCATCTATCTTATCTGTGATCGGGCTTGTGTATATAGACTCAAACAATGGACATAAATTAAATAAATTAATTAAATTAAAACATAAATTCAGATTTGAATCATTCAGATGCATATGTGTTGTATGTGAACTTTAAGGGAATTCGCATTCCTGATAATTGAAAAATACATTTTAAAACACTTTTGTATTAAGCTGTTATTTTACTATATAAGACGCTAACAATTGTGTGAATGTTATAGATATACATATTCTATGCCACTCTATGTATGTCATAGACATACATATTCTATGCCACTTAGCGAAATCAGGGTGGGTCATTGGTTGTCTGTAATATGAACATTTTTTGCGTAAAGTGGGAACTAATGTATGGATTATATTCACATATATAATGTGTATTGACATATACTAATGTAGTCACATATAACGGGAAATACCAATATCAAAGAAAGAATTTTGAAAAATATCAAAGCTTTATACCGCCTGGAATCCATCAATCGTATACAAACAATAGCGAACAATCGGAATTTCGATTGTATTGAGTACTCGATCGAAATTGCATTAAGATCGAGTCGAAAGCATCGCACTACATTAACGCATCGCGCGTTGATAACGCATAAATCAATGAGGCCTCAATGCATTCGTGTAGGGTGACCATTAGGTTGTCCCGTGACATAACAGGGGATATTTTTTTGCGAAATCAGATGCACCTACGCATACCCTCTATTTTTTTCCATTTGGTCCTAATTATAATAATCGATTATAAAATATCATTGCCTTAGGATAACGAAAATAAATGCCGATTTGATGTCAAACTTACAACCTCATTATTTGTACTGAGATACTATGGATTGACTTAAGAATTTGTGTAGTTTTGAAAAATAAAACAAATTGGTCTAAATTGTACATTTATTATTATTTTACATTTAAAAAATCAATTATTCAGCATATTTTCTTTTTAATGTTTCTTTTTTAGAGTAAGGATAGATCTTTCTCTGCTCCAGTACACAACGTAACAAAAATTATTTTTGTTCCTCCAACGTAATAAAACCACGAAAGTCTTGCATCAACATTACAGCCCTTCCGGCTGTCTCGTTTACTGCTCTAATGGTTGACACAGTACCTTTTATTATTGTTTATACAATATAAAATATATATATTTAATTTCAAATTCAGATTTGAATCATTCAGATGCATATGTGTTGTATGTGAACGTTAAGGTAATTCGCATTCCTGATAATTGAAAAATACATTTTAAAACACTTTTGTATTAAGCTGTTTACTATATATAAGACTATATAAGACTATATAAGACTATATAATTCTACTATATAAGACGCTAACAATTGTGTGAATGTTACCTAATTAAACCATCTTAGAAATTAGTAAAAAACTAAAAAAATCATGGTCACCCCAGTAGTCTAGCGCCACTGCAATCGTATCGGGGTCGACTTTGATGCGCGCGCTCCTCCAGAAGCGCCATTTATTTCGTTTCCATGCGCAAACGGACGGTTCAACGACCTCAGCGCATATGCTACAAGTGTACCCGTTTATTCAATGCTGAATTATTTATTGCAACTTTAATATCTCACACTGCAAGTGTGGGATAGTAAGAGGAAAATCATAATTTATATGCCGTCTCTATAGTTTTGTTAATAAACTAAAAATAGACTGTGGATGTAATTTTATTTAAGCGTTGAGTTAAATTTTAGAGGTAATAATTTTATTTATAATGATAATGTAATTGAAATTATATGTTGAGTAGAGCACAGAGCAGAAATACTCGCGTTTGTTTACATTAATTGTAACCTTTTAATTTTTCCTGCAATTTAGACGTGATATTGAAAATTATAGATTGAAAATGTAAGCTAGCCGCCTATTGAGTATGTTGTTAATAAGCTGCAAAGAGTTTCTATTTTTTAGAAAGCCAGTGCTCTAGTTATGTTAAAGATTTGTGGATGTCACTATAGTGCACCTTATTCTTCAAATTACAAGAATTTAAGGATTAGTCATTACTAATTACTGTATGTCTGTATTACTATTACTAACTGTATTACTATTACTAATGTTATATATGTTATATTTATAATTACTCTATTACTATTACTAATGTTATATATGTTATATTTATAATTACTCTATTACTATTACTAATGTCATTACTATACTAGTCATTACTGCCAAAAAATGGATTTGTAATCAGAAAATCGTAGGTTACAGGTTGCAAAATTTACTTACTAATTCATGATTTCTTTTCCAATATTATATATATTTTTAATATTACATAGTCATTTTTTCACCTATATCCGTCAAAATTGTCTTTTAAAATGTTGTATAGATACTTAAAGACTGTATTGTTAGTTCAAAATATTAACTAATTTGCTTTAAGGATTAAATAAAGAAAATACAATTAGAGTGATCTCGAGCTCCCGCTGATCTCGAGATCGGAGAACCCATGAAACCATGTTTCCTCACAAATTTGGGCTGAAATATTCTTACGGATGTTTAACGGAAAAACGTTTAATAAAGAATCTCCCATCAATCTATGCTCTCAATTGATCATCCGACCCAAATTGAATGAATTGCTCGGTCCACTTGTCGCTAATTGGTTCCTAAACAACACAGCCTGATGGTACACGCACGTTATTGGTTGATTGATTGGTCAGTATAACCGAAATGTTGATACTCATCTCGAGGGGTTCCAAATTGACACTTATGTTAAATGTTTACAATCTAATGTTTACTTATCTAATGTTTTACAAATACAAACAAAAACTTATTTTTATGTTTTGTGTGCGCAATTACCGTTGCAACTCGTGATACCTAGTTTCCATTTTTGTAAATACACATGCTTTAAATCTATATGTTTTATCTGTATACAATACCGTACTGTCAGCTCTCCACTGTTGGATATAAGCCCCTCCCGAGGCTCGCCGCTAAATACGATCTTCAGCTCTTTTCATTTAGCTACTACAGGCAACTTTCTTCAAGTCGTCACTCCACCTGCCCTGAGAATGTCCTTCCTATCGAAGTTTCATTTCTTTAAATACAAATGTTTGTATGTTTCTTTGTGTCACTCTGTGCCCATAACACAATTATTGCGTTTGTATAAAAAAATATGTATATATAGGGTAAATAAAAAATCGACGTAAATAAGAAGATTGAGTCAAGTATGTTGTAATCAATCTTGTCAACTGTCGAAACCGGACACTGACTACTAATTAAGTTCAATTTAACTTATCATCTGTAATTATTTTGTGGTTTTTCTATATGTATAATTGATAAATGTTAAGAGGTTTCTGAGTCTATCAATTAGACTTTTGTACACAGGCCGATTCTCATTTATATACACTCTAGATTTTGATTTTACACTACAGACGGGCGTCGTCGCATAGGACAGTTAGCAAAGAGTCTCAGCGCGGATACTGATATGTGTCGTATTTCGTCTTATGCCTTGAAACATAACATAAATGTTGTGTTTGGCATGGGGTCACGGGGGGGGGGGGGGGGGGGGTAAATCTTTTCTACTGACGACTGTCAACTGTCAATCTATTTGTATGAATATGCTATGTGACCATGCAGTGTATTATTAATATTATAGTTTTTTTTGTACAGTCCACCTGATGGTAGGGGGATACTGTCGTCCTTAGACATCCGCGATACATGCCAACATCAGTCCAGAATGACAAACGTTGGCACGCTCCCGGATGTGCTGCCTAAGGAATGGATTGGGAGAAGGGGTTGAAAAAATGGGGACGGATAGGATGGTATGGGTATACCGAAACACGTACGTACATTGGGGAAATATGATAAAGTAGGAAATGCAATACATTTCAAGGTAGTCTTCTGCGAGTGAGGAGTAACGTAGCCAGTCACTCAACGACAGTGGGAATGCAGCGTGCACCCTCCCGTTACAAAATAGTGTATCTCAATATATCTATGGCACCATATTATATGAAGGAGCACAGGTCAAATTATACCTATTTTAAATTGTCAGTAACGCGTTCCGATTGGCCGCGTGTAGTGCCGTCCAGCACTACCCCATGTCTGCCCGTGAGTGTCGTAAACACCGACCAAGAGATAACAAAGTCGCTACCACAAGCCCCGAGGAACTGCACCAGCTCTAATAGGATCCGCCAACCCGCTTCACCTGCGTGGTGTTTTAAGGTCATACATCCCTCATGCACAAGTCAATGTGACTGATGTGACCCGTATCCTGTAGGGGAAAATAAAATCATTCTGGTTATACCTGTTACCGATTGTACTTACGATACATAGCACCCAAACATTTTAATGTTACGAATAAGTACTCAGTGACAAAACAAATACACAAATAAATTGTGGGAGTTGTTTTTAAACGAAATCCTCGAAAACTACCTTTATTTAATAAATTAACGAGTCTTAAAATCGACAATGCTACACAGCCTCTAATTAGTGTTAATACGTTTTCGTCTCTATTAACTTGTAAAACAAGTTAATTTGTTGTGTTTCGGAAAATCACGTTTATCAGGTGAGGTCATTGTTGTCTGGAGTACTTAATGAGTCGGCTTTCTCATTGCGGCGGGAATCTCGGGGATAATTACTTTGTGGATGTTTTCAAATGTCAATAACATCGTGAATTTTAATGCCATCAGTTCATTAATTATATTTTAGTAAATAATATGGCCGTCTTTAGAATATCACCTCTCTCATTTCTTCTCGTGGGTGTCATAAAGGGTGACTAAGGGTGTAACAAAGCGGCTACCACAAGCCCAAACCGTACCACCTCTAATGGAGTGGACTCGCCAACCCGCTTGGCCTTATATTCCTCACGCACAAGACATTGTCCATGAGGATGCCCATGTCCAACAGTGAATGCTAAAATAGCTGGTTTACGGTACGGTAATGTAGTAGTCATAAAAGTTATAGATACAATCTATTTATCACCGCAACAAAATCAACCATTTATCATACAAAAATTCAATCTGAACAGAATAAGCCATTACTTAATGAACAGCTGTGTTAAATTTTACTCCATACTATTAATTAATATGTTTTTAATCATTTTAATTAATCGCTGACATAAATCATTAAATAATCTTTCTTTGTTTCAAATAACGTGACACGCCCGAAAAGTTATAATTTGAAGGGACGAGCCCCATACAACAATAATAATTAACGGACGTTCTGATTTATTTCGGTGCATAATTTTCGTTATAGCATATGCACCCTACTGTGACGCAGTCATATCATTTAATTTAGTAGGGCAGCAAAGAGAATTTTAAATTATCGGACTAACATATTTTTAGATGTCAGTATACATATTTTTCTATAATAAAATTGTATGAATTGTGTCCTAGCATAACTTTCTTAAATATTCCCATGGCCTGGTAGTAAAATTTTATTGTTGGTGAATTGAATATTCAATCTATGCACATGAAATGAAAGTGGAATAATAAAATGAATGAACATTTAAAATAAAAAGGGCTTGCAAAATCTGTGTGTAATCTTTGTCTTTTATTTTAAATCTGTTTTTTTTCCTAAGATTCTTATTCAATTAATAAAGACTTAAAAAAAGAGTTTTGTGCAAAAAAGAGACTAACAAATTTTAAGTCAACGAACTCCGAATCATGAATTGAATTCGTGGTTTCAGGTTTCTGGAATGGTTCTAATGAAATCTATACAATATATACTGAATATAATAAAATTTCTGGAAAAATTGGAGGGCGATTTTCTTTACAGATCAATATGAAATTTGGCATTAAAATTTGGTGTAGGTCAATTAAGTTCGTAGATAGATCATATAGATACAGTTGTTGCAAAATTACGACGTTATAAACTTTCAAATTTCCAAAAAATAATATTTTAGGCCAATAAAATGATAGGACTTACGAAGTTTTACGACTTATATTTAAACAATTAATTTTTCTAAAATTTACGAAAAATAAGAAATCTGCTTTTGTTACTGATTCGTGCCATCAGCCTTATTTTCTTCATTGCAATATTCATCCCTTTTTCTTTATAAACATAAAACAATATAGTTTTTCTAAGTCATCTGGAAATAACATGTAAATTGCTGCACATTTTATGATGCGTAAAATCGTGGAAGCCATAAAAAGCAAAGACAATAAAATTATGGACACACTACATGTCTATATGGACACGAAGCGCTCTACCGTGACGAAACGACACGAAAATTGTTGGTTCTATGAAGGTAAAGTGCCTCTGCGGTTTTCCTACAAAGATGCACCGTGTCAAATTTTAACGGCTTATTACGAGAGAATACTAGGTCTAGTGTGTCATTGTAAAAGGCGGGAAAAAGTAGTATTTTAAGTTTTATTTTTTCATGGAAACAGTAAACAGGCATTACTTTCTAGTGATGTCGCTTTATTATTATTGCACCCGCTGGCTGACGTTGTTACATAGAGGACAAATTTTATTAGTATTTTTTTATTATTACTATTTTAATAATCTTTGCCAATGGCTGTAGGTACTTACGTGGAATTAGAAAAAGGAACTGCTTGTCAGTCCTCTGGTGACGTGGCTAAATGATATCTGTTTTATTTACAATCAGGCCAGCAGTCACTACCTTAAATGTACAGCATTTTCCACTATATCATATTCCCCAATGTACGTACGTTTTTTTTTATGGACTAAGGCGACAACCGAGCATACAGTTCAACTGATGGTAAGTGGATGCTGTCGCTCATAGACATACGTGTTTCGGTAGTGAGTGAAATATGTCAGAGCCCATTCCCATCCCATCCCATCCTATCCTACCCCTTCTCATTTCCCCAACCCTTTCTTCAAATCAATTTTTACATCAACAAAAGTAGGCATCAATATTGGGGGCATGCCAATGTTGTTCTGGAGTGATGTTGGCATGTACCGCCAGTGTCCATGGACGACAGTATCCACTTACCACCAGGTGGACTGTACGCTCGTTTGTCACCTTATTTCTATAAAAAAAAAGTCAGCACTCAATACCAAAACACGTGCGTATTGTAATTGGGTAATAGGATAAAGTGGGACATACAGTACATTTTGCGGTAGTCTTCTGTGAAAGAGGGGTAACTTGGTCTATCGGTCTACGAGCAGAAATACTGAAAGTGGCAGCAAATTTAAAAGTGGGTTAGGTTTGAGTTCTTTGGTGACTATAAAGATAAGATTCTTGGTCATTTACAGTTATTTATTTCAGTTATTAAAAAATGGTTTGTTTTTACTGATCATGATTTGCTGCTCGATTAAATACAATCCTTCTTAAATAACGATTTTATTATGCTTTCGATGGATTTGTGACAAATTTCCGTGATAGGTGGGTACACCACGTGTGTGCTACCCTTTATTTTTAAATATCACGCACATGACATGGTTTGTGAGCACTAAACCTTTGAAAGGTTTACGTGTACAATCAGTAACGTAAATATCTCCGGAATAGGTACGAGTACATTACCCACGAGAAAAGATACATCTATATCTATACTAATATAGTAATAAAGAGGTAAAATTGTGTGTTTGTGGGTATGTTGGCGGTAATTTCTAGAATTACTGAACCGATTTCAAAAAATTTTTTACAAATACGAAGCTACATTATCCATGTCTAATATAGGCTTGTCACTTATAAACCGAAGCGAAGCGAGGGCGGGTCGCTAGTGGTGAATATAGGTCTGAATAGATTCCAATCTCTATTTAACAAGATTCCAAACGATAAATTATTAATTCAATCTGTTCAAAACTGATTTCTCCATTGAAATATCGAATTCGTACCGAAGGAATGAATATCACCAATTAATATGTATCTAATGAATCAACCAGATTGATTCATGCATGACACAATTCTTGGACAATTGCTTATTATTTAAAAGAAGAAAGATTATCTTTTGTGCTAGGGGGCCAGAACTGTTTGTTATGCTTGAGATTGTTTTATTAGAAAACATAAACCTATTATTATGTAAAGAGATCCTACAAATAGAGACTTTTAAATATTTTTAGAATTTTAAAAATCTCTTGCTCTGTTATTATCACAAAAAAAAAACATAGTTTCTCTTAGTTCATTAAGAGGATTGTATAATAATTTCGTGTTTGTAGGATTCTCAGACTGTATAACGTCTATATTTCTATATTTATTTATTTAACACTTTATTGCACAAAGTAAAATAAGAGCAGACAAGGGCACAAAGGGCAGACGGAGTTTAATTTCCAACCACTATGAATACATAAGTCTAAGCAAAATTCGGCTCTAACGCCTAATAAATAATCATATTCAATAATGGATCTTGATTATTGACTGTAATTCTTGGGCTTAGAATTAATCCGAACAGTCCTCTAACAGTACCTTATAATAATTAATATAATAATATAATAATTAATAGTACAAGTAACAGTACTCTGAACAGTCCGCTGTCGCGTTTCCCCAGTGGGAGTACGACTTGTACTACAAAGGAAAGAGGCAATATTTGTTTCAATAGCTTGTTATATTTAGTTAGTTAAACCTAATACAAAAATTTAAGATCAATTTATAAAAATAGTTCGGAAAATAAAGTCTGTAAAATAGCGTCTGTTTTCAAATTCACGAAACACCAAAAAACTCACGGTCAAGCTGCAGGAGAGGCGGCGCCTAGTGGGGCGCACGCCCAGAGTGATGATGAGCGGCACTACCGCCAGCCGGAAACAGCGGTCAGACGGGCGATGGAGACCAGGCGCAACAGGCGGCGCCCAACAAGAGCACCAGCGCCCAAAGAGCATCGGACCAGAGCTCCGGCGGCCGGCGAGAGTAGCGGCCAGATGTTTTGTCCAGGACAGTTGAGTCCCGGGACAGGCGTGTGACTTTCTCGAAACGTCTTCCCCAGATCGCTCCCAAAACAAACACTCGTCTATAGATTTTCCTCTTTTGTTAGTTGTCAGAATTTTTAAATTTTGATATTTTCCTTTACTCGAGCAGTCTCCAGCCAGTGCTATTTATTTCATGAAGATGGGTAATGTGTCACAGAATATAGAGATATAAAATAAAATTTTTTTTTTTTAAAAAAGTGAGCTATTGCAACAAATATTACATTTCGCCATTAACACGGAAACTAACACGTTTGCAATGTGACAAAGCATAGATTTCATTTTACAATCACTCGGACTAAGTCTAAAAAAAGAAAGTGCTAAGAAACGTGTATGTACTTATCCGGCGTTAAGAGCTTTTCGACCAATCAGAATAGACGTCTCTTAGTTATAAAAAGTGCGTTAATTTTTGTGGTAAGGGAGTTGGAATTTAAATATTGTTGCTGCTGACTGTACTGTATCTGTATAATATAGAATGCTTTCTATAGATGTTACACAGAGATAATTACACTACAGGGTGTTTTAGATGTTACTTTATGAGTTTACACGCTCAGTGGACTGAATCATTATAGGGCGTTCTATTGTTTGTTATTGCTTTTATTCCAATGTTAAATCCAAACGGAATAATTTTTGAATGGGATATGTAAGTAGCTTTGTAAACATTAGATTCGTTCGCCTAAATTCGCATTTTTTCTTATTCTTTGTCAGCCCGTGTCCACTGTTATATATAGTCCTGTCCCAAGGTGTGCCAAAATGCTGTTTCATTTACTTTTCCTAACCAGCCGCCATCTACCCGCTGTCCTCTTCCGACTATCGGTCCATCTAGCTGGGGGACAACCCACACTTATTAATTTGGTTTTAGTAATTAATAACTGTTACTTTATCCACAAAATAATTTATACATATAACACAAGCAAATTTTATCCACCATTCAGGACTGGATTGTGATTTGAAAGTTCTTCTTAATTGCCTAACCTCCCGTCTTTGCCATCCAGTGGGATACCATAGGTTAATATCATTAAAACCAGTTAGTTGTTAGTCGAATGATAGAACTGTTTAAAATTACTGTAAGCGGCCCTTTTGTCGCCCAGTGCTGGAGTTGGGCCTACTCAGGCATATTGTCTTGTACACGAGGGATGTGTAGCCTCAAAACGGTACGCTGGTGAAGCGGATTAGCGAGTCCATTCTTTTAGAGGCGGGTCTAGTTCCTCACGGCTTGAGACAGCCGTATTGTTATCCCTTAGTCGCGTTTCATGATGTCCACGAGAAGATATTCGGTGATGTTATTCTAAATACGGTCGATTTTTGCTTTGTATACCTATATATATATATATATAAGGCGGCAGACGAATATACAGTCTATCCGACATCGACAACATCAGTCCAGTTCTGTGAGAGAGCGGTAACGTGGTCAGTGCACTCTCCCCCTACCAAACCCGCTTGTGTTTTAAATCTAAAATATGACTATACATTATAATTTTATTTAAATAAATGTGTAAGAGAAATGTATTCTCTGTAAGCGACTGGTGTCTGAGATATAAAGTTTTTTAAATTGCAAAGATTATTGTCTATTTTTTTATATGTTTAATAACTGCCTGCGAATTTTCAATAACTTTTTTATAAAGTAACAACATCAATCCTATATTCGGAAGCCGACATTACAAGATAGCCGAAACGAGTCTTCACAAGAAAGCCTGTCAAAAGCCTACCAATCGCTTTAACCACTAGCTATCACTCATGTTCTCCGTAACTTGGCACACGGGTACTTAGTCAATAAAATTAGTGTTATAACCTATAATTTATTTAATTACAACTGCCATAACTATTACCATATCGATGCAAATGTCTTAATGCATAACCTACAAGGCATACTTTTTAATAACAAGCGATTACGACCCTTACTTCCTTGACATAAAGACTTGTTTGATATTTTAGAGATAGCGCATCACCGCGACTTATAAGGCGCACCATTAAAGCCGCGATAAAAATCGAAGCTCGGAGAAAAACAAACATGGGGTGTGGCCGATTTTAACGCGCGGTTTAATTATGGGGATCTTTATTTTTATCGAGTACCGTTTTTTGGATGGCTCCGTAGATTGGCGGGAAGAATTATTTGACCTTTAAGCTGAGGCTACACTATACGGCGAATTGCGAGGTGAAATGATCAAACCAAAACAATTTTATTTTTTCCGGGTTTGGAGGACGCTTGTCCTCCGGGGCTACGGGTTAACATCGTAAATCTCCGGGCGGTACGGCGCGGCTGTGACGTTGAACATTAAAAAATCTCATAAAAAAATAGGCATATGATTTTTAAACCGGCCTTAGTAAACATTACATAATATCCACTAAAATATATTACTTTAAAGATTATTGCTGTAACAAATGCAAAGATACAATTTAAAGCGTCGCTGTGTGTATCAAAAACAGTATAAGTTTATCTTGTGGTAATTTTATTTGTAATTTAATACTAAATAAAGTATTAAATTAAAAATGTACTAAAGTAAAATAAAGTAAAACTAAAGTAAAAATGTACTAAAAAACTAAAGTACCCGTTTCGTTTTTGTCGCATTTTTTATAATCTCCGAGTTTAGAGCATTCTGAGGTGGCAGCCCTAATTATGAGCGATATTTGAATTATTATCAGGGAAAATGTGTACGAAGCGGTTACACGATTAATTTAATAATAAACGAATACATATTATTAATTTATTATAAAAGTAATCTATGATATATTTTTTAAATTTGCTTTGATTATCTTGTATCAACTTCAATTTACCTGATTCTATTGCACTTAGGTGAATATTAATTGTAATTTCTCCCTAGACAGTCAAATTGTATGTTACTTAACATATTATGAAGCAAAAATTAATCATAAAAACTATCCAATACTATCCCCACGAGTCACGTGACTTATGGCCCTGTATGAAAGAAACGCACGTACTAATCGCAGTGACCATTACCACATACCATTACGGAACCCATTAGGACACGGGCTAATGTAAGTAGACGAATAAAATAAAAATACTTACAAGTTATGTGATATGCAGTAGCAGACGTGTCATTTCGAAGTACAGGCATGGGCGGAAGTGCTTTGTAGCTGGGTTTTACCACAGTGAATTAATATGAGCTGGACGCCACATTGTGCTCAAAATGAAAATATAGCTAATTTCGTTATCAACTGTAATGTCACGTTCGACATGTAAGAATTTACGAATTTTCAAAAAAGTTGTATTTACGGTGGCCATTGTCAAAATTGGTTTTAAGACAGACACCATCCTATATCTTATGTATTCTATTAAATATACTTGTAGAAGTATTTTCTAGCAATTTGTAGAAATAATACATCCATAGCATAAAAACGTTTGCGTTCACGGTCGTATAGTAAAAAAAATCTGTAAATTAAAATTAATTGCAAAAATATGTCAGATTTAAAAATAAAAAGACGTAGGTTTTGTTTCCCAGACATGGAGACATTAGTAAAATTTAAAAATATCATTTTTTATTGTCATAGCTTAAAAAAACAGATACTAGAACATAAAAGTTCTGGTAGTCTTCTGTTGAATCAACTTAATGATAAACTTGACTTGTTTTTATAAACATAATATTAAAATGAGTCGAAATAATTGACGTCGACTTAGCAATCTGTTCTTGACTAGGTATCTCTTTTTAATGAAAAATAATATTAATACTTCTGTTCACAAGTGTACACAATCAGTTTAAAAGCCTAACCCGGTCGTGATTAGGGTACAAGCAGGCGGAGCGAGGGGGAATGATCATTAACCATCCTTGTCATTACTACATGTGACGTGAAAATGACCATGTCATGTCAAACAAGCGATGGACTGACCACATTCTTAATTTTGTAGTAATGACTAGTACTCGTATATCATAGTTAGATATCAGTCAATAACGTCGCACTGTAGGGCACAGGCCTCCCCTAGTAAATGACTGGGATGTTTCTGGCCATAATCCACCAGGCGGACACAGTACGGATTGGTGGATAGACATACTCCAGATTTTTTATTTCTCTAGCATGTGGGAGGGTTGTTTCTCCTCAGCGCTAAGCTAGTGTCAATTTTTTTTAAAGTCCGTAGTAACTCAGAGGTGCGGGCCGAGGGTTTGAACTGACGACCACACGGATGTAAGTCGAATATAGTATATAATCAACCATATTAAACCATGGAGAGACTTGACATACTAACCTGTCTCTCCACAGCTAGATATTGTCCTCTCCCAAAGTTCGTCACTACACATGACCTTCATTCAGCTATTGTCATGCCGCCACTACCGCTATTTTTTTCAAGAAAGTTACTTAATCGATTTTAATATTTAATGCCCTAAAACTTTACCGGATAAATACAACAGCAGCGAATGCTTTCAGTGCTTTCACACAATGAGTAGGCCATATTTGTCCTATGACTGATAGGGTAGACGAGTCCTTGAATGGAGACTACATGCCGAGAAGCGCAGTGTGGTACGCCCTTCAGTCGAGTAAAACCAAGATTTGAAGAAGTTCGCCGGTGGCAGCTGCATGAGAAAAGTAGAAATTCATGGTGGGTGGTGTCTAGTCTCGAGAGAGGCCTATATCCAGCAGTGAAGAGATATAGATTGATGGCTTGGTATGGTACGATATATATGTGTAAATACACTCCATAGCGACCAAAAAACATTACGAAATCTGTAAAATTACACAATATATTTGATCGCCTCTAGAGGATCTCTCACCGTCTTCTCGTAATTCTTAATAGACAAAGAAAGAAAAATGCATTTAACACAGTTCGGAATGAACAAGATCTAATGTTGAAGCAATTGGTTTAGTTCTGACAGCATGATTCTCAATCAAGTGAAACAGATCAGACGCCTATTTGCTCTGTCAGACCTTTTACGTTAAAACTTCAAAAACAATTAGACGCAATGTCTTGTAAAACTCCCCAACCCTCTCATTACTCAAACTGAAAACCGCTTGGTAATAATTAAAAGTAATGACCGCTTTCACTTAGGCATTAATTATGCCTGTCAGAAATATGTTTCGCGTTGGGTTGAAAATCGCGCTCGACGGCCGGAGCCGTCGTATATCTGGGGAGAGAGCCGGTGACACGCCCAGGTAACGTGTCCACTATCATACGATAATGTCGAAAACCACCGTGGTCACGAGCTGACATACTCGACACGAAAGATTTCTTGAAGAATTATTATACTTTTGAAACATTAATTATATTATTCATATAACAATATTAATATAGTGGCTTTCTCGGCCGGTGTCCATATTAATTGAATCTTCCGGGCTACTTGGCCGAGGTCTTCTGGGATCTCTTCTCTTTTTTCCAAATCTCTTTTGGAAAAAAGAGAAGAGATTCCCGAAGACCTCGGCCAAGTAGCCCGGAAGATTCAATTAATATTAATATAATACTTAAATATTAAAATTATAAACATAATTATACTAAAGACTATATACAAGAACAATTTAAAATTTATTGCTAAAACTTAAATATGCTACATTTTCAGTATGTAGGTTAAAAAAAAACCTACATATTGAAAACGTTGTACAAATTTGTTGGCAAGGTACCTCCTTATGGATAAATGGCTACACATTCTCGATTTCTAAATAAAAATAATGTCACAAAAATAGTGCCCTGCTCAACTTAAACTCAACTTAACTTAAATTTTAACGTTTTTGAGTCGTATTGTTCGATTCAATTCATAAGAACCTTAAGAATTTTTATATCTATTTTCGTTTCGTTGTGATATCGGGTTTGTGGGATTTGTGATTTGAGAAAAAAGTCAATTTGCAAATGGTCCGTCCGTATAAAAAAATGTTTGCAGAATTTTTCTTCAAACGACGTTTCCCTATACGTACTGCGTTTTAAGCCGAGTATGGAAACGCGATATTTTCAGCTAAAAGACGCATCCATCACTCGCGCCTTTTTCGCCGTTAAAAATTGAATACTGGACTGGGGCAAAGATAAATGTAGCGGGTACAAATTAAGTTATTTACGGACGATTTTTCTTACTTGACAATATTGATTTCATTTTCATAATGCCCAAAGGCTCTTCGGCGTCGTCGGTACACGCATTTTGATTATAATTTATTTTTCGGAGATTTCACGTCACCATACCATATTATCTGTTTCTCTATTTCAACTAGGTATACTGTAAATAATCTCTTACTATTAGGTTTATGGAGGTTATGATTTAGATGTGTTTAATAATGACGTCAGCGTATATAAACTACAATTGTCCTCCATACATGTTGGTTGATCACACGAATTTATATAAAAGTATCTAGACATTTTAATTGGACCCGAGGGAGACGACTGACGGGTATAGTACGCACGGTGACATTCTACTACAAATAGGTTGACCAATCATTTCATGAACCTGTAGGGAGACAATGTATCCCTACAGGTTCATGAAAGTGATCCTTCATAAATACGACAATTTTAAAATACTTTGTAAATCTTGTTGCAGCCAACAACGTGGATCACCAGCGTCGGCAGGTGGACCAGAAGTCGAAGCAGTGGTTCGGAGCTACCCTTTCCAGCACCGGTATTAACGGACCTATAGTGGTAAGTGCATTGGATATCAACAATGGTTTTGAAACTGGATAACAGTGGCAGCATGCAGATATCTGTGTTTTTAACAAACTGGAAAATGTGAGGAACGATAATAACCCTGGGGATAGCCTGAGGTTTACCAACGTCAGGGTACGTTAAACGTAGATAAAAGTGGTTAAATAACCATTCAATTACTTTTAGTTTTAGTAACAGCTACTAGCGCGAGATACTAACTAAGACATTGGTTAATAACTTGGCGAATCTTTTTTAGATAGATAGTTAAAACCTTTATTAGGTACATACCAAAACCAAATAGTAACAAACATTGTAAAGATATGAAATGCACAAAAGTGTACCTACTTATCGCTTAAAAGCGATCTCTGCCAGACAACCTTGCAGCCAGCCCTTTCAGTATCCACCGCTGGATATGGGTCTCCTCATATACATTGACTCATGTATAAGGAATGTAAGGGTTTAAACGGCACGCTGCGTGGCTGCGTGCTGGCTAAGCGGATTGGCGAGTCCACTCTTTAACAGTTCTTCAGGGCTTGTGGTAGCCGTTTTGTAACCCTTAGTCGCCTTTTACGACACCCACGGTTGGAGATGAGCTGGTGTTGTTCTATAGTCGGCCGTCACCAAACGATACCAGATAACCTTTGATATTTGTGAGGAGATATTTTGAAAATTAGAATTCTCGCCCTAAAAGCTATATTCAGTAGCTCAGGTCATGGAGTTATGCACAATTCTGGAGAAATATTCACACGTCTAAAGATAGGTGACAAAATAAGTAGGTACTTAGTACAGTGTTGGTGTGGCCTCCACAAGTCGTTGTAACAGTGACCTATAAAGTTTACGGGGACGTCTTGGCACACCCTTCCTGCTACACCCATCTGCAATCGCGAACTGATTATACACAATGGTTAACCATTTGATTTTATTGGACAATGTTTTGAATCATTTTTTTATCGATAGTGACTTTTTTGACTATTGATAGCGATTCATAGTGATAGTGACTTTTTCAATGATGACAGCTATTAGGATTATAGGGAACAGCTTGTGCATAATATGCTATGACGTGAACAATATGTTATGGCGTGACCAGAGAACAAGTCTAGTATCGCACTGAATAAGGAAACATTTTTTAAATAAGTTCTTTATTGTTTGGAAAAATAAAGCATATATGTATATCTATCTATACTAGTCTATACTAATATAATAAAGAGGTAAAATTGTGTGTTTGTAGGTATGTTGGGGTAATCTCTGGAACTACTGAACCGATTTCAAAAATTCTTTCACTAATGGGAAGCTACATTATCCGTGTCTAATATAGGCTATATTTTATTTTGAAATTTTGAAAACAAACTTATAAACCGAAGCGAAGCGAGGGCGGGTCGCTCGTATATTATATAAAGCACAATATCTGTTTGTCTGTCTTCTGAAATACGGACTGCGTTTTATGGTTTTTCTTTTTAATCTTTTGTGGCATATTACTTATGGAAATTCAGTTAAATTTAGTATAAATTCGGTCAAGTGCTACCTATCAAGCTCCTATGACCTTCAATTCTTATCTTTTGTATCAGAGGCTCTGTTGATTCAAGCCGCGCTGACTGATTAATTTAAAAAATATACAAAGTTATGTAAAACTAAAAATTAACGAAATTACACTAGGTGATTACTGACCGTTGGTAATAAGTTTTAAACAAAATAAACTACACAAGCTGATTAAATACAAGCCGATCTCAAAGAGAAACAGAATTTAATTTAACGAAGTTATCGTTAAACATTCGACCCATCTTTCAGCAAACAATGTCACACCATTCATTAATATCCGTCCCCAAGAATCGTCAAAGGTTGACATTTCAAGGAACTAGGTCAGCCTTCACCTCGTCATCGCTATGGGGTACCACCATTAGGTCAGTGGGACTTTACGACTGTAGACAGATGGATTAAGCTATCTGTGCCATGGGTAATGGGGTTGAGGGTGTAAAGCTTTATTGAGGCGCGGCTATGGCAGTGTTACCATGAGGTTTTCTTTAGTTTAGTCATGAAGTTTCTTTATCACAAACATACATTATTAATAACATAAGTTATTTTTGCATTTCATTGCACCTCTCAATGTGCTTGTTACATAAATCACATTGACTGTTACATAATCTGTTTACATAAATAAAGGCTAATCGCGAATACCTCTAGGCATCAAGCACGCCTGTTGTACGATAATGTGTAATAAATAATAATAAAACAATTTAAATAAATAAATATATATTTCGATTTTATAAGTTACTGGACATTGTAACGGTTAATTTTACGTCACTTTTAAAAATTAGATTAATATTTATTTAGATTAAATTAATATCTAATTAATCTAAATTGACCTTTACCATTAACGCTGGGTTCTAAAACGTAAAAAAAAATGCTTTTTGACAATCTATACATACTTCTTCTCTCTCTGTATTATGAAGATAGAAGAAGATGCACCAAAATATAAATAAAAAGCAGAACAAATGTAGGTTTTTTTTCTTTTTTTGCAACGGAATTAGAGCCTGTCGCAATAACGACCATATAAATAAAAGTTGTATCTATATTTTTTGGTATTATGTTTTATGCCTTTGGATACTAGTCCTTTTGAGAAATAGAATGTACCTATATAATAGATAAGTGCTGCAATCATAATTTTGCCCCTTTTTATTAAATCTGAAATGTATACAATGACAAGACAAGACAATACAGTATAAGACCTAGCTACCTCGCAGTTTTTTTTACAACATAATTATGAATGCACAAGCAATCGGTGTTAAATTAATTTAGCATTGATTACACGCGACTTTTACTCGTGTATCAACGATCACGTTACTTTTTGCGCGCCATTTTTGAACTCCGCCGAACGCGTTCGAAGAAGCGTTCTCGACGCGTTCAGAAACTGCACTTTTTACCCGATCTGTTTAAGGAGTTGGAATTTTTATTTCGGAATGCCGAATTAGTGCAAAAAGTCGTCTCTCCCAGGCTGTTGTTGAAGCAATTTGTTTAGGTATTTTTGTTCCATTTGCACTGCCGAGTACTGGGATGGCTGCGCGTTCGGAATCTTAAATGGTCTGTATTCATAGGCTGTATAGATAGATAATTGTCTTTGCTTTGTTGAGATGAGATTAATTTTATAGCTGATATTTTTACGATGTTTAAGTAAGTAAACTTTATTGCGTACCAAAGAACACAGTGAAAGTGACATAAAAGTGTAAATTAATAGGTATTATAAAGCAGGCCGATCTCTTCCAGGCAACCTTTGGCTAGGAGGAGATGTATAGGTACTCGTATATTGTACTTATTATTATTATTATATACATGAACTACATATATTACATTTTACGTTACCTGCGAACATATAATATATATGGTATATATATATATATATATATATATATATATATATATATATTAGGGGTTAAAGTATGAAATTGCCGATTTGTACCGAAATATTAAAACTCGTTTTTTTCTAAAATGTAACATATGTATTTATTTAATCAAAATATTTACCCTCATTATCTATACATTGTTGCCATCTAATCGGAAGTTCATTTATGCCTTTGCGATAGAACTCTGGGGATGTAGATTCGACAAACTGTGTGAAAGCATTTTGTTCTGCCTCTTGGGAAGAAAATTTTTTACCACGTAGAAAATTGTCCAAATCACGAAAAAAATGGTAGTCCGTTGGAGCAAGGTCTGGCGAGTACGGAGGATGACGTATGGTTTCTAATTGCAGCTCCTGTAGAGTTACAACGGTTTCTCGTGCAGTGTGAGGTCTTGCGTTATCATGGAGCAATAATGGTGAAGATCGATTCACGAGTCGGGGCTGTTTCACTGCTAGTTTCGCCATCATTGTTCGAAGTTCGGAACAGTAAACATCTGCTGTTATTGCTTGACCAGACCTGAGAAAGCTATAGTGAATAACACCATGAATAGACCACCAAACAGTTACCATTACCTTTTTATTGGTAAGCTTTGCCTTAGGGCACTGTTGCGGCGTTTGACCTGGGGTCAGCCATTTCATTTTTCGTTTTCGGTTATCGTAAAGAATCCACTTTTCGTCACATGTCACAATTCGATCCAATATTCCTTCATTTCTGTACCGATTCAACAAGGCAACGCAAGTTTCAACACGCGTTTCTTTCTGCAGATCAGTCAAATCATGAGGCACCCATTTTTAATATTTTTTTTATCTTATTGATTTGATGCAAATGAGTCAATATTGTAGGTACGGTAACGTTAAACCATGCCGCTAATTCCTGGGTAGTTTGACTCGGATCGGCTTCCACCATCTCCTTCAATTCAGCGTTATTCACCTGTGTGGGCGGTCTTCCACGTGGTTCGTTCTTCAAGTCGAAGTTTCCATTACGAAAGCGTTTAAACCAAAAACGCACGGTTCGTTCATTAGCAGTCTGCTCTCCAAACGCAGCATTGATATTGCGAGCCGTTTCTGCCGCGTTAGTTCCGCGTCGGAACTCGTATTACATTCAAAGATTACTCGGATTTTCGAAGTATCCATCTTTCCCGTCTAAGCTGAATAAAAAAAAACAATTGAAAGTCGAAAATCGAATGGTGCACATTTTTTAAAACAAGAACCTCATAGGTATCATGTGAAAAAAGTTTCACTCGAAAATCTCACACCATGAAGGTTTTATGTCAATTCAAAGTATATATTACTATAAAACGCCAATTTCATACTTTAACCCCTATTATATATACTTACACATACACATACTTACAAGAAATATGTCACAGATTCTCTTTTAATAATATAGATTTACCAAAAAAAGAAACTTTATTATGAACAATTATGATCATAGATTTAAATGTCAAAATATATGCCTAGGATTATGATACTTTAGTAGATATATATTTTATACTTAAGTAAATGCATTCACATAGCCCATATTTAGGATATATAAATATCTAACTAATCGATTAGTAAATAATTTTTGTTATACCAGTGTTATGCGTATAAAATAATTTCAAATATCGAACCTCCTCTATCTCTCAACAGACTCAAAGGCGAATTAAAAATAAAAGTATTGATTTATAATTGCTCGCCCGCTGTTCTGTGGCGATGGTTTTTGCTCTAACTCCCGTCGATAGCAAATTACAAGCCAGGTAAGTACTCACTTTAGGTAGGTATTTAAGAACACGTTCACTCATGAGGATTTTTTAACTTTAAGGATGTTTTTTTTAAGAATAACACAGCATATAACATAACAATAAATACATAACAGGTACAGTACCTAACAATAAAGGTTTTAACATTAATATTTCATTGTTTGTTCTACAAAAAATGTTTTTCTCAGCACTTGAAGAGACACTTTAATTGTGTATAGTGCGGTCAAAAAGATACTTTATACCGCAAACCTGAAAGTTGTGAAATGAACTGCCAGCCGAGGTTTTTCTACTACGATATGGGGCTCTTCAAGAGAGCTGTGAACAGGATTCCTCAAGGTCGGCATCACACCCGCAAGCCCCCTGGTGTTGCAGGCGGCGGTCACCACTCACCATCACGTGTCCCGCCCGCTCGTCTGTCATCTATTCTATAAAAAAGAGGAAAAAGAAAATTATAAGACATGTATGAGAAATTTAATCTCATTAAGTGAAGCCGCAATAGTCTATTATTAATAAATAATTAATAGTAGGATCAATAATCATTGATTATTCAAAATACTGGCTTGGAACTGTATGATAATTCAAACGACAATAAAAACGTTCACGATAAAAACAAATTAATAAAAAAATAAAAAAGTCTGACTACGAAAAGGGAAGTCAAACTGAAAAGGCCGGAAGTTAGTTTTCTATTAGTATTGTTGTGACGAAAGCAATCAAGAATCCTTTTATTGGTTATACGAAGAAAAATAAAATTAATTCGTAATACTTACTATATACGTTGTATTAAGGTACAAAGTGCTGGTAAGAGAGTTATGGAACTCAAATGGAATAGGGCAGGCCACACCTAGTTAGTCGAGAAAAATGACATCCGAGAATAATGAAAAATATTTTGGTAAAATTTTCATTACTTTTTCATTCATTTCATTTTCATTTCAAGTATTTTAAAATCAAGTTGAATAAAAATTTGAATTTGAATAAAACAAAAAGAATAACAATTCTCTTTTTACGATTATTTTTTCTTTATTTTAATTTACGAATATAATGTTAATTATGCTTTCGTTAAAAATACTAATGCCCTTTCTTCTTAAAAAGGCACTATAGAAATAAGTCTCTAATCTATGTTTTCTCACTTTTGTATTTTTTGTGATAGAATATCTCAAGTCTATTGTCATCTCGCTTTAGTGCTGTTGGTTTCTCTGTATCTCGACATGTTTCATGAATGAGTCTTTTTACATGTCCCCCTCATGTTCCAGCATTCTAGTTTAATAATGTAACCAATACGTTATTATAATTGCAAATAAATTTCCTGTGATAAATCGCTAGATATCGCCTCGTCTCGTCACTCCAACGCGCATCGCACTACACGCATGCGTTTAGTGCGGTTTGTCAAAGATTAGGTCACATCAGAATTGTGTCACAGTATCATTTGAGATTTTCACGTTTTTCTCACATATTTATCTATTTAAACGGGTCTTAACGCGAATGTTTACCTTATTTATTTTACTCTACGTTTCGGTTGGGTTGCACCGACCGTGGTCACGAGCCGACTGAAGAGTCCACGTCGAGAGTTGCGTGCAGTTTCATCAACTACCCGCATTTGGTCTTCATATTCCGCAAAGTTGCGGCACACAACACTTACAATATCAGAAGTAGCGTCAGACGAAAAATCGCGAGGTTTGATTTTGTTAAATTTATTGATCATTTGATTCCATGTCGAGGACAATTTGTATCCATCTTCTCGATTGAAATTCCTATGTTTTTTTTAAATTTTAATTGCGTCACGCACAATACTGCAGAAATAGTGGCGATCGGTGGAGAGGATGGACTATGGACTATCCAGTGATTGATCCCGGCGTTGACTACATGGTCCGCTATCGCCAATTCATTCGTCTGGCGATTCATCACAGCTGCGATATGTTCTTTGACCCTTTCTGCTACGGTGCACTTTGTTTCGCCTTGTAGGAACTACCACAGCTGCAGTCTATCTTATAGACACCTGGCATCTGATAAGATATTATATCCTTTGGTGTGCGTTGCTTTTCCGGTACTTTGGAGGGCGGTGGATATACAGTCTCAAAGGAGTATTTTCTTAATACTGTTCCGACTTTGTACGTCACTCCTTCGTAAGGCATAAATGCCCGTTGACTGCTGACACCAGGATGTCTTTTCCTACGATAGCGCTGTGGTTAAAATAAATAAGGTAAACATTGATTGATTGATTGATTGATAAATTCTTAATTGCACCATAATGTGTGTACAGAGGCGAACATTTGCGTTAAGACCCGTTTAAATATTGTAGATCAATATACACAACATTTTCTTCGATTCATTGTCATTACAATAGTTTTCATCGGTTATCCTCATCTCGTTAATTACTTCTCCATCTTTCCCAATTATGTTTCCCAATTTTTTTAGCTCTTTTATCGCTCACTGCAGGACACGGGCGGGCAACTCATGCTTATGTGTTATATTGTTTGACTTTTTGACGTTGTTTACTTTATAAAAAATAAGCCAACAATCTGCATGTATTGAAAATAGATGTAATATTGAATATAAATATGTATTGACTAAAAGTTATAACTATGTATTTATAAAATTAAATATTTGCTTTGACATAGACTAATAGTCAGAAAATGTCTAGTCAGTATTAAAAGGTGACTGAAAATGTAAAAACAAAATCGCATTTGCGACCTGTGGCGTACCGGGGCTATTGTATTGACTATTGTTGAAACGAATAATAACTGAATCCTTTCATTGTTAATTTTTCAGTCACGATACGCTAAGTGATGAAAATCAAAATCAAAGTAGTACGCTATCCTAGATACTTCAAATTAGATACAAATAAATAGTTTTGACAAATTCAATAAAGATAATAATCGAAAATCGAATTAATAAAGTCGAAAACGTTATGAATTTAAAAACACATAAAACATGATGTTCTACCGAGTAAATCTGACATAATTTAACATCCGGTATACCCCAAGTAAAAATAGGTTTAAAATATGTAAAAGTAGGTAAACTTAGTTTATGCACTCCTCAAGTCTTGTGTACGTGAAATGTATGTAAAGAAAATATATTTCTTTCATCTGAGTTTTGGGGCGCTCCGCGCTGTCGGTAAAACTACTCGTATTATGGTGTCGGTAAAACAGTGTGGGCGTCAAGTGAAGAGAATTGTTCTGTAGGTAGACAAAATTGTAAAATTGTAGGGAGACATAGAATAATAGATTTTAAAAAAGGATTGAAGATTAAACATTATATGTCGTTACTTTGAATATCAAAGCAACACCAAATAAGTTTGTTTCACTCCACAATCCTTTATATGTATAGTCCGGAAGCGCCACGTTGACCGAGCGGTTTGGGGAGTCTACTCTTTTAGAGGTGGCGTAGTTTCTCAGGGCTTGTGGTAGCGACTTTGTTATCCCTTAGCCGCATTCTACAACACCCACGGGAGGAGATGGGATGGTGCTACTGTTAAGCCGGCCGACACCACACGGCCGTTTCTGTAATTTTCTTATTCTATGGAGGATCATTTCATGTATTAGTCTGTGAGTGCTGACTGCAGTTTCCGTATTTGGTATTCCAAGGGCCTGATGTCGCGATATCTCCGAGTTTCTAGCTATGTACCGGATACGGTATTCTTTATTTATATACTAGCCTTCTATCTGACCTTGCTCGGCCTTTGAATCATTAACCAGTGATGCCACTTTAGGTCAAAAACCTCATTTTTTCATAAAATATCAAAAAACTAAGCCAATAATATATAAGTATAGGCTGTCCCAAATTGAGCGCCGGATTTAAATTTCGCGCCATTTTTTTTGTTTGGCGGTTGGCAACTCTGCTTTGTTTATAGATGTCACATATGACAGTTGCAATTAGTCAACGTGGTACGCTATACGAAAGAACAACGCACTGTTATTGTTAAAACTTATTACAAAAATAATGAGCTTTGCTGAGACAGTTCGCAAAATCAGTTCAATTTTTGGTCGGCGAAGTGTACCAAATGAGTAGTTTGTTCGGCGTTTAATCCTGAAATTTAAGGAAGCAGTTTCGGTGATGGATTCAACTCCCCATGTTTATCAATGGAGTGTAAGGTCAGCCGATAATATCACCAGGGTGGAGGCAAGCGTCACTGAAAACCGGAAAACATCAATTCTGCATTGTTCTCAGCAATCGCATATTTCCAGAAGCTCTCTGCAACGAATAATGGTAAAGGATTTGCATTTCACCTATACCAGATTCAATTAACCCAAGAGTTAAAACCTAATGATCATTTGCAACGTCAACAGTTAGTCAATTGGTTTTTAGAGCAGTATGAAGTTTTGGCGAAAAAATCATCTTTAGTGATACGTCAATAAGCAAAATTATCGTATCTGGGGCTTAGAAAATCCTCATGCGATTCATGAAAAACGGTTGCATCCTCAAAGAGTTACAGTATGGTGCGGTTTTTGGTTCGGTGGAATCATAGGGCCGAGCCATTTTTTATCATAGACTTTACTTGCAGAGAAGTTTCCAGAGCGTTTAATCTCAAGACGATCGGAAGTTAATTGGCCGGCCAGATCTTGAGATTTAATCCCCTGTAACTTCTTTTTGTGGGGATATCTTAAATCGTAGGTTCGAAGCCGAATTCAACTGCTGAACTGAAAAATGAAATCCGGCGCATCATTGGTCAAATTGATCAGACGATCTGCAAAGACGTCATTGAAAATTTCGTCAAAAAACAGAACCTGCAGCCTTAGCTTGATTTTTCATTTGACTGATATCGTTTTCCACGTTTAACCGCATATTATCTACATTAATATTTAGGAATATATGTTTCAATTAAATGCAAAAACTGATGTTTTTTTTTTCTAAATTAAATCCGGCGCTCAATCTGGGACAACCTTTATAGGCGATATGATATTGGACGGGACTTATGAATCTGGTCTTTAAACATTTCTATTTATAACATACTGAAAATATTGCCAATTGGTGGTTGAAATGAACTGAAAATAACGCCTATCAAATGGTGGTTTTCAATGGTGGCTGGTGGTGGTTGGTTGAGAAGAGCCGAGGATCTCCACTGCATATCCTGCAATGGAGAGACGTAAGCTGATGGTATGGTATTCAAATGGTGAAAAGATTTGAAATTTGAAAACAGCTATTAATGTTTTCAAATTCAAGTAGTCTTACTAGGGCCTAGTCTTACATGCTCTAGTCAATATCAGCCCCTAACGTAGGTACCTGCAGAGCACAGGTCTCCCCTAGTTTCGGGCAGTAATGTAGATACACGGGACCAGTGCGGTTTGGATAATTTTCGCGCAAGCTATAAAAGCGCAATCGGTTCTTAATTTGATATGAATCGGGTTTCAGGTTGAATTGTAATTACAAATACAACAACTACATTTACAGTTTCAAAATATATACCTACCCCTGGGCTTTAGACTATCACCACCATTCGAATTATAATGCATAGATGAATTGTAAAACTTATGGCTTTTATTTATTTTTTGAACTGTACGGTCTATGAATTTGTATTCAAAATCCTGTCAACGCGGCATCAGAAACTTTTACTGAACATCTTAAATTTGGTTACAAATTAAACAATTTTAGGATGGCAGTTATAAAGAGAACCAGTTGCATTAAAGTGCAGGTAACTTACACAAATTAATTTGAGGCACATAAAAGGCGGGACAATTCAGCTGCACCCTGTCACATATTTGCTAGATATGTGCAGGGCTGCTGGGTTAATTGTTTAAATAAAAACTCGGTGTTACATTGCACGTGAGACATTTATTGGGAGAACCCATAGACTAATATCACAACCATAGACAATCCTAAAGCACAGACTATAATTTATGCAACACTCCTCTCTTCTAATTTTTATTAAATTTTTAAATTACTACAAATCAAGTCTCTGAACAGGCTTATGAGTACGTGCACTTCTACGCACTTCTGGCTGCACTAGAATAGGAGAATTAGCAATGTTACTTGGTATTTCTTTGTTAATTAACGGCTTATTTACTTCTAATTTCTCCGATTCTTTTTCTTGCTCCAATACACTTTCATTAGGTACACTATAGTTAGGCAAACACTGAGTAACATTCCTGGTGAGTATGCCTTTGTCAGTGTGCCCATCATACATAACATTTCCTACTGGTTTTTCAATAACACCATCTAACCATTTTTGAGAGTTATCATATGATGCGATCAGTACTTTATCACCTGGCAAATATTGCTTTACAGGTTTCTTACAAATCAACTGCCGAGGAATAATTACATCTTTTTTTATTAAAGATAAACGTGTACGGAGTTTTCTACCGAACATTAACTCACATGGTGCCTTGCCTGTTGTGGCATGTGGTGCTGTACGATAAGCTAATAGCCAATGCTGTATACTATGATCTAAACAATTTTTATCAAACTTATATGCTAACATGGCCCTTTTGAAGGTTTGAACCCCCCTTTCTGCTAAGCCATTGCTGGCTGGGTGATAAGGTGCAGTACATATGTGTCTAATATTATTATTCTTACAAAAAGTATTAAACTCTTCAGATGTCCATTGTGGACCATTATCAGTCACCATTTGTTCCGGTAGACCAAATCTAGCAAAAATACTACGTAGACATTTAATTGTACTGCTGGAGGTAATATTGTTCATTTTAACTACTTCTGGCCATTTTGAGTGTGCATCTACAATGATTAACCACATATGCCCTAAAAATGGACCAGCAAAATCAGCATGAATACGTTTCCATGGCTCCTCTGGCCACTCCCATCTATGTATAGGTTTGATAGGTGGTAAGTTCCTATTTTGGATACAACCTGCACAATTATTAGTTAATGTTTTTATATCATTTGTGATGTTTGGCCACCAAAAACAACTATTAGCTAAAGATAACATTTTATTAATACCCAAATGACCAGAATGCAGTTCAGTTAAAACTTTATCCTTTAAACTGTCAGGTATAACTACTCTATCCCTCCATAAAATGCAATCTTTAATTATATATAACTCAGTTTCTTTGCCTTTAAATTTACATAACTCTCTATTAATCAACTTTGGCCAGCCCTCTCTTAGGTAAGTACAAACCTTGCTTAAATTAGGGTCTTTCTGAGTATGTTTGGCAATTTCAGATAAAGTTACAGGTGGATTATCCAACACAATGCTGTTAATGTTGCCTTCCAGATTAATTTTATCCTCCTCATTACTATTTTTAATTGGTAACCTAGATGGAAAATCTGCTGCAGCATTATGTTGTGAAGTCCTGTACTTTATATCATAATTATAATTACATAAAATTAATGCCCACCTAGTCATTCTATCTGCATATATACTACCAGCTGTTTTATTTGGATTAAATATAGATATCAGTGGTTTATGGTCAGTAACTAATGTAAATGTTCTACCTTTTAAATACAAATCAAATTTCTTAACTGCCCATATAATGGCTAAGGCTTCTTTATCTATTTGTGAATATTTTACTTCTGCTTCATTGAGTGTTCTGCTTGCAAAAGCAATAGGGCGTTCAACAATATTATTACCTAACCTAATTTCATGAGCTAAACAAGCTCCTAACCCATACTTGGAAGCGTCACAGCTCAATACCACTGGTAGCTTTGGATTATAATGTATTAATACTTGCTCTGATACAATAGCTTTCTTGGCCCATTCATATGCTAGTTCTTGTTGCTTAGACCATACCCATTTTTCTGAATTCTTTAGTAATGTATATAAAGGTTTTAAATTTTCAGCAGCATTCTTTAGAAATTTATGATAAAAATTAATAGTGCCAAGGAAACTACGTAATTCTTTAATATTTTCAGGTTGTGGTGCTTCCAATATGGCCTTGATGTGCCCTGGTGTCTTGTGAATGCCTTCCTTATCAATCACATGCCCACAATACTCTAATTGTGGGGACATCAACACAGTTTTCTCTTTATTTACTTTAATATTTAAATTTTTAAGTTTTTGAAATATACACTCTAAAGTTTTTAAATGGCAATCCACATCACTACTTGCAACCAAAATATCGTCAATGAAACAATATACATTTGGCATATTAAAGTGTTCATCCATAAAATCTTGCCATTCCTGTGGAGAAGGTGACATACCGAACATCATGAACGTTGGTCTATACAACCCCCATGGTGTGGTAATTGTCATAAGCTTTTGTGCCTCCTCATCCATTCGCCTGTTCATATATGCCTTTCTTAAGTCAATTTTACTAAATACTGTTTTAACATTTTGATCATCTTTATTTAATTTTTCAAAAATGTCTTCAATGACAGGGATTGGATGATTTGGCACCTCCAAAAATGGATTTATTGTTACCTTGTAATCCCCACAAATTCTTATATTATGAGGTCCTTTAATGATGGTCACTATGGGTGTAGCCCATGTGCCTGTTTCTTTATTTGTCACTCTATACATTTTACCTTCGGTACATAACTTGTCAAGCTCCTTTTTAACTAAATTTTCTACAGCATAAGCTATTCTTCTTGGTTTAAATGCAATGGGTTTAATATTAGCTTCTTTTAATTTTAAAGTGCCTACAGTACCTTGAATTTCGCCTGGAACCCCTGAAAATATATCCCTATATTTTTCTACTAAATTGTTAAGTTTAATTTGTGAATCTTGGTGAATAATTAAATTGCACCGTTTCATACAAGTTTGCCAATCAATTTTCATAGCACTCAGCCAATCCCTACCTAACAATGGCTTTTTACCTTCTTTGACAATAATCAATGTTGCTAAGTATTTTTCATTTATAATTTTAATATTTACATTTGTCTTACCCAATACAGTGATATTGTTACCACCATATCCTGATAGCTTTAGGTTACATGGAAATAATTTTAAATTAGGAAAGGATGCTATGAACATAGATTCAGGCATTAACGTGACATCTGATCCACAATCAATTTCAAATGATATATTTACATTATTAATTTTTAAAGTTATATACCAAGGACTTGGACGCTTCTCATCTATTGATACCACTTTGTTAATATTTAATTGACTCTCTGTTTTCTGAAATAAACTAGACAAATCATAACTATCACCCACAAATTCACTATTCAATTGTACTTCACTAACTTGCATAACAGAAAATTCTTCATCATTTGTAATTTCATGGACCCTCTTGGGTTTGAAAGTTTTGTTACTGTTTGCTTTGCAAACACTTGCCATATGCCCCTTCTTGTGGCATTTAAAACATTCTTCCTCTTTAAATTTGCATTGGGGTTTTACATGCCCCATCTTCCCGCAGCAATGACATTTAATGTTCACCTGTTTTTTACTTATTTTGTGTATGTCTGAGCTTTCTTGCCCAGAACTGCCAGCAGTTATTAATTTTGCTCCCTTCTCCGCCAGCTCCATGCTCATTGCTATCTTCACGGCTTTTGCAAACGTTAAATTTTCTTCACCAAATAATCTTTTAACTATGCTTTCACTCTTTAATCCATGAACGAATTTATCTCTTAGACATCTTTCTAAATGTGTGGTAAAGTTGCACGTCTGTGCCATTTTCTTTAATGCCGCCACAAACTCAGAGATTGACTCGTTTGCCAACTGTTCACGTTTCATAAACTTATATGTTTCCGCGATTTCTGATTGCTGTGGCTCCAAGTGTTTTTCAACAAGTTCCACTAATTCAGTATACGTTTTATCCTGTGGTGTTTCCGGGAAACAGAGTTCTGATAGCAACGTGACCATGTCAAAACCTATAAACGAGATTAAATATTGTGACCACTTCGTTTCATCCACCTCGTGGATCTTCATTTTGTTTTCAAACACCTGTTTGTACACCTTAAATGTGCATTTTGCAGCTGAAAACTCAGGCAGTGAGAGCCCAGCAGCCGCCATTTTGTGAAATTTCGTCCGACGTAACAAGACGAAATTATTCTACTATATTTCTTGTAGTTTACGGACGTAACACGTAAAACTTTCACTGATTTCTTTTTATCCTCGTCGCCACTGTCACATATTTGCTAGATATGTGCAGGGCTGCTGGGTTAATTGTTTAAATAAAAACTCGGTGTTACATTGCACGTGAGACATTTATTGGGAGAACCCATAGACTAATATCACAACCATAGACAATCCTAAAGCACAGACTATAATTTATGCAACACACCCCATATAAACTTTTTGAGTTTAACAAATTGTCCGGTGATTTGTCAACCTCGGATGCGTTTCTTACAGCGCGCGCACCCAATATGGCGTCGCGCGGTTGACAGCTACAGAGGTCCGATTTGGACATACGCCATAAACGGAGCGTTTATCTTATTGTTTTCAGACTTGTGGTTTTATCTTTTACGGCGAATTTTTAAGACGACGCGAATTTTGCGGCACGCGTAAAGTATTCGGCTTTTTGTTTATCTTGTCCTCGTAAGTTGTAAAGTCTGAGTTATCGCTCGTTCCACTCTCTTTTCCAATTTTCTTCCCTGGTAATTTTACAGTCTTTAAAGTTATTGAAGAATTAATTTAAATGTTTAATTTACAATTTAAGAATTAATTTATAATTTAAGAAGTTCACTGTTAGATATAGAAATTCAGTGTTAAGAGAATCAGGTATTTTTTGTTTAATCTTATATAGCATGGCTTATATAGCATCTTATATATCTTATATAGCATTTTTGAATAATCTCGTATAGCATGGCATGACTAGAATTATTGGTATTTTTTCTGGTAAAAGTTTAATCCAATGAAGTTAATAACCCTTGCCCCTCACTGTACGTTTTTAAATCTCAAAATTAAGAAAAAACAAATTCTAATATCCACTTTAATATCCATTTAAACTTAACAAGAGGCCTAATGTGTAATTCGTCACGCACGAGTCTTAGATTTAAAAAAATAAAGGAGCCCATTAACGGATCGCGGATGGAGGTCGTTTTTTGGAGCTTCGTTAGAAACTATTCATTATTTTTGTATTAAAATCTTTTTATTGCCGCTCTTAAGTAGGTACTTAGGTCGTATGGCAAGCATTGTGCCGCAAGTCACTGTCGTGCGCGATTTTTCAATGCGTGATGTTACTAAATATTTTTAAGTACGAGTACGAGGCAGCGCATCAGCGCACCAGCGCGAGCGCTTACTTAGTTCCCAGGTTAATAAATGATAATATAAAAAAACATAAATAAAAAAACAGATATTAGTGAAAATGGTATAAAATATAAATTTAAGATATTCCTTGTCTAAATTACAATTAGTTCACTGTTCACAATTAGTTATAATGTCTTCTTCTGCAGAACTTGTATCTTAGACAAACCTATATGATTTAATAGATATAGTTATGATTTGGTAATAAATAAAAAAAAATGTAACAGGCATTCATATAGTTTGGGTGGCCTTTCGATGAAGTTAGATTCGATGGACGTTCTGAAACTATGCTGTCTGAGAATAAGTCATTATTTCTATCGTTCCCATTACAACCAATAACAAAGTATTTAAACACTCGCATATTCTTATGGCCGACACACACGACAGTTATAAACTGACCGTGTGTAAGACGAAAACTGTCAGTTATTCATATTAGGAACGTCATAATATAACTAGTAAATATTTTTACACACAAGTCTGAATTTATGAAATGAAAATAAAAGTATTTTTTTTTTATTAAAGTACCTACTTAAAATAAACAATGAGTTTGTTATTAGAGCATGGTATGGACACCATTACGTATTCTCTAGAGGCGTCGCCACAACAAAAAGATGTAATAAACCTCAGTAAAGATGCACATTTCCTCTTCACGTGTGTGGTGCAAGTTACAAACGCATTATCTGACCCGTCTTGGGAAAGACAACGGTCCCAGAAAAAATAAATATAAACAAAACATATTTTGGTTATTTTGCTCTTAGATATGAGCATGGGATATTATATGTAATATTTAATCAATATGAGTTGGAACTAATAAAGTGTCAGTTGTCAATTGCGATAAAGATAATAATTATTTCTAGAGGCCTTGTTTTCCTTTTTTTTATTAATTTATGTATAAATTGTAAGATTTTAATCTAAGATGGAGTGTCTTAGATACTACAATATTCTCTCTGTTTCGTAGAGTTCTCTGTCCCTTACTAAACTGTATCCTTTATTGAGGGCGAGAGTGCACGCTGCAATTCGGCAGCCGTTAGGCGCGCTCGCACATTGAAATGTACTGCATTACCCACTTTATCTTATTTCCTCAATGTACGTACGTGTTTCGGTAGTGAATGAGATGTGCTAGAGTCCATTCCCATCCTATCCCACTCCATTTTCCAAATCCATTTCTATATTTCCAAAGGTAGGCAGCGCATCTGGGGGCGTGCCAACGTTTGTCATTTTGGACTAATGCAATGTTGGCATGTATCGCGGATGTTTATGGACGACAGTATCCACTCACCATCAGGTGGACTGTATACACGTCTGCCGCCTTCGTACATAAAAAAAAACTTACGCCTTATAAAGGGTTTTTCAACAAGAACTTTGTTTTTCAATTGTGGCAACACCAACAACATGATAGTTTTGACATTTAGTTTTTTGACGTATTCGTAGTAGATGCATTGGCAATTGTTACAATGAATTCAATTTCGCTCGAAAATCGCATTAAAATAATTAAAATCCACTATGAAAATGGTGGTTCTCTTAAAGTCTCTTTACATATGTATACATTATTAATTTATTATGGATACAATATACATTAAAGATACAATATATGTTAGGCATTATTAAATTGCCGTGATAATACAATTTACTACAAATACATTTTAAGTTAGTTTGTTTTTGGTTTTAAGTAATAATATCAGAGGTACGGTAGTGTCCCAGGTAAGACTCGTAGAAATATTTCAGATCCTCACTATGTATTTTTCACGCCAAATTCATATATTATTCTACGACTTTCTATGATACCGACATAGATATCCACAAATCTTCTTTATGAATATTCAAAAGCTCATAACTCTTACTAAGCTCCTAGCCATTGACAGTACTCTCCAATGAGCGGTAATATAACGTCGCGACGACAGTCTCGATGCGAACTTGAAATATCGTCCATTGTCCTTTGGCTAGACGAAACAAAGATCTGATAAGCATACGTGGAATCCTAATTGTTACTTAGCTAATAAATATTCAAGTGTCAGCGATGCTTTGAGATAAACCGGAAAAACAGTTTAGTTTAAAGCTTCAATAAATAATTAAAGACTGAAAAGCCTAAAATTGTTGCTTGTTTGTTTATAATTTTAGGAGGATTTCCACTGAATCTATTTATTTATTGGAGATATAACGTTTTCAATTTTGAAAAAAAAAACAGTCAACCTTTGAGCTATGCAGAGATGACGCGGTAGGTGCAATGATAGGTAAGCTTATTAATTAAATACCATAATAGAAATAAACATCCATCCATTCTTACGTACGAGTACATACCATAAAAAGATATTTAACTATAATATACGATTAATAATACAATCTGTTTCTTGCGCATTTTACCCATTTTTAAGTTAACATTGTCTACATACGATTAATAATACAATCTGTTCCTTGCGCATTTTACCTATTTTTAAGTTAACATTGTCTACATACGATTAATAATACAATCTGTTCCTTGCGCATTTTACTCACTTTTAAGTTAACATTGTCTACATACGATTAATAATACAATCTGTTCCTTGCGCATTTTACCCATTTTTAAGTTAACATTGTCTACATACGATTAATAATACAATCTGTTCCTTGCGCATTTTACTCATTTTTAAGTTAACATTGTCTACATTACTAACACTTCATGGACAAAGAAATAGTGATGGGGATAGGGAACACAGCATTTGAAGTTCCACAGTTTCACAGAGCTCTTTGAAATATTTCATACAGTATTATACCGTATCATTATTTTTATCTTAATCATATAACTGTAACTAGGCCTTTTTATCCATTACTGGACATGGACCTTCTGATGCAAATTATCTTGTGCATGACGGATGTATGGCATTAAAACGCCACGCTGCATTGGCCAAGCGGATTGGCGAGTCCAGTTATTTCGAGGTAACGTAGTCTCTCAGGGTTTGTGGTAGCGGCTTTGTTGTGCTTTGGTCGCTTTTTACGACACTCGCGGGAACAGATAGAGTGGTACTTATTATGAAGCTTTTCTTTTATGGACCAAGGCGGCAGACGAGCATACAGTCCATCTGATGGTAAGTGGATACTGTCGCCCATAGACATCCGCGATACATGCATTATAAAGCTACCTGACAAGTTAAGTTATTTTTTTTTTAATAAAATTTTTATTTGAACGTCAATGTTCTTTCCACTACCAATAAATATTAGTAAGCATTCCTGCAACTACCCTCAATAAATTACGAAATAGACATTGAAACATTTCATTCCTTCACGCCAAGTTTAGTGGAAGCCGAGCAAGCCCATTGAATAGTCCGTAGGAACAAATTACGCGTTGTCATGGCAACCATACCATAACGGGTATCTTTACAAGGCTTCTATAAAAGATACAAAATATTGCTAAGAATTACCTCTACGGATATGGTTGAATATAATTATCATAATGTAACCTTTAACGGTTGAAATTAATGTGTATTGACTTTTTATTTGATTGGCGAATGATAAGTGATCTCTTTGATAGAAAGTTATATAAATATAAACTATCTATATAAACTAGGCCTAGGCCGATCCAAAGTATCGATGGAGTCCGGGTCTCCTATCTGAGGACATATAATCCATAGGGATCCAGCGACATATAATCTGTGTATACATATTGGCATTGTATCTTTTGATTTTTTTTTTAATTTACAGTCGTAATTTTGAAACTATTATACCGATTTTACTCATCTATGAATTTAATCTTAATTTTAACTTTAATGACGTATTTAAATTCTAGACATACTACACCCTCAACGACATCCACGAAACACAAGAGAAGCCAAAAGGGAAATATTCACAAAACCATAGCACAACAACTTCTACGGGATACGAACATTAAAGATGATGTCAAAAATGAAATCAATAAGAAAAATATATCTTATACCGTAACGAAAATTTTGATGGAAGAATTATAATAATACACATATTTATATACACTGAGCACGTTACATATACACATACAGTACCTACGTACAAAATAAAGTACTTTTGCCTATATATAAAATATACGTAAAAATTTGGAGCATCTGTAATATGAGCACTAAGAAATGTAGTCGCGGAAAGTAACCCACTTAAATCTACCGATAAAAAATATTAGCATGCGTGTTATTTATGTTAAATAATGTTTAAGCAAACATATATCTAGTTATTAAGATATTATATACTGAACTGTTTTTAAATGTTTAAAAATAGAATTGTGCAGACCGTTGAATCTAGGTCTACAAGACGTTTGTCCAACCGGTTTTTTAGAACCAAACTTCCATTTGATTAAATGAGTTTTTATTGCATAATAAATTAATGGGAAAAAAATAGCGTGAAAAGAACCCAATTAATTTAGTGCAAGAATTCGAAAACAAACGAGAAATAACACAGGCCCAAAGAAGTCCACTCAGTAACTCCAATAACATGTGACTCTTCGAAATACTATGAAATTAAAGTAATTACCATTCTGTTATCAAAATAAGTAATAAAATTAATTCAACTGCTTTCGATATGCTTTCAAGGTATTGGCTTGCGCCGCCGCTCTAGAGCACACAAAAGCTCTATTGTGCGCACGCGCCGTCCCTCGGTCATGCATCGACGCGCATCGCTTGTAGTATTCATAGTAAAGCGAATTTTGTAGGACAGATGAGGGAGTGACTCTTTATTGAGACTCGTTTACTCCTTAAAATGAAGTTTCCATACCCGAGCTGTCCATGAGGAATGAAAAATATATACCATACCATTAGCCTATGACTCTCCACTGCTGGTTATAGGACTCGTCCAAGGCTCGTCACCACATCTTCAGATTTTCTCATTCAGCCACTATTGTACCACCGCCTAACTTTTTTTAAGTCGTCAGTTTATATGGCCAGAGCCACGTGATGTCTTGAAGCTCGTTGAAAGTGGTATCCCTCTCTCTGGTGGGTATAAGATAAAATAAAAACGTCAAAGAAATATCAAGGATGCATGGGTGACAGTATCCACTTACCACCAAGCTCGTCTGCTCGTTTCCATAAAAAAAAAAAAAATCAACATTCAGATCTCCAAATAATCTCCAAACTGTCACCACTTAAATGACGCCTTAAAATCACACCAATCGAAACGCCTCATTTCAGGACAAACGCAGAAAACAATTTATATTACTAAGTCAATTTGGTGATTTTTGAGTTACTCATTTTAATTCATCGAGGTGTGTTCAGCACTATTACAGAGTATTGAAAAGGGGCGTGGTTAGGCGCGCGAAATATTCGCTGTTAATGTATTGAAACTAGATAATACTTGTATATTATTTTGCTGTTATGTTACTAGAAGTCGAAGGGGAATGTCGTGGAGGTTATACTTTACATACCTACTTACTTGTTCGACTATGCATTCTATTCAAGTTTAATTATTATTGAACGGGAAACGTTTACCAGGTAATAATGTTCTCACTATTCCCAATTCATTTCAATCCCTTGCTAAACCTGACTCTTATATCTTCAAAGGTAGACAGACAGTACAAGCATTCGTCATTTTTGTCTTTTGTTGCCATGTATCGGGGACATACACGAGTACTTAGTTAATCGAAGTTTTTACGAAAAATTTAATTCTTTTGAATTTTACCAAATTTTGTACTGACACTATACATTTACTCCTACTAATGATATGCCATACAAATATTGTGAATGAACGAGTGAGAGGTTTATTTGTTGTAAAGCGATGTATCCCCAATGTATGTACGTACGTGTTTCGGTAGTGAGTGAGATATGCCAGAGCCCATTCCTATTCTATTCCATCCCACGTCTCCAATCCATTCTCCAAATCATTTCTTTCATCAACAAAGGTAGGCAGCGCATCCCGGCGTGTGCCAAAGTTTTGGACTAATATTGGCATGTATCGCGGATGTCTATGTGCGACAGCATCCACTTACCACCAGGTGGGCTGTATGCTCGCTTGTCACCTTCTTTCTATAAAAAAAAATACTAACATCATAATATGTCAGTGAACTTAAAATCATGAGCAGAATTCATGGTTTCCGGCAACACCTAACTATCCTAAAAGATTTCTCTATCTACTCCGACTTTCCTTTGTTCGGAGCCAGAGCCGGTTTTACCTTTGGTGCAGGGTGTGCGGCGCACACGGGCGCAGGGTTTTAGAGGGCGCTCTCAAAGACCCAGCGCCCGTGTTCGCGCGCCTACTAGAGGGCGCCAGGGTATTGATTGCACCCGGGCGCTACATGGGCTAGAGTCGGCGCTGAGCGGAGCTCTATATATCGGGTATCTCAGATTATTTAAAAAATGGTACTCAAGATGTATTGTTATAGTGAAATTTGACGTTTCATCCCCAAGTATATGTTGTCAAAATATATATTTCGATCGGAGTTAGTTTCAGATGTCAAATGAACTTCGCTCGGACCGATATGTAGCGTAGTGAACGTTTTCGTGGTAGGAATCTACCGAAATATCGGCCGTAACTTCGTTAAAAGCTACGGGGACGGATCGATAACACCCAGTCTTACCTGTCTGTCTAGCTAGCTATCCATTGATAAACAATTTGAAAATCATTGTTCAACTGGGCAATTCCGCGGGCAAATACTTGTACGAGTACTATATAATCATTATTACGAATACCATTTTAAACACCAATGCTTATCTAACAGTAGGAATGTAAATAACATTAACCTTGTACTGGTATTGTGCTCAAGAGCTGATAGTGATCTCCTTACGCTAGCTAATGCGGGAGATGACTATCATTGTACTAACTCAGTGCTACTTATGCAGTTATATATAAGGGTTATAGAGGAAATGCCTAACGTAGGCATAAGGTTGACTGGCTAGGCATTAAGTCCGCCTTTTATACAATGTTTGTTTGCGCACTAAAGTTTAAATAAAATAAAAAAATAAAATGTGTAGTTATTTTTAATTTCTATACTCGTTTTTTTGGATCATTATCATTATTCACAGATGTAAAAAAAAGCAAAGCAGGTTACAGAGCAGTTTCAAAAAAATAACTATACTACTTAGGATCCTCGATTTGAGTTCCTTTATTGTCGTCGTTGTTGCTCTTTATTGTAATTAATAAAATGAACTGTTACAATAAGACATTCAAGTATTATTACCTTAAGTACAAAGGCGAGCTTTCTCCTAGAAGGAATCTTTTCCAGTCATCCTTAGAATTACCGAGAGGAGGTTTATCCGTGACTAGAATAGACCAGCACAGTCAACAAGATACCACTCGCTTGTCAAATATCTTCTACAAGAAGTTCGATTGTTTGTTGTTTTGGCATGCTTCACAAGTCTATATAGAACTGCGACACTCAACTCAAGTTGTAAAAGTGACACCCATCACCTAGTTAGACCTCCAACAGTTACTATGTTATCCGAAAAACCAGCAGTACCACTAGGTTTTACCTTTTATAGAGGTTCTCGGAGAACTGATGGATAACGGTGTGCGTTATCGCAGTAGTGCACAATTAGAGACGTAGCGGGCGAAGGCAGTAAAAACTAGCAATCGGTAACTGGTACAACGCACAGTTACGTACACTGCATAAGGTGACTTTTTTTTTACTCACTACACAGATCTATGTACCTACTTAGTAATTTATGTTTGACCTTGTGGTGTTGGCCGGCTTCAGGATAGTACCATCCCATCTCTTGCCGTGAGTGTCCACAGGTCCTGAGGAACTACACTACCTCTAAAAGAATGGACACGCCAACCAGCTTGACCTGTGTGACGTTTTAGGGCCATATAAACGTAACACAACATAAACGTAATGAAACATTTAACTTATTAAATTACTAGCTGTGTACGGCCACGCGTTGCTGTGGCTGCCCAACAGATGGCGCTTACCCTGTTTTTAGGGAAAAACCACGTTCTTACCCTGTGATAGGTATATAGGTATAGGGTAAAAACACGCGCTTATTCGAATGCAACGTTATTTCAAAGCAATCGGTGAAGAACTTTTGAACTTTCGGTGAAACAAAATAACAACAACATGAGACCAATAGATTTGACAGTTGTTGTCATTTGTTCTCTATATTTTTGTTTAAATTTCGATTCGAGTATTTTCTATTTATTTCTATTTCTATATTAATTTTTTTTCCCTTGAATTTTCAGATATTTTAATAGTTGTTCTACTATTCGGGGCGGAGACGAATCCAACAAATCACAGATCATTAAAATCGGTCCAGCCGTTCTTGAGTTATAAATGGTGTAACTAGCCCGACTTTGTTTTATATATATAGATTTTCTTAATATACTTTTGGTTAAGTGACTTAATAACTTCGACGACCACTCCTGGAGTCCCGACGGACTACCAGTGGTCCACGGACCACCGGCTCTATAAGATGAACTTAGCAGATGATAAAATTCATTCATGGATTCGACCGACAGAAATAGCTAGCCTACTGTCAGTTCAGCTTGATATTCCTTTCTTCAATATTAAGACAAGCAACCGCAACCAGCCCTTTTAGTATACACTGCTGGACATGGGCCTTCCCACGCACATTGTCCTGTGCACTAGGGATGTATAGCCCTAAACCGCCACCGCCTGCCACCGGCCACGCTGTATATTCAAATAAATCTGAATTAAATGGTACAACTTGAAACACTCGCGCCGATAGGTTTCTTTAAGATGTTTATCGATTTCTCCGCACGATTGTACCTACTAGAAATTCTGCAAAAACTACTAGAATGCTACAAAAACAGTTACCCATAGACATTCTCACGACCTAGTCTTAAATCTATACAACTGGGCTACATGCTACTTTACTGACTTGTAAGCAGTGACATCTTGAAATGTTTCATACAAAAAACATTGCCTTATGTGGTTGATGTAAATCCTGAATGGCTCAACGAAAGCGCGTGCGCATATAAATATGAATATAAATTTAGATAACGGCATTCATACAGATTTTTATTAAAGTTTTTTGTTATATGAAATCCGAATTGTTTCAAAAGAAATCATATTGTTCTGAAATAATGTTTTAATTCCTTCTTTCCTTAAGGAAAACTCACCCTTTGCTTACTTTTGTGGTCTGCAAAATGCAGATTATTGTTATCAAACACAAATTGCAGGGTTCATTGCTATGTAAACAAAATTATTTATAAAATGACCAATATTAATAATTATTTATTTTTCCTTGTATGACACGTTTGATACGTCATTTTTTCTTTATTTTACTAAATTATTTTACTGTGTGACTGCATAAAATAAACACCTATTTAGTACCTACAAGGAAAAATGTCTAAAGACAAATTTTTGTGTCTAGCCATTTTCCTTTTCCTTGTAGGTACTAAACAGGACATAACAAACAAACAGTAATAACGAAATAATGCCAGATAAATTAGTTTTTATTTGCCAGACCTTACTTTCTGGGCTATTACCTAACGCTCGTAATACCTCTCAACATTACCACACCACAGTACAGACTTCTTGTAATCAAGAATGGAGGCCTTAAAAGGCTGGCCATTGGGAGTTGGTGAGTCTTAGGATTCTATGGATATTTAGACCCCATGGCTTGTGGTAGCCTCTCGCGTCTGTCTTACGTTACGAACTCTCCCCCTTACAAAATGATACTCGTACAATAAGCATCCTGAATGGACGGTAGAGATATATTACGAAAACATTGGCCGTACCGGTAATATGAATTACCGTACTTCTAATTGCATACTTTATTGCATAGACGTGGATGACACGTTTGTGTGTTTCCGGATTAGCCGGTGGCCAATATTTTCGTACGGTATCTGATATAGTCCAAATATCTTCTCGATGAAACCTGTAGAAGATCATTGTCGCTTTTAAATCACAAGGAACAAATATTAACTATAATTAAAAGTAGAGTGAATGGAAAAGGTTTTGGAGATGTGAATTTAGTTATCGTAATATGTATTATTTATTTTACCTAATTTATTTTACTCGACGTTTCAGTTGGCTTGCTCCAACCGTGGTCACGAGCTGACTGGAAGAGGAGGGTAGTCCACGTCTAGAGTTGCGAGCAGTTTCATCAACTACCCACATTTAGTCTTAATAGTCCGGAAAGTTGAGACACACAACCATTTGAGACCCGTTTAAATACATAAATATGTGTGAAAAACGAGTGAATCTCAAATGTTATATCTTTATATTTAATTGTTACTTCGGCGTTGTATGACTTAAAATGAGAATATTAAAATCATTATTAACATGAAAAAATAGCAATAGGATTGTTTAAAAATGGTCTACAAAACAATAAGTTTTAATATTTATGAGTAGAATAAAGCACACAAAATCTTGGCACTTTGCCAATTATTTAATTCCGTAACTATCTGAGCGTAAGGAATAGAATCTCATTCACAGATCCGTGTCTCCATATACAGAGCGCACCGTTCGATGCGCCCGCGCAACGCAACTGTTAGGGCGCTTTTTTTTTGCGCTCTACCTGAATAGAGAAATAGTTACGTTGCTTTCTTGAAAATTAACAGTGCTTCGAAGCGGTTGATATTTACTGCTATCAACTCTTCGAATAATACTACTTTTAAAAAAAGAAACAAATTGACAGTTGTATAGTTTTGACAGTTTGCAATCATAATTAACGGTGATTTGTATTTGTTTTGAATTGCCAATAGGCATGATGACAGTATCAAAGAATTAAAGAAAAAATGATTTTAGAGAAAAAAATATGTTGAAAGAATTCTAATAAATTAACCAATTTTAATGTAAACATTGAGATTAATAATATTTTCAATAAAATAAAAGTATAAAATACTGCATTCGGCCATGTTAACTAAAACGCCAATCAGAGCGAATGACGTCACGCCTCAGTGAACATCACCGTGTCGCTTGAACTTCGATTGATTTACCTACCTACGTTTACCTAGGTGTAACGTCACAAGCGACTCCATGACACCTGCGAGTGTTTTCGCGCATAATTCAAAGTAGATAGAAAAAAAATGCATAATTTGCGTTAAAACTTATTTTATTGCTGAAATAATGTTATTTTCGGAAACAGTAGACGTGAATCTACATTATAGAAGCGGATTTCAAAATCCGTCATCATGCCTATTGTCCAGGGGGTCTATTCTGAAAACACTAAAGATTTTGACAAGAGATACTCAAACGTCAAATTTCACGATAACAATATCTCACCTTTTAAATAATCGGAGGTACCCGATATCACGTAGAATAGGGTAAGAGAGTAGATACCCTGTTACTTAAACCGTAGTGGTGCTGAGACTGCGGTGGCGGATGCAGGTGTCGCTATTGACAGACGAATCTGTCTACCCTCCGTCTCGCTTGTTTTCTATTCTGTTGACCAAACAAAATTGATTTTGTAATTTGTTATACTCTATACTAACAATATCACCTCACGCTCGCGAATTTGAACAATCATTTGCATGTTTGGCTTTGAAAAGTCCAACCATGAAACAATTAAGTTCAATCCTTGAAATGCACTGCATTTTTCTACTTTATCGTATTTTACCAATGTACGTATGTGTTTCAGTAGTGGGTGAGATATACCTACCAGAGCCCATTCCCATCCCATCCTATCTCTCTCCATTTTTCCAACACTTTCTCCAAATCAATTCCTACATCTCAAAAGGCAGCGCATCCGAGAGCGTGCCAGTGTCATTCTGGACGACAGTGTTTACTTACCACCAGGTGGACTGTATGCTCGCCTGCCGCCTTCTAACTATAAAAAAAACGATAAAATCCTTCAGCTTGCTAATTATTTTTTGGCTAATTTGAATCGTCTTGAATTTTATCCTGTAAATAAACTTCTTCCATAAGCTCGCTGAGTGACTTTATTGGCCGATTAACTTAGTTAACATACGTTTTTGTTTCCCTTGACGATTGATATTGACTTAGTATATATTAGCTGTTAGCTTACCTTCCATTTGTTTATTCCTATGCTATAACTGCTATAAAACTGTATGTAGCGTAGATAAGAACGTCACAAACCCTCTCGTTCCATAAAAGCTACAATCAACTTCAAACGTTAAACGTTTGTTTAAATTCCATCATGATACATCACACGCGGTATGTACAAGTAGTATACGCTAGAGGCACGTTAGCGAAACGTTCGGAACCGATGTCTGCGCGTGCGCCGATCCCGGCACTTTACACGATATTTTAAGTGGAATGCGATGTTCGCGCCCAGCAAACTCAGATTTATGTTTAATGTTGCTTTGTTTGAAGTCAACTTATATAAATACATAGACAATATATCTACATAGATAGTGCAAGGTTGCGCTTGAGTTGACAAGATTTATTCCGATTATACCTACGTGAATGGCTCTATAATTCATATAATGTTGTTGAAACTGACAGTAGAGACTTCATGAGTTATCGTAGAATACAGTTGGGATTGTGCCGCCTCCGGAAACCTCAAGGAATGTATTCCAAACGAAGATCCCACAATCCCTGACCAGTACAGTCTTAGATAGCTTTATGTTATAACTTATAACACTTCTTCTTGTGAAGCCTCTCCAACTAGTGGAGGTTGGCAATCAGCTAATTGGCAATCAATCAGAATATTTTGCCGTGTCTCTCGCGAGGCGAAACAGCTCGGCGGCACTCGCGATGCCACTCCACTCCCGTATGTTACGCAGCCGGGACTTCTTCCTGCGCCCAACACGCCTCTTTCCGGCAACCTTGCCCATCATAATTACTTGCAAAGTACGTATCTTTCATGCCTTAGCACGTGACTGAGGTACGCAACATTTCTGCACTTGATCGAGCTTCACTAGCCCATTGGTTCACTAGCTTGTCCTTGGTGGCAAAAGCTAGTGACATATATTTCTTTGTTGCATTATGCAATTTCCTCGCCCAACTCTTGACTCGCTAACTCACCTCGCTGACCCAGTTGTATTTCCAGCGTTTGCTCTGGATATTCATTCGGTTTATTTTTGTACTAAAAATAGGACAACAGCTCGCGGTCTGTCCTAAACCAAATGTATCGCTTATGAAATACGTACCATTGATTTATGTGTTTCCGATGGATTAGTAAGTTGCTCAATAGGTTTAAAATATACTAGTGAATGTTCATTAAAATACATTACATATTACACACTGTTTACGATATTTATTTAATTACTTTTCTTTGTAAAATATTACAAAAGCGGACTTATGTGTAAATATTACAAATGCCTTACAGCATTACCTTCAACCTTTGGACTATGCAGGACACAGAGTGGTAAATATATCGTAACAAATATAGAAGATAGAGAACTAATAATGTAATTAAATATCAAAATTTTTAACAATATAATATCTATATTTATGACTATTACTTTTAACATATACTAATATTTACATAAACTACATACCTACATGTTTAACTGCCTAATTTTAGGATATATATCCACATATTTAGACGCTTTCATTTATATAATTAAAATTATGCATTAAATTGCTTAGATCAAATCCTTTTTAGTCTATCACTGGTGAAATTGGTACCCGGGCTTGATGTCAGTACAATATCTAAAAGACGAGTCAACAAGCATTTTTGTCAAATATTTTATTGTGTATTGTTTTGTTTTGATGTTCTATTTTGTCCCGCTTAACCTACTGATACGTCATTATAACTTACTAGACAGTGTGTCTGACATTTCATTTCAAAAAACTGAAAAATCTAGAAATCGAAATATGTAGGTACTTATAAAGTGTTCAAAACATGAAGTGTAAATTAACTTCGGCGACGAGATGCTGATTCAACAGTATGACAAAGGATTTATGATTCATCTCGCTGATTCTTCGTAAAGGCGACTAATTTATATTGAAAGAACACCTTGATGCGTTACCATCGAACCACGATACGTTAACTCAGATAATTCTCACTTTACAAGATATCATAATGAGTTTATTTTTCTATTTTATTACATAATTATTGTTACATATTGGTATAACTTATATCGTGGATATAGTTTTTAACCTTTTATTATAACGTTTTTAAATTAACCTTTTCTCCTCTGAAACATGGTTACAAACGTTTGAGAAAAGAAAAGAAACATACCTACTTTTCTACTTAAACCGACATACCTACTTAAACATACGATTTATAAATATAAGTATAAATATATGTGCACCTATTAAGTGGATAAATCCTCATTGGGTTCCCGTGAATAGGTCTACCTATTTATATGTACATATAATGTTACTTACCTTTGCTATCTGATAAACAACTACTAAGTATAAACAAGATTATCTTTATTGTTTATACAAAGAAATATGCACAAAATAACAAGAAATAATAGGCGGGTCTTATTGCAATTATGCAATCTCTTCCAGACAACCTTCACTTTATTCGAACTGTCACTTGTGCCGTTACTTTTTGGGGGGGTAGTATATTTACATAACGTACGTTTGTTTGTGCAGAAATATATTCACTCTGGACAAACTTCCTTGGTTGAGTGTCTATTATTGTATTATGTACATATTTTGATCTCATTTGACAAAAAAAAAGTATATTTTTAAATTGTATGTTTAAATAGGTAGTTTTCTTTTCCATATCCTTACAAAATACTTTATTGTAAAATGAAACATTTTGTTAATTTGAATATTTCAATTTGAATCTGAGAAACTGTGGCGGACAATAAGGTTCCTTTTCTCAGATAATGTCACAAATTGTCATTGCGATAACCGAGTGTGTTGCCATAGTAACGTTAAACTAAAAATGTACATATATACTGTAAAATGACGTCACCACAAGGTGAATGTAAATTATATGTATTATTGGTCAGTGGTAAAGGTGTCTTTGTTATGTGGTCAGAGCGAGATAGTTTAGTGAGTCATCGTTTGAACATTTGGAAATAAGTAAAAGTAAAAAGTTAGATATTTACATTTTTTTATAGTACATATTTGTACTAAATTTTTAACGCGTGTAATTTGAGATTTAATTATTTCATACATTAAAATCATTTTATGATAAAGTGTATTTTCACACTAACTTAAATATAAAATATTCATAACAGTAAACAATAATAAACAAAATAAAATCTTCACTCTATTATTATATTTTATACTCTGTATTTTACACAAGGTGTTAAATATATATGTAGGTACCTACCTATACATACATATGTATTGAGAATGTTCTTCTCCTGGACGTCAGTAAGCTGCAATATAACGATTGCTTGAGATCTTTGGTTTTACTGAAAACAGAGCCTGAAAAGCTGCTTAGAAAGTGACACAACATTTGAAGCAATGATTATAAAATCAAATATATCATTTATTTTGTAGAATATGGATACAAATGAAGATGTTACACAAAAAATGATTCCAACCACATTCTACCCGATTAGCACGTGCTACAATTAATAAAATTATCCCAATTTACAATAATTTTGATATTGTATTTAACTATTTTGACGTTATAACATTAAAGTATTAATTATACCCCTTAAAAAAAGAAACAGTGCTTACAATAATTAAAGGGATAAGTGATTCGACAAACTTCTTTTTCCAGAAACATATTACTCAATCGGTAATGGCAAATCTCTATATCGCAGAGCTGTCTGTATCTTCAGACTTTTATGAGTCATTGACCAGTGGCGTAATAACTCTTTAGTGTCACGTACTGTCGCGTAACTCATTCCTCAATTGCCCGAGGTGTTTGTAGGTACAGTTTTGTTATGATGATGAGTCATGCCTTTGCAGTTAGAGTTGACTCATGTCTGACATTAATTTGGAAAGGTTTTTTTTGTAGACTAGCGGTGCCAGCGACTAGATCACTTAGGAATCCGGATAAAAAGTACCATAAATGTACCCGGAGGATGTTTTAATATTAATATTGTAATAATAATTCAGTCCTTTCAGACATTCATTGATCCTTACTAATTGTTAGTAAAATCATAAAAAAATAGTTAAACTTTAACTGTCGCGCACGGAATACCAGCTATACAATTTTGTTGATTAATTATTTATGTTATTATTTATTTTTATCTGTCATTTTACGCTTTCCCTCTATGTGCTTCGTGTGTCTTGTCGAATAAATGTTTCTTTCTTTCTTCTTTAAAATCTATATTAAAATATAATAATCACAGTAATCAATCAAGTTAACAAGCAATTAGTTATTTAAATTAACAGTTCCATCCAAGGTTTGACGTTACGTTTCTCAGTAGCACGTCTCCACTCGAGGTATCGTCTACCCCGTCCCTTGTCGGTATTGGGATAAATACCGACGGTAAGCGACCGATTACTACTTCATAACGTATCTTTCATTACACTACACCTTACCGTCAGCCCGTGTCTCTCCACTGCTATGCTTCTATATATGCCTCTCTTAATTAACGCCACCACACACGGTCTTCAGTTCTTACCGGTCATTACCGGCGACTTTCTTCATGTCGGCAGTCCACCATATCTTCCATTGCGTTTCATTATTGCGATTACCTACCCCGTTTTTATTACTTTCACAATTAGGTCACCGAGGTCAGTTTGGTCACCACGTGGTTACTGGGCCGGTTTATAACCCATTGATTGCTCATCGTAAAACACCCAATACCTCCATAAACTTAGCGGGCTGTTTAAATTCTCTTCTTGCTTGTATTATAGAAGATAGAGTAGGTATTGCACTCGTTGTACTGTATGTGCTGTACTGTCGTCAGCAAAATGGTATTACAGATTATTTCAACAGCTTTTCAATCACAATTAACATGTAAGAGACCATGTAATATTTTATAAAATATCATTGTAAGAGACCCCCTAGAATGCCCTAAAGTCGGATTTTTTATTCTACATATGACATGTAGAACTGTCAAACTGAAATTGTATAGTATTTGAAATTTGTACGGAGATGACACTTTATTGACAGTTCTACATGTCATATCCATGATTCGATTAAGAAATCCCTCTTTAGATGATCAATTATATTATGCAATTTTACGGGTTGACTGTTTTTAATCGTTTAGGGAGTGTATTGAAACTCGTTTTAGTGCAATACATCATACAATGTAATCTAGTTATTGTTATTGTATTGTAGGTCTAGTTAGGGGCCAAGTAGTGTTATGGTCATTTTTACTGTAATCATTTAAAAAATATATTTTATCTCTACGTGATAAAATGGACGTAATAATATAGACAATACGGGAAGTTATGATTGTAAATGTTAAGTGTATAAATGACAGAATACAATAGGCGACCTTATCGCTGAGGCGATCTCTTCCAGGCAACCTTGGGATAGAGACAAATAAAAGGGATATAAGTGTTGCAAAACGATAAACAGAAATTTAAAAAAAATACATTGTTGTGTGTCTAAACCTAAATCAGCGTCGCAGTTCACGATGCGACATATGCTGAATTGGCGCAAATTGGCACAACAATCAATATTCTTTATATATTTTGTAATTGCAATTTCATTTGATATGTTGTTGCCAATAAAATAATTATCTTTCGTTCTTGTAATGTTATCTCGAATCTCCAAATTCTGTTTTCTTATAGTGAAGGGTTGAATCCTACATTGAGAATTTTTTGTTATGTTAGGATCCAAGGCACGTTATATCTTAAGGGTTCAGTGTTATGTTGAGGAGCGTAAGTGTTAACTGGTTTATTGGTATTAGGAGTGCGACACTGGTTTATTGATATTAGGAGTGCGACACTGGTTTATTGATATTAGGAGTGCGACACTGGTTAATTGGTATTAGGAGAGCGACAGTGGTATTAGGTTTATGTAAAGTTTGAAATACAAATTGCACACGTTGCAAATCAATACGCGGAGTGTCTATTCTTCCCACATGTGTTCACAACCTAACATAACATATAGTGTACCCGTACATACAGTATTTTCATGAAAAAGTTACTGTTAGATTTAAGCGTAAAATAAACTTCTTCCGTCGACTGTACAAATGGTATGAACTGATTTTTAACAGCTCCTCGTTACAATTTAACAGCTTAACCAATGTAAATATAGTGGACGCTGATGGATGTTTTACAACGCTGTGAAAATATACAACCACTAGCCGTTGCCTGCGACTTCATCCGTGTGCAATTAAATTTTGAATCCTGTCTATTGTTAATCCGTTCTACGAATTACAAGATTGCCTTTGATTTATTGAAAGGTCATAAACGATGATGGCGGTGATAACTACATCTCGAAAGGTATAATAACATTTGTCTTTATGAACTAATGTCGACATGTATAATACCGCGGGTCTCCATGAGTGACAGTATCCACTTACCAACAGATGGACTGTAAGCTCGTCTGCCATCTTCTTCCCATAAAAAAAAACTAATAAAATCTATATGTATAATAAAATTGTAACAAAGTACTGTCTATACATTTAGTATTTTTTTGAATAAAGTCCGTGACCCACGAGTCATTCAGAACCCAAAACACCAATGTTTTAATTGTTTGTCTCTGTGCACGCGCATCACGTAAAAACCAATGGACGGATTTTAATGTAACTTGACACAGTTATAGCTTATGTGCTGGGTTATTTTTCAGGATATTTTTAATCCAGATCAATTATAAAGTTCCTACGGGAATCAAGCTAATCACACATACACGAAGTCGCGGACTTAGCTAATTTTAAATATATAATATTTTTCATTTCTTTCTTTTAAAAACAGATCTCGGAGCATGATTATACTTAAATAAAATATTGAAACAATGGCATTTTAAGTTACAGAATGTTAACCAAAATCAACATGACTGGCCACGTTTCCATCTCTCTCAGAATATTACCTTGAAATGCCTATTTCCCCAACGTACGTACATGTTTCGGTAGTGAATGAGATACGTCAGAGCCCATTCCCATCCCGTCCTATCCCGTTCTTCCCTATTCTCCAAATACATTCCTAAATCTCCAAAGGCAAGCTGTTCATCCGGGGGCGTGTTAAATTTTACATTTTGTACTGATTTTGATATGTATCGCGGATATACATGGATCACACCAGGGGGACTATATGTTAGTCAGCTGCCTTATTTCCACGGAAATAAAAAAAAACAATGTCACATACCATACTCAGATTCTATTAAATTATTGTATTATGCTTCATGTAAGTCACTTTAGTCACGCCCCTCACAAACGGACTATTTTTATGTCTCATACCCATAAAAGGCTGTCTTGTACTCGTATCTTGTATGTCTGTCTCACAATCTTGTCACAGTCTTGTATCACAAAACCGTAAACTGCGCGTGAGCACGCAAAGCGCGGTATCCGCCAGATGTCGGTTTGTTTTCTATATAGCCCGCGCATTACATACGCCGTTCTTTATTGCGGCAACGCGCGTGCGCAGATGCAACTGTTTTCCTTTCATTTTCATCCTATCGAGGGGTGTGTAGGGTTGGCAATAAAACTAATTTGATAGTATTTTTATGTGATTTACTTTTCATAAAATATTGTATTTTTTAACTGTACTTAGACATGGCATATTCTGCATAAAGTCGAAAACTTCCCAATGTCTCATTTTCCCTTGTACTGTTATTCATAAATGTTTCTTTTTACCGTAAAAATGTTCCGTAACACTATGGAATTAATTTAGAAAATAAATTTTTGTAATGTATTATCAATGTGAAAATAGCATTATCAATTCGTCCACAAATAATGCATGGACATTTTGATTCTGTAACAAACGCATAAAATTAATAATGCACATAAAATTTATGGTACATAGATGTAGAGATATGTAAATTAATATATCGACATATTTACACATATATATAAATAATGTATGGCCTGTTCACTGCCGCCACTTCAGCTTGCCGATTCTTTAAACTCTGTCAGCAATGAAAAATTCTTCGAATTTCTACGTTTTGGATTTTGTTCGATAAAGAGACCGATAACCGATGAGGGAGACGAGTTCTCGAATAAAAACCACGTACCGAGAAACAGCGTGGGACGCGTAAACTGACGACTTGAAAACAGTTAGCAAATAACTAACGAATGTCGCCAGTAATCGGTGGATGAGAAGAGCTGGAGGCCGTGTCTGGTGACGGTCCTTGGAAGAGGCCTATATCCAACAGTGGAGGCACAGGCTAATGTCATAGTATGATGTGGTTAACTAATACATTAATGTGTAAATATTTCGAACAGTAAACAAGACAAATCGGAATTTAATGAAAATAAAAACTGGTTTTGGCGGAGTGTCAACCCTAGCGGTAGGATTACTGCATCGCTGACGCGCGTTATTACTGCATAGAGTTTAGATTAACTGCCGAACAGATTTCAAGTTCATCGCGCACTCGGCGATTATTTTCAGAATTCTATTTTCAGTATTAAACTTCATATCCGATTCTAATAATTCCGGGAATTAGGGAGGTCAATGACATCTATTACTAAAAGTTTTGTGGAAATTACACGATGTTCTGTCTATTTCAGATTCTCCATGTAGTGGGCGTCGATCAACTAAAATACAGAGATATATCAATAAATGTGACAGTTGCAAAATAACCGCCTGGTTATCTTGACCGCATTTCAATTCAAACTGTCATTTGGTGGTAAAACGTATTATTGATAGTTTTCCTTAATTATCCCTTTTTAAAATAACTGTACAATTTTGTACAATACAACAATTTTGACGTAACCGTGTTTTCAATGTAAAAAATGTAAGAAATATAGAAATGATTGAATAAGATAATCAATGACGCAATATTTCGCGGTAAATATGTATACGAAATTAATTTTAAGTAAATAAATAAAGAATAGTTTCTTAAAAGCTTAATTATTACAACTCGCTTTTGATAACAGTAAAATTTTATATATGTCACTTGTATCAGTCACGTCAATCACTTTTGTTACAAGGAATAATCTACCTCTGTATTTTGGTTGATCGATGATACTGGGTATATCCTCACCTCTCCCTAGCCTGAAAACGGATTTTATTCACGATTTTGAGTTCCCTGATATGCAATTATTACGAATGTTTTTTTTTGAATTTTTACCAAATACGAAGCCCGAAATGAATAAAAATATTCATTATGAAAATATATATATATATATATATATGGACTATATACTTAAAGAATCAAGTAGTAGTTGGTTATTGACAGTACGACTGAATCCTCTTTTGTCCAAATACAGCAAATTTATTTGCATAGCTAAGGAAATTATGTGGTAATTGCGCAAGCCCATCCAGGCGAGGCGGTTAAAATTCTACCGATTTAAGATTTATCTACAGGCTCTGTGATTAGTTAGGAATTGGGTTCTTTTATGGTATACCCGTCCTTATTACCTATAAAACATTCCCTTTATCTTCTCTTTATTGTCCTTTACCTAACTTCTTGTGGACAGTATACTCGACTGCCGTCTCTTGCTATAGAAAAACGCATCAATAAATTGCTGAAATAAGGAGTGGCTGTTATGTTTTTTTTTTTTTTTTTTTTTTTTTTTTTTTTTTTTTTTTTTTTTTTTTTTTTTTTTTTTTTTTTATAGATTAGTGGGCGGACGAGCAAGCGGTCCCACGTGGTGATAAGTGTTACCGCCGCCCATGGGCACCTGCAACACCAGGGGGTATGCGGGTGCGCCGCCGACCTTGCAAAATCCTATTCACCTATTTACCTATTTACCCACGAACGTTGCACAATTTCTTATCCAAATATTTTTCTTCTGCAGGCCTGTGCCCCCCGGTACGTGTCCTACGTGACGCCCAAGCTGAACCAGCGTGACCCGGTTGGCTCCTGCTTCGTAGCGCAATCAGCGGACGCGGAACAAGTCAACGAGTTCTCGCCGTGTCGGACATGTAAGTGCTTTGCGCTTATTTTGGACCTATTGACTTCTTTCTCGGCCCTAAATAAAAGGTGCAAAAATCAGATACAGGTGACTTGAAATTGAGTAATTGAGGAACATTACTTTAATAATCTTTATCATAATAATTTAAAATTATTATAGTATAAATAACAGTGCACATTGTAACTATATTATAAACTAGTTGTACTCGGCCACGCGTTCCCGTGGCTGCCCAACAGATGGAGCTTACCATGTTTTACCTGTTTTTGGGTAAAAAGCATGTTTTTACCTTGTGATAGGTGATATAAAAACACGCGCGTATTCGAATGGAACGTTGTGTCAAAATTTCAAAGCAATCGGTGAAGAAATTTGGGAGATTTAAGATTTTGAACAAACGAACGTTTACATTTTTATTTATATAGATGTAGCTTATTAGATTACTATCTTTAATAACTAGTTAATTAGATATACATTAACTTTATCCAACGTTTTGCAAACTATATCATAAGGTACAATTACCTACTAGAAATGTAATAACATGTCTCAAATAAATTTAATCTTATTTTTATTTATTCTTACTCTTATAATATGTATTTATAAATCAATTTTACAAAAAGAAAATAAAGAATTAATGTTTCCGGAGTGAACCTGAGAGGAAGGCTCTGATAGGGACTCTAAATTTAAACAGGTGTGATGTAGGGATGTTCCATAAAATTCTGTTCAAGTCAACATTCCATGCGATTTTGCCCGTCGCTATCAGAGTCATAGATAAGTTACGAGTTAAGTAGGAATTTAAGAAAAAGATTTTGCAAATGTAACCTTTAGGGTACGATGGGGTTGACATACACAAACGTGTAAAAGCGCCTAAATAAAATAAAATCATATATGGCAATGGTAAAATTAGCACATTCTGCCAGTGTCAAATTTTCTTCGATTATAAACATTTTTATAGGTAGTCTAAAACGTATTCTGTCAATGTCCAGTCCCGTCGAAATAAGTCAGGAGTCGCTCAGTAAAGTGATAGTGGGTTTACTGAGGACAGAAGAGACTCAATGGAAACACGCGAAAGACGAAGTTTTATGCTTTTATTTGATTATTACAGTGGTTTAATTTATTAAAGTGATATCCTTGACCTCTTTGGCACGTCTGGTAGTGTCTGTTAGGAAATTTCCTCGTAACATCCACACGGATACACTTCTCCACACACGGGTACACGGATCCAAGAGGTACCCTCTTGCAATAAAAACCCAGAAATCGTAATTTTATGTTCATTTCAAAACCGAGCTACCATGCACTGTTTCCGCATTAAATTTCATGTTTCTTTTCGAGGAACTGAGAAACAAGTCTTGATACAATGAACCCCGTTGTTTCAAAATTCAAATCATCAAAGAGGCCGACCTGAACATGGCGGCTGTCGGCTAAAAGCGCGCGAAACCCCGCGGTCACTTCCGCCGGTAATGGCAGTTTGCGCGGCAAAATTAGCGTAGCTGAGCGTGCCTAAACGCAGATTTACGATAAAACTTTGTAAAACGATATCTTTTTTATCGATAAATTGCCATCATCGGCAAAGCGCCTCATTGCCATCTTTGTAATATTAAGTGCTTATCTATGAAATAACCGATTTTATTACTGGCCACTTAGAGTTTCGATGTCTTCTGATCTAATACGAATTACAAAATAAAACAAACTGCACCTAATAGCTACGATGTTCCTATTTCAAAATCAGTATTTCATTTGTTTTTCTGTACCTAAATTTTGTGATTTGTGATGTGATTGTCTTGAAAATAAAATAGATAAATTGAAAATTCGTGCTATTTTTGAATTTGAGTTTCGTCACGGCACCAACGCAAGTGAGACAACTCACAATAGGTATCAATAGTGTGTAGGGGCCAAACACCACAAACGATCGCACCGCGTGTCGGTGGTTTGAACGCTTCCGTTCTGGAAATTTCGATCTTAAGGATAAGCCCCAGGTACGATCCATAACCAAGGTTAATAACGATGAATTAAAGGCTATAGTCGAGGCATATCCATCTCAAAGTACAGCCGGTTAGCAGCAGGGTTTCATGTTAGTGATAAAACAATGATGGTTCATCTGCGTCAAATCGGCAAAATAAAGAAACTCGAAAAGTGGGTACCGTATGAACTGAACGAACGTCAGCGACAACAACGCATCGAAGTGTGCACTGTGTTATTGAACTGTCATAAAAGCGAAGGAATTTTGAATCGCATCGATGACTTGTGATGAGAAATGGATCCTGTAGGATAACCGCAAACGTTCGTATCAGTGGCTGGATCGATCCAGGAGTTGCAGCCCAAACAATGTGTCGGTATTGTCTACTACAGTTTCTTGCGAGCCGCTTAAATGATTTATGCAGATGTGTACTGTAAGGAGCTGCAGACGATGATGGAAATGCTGGCAACAAAGTAACCAAGTTTACTTCTTCATGACAATGCCCGCCCTCAAACTTCTCATACGACAGACAGTTTTAAAATTTCAAGATCTGGACCTGGAGACTCTCCCTCACCCACCATACTTACCGGACCATGCCCCGATAGATTTCCATTTCTTTCGAAATTTGGACAACTTCTTGCAAGGAAAAAAATATGATTCTGAACGCCCTAATAACAGCTACCTGTTATTAGGGCGCTTTTGAAGAATTCATTGAGACTTTTACAGGAGTGGCATCAATCAACTGCCCGTGAGATGGCGAATTATTAGATGAATCCTTGAAAAATCTTATCAAATTTAATACTAAATTTGCAGTCATTCTGGCTGATCTAAAATTATTCTACCGCAAAATAAGTATCATTTGTAGAAAAAAATACATAAATTCAGTTTAAAGTTATGATGTAAAACTATAATTTTTTGTCTTTTTTCAGAAAAAAGTAAAATTTAGCTTGTAGAAATAAGATATTAATATAATCTTCAACGATTAGCTACTCTTCCTTTCAAACATACTTAATTTTAAGACCAGTTTTCCATTCTTTTACGTTCTATTATCAGAACATATGTAAATCGGTTGGCACCACATAAAAATAACGATTCTTTAGCCAATGGGGATTAGCCATGAAGCTAAAATAGCCAATGGGCTCAATACGGCAACCGCGAACGGAACTAATCTGTCATTATTGCATTTTAACCTCGGTTTGGTTGCATTAAAAATAAAATTAAACATAATAAATTTGAAATAAAATGAAACTTATATAATCGAACAAAGAAAAATGTATTTTTAAGTATATTTTCTAAACAACCGTACAAAAAAGATATTTTCATTTTTTTTTAACGAAAACAATGTAAACTAAATATAAATGTTACAGAATATTAGTTTAGCTATCTTCATAGAAAAAATAATACAGTAATCAACGATGTTGACTCCTCGGAAAATGGAATTCCTCGGTTTTATTTTGGACAAATACTGTAGCTGGAAACCGCACGTGAAGAACTTGTGTGTTAGACTTGATCGGTCCGTATTAGCTCTCAATCGATTAAAACGAGTGGTGTCAAAGAAGCTGCACTGTTAGTTTGCCTATCACGGTTACGTGTCCTCTATTATTATAAGATACGGTATAATACTATGGGGCTATTAAACCGACACAATTAAAGTTTTTAGAGGACAAAAGAAATCTGTTCCAGCTATGTGTGGAGTAGAACCACTCGAGGGTTGTAATACGTTATTTAAACAAGATAAGATTTTTCCCCTACATATTTACATCATGGAAATCTGCACATTTATCGAAAAGCACTCTCCATCTGTTCAAAAGGAACTATGACAGTAAGAGTAGGATTAAAAATAAATTATATGTTTGTGACCAACGAATACAAATAATGAAAAAGAATGTTTATTATATAGCAGTCCGCATCTACTATAAAGTACGTGACACTGTAAAGGGTTCTAACTTAAATACATTTAAGAAAAATCTTTTCAAATTTCAAATTGAGAAATGTCATTACATTGTTGGCGAGTTTTTAAACCAATAATAAAAATAATATTCTTAATCCAAAGATTAGTCAAAGACATTCAAAGACATTTGTCAAAGACATTCAGCAATTTTTAATAATTTATTATTCTGAACAATATTGTGTGATTAGTATTAATAAGTATTATATTTAATTATTGATAAATAAATTATTATTATCATTATTAATACTCTCTGGTTAACTTCAAAATCATTTACAATTAAACTCAACGATTTCCACTTCACCTAAATATTTTATAGACATATTTATAATAGTTACCTATCTATATAACTTAATTATCTATATACTATGTTCTATACAAAACTATACATATAATTTGTGTTTATTTATTAATATTATTTATTTTGATGGTTTGTTATATATTCTACAATCTATGTATTTTGATGGTTTGTTATATATTCTACAATCTATGTATTTCTTTAGGGTACCGTTATTTGGACGAGGGTGAGTATAATCGCAAAAAAAAGGTAAAATCCATTGTTTTCTCGGTGTTTAACGCACTATGTACGGCGTAGCGACACAGACTTTAAAATTCATAGACATTATTAAATGTATATTCATGTAATATATAAACACCCATTTCCACCGTCATTTATTTGGTTAAAATGACATTTTATTTCTCATTTATCGATGTTGCATGTAAAATGTGTTTTAAAAAATTAGTTTTTGTACTTAGTTTTTATGTTTTTATTCAATAAAAAATAAATTTATTTTAAGGTAAGTGTATATGAACAAAATAGAATGTGTACAAATGATGATACGTAGGGAGACAATGGATGGATTTAAGAGGAAAATTCACCATTTTACTACGTAATTATTATACTAATTACAGATGCCATTTAATTTTGTGATGTTATCTGAGTAATGGAACTAATATTGTCGGTGTGCACCTATTTAGTTGTAGGTTTTATCTCTTAAAATTTCGTTATTTCAATATTCTGTTTAAATGTGTGAGTCAGCTCGTACATCATTTAGTTTAATAATTGCAGGCAACCTAGTATAACTTGTGTGGGGGGGGGGGGGGGGGGGGGTATCAAAATCGCAACCAAGCATAGTTTCGGTCCTTCGAATCGGATGTGAACTCGCGACCTATGGATCAAAAATCCGTGCGGGTCACTGCTTGGTTGTGATTCCGTACAAAACACACACACACACATATATATATATATATATATATATATAGATTTTACTTAAGTCACGTTATCTGGGTATAACCGACAATAACATCCCTTTTCTCGGATAATGTTACATGTTTGTAATGAGAGGTATCTAAACTAGTCCAATTAAATAACTGTCAACTTTGTATCTAGGTGGCTATCGTTTTAATAACACATTATGATCAGAATAGTCAGAATAGAATACCATTTCATGTGTAAAATTCAAATGTATAAAATAACTTAATGTGGATATGCCTTCGCGATTTCGCAATTTTGAATGTATGAAATACATTAATTTTCTCAATGAAATATACAGCGTGTCCTCACTAATCTCGATCTACTGAAAACAGCAGATATTAGCTCCAAAACGATCGATAAAAATAGATCCAAAAAATGTAACTAATTTGTAACTAAAAAATGGAAATGTTCTGAATTTTTTTTAACTCAAAAATCATTATTTCTATGTAACGAGAAAAGAGAGATCTGTTGTAAAGATTTTGTTTTAAAGCTCAGACTCGTCTACTCATCCTGACTAAAAATATATCAACTCTGTCTCCTTGACAAAAATCACAAAAAAAAAAAATAGTAAAAAATATTTTTTTCTAGTTTTTGACCTCAAACATTAAAAATAAGACGTTATCGTTATTTCTGCATTCCTTTAAAATCTTCATGAGTTGATGATGTACTAATTTCCGAAAAAATAGCGAGTCTATTTTCATCGATTATTTTGCATGCATCTATCGATCATTTGTATCATTTTTGATTGATCAAACGAAAATTAACGTTAGCCGTTGTGTACATAAGTAATACTTCAACTTTATTATATAGCGGTATGATATAAGTGGACAACAAATTCTGTTATTGAAAATTATGGAAATCCCGTGGTTTTTACCTTTAACAATCCCAGGATTTTTGGGTATGTCCATATTGAGATAGTTACCAAAATCCCGTAAACTGGCACTACCTATTCCGATCACTGCACATAACCTTTCATTGAGCAGCCAGCTTAGTACCAACTCCTGAAAGAGTGCACGTCATTTATTTGACTAAATAACTGTTTTCTGTCTCTTCACTTGTGTTTATGGCCTACCAATATGTGTTTAAGTAATATGATTTTACGGATTCATAATCCAGGGAATTAAAATTCAGGGATGTTTCATAATTAAGGGAGAATACTGATCTTCCAAATTGCATTTGACATGAATTTCCACACGGAAAACAAGACTGAGTTCCAAAAAGTGCGAATATCGCTCATTGATAATCTAATTATACTGCATCCTTTTCTAACTCCATAACACAGAAAGAAACACAGCATGATTTAGATTGTTCTTTTCTTTAATATATGGCAGTGGTGCAATTAACACATTCTGCCAGTATCCTGTTTTCTTCGTAATAAACAATTTCAAAGTCTAAAACGTATCCTGTCAATGCCCAGTCCCGTCGAAGTTATTCACGACACGAGTCACTCAGTAAAGTGATAGTAGATTTACTGAGGACAAAAGAAGACTCCTTGGAAGCACACGAAAAACGTAATCTTATGCTTTTATTTAATTATCATAAAACTTTATGCACAAAAATCACTTTGAAATTTAATAAACGCTTACTATTAAACCACAAAGCGCATAATACATTTTTTATAGTAAAACAATAACAGAAGCAACTAAACAAAAACTCAACTTATCTTCTCGAGTTGCCGCCAAAAAGTCATCATTTAGATTGTCGAAGAGCGAGTTTCGTACGTTTTGGAACGCAGCCTCGTTATATATAGTCTAGTAGCAAATGAGTTTTTAAAGATGCTTGTACTTGCTTTTTAAATATTTTTTTTCGTAATGACTAATCAATGTGCTTTTTTTTTACAGCGAACCATGGACAGCGAAAAACAGGAGTGTGTCAAGCCGGCTTCTCAGCAGCTATATCAAAGGTAAATTCTCATATCAATAAACATTAACCATCCAATAAGTAAGTTAAAACGACAATCTAAAGTTTGTTTTAAACATCGCCGAATTTTAATATGTTTTGATGTCCATTAATCGCCTAAAACGGCCGATGTCTATGTGACGCAACATATAATAGCATTTAATTGCACAGTCAATCATATTATGTATGGTCCCAATAAATCGACAATTCCAAACATCAACCATCTTTCTTTCTTTTCAACTGCACATTCTCTTAACAAACTGTAGAACGCGGATTAAAAAGAAACTTGGCTGAGAAATAGTTCGGGTCTATATCCTGATTAAGTTCAAAGATGATCCAAATCGGTCCAGTAGTTCCAAAATTATGACGGTGTAACTTTTCAAAAAATAAAAAAAAACTTTCTATGTATTAAGTTAACGCTAATGTCCGAAATTCCGTTAATGTCTGCATTATCTAAATGAAGTCTTCTCAACTTTATATAGCTAATGTCAACATTACCTAGGTATTGTCAACATTACCTAGGTATTGTCAACATTACCTAGGTATTGTCAACATTACCTAATTAATTTCTGTTGAAGTCCGTAATCACTAATCCCTTGCTTATCGATCCCTTAATTATAACCGTGTTTTTCCAACGATATACAAATTGCTGCAACGGTTATTCTAATTTATCTTTATTATCACTCGTTTGTGATATAAAATGGCTACTGTATCTTTAAGGTCGTTATTTTGGGATCCAATGCATTTCATAAATGTCAATTTGCTAATTGGTTACCAACAAAATTAATGTTGTCTACACTGTGCTATTAAGCCCGTATAGCTTCTTTAATTCTCACGAACATTCCATACTTTCACTGGTTATACTGTGGTAAATGTAAGCAGATTTACGTGTCTGCACAGTTATTATTATTAATAAAAACGACTAAAATGACTGGATGTTGAAAAGTTTTGACTTTCAGTTTGTTCAATTAAGGATAAAATTATGAGCCTCAATTGCTTGTTCATAATTTCGTCTTTAGTGTTTATTTTGGCGCTTTTATGAAATTAACCTTTATTAAATATGTATTATTGTCGTTTATTGCAATTACGTCGATGTCAGCCTTTAATATCCCAGTGCAGGACACAGGCCACCCCTAGTAAATTACAAGGGGTTTTAGGCCATAATCCACCACGCGATTGCAGTGGATACAGATGCTCCAGTGTTTTCTTAAATTCTGGAATATGCGGCTTTCCACATGATAGCGAAAATTAAAAACATAATAAAGAAAATGTAAAATATATAAAATTAAATGAACATTAATAATTAATAAAACGATTCTAATAAGTTCCGAGAAATTTCTTTGAGTATACAGTGGATATCAAAAAAATGAAATAAAAAGAGATTACAAAAGACTAGAATAAAACAAATACGTTGATGTAACAACTCCATAAAAAAAGCAAAAAAACATCCTAGAGTACGTATTAAAGAATACATTTATTGAAAAAAAAAAAAATGTGTTACGTAAATTTTCCATATCTCAATTAGCTCAGAATTATGAAGATTGAATAATGAATAATATTCATGGTTTGGGTTTTCGGCAATATTCCGGTTACAGCCTGTATATTTTTGCGGATAATATCAACGATAAATGTGTAATATATCGAATCAACAATATGTTGAATGAGGTGTTACTGCCCTTCTTTCATGTGAATGATACTTCATTCACATGAAAGCTGCAGTCGGCTAAACATATCTCAATTCAAATTCTAGCCCACTCTGCTGAGACATACCATTTTCCAGTATATCCATGTAAACCATCGTGATTTTACGATCGTGAGAATTGTATTATTTTTGCCTGTAACATTACTATCGTGATCGCATCGCCTGTGCACGTGACGCGCATGCGCGGCCACCGTCCTTATGAATTATTAAAACCTTTTATTGTTCCCGCGCAAAAAAGAATGATGGCCGACTGCCTATTTTGTAAATAGTGCTCAATATCGCGAATTGTTTCTTGCTGTCGAACGCGACTATATTTGTGAGACAATTGGTTTTTTTACGTGTATTCATATGTCGCTTGCTGTAGGAAAATCGTTTAGGTTTATTCTGATTATATTATACTTTATGATTGCAATCAATCACGGTGATGACACTTTTTTCTCCAGTAACTTGATAAAAAGTATATTAGAATTCAATAAAAACTAAATAAATGAGTAAATAGACTGACTATGGACTTTATTATGACAGCTTAGCGACAGTAATATAATAACTATTTATTTTTTTACCTACTCAGCAACTTAGAAAAAAATGTCCTATATAGCTTCAAACAGCGTTCGTTCGTGGTGTCTGTAGTCTATAACATAGTAAAGAGAGTGCACGCTGCAATTCAACAGTCGCTGGGCGCGCTCGACTGGCCACGTTGCCTCTTTCTCACAGAAGACTGCCTTGAAATGCACTGCACTTTATCCTATTGCCCCAATGTATGTACGTGTTTCGGTAGTGAATGAGATATGCCAGCGCCCATTTTCATCCCATCCTATCCAATCCCTCTCCATTTTCCCAACTCTTTCTCCAAATACATTTCTAAATCTCCGAATGTAGACAGCGCGTCCGGGGCGTGCCAACGTTTGTCATTTTGCACTAATGGCTACAGTATCCACTTACCATCAGGTGGACCGTATCGCTCGTCTGCCACCTTCGTCCATAAAAAAACCTACTGAGGTTAGCTTTATACCATACAAACTCTCGAGTTTTGATCTGCTTGTGTCTACGCTCGTGTCCATATGCAGTTATCAACTACATAGACGTCCTTATGTTCCGCTTCATTGCGAATCTGGATTAGCTAATGAGGTACAAGACGTTAGAAAAATTATTTGAAAAATTACTAACATAAAGAATTAATAAATCACACATTAAAAAAGGACTGCAATTCAATAGAACTATGACGTCATTTTTCTATTGTGTTACTACAATCACATATTGATAGTAAATAGCTCTCTACCACATCTCTACTCAGGTCTACGAGTATATGTAAGTAATCTACTTAATAAAAATCTAACACTTACTAACTGACAACGCACAGCGTAAACCGGTGGGTCTAGAAGCATGAAATTATTCACAGGAGTTCCTTATATAACGTAGGTGAGCACTAAGAAAGGATTTTTGAAAATTCATCCCCTAAAGGTATAAAATAAGGGATGATAGTTTGTATGGGAGAAAAGTCGGATGGTTCCCGAGATGTTGCCGATGAGAAATCTCATCGAGCTAGTTTTCAAATAAATTACGAAATATCTCTTTTCTTTGTCGGATACGCCCAAAACGTCAGTTTCAGATGCAGTCTCGACGAGTTGAACTACTTTATTGTCTTTAACATGAAAATTCTGAATGTAGGTTAGTACTCAATAGTCTACTGTTTTCGTCACGTTAAAAATGGCTTGGTTTTTTTTTATCGAAAAATATTAATTAGTAATTACGGAAATTACCATCTTATCTAAGATTTTTTATTGTTTTTTATTCTGTTTACAAAAATGAAACTACGTCAACTTCAATCAAAAATCATTTACATTCAAAACGCAACCGCGACCTCAAAACCTATTAATATCCATTATCTCCCATCGGGACAATAAAAATGGCACCGTGGACGACTACAAAAACATAACGGTCACCTTTTGCCGCTGCGACACGGAAAAAATAACTGCTTTCGCACCTGTATGGATTTTTTTTTATTAGAAGGCGTATTTACAGTTTTATTTTGAAAGTGCACTGTGGAATGTGACGTTTTTTATTACTAATAGTGCAAAGTTTAACCTTTTGAACGCAGCTGATGTTCTTTTATATTCATTTACTTATATTTAATATTTAGTTGCAAACTTACATATAAGTATAATTGTAAAATTTAAAAATTGGCTGATATTACAAAACTGTACATTATTTTTTATAGAAAAGTGACAGACCAGCAGACAGTCCACTTGATTATAAATGGACACTAGCCTATGGACGTCTATGATACATGCCATCATCAGTCAAGATTGGCAAACGTTGGCACGTTCCCGGACGCGCCGCTTACTTTTGGAGTAAATTAGGAAAGATAATGAGAAGGATCACATCCTCCTTTGCATTATCAGCCTACGGCGTTTTCGAGTTAAAGGAGGTTATATTACAATATTTAAAACTGTGATAGCCCATAATGGTACCACATACGTTGATGAATATAAAACTGTAGATTCAATCTAAAGTGTGTTAAACACACAAGTCGCCAGCTGATTCATATCTTTCGGGGAAACAGCTCGTGAAGCACATCCCCTTCATAAATCGCTGCGATCTACTAAGCTGAACATTACGTGATCATTTTACTGAATAGTGGAGTAATCTTTCTCGGCCGGTGTCCATATTAATTGAATCTTCCTTGCTACTTGGCCGAGGTCTTCTGGAATCTCTTCTCTTTCTTCCAAACGTTTCGTCAACAACTGCGGTTGACATCTTCAGTGGCGACTGCGTTCACTTTCTGAGAGATGTTATCTCTTCGGCTTCTCGAGCGCAACTCGAGAGTCAACCGCAGTTGTTGACGAAACGTTTGGAAGAAAGAGAAGAGATTCCAGAAGATCTTGGCCAAGTAGCCCGGAAGATTCAATTAATATTTTACTGAATAACATAGGTACTAACTACTGCGTTAAACAAAGTTAATCGCGGATGATTCCTAAGGGTTGTATGAGATCGTGTTGATAGAACAAGTCTGCTTAATTTTTTTACTTGTTCGTATTAACTTCCCGAAGCTCTCGAGGAGCTTGGGGAGACATTATTGAATACATTTTCTAGAAATATGGCTCAGAAAATCATTACCTATTTAAATGTCTGTCAGTTTGTTTGTTTACGTACATTTTGGGATTTACTAGGGAAATCTTAATGCGGTTTTTATTGCTGTATATTTACTCCGGAAGGTAACCGATTTTGATGAAAATGTACCCTACATTTTCATCAAAATCGGTTTAGTAGAATTGAAAATAATGCACAGAGATGTTCTCAAGCCTTTGTTTTACGTTCAGTCAAGTTGTAAGACAATACAATACAAGGTCTGTCTATGGTACAGCTAACATATTCCGTCAACACTATCTTCTATCTTCAGGCTTTAATATTCACGATTCAAGACCATAAAGAAACACGAAGAACTCTAACCACATTTTTTCGTATATAGAAAGAAGGTGAGAAACTAGTAGACGTCTGGTGGTAGTGGATGGGTATCCGCGACACATGCCCAAATCAGTACAGATGACAAACGCCCCCGGATGCGCAGTCTACCTTTGGGAATTTACGAACGGATTTGGAGAAACGGCTGGGTAAATGAGAAGGAATAGGACAGGATCCCAATGAGCTTTGGCACTACCAATACATGTAGTACATTGGGGAATAGGATAAAGTGGGAAACGCTGTACATTTTTCGGTACTCTTCTGTGAGTTTTAGATAAAACTTGCAGTATCCTAACATCTTTAAACATCTGTAGATAAAAATGTATCCTAACACCTTTAAAACACTTCCCTCCACTAATAAACGTTATTAAACCTTAGCTAACTGCCGCATCCTAATAAATATAGACTGTCGCGTATACCGAGGTGTGAAGTAGAATGCAATTCATTTGCTATTCATTGCAACACCGTGTTGAATCGTAATAGGCAAAGGCATTGCTGAGCGGTCGTCATGACTCAGGGCCAATGGGGATACATGTTCTACAGGTGCATTCATATAATGCTCATTCTCTTTAGTTAGTAGCACCGCTTTTTATTGCTTAGACGTTGAAACGGTAGAATTAATAAAATAACTGTAAAGTAAAGCTCGTGAAACGGATTGGGATTCTTCGAAGAAACTTTTTTGATTTTTCCAATGAGCTACTAAAGCGGACATTTGTTCTTTGTACAAGTTATCGTCAGATTTCAGGACAAAGGTAGTATCAACCAGTTTAGCGTAGGATAAATTAATGTCTTGATAAGAAAATTCACTCTTCAAGACCTATTCATATTGTCTAGGTTGTTCAATGAATAGATGTCAGTATGTAGAAGAAAAAAGAATACTAATTTTACTTTCCATATATACCATATGTATGCCCTTAATATTCATTTAGGTATTCAGTTAGTGTGATTGTGGAGCGGTCTAACCGCTTGTATTATTTTTACTATTTTAGTATAGCAATATTGGTGATAATCAGTGATCATTGTGATCAATGATCGTTTAGGGTCGCAAATACGTTTTTTGTTCAAAATACCGAAATATTTCGATTCACGCATATTTATTTTCAAAGTCAATGCATTATTTCATGGCTTTGCTACCAATTTTAGTACTTTTCTGTCATTTTATTCTTGGTATTTAGTGTTAAAATGAATATATATATATATAGTTGGCGTTTAAATTGTAGCGATTAAATTATTTCCTGCTAAAAGTTTTTATTTTCCAAACAATAAAAAGAGCATATATATATTGTTTTAAAGTTATATTTTTTTTATTGATTTCTCCAATGCAGTTGCACATTCTTATAGGCATTACAAACACGGTTTTGGAACGCAGCCGTAAGCGGCAGCGGCCATTTGCAGACAATGGCGTTTGGCGGGAAACTACGCTGTCGTGATCGTGCCTCTGCTAAACAATATCAGTGACATTAACGGATTTGTCCGAGAAATTTATTTATTACCGAAATAGGCAGCTAGTTACCATTTCTATTTGTGTTATATGTATGTATACTTCAGCAAGTTGTTTGCAAAATATAGTCATGTTTTGTGATTGTATGACAGTCTGGAGGAATCCAGAAGTTCTGTAGTTCTGTGAGGGATGCAGATGCGTCTGAAGAATGTATTAAGTAAATTGACTTTATGGCGGGAATTCGTGAAGCCTAGTTAAGTTCTTGTTTGATTGTTATAAAAATTGTGTATAATACGTTTTGTGGTTTAATAGTGTTAGTCTATTAAAGTGTAGCGGTGCCACCGACTTCGTTCGCGTGAACTTGCGATTCCCATGGGAACTTCATAATTTAACTGAATAAAAAGTACCCTAAACGTTAGCGCAGCATACAAGTTACAAGCGGTGCCACCGACTTCGTTCGCGTGAATTTGCGATTCCCATGGGAACTTCATAATTTAACTGAATAAAAAGTACCCTAAACGTTAGCGCAGCATACAAGTTACAAGCGGTGCCACCGACTTCGTTCGCGTGAACTTGCGATTCCCATGGGAACTTCATAATTTAACTGAATAAAAAGTACCCTAAACGTTAGCGCAGCATACAAGTTACAAGCGGTGCCACCGACTTCGTTCGCGTGAACTTGCGATTCCCATGGGAACTTCATAATTTAACTGAATAAAAAGTACCCTAAACGTTAGCGCAGCATACAAGTTACAAGCGGTGCCACCGACTTCGTTTGCGTGAACTTGCGATTCCCATGGGAACTTCATAATTTAACTGAATAAAAAGTACCCTAAACGTTAGCGCAGCATACAAGTTACAAGCGGTGCCACCGATTTCGTTTGCGTGAACTTGCGATTCCCATGGTAACTTCATAATTTAACTGAATAAAAAGTACCCTGAATGTTAACCCGGCACATAAGCTAAATAAATATAGCTTTATCTTTATAAAGCTATATTTATTTAGCTTATTAATTTATATTAGTTAAAGCTTTCTTTACAACTATACTCAGTTTCAGATGGACAGACGACCTCATAAAGGTTGCGGGCACCCGCTGGATGCAGGTCGCTGCCGATAGGTCTAAATGGCGGACAATGGGGGAGGCCTATGTCCAGCAGTGGACGTCCAAGGGCTGAAAGAGATACTCAGTTTCATTAAAATCCGTCTGGAAGTTTTTGCGTGATGCACGCCCAGACAGGCAGGCGTCTGCCTGACATTTAGACAAAAATTCAAAAATTCTGTCAGAATTCATGGTTATTTTGGATTATGTATCGTTCGCAGCACTGCAACGATTTGTTCGATCAACCATTGAAAACAAAGGATCAACTGGAAATCACAAATTATTGTGTATAGTTACTGGAGACTTAGCTGATGAAGATTTTGTGACATGTCATAGCGCAGCTCTACAATGAGTGACGTAAATCAGACGGTACACGTTTTTTCATACACAAAAAAAAGAACTTATATAGTACACGGTTTGTTAACAAAAAAATGTAAACAATTTTTTCCTAACGGTTGCAGTAAACAGCAAATATTAGCGGCGATAGAAACTAAGCAGTTGCGCGCGCGCTGACAACTGAGTAGTTTACGGAAGGTCTATGGTTTATGTGCATAATGATCGGTTTGTAAACATTGACATTGATTTTTTTGTTGATTTACTGAGCTTTGAGTGATAGCTGTCTTTGAAATCACCGTTTAATGGTGAAGTGTTTATCAAAAGTTATCATAAATAACGGTATAATCGATTCTATTACGGCATAAATTTCGGTTTCCAACTATCCACACATCGCGTATCAACTTAATATTTTTTTTTTCAAAGGCAATACGCAACTTAAAACTTAATTTATTTGTAGGTACCAATCTTTGTAAACTCACTTTAAGGGTAAATAATTAAATATTTTTAATCTGTGCAGGTCAGATTTAAACAAAAAAGGTACTGTACTGTATTACAGCTACTGTATGTGCCACTGTATTACATATTATAAAATATTTCCTATATTAAAAAAAAAAATAACTTTTCAAATAGGTAAAATAACTTTTTATAACATGAGACCGGCAAAAGGCAAAAGCAAAAGTCATTAACATCATACTATAAATTCCATTGAACATAAATTCATCTTATCCATTAGTACATACATATTCATTAGGAACATTACCTTTCCCTTTAATGTACAGGAGGTGTATGGTAAATGGGGTTTTAACTGCTTTTCGGCATCAAAGCGTTATTAAATTAAATATTCAATTATGCACAAAGACCATGGCATTTATGTTCCTTAAACTTAACACAGGTAATTTGGAATGTACTGCAAATAATTTATGTTCACATTAATGGTTTCTGAGACTCTACACCTCTACCTGTTCCCTAACATGTTGGCCAGTGTTGGACAATAAATTGGAGCAATGTTTTGCAATATCGGCCGCCCATCCATTTGAAAGAAAGAATGAAAGATGGTTTATTTTCAGTCTACAGTGACAAATCCAATAAACCATTTAAAAAACAAAGCAAACCACGTCTGCCACCACTTTATAAAAAAATATATCATAATCTTTAGCCGAAATCTAATGCGTCACCTTATGTTTCAACAGTTCAGAGATATACAGGAAAGTAGAACTGGAAATCGAACACTTCATTGCACATTATCGTACAAAAGGTGAGCTCAATGCCTTAAGGCATTCTCTACCAGCCAACCTTTGCGTTGGTCAGAGAGTTTCAATCGGGAGGTGCGAGAAAGGCTCAAATGAGATGGTTCGAGTTAGACTCAATCACTTACCTTTCACCTACCGGCTGCTGGTGATCTGGGGAACGTTACTACTTCGATTATCTTCCTAAGATGATGATTCTATGTCAGTTAATGATTTTATCGACACAGCTCCAAGTATCAGTAAGCTGACGCGGCAATGAGCAGAGCTATGAAACGTTTTCAAATCTTTGAACATTCTCACGTAAACACAATTGATATAATGAACATTTGCATCAAAAGCGTTCGCTTTGTATGTAAGAACATGTTTATTTCAACAAAGGGCGGCCTCAATGTCCTTAAAATACAACAAACAAAACTGTTTTCTTATACGGAATCATCTCCGTAAACAGTTTTGACATTGCGGCCCGAGTGCCGAAATGGGCGTGTGTACATGCGCGGTGCTTGTCGTACTGTATAAGGCGTGACGTGCGACTCGCGCGTGTTTTATTTTGTTCATTGGTCAGCCGGCGCCCGCGCAATGATTCAATGCTAACTCGCGGGATAGCATGTATATTGATGATAGGGTTGTCACTGTTTTCAATTTCTTGTCTTTATCGTGTTACACAGTGAAACACTTGATTAAAATTTAAGAGCTAAATCCACTGGGGATAATCTCCACGCGCACTGGGTCGGCGTGGTAGAATTATGACCCGAAAGCTCATCGTGGTTAGAGGGGATGTTTGTTTATATATGTCCATCTTCTAGTAATGCATTAGTAGAGATTTGTCACAGCCTATTCCTATCCCATCCTATCCATTCCAATTTTCCCGACCCTGTCTCCAAAGTCATTCCTAAACTCCAAAGCGCATCCGGGGGCGTGCCAATGTTTGTCATTGTGGACTCGATGTTGGCAGTTTCGCGGTTGTCCATCCGCTGATGTCCATGAGTTACAGTATACATGTACCACCAGGTGGACTGAGTGCATCTCTGTACTAATCCTTCTATGAAAAGCTCTTGAGACCTTCCTATTGCCAATAATTTTATTTAAGCAGTTCAATAGTCGCGCTGGGTTGGGTGGTGAAAAAAAACATTCCTGGGAAAACTACGTATCTACCAGAAAATTAAAAAATATGGGTTTGTGTAGGAGTAATTTATTCACAAATTCGTATTTTGTCCGCGTGGTTGATTATGATCCGACCCCCCCCCCCCCCCCCCCATCCCGCGCTCTTGTTGTAATCGTAAGGGAAGGCATAGGTGCATAGCAATGGTTTATTTAAACTATTCTGTATGAATGCCAACCCTATTTTCAAAGTGTTTCAAGTCCATACAAGGAAGCTATGCGATATGAACAATTGAAATCCGACGTTGAATAATTTTACGTCTCGTAAAAGCTTTGTGTTTTATACTTATTGTGATAAATATAAGTTCATTCAAAATATTCACCCGTATTTGGTATGTTTGAGCATAAAATGGTTAATGTTTTTATTGAAGTTAGCCGAAGAGCAAAGCTGCTGATCCAACTTTGGCCTATAGTTTTCTTGAGAAAATACTTTGTAAATATACTATGCCAAGTTGAAATTGTAATTATAAAACCTCTGCTTATACACGGCATATTTCCAATGTGTGGGAGTACTAAGGTTCCACATAAAACATAATTTACCTCAAAAAGAAAAGAAAACTAAATTTAGAAACAACTGAATGTTTTTGGACTTGTGAATTCTAAGAGTAGATCGGGCTCACTCTTAGAATTTACTTTTATTATTAACTAGCGACCCGCCCTCGCTTCGCTTCGGTTTAGTTTTATTTTTTCAAAATTTCAAAATAAAATATAGCCTATATTAGACACGGCTTTCTATTTGTGAAAGAATTTTTGAAATCGGTTCAGTAGTTCCAGAGATTATCCCCGACATACAAACACACAATTTTACCACTTTATATATTAGTATAGATATAAATAGATTAACCCACAATTCAATAATTTGTAGAAAGTACAATATATCGATGACATAATATCGCTTCTAACCAAATATTCGAAATTGTTAATAAAACTGGAGCCCTGACTATTTTTCTATATATATTTATCTTTCTATTCCTAACTATATGAATTTAATTAGGTATAGAAATCAAAGTGGCATCGAAATCCATTTTTCGAAACATGAATTTATTTTTACACTTTTTTTAATGGTCATTGTTGATGTAGGCACTTCTTCCTTTTTTGTTGACAGTAAAGATGATAATTTCGAACTTAAATATAACAAATCGGTGCACATGTTTTGTTGTTTTTATAAAGTTTTTATCTTCCTCACGTCTGTTATTTAAAGCATCCCCGATTTATCTCGCATGTTCACACGGATTTCGTTGAGATGTCTGTTTTTTGTCACTTTAGTTTAAGAGTCCATGTTAGAAATTTTTATCTTAAGATGGCTACAAGGTTATTTCTTGTTTCTTACTAATAAGTAATAACTTATATTGTTATAATTAAGTGTATCCTTTAACTTCAGGAAGGTCGTTCTAAAGCTGCCGTTTTTTTATATAATCTAGTAAGTGTAAGAAATATCTTATATCAATGGATTTGTGTTTAAAGATAATGTTGTATTTGGATTACTCGAAATTTGAGAGATTGGCGCTTTAGATATACACTTATTGCTGTTTATTGATTATTAAATAATACATTTTATTTATTAGAGCATACATCATATTAATAATCGAATTTATGCAAATATGTTAATTACGTAAATGTCACTGTACTTAGAGATGACAACGGCATGTCTTGATAATTGAACGCAGTAATTAAAAGTAAAAATGTATTTTAGTAAAATTGCAAACAAACCTTTCACCTTTTATTGTTTTCTTTAGTTTCCTTCCAAAATTAATGACAATTGCAATATAATTGACTTTATTATTCTAAGTTTTATGATTTACGCTATCGCTTGTGACTTGAACCATAAACGTGTAAGAAGTATGACAACTTCTTAGGAGTTTGTTTACTAATACACAGAAGTAGTAGCGAAAGAAATGGGATATTTTATACTTTTTCTCGAATTTTTACTTTGAATTTTTATAAACCATGATACGATTTGAATCTGCAGGGAATGTGTTATGGTTCGGCCTCCATCTTCTTTGATACATCTTTTTAAGGGGTTATTTCGAATGAATGGTGAGTTCAAATAAGGGGTTGTTGCCCTCAATTTCTATTTAAAAACAGATCTTATAATGATCACCGTCTTGTTCGGTCATAATGAAGAAACATTATGAGAAAACCGGTGTTGCCAAGATTTAAAAAATCTGTGGTTTGTGTAACATCCACCAATTCCCATTTATCCCTGTAGGTCCGTGCCCTGCAGTAGAATTTTATTTTTATCTTGTATAGGTTGATATTTTATAGCTAGACGAAATAATAATTGTAGGGGAGGGGGCACGCTGCATTCCCACAGCCGCTGGGCGCACTCGACTGGCCACGTTACCCCTCTCTCACAGAAAACTACCTTGAAATGTACTGCATTTCCTACTTTATCGTATTTTCCCAATGTACGCACGTGTTTCGGTAGTGTGTGAGATATGCCAGAGCCCATTCCCATCCCATCCTATCCCTCCCCATTTTCCCAATCCGGTCCTTGATCTGCCAAGGTAGACAGAGCATCCGGGGGCGTGCTAACGTTTGTCATTCTGGACTGACGTTGGCATGTTACACGGATGTCTATGGACGACAGTATCCACTTATCATCAGGTGGAATGTATGCTCGTCTGCCGCCTTTTTTCCATAAAAAAATAAATACACATACTAGATTAGATGCAACATTAGAAACAATCCGGCATCAATTCATAACGGGTATATAAGTCGTGATTACAAAAGGAGGTCTATGCAATGCTGGGTCGTTCAATAAAGAACTTTATAAGCTTTTGTTGATGCTGATTGATTGACTGTTCTATTTACTATTTCTCAGTGACATCAACATCTATAAGCCTTTATTAGTTATACTTGATTCATTTATATGTTTATTTGATTTACACATACATCAAAGGCCCATATATACTAAAATAGCTTTTTATCGCTATTAGGGATGTTTGTTTTTCGAACAAGGGTAACTAGGGTTAGAGGTTTGAACTCAGAAACAGCTTGTGGTGAACTGCAGCAACTCAAAGCTTAAAAGCGTTAAAATTGCTGGATCTTCATTTGGACCCCATTTATGAATAAGGTTTTAGGTATTTGCCATTTAAATTTTGACATTGAATCGAATCAATTGTATTGTATCGGCGACAATATTTGTCGATGACTGGGAAATACTTAATTTTTTCCTAAATTGAAATTCGCTAACTGGAAATATTATAAGATCTAACACTCATCTAAACTCTCGAGGACTACACTCCCACACATACTTATAAATCAATAAAATTTTATCTGCCTCAACACCTATAATTGGGCCGGAATCCCTCCTTGCATTATCATGAGTGGCGCTGAGATGTTTCACGTTTGATGACAGTCGTAAAACGGAGCGTGTGTTTTCCAAATGGGCTGCAATAAACACTGAGTCAACGCATCGTGATGAGATACAGATGGATCGATGTGATGCTATATTTCAGACATAATAGATTAAATTTATCACAACGAACAATAATGAATGCCCAACCGATATCCATCAACGCGACAATAAAAAATATTGGCAATATGTATACTCGTACGATATATTGTATAATAGTATAATTTGGAATATGTTTATAGTTACTGTAGGTATTTCCTCAAACCTACTAAGTTGTAAATTATATTTAATTACTAATACTAATTTTGGATATCCATAGTGTCAACTCTGACTCTGTCTATCTATCAGAGTCGGGGCTTTGACTCCTGTCTATGTACTCACTGTGTTAGTTGTATCTATAACATGAACCCCTTACAACATTAAACCACATTTAAATATCTAAACATAAAATTATAATTTCGATGAAGTTTTTCATTCATCTCAGAACTTGGACGTCCACTGCTGGACATAGGCCTCCCCCATTGTCCGCCATTTAGACCTATCGGCAGCGACCTGCATCCAGCGGGTGCCCGCAACCTTTATGATGAAGTTCGATGAATTTCGATGAAGTACGTGTAACGATATTGTCGACAGAAAACATGTTGCAAGCGGTCTCGACACACTTATGTCTTTATATTTATTATAAAAAAAAAACATTTTTTTTATCACGTTATTGAATGTTTACTTTTTTCTTTACAGGATGGAGCGCGACTATTCATGGGCGCACCTGGCAGTTGGTATTGGCAAGGTAAATAGCTCAAACTACACCTACACTTCTCACAAAATTTCCACTACAAATAATGCGTGTGGGCTACGTAAATTTTGTGAGATGTGGAAACCTTATATAACTATATCTTTGTACTGATACTCAACTTCCAAATCCGCAGGGAGAACGTTTTCGATAGATCCCACTGAAAAGTTCCACTACTATACGAAAATACCGGAAGAAGGTAAACAGAGCAACGTGCCAGATTGACCACCATTTTAACTTCTTAACCGTAATAACATAGCGAGAGGCTTACGAGCGCATAATCCTAAATATAACGTAGCGAACCATTTTTCAGTTGTTTTAAATCCTAATCTGTATGCTCGACTATAATTTTCTTTAGTTTCATATACTGTTTAGTTCGTATTTAGTTGAAAATCATTGTTATAAACATGGAGACATACGTATATTGTACAAAGTAAAAGACATTTTTTTCACTATGTATTATTTGGACTATTTTCGCAACGACATATAACATTCATCTTCAGTTGATTATATTAGCATAAGTATTTTATTTTGCTGTACACATTTTTATACTTTTCTTAAATTTATTCGAGCTAATGCAGATTTTGATTTAAAATATAACTACGTACACGTCATTGTTATATCAGCAATTGGAGATTTACATCTGTAAACTGCTGCATTTAACCAGACTGTAAACTACAATAGCTAATAGATACGATGACGCAATCATTAGCTTTCGTTTAAATCACGGTGCATCAATCCACGGATTCCACCAAATTCCTTTGAATGGGCCACAGATTTCTTACTTTAGAACTATAGTAAATTCTGCTAAAGAACATTTTAGAAGTAGATGATTTTTAACAAAATGAAGCATAACACACGAGATTTTCAATACATTTTCATGGCATACCTATTGTATTCATATGTGTTAAAATTGAAAATTTGAACTTTGAAAATTAGACTATAGAGCAGTTTCATAGGGTAAATAAAATGTGTCTAAACAAATTGAAGTTTACGTTAAATGTAATTAAAACCCGGGATTTTTCTCCACTAAAATATTCATTATAAGCGTACCTTGATGTTGTAGATGTTTTTTCTAACATTTATAAACATGTTTTGTAATTGTACCTATGTCACTTTTTGTTAAACATTCACTTTGATGTTGTTTTTAAATGTTATGTAAATAGGAATGGTTTCTTTATTGTTTATTTCCCAAAAAGGGTATAGAAGGATTTCATTATCGCTTATTCAATATAACATTAGCCCATGCTTTACAAAAATACCTACTAATGGAACCTTTTTTTTCTATTTATTTTTAAATCATTGGCTTTTCCATTAATTTGGTTGCTGTAACAAGGATTTTGGTGATATTTAACAATATTAAATTATCCCTGAATCTTATCGCTTGAAGATGAGGTGTGACTTTTTATTAAAAAAATATTGCTAAACATTTGTGGGAGTTCATTGTTACAGATTTATTTGAGTTTTTACGAATCCAGTAACAAAACTAAACTTTTCTTCGATTGTTTTTCAAAATTTTTAGTTTTTACCTAAAATTAATTGTAATTTTTAATTTAAACACAAGGAGAAGGTTAATTTAACGAGACAATACTGAAATGAAAAGCAGACAATCATTCATTGGACCCCTGGCTGCTTTCAAGATGCTTCTGATCATCATAGTTCACGTTCTAAGACATTGTCTATCATTATTGTAACGTCATCGCAAATTAATATTAAACAAAATCTTTGATTTGGGTCACCTTCATATTCAATTTAAATTTCTTACCATATTTTGTTATTATTTGCTTATTTTTTCATGATTTTTATTAATTATTTTGTCATACTTTATACCCAAATTGAAGATTTCTTCATCAACAACGACCACGCATCATTCGCATCGAGACTTTCGTTGAATATCACCTCTTTTATAGGCCAGCTGTATGCTCAGAGCTTGCAGAAGAAACCAATACTTATCGCTACTCCCGAAGCGCCTCCCATATACGATGACTCGTACATGGGATACTCGGTAGCTGTAGGCGACTTCAATGGTCAGGGCATTCAGGGCGTAGCTGTTGGAGTACCTAGAGGATCAGATCTGAAAGGATTGGTTAGTATGTTCACATTTTATAATCTCTGATGTAATCTTGTAAAGATATCTTTTAGTAGGATAGTAATCAAAGTCATACCTAATATAGGATGATGGGTCCAATACTCACCATCCTCTACATTTCGCACCAATTCCAATGTTAATGGAATTTTTATGTATGATTAAAGTTATAAATTATACTGTATGTATGATTAAATAAACCACAAATGTCCTCTAAAATATAATGTACATGAATACACTGTTCCTACTAATTATATTCTTACGTATACTGTTCCTTAATGTTCAAGAAGCTTTAATATGAATATTTACCATTACAATATATTTTTTCCAAACATTTGTTATTAAATTAAAATCCAATTTAATTTTTAGTGATAATAAAATCTGTTGTCTAAAATTTCAGGTGGTCCTCTACACTTGGGAGCTACAAACAATCCACAATATCAGTGGCAGCCAGATCGGTTCCTATTTTGGGTACAGCATGGCGGCTGGTGACATTGACGGTGACGGATACGATGACGTCATTGTTGGCGCGCCAATGTTCACCAAGCCTAAGAGTAGCGGCTACGAACACGGAAGAATTTATATTATCTATCAGGGAAGAAATAAGGTAAATTGAATTATCATTCTAATCATCTTTGACATGATTAATGTCCTCGTTCGTCATCAGCCAGCGATGAAAAAAATGATATTTATTTAAGTTTAATGACTGGTTTTTAAATAATATCGCACTCCACGGCCCCATGCTAAAAGGGCCTGAAGACATAAAGACAAGTACAAACTATTCAGATATTCAAGTTTTATCCGACGAGAAATCTAACCTTTTGCACTCTTCGAAAGACTACTGTTTAATTAGTTGCCAAATTAAGAGCTTCGTCTTTATCTGCGGTTGTTTTTTCTCATTTTACAAGCTTAGTTTCGTAAATATTCTGTAATTAACAGATTCGGTTTCGAATCGTTTTCAGATGTACGAAAAGATTCACTACCGCACTGGCGAAATATCTCGCGGCAGATTTGGTTTGGCCGTCACATCACTCGGAGACATGAACTCCGATTCGTATGGAGGTAACTATGCAAGATGAATTCAATTCAATTTATTTATTTACAATGTGCGTTACAAAATGTGGTAAATTCATAGTCAGATCGACACATTTGCCAATAATGGCCAATAATTCAAGTTATGCTCCATATTTAGCAATTAAACAACTTTGAACGGTTTAAATCGCGTATATTTGACATTATTTATATCCCGACGTTTTGAACACTTTGCAGAGGACGTGGTCACGGGGTGACTGCAAAGTGTTCGAAACGTCGGGATATAAATAATGTTAAATATACGCGATTTAAACCGTTCAAAGTTGTTTAATTGCTATGTATAGTAATCGCGAAAACCTAAGAAAATATTATGCTCCATATTGTTTAGGGTGACTATTGTTTCTCTAACAGGACGACTGGTGCTTACTTACCCGTGGTAAACACCTAAGCTGGCATGGCAGCGTTTGGTTAAAATGAAAATTAATTTTCGTTTTATAAAACTCACCGAAGAAAATCCTTATTCCATTAATTGTATCTTATTTTTTTGTCTTATTTGTGATTATTTGTGCTTTTTGGGTAAAAAGATTTTCTTCCAAGCCTTTTCTTGTAATCCCGAGCAAGAATACATCACACAGATTCAATGTCACCGGAGTTTTGATTTCCCGACATTAGTCGACATTTTACATGTGAGAATAGGTATACCTTACTTATTAATTCAGTAAAATCGGATTCTAAAAGATCAACTGCTTTTTTTAAATGACTATTGTTTTATTTTATGTGTTCCTGTTTGGAAGCCTTTCTGTTTTGGAAGGTCTTTTACCAAACAGCCGTTTTGAATGTCTTTTCAGATGTAGCAGTGGGAGCTCCGTACGGCGGCGAGGAAGGTCGCGGCGTCGTGTACATCTACTACGGCAGCCGTACCGGCATCCGCGCCAAGTACTCGCAGGCCATCACCGCGGAGGAGATCTCGCCCGCTCTCACTACCTTCGGCTTCTCCCTCTCCGGCGGCGTTGATTTGGACAACAACAATTATACGGACCTCGCTGTTGGTGCTTACAAGTCTGATAGCGTTGTGTTTTTGAAGTAAGTCAATTTAGAATTTAAAGTGTCCAATCGTTCTAGTTCACTATTCCTTGGAATATAAACTTTGTTCAATTGTTTGTCAATTTTTCGTTAAAAAATTGACAAAAATTCCTTCCTCCTGGTGATTTTTTTTATTAGTACAAATTGTTTTTATATGTTTTAATCTAAATTACTTAAAATATAATGTAGGTATGAAAGTAAACGATTTTGTTCTTGAGAGACCCGGTAATATTTTTAATAATACATCGTTTGATTATTTCTAAATGTGCACATTCAAACCTAACCTATTAGAAATAATTGGAAAAATTTTGAGATAAAATAATTGACTTCTCATACAAAGTTGCACTTAAGATGAATCGAATGTTTCTTTAGAAACTTCTTAACTAACAAAATGACTTTTATGGAATGCACTATGTCACAAAAACACATTAGCCATAAAATCGCAACAATAACATGACCATATATATTTTATAGGAGTACAGCTGCGTCCAATCCTGTTCAAGTGTATAAACCCGATATATGGGATTAAGAATTGCTGTTTACTTTAGTTCTTTAAGTCAGTTCTTTAGTTCTCTCCTACAAATATGTTTAATTACAATTGTAAACCAAACTTTATAGAGATCATTTATAAAGACGACGAGTATTGAACGTGACAATTATATAATACAATCTCAGTTGGAACTTCTAAATGGTAAGGTACAGTCGCCAAATTTCGTCCCCGAACCTAATTTCGTCCCCTTCCGTTTTTCTTCTTCCAACAAACGCCATCTAATTTTGATATCCCGAATCAAAAGTTAGTTACTTCATTCGGCCATTGTAGAAAAGTAGCGGTGAAACGTCGCTCCTACAACAAGATATTTAAAAAAGAAAAAAACTGTTCAAGGTGAGTTTTTGATTGAAATATTCTCGGACTTGATTAAATATTGATATGTTTGATTTCTTGAAACGAAAGTTTTGTCAAAATGAACATTATTACATATGATTTAAAACGATAGGAAAAATTTTAGGTTATGACATGTGTTTTTTGTTAAATGGATGTTTATTAAAACAAATAACAAATTCCTAATAACGTCCCCCTACGTGGACCTAATATCGTCCCCGGGACGATATTTAGGTAACTTCACCTTGCTTTTAAGTTTATTTTCTATAGCTGTTTTCTATATTTAGTTAATATTTTTCTTTATACTTTAGATGCCAAAGAGAAAGCTGTGGGATCCTGAAGCAATGAAAAAAGCTGTTGAAGCTGTACGAACGAAAGAAATGGGTTATAAAAAGGCAGTAAAGTTATTTAACGTCCCAAGAGCTACTTTGAAAGATTACGTGAAAAATTCTGAAAAATCTGTAGAAAATGTAGTTTCTGGGAAAATGGGAAGAAAACCAGTTTTACCGGTAGAATTAGAAGAGGAGCTGGTAAACTATTGCCTGCAAATGGAGAAGAATTACTATGGTGTCACCGCTTCTGATTTAAAATGAATTGCTTTTCAATTGGCTATCAGGAATAATATTCCACATCCATTTTCACAGACCAAAAAGAAGACGGGACAAAAATGGATGAAGTTATTTATGGCTCGTCATCCTGATTTGTCTTTCCGTAAACCAGAGTCATTATCACGAGCTCGTGCACAAGGTTTTACTACAGAAAACGTTAAGACTTTTTTTAACATTTTAACCTGAACTGCGAAAGATTAGCTTCAACCCTAATAAAATATTTAATGTTGATGAAACTGGAATCAGCACTGTTCAGCATAAAGTCAGAAAAATCCTGACTGTGAAAGGCAAAAGAGAAGTTCACAAATTGTCATCAGCTGAAAGGGGAGCATTAGTGACTATTGTTACTTGTATGTCAGCTACTGCTCAGTTTATTCCTCCATTGATGGTGTTTCCAAGAAAAAACATGAAAGCTGAACTTCTCGATGGAGCACCTCCAGGCACCATTGGTGGATGCCACCCGTCTGGCTGGATCCAGCCTGAGCTGTTCACAAAATGGCTAAAACATTTCGTGTCCATAGTAAAACCATCTAAAGAAGACCCCGTTTTGCTGGTATTAGATGGTCATTACAGCCATACAAGAAATTTAAACGTGATTGACATTGCACGTGACAATGGTGTATCTGTAATCTGCCTCCCCCCTCATTCAACTGATCATATGCAGCCTTTGGATGTCTCATTTATGTTTCCTTTAAAAACATACTATGCCCAAGAAATAGAGAATTGGTTGACAAATCATCCAGGGCGGGTTGTTACTCACTACCAAGTTGGAGAAATATTTGGAAAAGCTTATGCAAAAGCTTGTAAAATTGATACAGCAGTAAATGGATTTCGGAAAACCGGAATATTTCCACTTAACGAAAACATTTTCTACGACTCACCACATGCTCCTTCTTCAACCGATGCAAACAACACAACATCTTTGGTAAATGACGTCTCATCACCTTCGGACTCCACAAGATCAAGATCAACAACATCAACTCCATTATCACGATCTGGAAGCTCTTCATCCCCATTTATAGTTCCAGCAGATGTGCAGCCTGTTCCAATCATTGAACCACCTTCAATCTCAACTAGACGGGGCAAAGCCATGATAGTCACGTCCTCACCGCATAAACAAGAAATAATGTATGCAGAAAAGAAGCGGAAGGAGAAGGATGAAAGAGTAGCGGGAAAAAAAGGGACAGAAGTGTGGAAATAACTAAAACAGCAGGAAACAGCAAAAATAACAATAAAACCAACAAGCGACAAAAGCAACAGTCTTCTGACGGGGAAACATCTGATGATGACCCAATTTTGGTCTCTACTAACGAAGAAGATAGCGATAATGATGACGCTGAATGCCCAGTTTGTCATAAAAGCTTTTCCGAAGACAAAAAGGGAGAAAAATGGATAAGATGCATCAAATGTTTCCAATAGATGCATGAGGATTGCGTTGAAAATCCAGGACCTAAATTTATCTGTACAACTTGTCTGGAAAATTAGAATTACTTAAACCATATCAATAATTGACAAAGGTCTGATTAGATATTATAATATTATTACTAATTACTAATTTTATATAATATTTATATAACAATTTAAGTTCACGTACTGATTATTGCGATCTCAATATCGTCCCCGGGACGGAATTAGGTGCCCAAAAATATATTTTTAGAATTTGCACTTTTTTGTTAAAGCTATCTTTATAGAATTTGTAACAAAGTTAACAAGGTTTTGATTATTTTTAAGAATAAAGGAGTATTGTACCTAATGTTTGACGTTTTATTTATTATTTTACCTGTAATATTTTTTTTTCTACAATTTTTTTACAAAAAGGGGGCGATATTTGGTGACTGTACCTTAAAGTGATAATTAGCTACTTTCTCGTTAAACTGCGTTAATTAATGCTAAAATTAAACTTTTCATCAATTTCATATCTGATTTCTTCAATTGACTGTAATTAGCTGTTTTAAATCGACAAGTTGGATCACGAAGGCATAGTATTCGTCGTGCTCTAGTCGGAGCACGAGAAAAGGCTCATCCTTGATCCTTGTTCTTTCTTCCCAGAGCCCGTCCAGTGGTAAAAGTGATGGCCGGCGTGCGTTTCCTGAGCGACAAGAAGCTGATCTCGCAATCAGACAAGCGCTGCCGCCTCAACAACGGCACGCAAGTCGCTTGCGCGCGGCTCGAGTTCTGTCTCACCTACCACGGCGTTAACGTCGACAGACAGATTGGTGAGTACCTGATAAAAGTTGAGTCAATTTACAACCAGATCCACTGTTCATGCTAGCTTTAGTGAAACAATTTGTATTTAAATAGTAACACGTATGCTAAGTGTTACCTCTCTAATTAATTGAACACCTACGTCACTTGACAGTTGGTTCTGATTTCTTATAATTTATGGTGAATGTGCTCTTATCAATTTTCGTTCCCATACTTTCTTCATCTTTTTAACATTAGAAGACAATTCTAAACTTATAAAGGTGGTTGGTCTCTAGCGGGATCAATTCTTTGAATAAGAAAATTAATTGTGTAATGGTCAATCAGGGGTAACGAGGGGTAATTGAGAGCATGCTTTAATAAATTACGGCGTTTTCTTAATTACCTCTGTTCTCAATTGACTTATAATAAAATAGTAATTTAAAATATTTTAGTCAAAACTCTTGCAAATGTTAGGTTAAAAAAAAAGTATGTTAACTAAAATTTAATTTTACCTTTATTTAGTAAATCTGAGTCATATATTTTCTCTTTCAAGCGGAGGGATATTACTGTTACTTCGGTGAGTTGTCGGTGTATCAACGGCAGTGTAGTGAACTCAGAAGCAGTAATGTTTATATTATAATTTCATCGTTAATTTTTGTATTGTTGTATTTTATAATCATCACATTTAAGATTAACCGTGGTAAATGAGAAAAGGGATAATTGAGAATATATTTTAATCAAATTTAAACTATGACCGTATTATTTTCCATTAATCAACCTATGTGGACATAAATAGCTCGACTGGTCAAAGCATTTTCTCAGTTACCCCTGTTCTCTATTATCTCGATTTACCCTACAGATATTAAATAAAAAATAATGATGACGTTATTTAGTGTAAATAATATCACCTGTAGTATTTCGATGTTATCAATTGTTTTGTAGTAGCACCATTTTCCTCATTAGTTCTCACTGTAAATGGTGGAGGATATCAGTTGTTACTCATTAAAGAAACATCAAAATTCCTTATATTACTGGCACACACACATCCACAACGCCCTCAACTAGTGGCAATTACAATTTACATGTGTATGAATATCAAATTATATTATGTAGTTTCAGTACAGTAAATAATCATGCCGAATTGTTCGGTTATTTTTTTTTATCATTTTATATGACTGACTCAAGTTCATTCGCAATCATAAATAGTTCATAAAACAATCAATTTTTGCTAACATGATATATGTAAATACATAGATGATTGTTCATTAAACAAATGGATGTCGGAGCAAGATTAATGCATACAAGATATGGGCACATCGGCTGCTAACTGCTTGCCTATAGAGCCACATTTTAAATAATAATAAAATATACTCAAATCTTTAATTTCTAATGGGAAATCTTTCCACTCTCCTATCGAGTCACCTTAAATTAGTGGACATCTTTCTAAAGGCTGGTTTAGAATCCATAAATGAACATATCTGGCAGAATTTGAAAATATACGAGAAGTATCCTACAGACAAATGAACTGTGAATAAGTTCCTCGATTTCTAGTCGGACATTTATTTGTTTAAAAACACAAATTTATTCCGGTTACTATGGTGTGATTGTCTTTGCATGTAACTCTGGACTCACGACACGGGGAATCTTAGTGTGAGCCATTGACTGTGGAGTTATATATTTATTTATTTACAAGTTTACGTATCATTCGCATTACTATTTTATTCTCAGAAGTTATTCAGTCATCGGTTCCAAATCATCCCTTAAACACGACGTTGGCTAATTTATTGAGACTCTCCTATAAATGTGTACGTTTTACGACAGAGTTCGAGGTGACGCTGGATCTGGACTCGCGGCGCAGAAAGAGCAAGCGCATCTTCCTGCTGGAGACGCACGAGAGCGTGTTCAAGGCGCACGTGCTGCTCACTGAGAAACAGCAGGAGTGCAAGGACGTCACCGTTTACCTGGACGTTAGTACATATTCATACTTTCACATATACTCATCAATTTTAAAACAGCATTAAACACAATAATTGAGACTGTCCGATAGCTGTTTACTCTATGGGTTGAATGTAAAAAAACAAATGTCTTATGTAATAATTATCATTATGATCCATAAATATTGATTGGTATTGATTTATTTGTATCGATTTACAATTAAATAATAATCGCTAAATTTTGTATTAACTATAAATTAAATTTCACACAACTGTTAAGGCGGTACATAGCGGGAAGTATTTGTATTCTTACATCTTATTTTGTTACCTGTGTTGTTGGAAAATAAATGATTTGATTGGAAAAGGTTTAGATATAAGTACATTTATCAATTCATTAAAATTTAATGGAAACCCATTGACTTTTAATGAATTGATAAATGTATTTGCCCAGAATCGCACTATCTATTTGACTTTTTTAATTCAGTTGTACCTAGTTTTGTGGATTCGATGAGATCATAAATACAATCTCCATTCTGGCAGATCTAAAATCAATAAAGAACATATATACGATACGGAAATTTTCATATCGCTGATAAACAACTGCTTTGGTGATAATAATCTCTTAAAATCGATTACAATTGAAATTCAATCAATTGAAACAATACAATTGAAATTCAATCAATTGTTACCTACAGACGGTCTACGGGAATATTTAAAAATATTCATGGTCCGTTTATTAATCAAGGATCTGTAAAGAATTATGCATCCTTTGGTCAATCCATTATACTCGTAATCATTTCATAATTATGACCATGAATCTCTTTATCTCTATATACTACACATATACATACATATGTAGAATAGTGTGAAAAATGTTTATATATCAATCAGTACACGTTCCTTAGTAATTCATACCTGATTCATACACATACTTACTAACAAAGACCCGAGCGAGCGAGTGTGGATAGTGTTATGCACATATGAGTAAATTAATCACCAATTATTTATTCCTATATCTCTAAAAATAGGCAGCGCATCCTGGGCTGTGTCAACGTTTATCATTCTCGACTGATGTTGGCATGTATCGCGGATATCTATGGGCGACAGTATCCACTTATCATCGGATGGATTGTATGCCCGTCTGCCGTCTTATTTCTATAAAAAATATGTTTTTAATATAATAAAAGAAATCACGAAAGACATGTCAATTTTTAATTATTTATAATAGTTTTAGTGTATTGATTGACATATTAAAATATTTCATACTATTTTTGTAGGACCTTATCTATCTTATCTTATAAAAATAGATGTTGGTATATCTGTCTGAGATTAATAGACTTCGACACCGTTTGACCGATCACCATGAAAGTTGACATATATGTATTTTTTCATGGAGAAGGTTTCTATGCTATCTACTTTTTGTACCTCGCCACTAGATGGCGCTGCAGCACATCAACTTCTATGACAGTATGGCAGGACAACGTCTGCCGGGTTTTGCTAGTATTTTATAAAAGTGATTAAACGGCATGGGACATGTATTATTTGTCTGTTAATCTGCTGTTAAATATTGTTACAGGATGAAATCCGTGACAAGCTAACTCCTATAGAGGTGAAGATGACGTACGACCTGGTGAACCAGCCGCCAAACGGTGCGGTGCCGCCCGTACTCGACCAGACCGAGAGCATCGAGCACACAGACTTGCTCAACATACAGAAGAACTGCGGCTCTGATAACGTGTGCGTTCCCGACCTCAGCATGTTCGTTACTACGTAAGTACCACGCTATTATTATACCATTTCATCAGCCAGTGTCTCTCCAGTGCTGGACATAGGCCTCTCCCGAGGACCGCCACCACACGTGGTCTTCAGCTCCTCTCATCCACACACTACCGGCGACTTTCTTCAAGTCAGTCCACTTGGCCGAAGGGCGCCCCGCATTATATTATTACGCCATTATTAGCTTTGAACATTCGTTAAAAAGTAAGTTTCGCTTTTTAGCCATTCGTGTAATCACGAGTTCAAATTCTCGGCCCATATCACTAAGTTTCTACTTAAGTATGGATTTTTAAAAATGATCATTAGCTAGGCGGTGAGGGAACCCGCATGCTCGAGATAAAAAAATCTGGAGCATGTGTATCAATCCGCACTGAGCCCCCGCGTGGTGGATTACGGCCCGAAAGCCCCCAGTGATTTACTGGGGGAGGCCTGTGTCCTGCAGTGGGACAAGGCGATATTGATACTGTGAGTGTAGAACAAAAGTCTTTTTCTTTTCATGTATGGCAATAGTGCAATTAGCACATTCTGCCAGTCTCAATAAATCATTTCTAACTCTAAAACGCATCACGTCTATGTCCAATCCCGTCAAAGTAAGTTAGGAGTCGCTCAGTAAAGCGATAGCAGGTTTGCTGAGGACAGAAGAGGACTTCTTGGACGCACACGAATAACGCAGTCCTATGATTTTATTTCATAATCACAAACATTACGCACAGAAAAGACTTTGAAGTTTAATAAACTATTAAGCCACAAAAAGCACTATCTTTACACAACTTTTATAATAATCAAACAAAAATTCCCGCGCCAACCAGTCAAACAGTGTTAAGAAGATGGAGGTATTTTTTATTTAAACCTGTATGTCATTCTGTTCTTTTCATCACATCAGTGAATTCTACGCATCACGCACCTGAATAAACCTACACGAAATATATATTGCAGGCCCACAGTAAAATACTTGCTGGGTTCCGGCGACAAGGTGAACATCGACGTGCGCGTGGACAACGCGGGCGAGGACGCGTTCGAGGCGGCCTACTACCTGATCATTCCCGCTGGCGTCACTTACGCGAGCAAAGTGCCGCTGGACGACAACGCGCCCGTCTACTGCTCGCTTCTCAAGCGGCACGACGACTCTGCCAATAGGACTCTTAAGTGCGACCTTGGGAACCCCATGACTAGTGCACAGAAGGTAATGTTGCTAGATATCAAAATAAAATTAAAATACATTTATTTACTAAAATTTACTTAAGTAGGAACAAATTATACTTAAAATTAATACTTAAAAGATTAACTTCAAACTAAGCAAGGTAAAATAGTTTCAGAAGTGTGTCTATACTATGTTGGCCAGGTCTTCCGTCCAACTTGTATGTACTAATATTTATTAAGCTTTTATGCCAAGCACTATGTATCAAATTAATAAAAATAAAAATGACGTAATAATGTTGACACTAGGTACAAATCTAGGTGCCTACAAAAATACTTTTTCCGGGAGATTTCTACTACGTCTCTCATTTTGAATTTGCGTTAATAGTACATTACTGTCCAGGCCCGAAATAAAGCAATTGACGGCCGAGTAATATTGGATTGGATAAATAAACGAGGCCGTTAACTGCTATTTCGGCCGAGACTTGTATAGTATTTTTCTCTAATTTACGAGGAAACAATAAACAAATTAATTCAAGAAACAGAAGTTTTCCGAGAAAGAATTCGCTTTTTTTTCAGTTTTCAGATGAAATCTTCATATGCCTTTTCATATTTTTCTCTCGGTTTCGGTGTTAACAGGTTTTCAGAAAGTATCTTTGCTTCTTCAGCTATGTCTGGTGGCGTTAAATCTAATTCACCTTCCAACGAACTAGTACTCATTGTTTATTATTAGACAACATTTTTTTTATAGAGAAGAGGGCAGACGAGCAGGCGGTCTCACGTGATGGTAAGTGTTACCGCCGCCCATGGGCACACGCAACACCAGGGGGTATGCGGCCGCGCCGCCGACCTTGCAAAATCCTATTCACAGTTTTCTTAAAGAACCCCATGTCGTAGTTTAATGGGAAGACCTCTTGAGGCAGTTCGTTCCACAGCCTACGGGTTCGCGGTATAAAATAATTTTTGGACCGAACAGTACGCGACACCTCCGTATCGAGGAAATGCGGATGGACTGCACTTCTGTGACGGGAGGTGCGGTTGTAGAAACCCGAGGTGGGAATTATATTGAACAATTCTTAAAATTGTGATAAACTTATGAGAACATAACATCCACAATACAGAGTAGGTATCTGATTTTCATTCCCGCCAATTCGACTGCGCGCGGTCTTTGTTCTTTTTTTAAACTTTTGAAAAGAAATGCACATTCAGCCTTTATAATAATAAATATCGTGTACCTAACAAAAACCTAATTTATGTTAGTGTGCACTTAAAATAATCTCGCTACTGTCCAGCAATCTCTATTATTGTGGTGTTGGAAATTGCTGGCCTGCGTACAGAAAAGATCCGATTGACGTATTCTTTTTTTTAAATAATGAAGCCATTTCCGAGCAAGTAGGAGAAAAGTCTCATTACTTTTTATTCAAAATAAACTACTACAACCTATATAAGTAAAGTTAACAAAAATAAGTATCACAATCTTTCAGATTTGTCTTTAAAGCTCAGGAACTAAATTCATTGAAGAATGACTGATGAGTTACCGGCACCGATGATGGCCAGCAAACAGCAGCGGATGTGCTTTGCTTACGTTTTTTTCCTACCTTTCCATAGTCGAGATGTAGTCAATTTTTTTTTAGAAATTTGAGAGTCCGCGATAGAAGGAATTACAGATTCCTTCGAGATAGTTTTAAAATCTTTGATAATCGTCATATTTCAGGCACATTTCCGCGTTGTGTTGGACGTGGAGCCGCACGTGTCGTCGCTAGTGTTCGACATGAAAGTGAACTCCACCAACCCCGAGAAGGGCACCATGTTCGACAACTCGCGCCAACTCACCATCGGCGTAGAAGCTAAAGCTCAGCTCTCTATTATTGGGTGAGGATTTATTTGTATCTAATTAGCAATATCACTATCCACGGATTCTCATGCGTGGAAACTTCAGGTATTTTGGAAGACGCATTACCATAGACAGCTGATCATTGGCTTTGCTTACGATTAAACTAACTTACGATAGGTTAACTATTAACGATAGGTTACGATAGGCTAACTACGATAAACTAACTAAAATTAAATTAACAATGCTTACGATAGGTTGATATTATTAATGAAGTTTATGTCATGCCATATCCATTATCAGCGTATGTCTCTCCACTGTTGGATGTAGGCCTCTCCCGCCCGCAGCTCACCAACATTGGTTATTAACAGTCCGGTTATCTTTTCGTGTTTTACTCAATATATGACCTACCTGTACGATGTATGTCTTCAATATTTGTGCCATTCAATATAACTTTAATATATTTGCGATCTAACGTCGTCACTTGTTCAAAATTTTTACTATCTAACGTTTCTTGTTCAACAATTTCCCAATTCATTGTAACTTTTTCTATGTTTTTGCTATTAATCATAGTTTTTTTAACATTTTACGATTTCACAATATTTTAACATTCCAAAGTAGCTTATTTAATATTTTAACGATTGAACGTAACTTCAAAATTTTTACAATTTAATGTATAATAATTTAATTATATAGTCTTTGAAGAAATTCATGATACTGGTCTTTGAAAAAAAAACTTAATTTTTTAGGGCATCGGACCCACCAGAGCTACACTACAACGCGTCTTTGTACGAGACTGAGAACCTGCGAGACGACACCAAGCTCGGCCCTCAGATCATCCACAAGTACAACATCAAGAACGAAGGGCACATTGCTGTCGACGAAGCCGAGATATACATCATGTGGCCCTACCAGACCCTTACTGGTAAGAACAACTGATTTATTATAAGCTGGAACTAAATAAGTATAGGAATCATTTGTTTTGATTGCAGCATGGTCCCAATTGTGTATTTTGGTTTGCATATTTTTTTTTTGTCATTCTTTTCGATTTTCGTGGCCCTTAGTACACTTGGTACTTCTAATAATTACCTTTAGTAGGTCTGTGGCTAATTATCCTTGACATTTATCAATCTTTTAGTTATCCTTTGGTAGGTCTAATTGTGATATAGTAATAATTGTTTCGTGTTCCATTCCAGGCGAGAACCTGATGTACATGGTGTCGCAGCCGCAGGTGTTGGGTAACCTGCAGTGCGATGTCGCGCATCACGTCAACCCAGAGAACCTATTTGTGCAGAACGCTTATGCCTATCTGCTTAATAAGGAGAAGGAAGGTAGAAAAAATATTTTACATTTTATATCAGAATATTTAAATTAAAAATCATCAGTGCATTAACATATTTATTCACTTTTAAATTTCAAATGTATTCAATAATTGTTTCTGTAATCTGTATGTTACGTTGGAAATTAATTATTATTTATTTATCAAAATATCGATCAATCGAGCGGCCGCACAAATACAAACTCCATTGCAGCTCATTGTCAACTTATTCTATAGGCGATTAGGTAGCGCCAACCGCAAATATAACGTTGTAGAATAAACCTATTCATTCAGTTGCAGCAAAGAATTGAAACTTTAAAATTAGTTAACTTATTTATAAAGCATCGTAGCAGAGTTTAGGCAATAATAATTCCTAAGAAGTTAATTGTAATTTAATTTAATAAATAATTAACTAAATTTTAGACATTGCCATCTTAATCACCATAATAACTGTTTGTAATCGTTCGAACGTTCGGTTGGCTAATTACTTTAAGAAGTAATGCTAGATTAATCACCAGATTAATCTAGAGGACCCGCGAAATCGACAGTTAGCAAAATTATATTTGACAAGACACAATTCTTTGCAGAAATGTTGAAAAGTGGCCAGTACTCCTCCGCTCAACTATCCACGGGGACCGGATACTACGACCAAAGTAAGTAGATCATTCGTAAAATTAACACATCACCGATTGAAAAAAAATGTATTAAATTATGTTTTAAACTCTGTCTTATCCTAAATTAAAATATTTAAACATTTGTTTTAAATTGTCTAAAACCTATAAAAATTATATACTTGAATTTTATATAATCAAGTGTTTCATATTTATTAGCTTAATCAATTGTTTAAAGCTTAATCAAACTTAATCAATTGTGAGGGGGTTTCTATGGGTTTGAATAATAATAATTATTCATAGAAAACTACCTTGAAATGTACTGTATTTCCCACTTTATCTTATTTTCCCAATGCACGTACGTGTTTCGATAGTGGGTGAGATATGCCAGAGTCCATTCCCATTCCATCCTATCCTCATTTTCCCAACACAATCTCCAAATCTATTGTTACGTCTCCAAAGGTCGGGAGTGCATCCGGGAGCGTGTCAACATTTGTCATTTTAGACTGATGTTGGCATGTACGTATTGGATGTCCATGGGCGACAGTATACACTTACCGTCAAGTAGACTGTGTGGTATTTTCCATAAAGAAAGAAATAATTCAACATTTGTTCAGAAAATGAAATAAATTTATTTAATTTAGTTCGCCTCACTTCACGCAACACGATCCTAATAGTTATTTAATCCTAACAATTTCGAGCGGCGCGATTTGAATCTTGAGAATTTAGCAAAATACAAAGCGGACATTTCTTTATAATTTCAACGTACGAGTAAACTACATACTTGTATTTGTACAAATAAAATTCTGATTCTGATTCCAAATATAGGGAAATTAACTGCCGGAATCCTTGGTCTTAGTGTTGTAAATCGTTGTTAAAATTTGTTTTTAGCCATGATCTAAACATTTTATTCAATTTGTTTTTTGAATTAAATAAAAAACATTTTTTTTAATTCCTGCGGAAAATCAATACACAAATTAAACATATTAAATACATTTTAAACTATGTTATTATAAATTATCTACATATCTATGTAATATTATTTACAGAATATTGGCAAATCGACTATCACGCTAGCAGTCGGTTAGGTGGTCAATACGGCGGTGGTCAAACATCCGGTGGTCGATTTAATGGTGCTGAAACATTCAGTGGACAATCCGGTACTGGCCAAACATTCGGTGGACAATCCGGTACTGGCCAAACATTCGGTGGACAATCCGGTACTGGCCAAACATTCGGTGGACAATCCGGTACTGGCCAAACATTCGGTGGACAATCCGGTACTGGCCAAACATTCGGTGGACAATCCGGTACTGGCCAAACATCAGGTGGTTCGTGGAAATATAACCAAACCTGGCACAGCGGATCTTACGGGCATTTGACACATGAACAACTAGAAGAATTAAAAAGGCAATTGATCCAGAGCTCGACCATTAAGCAACGAGAAGAATTGATGCGAAGGGCCACTGCAGGAATGTCGTATCAACAACAGGAAGAGCTAAGGAGACAGTTAATTGAAAGCTTGAGTATTGAGGAGCAGGAAGAAGTTAGAAGGAAATTAGCCGCTGCTGTCAACCAAGGGAATTATGGTCAAGGGATATACCAGGGTGGTGGTCAGGGTGGTCAGGTGGTGAGGATAAGGAATAAGACGGTGACATATGATGAGAACCATAATGTGGTGTCGCAGACTGAGACCAGTACAGAGTATGGATCTTTGGGACACGAAGGCGAAGCTGGCAGCTCTTTCAATGTGTAAGTTTAATTTATTAACAATTTTTTAATTTTATTACCAATTTAAATGTAATTCTTCTTCGAATTTCATTAATTTTTCTTTCATTAATTACTCGTTCATTCATTTATTCGCCTGTCCATCCATTTAGCCGTCTCTATTCAATTATTAATTGTTTCATTCAACCATCGACCTATTCTTTCAAATACAAATGTCATTTTCTTTCATTCAAGTCGCCTACTCATCCACTCATCCATTTACCCATCTATTTATTAAATCATTTATTCTACCATCGAGTTATTTATTCATTCTTGCATCTAGCTCGTTTATTCACCTATCCATCCATTCATTCGTTTATTGATTGATTTACCAATCGTTTTTGGCCGGCGATAAGTGGATACCGTCGCCCATGGACATTCGCGATACATGCCAACATCAGTCCAGAATGACAAACGTTGGCACGCCCTCGGATGCGCCGCGTTACAGAGTATGACGTTATTACGGTTATTCATTCATTCTAATTTGTTGATGTTACAGCTAACCCGCCAACGCAAGAAATCCTATTATAAGTCATTGTCTGTAACGTTATTACAATTGTTCATTCATTCGTTCATCCAAATCTTTTGCCATTACAGTTACGGGGCCATCCACGGCAACCAGGCCAACCAGGGCAGCCAGACCAATCAGGGCAGCCAGACCAGTCAGGGCAGCCAGACCAACCAGGGCTTTGTCCACAACTCATGGGCTACCACCGAAACTGTCAACCGGGACCTCGTCAACGCCGGCTCCACCACATACATGGGAGCCCCGGGCCTTACCGTCGTCGGAGACGAAGACGAAGACGAATTGGAGGGCTTTGGGAGTTATGCTGCTAGAAGTTCCAATAATGAGTTTAAATATGGGATAGGGGATGTGAGCGGTGCTAGTACGGGGGGTGGGGCAAGGGGGCAGGATGGTGTGACCAGAGGGGGGAGTTATGGGGCCAGTGGAGGGAACTATGAGTCCGGTGGCGGAAGTTACTCATATGCGACGCATTCAGGTAAGTTTGAGTTCGTAGCAAGTATTAGATGTAGGAAATGAGCGCTGATTATTTATTTAACCAAAATTTAATGCCTATTAGTGTTTAATTTAGTGTACATTTAATGTCAGATACATGAGTGGTCGTCCATTTAATGTCAGATACATGAGTGGGCGTGCATTTAATGTCAGATACATGAGTGGGCGTCCATTTAATGTCAGATACATGAGTGGGCGTGCATTTAATGTCAGATACATGAGTGGGCGTGCATTTAATGTCAGATACATGAATGGGTGTGCATTTAATGATAATTCGATAAATACACAGGTACAATCAGCAACACGCTAAAAATGTACCCAAAACCGTTCGATTCTAGTCCTTATTAGCTTATTACGCTTGTAATGAAGGTACGCATTAAGGTACCGATGGGTATACATTACGGTGTTGCTGACTGTACTATCCATATCGATAAATATTTATCAATTGTAATAGTGAGAAGACAGCAGACGAGCATATAGTCCACCCGATGGTAAGTGGGTGCTCCCATAAACATCCGCGGTACGTGTCAACTTCAGTCCAGAATGACAAACGTTGGCACACCCCCAGATGAGCTGCCTACCCTTTGAAGATATAGGAATATATTTATTTATTTTTGCATCACAAAGCAATATGTCAACATATCAAATCACAATTTTATATAGTGTGTACAGAAGTGTTAAATCTAAATAAGTAAATAAATAAGCTATTGTTTAAAAGTAAACAAAAAAAAGAAACTAAAATGAGTGACAACAAAGGAAAGGGAGACCTAATTATGCTATGATGTAGACTCTACATCATAGCATAGTTAGGTCTCAAGAGTAGTCTTATTAGTACATTGTAGACAGAGCGCGTTTGACTTTGACTTTGATTTGAAAGTCAGCAAACCGTCTGCGAATAAGTCCCATTCCAGATTTTCGAAGTTGATTGGTTATATTTCCTACATATTCTAGAAATGGGTTTGTTAAAAGTTTGTCTAGTGCGATGTGAGGACAAGAAAAAGAATTCGCGTTGCCTTGGTTGCTTTTGCCATTTGAGCGGACTTTTCTCTCCAGGGTCTGTAATTTGGTCTGAGACCATTTGGGCACGTCATAGGTGTACATGAGAGCGGGCATGCCCCGGCCGCTATACGCTCGGATATTATTAGGGCCCCATTTTTACTATTAAGTTTTTCATTTACCAGACACCATTTTTATAGATACCCCATTAATCCGAGAAACAAAATATTTATGGTAACTGTATAGTGAATAAGTTGGCACACAATACAATTGTATTGATGGTCAGGCCAGGTTTCATACAGAAGTGTCCGTCATTCTTTGTTTGTTATTGTTCGCAGGCTCGTCGTCATCACACAGTTCGCAGGGCGGCGCGCACAGCACCACCGCGCAGCGCAGAGAGAACACCAGGCGGCGTCGAGACGATGGGGTAATTTATCACTCTATATACATCTTCATTTTATGTAGAAACAAGATGGCAACCGAGCAAACAGTCCGTTTGATGGTAACAAAAGTTAGTGGTAAGTGGTTACCGCCGCCCATAGACACAATACCAGGGAGTATGTATATATGCAATACAAACAGGAGTAAATTTTTTTATTAATTCACAACAATTATTCCTGTTCGCAATGAAAGTAAAACAAGGTCTTTTCAGTCAGTCACTACTGCTATATATATATATATATATATATATATATATACCTGAAAAGACCTATATATATATATATATATATAGAGCTGTATTAGAGCGATGTTGGGTATTTCTCTGAGAGATCATGTGCCTAACAGTGAGATCGGGAGTCGGGATTGACTGACATTGCTCGGAAGGTTTCGATGCTTAAGTGAAAATGGGCAAATCACGTATGTCGGAGAGAGAACGGGCGTTGGAGCCGTAAGCTTTTGGAATAATGAGCATGGATTGGCATAAGAAAGGTGAGAGACCAATGGCCTGTTGGCGCCACGATGTCGTCAAAGCGATGGGAATGAGGTGGATGCAGCAAGCGACCAACAGAAAAAGATGGGTTGCACAGGAAGAGGCCCTAGTTGAGCAGTGGACTGCAGCGGCCTGATTTTGATGATTGCTATAATTTATCCTAAGTAGGTAATAAATAACAGTAATAATGACTGTATAGGCTACTATGACCTAATGTTACTCTTTTTGAATTATAAAAAAATTGCTGCCACCCATATGACGCCCATTCAGTATTTTCAGTTAACTATTTCTCATATTGTATTCTAATTGCAGGTGGATCCAGAACTGAGGAAGATTCTAGAGCAATGCGAGGAGAAATACAAGTGTGGGGTGTTGCGCTGCAGCACCGGCCCTCTAGCCAAGGGCCAGGAGGTCTGGATCGCCCTTTGGTCCAGGATCAACGCCTCCGTTCTTAATGAGGTGCGTTTTACACACATATTTTTTCAATAGGAAGAAGGTAGCAAATGAGCACACAGTCCACCCGGTGGTAAGTGGATACTATCGCCCTGCGACTTCCGCGATATTTGCCAACTTCAGTTCATATTGACAAATGTTGTCACGCCCCCGGATGCGATGCAAGCCTTATTTTGTTGGGATAAAATTCCAGGAGATATTATGCTCTGGCTATAGTGTTGGTGGCCAACGTATAAGCGAAGGTTGCGAGGGCATTAAATAGATGAGTTGGCATGGGGAGCAGGGAATATAATAGAATGAGGGATTACCTTTATCCCATTATAACTCCCATTATAGAAACTATGAGAAATAAGCTCTGGCTTATCTCATTCATTTCCGAAATACTTTAGTATATTTTTCATTGTTTTCAAGATGACGCTTTTTGCGCCTAGTTAAATGTTCTTCTTTTCGTGATGCCTCTCCAATTAGTGAAGATTGACAATGGTCTCCGAATATTTTCTCGTGCCTCTCGCGAGGTGAAACAGTTCGGCGGCAGTCGCGATGTCAGTCCACTCCCGTATGTTTCGCAACCATGATTTTTCCTAGTTTCTGAATACTTTGTTTAAATTTTTCATAAATTTTGTTTCATATTTTTGTTCAATAAACATCGAAGTCATTTATTATTCATAGATTTCGAAGGACCAAGCAGTGAAGATATCCTCACTAGCCGCAACTCGTGCAACACGACTCGCCTCGGTAGATAAGCCGAGCAACACTCCCTGGCACACCGCAGAGGCGAGCACGCTGGTGACGCCGCAGCTCGAGGTGCAGGAGAGCGGCTCCATACCACTGTGGGTGGTAGTACTGGCTGCAGTAGTGGGGGCACTGCTGCTTCTATTGCTCATATTTGCTCTCTATAAGGTAAGCAATGTTAAATATAGTTACTTGTTTTATTATGTATAAATTATTATGCATCTAGATATGTTTTATTGTACACGAAAATATCGTGGGGGCGTTTCTGTTGCTTATATTTGCTCTCTGTAAGGTAAGCATTGTTAAGACCAAGCAGTGAAGCTATACTCTCGAGCAACCTCTGCAAAAATGCCATCGCCCGCGACGTTCAGATGCTTACCATGAAGGAATTCGTGATCCAGATGGCGCGGAGTCTTTTCAACCTCGCTGATTCAATTCAAATTCAAAGAACTCTGCGAGATCACTACCGTGGTGGCGCGGTGGTGCGCCGCCACCTTAGTGGCTAGGCGGTGCGCGGGAAGGCTAGACGATGGGAAAAAATTGAAAGCAAGCATATATAGGACGTCTTATTAGTTAGTCGACAGCGAACGACCAGAGGAGCTGTTGCCCTCTTAGATAAATCACGCTGGAGTACGAGGAGTTCCTGATACTACCAACCTGTATAGCGCGCAAAAGTACGAATGAAAGAAAAGAGGGACTGACTGAATCACTAGCAATGAGAAATGGAGAGGTAATAATAATTGTCTCTCCATTCAAATAATACATTAACATCCTGAAGCTCTGACTCTTGAAATAGAGTAGACCTCAGAAGCCTAGTCTTTTTAATATGTCCTGCCTTATCCATGGGCGTCGCCACAGTGGGTCTTTCTACATGACACAATCTCTATTTAAAATTATAAGAAAATTATACATACAAATTTTCCTTACGCACTACGTCTGCCTTCCTGTCGTGACCTATATTTCACTTTCCCAGGACTACTGGAAGAAATCTCCCCAGGAGATAAGCTTGCGTTTGTACGGCTTTTCTTTTTCTTTCTTTTTATTTATTTCATCTTATGTGTGTACAATATAAAATTGTTTTATTTGCCCCTCACTGGATAAAATCCTGATTATGGCCGACTACTATACCAATATCGTCTATTCTCAGTGCGGCTTCTTCAAACGCAACCGCCCCTCGGACCACAATGAGCGGCAACCACTGAACGGCCGCGACGAGCACCTTTGATATCCGCCACGTGACCTAGGGGTCACCAGCGACACGCCCGCCACCAGTGACCCCGCGCCCTCTGAAGGGCTCACTAGTGACAGTAGCTCGTCGACAGATGCCGCTAGTGACGTCACCTCGCCTGACTCCACTAGTTTCGACAGGTACTGACGTCACAGTCGAGTTGTTGTCTTTAGGTTTTAATGCGATGTGACAATGTTGCTGTTGAAATTGTAATGTACAAATAGTCAGCTTATCAAGCAGATTGACGCCCTTTTAGAATCACTTTCCTTTTACAGAGTACAAAGTATTTACATAATCGGCAAAGTGACGATTATGACAACAATTTAAACTCAGATTTAACTTTTTCGATATAAGGTTGAAAACTGAAATTGCAGTCGCTTCATATAATCTTTGTTATATCATTTTCGACCGTAAAATAAAGAAGATAAAGTTGAGATTAAATTGGTTGCTTCGATGATTTATTGACTCGATTCGATGATTCTTCTTGTACTCTATTGGTCTCGTATGACAATCCGCTTAATAGTGTTGATGTGTATAAACTATCGTTAAAAATATATTAGTATGTAAATATTTGTATGTAGTACCTATGAGTTAAATTCTAAGGTATATAAACTGTATTTATATTAAATTGTGTAAAATACTCCGCAAAGATTTTATTTTATTATATTGTGGTGATGCGATAAAAGAGGGCGAGTCACGCAAATAATCAAAATTAATTATTTGTATATACTATGGTAAAATGGAATACCTACGTAAATTAATTATAGACAAATTGATGGTTTAATAAGAATATCATTTCTTATTTATTAAAGCGTGTTTGCAAACAATCAAAGCAAAATAACCTTGCAATAGAAATAAAGTAACTTACTTTGAAACACCACATTGATTTGTCGACCAGAACAACGCACGATTACTTAACAATTTGAAACAATCACAACACAATGAATTCACTAGTTGTTTAAATAATAATTTACGATTTTAGAGAGTTATGTGATGACAGTCGGAAAAGTCCTTTTTAAAAACTTAAATTTAATGTTACAATATTAAAACACAAAAGGATGTTTCATCTTTGATCATTTGAAACAGAGTGAAGACAAAACAATGCAAATGCTATTTATTAACAATGTAAACAATGCGAAATGTTCTCGGGAACTGGAGCTGGCCGATGGAGCTGTGTTTATGCCTTCGTAGAATTGGAGTCGGCCGCGGTGTTACTGCGTCGTCAGCGGTAATGGAGGTTTATAATTATTATAACTAGAAATAATAATAATAGCTATGTAAGTACTAAAAAACAATTTTCGTGACTCCCTCCCCCTTTCCTCGCTCACGCACAATTTGATACAAATCTTACATACTATATTCGTCAGTGTATACACATCAATTAGAGATGACATTTTTTTAAATATTGTACATTGTAGATCTGCAAATTTATAAAATGTATGTGTAAGTAGTTTAGTGAATGGAAGTGAAAGCAATCTGTCAGCAATAAAAACAATACGAATTCACGCGTTGTATCAAATATGATACAAGAGTGTATCCAAAGGGCAAAATATATGGGAAACGTATATTGTTCTCGGATATTTTAACATCGAAAGTATCCAAAATGTGCCTCATGATGATATTAAATGAAATAATAATATTATCTTCAACTTTTTTAATATAAAAATGTTAGAAGACATATACTGATTGAAAATACATATATATACATTTTTATTTTAATATATGACTAGTCACGATTATATAAAGTACACAAAATATACATGTTGGTGCGCCATTTTAGAAAAAATACATAAATAAAAAAAAATAAAAAAATATAGGGGTGATTAAATATTCGTGTGATACAGAATGTACAGAATGTGTCATATAATTGTATGAGAATTGTTGAAAAATGTGATGTAAGTTAATAATATTTAGGTATATTTGTACTAATTGCGGGAACGTAATACGAATTTCGTATCAAAATCCTTAAATAAGTCTAATAATAACGTCAGAAATATACATGGTACTAATAAAGAAAGCTTTGATTAAATTTTTAGGAGGCATTATCTCGTTAAGAATCACAATACATTCTCATTAATTGTCTTAATAATTATATTTATAGCAATAAATGTGTTGCACTTTGGTACCAAATTAGAACTAAATGTATATAATATGATGCACTTGATATAAATATTGCTTAGTGAATTATATGAAATATATAAATCGTCCCCTGAGTATCGAGGCATCTGAACGCGTCGTGATTTTGAGAAAACTTCATTTGAAAGTTTGACAACTAGAACAAGTGAATTAGTGTTTCAATTTATTAGTTGGAATAAAAAAAAATACAGCGCTGTAAATTAAAAAAAAAACTCAACAAGGTAAAACAGACAATAGAATTTAATCTTTTATTTTTTGTTTTAATATCTCTGAAACAATTTTTTCTAGTATAAGTAAGTAATTTTTTGGTAGATTATCGGCTAATCGTTATTGCCTGTATGGGGACGAAATAGTGCCTTGTAATCATATCCTTAGTAAATAAGCTTTATAGAGAAGTTTATAGAAAAACTTGCGAATACGTGCCTTCTGAAACTGCCAGTTACTAATTATGTATTAATGTAAATATTTTTAGACTATGGATTTTAATAATTAGTGATTTTTTTTTTCATTTATTCACATGACAATAATACTTCTATAAAATACTGAAATTATACATATAATGATATAATTTACAGAGTGTGTAATGATATGTAGTAATACTTAAGCAAATGCCTCAGCCTCAAATATGATTGATATGAAATTATTTCTTTTTTACTAAAATAGTTTTTTAGCTTCTGCCACATTTTTTCTACAAATTTGTTAAACTGAATAAAAAAATTTTTTTACTAAAAATACATAATAATATATTATGTCAATTAATTCGGAATCCACAATTTCAGGCTTAGGCAAAGATTTGGAACCCCTTGTATATAAAAAAAAATATTTATAAGGTAACCTATACACTTCTTTAAAACAGGGACTAAATCAACATTTATGGGACAGTTTAAATTATGTGAATAAATGAAACAAAACAGTTGTAACGCCGAAGTTATATTAATTTTTTAATTATTTATTCATCATTATTTTAATAAGAATTCCGCTTGTACTTATAGTTGATGTAACTTTAACTAAAATGAAGTCTAGATGCCATAATTAAATGTAAAAGTTACATTTGGTTGTATCGGCAATTTTTTTTGCATTTACCAAAAAAGTTGTAATAAAATTTTGTTTTTTTAATTAATTAAACTGTGTTTTATTATTTCCTTTTAACATTTTCTACAACAGAAGTAAACTACAGACGTACTAGATAAGATTTTTCAAATGGATGGACTGGAGCTGGATGGAAAAACGAATGAATACTTGACTTGCATTGAAAGCGACTGACGGAGGCCTCGTGCAACGGTAAACAATGGATAAGGCGCTCTAGAAAATAGTCTGGTGTCTTTATCTCTAATCTACGACGTGCCATTTACAGCGTGTCACTAAAACTACGCTTATCTTGAAACATGTCAAACACAAACAATTTTAAAATATATAAAACCGTTTTGGCGACAAATAAAATTATATTAAGACACAAATCATAACTTAAGTTACAAACGTGTAAGGTTTTATTGTCCCGTCTAAAACCGAAGTGTATTTATTTAATAAAATACGGACCACTGCAGAATGCTTGCATTTACTAGAAGTGACATGAATAGTGGAAACGTGATGGTAGTACAAAAATAAATATACCGACCATGTGCCGCGCCCATTACTCAGAGCGGACGCCCAGACGGAATAAAATAGGTATTAGATATAAAGCATGAAAAAAAATCCTATTGTAAAAACTGGTACAATCGATTCTACTTTCAATACGGAACAACCTGCACAAGCTTTTTCGTCACTTCAGTATCGCAGTGTTTTAATAGGGATGTGTTGTTTTTGGAAAAGAACTTCTTTCACAAACAACATTAGCTATTTATCTCACCTTCAATTATCTGAATTTTCCATAATACCAAGCAGAAACTATCATTTCTCAAAACAATACAAACGAAACTATTTGTCGCAGAGCGTTCATCTGTCAACGCATTCATCCGTTTTAGTGTTTAATTAAACTGATAGAAACAGTAAACAAGGTTACACACAATTCTAGCGTTTACGACTAATCCAATAAACTGGTCCAATTCGTCAATATGCTGAATGTACACACCGAGCGTGTTGCAACTGCGTTTTGCTGACGCGCTCCTAAATATGATGAGTATCTTCTGGCTGTCTGCAATCTAGGTATTCCATAAAACAGGTATTTGGTAGGGGGGAGTGCATGCTGCATTCCCACAGCCGCTGGGTGCACTCAACTGGCCACGTTACCTCTCTCTCACAGAAGACTACTTTTGAAATATACCTACTGCATTCCCTACTTTATCGTATTTCCCCAATGTACGTACATGTTTCGGAAGTGAATGAAGATATGTCAGAGCCCATTCCCATCCCATCCTCTCCCTCCCCATTTTCCCACTCCATTCCTGAATCTGCAAAAGTAGGCAGCACATCCGGGGGCGTGCCAACGTTTATCATTCTGGACTGATGTTGGCATGCATCGCGGATGTCTATGGACGACAGTATCCACTTACCATCGGGTGGACCGTATACTCGTCCGTTACCTTAAATCTATAAAAAAAAAAGTACTGTTAGAATTTGCGTATTCCTGGAGATCGCTGATAAAACTGTTCTGTCATGCACGTCCAAGAAAGTGTTTATCAAAGGTCAGGTGAAAGAAGTACGCCGTTACATAGGCTTGAAATCGTTAAAAAACGACCGCAGTACCTGTACTAATAACGTCATTATCGTAGTAGTACCATCGCTACCAAGCGTTGGTGAGAAAGGTATCGCACCCCAGTTCAAAAAATCTCAAGTTCATTTTATTTATAGGGAAGGAGGCGGACGAGTAAGCGATCCCACGTGATGGTAAGTGTTACCACCGCCCATGGACACCTGCAACACCAGGGGGTATGCGGGCGCGCCGCCGACCTTGCAAAATCCTATTCACAGCTTTCTTGAAGAACCCCATATCGTAGCATAATGGATGAGGCAGAATAAAGAAACTCTTGAGGCAGAACGTGAACGAATGTGAAAAATCTTCTGTTTTCTTCTCTAGTCGTCGTAAACTAAAGTTATCTAATTAAGCTACGATATGGGGTTTTACGATAAGCTACGCTCTGTGTGTACATGCTCTTATGTTCCGTATTGCATATAAGTTTGTCTGTAAACAGTTCACCCCTTAATAGGACGAGAAGATAAACTGACGATGCTCTCCGATTAAATTAACTCGCTTATTGGGTACCGTCAGCAGAGCTAATCTAGTTGACTTTACTTGAAATCAGTATAACGTACTTTATGGTTTAATTGGACAACTAGAGAAATAAACAAAACTAATATTAAATGTTTTTTTCACATTCATCAGAGGTTACCTTAGATAGATATGAATTTCAGTAAAAAAAATGTTACAAGGTCGTAAAATTGTCGAAACTATTACTAGATATATGTTACCATTCAAACCCGATTATAAGTTTTTCCTAGGTCGAACTAGTTTATCCAATGTGTTTAGGATCAACAAGTTCAAGGGTTTTTTTATACTTTCCGGAACGCCGTTTCCTTTACCGACGAGCTAACTGAAGAAACTAGTGTAGAAACTACAGAATAAAACTCTGTAGAATACCACGTGGAATACTCTTTATTGCTTATAAATAGTTATTAACTTTTTTATTTCATGTATACATATCAATTACAGACTACAGACACCCTTAAGACAGAGACAAATAAAAGGGATATCAACGATTGAAATTTACAAATAGAATTATGTTCAATATCAGTAATAGATGTAGAACAGAAACACAAACAAGACACAGAAACGAATATATATATAGTATATATATATATCTTTCTTACAAAAAGAAGGGCGCAGACAGTCCACGTGATAAGTGGATAGTGTCGTGCTGTGACATCCACAATTAAACACTTGTCCATACCAACGTCAGTTCAGAATGACTAACGTTGGCGTGCCACCGAATGGGCTGCCTACCCTTTGAAATGTAGGAATTAATTTGAAGAAAGGGTTGGGAAAATGGGGAATAGGGAATGCATTGGGGAATAGGATGTAGAAGGAAATGCAGTACCGAATACCGAACACAACACATGCAACTTCCAGACCCGGACACACACCTTTAAATAAAGTCTTTAAAATTTAAATAAAGACAAAGTCTTTAAATAAATGATTGTCAGACCGGAATCGAACTCCTGCATCGACCGGAATCGGCACTAGGCAACTAGGCTAGTTGTTTGTCAAATGGAGAATGAAAGGGTTGGGAAATGGGGAGGGATAGGATAGGAATGGGCTCTGGCATATCTCACTCACACCGAAACACGTACGTACATTGGAAGAATAGGAAATTCAGTACATTTTACGGTAGTGTGAATCTAGGGAAACGTAGTCAGTCGAGTGTAACCAGCGGCTGTGGGATTACTCCGTGCACCCTCCCTCTCCCAAATCATCTTAAACGGGTGTTATGTACGTTTATCTTTTTTCAGTTATACAGGCCCGTTTCGAACTTATAATTACTATAATCTCATTACTATAGCTCGAAAATAGGCTATTACTACTTCATATACGATTTATTTGCTTTTATCGAATATAATTTATCTGCTGACGGTATCCGAACGTTTGTATTCGTAAATCTTGTCCTGCTACTCGTAAGTCTTTCTCCAACATCCGTCCGTCTGTCTGATCGACCGCAGCTCCGAAACGGAAATGAAATACCGATAGTCTATCCAATTCTACATTTATACTTCAGGAGGAATCACTGCCTCCATTAATTAGAAGGCGGGTAACTTGTAACAATACTCTTTCGAGTATTGTTAGCATATGATCTTAGTAATTCCTACAAATCACTCTTTCTACTAATTAAATTGTAATCAAATGATTATTTTTGCTTACTTTTATACCAATTGGTAAAGTTTATACCTTTTAAGCCTATTGTAGGAGGAGAGTGCATGCTGCATTCCCACAGCCGCTGGACGCTCTCGGTTGGCCACGTTATCCCTCTCTCACAGAAGAATACCTTGAAATGTACTGCATTTTCTACTTTATCGTATTTCCACAATCTACGCACGTGATTCGGTAGTGAGTGAGATATGGCAGAGCCCATTCCCATCCCATCCTATCCCTCCCCATTTTCCCTATCCATTCCTTAATTTGCAAATGTTTAAGGTGTGCGCTGCCTGCATCCGGTTTACAATAGGCACAAATAGACATACAAACAAACAGAAATTGTCGCTTACAGGGATTTAAGGAACCGTTTATTTAACCGAATTGATGTGTATTATAAGAAATATGTTAATTATTCACTTCAACACCTTGTTGAGGAATAAGTGTTAACATATGGAACTCAACATCATTGACATAAAAACTTTTAGAATATAAACGAAACGCTAGTACATGATATTTTTGCACTTATTTAAATCAACTCAGAATCATGAGCAGAATCCATGGTATTGGTTACACCCTGTATGGAACATCTGTAATGTTTCCATCTTCAGAACGTAGTCCCTGGTAATAACTATTGCCGAGTGTTGATTAACATTATGCTTCCGGGGGGATTCCTCGCTAGATGTAACGGTGTTGTTTCTCCTTTCTGAAATCTGGGGTTAATTGCATTAAAAAAAAATACAGAATACAGTTTTTTCTGTATTCTGACGTAATGTTTCAAAAAATGTTTTTTCAGTAGATATTCCGAGAAAAAATAGATTGTTACAAAATTTGTTGTCAAAATATATTAAAATTAAAATTAAAATCTTTTGTATTTATGAAGATACGAATAGCCCATAAATCACCAAGAAACCTATGAAACATGTAACTATTATATTTTAAGCATGATATATCTATCATCTTGTATTGCTTGTAATTGTTGATTGGTAATCTCAGATTATACATACTCTTTTGATGTCAACTCTGTTCTGTTTGGTTTATGTATTATGTTTGAATTACTTTAAATTTGGAATGTCAGTTTTATTTGTTCAGATTGAATTGTGTCATATTTGACTATTCCGTGTAAATTGTTTGAAGAAGTAACATGTCTAGTTATCTGACATAACTTTTGTATTTTATATAAATTTTATAATGATTACCATTCATCAAAAATAAATTCAAAATGTTTAAGTTTAAATAAATTATTTTCTAATCAGTCCTTAAGTGTCTTTTTGGTTTGAAAGTGATCCCATTAGCCACATCTACCATTCAAGAGTAATAACAATCAAATTTTTATTGTAACTCGAGTGTTTTAATGTTTTGTAGCTCTCCTGTAAAATTTGTTAAATAAAGATCTTACTGAGAGCAAACGGATAGGCATGGATTCAAAATTCATTTCAACAACAGCATGGTAGCTACCAGGGTCTATTCGACAGTTACTACTTACCATCGGGTGGATTGTATGGTTTACCGCTTTTTTTCAATTAAAAAATACTGTATATAGACTTACATAAATATTTGTAATCAATAGATTACCTATAGGCAAAGAAAGATGCAGGTAAATTACAACACAAGTTATTTAATCAAATAATGTAATTTTAATGACATTTAAATATTATTATCAAATATTAAATTCAAACTATCATCTTAAATATTTATTATTTTCACATTAATCTTTATTTATTGAAATACTAATATTTTTCTCTTCACATTGAAATATTTCATATTTTAATATTGAGACTAGTAAATGATTTGGGTAGAAATAAAGTCACAGCCTTCGAGTTATGTACTGTGCCCTCCATAGACAAAAAGACACATGTGCATTTTGAAGAAATTCCTTTGAGAGAATTGGATTTTTGTTTTTTAAACTGTTATTAATTAAAAAAATCAATCTAGATACGTGGAATTTAATATAAGGCAAAAAGAATACCCATTGTTTATTCTCTCTATTTATTATTAATTTTCGAATATAATAATAGCTATGCTTTCATTAAACTGTTCCTAATGTCTTTCCTTCTTAGGTCAGTGTATGTATACCGAGTTTGGTATAAATTTAAGAAACTATATATCATACGAGGTCAAAGGAATGCTATATACGTAAAAGGTTGATGGGTAAGTGTCTCAAAAAAAACCGAAGTCTCCGCATTAGGCCAGCTCGATAGATTACACCCCTCCACGCCACGCTATATTTGATGAACAACGTCATTTTTTTCTTAATTTGAATAGTGTATATTTACAAGCATTTACAAAATATCATTACGATGTAATTTGTTTATTAATATTAGATTATTGGATTAGAGGTACAATAATAATATTATAACTAAACAAATAACTTAAAATAATAAATTCATAATCATAAATTATGAAAAGTAATTAGTTATGAAAAACAGTTATGAAATTGCAAAATAATTATTAATATTATTTATATTGCACGGGCTGCAAATATAAATAAATTTATTACAGTCCCAGATAATCGTATTACGATTTATTTTGACTACGTGCTATTTTATATTGCATGGACCACCACTACTATCACACATGGTAGTGTAACTACAAAAATATGAAGTTCGAATTATTCGTACATACATATAGATTATTAATCATGCGTATATGTTAATTTATATTGATTATTGCATTACTATGGCATATATATATTTGACATTGTACATATGGCCAACTGAATTTAATTGTTAACCCCTTTTTGATTGCGAATCCCTTAAAGTAGTCAAAATAATACACGTTTTACAGCCTTCATTGAACATTGAAATTCAAATTTCTAAGCTTAGTTTTTTGTTCCCCAATTCCCCGGGGAATATATTCTCCTTTTCCAGTTTCTTGCCGTTCAATTTCTTCATTCTTGCCTTGAACATTTTGGACTCATCGGCGCATTTTGTTGTGATAACACATCTGAAAATGAAAAAAATTGAAAATACATAGTAATTTGCAAATGGTAAAATGATAATCATTATTATTATTAATATTAAATCTCGTTTGTCACTTTTACAGCCAGTAATTATTATTATTATTAATATTAAATCTCGTTTGTCACTTTTACAGCAAGTAATTATTATTATTTTATATAACTCACCGTATTAAATTTTTCTTCACTACGAATTTTCCTGCAATTTCAATTATGATATCCGAAATTTTTTTAGGATCTAGACTCATTTTCACCGGCTTGTCCATGAACGCCGGAGATGGTTTTCCTGTCAGGGAGTGAGTTGCTAATACTCTGAAACAAACACGGTCATTCATTATCAATGAATCAGTTAAGATTTGCATTATCAACAGATGGGTTCATTCATTCAGGGAAGGGGCTGGGGGGGGGGGGGTTATGTCATTCTTTTATAATTTGATAACATATGATTATTCAATACAAGTATGTTATGTTACATATCATTTGGGTTGGGGGAGGATGCACGCTGAAATCCAACAGCTGCTGGGTGCACTCGACTAGCCTCGTTACCCCTCTCTCACAGAAAATTACCTTGAAATGTACGGCATTTCCCACTTTATCCTGTTCCCCTTACGTACGTGTTTCGGTAGTGAGTTAGACATGCCAGAGTCCATTCCCATTCCATCCTATCTTTCCCTCTTTTCCCAACCCTTTCTCCAAATTCATTCCCATATCTCCAATGGCAGGCAGCTTATTCGGGGATGTGCCAACGTTTGACATTCTGCACTGACGTTTGGCATGTACGGTGGATGTCCAAGGTGGACTGTACGCTCGTCTGCCGCCTTCATACTACAAAAAATGTAATTACTGCTTACCTTTTCGGGAACGTTGCAAGTAATAATTGTCTAGTAGCTTTTGAGTAAGAATCCCAATTGATTTTTGTGTATTTATCTCTGGGTATCAACGTCTGGCCGCTCCCAATTGCAACCTAAAATGAGAAAATAAGCCTCCATTTAAATTTTGTAGCTGATAAATTACATTTAATAAATTTAAACATTAATTATAATTAAATTTAATTATTAACGACAATATGTATAAAGTGACAATTACCCATTCCTCGTCGCTTGCAATTGTTTTTGGTTGGATTGCAAAATTGTGCCGTTTATCCACATTAAACTTTTTCTTATTTGTTATAATGTTATCGTTATGACGGATTTCATTATCGTTTTTATGATAATCATGGTTATAATCGTCAGTGACTGATTGTCGATATGTCGAATTGCGATCCCAACCAATTTTTAAATCCCCTAAAAAATTGGCCATGTTGTTATAGCTTGTATTAAACATGGAAATCGCTTGGGATAGTTGACACTTTAAATTTGTTATATTATCTATACTGTTATGATTATTTGTTGCGGATTTATTTAAAGTGCTGTTTTCGTGTTTTACGTTGGTCGGTCCCGTTGATTTGCCGCCTTTATTTGCTTTCTGTAATCTAGCATGATCCCTCTTCATAATTTCAATTTCTTCCTGCAAATTTACAAATATTTTAATACTAATTTTTACTCGAGCCTTTGTCTGCCTGTAACTCAATTCCGCCCGTTTCTTTAAACACAGTAAATTTAAATAAACAACTCACACAGTGGTCAAATTAACATGAGATTAATGCAAATAAACCTGATAAAATATAAAAGCTAAGAGAACGTGTTTGTGTGGACAAAATTTTGTAGGCCCACACCTTGCAGTGAGAGAGTAGATCATAGGCCTACAAGGATTTAATTACAAGATTTCGGATCATAATCCAGTGCGTATTGGTTGATGTTCTACAGATGTTTCAGATTTCTTTTTATCCTTAGAATTTCTTCGGGATATTTTCTTTCACCGCCAAGCTAACTGGTAATGACAGAAAAATCCGTTCTTAATAGTAACTCAAACAAGACAGGGGTGCAAAACAGACGCACAACAGTCCAACTTATCCTCACGGATCCACGGATCGAGTAAACTGTAGATACCCCTAGTCTATCACAGTTCTTTGCTTTTATATCTAACAATCTCTTAGTCGGTTTGTTATTTCTTTGAATTGTCGTAAGTCAAAGATAAAACGCCGTACAACAGTGAAAACCGGACAAAATCACTCCAGTATATACTCGTAGTTAGAATATTATTATTAACATAGTTAGAATGCAACTAATAATCGTGTACCGTGTGATGTCGGAAGGCTATAGAATAGCACCAACCCATCTCTTGCCATAGGAGTCCGAAAAGGCGATTAAGGGATAACAAAGCCGTTACCTCAAGCGCTGAGGAACTATTTTTTTTTTTTTTTTCTTAGCCCTTGGACTTGGGGCCGTTTTACTTTTTCTGCCATAGGGGGGGGGGGGGGGGGACCGTAACCCGCCGCGCTGGTCCAGTGCGTGGTGGCGGGTCGCCAGAGCCTCATTCGTTGGTCGGCAGGGTGCACCACGAGCCGGTGAGGTTGGCTTGGGTCCCAGAGATGTAGGTTGGGACCCCTTACACCCTGAGGAACTATACCAGCTCTAAAAGAGTGGACTCGCCAACCCGCTTGGCCAGATTGGCGTTTTAAGGCCGTTCATCCCTCATGCGCGAGATAATGTGCGTGAGGAAGCATGGACATGGCTCCAGCAGAGGATACTTGTAAATGCTGGTTGCATTGGTTGCATAGCGCAAACAGTCCTATGATCGTCATTTTAACAATATACATACATATGCAGATTTATGTTAACATATACAAATTACCTATGTACTCCATTGTTCAAACTGCCAGAAGTTGAAGAGTATCATTTAATTTAGTTATACCGTTCCTAAATATCATATTTAAATCATTTGTAAAATGGTAATTAAAATCAAATTACATACAAACACTGTGTTTAAGAAATCAAGATGTCCATTTATTCTTAAAATATATTTATCAATTTTTACCTCCATGTCGGACTCGTCACTCGATTCATCGTTGCTGGGAGTCCAGGACGAGGCACTCTCCGAGAAGTCTACTTGTTCTTCTTCAGTTTGCTCGGGTGACTCATTGGGAATTGATGAAGCCCCTGGGCCTTGCTGTTCTTGTATAATTTTCACCTTTGCTCGATTTTCTTCTTCCACCCTTTTCGCTATTTTATTCAAAATAATATGATTTTTATTTTTACGAGTGTAATTCAATAAAATCATATCAAAAACTCTGTAAAAAATTGTCAATCATTGCGACTATTCCGCCGGTAAAAGTTGTAATATCTTAAAGTCTGATTCGGAATTTTACTTCCCACTTTGTATAAATGAGTGGACACGTGATCATTAGTCATCAATTATGAATATTATGATGCACGAATGACAACAGAAATCATTCACCATACTCGTAGCTCTTGATACCCATAAGCTATTTGTGCGGTGATAGTCAACATTCTGCTATCCTGCCAATTACTGTATTATAAAAATAATAATAAATAGTCTTTGTATAAAAATAGTGAAATGAAAATGAAAACTCAAATAAAAAAATTAATTATCGTTAAAATTTTGCAAAAATCTTTAACTTTTACTGAAATTATTTATTTATTTTTTTCTCGTATATAACACAAAACTTGGATTCGTTTCCCACATCACACACACACACACACTTCACAACACACACACACACATCACACACATCAGATCACACACACTATAATTTTTTCGAAAAAATAGTTATAAATACGATTTTACGCTTAGGATTCGCACTGTTACTACTAACATAAAATTTGAAAGAAAAAACTTTTTTCTTCATTCTCATAAACTACATATATCAAAAGTCAAAACAACAGTCAATCAAAAGTCTATATCTACTTCAAAAGTCACCAATAAATATTACCACTCTGTTAGGTATATATGAAATTACCACTTAAATTAAAAATTAAAGAAAATATACTTACCTATCTAAAAATTAGGTATGTAGGGTGTAGGTAGTTGAAATTGTAATTTTTAATAATTAAATTAAGTTCTGTCATCAATTAATGCGTGTAATGTCTACTCTGAAGAAAATCGTGGGACAGAAAATGAACTCAAAGTAAACTTTAGAGCTATCTACAATATATTGGATAATAAAAATGAATAAATATTTAAAATGAAAATATGAATTCTGTCTTCTCCTTGATATTAAATTTAAAATCACTAAGGGCCTTTCTCACCACCGCCTGATAAACTGTTAACAATCTGATAGCTAAATTATCTGCCAATTAAAATCTAGCTGACGCCACTCTCTGGTAAACTATAACTGATTTTCTGGTGATGAGACAGGCCCTAAAACTTAAAGTATAGTCCTCGCAAAAGAGTGGGAAATTATTGTTGCGTCTCGCTCGAACTTGCGAACATATTGTATTGTAAATACCCCCTCCATCGCATTCCAGCCAGCACCACCAATGGACCTAAAAATAAGCCTAATAATAAGGTTCGTCACGTGATATCGCCAGAGCCCAATTTATACCGTTACGTTTGTGTCACGTGGTATTTACCTTTAAAGAGCGTTATGCAGCGCCTCTAGCGTACGAATTTAGAGTTCACAATTTTTATAAAATGGCGTTAGTAAACAGGGCGTAGCTCAATAAAGAGTCAGTTAAATAGACGTTTTTAAAATCGTTTTTAACTTAAATTTAGACCGTGCCATTAGAAAATAATTTTAACGCACACTCCATAAGGTGCTATAAAACACGACTCTTGACTAATTCTAAGATCGAGTTCGTTAATTTATTCGAGGCTTAGTTTTTTAAAATATCTTCAGAGCGCTGTAATCACATAAATCTAGACGCACTATAGATCGAGTACTTTTCATTATTTTTAGTGTATTTTTTAGAAAAATGAAGACTAAGGACATATATAGAATTTAAGGTGCGTCCATAGTTTTGAAGCAAAGTTGAAACAGAAAATTCTTTAACCCCCAAAATACCGCCATATTTGGGATTAAGATTTTTAATCATTAATGATCAACCGTTACAAATGAAATTGACAAATACGAATAAAAAATATTCTGTCTTTCTGTATTTATCAGGTAGATACCATTTGATTCTGATCTAGATACAATTATTTTCAAAATACGCAAGCAAAATCAAAAAGAAAACATATTAAATATGTATATAAATCTTACCACACGGTTCATCGTTTAACGTTAAAAAATGATTCCTTACGAAATTTTGAGCAAGTCTCTTTCTACATTGGTAACTCGATAGACAGACGAACCGTTTTTTTGTGTTGAAACAACGCTTGGAATTAACGAACGTTAAACATAAATCGTAGATAATTGTTAGTTTTTAACGAAGCTAATTTACGTTACCAAATGGTTTGATGCAATCCGTCTTTTAAATTATACCTATCCCACACTATATGTTTAGTACAATTAATTATCACGACCAATATGGCGCTAAAAGTCCTCCACTTCGAAATTCTAATTACATGTACGATACTCACTTAATTTGTCGATGGTTTCTTGAATCCAATTGCGATACTCCTCTCGGGTCCACTTCTTTAGACCGGACATTTTGGACGGCCACTCTAATTACTGCAGTCACTAGAGAACTAATGCCACTGCGAATTCTGTTTCTTTCATTACAGGTAAAAGTCACCCTCGAGCCGCGTCCCTCGCACGTTTCAGAACAATACGCCCAAGTACCTATAACTTTTTAAACTTTCCCGTTTTGTACACATTTTGTATTCTAAATCGGTTCTGAGTCAACTCGTGACCACGGCTGGTGCAACCCGTGCCGAACGTCCAGTACAAATAAAAGATAAACAAATACCTTTATTTAGAATATAAAATGAATACGCCTAAGTATCAAACAATGCAAAATGTGTCTTTTTCAACTCGCCAGTAACAATCAATTGTCCCTATCACAGTAACTACAAAAAGAAAAAAGTGCAGGCTAATAATTATCACAACTACCTAAACCAAAGATTTAAATCGTTTGAAATTTTGGACTTACCAAGATTGTTAGATCAGTTTCTACCTGTTTTTTTGTTAACAAATAAGTAACTACCATCTTGCATATTTTATCATTTTAGATCACTTTGTTTCAAATAAACTTAAATATTGTTAATAAATTTGTTTATTGATTTACATATACAGAAATCTACAGCTTTATCTGAAGCATACATTTGACATAGGTAATAACAATAGTGGTAGGTATAGCCAATCACAGATTTTACAGTAATTAATAACATAATATAGAAAATACAGAATCATAAGAAATATATAAACAAGAATAACATAAAGAAAAACATAATTATGTACAATTATGAATATATTATGTATAATTATGTACTTAAGAACATAATTGTGTACAAATAAGTAAGTGTTTGTTTGCGTGACGGCATGTGTGTGTGTTAATTAGGGTATGGGTATGTGTGTGTGCGTGAGGCTTCGATTTACAAAGTGTTCCATTGATTAAAGATAGAAAATCGTATTTAGAGAAAACATTGATCACATACTTAATTTCCAAATCATCTTTAGGCTTTTTTATCAGACGCTGTGAAAACTTTCTCGGTATAAAATCATTAAAAGTTTTAAAAGTTTTATACTACGCATACTGTATTGCAGCATACAGCTGCGATACGCGTCCCAACTCAGGAACCCTCAATACGAGGTTTACAGGGTTCCATAACTACAAAGCTCATCAAACATCTACCTTCTTATCTTATCTTCATCGTTGTCGTCGATATCATCCGTAAACCTTGTTCCACTTACTGGGACGAAATTTAGAATACATTCGTACTTAATATGAGATATAAAATCTTTTAATATTTTTTTTTAATTTTACATGTAAATCATTACATGTAAATACAATATACATATTGTTAAAACAGTAAACTTAATATAAACTTGTTTTTTACAGACTAGTGCGCCTTTGTAAAACATATAAACAAAAAAGTGCATTGTTATCTCAAATGTAATTTTGATACAATCATAATTAGGCAGGAGTTAACTGCGCAAAGTTTACAAATACCTTACGTATTGCTACTATGCGATACAAATAAATGATGATAATCTATAAATACTAAACATGTTTTCAACATCAAATGAAAATAATTAAGTATTAGAAATACTTATATGTACCTACTCGTATAACAAAAACAAAATTCACACACACACACACACATGTATATATATGAGGACCCCAGAGGTCAAGGGGTCTAAGTGACATTTTCGAAAGAATTGAGTTAGATGCAGTAACAGACTGTTAAAATACTATTCTTTTTAGTGGTGAGGAGATCCAAGTGATTTCCCTGACAGGTGCTGCTACCTAGTGTGTTGCCCCTTCACCACTAGTAGTGCATGCTAACACTGCTATTGTTAGTATTTACTATAATAAACAATAGATAGCTACTAACAATAGATAGCTAGTAATAAACAATAGATAGCTACTAACAATAGCTATCTATTGTTAGTACTAATTAGAAGCAAATGGCCAAAGTGTTGGCCTAAAATGGTCAAAACAAAAAAAAAATAACTTTCCCTCTTACAAAATTTTGTTGACTTTTGGTTCAATTATCTCAAAACATAAATTTTGTCACTTAGATCCCTTTACCTCTGGGGTCCTCATATATAATATTTTGGATGTTAACAGATAATAATACTACATTATTAATATACAGTGTGGGTAGGTCGCAATGCGCGGCCGAATTGCTAAGACCAGTGAGAACATAGTGATGGGGCAGACGATATCGATTGTATCATATCGATATATGATAAATTATGTAAGCGAGTAGTGACAATGGCAGATATTAGACGGTTATGGTGTGGATTTTTTTATCAAATACAATTTTCGGGTTAGTTTTAAAATCAAATCTTTCATGAGGGTAAATACGATTTTATTCCTTTTTAAGATTAGTTCGGAATGGCGTATTATATGAAATTTTTGGAGCCCTGTTTTGTATTACCTGTAATTTGGTGCAAGTACTATCCAGACTGGAGCGGCATAAGTCACACATGGTCGGACAAGTGTAGGATATTTTTTAAATTTAGTTGAAGAGCTGAAATTTGCTTGGCTATTTAAAATTGGACTCAGTGCCTTTAAAGCCTTACACAACTATTTCGAGACCAATTTATCTTACTATCAAGCGTTAAACCTAAGTATTTAACAGTTAGATGATTATCGAACTTGAGTTGTCTAATAGGAGTTGAGCGGTTGCGAGAAAACATGATGGCTTCAGTTTTATAAACATTTAGCTTTAATTTCCACGTGCGAAATATGACTTACGTAATTCTAAGGATAATTACAGGCAACTAATAACTAAATCCAGATGACTGGAAGCGGGCGATGTCATCGGCGAAGCCGGCTAGGAGTCTGTGTTGGAGTCTTTGTTTAGAGACCTCGTTCAGATACAATAAGAACAAATGGGCCCAAAATGTAGCCTTGTGGCACGCCCGATATGATTCGTCTGGGCTTTGAAATGTAATCTCCGATGTGAACCGAGAGGGTATGACCATTGAGGTATGACTATATCATTTTGATGAGGTGAAGAGGTTACACAGAAATAGTTTACGGAATAGTCCATTATATCACACTGTATCAAATGCTTTTTCCATGTCCAATAGTTGCTGTTTATTTTCTTGATTTAAGTTATGTGCAATATGTTCAATTACTTTCGCACGTTGTTGGGTTGTTGAATGCTGTTTACGAAATCTGAATTGATCCAGAATTATTATAGGATCCAATATATTTAAGCAAGCGTTGCGATGTGATGATTGAAAAAGTTTACCCAGAATTGGAAGTAAACTAATACGACGATAATTGGAAGGATCTCATTTTTGCCAGGCTTCTTGATAGTTATTACTTTGTGGATGTGGATTTAGTCACAACCAATGTGGCATAAATAAAGCAAGCCCAGACGATACGTTTCTTTCCAAACAACAGCTGAATGATGATTACATAGTGACTAATTGTTGCATCATTAGATAAGTAGTTATTTTTACAGTCTGATGTTAATGACAGGTTGAACTATTATAATACAGTGAGAGATCTGCTTAACTTTTGTCAACGTATGAAATACGACATTATCTTTTAACGGTTGTATTAATTTTATTTAATTTAATTATACGCATCAATTTGCAACAATTTTTAAGTTCAAATAGCATACATGCATCCTCATTTATATGTTCCATTAAAAGTGTTCCATGTTTCAAAAGTTATTTTAGTATCCAGAAAAATACATTGTGTTGGTACACACGAGAGTAATATTTAAATGTTGATTTATAACATAACGTACTGACTCCTCTATGGTTTTATCGGTCGCTTGCGGTAGGTCATGTTTGTAGAGTATGTGAGCGTGCAGTGGCGCGACGACCGACGCTACTAGTCGCCGCGATCAGCCACATCGTGTGTTTGATGCCCGAGCATTCAACGTCAAATGTAGAGCAGATGAGTAAAAATGATACTTTGAGTATAGTTACTGCAATAGCAAAAGAACTTATCAGCAAAAAAGAAGGTTTTTTTTATAAAGTAAGTGACAGACGAGCATGCAATCATTCATACGAGATCCGCCAACATCAGTGCAGAATGACGAGTTGGCACCTCCTCGGATGTGCTGGCTACCTTTGGATATTTAGGAATTAATTTGGAGAAAGGATTGGGAAAATGGAGAGAGATAGGATGATGTGGGAATGGGTTCTGACATATCTTACTCACTAAAGAAATACATACATATATTGGGGGGACTAGGATTAAGTGGGAGATGCAGTACGATAGACTTCTGTGAGAGAGGGTAGAAAAGGCCAGTGGAGTGTGCACAGCAGCGTTCACCCTCCTCTTCTAAATTCAAGTAGCATTAATAATCTTAAATACGTAGATTTAAATAAAATACTGCTTCTATTTGAAGTTACTTAAATATATGTCTTCACATACTCGTAATACCATGCGTGACAAGTGGTGACATCCCCAAAAGGTACGACTATCAAAACCACGGTACCATAAAGTTATCACAAATGCCGCCGTTCTGAACACGACAATCGAATAAATCATTATATGGCTTCTCCTGTAATCCGGCTAATCGGAGGTCGGACCCCCCGGGGTATCTGGGGGGTGCAGGTTTACTAAGGAGGGGGCGAACCGGGTCAGGGAGGAAACCCAGCAGCCAAAGTAGATTGGTAGTATAAAGTCCTAGCCAGTGCAATTTGTCGAAAAACAAAACGAAATCAAATATTAGCTTTAAATCAAGGGCAAACTTGCAGTCTCGATAAATAGAATTATGGATGTGTAAACAATTAATTATTTATCAAATATTAGCTTTAAATCAAGGGCAAACTTGCAGTCTCGATAAATAGAATTATGGATGTGTAAACAATTAATTATTTATCAAATATTAGCTTTAAATCAAGGGCAAACTTGCAGTCTCGATAAATAGAATTATGGATGTGTAAACAATTAATTATTTATCGGTGATAGCCTCGGGGTATCTGTATTGACTCACATTCGTGGGGTTGTGAGTTCAAATCCTCTGCCCGTTTATCCTCTTTCAAATCTCTTCAAATCCTCTGTATTGACGACTGGGCCCGCGTGGTGGATTATGGCCCGAAAACCAGTGATTTACTAGAGGAGGCCTATGCCCTAGGCTGATACAAGTACAAACAATTATCACTTCACTATTTACTTTAAGGCAGTATCAGTTACCAAAGGAAATCATGTTTCTTTACGTTTTGGACAAATTAGAATACGATATACGAGTATGTACAATTCTAGTCAATCCTTTCTTTTCCTTTCATTAATTTGACTTTCCCTTTTCGAAACCAAAAATAATAATATGTTTCTCCCTTTGATTAGCGCAGTAGGAGTATTGTCCTAGATCTTTTTCTAACCGGTGATCTCTAAACCCTGTGACTGGGTAATCTTTCAAGATACGAGAATTTTAATTTCACGAATCGATTTCAAGTGGACATTTGTACAATGTAGAAGTTCACTATTTTCTATTTATTACAAGGCTTGAAAAATTACAAAAAATCAAGGAAAATCTTTAAAAATAAGGAAGATAGGTTTTCAAAATGTTGACTAAGCAACATGTGACGTCAGGATAAATTTACATACAAATGATTATATAGCGTTGAATAGTATTTATGTAACGTCATTATTAGTAACATTAGAAGCTTGAATAGCTATAATATCTCGGCCATTTCTTAACGGATTTAAATTTCTTTTCACCATATGTAATATTTTGTCTCATATTTTTATTTAAATACGAAAGGTCTGCAAGCTCTGAACCTTGTAAACGTTACCATCATGAGTCAAATATCCTATTCTTCGAAACTATACCATGTAAACTCGAATTATACACATAGAATGAGAAAAAACATATACTATGTAGAATTACATCAATAAATATTCATGAATTAAAACCATTACTCAATTTATAAAATCACAGTAGTAACAAAATAGTTCTGATATTGTCCATATTGTGATATTAAAACAGAAGAAGAGAAGAATTATAGAAATATAATTATAGTCCTTTATTGTTTAATTTTTAATTTGCATCTTTAATTAATCACTTCTTCAACACTCACACCTACATATAAACTCACATTACCATTTTCAAAAGTTTTATATATATTTTACGTTATGATTGTTTTAAGCACTATTTAAAGCGTTGTATCCTCTCGTAGCATAATCTCTTGCATTTTGTTGAAAACTATCTATAGATGCCTTTGCATTATTAACGCCTTCGTTGAACTTGTTTTGTGCGCCACGCATCACATTGGCCCCTCTTTCTACTACATCTTTTTCATTTTCTTGAAAACTATTCACAGAATTCCTTACACCATCACGAAACTTATTAGTTCCTCGTTGGAAACTATTCTGTGTATTACGTATGATGTCGTCTTCTCTATTATTAAACCCGTTATCTCCAACTCTATAAACTGAATTCCCATCTTTGTCAGTAAATTTATAATATCCGTCTTCTAACGTAGGTTTGTTAAATTCATCATCAAGTATAGCTCTTCCTTGTCCAGGTCCTTCCCTTGGATCCAAAATTGGTCTATCACTTGCACTTGACTCAAAACCGTTTTTGGATTCCAAAATTTTATTCTTCAATATCAAAACGTCATCCCAAACATTAAGTTTATCGGCAAACTTCTTTATTTGGTCACTGACTAAAAGTCTGTTATATACATCCTTGACTGTTTTTGTGTCTTCACCTCCAATAGGAGTATTTACGAGTAATTTCGGTATTTCCGTTGATGAATTATTTCTTGAAAGGAATTGTTTTAATTTAGTAATGGGTTTAGTCAACTTGTCATAAACACTTGATAAAAACCCTTTTTTAGTTTCGTCATGGTCATCTCCAAATAGTATTACGTATGCACTTTGTCGTGCAATTTCTAATCCATTTTTAATTCTATTATACATTCCTGTTTTGGCAACTGTTGCCTCCTCTACTTGAGGTACATTTTTTTCCATAGATCTACCTCCAACGCATTCACCTTCTTTATTATTTTCACCTTCTCCAAATACAAGTCCTTTGCCGTAAGCCCATAAATTATAGGCATCTTGTTTTACTGCACTAGCTGCTTCCTTTACTGTTCCAACAACACTATCGTAAATTCCTGCATTTCCGTTATCTACTAGGGATATAAATAACACGGGTATTAAAAAGTATTTCAACTTCATGATTTCTGTACGAATTAAAATCTTACTGTAGAATATTTTTAACACAATTAAAACCTAATTTAATATTAAATAAAAATGACACGGAATGACACCGTACTTTGAGATGCGTATATTGTATTGAATTTATTTTATATTAAGAGCACTTATATCATTGAATATATAACCTGCAATGACCTTATTTTGTCTATAATTCAGATAACGTTAATTGCCACGCATTTGCTGCTCACTGTTCAAAGTCTTCACGTCTTTAGTTCTCCAGCCGATTAATGACTAATTATTACACGGAAGAAAAATATGTTTAATTAAACACTAGTGTTGTTTTAGCAGCTTTGCTTAGGGAGGTAATTGTCAATGTCTCGTATTCAGTGTTCAGGGCAGTTACATACATAATTGTAGTATTATTATACTTTTTAAATTTATTTACTCGTTTTTGTAAATCATTACAAAAGACGGACTTAATGCATTTCAATTAAATACAATGTCTTTATTGTATGACTTTTAACTTTAACAACTTTTTAACTTTATGACTTTAACAATATCTCTGTGATGTTATTTGTAACCTACTTGTAACAGCCTTTAATGACCTACTGCAAGGTACAGGCATCCCCTAAGTAAATCACTGGATGAGGGGGGTTCGGGCCGTAATTAACCACGCGGGCCCCGTGCGGATAGGTGGATACACACATTCCAGAAAGAGTCCACACTTACTTAAGTAGAAACTCAGTGGTACGTGCCGATAATTTGATCTCACGATCACACGAATGTTGGCCGAGTGTCCCTTTATATCCTGATTTATTTATTTAAACTTTATTGCATGAACAAAATGTACAAAAAGCAGACTTAATACCTTATGACATTCCGTATCAGTCAACGTTTAGGCAACGAACTGCCTCAAGAGGTCTTTCCATTATGCTACGATATGGGGCTCTTCAAGAGAGCTGTGAATAGGTTTTCGCAAGGTCGGCGGCGCGCCCGCATACCCCCTGGTGTTGCAGGTGTCCATGGGCGGCGATAACACTTACCGTCACGTGGGACCGCTTGCTTGTCCGCCTACTAGTCTATAAAAAAAAACAGAGAATCAAGAGGGGTGCATTATAAGGTTAGTATTATTACAGTATAGGTATATAAACGTAACAGAGATACAAACATATACATAATAATACTGGTATAAATTGATTATGAGTGATAAGTGATATGATAACAGCCCATCGTTTTCTGCTCTTTGTCGTTAAACGCATTGACGCCCAGACTGAAAACAAACAGACAGACTTATCTACAGATCGTTTTATTATGAATATAAAATTGTATATTATTATCATAAACAAGACGAAAACAAAAAAACATTACTCACCTAGTAAATACGTACAATAAACACAAACGTAGCATCTCATGTTATGGAACACTTTGTATGTTAGGAGAGTTTTCGTTAGTTAAACTTCAACGCAAGTTTAAATTCACGTATAGTTTAGAGTTAGATCCTATGCTAGCGGTTAGTAGGTTACGTTATGCCCTAGATACTTAGTTAAACTGTTCATCAAAACTTATATCGTATATACTAGGGGTGGCCAACAAGTCGACCGGTCGATCGCCAAAGACAGACCGGTCGATCGCGAAACGAAATAAAAATTATTGGCCGGTATCAAAATTTTCGTTAAGATTGACATTATCAAAGAAATGAAAGCATAACCCTCTCATTATTTCTTTGTTATCTATTGATAGTAATTGTACTATCACATTATTGATATTCATAAAAAGCTAATTATTGTTTTATTCATCCCACTAAAGCACAATTGAGTCGATCGCAACAGGTCAGATTTTTTTAAAGTAAGAACACTGTTCTAAACAAGTTGGCCACCCCTGGTATATACCATACCTAGCATAACATCTGTGCCGGTGTCGGCCGGCTATAGTTGGCACCTACCCGATTGGTAGATATCATGGGTGTCGTGGATTCGTAAAAGGCGACTCAGGCATAACAAACCCACTACCACAAGCCCTGAGGAACTATACTACCTCTAAAAGAGTGGATTCGCCGCTTTTACGCTACGCGTTACGCGTTAGGGCCATGTAAACGTAACTCAACGTAAACGTAATTAAACATGTAAATTCTTTAATTATTTTCTAGATTTGGTTTTCTACGTTTGGTTAAGTGACTTAATAACTTCATGGACTACTCCCGGAGCCCCGACGGACTACCGGTTAAGAACCACTGCTCTAGAGGACGAATTTAGCAGATGATGACATCTGCAGGCTCTAAAGGGAAAAGAGATTCCACGAAGATTTTCTTCATGCGTGGCGTTTTATCATCAGTGTCTCTCCAGTGCTTAATGAGAGGCGTAATCTATTTATCTATATATTTATACGTTATATTGTTATTTCTTTATCGCACAATCTACCTGTATTCGTCTAGAGACTTCTCCTTAGCACTCGAAGGTTGCCTGAAAGAAATCGCTTTAGCGACAAGGCTGCCTTCTAATTAATCGTATTTTGTGGGTTTCTCTTCTGTACGGTTTTGGTGTATAATAAAGTATACCTACCTATCTCTTCCAAGTAACGCCACTACACGCGGTCTTCGGCTTTTCTTATCCAGCGACTACCTGCACCTTTGTTTTTTCATCCCTTAGTCGCCATTTACAACATCTACAGGAAGAGGTGAGATGGTGCTATATTTAAAGCCGTCCGACACGGTCAGCGTATGGCATTTTAAGGTCATATAGCATGAGGGCTCTCACAAGACAAAGTGTAGACAAGGAGACTCATTTTCACCAGTGGACAAAAAGGACTGGTTACGTTTTTGCTTCTTTTTATGAACGAAGGCGGCAGTCGAGCATACAGTCCACCTGATGGTAAGTGGATACTGTCGCCCATAGATATCCTCGATACATGTCAACATCAGTACAAAATAACAAACGTTGGCACGCCCCCGGATGCGCTGCTTACCTTTGGAAATATAGGAATGGATTTGGAGAAAGTCTTGGGAAAATGGGGAAGGATAGGATGGGAATGGGCTCTGGCACATCTCACTCACTACCGAAACACGTACACGTACATTAGGGAAATAAGATAAAGTCGGAAATGCAGTACATTTCAAAGTAGTCTTCTGTTAGAGAGGGGTAACGTGGCCAGTCGAGCGCGCCCAGCGGCTGTTGGATTGCAGCATGCACACTCCCCATGACCAGATGTATCGCTGTATGTATGTGCTGTGTGTTGTCGGATAATTTGCTGCACATGTATAATATATTTAATAGTAAACATGTATAATTTGCTGCAATGGTTGCATGTACGAATTTGCTATAAGGTTTCTTACAAGGTGATGATAATTTTATGATAAAGTTAAAGTTTAAACAAAATTACAATTTGGCTAACAAATATGTTTTACTGCACGAAAGTACCATTGGTTATAAATACCTTTAGTTTACTGTACAATAGATTTTCGCACTTTTCAACTCTTTATTGTTTAAAGCAAATTCCATTTCCAGACCAAACACTAGATTCCCACGTCGTTATGACAATAATATACTACAAAATTCAATTCTTACTACTATTTCTGAGGCAGAACTCAAGAAAACACCCACGAATTTAGTTCTTAAACGTTGATGGTTAAGGATAAAAATGGTTTGACGGGGAGTAAATCTGAAATAAGTAAGTCTAGCCATTTGCCAAATTCAGCGGCGATATCATACAGTGGTTATTAAGAGCTCGTTTGGGATTCCTCTTGTGTTGTGTTCGCATTCGTAAAATGCGTGTCCACTGTCAAACGACATGGGAAAGTCGCGATAGTGGTAATATTGGAAAATTTAATACGAATAGAATACAATTCTATTCTTATTCAATTTTCCAATTCAATTCATTCAATGATGAAGGATAATTAGTATTAGAAGTAGACGATAGCCGAGGAGTAACTATTCTCGACTCTCATCAGTGAAGCCGTGAATTCCAATCCTCGCCTCATACCACAGAGCTTCTACTTACGTACGGATTTTTAAAAATATCACTAGCTGAATAATCTGGAGTATATGTATTAAAAATCGCACTTGGTCCGAAACCAAGCGTTTTATTAGGCGAGGCTTGTGCCCTGGGACGTATCGGCTGAGTGCAATTTTGATAATGCTGTTCTGTTGATTTTTGCCGCGTTTAAAAATACAACCTTTTCAATGTCTAAGAAAACTCCGACCATGTAGCGATAGCGGTTGATTAAGATTTCAGGTGGTGCAAAATGTACTCTCGACATTTAAAGCTTTGTTGAATGGCAACAAACGCTCAAACAGTTCGGCAAAGTGCGATAGTTGAGGTATTTTCATGATTAGCAATGGAAACGCGTTCCACTACGAATTTCCCGTGGCACATTCAAGTCGCGTACGCGCGCGGGTGCGACCGGATCCCCTAGTTATTGTGTCAATATTCTTTATTGTTTCGTGCCTCACTGACCGGCTGGAGGATTATAATATCTTTCGAATTACAACTCCTACTATTGAAATATACCTATTCGCATTTGGAGTAAAGAGAATGCATAAAATGCAATTAATAATTTTAATCGGTTGGCATTAAAACAAGCGGTAAAAAAATTTCGATCAGCAAAACAATATTTTTTAATAACCTAAAATATATAATTAATATCTTCAAGTCCACGGAGCCCCATTACAGTATTACAAAAATACTCTTTTTTCGTAGTCGCCATTGTGTAGTCTAAAACTAGTCTCCAGTTCAGAAATGAAACAACTTGTATCACGAACAGTATTTATTTTCTTGAAGTTTATTAATCAACAGTTCACAATAGAATGCCACTTGGGGAATGGGTGGAGGAAAGGTATTGGAATGAATTGATAATAATATTGTACTACGAACTTAGTCGATATAACCTCCTACCTAAATACTAGAATATCTTGTATTATGTATTACAGAATTGATAAATATTTCATATATCTACCCAACAATTGCCACCGGACAACCTGAACCTAACACATATAATAGTAAATTAATAATTATGATCTAGAAAAAATAATAAATTAAAACAATTCAAGGTGCTTGATTCAAGGTTCCATTGAACATTTTTCCATTTGCGTTAGAGAGAGCGCCACCAAAGAAGCCCCGCGGAATATAAGGGAACTAAAATGACAGATCCGCCATTCGGCAAAATAAATAATATTATATCCATTTACAATTTACTTCCTAATTTTGACACATCTTTATTGGTCGATGTAAATAAAAATAGGTACATAATTTGATAAGGTAAATTGAAACCAATAAGCTGGCAACATTATGTCGGCCGATCACAGCGCCACTCCTACGGGACTTCTTTGGTGGCGCCTTGTCTTCATTACAAATCAAATATAGTTTTTTTCTTATATAAATATAGTCTTTTCATATATGCCAATGGTGCAATTAGCACATTCTGGCACTGTCAAGTTTTCTTCGTAATTAACAATTTCAATGTTTAAAATGTATCCTGTCAATGGACAGTTCCGTCGAAGTAAGTCAGGCAGGAGTCGCTCAGTAAAGTGATAGTAGCAAGTTTACTGCGGACAGAAGAGGATTCCTTGGAAGCACACGAAAAACGCCTTCATATGTTTTTATTTGATTGTCACAAACGCACAAAAAACACCTTTGAAGTTAAATAAACTATCATTATTAAACCCCAAAACGAATAATACACAATTTTTATAATAATCAACCAATAACAACTTTACTTCCCGCACAAAAAGTCCAATACAAAGTTTACAATTACTTCATAGGACTCTCCATTTGCCTGGAGGTAATCCTAGCCATGATATAGTATCATTAGGTAAGTGGTTAACAAGAATTCGAAGGAACTGTAATATAAGACGTGCACTAAATCAATGTCTAAACTTCGTATCTATCCGTCATGTACAGGCGTTGTATCAAGCTTAGGTTACTTTATCGCGTAATATATCCTGTGAAGACACGGCGCCGAAATAAGCTTCCTTTGACGTGAAACTAATGGAGATTGTCGCGAATGTCCTGTTTAGATTAGTTTTGTGTACCTGCCTGGAAATCTATATTCTCTTGTACCATCAGTACCTATAATATACCTATAATTAACAAGTTTAGATGACGTTCTAGCTTTACTAGGAATTGGAATTTAAATAAATAAAACTTAAAAGAAATTGGATGATAAAATCAGACTGGATCATGATCATACATATAAAGGAAGCCCCTTTCCTCCACTCTAGACCAACCTGTATTGTACGAGTCAGTTGCCCAACACAGTCAACAGTCAGCTATAGCAAACAATATAGATTTTTTTCATTTATTTATAACTAGCTGTTGTCCGCGACTTCGTTCACGTGGTCTTTAATTTAATACGATAATATATTTAGTGCTCGACTGTTTAGTCGTGTAAACCTCTGGAACCTAGCGTAGACTGGAAACCTCCAGTCTTGCTTCCCGTTGCCCGTCTGTTTCTAAAGCTCGTGATGCCTTTTTCTTTGGTGATTGAGGTGTAGATCGACCAATCACCTGTCGTTTCGGTGGCATAATTGATTTGATAGCGAAAATGCTTCGTGACGACTATTACAAATTCACTTGGAAAAAGCAAAGAAAATGCGTTTGATATCAATTATCTTATGTCGGTTGGCAATTGCAATTTCACAGTCAACACCACTTGTTGTGTCGCCCACGAACTGAAGTGTCACTGTTTGTATTTGATTCAATTCAATTCTGTCAAGCGTACGCACTCATACACCGAAAACAAACGAACTGCCGCTAAACTATATGACTATAGCTAAACTATAGCTATATCTGCTAGCTAGTATCAGGGTCGGACTGGGCCGGAAGGGCCCGGGTGGCTCCGCCCGGGGCCCGAGACTGCACAATGGTAGATGGGATACTATCGGAAAATATCTATTTCATTTCTCTCTAATTGTATGAACGAACTATCTGATCTAGTTTACATTTAGGTTGCAAGAGCTGGGATCTAGCCTGCGCGGGCCTCCTATCCTACCTACCGCCTGGCTTGCGGCAAGCCTCGCAAGCCACGCCCGTGGGGGGCACCCCCGCGCAGGCTCGGCCCAACTGGCAAACGCCACCTCGACTATATGGCCAGTCCGACGCTGGCTAGTATTGGACGTGTAAGTAGATATGAACTACGTATAGTTCTTTTATCTCACGATTATTTTAGTGTGCGCCGCGGTGTCGGACACTCAACTGACTGAGCGTTCTCAAGTTTACACTCACTAAAACAGTGTACACGTACACAAACACTATTGAGCGTAACCCGCCTTCGTGAGATAAAAGAACTTTAACGTGTTATGCACATGCGAGTAAACTAATCATCAATTATTATTTATTTTTAATGTACGTAATAAAAAAAATCATGAAATACATGTTAATTTTTAGATAGATATATTAGGTTTAGTGCACCGATTGAGATATTACCTGAAGTATTACACCATTTTTGTTGAACCTCACATTCAACAAGCATGACATTATCTGAGAAAATGGGGATCTTATTCTCCGTTTTAGATTATCGGATATTTAACGAAAAACTGCTTGCTTTTCTTAGAAATAAAATGTTGGAACATGTTTTTTATGTATCCTAAGTTGACTGACAATAAGGTTCCTCTGCTCAGATAGCGTCACAAATATAATACAATTTTATTTACTAAGCGTTGACCAAAATGCGATATTTAGTCTGAAATGACATAATATATATTTAATTTGATTTACCCAACTGCTGCCGTACAAAATGAACAATACAATGGTTTAGAACACATCGAAGAAACTAACTACACAAATAGTGTTAAAATACCTTTAGTTAAAAAAAGTTTTTGTCCGTAAAATTGAAACAAGACAGGAATAGAAATTGTTTTAACTGGAAATGGAAATGAACAGTAAACAGAAGATTAAACTATTCCATTATATTTTGACAAGAACCGTCTATAGATCGCAATTTACCGCTAGGGCACCCGGCATCTAAATTCATCCTGTTTGGTACTTCCACTTTCCCATTGGTTGATGTTGAATCTTTATTACAGTCCTTTGTATTTTCTAAACCTTCAGCACACGTGTTTGATTTATCTTGCACAGTCACGTTATTTTTAGGACTATTGTCCGAAAAGAAAATATTGTCGAAATCTATTTCATTTTCATCCCTTTTGTTCCTGCCAATAATTTTACCTGTCGTAATTTCATCTTGTTCGTAACCTGTTGTTTCATTTATTCCAATTGGAGATGATACTCCATTTCTTTCTTCTTTTTTGGAGTTAAATTTTATGGCCTCTATATTTAATTTATTCACATTGTCTCGTTCTTTTTGTTGTACTGTTCGAAAATTGGGACCACGCACGTCTATATCCACTGCTACATCACCTTCATAAAAATCACTATCAATGTTAAATACGTTGATTTCGGACGTTGTTAAAGAAGGAACTTTGTCCGTATTGTTATGTTTCGGTGTTGGTAACTCTGCAACGCTCGTATTGGCAACGCTATTCTTGTGAAATAAGTTAAAAAAACCATCTGTTACCGTTTTTGCTTTGTCTCCTATAAAATCCGTTACACTTTTCAAAACATGATGATGCTTGTCACGATGTTCCTCACTCTCGTTACAGGAATCGTTATGTCCATGTGAAAAGACATTCTTAATGCCTTCTTTAACTTTATGAGCTTCATCTTTCACAGTATCTACGATGTCACGTACAACTCCACATTTTATATTAACTATTACTAAGTTAAGAAACAAAATGACAGCTAACTTCATCGTTGATATAAGAAATAATGTTTTGTAATATTTCTGCGTTATAATAATTGTGTCAATGAGTTATCGTGTTTGTTAAACAGAAAGCGATTACGTAACACAAAAACTAATGTGATGTCTGTCGCTTCTCTGCTTCTAGTGATATATATCTTTCTCATGTCATAGCGTTATCAAATAACCTCCGACATTTAAGAAAATTATAACTATATATTCAAAGCATGTGTATAGTATAACATTTTTCATAAGAAGGTCCAAGTATCATTACAAAAATACTCGGAATGTACAAGATATGATATGGTACACCATACTAGATATGGTATGGTATAGTATGTACAAGATATTAATATTTCCAATTTCTATTAATAGGTAATTTTGTAGTTTATAGTTTGTCGTTTGTATACATAATTGTGTACAATAAATTGTAAATTGTATTCTACTCATAAAGATTATGTAGGTACATATATTAAATTATAATTTCTTTCATTTATAACAAATCACAATGTTATTGTAATTAATGGTTGTCTATACATATAATAAAACTGTAGAGCCAGCGTGTCTGTACATTGAATATATTTACCTAAAACTGATTGGGGGAGATGAAGGAAGAGTATCAGAGTACAAAAAGATGATACCTATTGAAAATTTTTGTCTGTCTGTCTGTTTGTCTGTTCGAACACGCTAATCTACAAAACTACGGAACGGATTTTCATGTGATTTCCACAGGTTAATTAAGCTTAGCTTGGCGCTTTGAATAGGCTTTGCTTCGTCGAACGTACGAACGAAATACCACGCGTACGAAGTCGCGGGCACAGCTAGTATGCCATAAACGGAGACTTTTTGTTGCTAGATGTTTATCGACAATAAATACACTGCAAAAAGGGACTTTTCTCGTCATTTTCTTTTCACGATAAACAGTAGTGAACAAAGCAAGCGAAGAAATAACAAAACTTTTTGTTAGATTTTGTAAGTACGAGTGCTACATTTTGTTTTGGTTCCGTACACAACGTGGCACCGAAATGAAGCAAAATCTGAAAAACGTCAACTAATTTAAAACATATAAAACCGTTCTAGCATATACAACATTAAACATATAAAATTGTTTTCGGGAATAAATCAATAGTTACAAACATGTAAAAGTTTGTTCTATCTACGTTCGTAGCTCTCAATACGGGGCAATGACCGCGTGTTGAATGATTTTATCGACGCAGCGTAGGCGACGGCAGCTCGACGCATAGATTGTGTTAACTGTGCATATTATAAACGTTACACTAGAAATAAACAATAAGTATTTTTTTTTTTAACGATGGCATACCTGATAAAGAAGTATCACATGTAAAATTACGATCTAGCCATAATACTAATGAGTAATTTAAATGAGATCTAAGTTGCTAAGTAGAGTAAAACTGAGAACGTGTCCAATGACACTTTACTTATTGTCTCTATTAAGGGGAAGTCACTTTGTTCTTGTGATCTTTATTATATAGGAGCACTTATTTCACTAAGTACCTACATAATATTGACAGTGCACTAACTCAAAGGGTTTCGTCCTTTTCAGTCATCTCACTATGTACGTATCGAGGAGCTGGATGGCCTCAACGTTCACATGGTGATGAACTCTTCGTTCGTGAGCTTCGGCGTATTTTTCAATAACGTTGGCAACGAAGTACACTTTAAGGTCCCGATGGAGGTCGTTATTTCTAATGTACCAGGGCGCATTGACCACGCCTCTGAGTACTTTGTTCTGGAAACGTTGGATCATGAGGATATTACTTTGTTTGGTGCAGCCCCGCAGTTGAATACCGTAAGTCCAAACTGGCACGAGGACTTGTTTATACAATAAGTAACTAATGACAAAAAAAAATATTGAAAAAACTAGTAGAATCAATTCTATTCTCAATGCAGAACACTCATTCTCAACTTTTGCATTATTTCAGTGAACCGTACTTATATAAAATTATTATTTATATAGTACCTGATGGTAAGTGGAATTGTCGCACATGGCTGTCCGCGGTACAAGCCAACTTCAGACCAGAATGACACACGATGGCACGCCCCCGGATGCACTGCCTACCTTTGGAGATGTAAGAATGGATTTGGAGAAAGGGTTGAGAAAATGGTGAAGGTTAGGATAGGATATATGGAATGGAAATGGGCTCTGGCATATCTCACTCACTACCGAAACCCATACGTCCATCGGGGAATGGGATAAAGTGGGAAATACAGCACATTTCAGGAAGATGAAATGTATCAATGACATATTTACGATAAAACCTAAATACCGAGAAGTGTTTATAATTGTTCACAGAAAATTACATATAATTAGATCATTGTTTTTATTGATAATTTATATGAGTCGTAGATAAATATTTATACAATAATTAATAACAAGGTTAACTTTTAATGAGTATGAGTAATTCAGTAATGAGTATAAGTAATTCACTAATTATAATTAGACCTAGGTAATTCATGAATATTAAGGGTATCGGAAAGAGATGTTCCTCTTCTCTTGGCATTAAAATAAAAATAAGTTATAGTTCTTTCATCTCACGAATGCGGGTCAAGGTCAATCATCTCACGAAGGTGTGTAAACTTGAGAACGCTCAGTTGGATTCCCGACGCCCGCGACGCACACAAACAATATACGACCACAACCACTACCGAGCGTAACCCGCCTTCGTGAGATGAAAGAACCTAATATATGTATATGTGGAATTGCAATAAAAATCGATTATCAATTATTTATGAAGGTTTTCTCAGTAATATTTATCAACTATGTACGTACACAATCCTCACACCATACTCCATGATCTCTCTCTTTCTCTGTCACACACCTCTCTCGTGCCACTTCCACAGATCCGTTCAGAAACTATAAACTATAACATTGTTAAAATATTTATGTTTGGAAATATATATTTAGCTTTTTCATTTTATGGGTAATATAACGGCCATGCCGTTTCTCTTTCTAAATGTACGTTTGGCTGTATAATCAGAATCACGTTAATTTTGGAATTTACTGGTTACCTATGGTCTGTCCAAGGAGAGTTGATAAAAAAATAAAAATCCCAAATCATTTATTACCGCGGCCCGTATAAGCTATATTATTTTATTTATTCGTATTTTGTTACTTCTTTTATTAGTAAATTAATAACATAAATAAAACTAAAAAAATCCTTTATTCCAATTGAATTTTCAAGTACATGTCAATCAGGTTAAAATTTAAGTTCGAAAATGGTAAAAATGACTGCGGCCCGTGCGTTGTAACATCTGTTGACCACGCTTCCTGTACCACGAATCCCGTACGCGTAGCGATATGATCACGTGGTCCTATGAATTGCAAACTAGGTAAATACAGCAGAGCGATAGTCGCTATCATGGCATTTTCATATGTGTTTATCAGTTCTCATTGGAGAGACCATACATTTTTCACTATTATGTATTTTGTAAGGTTATAGGTCATTTCTAGGTATAAATTGTTTCAGTACATTTGATAATATATCTAATGACTTTGTAAGAACAAAATTTCTCCGTAAATTGACTTCAATATTTTTACATCAAATCTGCATGCGTTAACTTTGTATCTATTAGCTATTGTCTCTATTAGGTTACTAATATAAACATTGCGATTAGTGTTGTAAAAACAAGCGCTGAACGCTCGACAGGCGCTGAATAAGCTCACGGGTAAAATCAATAACAGAAAAAGGTTGCAATAGTAAAAGCAACAACAGAAAATATTTACAATAGTAAAATCAACAACGGAAAAAGTAAACCTTTCTTACTGATCCCCATAAAACAAACTGTTGCAGGTGAAAACAACATCGTCCCGAGTTAAAACTGTGTTCTGCATTTAAAGAGTTCGATAATTTTTTATTTTTATTTCTCTGTCCCATTTAATTATAATTTTTTAGAAGATTGCGATAAAATACAAGTGTTTTTAAAAATGATTATTATTTATGAGACCTACTACTTGCTTATACCTACTTAGGTCTTACGATATTAATATGCGAATGAAAACTAGTTGTTAATGCCGCTTCATACCATACTTTATACCGCGAACCCGAAAATTGTGAACTGAACTGCCTCCTGAGGTATTTCCGTTTATGCTACGATATGGGGCTCTTCAAGAGGACTGTGAACAGGATTTTGCAAGGTCGGCAGCGCACCCGCAAGCCTCCTAGTGTTGCAGGTGTCCATGGGCGACGGTGACCACATATTACCATATAACCCGCCCGCTCGTCTGCCAATTATTCTGGGAAGGCGAGTCCTCTGCTGGACACCACATGCCGGGAAACGTAGCGTGGAACGCCCTCAGGCCACGTGAACTAAACGTCTTGAAGAAAGTCGCTGGTAGTGGCTGGATGAGAAAATCTGTAGACCGTGTGTGATGGCGGTCCCTAGGAGAGGCCAATATTCAGCACTGCAGAGATACATGCTGATATGGTGAGAGATACGTGGTGTGGTATGGTGGTACATACTTAATTATTACGTATCTTTATGTTACACTCATTGTCTTTTCGGAACATTACGATGGTTTCTTAAAATGTTTAATTTTGGGGATTCAACATTTTAAGAAGTCAACGTAATGTTCCGAAAGGCTCATTGTTTCAACTTAAATTAAAACTTTCTCACATTATCCTATTACCCCAATGTATGTACGTGTTTCGGTAGTGAGTGAGATATGCCAGAGCCCATTCCTGTCCCATCTTATCATATCCTTCCCTATTTTTCAAATCCATTCCTAAATCTCCAAAGTTAGGCAGCACATCCGGGGGCTGGCCAACGCTTGTTACCCTGGATAAATGTTGGTATGTATCTCGGATGTCCATAGACGACAGTATCCACTTACCACCAGGTGGACTGAATGCTCATCTGCAGTTCTTTCTATAAAAAAAACTCCTATATTATCAATACATAGTACAACTGAGAACAGTACTTATAATAACTCAAACGAATTCATTCATTGGGCAATTCCACGCGGCCTGATCGCATTTCAAGGCGATTCCTGATAAGGAAGGACATCTTAAGCCCGTAAGTCCATATGGTTCAATGTATCAGAATGACCGCTATATCAAAATGTCATAACATACAAAAGCCGAGAGTATCACAATGACATTTTTTTTTGGAATGGCTAAATTCTTGTGGCCCTAATGGCCTTTCAGGAGTCACCGGACTTCAATGTGTGTAAAAATGTGTAGCAACTTTTTTGCTACACATAAAAGGGCTCCCATGCAGGTATACTGGCGGAGGGGGACGTACCTCGGCTTAAGGCGTTGCTTTGGGAGGGTACCGCGGGATCGCGAGTCGATGGAAAGCGCCCAGGCATGTGCCGGAACCTGGTAAAAGTGTTGGCTGAAGGCCGATGTGAGTTCACGGTGCGGTGAGGGGGACATCCTCGTCATAAAAATGGACTACTAAAAGAAGCGAAATCCCCCAAAGGCTACCTACCACAAGCCGTACGGTTCAAATGGTTCTATGGTATTTAATGGTAAGTATTAATAAAAAATTAGTACTAATAGTATTAATATAAGTTTTGGCCTCATAATTATTACACTAACTACAATTACCAGATTATAGATGCTTATATACATAGTTAGCGCATAGAGTAACGTTTTGAAAAATAAACTACTTCATTTATCTTTTGAAATATAAACATTTTCATAATAAAAACGAATCTGAAATCACGTAATAAAGAAAATTGGGTTTAGAGGCGACCTTTGGACATATCTCCAGGCTTTCTCGTACCAATACACGGTTTATTAGAAGGGTGTTATCCCTTTTATGCCCCGATATATATTTACAGAGGGCAGATCGTCCCGGGGAGGGATAAAAATCATTTTTGGGAAACTACTCGGATTATAGGGAGGGTCGAGGAATGCTTGTGTATATTACAAAAGTCTGCTATTATGAGTATTTCAAATATGTGTTAGATAAGAGATATAGTACTCGTACAACGATAAAGTTGTAAGTGAAATTGGGGCGGAGATAGCTCGGCGGTGTCAATTTATGACGCACATTCGAAAGGTCGTAAGTTCGAAATCGTCCAATAGTTTTGAGTTCATATTTAAATATAGGTTACCTACCTACCTACATACATTTTGAAGAACGTGTCAAAGAACCTGGATTTCGATAAAAACGTACAATAACTAATGCATTATTAACTTATTACAGCTTGTACATTATTCCTAAATTATATTTAGTGTCAATGTAACGTCTATATGTAAATGTAATTTGTGTAATTCAAATAAAGTTTTGATTGTATTCATTCAAGTAACTCATTCTTAGTGAAATACAATAAAGCGGAACGTGTTTTTTCTAATCTCAATGAATACGATCAAAAATAAGATTTGCTTCGCGAGTAGCCGCGGGAAAAATGGAACACTGCAATATAAACAGCAATAAAATAAATTGGACACAGCTACGACGACTCGCCCGGCAGTTTTGGATTGGAGTTATGGCATGTTGTCCATTTAAGCTGCGACGACGTCCTTAATATAATCTGGGGATTTTAAAATCGTGCCCAATGTGTTGTTTTTCTTCACTATCGAAAATTTAACAAATTTATCAAGATATATTCAGAATTTTATATCAAAGTAGCCTGTTTTAACATAAAAAATGGTCTTAAAAATGGTCTTAACATTATATATGTCACAAGGAAATGACGAAATCGGGGATTTCGCGAAATCCTGGATGAAGTCGAATACTTCAATTGATTACCTCATCTTACGTGTTAGGATCAACTAGTTTAGCTTAGGATAAACTAGCTTGTCCCGATAAGAGGTTAAAATAAAAAGTATATGAATTATTTCAAACAAATTGTTTCTGGGAAGGAAAGATTTTCGCGTTGTTGAAAAAAAGTAACAAATAAGCCTGAAGCGATCGCAGAATGCAGCGGGGCGTTATTTTGTATTTTAGATATTTCTTAGACTGTATTTTGTTCAGATCAATTGGATAAGATTTTTTTTTATGGACGAAGGTGGCAGACGAGCATACAGTCCACCTGATGGTAAGTGGATACTGTAGTCCATAGACATTCGTGATACATGCCCACATTAGTCCAAAATGAAAAACGTTGACTCGCCCCCGGATGCGCTGCCTACCTTTGGATATAGGACTAGATTTGGAGAAAGGGTTGGGGAAATGGGGAGGGATAGGATGGGAATGAGCTCTGACACATCTCACTCACTACCGGAACACGTACGTACATTAGGGAAATAAGATTAAGTGGGAAATGCAGTACATTTCAAGGTAGTCTTAAGATGTTAAGATGTTATAAAACATATGGCTTCGACTAATTCTGAGACCGAGGATACTTTAAATTTAAATTTTTATATTGGCGCTCTAACCTGCCCCACCGTGGTACGTCCATATCTCTGCTAAATTTAGTTTTATTCTTCGCCGCGGGCTGTTCACGGGGTTACTCGTTCCAATGATACACTAAATGAATGAAGACTGGAAGTGTTGTTGGAATGGTTCATTCCAATACAGTGCTGATAGTGTTGTAAACACGAGCGTCGACCGCTAATGAACTTTTAACTCTCTAGCGTTAAATGTTAGTGAGCGTTATAGTCCAGTAATGTTTGATGGTCTTAAACCATCCAATGTTTCCTTGTATTTCGATATCCATGTATGAGAAGGGTCTCACACAATAAAATTAATGGACAGTCATCACCTGACTAGATATCAAACGAAAATAAAAACAGGAACGTCTATTAAACCATGATTATAATGACATCGAATCCTTACTTATACCAATGCGCTAAATTATTCCTAACAACCTATATTTAACATTTTTAGCATCTGTAACTTTTATTCACACATACATCCATACATCAACTAACACTCTATTACAAACATTATTTACGCTCGAGTCTAAAACGGTTAAGGTTCAATAGCACTAACAGCGCTCGTCGTAACAACACTAGTACACATCCCGGCTGAAAGTAATACACATCGGCTATGATCGGCTAACTTCGGTTTTGTAGAGCGTCGATGTGTATTACTTTCGGCCGTTTACTGTACCTATACGAGTATGTAATACACAAGATTACTCTGCTCACTGTAACTATTGATATTTTCATCATGATTTATCACTTACCACTTTCTTATAAATTCTTTTAACCATCCTGGAATGGAAGGTAAATCCGTTTTCCAGTAAATAAATAAGCGTAGATACAGAACCACTCAAAGGGGGTAATTCGCGCGAAACAAAAGAGTTTTTCCGTTTGATTGGTGCACAAAGACTTGCCTGCCGAGTTCTCCGCGGATAAATTATGGATAAGTGTTCACATTTCTGTCACCCGTCGTAGCTTTTCTCCATTATCGTGTGAGATACGACATGAGAATCGGAATTATAGACGTATGATGAGTAAGGAAATTCCTAATTACTCCTATATACCTACAGGCCGTATCTGAATCTATATCGAAGTCTAAAACCGTGGATTCTGCTCATGTACTTTTAACAGGCTTTAATGTCAAACAGCGGCACACAAGCCTCCCCTAGTAAATCACTGGGGGGTTTCGGACCGGGACACGCGGGCCCGGCATATACTCCAGATTTTTAAATTAAAATCTTGAGCAATTCCTCCCAATGTTTTCCTCTCGCCGCCGCCTTGGGGATTTTTTTGGTAATTCGTATTTAAGTAGACATTTAGTGGTACGGGCGGAGGATTTGATCACACTATCACACAAATGCGAGTCGAGTATATTCTGCTCATGATTCGGAGATAATTGTTATAGACTAATAGTTTAATTAAAACGATAATTTGTTTTTGTAAATATTACAAGACAACTGAATTAAACTACGCGATTCAACTTCATAAATAAACATTCTATAAACAAAGATTTTCAAATCGTTACTACTTTTTTATAGGTACCTACAGAATTTAAAAATATGATTTACTGAAGTCGAATCGCACAAGACTAGCTTCGGGAAATCCACGACTTCAGGAAATTAAAAAAAGAAAGCGTTGATATTTTTTGTAATTACTTACTAAACTATAGCATATAATTTCCATATTAACGTTAATCGTTGGCTTGTTAGCCAACACGGTTAAAAAGTCAGAAGTTTAACATAGCTGGTATTTTATTCATAAATAGTAGCGTATAATGGAACTGCGTTCTAACATACTAGCACATGTATTCTAAAGCTCCAAAGCTCTTTGCGCGAGTGGCTTGATTTACGACTTGGCGAAAAATCGCCGGTTTATTTGCATTTTGTTCAAAGCAGTCACGCCTCATTCGAGAGGTTTTCAAACAAAATACAAATAAGAACATTGCATAAAGATTTTTTCACGATTACCTACCGAACGCTTTAGGTACCTAGGGAGGGGCCTTTATCACCACCGCCTGATATTTTATCAGAAGCATTTTATTAATTTTTCTACTCTTTATACTTTATCTCGTGATAAACGATGATAAAGTAACTGATAAAGTGCCGTGCGGCGTCGGCCGGCTTTAGAATAGCACCAGCTCATCGCTTCTAGTGGGTCTAGTAAAAGGTTACTAAGGGATAGCAAGGCGGCTATCACACGACCTGAGGGAATACAGCACACCCAAAGAGTGGATACTGAAAGGGCCGGTAGCGAAGTGATAGTTAACAGTCATTTTATTTATTTATTTTCATTAAAGGAGCAAAAAGCAGAGGAATACATCAAACATGACAGTAAATAAAGAGCACATTTACATAAGTCTAGTCAGTCTCCTTGAACATATCTCCCTGTGCCAATTAAATCTGGCTGATATTGACTTTCGGATACTCTCTGATAAAGTACCAGGAGGTGGTGATAAAGGCCCAAAGTCTTTTATAAAGTGCATGTCGGCTTTAGGTATAAGTATGTGACGTTATGTAATTAAAGGGTCGGCATGGACTTATTGAATTCGTTTAAGATTTTCTAATTAAGAATTTAGCAGTTTTTAATTTAGAATTTATATTCTGTTTTAAACAGAAGCATGCTATAAAAGCGTGATTTTGAAGCTAAAGCATTAAAAATATGTTATTTATTTAAGATATCAAGCAAAGTCGCGTTTTTTTAAAGTAAGAAGGCGGCAGACGAGCATACAGTCCACTTGGTGGTAAGTGTCGCTCCATTATGACAGCGACATTATTGTCGCTCCACGGTATATGCCAACATCAGTCCAGAATGACAAACGTTGGCACGCCCCCGAATGCCAAATCGGCGCTCACCTTTGGAAATGTAGGAATGGATTTGGATAAAGGGTTGGGGAAATGAGGAGGGATAGGATAGTATGGGATGCAATGGGCTCTGACATATCTCACTCACTGCGGAAACACGTAGTAGGTACGTATATCGGGGAATAGGATAAAATATAAAATGCAGTACATTTCAAGGTAGTCTTCTGTGAGAGGGGCCAGTCGAGTGCTCCATGTGGCTGTTGGGTGGCAGCGTCATATGGCAGATGCACGCTGCATGTGGCAGCGTGCATCCTAGTATATTGGTAGAGAATGTCTATTGGCATTAAGTCCGCCTGTTGTTCATTATGTACAACAGGCGGACTATGTACAGTACATATCATTGTGCAATGAAGTTTAAACGAATAAAAAAAGGCACAATATCTCAAATAATTATTTTATACCGCGAACCCGTAGGCTGTGGAACGAACTGCCTCAAGAGGTCTTTCCATTATGCTACGATATGGGGTTTTTCAAGAGAGCTGTGAATAGGATTTTGCAAGGTCGGCGGCGCGCCCGCATACCCCCTGGTGTTGCAGGTGTCCATGGGCGGCGGTAACACTTACCATCACGTGGGACCGCTTGTTCATCCGCCCATTAGTCTATAAAAAAAAATACTCTCTTTAAAACAGTGTTTTAAGAAGCATCCAACGAATACGATTTGTCGAGTACTAAGTCGAGTTAGATCAGCGTTGAATATTGTTTTAAAAATGTTGAACAGTTTTTATTATCCCTGAACAATATTCAAAACAAAGCAATCAACAATTATCTCGTATGAATTCGACAATCTGCTAATAGGACATTCTGGGAATAGATCTTTTTGCTAATGACTTCTTGGGCATGAGAACTTGTTGTGTCGAATCGCATTGTCGACGCGTTCCAAGTGTTATTGAAAACGTTTGAAAAAATTAATAAAATATAGTGAAATTAAGCACAGAATATTTAGCAGACAAAACGTCGGAGCAGTAAGAGAAATATGAGAAGAGTACATGATGAATAAAGGACAGAATGATTGTATTTCTATTAAGAGTTTTTCTACTCTTCCTCGTGAGCTGGTTATGAAGGATATAAACGACCACGCTAAAACATATCTGTTTTGTCGCGGCAAATCATTTAGGTAAACACAGTTACGTAACGCAGTCATATAAACAATATCAATATTTCAAACTTCACCTTCACGGAGTTAGAAAGAATCAAGGAGGGTCAGAGTGGACCCATTTGTCATGCGTCACGCGATACTTCGCTAAGTACCTCAACTCGATGCGAACTTACATTTTTCCAAGGGAAACTTGTCACTAAGTATCAGTCAGGGCTGGCGGTATTGACAAAATGAAAACGAAACTCCTTCGGCACCATGACTACGATCACTCTGTGAAAGGAAATAGGTAAGTAGGATAATGGAATGGGGAAAGGAAAACTGGGATGGAAGAATTTGGTACCTACCAATAAAATGCAATGCAATCACCCCGTTCAGTATCCATTAGTGGACATGGGCCATGGATATAGGCCACTTCAAGTACATCGTCTTGTGTATGAGGGGTGTATGACCTTAAAACGCTACGCTGGTCAAGCGAGTTGGCGAGTCCATCCTTTCAGAGATGGTATAGTTCTTTAGCGCCTGTGGTAGCGGCTTCGTTAGCCCCTAGTCGCCTCTTATGACATCAGAGGGAAGAAATAGGACGGTGCTATTGTACCTATATCCGACCGATAGCACACAGTACAGAAATAAAATACATTAGTACATTTCACGCCAGTTTTCTGTAAAACGAAGTGGCAAGCAACTCTGTAGCAAGTTGCCACGCGCAAGTAAATCTTTGGTAACTCACGAGTAAGTAATTCTCTTGCATCTTACTAGAGTTGCTTGAAGGTTTTTTTAGAGGAGATTTTAGATGTCGTGTTTGGGCTGTTGCTAATTCGATTCCATCCATGGAGTATTCATCCATTCAATATAGGGGAACGGCATTAGCGCTTTTGTTTACGAAAGGGGGTGGCTTGCGTCCACAACCTGTGACTCTTGAAAGGCCACTAGGGCCACAAGAATTTAGACATTCACGATGTTAAGACAAATCAAGGATTTTTAGCCGGTAAGAGTCCGGCACTACCTGGCCTCCATTCCCAGGTGTCCATGAGGATTTTCCTTGATTCTCTCCTAACAAAAAAAAAAAAAGTAGGCTTGCGTATTGTGAATTTCCGTTGCTGAATATAAAATAGTTTTACATAGATATTTATTCTGATACCGCTTAACTGAACTTAACCGCACATCTCTTCTTGTAGACGACAGCCAAGGCGACTTGCACTGTGTAGGCGAAAGAATAACCAAACATGCAAACACGCAAGGTTGTCCCTCGTTGGATCCGAAGCACGGCTAGAGAACCAAGAAGCGTAGTTATCTATCGACAAACCTATAGTCATAGAGTGCTGTCCATAGATAATCGATCCTATATTATTTTTAATTGATAGTCGATAAGCTGTGAATAAGATTTTGCAAGGTCGGCGGCGCGCCCGCATGTCCTCTGGTGTTGCAGGTGTCCATGGGCGGCGGCAACACTTACCATCACGTGGGACCGCTTTCTTGTCCGCCCTGTCTATAAAAAAAAAATATCATAGATCGATCATCTATGAACATCTTTACATTTTAGATTTAATTTATTATATTTTATTTAAATTTGTTTATGTTTGCTTTATGTAATATTAATGTTTTGTTTAATTTTCATAAAGATGTTTTGATGACAGTTGTCACAGAGTATAAAATTTTATGTTCTTGTTTTGAACACATTGCATTTTAAATTGCATAGCAAAAGAATTTTATGTAAAATAAGAGAACTGTCTAATTTTTCGGGTAGCAAACTTTGAACACAAGTTGTACTTTATTTAAGATATCCCTTTGACACCCCTATAATGTCGCGATAGAACTTTGTTCCGAAGTCATGCAGGCTTTCCTAAACTGGCAAAGTAGCAACCCTATAGGTGCTCCATTCTCGCTGAATGTAGTTATGCAAAATAAGACTTCAGTATGTTATAATAAGGATGAATTTACTTTGTAGTAAGATTATGGCGTTTCGAAAACTTTGTTTCGTTCAAAGTGTGTGTATTAATCATAAAAGTCGACACCTCGGTTTTTGAGATTTTTCTTTATAATTGATACATAAAATATAGGCCCTACTTTGAATACTGTTTGAGGAACATTAAAGGTAGAAGAAAGGGAAGGGTTCGTATATTTTTGGCAGTGCGTAGTGGCTTCACTTTGAGAATGTAGTTTGTTTAAGATTAAATTAAAAATAGACGTAAAATGATGAATTATAATTAGTAACTTCTAAACTCGGTCTCACTTTCAAACTTGCATTTGCGTTATTAAAATTTATTAGTGTAAAAATAGTATGAAAAATTGTTTTGATTGATGATGTGGATCTTCAATCAAACACTATATCCCGTTGATGTATGAGTAGTCATACCGACAATTTACATTCGCAAAATGGTTTATAATTCTAACGTTTATGTCCAATGACTTAGAGCATGCATGATATATCTATATAATATAACTTGTATATAATATATCTTATTATAGACAAATTTATCAGTAAATGTGTATGCCGTCGACGTTGGAATTAAACAAGCGAAATCACATACCAATAGTTAGTTGATTGATGTGTCGATATAGCCGTATATAATATGTGGACAAGATAACGAGGTCATTTCGTCCGATTATTCGGAAATGTCAATGAGAAGCTTATAGTATTCACGGTCAATATTTCTTCATTTGCATCTATTTAAATTTTTCACAAAATAGCCTTCCACCAAACTTGACTGCATTCGCAAATATCTAGGTTGTAAGTCGCGTGACGTTAATAATTCGTTTAGAGCGGCGCTCGGGCGGCCAGATTTGCGGTGGCGTGACGGACGGGCGCCACCTATTTCTGACATACTCCCAAGTGATGGAGTAGACTAGACTAGACTAGATATTTTTGGCTGCCTATTGTTTTTTTTGAACGTACCGGGAAACGGGACACGTCGCAGCGTGGCACGCCCTCTGTCAAGGTGGACGGACGACTTCAAGAAGTTCGTCGGTGATAATCGGATGACAAGAGTCAATAATCATGCGTTGGCGAGCTTTGGGAGAGGCCTATATTCCAAGCAGAGGAGGGACAAAGACTGAGCGATATAAAACAAAGACAACAATGGAGATGGGCTGGACATGAGGATGAATGACGACAGTTGGACAAAAAGAACAACTGAATGGTATCCTAGAGACAATAAAGTTATTTCACGTTCTGCGATTACATACAAGGTTTAGACTATCGCGTAATGTTAGTTTTATATAGAAACGATTACAGGTTTTTTTTTCCGGAAGTTTGCTAAATACTTGTGCTAAATAATGGACTTTCGAGAGATGTATAGTTTAGGGCGAGTGCAGAAGACGCTCAGCCAGGAGCAAGAAGTGTGTGCAGCAACGAGCCTAAGGGCTCCCCCGGCGGAAGGAACGGACCTCGGCTTAGGACGTTGCTTTGGGAGGGTACCGCGGGATCATGAGTCGGTGAGAAGCGCCCAGCCACGTGTCGATACCTGGTAAAAGTGGTGGCTGAAGGTCGGTGTTTTCACAGTGTAGCGAGGATGTCCTCGTCTCCGCCGACGGGACGGTGTGTATGTCTAACCTGTGAGTGAAGTGTACGAACTGCATTGGCAGCAGTAGGTAATAGTGTCGTCGGGGTTGTCTAGGGCGTGCTGAGGACGACGACGACGAAGGTACCGGGGAAAATGATTCCAGTGTACGTAATTATTGTACATGTATCAGCCTATAACGTCCAACTGCAGAGCGCAGACCTCCCCTAGTTTCGGGACTAGACTTCCCCTACCTCACTCGGGGGTTTCGGGTCATTATCCACCATGCCGCGCGCCGGCCCAGTGCGGATTGGTGGATCACATAGAACAGATTTTCTTTTATATTTGGAACACGCGGGTTTCTCACGATATTTCCCCTCAGCGTGGAGCTGGTGATATTTAAAAAAAAATCGTGCTTAAGTAGGAACTCAGTGGAATGGCCCAAGGATTGAACGACACGATTGAACTGATGACATAATTGAACTCACGATCACACACACGAATTCGAGTCTAGTATAGATAGCCCTAGGCCCTAGGCTATCATCGCTCTAACTATTAAATATGTGCTCACTCTCACTTAACCTCGTACATATTGTTAATTAAAGCAACTAATTGCACAGCGATTATTACAATTGTGAGCTTACTCTCAATAATTTAGTAGGTAGCATATTTACTAAAACATCTCCATGCTTCATATCGACAATAAAAACCCTTTGTTCAGATAGGGTCACATATGTTTTTGTATGTGTACGTTAAGGGGATAAATACTAAATTAAGCACCATCTATACGTACCCCGAAGTCTCGAATTAATTATCGGGCTCTTGTTTCGCGGTAATGGATGTATTCAATACGATGACTATCGGTTATAATACCAGTCACGTTGTTAATGAACAAGTGCCCCCTGCGTCAGGGAAGTTCATTAATTTTAATACAATGTGGGCTAAGTGCTGTGGAGTTACAGATTCGCAGTCTATATTGAATGTGATGATGTTCAGTTAGGCGCCAGCTACACGAGTGAGTCTCTCGCGAACGATCCCGTCCTACTAACGTGAGTATACCACACGACACGGCGATTATTCTGTCACTGTATTGCCGTGAAGAGTCGTCGCTCGCTGCGATAGGGCGGCGAGTGAAATAAAGGGACAGCAGAGACGCGGTGAGATCGTGGCTTTTTAATCGTGGCTCGTGTAGATTAGCTCATATAGTTACCATTGAAATTATTGGCAAGACGAGATTACCGAAGCAAAACGCGCTCCTGTAGTTGGCGCCTTATATATTAGTACGCCAAAGTACGCTAGTAGGGATGGGTAGAGTGCACGTTGCAATCCAACAGCCGCTGGGCGCGCCCGACTGGCCACGTTACCCCTCTCTCACAGAAGACTACCTTAAAATGTACTGCATTTCCCACTTTACTATATTTCCCTAATGTACGTACGTGTTTCGGTAGTGAGTGAGATGTGCCAGAGCCCATTCCCATCCTATCCCTTCCCATTTTCCCAACCCTTTCTACAAATATCTCCAAAAGTAGGCAGCGCATCCGGGGTCGTGCCAGCGTTTGTTATTCTGGACTAATGTTGGCATGTATCACGGATATCCACTTACAGTATCCACTTACCAACAGGTGGACTGTATGCTCGTCTGCCGCCGTCGTCCATAAAAAAAAAGTAACAAATCCTATTCGGTTATTAATTATTATTGACCAAATACAAAACATACATTTCTTGTAAAAATATCAATTCTGAATACATTACTCTACACTATGTTTACCTGTCTCGTACTCACGTGATCACTCGCATGGTTTGCTCGAAGACAGCCGCTTGCTGTGAACAATACTCTTTCCGAGTGATAATTGCCTTTTATTAATTTCTCGCCACTCAATCCCCAAAATGAAAAGCTTAAATTAAAATTCTCTCCAAACTATTTGATCCGATTGCCCTTTGATTCATTCTGCTGTTTAATTTTCGATCCGAAAACAGCGTGCCTATTAACCTACGGTAAAGCCTTTTTGGAGAGGGAGAGTGCACGCTGCAATCCAACAGCCGCTGGGAGCACTCGACTGGTCTCGTTACCCTCTCTCTCACAGAATAATACCTTGAAATGTACTGCGTTTCCCACTTTATTATATTCCCCAATGTATGTACGTGTTTTGGTAGTGAGTGAGATATGCCAGAGTCCATTCCCATCCTATCCCTTCCCACGTCTCCAACCCTTTCCCCAAATCCATTCTTTCATCAACAAAGGTAGGCAGCGCATCCGGGGGCGTGCCAAAGTTTGTCATTTTGGATTAATGTTGGCATGTATCGCGGATTTCTATGGGCGACAGTATCCACTTACCATCAGGTGGACTGTATGCTCGTTTGTTATCTTTTTATAACAAAAAAAGGTGCTTCTTATGTTTGTCAATATCTCATAAAACACTTGGTTGCGCAAGTTACTGAACAATAAATTTATAAAAAAAACATTAACTATGAAATTTTATAAAAAATAAATTTATAATAAGGTGTTATATTTATTATAATCAAACAAAAACTACGACTATGCTCTCGAGTTTTCGCCAAATTGTCTCAGAATCAGAATTTCACAGGCTTAATCTTTTTGTTTTTGTAAAATGGAAGGGGAGGGGGGTAAATGTATAAAAATACAAGTCAATACAAAAATATTAAATATTTATTAATGTATACTTGATATGTTAATTGTAAAACATTTATTTATAACAAAACTGACCTCAAATATAACTAAAGCCTCCTACACGCTATGTAACATTTATGTAATTATTTCGGTTCAAATGAGATTGAATGAACATAACATTTAAGGAGACTATCATTTTAATATTTCTCACCAGAGGGCAACATTGGGACGTGAGGTAAGGTGTTATTTTGAAACAATTATATGTAAACTTTAAACTTTAAAACTATGGTAAAACGTCGTGCCCTAATAGCCCACTATTATCTACTGTTATTTTTTGTCGAGTAAATAGATTTTTTTTCATATACTTCACCCTTACTCTGAAAATGGTTAACGGCGGTTTCAGTTTTCCAGATATTGAGACTAATGAAAACTTAAAATAAAAAAAATATTTTTTTACGGTTTTTATTTATTTTGTATTTAGCGAATATGAGTACTTTCGTGTGCGCGGACATCACAGTTAATAATTTTGTAATTATTCGTATAATGCGCTATTGGCTACAAATTGTTAAACTCTCTCACAAAAGATTACCTTGAAATGTACTGTATTTCCCACTTTACTATATTTCCCTAATGTACGTACGTGTTTCGGTAGTGAGTGAGATGTGTCAGAGCCCATTCCCACCCCATCCTATCCTGTCCCTTTCCCAGTCCTTACTCCCAATGTGCAAAGGTAGCCAGCGCATGTTTGTCATTTTGGACTGAGTTGGCATGCATCGCGGATGTCTATGGACGACAGTATACACTTACCATCAAGTGGACTGTCTGCTGCCTTTTCTCTATAAAAATGAAAAAACAAAATGTTTGTTTTTAACGTGACAATCAAAGTATACGTTGTCGCCCTCTGGTGATATAACACTTCCTAATAGCCCTCATAAGTGTATAGTAAGCCTAATGTTACTTAAATGTAACATAAAAAAGCAAGGAAATGTATATTACATATTTTGAAAACTTAATTAACAATGCCTATAACATTACTAAAATTGGTTTACATAGATAGAACATTAAAAATAGAGAGCACTATTTATTCGCGTAAGTAAAATTGATTTATAAATACTTCTGTCAAGCTAGCTACGAATAAATAATGTTGACTGGCAGCTTGACAGTTCTCATACATTTAGAAGGCGGCAAAAATACAACGCCATCTAGCGGATTGAATCGGTATCTAGCGGTTAAACTGTGAGCCCATTAATAACTTTATTGATGAATTATACTAATGAAGGTGGATAAAACAAAGGTAAGAAACAAAAATATTTATATATGCGAAGTTTTCTTTAATTACATCTACAGCCGCGCGCGGCGCTAGTGCCAGCTGCTGCCAATTTTAAGGTGACGTATTTAGTCATAAAGTATCTACGATATTTGGTTCTATGCTTCTTTGGATAAAAATCACAAGAAGCCAAAGCAAAACAAATACGATTTTTAATTATACTTATTGTAGTAAATACTATAACATTTTTGATTCGCGATGGACCCGTGGTCAACCCGACGGCACAGGTAGTGGTCGTGACCAGTTGGCGGCTGGCCGGGGGCTAAAACCTCGATACTGCCATACCAGGCCGTCAAATCGGTCGGATATTAATTATTCAGCACTATATGGTGTGACAATGGACCCTACAGAAAAAAATATTATTGTTAGCCACACTGGTAGTGTGACTAACGGGTAATAATTTTTCCCGTAGTCACACCAGCGTGAGTACGGGTCCGTCGCGTTTTCATTAGCTATCAATTACTTTAAATATCTACAGTGCTTTACAATACATGTCTTATAGTTCGTCCTTAACAGTCCGTCTCTTTAGCGCGAGGTCGTCGTGTTGGAACCAAGTGGCGTACACCCTGAGCGGCTCCGGCGACGAGTGCCGGTGGAATGAGACGGGGCGATCGCGGGAGAGAACTTCCCGGGGGTAGTCCTGGGGTCGGGCCTGATTGGACATATTGATTTTTATTAAAAAATATAAATATTTTTTGTGTATATATAATCTGTCCAAGGAGAGTTGATAAAAAAGTAAATGGCAGACCTTCTCAACTTATTTATTACCGCGACTCGCATTATACTTGTATTATTTTATTTTCTCGTATTTTTGTTACATATTAACTAACTTAATTTTATTAGTAAATTAAATTAAAAAAATAAAGAGCATTTTATTTCTATTGAACATTCAAATACATGTCAATAAGTAAATATTTTAGTTCGAAATGGTAAAAATGAACGCAGCCCGTGTATTGCAACATCTGTTGACCAAGCTTCCTGTACCACGAAACGCGTAGCGATATGATCACGTGGTCCTATGAATTGCAAACTAAGTATTCTAAGTAATGACAGCAAAGCGATAGTCGCTATCGTGACGTTTTCATAATACATATTTATAAACTCTCGTTGGCCGGACCATATTATGGCTTATTCAAAAATTATCGGCTAACTACTAATGTCGCTAAATGTCTGTAGTCGCTAAATTTTAGTGACTAAAGACTCGCACTGTATTAAATACTGGAGACGAGTAAATGAGCCTTGAAGAAGGGTTACCTGATGGAAAAATACAGTACTGTCGCCATGCCCTCGTAGTAGGTACTCTATTTTTCCATGTCCCGCTGCTTCCCGCTATTGTAATTAATTTTCTATCATGTAGAATTTCTACATACAGGTAGGTGGCGGTCCTCGAGAGACGCCTATGTGCAGCAGTGGAGAGACACAGGCTGCTGGCATGTATGGTACATATACTGGTAGTCATTTTTACAAGTTGTAACGAGGGGGTGTCCTGGAAAAAGTGACCGTAAGCTAAGTCTAAACAAGACTTACTCGATGGAAGTAGTGAGTGTGCGAGTGTCATGTTGAGCCTGTGTCGTGCGCATCGCGATAAGGTCGCTGCCGCCTCCACGCATACTAACGTCCTACCACTTCCTGTTATGTAGTCATACATACGCATCCGTATCGGGTGGTCTATGTCAACAAATGTCCAAATAGACAAAATATTCAAATAGCACACAAACCCCATAAAATCCCTAAATAGCAGTGTCTTAGTAGCAGATAAGCTGTCTTAAAAGTCGTACGTCAGCGAGCCGGTGCCCTAAAAGTGGGACCATAAGCTAAGTATAATCAAGACTTAATTAATGGAATAGCGACGAGTGTGATAAGGGTAACAACATTGAACCTGTATGGGCCGCTGCGAATGCGCCCAGAGTTATATTGCCAGGTGCAGATATTATTGCGCGCGCGCAGTGTTCAGGCGCTGCTGCCGCCCTTAGGTCTTACGGCTTAGTAGGTACTGTCTTTTTTCACGAATATCTTTCAACCAATAATCTTCTCAAAAATCCTCATCGTGCCTCTTCGTGTACCGTCTTCTTTTTACAATAAAAACTAACCTGATGGAATAGTGGTGAGTGTGTGAGTGTGATGTTGAGCCTGTGCCGCGCGCACGCGCCCAGTGTCATATCGTCGGGCGCAGAGTCGGCGGCGCACGCGCAACGCGAGAGTGCCGCCGCTGCGCCCACGCTTAGTACTGTCCCACCACCCCCCGTTATGTAGTCATACCCTGGGTGAATAAGTGAGATTGCATTACAAAAAAAGAATGTTGATTTATTTATTTTTACAATAATAATAATGAGAACGGTGATAGCCGAGGGGTATCTATACTCGACTCACATTCGTGGGATCGTGAGTTGAAATCCTCGGATCTCCTGCGTTTCTACTCAAGCATGGATTTTCTTTTTTAAAATCACCAGCTCCACGCTGAGAGAAAATATCGTGAGGAACCCGCATGCTACAAATATAAAATAAAAAATTTGAAGTGTGTATATCCACCAATCCGCACTGGGCACGCGTGGTGGATGACGGTCGGATACCCCTCAGTGATTTACTGAGAACCCCCCCGTCTGTGCCCTGCAGTGGGACATTAAAGGCTGATACAAGTATTACAATAATCTTTATTGCGTATACAAAAAAACATAAACTAAATATACATGTACTTATTGGACAGACAAAATTGGCGGCCTTACCGCTTAAGCGATCTCTTGCAGGATCTCTTGATCTCTTTACATAAGACAGAGAGATGATTGAAGAAATAAATGTAGTGCCAGCAATTACATAATAAATAGTTATAGGAATAAAATTAACATTTAAAAAAAGTGCCTTAAAACTGAGTTCATCGCGGCACTGCACATTCGCTTGAGGGTAGTCAGGTGAAATTTATACTTGCTGGATCGGTTTAAATCTACATATTTTAATTTATACAGGTTGCTCAAAGTTACATTAATTTATCTTCAATACTGATATTTTACTAAAATCAGATTTGAAGATAATGTGTGTGCAAATAATCAATTACCCGAACAAACAAATGGAATATATGAAAAATTGTACAATAATAAAATGATATTTCACTGTACAATCTTCCTGATAAACATTACAGCAACCGTATCGGAACAAGCTTTCTTAGCATCCACGTCCTTAAAAGCCTTTCTTTCGTACCATATTCGTAGCGAAGGAAAGTGAAGTGTACGTCAAAGTATCCCCAAACGGTAAGCTCATCACGTATAAGGGTTATTTTTTTTAACTTTGACGACTTATTCTAATCCCCCCTCAAACACCATTCGTTAAATTTTTGACGAGTGGTGAGTCTTAAGGGATAAAAGCCTAACTAAGGAATCTATAAATTGTTAAATAGGAAGTGGCTTAAAGTATGTTTGCTGCAAAAACTGAATTATTTAAATTTATAAGTATGTAGCAAGTTTACATAACGTCTATAATACCTTTGACAATTAAACATACATTCTATACTTACTGGGAGAGCCAATGTGAAATGTAGTTATTTTTTTTCCGGAATGGCTAAATTCTTGTGGCCCTAGTGGCCTTTCAAGAGTCACCGGTCGTGTCTGATTTAGGGCGAGCGCAGAAGGCGCTCAGCCAGGAACAAAATGTGCTGCAACGAGCCTAAGGGCTCCCCCGCCGGAAAACCGGCGGAAGGAACGGGCCTCGGCTTAGGGCGTTGCATTGGGGGGATACCGCGGGATCGCGAGTCGGCGAGAAGCGCCCAGGCAAGTGCCGATACCCGGTAGTGAAATGTAGTCTCAAATTGGGAGAGCGAGTGTAAAATGTAGTCTTGATTTAGGATAGCGAAATTAAATTGCAATTTTGACAACTTAACATACATTGTATACTTATTGAGAGAGCGAATCTAAAATGCAGTATCAAATTGGGAGAGAGAATATGAAGTGTTAGTTACACTAACTGAAGATAAGGAGAAAAAATGACTATACAATGTATGTATAGTTTAAGACCAAAGGTTAATCAGTGGTATGCAGCTCCTAATTTGCCAGTGTTGCCTTATGGTGGTAACACTTTCCTATCATGAAACATTTGGCTAATTTCTACGCCATAAAACATGTCAGATGTGAATTAAAACCTGTTTATACCATTTGATCATCACAAGTTAACTTGGTGAGTATAAAATGTAGTACTAACCTAGAGTACAAATGTAAAATGTAGACCTAAGGTAGATAACAAGATAACAAATGTAGGGTTCTAACCTACAGAACAGTGTAAAAAGCAGCAACAGTGTACGATTTTGTTAATTTAAGTCTACGCTTGGAACAGCGTTGGAACAGTTAATGGTAAAATTGCTATCTGCCAACTTAGATCAAATCAAAAGCAGGAAGATACGTTACTCACTTACCGCGCGTGGTCCTACAAAACCGAGTCCAATGGACCTGCTTCGTTTAGTCATCGATAGAACAGCGAAGTCGCTGTCGAAGCTTGCACATGATACGCTCACACGGTGAACACACTTTTGTAGGGGAAACTACATTTAAAAATGTCTTCCACGCATTTATTCAGTGGACAAATCACTTAAGGAGCAAAAACAAGACACGTGGAATCACTTTTCACGGGTAAGTACAGCAAATGGTAATAATTTGTCGATGTTTTATAAAATTATTAGTTTACATTCGGCCATTATTGAGTAAGCGAGATAACACTATAAGTATAAGTGCTATAATAAAGAGTATAAAAAGTATAATAAAGTATAAGTATAAGGAAGACTATAAGTGCTTGTCTCGCTCTTGCTACTGTCCAAGCTCAACGCTCTATCTCTGTCTTTCGTTGTCGTACAACGTGACTTCAATTATAGCTGTACGTGTTTGGGTGCATGTAGTTGTGCATTCGAGCCTATTTTCAGTTGACGCAATGTAAGAAGGTACCGTATCTTCTCCTTTTGCTTTGATCTAAGACTGCCAATAAATATTTCTATCCATACAATATCTATTGCACTTTCTTCCTAAAAAGATATTTTAGTTTAAACTTTAAAAAGTATCAAATTTGATATATTTTTCGTTATTCCCTTAAAGAACAGTAGTTTTTACTTTGTAAATAAAAAAGAATCGACAAAACAATTCTCTTACCTTTAGCAGCCGTCTCTTTCTTTCCATAACCGTATCCATATCTCTCTCCTATTACAGTGACGTCATCTCCACCACGATAGCAGCTCAACACCTCGCACAGTCTTTGCACGCTACAATCATATTACTACCGATCAATCAGTCAATCATTTGCATAAATATGGGTACACTATGTGGCTAGAATAGCAAATAATACTAATTGGGCAGCAAATACGAAAGGGCAGCAAATAATGATCAACAAAACAAACTATTATTGAATAACTGAAATAAATCATTTCAAATTACTAACAATATCATCACAAAGCCGACGGAGTACTCCTCATTTGTTTACTGTCACCAGAAAACCTTAATCTTTAAATTTGCTGCCCATTCGGTACTGTCTGCTGCTCATTTAATTATTTCTCTATACAATACACTATTTATATGTCAGTGAAAAAGTCCGAACAATGGTGGATTTCAAGATTCTCCAGTAAAAGAATGATTTACGATTTTTTTATTTTTGGAATACGCTTATTAAGTGACATATTAATAAGAGAAAAAAAAGGAAAAAATAATAATTTTATGGTGGAATTGAAATAAAACTTTTAAAGCATGGAAATCAAAGAAGATTATTTTTTAAAACTTCTCAAGTGATCCATGGATAATACAATTTAAAAAAGATTGCCCGTGGGTCCACCTGAGTGAGCACAGAGGGTTTGTTACATTATTATAAGTCGAATCCTTGCACATGTGCAGAAACTTTTTGTAAACATTCTTTGGAAATCTTATTATTTGCAATTTCTTTTGTATTTTTGCGTTCATTGTTATATTAAATTGTTTTAATTGCTTGTGTTCTAAATGGTCATCTTTTGTCGTCACCCGTGTTTCTGTATTATTGTATTTTTTTTTTCGGATGTTACTTTTGAGGTGCCGACAATAATTATTGTCAGATTTTATTGATCTACTAATAGCTTTATTGTACTGTACCGTGGTCGATTCCCGTTTAGAAAGTAGTGAGCTATCGATGCAGGGTACTGGCGTATGTAGTTGAGTTAAAATATTAAACAAAACTTAGATATTTTATTGAACATATTTATATGAAAAATAATACATACATAATTAGTCAGAATCCTCCTGAGTAGGTGGTACCTACGTCTTGAACGATGCAATATCCTCATCAGATCATTACAACGTGTCAAAATTTTAATGAATACATATAATGAATGTAGTTTTCGCCTTATTGCACAATTATCTAATTCGTCGAATTTAACAGTCATAGACAATAGAGCTCCCTTTTTCAATGTTAATTTTAATGTGATAGTTTCCTTCTGTTCTCTATATATTTTATAAACTGTATTTTAGGACACGCCACACGAATTTGCTGTTTTAAACACTACAACTGGCATATTCATATTATTACATTTACAGTACTTAAAACATTATAAATTACTAGTGTCTCTCCAATATGAATATGAATTACTAATTTTTTATGAGCAGGCGAAGTAGCTTAAATAAAACACAAACCAAGTTTATTTCGCGAGAAGCTCTCCTTTGAACTGATCAGTGTGAAGGACGCTTTCTAATTTACGGTAATCTCATTAGTCAAGGCACTAGGACAAAAGGCAGTGATGATTCACTATTTTCTAAACGCGGATGGACTCTAGAGATGTTCTTGACTTCATTCGCGTTAACTTTGGTGTGATTCCCTTTGGGAACTATATAATGGTTCTGGATAAAAAGTACCGCAAGTGTTAACTCGACACATGAGCTGCAACTGTGGTCATTAAAATCCGTCAAGTGTTTACAGTTAATTTTAAATCTTACAATCTTAACTTACAGTACATAGTATCTATACTCGACTCATATTCGTGTGATAGTAAGTTCAAATCCTCGGGGGCCCGTACCACTAAATTTCTGCTTAAGTACGGATTTTTTAAATTATCACTAGCTCGGTGTCGAGGGAAACCCGCATGTTCGGGATATATTGTATAAAAATCGGGAGTATGTATATACACCTAGTCCGCACCAATCCGCAGTATCCGTGTACATATCACGGCTCTGTTATGATTATTTTTCAATACGCAGGGAGGGCGGAGGTTGAAGCGGAGTTTAAAACGTAGTTTCTGGGACAGAGAGTGGTGGGGAAACACCGCCATCTTGGAAACAGGGGTGTAAATATAATGTGATACTCGAAAGAGTATTGTTACTAAGAGACTTTTTTTTTGCAAATAAAGCAGTCCACTCATTCTCGCTGTTAATTAAAATTCTTCGCAAATTCCTATGAATTATGCTTCTTGAAAGAATTCTACGAACTTAAACGTAAAAAACTACTTGCCGACGTACAGTTGCATTCTTCTTTGGGAATTCATTTTTTGACAAGAGTATGAAGATTTTATTTGTTGTTGTTATGATTGTGTTGTTTGTTTTTGCTATGAAAAGAGTCGAGCTCAGATATAAAAGGGAAGAAGCTACACATTGCTGTATAACGAATATTTCAAACTAATTACCTAAGACATTAATTTAGAGTAAATATAATATAACTTCAATATACATTAAAATTATTTTATAATCGTATAATATTTAATGTTTATTTAATCGTATAATATGTATAATATTTAATCGTATAATAATCGTATATAAACCCCGTATAATATTATTTAACACCGTTTATTATTTATTTAACCCCGTTTAATATTTATTTAACCCCGTATAATATTTATTTAACCCCGTATAATATTTATTTAACCCCGTATAATACCTATTTATTTAACCCCGTTTAATATTTATTTAACCCCGTATAATATTTATTTAACCCAGTTTAATATTTATTGGGGTGGCGTGGCCGGGGAACCTCCTCGTGTGCCCGGTCTGTCGCTGGTCCATTTGTCCCTCTGGATACGTCTGCGGGGAACGATGGCTCAACGACAGATCAGGGACGGTGCACCCTGGGCAACAGTCAGCAACTTTTCTTTGCTTCGGAGATCTTGGTGGCTGTTGGCTAATATCCTGGCGAGAGGTGGGGAGGCGGAGTCCAATTGATTGGTCGCTCGTCTCCAAGAAGAAGGTGGCGTTTCTCTGTGTGCCCCGGGTGTCGTGGGGCGCATGGAGAGGCAGTGACGGTCTTAGCGTGTCCCTCTGTACGGAGGGCACAGCGGAGGATAGTGTAGTGAACCCTGGGACGCCTCTTGGCATTCCAGCGGTGGAGGGTGGGGAGGCGGAGACCAAATTGATGATACATTTGTTCTCACACCTCCAGGAAAGTAACTTTTCTCTATGTGCTCCTGTTTGGGGGGCGCATGGATAGAAAGGGATGGTCTCCGCGTGTTCCTCGGGCTCATGTTCTGAGGGCACAGCGGAGAACAAGGAGATGATATTACCCGGGTACAGGGGCTCTGCCTGGGTGGACGGTGTTACCCCTTAGGTTTCTCTGCGTATCCCTTTGAAGCTGGGGACATTCGGATAAACATGGACGGTCTCCGCGTGTCCCTCTATCGAGACGGAGGGCACTGCGGAGAATCAGGGATCGTCTCTGCGTGTCCCTCTGTATGAGCAGAGGGCACGGTGGAGAAAAAGTAGGTAGATGGTCCTGAGATGTCACAGACATCCCAGTGACAAAATAGGGTTACCCAGGTACAGGGGCACTGCCTGGGTGGACGGCGTTTCTTTCCCCATGGGCCGGCGAACATCAGTCCGGGGCCCGCACTGGCGGGCCGCCACCGCCGAGGTCGCGGACGAGTGCTGAAGCGTTCCCGTAACCTCGGCACTAGGTGGAGAGATGGTATTCGTGGGGTTTTAGTCGGTAAGAGTCCGGCATACTCTCCCGCCAAGGTGTCGGCGGGGGCGTATCTCATGATGGATTTCCCCACGTTAAAAAAAAAAAAAGTTTAATATTTATTTAACCCCGTATAATATTTATTTAACCCCGTATAATATTTATTTAACCCCGTTTAATATTTATTTAACCCCGTTTAATATTTATTTAACCCCGTATAATATTTATTTAACCCCGTATAATATTTATTTAACCCCGTTTAATATTTATTTAACCCCGTATAATATTCATTTAACGCCGTATAATATTTATTTAACCCCGTATAATATTTATTTAATGCCGTATAACATATATTTATATATTTAACCCCGTATAATATTTATTAACCGCGTATAATATTTACTTAATGTTATACGTATTTTTATTTTATTTAGTTATTTATTTAGTATCTTATCTAGTAAAAAACTAAATTATTTTAACGAACAAATTAAAAGTTACAAACATGTGTTGTCTAAAACGTTCGTAGCGTTCATCACTCTGACCGGGCGCTCGCGTCCTAGGCGTCATGCGTAGAATAAAAGATATACTAGAACATAAATATAAAAGCGTAAATATAAATGATGAAAAAAAGCCTATTGTAAAGACTGGTAGGACGATTCTACTCTGAGTATCGAACAACCCATTTTCCGTTATTTCAGTGACATGTTGTATAAATAACTAAATACAAATCCAAACGTTAGGTCTGTAGTTAGAATAATGATAAGTAATAATAATTATAATAAGTGAAGTCTTACGGTGTCTTAAATATTTATTTTACGAAACAAAATCTAAGTCTCTCACCTCAATATAGTGTCATCGTCTGCCAAAAATATCCACTTGATATGAGGTTTCTTCTGCACTCTGTTGACAGCTTGTTTCAATATGGCGACCGTTTTAGAGCAATGCCCGGTTTTTGTATTTGGTATCCCAATGTCAATTGCAGGGAGTGATGGATCTGAGTAGACAAAAAGAAATTATTTATTAATCATTTGCTAGCTGGGCGGCAAAACAATAATGGATCTGTATAGAAAGTATCCTAAATGTTAAACCGCCACATAGATTAGAATTATGCCTAGTTTCAGTAAAATCCGTCCAGTAGTTTTCAGACAGAGAGACGGACGAAATATCTAAAAATTGTTTTTAGGGCTATTTTTAGGGCTTTGTTTTTAAGGGTATCTATTATGATTTTATTAATTATTAATAGATTTATTAATCATGATCCTATTTTAACAAAAATCTTTTTTGAATCTATATATAGATACTACCTCCAGGGTTTAACTGTAGTACCAAAGCCAATTGTACACACACATGATAAAAATAATTACAAGAGAAAATACATACAAAAGGCGTGCTTATCCTCTTAGGAGATTTCTACCAGGATCTACTACTAGGATCTCTGCATAGCTCAAAGGCTGACTGGGAGATAATTCTTCTAACTATTATGTACGGCTTTTGTCACTATGTGCAATAGAAAATTAATAAAACTTGACACTGGCAGAATGTGCAACCATAGCCATATATGAAAAGAAAAAAAAAGAAAGCATTAATTTTCGAAACATTTTTCAAAAAATTTACCAGTCTTGTCACTGAAGAACAGCAAATTGGTGACATGCCTCCCCCAGGTTTTCTTGACAACCTTCGCCCTGGTCGAGTGGAAGCCGCTCCAAGTCTTCACCGCGAAGTATATCTCCTCCTCATGTATCGCACTGCCCTGCCGAGGACGATAATCTTAGAATCATTTGGCTTTTATTGCTTTAATAAAAGTCTAATTTTAATTCAGATAATGGAAAAGTCACCATTTTTTATAACGACAGATTCAGTAGTGCTAAGTTAGTCTTGGGATGGTTTTCTATTGTTTTGGGATAAAACACATTCCAAAGGCAAACAGATAAATGTTGTGCTTAATTCTGAAGAATCTAACTTAAAATTATTTCTTCCATCTCTTTCCCGTCTATTGTGATATTTTAAAGCTGAAAAGAGACAAATGAAGTCAATCAAGTCAAGTTAATGTCAGCGCTGCCGTTGATTTCCTCAGAATTTAGGCACATTGTTAGTTTATAATGATTTGTGAATTGAAAATAACGTAACCTAAACCTAATCTGATTTTTGTTTTGTTTACAATAATTGTACTCTGTCTTTTTGAGAAACTGTCATTATGAGCATGTCTTTAAGATAATCTGTCGTCTTGTAAATCAGTCCTTAAACCATTATAGAACTACTCGTTTAGGGCTCACTATTTTTATTGCAATATTTCACAAGCTTAGTACTTTATTATAAGTACTTATTCACTGTTAGTAATCTGTGAACAGTGACGTAGGTGATATAATGAAAGATACTACATACTTTTAATCGTATTGTTTAAAAATTATTGTATCATTGTTACTTATTTGCGATATATGCAAGTCGCAACCTTGCAACCTTACAAGGTCGGCGGTGCGCCTGCATACCCCGTGGTATTATAGATGTCCATAGGCGGCGGTAACACTTACCATCAAGTGGGACCGCTTGCTCGTCCGCCCACTAGTCTATAAAATATATATATATATATATATATGTGTGTGGAATTGTTGAAGATGTCCAAAACTTGTTGGTGGAGTGTGTCCGAAATCAACAGGAACGGAACGCCTTATTGAGGGCTCTCGATCTGAACAGGAATGATGTTTGTATGTTCCATAAAATATTTTGAGAACTTAATTAACGAGCAGCATTTAGTTTGTACAGATTCGTGAGCCCTCACCGGGGCTGATATATTGGTACCTATATTAATGTTGTAGAATGTAAGTTTAGGGTACGATATTACTGACATGTGCCGAGGCATAAAAGTTCCCTAAAAAAAAAAAAAAAATCGTTGTTACTTAGTTGTTTTTAATAAAGAATAAAATGATCGTGACTAGGGAGACTTTGAAGAGATATAACTATCATGTGAGAATATTATGGGTTGAATAAGAAATACCTTAACATTGAATTTGTTTTGTGAAAACTAACAAATATAGTGCCACGAGTTTTTAAAATTCATCACTTTTAAAAACTTTCAAAGTATCCGCGGGTGTTCATGGGCGACAGTATCCACTTACCACGAGGTGGACTGTATGCTTGTATGTACACAAGCTACGCGGCGTACGTATATTCGCTTCGATTTATGTAGATATCGTATGTAAATAGTAGCGGTTTGATTAGCAGCTGTTTGGGGCATTGCTATCAGTGACAACCTAATCAGTCGTTATGAAAATCTGCCGTCAAACGAAGAAAGGGTGTAACTTACAAAAAGTTTATTTGAAGAATTTTCGGTTTAGTTTTTTTTTAATTATATAACAGTAAAAAATAATCCTTTTCTGTTGCTAAATGTGTGTGTGTGGTTTTGGAAAATACGATAGTATTTCTTTTATTCCATATTTTCCTTTTCATTTTCATAACAAAAAAATTAAAAAAAATATGTGGACATTGAACAATCCTAAACATAATAGCTTTAACTTCCTAGTTACGGCCTTTCTTACTAAAAATGCTATTTGACAAAGTGTAAGACTCTAAGACTCAAAGTGTAAATGTAAGAATATAATAGAATGGAACGGAATAAAATGGAATGGCGTGGAATGGAATAGAACAGAACAAAATAAAAACAGATCAAGGTTTTTTAAATTTGCCGTTCTTTTCTTGTGACACATTTTGTTCATCAAATTACGCTACTTTACTAAAAATACAACATTTAACCTACAAACTAAGTGACAGTACACTCACACATATATCAAACTGCTTTGGATAAGCAGCACAGTTGTCGCCGGATATGATGCAGAAGCTCAGGTCTGCTGTTAGAAGCGGTCCAGGGTTGTCACCGCCGCCGTACACCAGCTGAGCTAGCTCAAATGAGGGGTCTATTGAGAAATCCGCTTCTAGCTTACGATCCCCACTCTCAATTTGGTTGAGGAGCCTGCATGTTATTTAGAGTTAATCAGAGTACAATGAGGAGAGTATAAGACAATAAAGGAATCTCTTTAATCGATTATACTTTTTACTCTCCATCCCAACACAACCTCAATATAATATCTATTAAAACCCAATTCCCCACAAATATTCTGAAAATCACCTTAAATAATACACACTTAATACATACACAATCAAACACACACACCCTCACACTCGCGCACACGAGTACACGAGTACAGACGAGTACACGCATCCGGACACACCAATGCAAACACAAATAAATATGAATTATTAATAAAAAAAATCACCTATTACTTGCCGACAATATATTAAATACTGTATTTAAATGTCAGTGTAATCTGTATTTGGCCATTAACACTAGCAATATATTTGTTAAATACGTGACATAAAAGGCTGTAGATTACATAAATAAATAAATGTTCTTAATTATGTTTCTATCCCACAAAAAAACGTAATTAAATTGAATTATTAATTAATAGCTTATAACGTCCCATTGCAAGTCTCCATTTGCAATAAAAGAGTGGTTCGAATCATAATGCGGGCCCAGTGATGGATGCAGATGCTTAAGATTTTGATGTAACTTTGGTGCATTAAAATGTATTTCATCATTGCCGAGTAATAATTTTAATATGCCTACAAAGCATGAATACAGAATCTCACTGGGTTTTATACAGCGCCACATCGCTGAAAATTCCTAATTTTTTTACCTTACCAGAAATTAAGTATAATTATTACTGGCTATGAATGTTAATTATTACTAACAATTGTAACTAGTGTACCTATAAAGATTGTCTATGACATCTATGAAGATTGTGCACCTATGAAGTTTATGAGAAAATTAAATCTATTACACTGAAAGAAAACATTCATAAGTCGAAAAGCTTTTATGAGTTTTTAAAAAAATGTTTTTATTCTAATGACTAACAATTCTTTTTCAACTATGTTAACATTCCACATTTTCTTTGCGGTGACAGGCTGTAATAAGGCAACATTTAGTTATAGCATTACTCTTGTTTCATTGTATGTCTTGTAGGCTGTTCCGCAAAATAAATAAAACTTTTTACCTACTATTTTTTTCAATCCAGAAATTGATCTAGATTTACAAATATTTTTTAGATTAAATATTTTAGTAGACTAATTAATCGATTAGACATTTAAGCGATTAATACCAACACTGCTAACAAACGAACCGATTGCATGTATAACAGTTATTTCATAAAAATACCAACTTGTACGTACTGGCCAATCAACTCCATCCTCATAGCGAATCCGCTAGCGAAGTTGGGGTACACGAACCCCCCTTCTTCTTCCTCCAACTCCTCGTAAAAGGCGAAGTGGTGGATAATGGTCGGCTCCTCATCCCTCAGGGGATATCCTATCCACTTTGTGTCCTATGAATATAATAGAAGTTGAAGAATATTTTTGTTTGAGGGTAAAGAAGTAGACTTAATTCCAAATTAATTTGAATAGCTTTTTATCCTTAGCGGCATTGCACAAGGAAGTTATAAATATTTGTTGTATTTCGTTTTTAACATGACATAATTGTCGTGCTATTCACGGCGGTGACACTGGGTACACTGGGTAATGGGTACACTGGGTACTGAGTAGACAGGTTACTGGGTACACTGGGTACTGAGTAGACAGGTTACTGGGTACACTGGGTACTGAGTAGACAGGTTACTGGGTACACTGGGTACTGAGTAGACAGGTTACTGGGTACACTGGGTACTGAGTAGACAGGTTACTGGGTACACTGGGTACTGAGTAGACAGGTTACTGGGTACACTGGGTACTGAGTAGACAGGTTACTGGGTACACTGGGTACTGAGTAGACAGGTTACTGGGTACACTGGGTACTGAGTAGACAGGTTACTGGGTACACTGGGTACTGAGTAGACAGGGTACTGGGTACACTGGGTACTGAGTAGACAGGGTACTGGGTACACTGGGTACTGAGTAGACAGGGTACTGGGTACACTGGGTACTGAGTAGACAGGGTACTGGGTACACTGGGTACTGAGTAGACAGGGTAGCTGAATTTACCGCGCTTGCTTTACTACATAGTAAACGCGTTTGGTGTGATGATTAATACGACCGTTCCATGCCAGTTAGTGAACGACGTCACAGCTTCACATTAGGGTCCGAATAAACAGACGATTCTAAGCAGAGTCTTAGAATCATACATTTTATTTTTTTTAGCATGTAATCTACATGTTAAAGCGGCAATGCGCAGGTTATTTATTTGCCACAGAGCCGATGGGGTAGACGAATCCTCGAATGGAGGCCACGAACCGAGAAGCGCAGTGTGGGACGCCCTCGGCTACGTGGACGAACGCGGTGGTTGGATGAGAAGAGCCGAAGGTCGTGTGGTGGCGAGTCGCGGGAGAGATCTGCAGCAGTGAAGAGACATAGGTAAATTGTCAAATTTATATACAGGTCTTACCGTCTGTGTATCAGCGGTCGCTAAAGCTTCTATTAGCTTGTCGCACTTCACAGCTGTATGTGGTTCGACGAATAACGCCCATCGCACATCGCTCTCTTTATACCGCTCTATCAGTGGTCTGAGCAGTGGAATAATCGCCCACGCGCCCGGTATCGGGAATTCTTCATGGGTTATGTGGACATTTGGCTGACGCTGGTGAATTGAAAACTTTTAAAATAAAGTTAAATTATACAGTGAAATAAGAGTATAGTGAAGGAATCATCAAGGAAGGCAAGATCAGGCACATTGGTTTCGGTGAACCGTGTCGCTGGCTGACTAACCACCTGACCAGTCAAAGAACGCTAAGAACGTGATTACGCTGTACGACTAATTTAAACGAGGAAGCGCTCATTATTAGCTGAGTACGCGACGTCTAAGCAAACTGATTGGATTGAATGTATAAAGTAAATATTTTCACATTAATTTATTTTGTCCTAATATCGGCAAAGCTACCGACTGCAACTAGCTGCAAACTATTAGCCTAAATGTGAACACAGCCTAAATACACCTTAAACTTACAGGAAAACATAATAGAAATAAAAACAGAGGTCGTGAGTTCCGACCTGTATTACTAATGTTTTAGCAGCCCACCAATTCGAAATCATTTTATAATTTCAATCGTTCTGTTGCAGTGAACACGATTAAAATACATTGATTTTTTGATGGAGATACATAGCGATATACGAGTACAATCAACAATGGTGTAAATAAGAGCGCTGAACTTGACACATAATCTGACTTGACAAAATTATTCAAATGACAAAATGTTTGTAGATTGATTGGGCCACTGAATTACGTTTATTTGGTTATCATGAATGCGGAAGATAAGGAAAACACCTTGAAGAAAGTCCGGGGGCGTGCCGGCGTTACTAATTTTTTACTATTGTTGACATGTATCCACAGTCAATATCCACTTACCACCAGATTAATTGTCTGCTGCTTTCTTTCTATAAAAATAATGTCGGTTTCACTTTTTTTTTTTAGAGACTAGTGGGCGGACGAGCAAGCGGTCCCACGTGATGGTAAGTACTTAGAGTACATGATAGATTTTTTGACGGGAACTCGAGAAGTGAAGTTGATGTTTTGTTTGATTATTATAAAAATTGTGTATTGTACATTTTGTGGTTTAATAGTGACAGTTTATTAAACTTCAAGGTGTTTTTTGTGCGTAATGTTTGTGATAATCAAATAAAAGCGTAGGATTTCGTCTTCAATGTGCTTCCAAGGAGACCTCTTCTGTCCTCAGTAAACCTACTATCACTTTACTGAGCGACTCCTGACTTCGACGGGACTGCACTGACTGGACTTACATTGACATGATACGTAGGCGGGATGATAAGCATCTGGCCTAAACTATTTAAAAAGAACATATATTTAAAAAAAATATCTCATTTTACAAAAGAGATTTCTAGCTATCCATATTCTAAATTTGAAATCGACGGCTCCAATACTTTTTAATAATCTGACATTTTAGAAAATCTTGTGTTGAATTTTGCACAAAATGAATACAATTGAACAAAGAGCAGTGATAAAGTTTCTTCATATGAAGGGTTTAAAGGGATCAACAATTTTTGACGAGTTAAAAAATGTTTTAGGTGAAAGTGCTCTTTCATATACCACAGTCAAGAACTGGGTTGCCGAATTTAAGCGCGGCCGTACAAGATGAATCCCAATCCGGACGTCCAAAAAACGACACCACCCCAGAAATGATCTCCAAAGTCCATGAGATGGTCTTGGACGATCGAAGATTGAAATTATCCGAAATAGCTGAAAGTGTAAGCATCTCGAAAGAACGGGTACATCACATCCTGAGTGAAGAATTGCATATGAAAAAGCTATCCGCCCGTTGGATGCCACGCTTGCTTACTCTCGATCAAAAACGAATTCGTATGCAAGACTCCCAACACTGTTTGAATCGTTTTAAGAGTAGTAAAGTGGATTTTTTGCGAAGATTTGTAACAACAGAAGAAACGTGGGTCCACCACTATACACCTGAATCCAAAATTCAATCAAAGCAGTGGACAGAAGCTGGGTGTTCGGTTCCAAAGAAAGCCAAAGCTGTGAAATCGGCAGGGAAAGTGATGGCATCTGTATTTTGGGATGCGAAGGGAATTTTGATGACAGATTACCTTGCGAAGGGTCAAACTATTACCGGCGACTACTATGCTGATCTGTTACACAAGTTACAGGAATGTATTCAGCAAAAAAGACCAGGTTTGACTCGAAAAAAAAAATCTTTCACCAAGACAACGCAAGGGTTCACACATGCGTTAAGGCAATGGCAAAAATCAACGAATTACACTACGAATTGTTGCCCCATTCACCTTATTCGCGTGACTTAGCACCGTCGGACTTCCACCTGTTCCCTAAGCTCAAAACTTTTTTAGGCGGACAGAAATTTGAGACGAATGATGCCGTTATAACTGCTGTAGAGGAGTATTTTTCCGGCCTTGAAGAAACGCATTATATGGAGGGCATAACTGCTTTGGAGCGAAGATGGACTAAGTGCGTAGAGCTTACAGGAGACTATGTCGAAAAATAAAAACCACTTCGTTACGTTAAACTGAGTATTTCTTTCCTATGCCAGGTACTTATCATCCCACCCTCGTACATTTGCAATTATTTATTACGAAGAAAAAATTGACACAGGCAGAATTTGCTAATTGCACCACTGCCATATATGAAAAGAAAGAATATCCATTTATATCAAACTACAACAAAAGTTCGTCAAAAAACTTTACCCCTTGCAGATCGGACAAGCTTTCAAGAAGAGGTCGGAGTGATGAACCTTAAGCTTTAAGTCAGATTCAAATCCCCACGTAACTTTATAATCAAGCTTTGTTACACAACGCCTTGTTCCCCTCGATACCGGATCGTTGTTCAACGACTTGCCCAACCTTCTATTTTAACTTCCTTTTAACTTTGTTAGCATCGAGATGAAACAAAGTGCACGTTGCTTGGGAATTTCCACTATTCAATAAAATTGGATCAGTAGCATTGTGGCAACGCGCACAAAGAGATAACATTTCTCTAAAGTTCTTCAGTATATTATTTGGACGTGCTTCGAAAACGTGATGAAAAGTGAATTGCCGAATGGTGAAAACGAAGTAGATGTTCCTTATTTTGGTAGTCAAACGTGCAATGAAATTCTGGAACGTTCATTTTACAATAATTTACAGGAATGGGATTGATGAATAATTGAATATTTAAATTGTTATGTTATGATTCTTGAGGGGGAGAGTGCACACTGCAATCCAACAGCCGCAGGGCGCGCTCGATTGGTCACGTTACTCCTATCTCACGGAAGATTACCTTGAAATGTACTGCGTGTTTCGGTAGTGGGTGAGAAGTGCCAGAGCTCATTCCCATCCTATCCCTCCCCATTTTTCGAACCCTTTCTCCAAATCCATTCCTATATCTCCAAAGGTAGTGCATCCAGAGGCGTGCCAACGTTTGTCATTTTGGACTAATGTTGGTATAAAAAATAAACCATGTAAAAAAATACCTTCATTTTCTCTTTTGTAATAGTAGGCCTCGTTTGGACAAGCCGAGCTTGATTCGTCAAGAGTAGGGTTACATTTGTAAGTTGTATTGTTAGGGGTATTATCACAGAATACATAACAGTAGTTATTGCATTGGTCAACCAAACGCAACATCTTTGCGTTCGACAGAGTAAATTTAACGTAAAATATTAATTGCACTAACAGAAAAAAAGGTTTTTTCTACAACCTTGTATTTGCGGTAACCACCGTCTACATGTCAATTGAATTATTTGAGCTGCAAGGGACGTTGTTTGAAATAGTGACTTAAATATAAAGTATAAAATGTGTACAGAACGCGAAAGTTTAAAAAGCTAGTGTCCTCAGATTACAAAAGTTCTGTAATTATAAACTTACCCCTTCTATCGCTAATACTTGGTCCTCAATGTCCTGCTGGAGCCTAGTAGCAACGCTAGCGTGGTACGGCTCACGCTGGCTCACTATTACAAACACTATATTTTTCGAGTCTGTAACAAATGAAATATAGATTAAGTAAATTAATTTATTTAGATACGATATTTTTTTTTATTAAGTACCAAATTTACAAACAAATAGTATAAAACTATCATAAGTGCATCTTATAAGATACAAGTTCTACATAATCAGTATCCAAGATATTAAAACCTAAATATCTTTTTAATTATTTTCACTTGGTACCTCTTTTTAATTTATAGTCTAATTCATTTATTATCCTGCGTAACTAAGTAAGCGCTGGTCCGCTGACCGTATTAATGCAAACCAGGCCGTATCGATTTATTAGATACCTTTGTCTACCCTTAAACAATGTTTTTTTTAACATATTATGTCACTTTTCTATGGATTTTCTATGTCACTTTCTATTAGGCGCAGCAAAAACTACTAATGAACAGCAAATCATGATGATAACCGTGATTCCACCGATTATTACCACCAGTAGTACCACGGTATTTGAGATAAAATAATAAATTTTTTGTCAGGTCTCAACTTTCTCGATATTTAATGGAATCTAGCGGTGTAAACAATACAAAAAAGATAATATGATCGTATTACAAATGGTTATTACAATGGTTATATATTATTCTAACTGACAATCATATCAAGTGACGTCATATTACCCGGCAGGTAGCGTAACGGTCGAATTATGACAAATTGACGTACGTACGGCCGGCATCGGATCCGGTGTCGGCTTAACTACATGTCAGAGCTCATCAATCACATGTTACCGGTTTAGTTACAGGTATTAGTTACCCATATGATAGGCGTAAAATATGTTACAGGTACCTTTCAATACATATAATGAGAAATGTGAGGACTGACTGACTGACACCGAGTCGAAACCGCTGAAGCTAGAAACAAGGAATTAGAATAGTAGCTTCGTTTTATGACGTAAAGACTCACTAAGAACAGATTTCTCTAAATTCAACACCTAAAAGGGTGAAACGGAGAGTCAGTTTGTGTGAAAAAGAAATAATAGGGGGTTAAAGTATGAAATTGCCGTTTTATAGTAATAAATACTTTGAATTGACATAAAACCTTCATGGTGTGAGATTTTCGAGTCAAACTTTTTTCACATGATACCTATGAGGTTCTTGTTTTAAAAAATGTGCAACATTCGATTTTCGACTTTCAATTGTTTTCTTTATTCAGCTTAGACGGGAAAGATGGATACTTCGAAAATCCGAGTGATCTTTGAATACGAGTTCCGACGCGGAACTAACGCGGCAGAAACGGCTCGCAATATCAATGCTGCGTTTGGAGAGGAGACTGCTAATGAACGAACCGTGCGTTTTTGGTTTAAACGCTTTCGTAATGGAAACTTCGACTTGAAGAACGAACCACGTGGAAGACCGCTCACACAGGTGAATAACGCTGAATTGAAGGAGATGGTGGAAGCCGATCCGAGTCAAACTACCCAGGAATTAGCGGCATGGTTTAACGTTACCTTACCTACAATATTGACTCATTTGCATCAAATCAATAAGATAAAAAAATATGAAAAATGGGTGCCTCATGATTTGACTGATCTGCAGAAAGAAACGCGTGTTGAAACTTGCGTTGCCTTGTTGAATCGGTACAGAAATGAAGGAATATTGGATCGAATTGTGAATGAACATGTGACGAAAAGTGGATTCTTTACGATAACCGAAAGCGAAAAATGCAATGGCTGACCCCAGGTCAAACGCCGCAACAGTGCCCTAAGGCAAAGCTTACCAATAAAAAGGTAATGGTAACTGTTTGGTGGTCTATTCATGGTGTTATTCACTATAGCTTTCTCAGGTCTGGTCAAGCAATAACAGCAGATGTTTACTGTGCCGAACTTCGAACAATGTTGGCGAAACTAGCAGTGAAACAGCCCCGACTCGTGAATCGATCTTCACCATTATTGCTCCACGATAACGCAAGACCTCACACTGCACGAGAAACCGTTGTAACTCTACAGGAGCTGCAGTTAGAAACCATACGTCATCCTCCGTACTCGCCAGACCTTGCTCCAACGGACTACCATTTTTTTCGTGATTTGGACAATTTTCTACGTGGTAAAAAATTTTCTTCCCAAGAGGCAGAACAAAATGCTTTCACACAGTTTGTCGAATCTACATCCCCAGAGTTCTATCGCAAAGGCATAAATGAACTTCCGATTAGATGGCAACAATGTATAGATAATGAGGGTAAATATTTTGATTAAATAAATATGTTACATTTTAGAAAAAAACTAGTTTTAATTTTTCAGTATAAATCGGCAATTTCATAACCCCTAATATGTAAACTAAAGTATGCCTGCGGTTCGCCCACTTTAGACTGTGGTCCGACCAAGAACGAGAAACGAAGAACGATGTAATCCAATTATAAACGAGTAACGAGAAGCGAGTGATCAGTTCGTACAATAAAGATAACTGCGCGACGTATGTTTATGTACTTCATGTGGCTGGGCGAGGAACGAGTGTAGCGAGTGACAGCGACGAGCTAGAAGCAACACATTTAGTTCGATCCCGCACACTAATTGAAGTTGACGGTCACATGCGAGTGTTACCTAGCGAGCTCTTTTAGCTCTATTGTCGCCGGGCGATAAACAGAGCGAGGATCGTTGCATATAATGAGACCGTTGAACTATTTCTATCTCGAACTATCACTCATCGTTTCTTGGTTAAACCGCAGCCTTAGCGCAGGTTTAGCGTAAATAGAGGGTCGTTATATGATAGACCCTGTTTTTCTGCGTATATGAGATCACATCGCTGCTTTAAGTATATAAGTAAGAGCGAGTATCTTAAAGAATAGCACGCACGGCCGCCCGATGGTAGGCCTTTTCGCGGGACCTGATCGCGCCCGAGGGTGCGTCAACCGTCGGGGCTTCTTAAGTCGCCGCCGCCCACGCTGGTCGCTCTCTGGGTTTCTCCTCCCGGTGGGCTAGTATCGCGAGGGCGGCGTGAAGTATACTGAGGCAGAACTACGACCCAAAAGGATCACTGCAAGGACCTGTCCGTATTGACGGACGGAGGCGTCACCACTGAAATGGAGCAATCCCGGCACTGTTACCTCCGCCCCCCGCAATCGATGACTACAGCTACAGTCCAATAACCATAAATGTCTTCCTTCGAAATCCAACATCGCTTAAGTCTGGAATGAAGGAACATGGAATTTTACATCTCATTATGCAAAACATTATAACCAAAGTTGGAAGATGTTTGAAAGTTTGGACGTGCGAAAAGATTAATGCGTTCACCAATTATTATTTTACCTGGTGAGTGCCGAATGGCCCCTGTACCCATGATTTCAACAATCGATGCACATAGGTTTAAATAACTTTTCAAACAGTATACAAAAGTAGGCCTTAACAATACAAGAATTAACAAAAAATATATTAATAAAAAAATGGCACATTCAAACTTTGAATAGCCCATATATCTCGGTCATTTTCCAACATACTTATTTAAATTTTTTTCTTTCAATAAAATTTTATTTAATATGTTAGCGTATATTTTTGTTTAAATACGAAAAATCCGCTACTTCTAAACCTAATTAACTTCTCAATTCTATCACTATCTATCATTGCTAAGTAAGTTTAACATTTAAGTTCAAACATTTATAAAATCTTAATATTCCATTCATCCCCCCTTAATACGGTATCAAGATGAGTTGTCTGAAGAGAATCCGAGTGGGCCACGATTCGAAGGCTTCTATGAATAATGCAGGCGCGATCACCTGAGGTGCGACACATTAAAATCGCATCGGGGATACTTATGAGGTCCCCCGAGGTGCCATGACGATATATTGCTTTTGGAATTGGCGATAATTGAGGGTGGAATATTTTGCATGCAAGAAATAATCCCCACTTTAAAGAAAATCTGAAATATAGCCGTGGAACGTTCAACGGGCAGTCGGACTGACGACTTGAAGAAATTTGACGGTAGTGGTGTTGTGGTAGCGGATTTTATTATATATAAAAACATGTTAAACTTTTCTTAGGTTTTCGCGATTACTGTACATAGCAATTAAGCAAACTTTAACGGTTTAAATCGTGTATATTTGACATTATTTATATCCCGACGTTTCGAACACTTTGCAGTGGACGTGGTCACGGGGTGACTAATTGATTTTATTTGTCACTTGAGTTATTAAGAAATTATTTGGACTACCGTCTGAAATTTTTTTTTTTTGAACTACCGTCTGGATTTTTTAATCATAACATTCCCTATGCACGCAGTATTCACTCACGGTGTCCAGAGGTCTTGCAGTATTGCGTTGGCCTTGGGATTTAATTAATTTAATGACTGGATCCCAAGCCGGTGGTACTGGTGGTACTGGATCCCAAGATGGTTGGCAAGTACCACCAACTTGATAACTTGCCAAGTTAATGTTATGATTAAAAATCCAGACGGTAGTTCAAAAAATTTCAGACGGTAGTCCAAATAATTTCTTAATAACTCAAGTGACAAATAAAATCAATTAGTCACCCCGTGACCACGTCCACTGCAAAGTGTTCGAAACGTCGGGATATAAATAATGTCAAATATACGCGATTTAAACCGTTAAAGTTGTTTAATTGCTATGTTAAACTTTACCTAAAATTTGTCTGCCAGATACCGTTAGCGATAAGACCATGAATCTTTGCCATGAAATTTGCATTTGCAAATGACTAAGGACGGTGGGGAAAAACGTATGGATGTCGTGTCAACCCACCAGCGAACACAAAATTAGTGACAATGATGTTTTTCATTTATTTACTTAAAACTTCATTACACGAGTAATTTGTACCAATGGCGGAATTAATGGCATATGGCATTTTGTACCAGTCAACCACAAGATCAAACAGAAATAAAAACTTGAGAGCATTTTAGATTTAGTTACTTTAATTATATATGTGTAGTTCAAATAATAATACACACAAATAATATTTTATTATATCCACATACACACATTTACACACATATAATACACAAGAGAGCAGAAAGCATAATGGAATGATGAGAAGTAGGGCAGAAAATATAAATCACTGACTCGGAAGTTGTAAATAATGATTTTGAATCCGTCTTTTAAAATATCTTTTATTGAGTGCTTGATGTTGGTGCTTTTTTAATTTTATTTGTTTATAATTTTTTTTTATGGACGAAGGCGGCAGATGAGCATACAGTCCACCTGATGATAAGTGGATACTGTAGCCCATAGATATCCGTGATACATGACAACATTAGTCCAAAATGACAAACGTTGGCACGCCCCCGGATGCGCTGCCTAACTTTGGAGATATAGGAATGGATTCGGAGAAAGGGTTGGGATAATGGGGAGGGATAGGATGGGAATGGGCTCTGGCGCATCTCACTCACTAAACACGTACGCACATTTGGGAAATAAGATAAAGTGGGAAATGCAGTACATTTAAAGGTAGTATTCTGTGAGAGAGGGGTAACGTGGCCAGTCGAGTGCGCCCAGCGGCTGTTGGATTGCAGCGGGGAGCCCTCTTGTGTGCTTGCGGTCCATAATGTACCACAATCGTTATAAGCAATTGTAATTAACTGCTAAAGCGACGGGACATTCTTATTTATTAAAATCATTGGAAAAATATTCTAACAAATAAAAGAAAAGAATATAAAAGCGATTTATAGCGATTTATTTATACCGTGGTTCGTCCACGATTTCGACATGGTTTCAACTGCTTTAACATAAAAAATCAATGAAATAAAAGCTTTAATTTGAGGTATAGTCGGCAACAGATCAACGTATACACATCGGAACCTTAATATGTTAGTAATGAGTACAAGTATCTAATGGTTTTGGGTACATTAGCGTGTTGCTAACTGTATATATCTCATGCGTGTTAGTACATGTTGACTTTTTGGGACACTTTTAGACAGTGGCATAAAAATCTCTTACTTGGGCGAGCATGATTGTACGTGACTGGAGGCTACTAAATACCACAAACCACTCGTAATACATATGTTTGTCCGGTACTCCGAGCCTCTTCGACTAGTTGAATACGTGTGCCATTTGACAGTTGGTCCAACTGTCTTTCGCTAATGATTCAAATTTTCGGACTCTTCCCATTATTACTAATATATACCGATGTGAAATATTAATTGTCATAGACTCACGTCATATATTAGTATCGTGTGGTGGTATATCTCGATAAATTTTAAGCGTCGTTTTGTTGGAAGTGTTGCGTCGATGACAATTAATATTTCACATCGGTGGATTATATTGGTTCGTCATATATGTCAAATGCGACCTATTAGAATGGCCCAATTATAGTGAGAACTTGTTTTCTACATTATTACTAGTTTACCTAACAGGAGGAATATTGAGATGTTTCATTTTAGTTTAATTACCAGTAAGAATTCGGTTCTACATTACTGTCATATATATATATATATATATATACTTGTATATATGCACTCTTTCAATTAGGTACAATATCTAACTATCTAATTTGGCTAGAGAAATAATATGAGTTTTCATAGTGGATAAAAACTTCTCTTAAGCTCCTCTGGTGGATCGAAACAGTGAAGCATAATGGAGACACGACCTCGTCGACGCTGCTCTACATTTGTTAGTGTAGAGTACATTCACGGCTACATCCGTTTGACTATTTTTATCAACTACTTTCCATTCATTTTTCGATAGATTTACTTGCATTATAGAGTAATCGTTGTAATCTCATCTTAATGGTAATTAAACTAATAAAAAAACGTACTGGTAGTAATGTAGAAACTTTTTGATCCCAGTATTATTACTGGTAGACACACTAGGAAACATAGTTCCAATATTATTACTAGTAGCAGTAACTGGTAGTAATTTTGGGAATAGCCCAGATTTACACTCGAACGCTTTGTTGATATGTGCGGTTATCATTATCAACACCTGAAATCGTCATATGTAAAATCCGTGTCATTTTGGCATGCAATAAAGCGTTTTGTCTGTCAATCTAAAGTTCCGTAAGATATTCATGTTTCGATATTGTTTTTGTCGTATCAGACTTTATTAAAGATAATAAAATAATAGCGTAACAAAAATAATGCTCAAAGCCAGTTAAGCTCTACTTGAGGTTAATGGAGCGTTCTGTTCCATCTCGATTATACAGATTAAGCTAATTACACACAACATTAATGTGTGTCCATAATTTACGGGTACTTAGATAGATAGATAAAACTCTTTAATGTATAATTGTTACATTACGACAAAATTAAGGAACGAAGTGACATACGAAGAGAATACAACCAGGCGGTCTTATCACTGTATAGCAATTTCTTCCAGACAACCTTGAGAAAGACAGTTGTGACTGAGGTAATAACACAGGTAGTAAGCATACTCGTGTTAAGTAACGTAATTACCAATTAAAAATATATATTTCAATAATAAATACTACATATAACTATAGTAAAATACATATACATACACGTACATATAAACAAACGTATACGAACGTAATAGTCATTAGTACTCAGTAATATACGCATACCGTCAAAGAAATTTAAGTTAGTGTTGACGAACGATAAAGTACTAAGGTAGGTACTTTTTGTACTAATAAAAAAATCCACAGTTATGGAACAGAGTGATAACAAAATTGGAAAGTACACAAACATTTTATAGTGATAATTATTTTATTTGACAATTATAATTATGACATTGTAATTATTTGACATTGCAATTATGTGACATTGTAATTATGTGACATTGTAATTATTTGACATTGTAACTATTGGACATTAAGCTGGGGATTATTATTCTTTCTAATTTTTAATCAGAATCACAAACGAGTATATTATGTATTTTTGTTTTGTTTCAATTTTTATTATTTTCGAGTGCCGGAGACGGCGCTCGAAAACAAAGCTTACAAACGATCCGAGCCAAAGTAAACAACGAAAGTAAAGCAAAGCCCTACTGGGTCCGGCTCAATATCACAGACTGGACTATTCTAGTGAATAAGCCTGACATCGTGTTGATGGACTGGGCGCAGTCTCGGGTGTTTTTAGTGGACATCACCATCCCGCATGAAGGAAGCCTCGTGAAAGCCGAAAGCGAGAAGAGAAGAAAATATCTCGACCTGGTGTACGAGGGCAAAGACATGTGGGGCGTGACGTTTACTGAAAATATTCCAGTCGTTTTATCCGTAAACGGGTTAATCCCAACCAGCCTCGAGACAAACCTGAGGCGGTCGGGTTTCCGTGGCGATTCGCTTCCGGCGAAGATGCAGAAGGCGGTGCTGCTCAATACCGCGCGAATCGTCCGTCGATTTCTCTCCCTAGAGTCCGGAACCGCCTTTCATGACTATGCTTCATTGGGGGGTTATGCCGTCTCTCTCTCTCATTTTGACTTATCAAGGGAGAGCGAGGAGTTTTATAACCATTTTAAAATTAATGAAATACTAGGCATTCTTAAATACAAGGGACGCCTTCCGACCAAGTCGAGTGACCACTTAAAGAAGTTCATCAGTGCCGGCTGGTTGAGAAAAAGAGGATCGTGGGCAGTGGTTAGCTTTAGCGAAAATCTATATCTCGCAGCATAGAGGCTGATAGATTGGATTGCGTTAGACTAGGGCTTAGTCATTAAACTATATGGTAGTCTAGATATGATGTCGTGAAATCTATATCTGCAGGATATAGAACGAAAACAAAAATGGCCTGTTGTCGACATTATGCCTCACATGGCGATCAATAATAATAAAACAGATGCATTCTAGCCGTTTTAAAAGCCATCTACTATTTATAAACACATCGGCAGCGCATTCCATAAAAAGGTTTTCATTGTTTCGTTCGCGGAGAACGCCGCGTGAATAATTTGTGCACCGCGAGTGATTTGATGAAGTGGTCTGTCTGTTGGGGGAATAGGTGGCAAGTTTTACGGAGTTAGGGGATATGTTTTGGTTTTGTACATTTTCAATTTGAAAGAACAAACTAGCTAGAGATGGCAAAAGTTTTGTTTTAAACAGAAGGTGGCAGACTAGTGAACAGTTCTCCAAACGAATGATAAGGTTATCCACGCAAACATCACTCAAAAATAGTAACCTTAAATAGCATTCTCAAAAATAGCGATAGTGCTATCGAAGATGCGCTGTCTTTGATTTAGGAATCGGGATTTCAAAAAAGATATTGATATTTGAATGAAATTGTAATATCGTATTATTTATAAGTAGGTATATATTTGTGAAACATATTTACTAATCATCATTTAAGTTATATTGTTACGTTTCATCGCACCTCTCAAAGTGCCTCTCTTTTCAACTCAAAGTTGTCTGGTAGAGAATACCTTTAGGCATTAAGCTCGCCTTTTGTAAGACCAAATTTTAAGATTTTTTTTTAAATAAATGTATTGGGAAGATGAATAATGGGACGAAAGAAGGGATGGGTTAAGGTGAGTATAGGTACTTATAGAATAGTTAGGGGTCAAGGACTCGACTGAATAGAACCTCGAGAAGAGGAGATTTTGAAAGTTAAAACACCAATGAACTGTTTTATTTTCCAGACGTTTTATATGAGTCTGTCCACTTCCTTATTCTGCCTGTGTTTGAAAGAAACTATCTGGCCTAAGAGATCCATTGACATATTGTAACGCTTAGCCGTCCACCCCTACTCTATGTTGTCGACTATTAGTCATCAATTGTGTTTTAGACCGATTCATCGTCAGTCCAACTTTAAGACTCGGCAAGTGTAATTTCTGCAACATCTGTAGCAATTCTGATGTCGATCGGGAGAAAAGGACAATATCATCGGCGAATCGAAGATTTGTCAATCTTTTATCACCAACGTCAATGCCTCTCGTCTGCCAAAATACGGCCAGTTTCCGAAAAACTTCTTCAAGGCAAGTAGTAAATAATTTCGGAGACAGAGGGCCACCCTGTTTGACTCCTTTTTGAATATGGAACAATGCACTCGGTCTATGTAACTTAATATTTGCTGTGCTATGGATTATAGACAAAATTTTATGAGTTCTATATACGCGGGCTCTATTTTTTGTCTATGTAGTACTGGAAATATTGCTGGATGTGTTACACTGTCAAATACCTTACTATAATCTATAAATGCGAGATAAAGTGATTGGTTAAATTCGTTAGTTTTCTCAAAGATTTGGTTGAGAGTGTGAAGATGGTCTGTAGTGGAAAAGCCAGCGCGAGAGCCGGCTTGTTCGTCCATCTTGAATAAACTGAGAAACTGAATAAACAAGAATCAACTTGTTTATTCAGTTTCGTAGCAATGCGATTTTGAATTACTTTTATAAATAGTTTTGTCTACAATTATACTTATGGCTCTGTAATTGTCAATATTTGATTTATAGCCTTTTTTGCGGAGTAATAATATGTTGGCATGACACAAATTTATCACACCGATAAATATAAGGAAACCTATTCTGATAAAATAGTTCAAGCATTACCTTCCCCACTTGCAGTGTGAAGTTGCGAAACGGTTCGCTTATCAATTATTCCCGACGACGGGACACTGCAAATGGACGGGATCTCGTTGACACCCACAGGGTGTCCCCCAAATCTACGACCTGTTCGGGCGCAGAGAACGGAAAAGTTAAAACCTAAATAGCGTTTCGGTTAGAATAAACTCCCGGCCTGTACAAGACAGCCTTATAACTTTTAAATTGTGAACCGAATAGTTCTAATTTTTGGCTTTAAATTTCAATTAATTAGCTACTAATTCTGGGAGCAACAGATCTTGGTTACGTATGTTGAGCAAAAATAAAGCTCAGTTGACTTTATAAGAAATTTAAAAGTAGATGTTTTGTGAATCATAAAGTTGTCGCTTTGGGATGTAGATGATCGGGAGCGATCGTGTAGTATCGTTCTATTTTAACTTGAATAATTTATCAAGTTATATGACCTTTTGATCTTCAAATACTGTTTCTCTGTTGTACTCTTTTGCATTAGTAGCCCTATTGGGCCAAGATGTTAATACGTTAAAAAATTAAAATTACGTTCTATTAATGCAAATGATAATATAATTAATGAGAATGATAAGACTTTTGTAACGTTTCATATTTTTCCTGAACTGAAATTTATTAATATATTGATATTTCTCTTGTTCAGATTTTTATAAATTCTATCCTATTCTTCTCAATGTTTGAGACATTGTTTCGAATTGAACAAAACACCCTAATTGGACTCCAGAACAATTGTACAGACAGTCAACCCTCGGGGTGAGACGACACAATTGCTACGAAGATATCTTTTGAGTCGCAGAATATGCATATGCAGTTGAATACTTGACTATGTACGAAGCCAAACGAATGTCAAACTTTTAAACGAAATTTCTCAAATTTTGTTCAAAATAATTGTGTCAAAATAACTCAAGATAGCCACGAACAATGGGGGCAAAGTTGCGTCGTTAGAAGTCACCTTTCAGCATCCTACACGTCTCCTCCGGGTGGTGCTAAATGGGCGACAACACAAAGCCGAATATCGGGCGGCGACAACCTGACTCCCTGGCTACCACAAGACCTGGCTACCTAGCTCCAACGCCACGCAATGGACAGCGTGGCATTTTAAGGCCTTTAATCCTCATATGCTGAAACATAATACACGACGGCCCCCAACCCCCGCAGCCCTACTATCGCTGGCTATGGCAGCGGCTATGGTAACGGAGCCAAGGGGTGCAAAGAATCCCCGGCACTGTATGTAAAGAAAGCCATAAAGGTGCCACGAATAATTTTTCATCAATCTATGCTATTTTTGGATGCAAATATAGTAATTTAACATATTTGCAATGCACTTCATGTTTCGGTTTTATATCATTTTGATTTAATTCGGAAAAAACCAAAAAGTGTTTTTTTTCGTTTTTACGGTTAAGGATTTCAGTATGTTGTAATGTTAAGCACTGATATTATCAAACAAACTATTTTCTTTCGAATGAAGCTTATTTGATTGAAAACCGTTCATATTTGCCTAAGATATAAGCGAAAAACCTAATTTGTAGGGTCATGTTTGAGAGGTCATTGCTCCGAACGCACAGCGAATAGGTGGGGCGCACTTATGCTGTAGCTTTGAGACTATCTAAGGTATAGTTGGTATAAGTTTGAGCAACCTATTCGTTGTGCGTTCCGAGAAATCACATTGTATCAATGTCATTGGTGTATCATCACCATTGTCATTGTAGCTGACCATAGATAGAGATGTCGGTTAAAGGACTATGATGCGCGATGTGAACCTGATGGAGTTGGAAACCGAACGGAGTAGGTTAAAGTGGGATATTCTTGCGTTATCAGTATACCGAAGAAAGGGGGAGGACAAGTTGACCCGTATAACCGGGAACCTACTTTACTACCGGCAAGGTGACCAAAGTTTTCTCAGTCAGTCTCACTCTCAGGAGTCAGTTTTCTCGTCAATAATGTCCTCGTTAGCAATGTCGTGGAGATAACCGGTATGTCGGCTCGGGTGGCGTATCTTGTACTCAGGTTAAATAAAAAGTACCTACGTCTTAAAGATATGTATATTCTACCATATATGTATGTATATTCTATTGAAGGACTATAAACCGATTGCTCTAATAAGTCACGTATATACGCTGTTGTCGGGGGTAATTATTAAGACATACAGTCCACCTAATGGTAAGTGGATACTGTCGTTCATGAACATCCGCGATCATGCCGACATCAGTCCAAAATGATAAACCGCGGCACGCCCCTGGATCTTATTAGATAGATTTGAAGAAAGGGTTAGGAAAATGGGGAGGGATAGGAAGAAATATATATAAGTTAGAGCCTATTCCCATTTCTTCCTATCACTCGCTACAGATCACTCACTATATATTGCCATCTCTGAGTAAGATCACTCACTACTGAACCACATACGTACATTGGGGGAATAGCATAAAATGGGAAATGTGGTACATTGTACAGTGGTGTTCTGTGAGGGAGGGGTAACGTCGAGTGCGCCTAGCGACTGTTCTATTACAGCGTCCACCTTCCAATACCAAAGGTATTGTAGTATGCTCCGGTTACTAACATATAATGAAATATCCAGTCCATGCTATAAAACGGAACATAGCATTTCCATGATTACAAGTTCCAATATTTTTAATAGAAAATATTGTAATCTTTTAAGAAACAAAGAAACAAATATGAAACGTTATTCGAGCATAGCGATAGGCAGTGATATCGGGCCGGGGCGGTAAAATATACTACAGTCTCATTTGTGAAGTCGTGAGTTCCAATCCAATGAGTTTCTACTTAAGTGATATCAGCCTATAACGTCTTACTGCAGGACATAGGCCTCCCGTAGTAAATCATTGGGGAGTTTCGGGCCATAATTCATCACGCGGGCCATATTCAGATATTTTTTCTACGTAAGTGCGGATTTTAAATTGTCATTAACTTGGCAGTGAAGGTAAATATCGTATCTGCATACTCGAGAATTAAAAAAAAATCTGGAGCCTGTGTATTAACTAAACCGCACTGGGTCTACGTGGTACTTTATGGGCCGTAACCCCTAATGATGTACCAGGGGTGGCCTATGCCTTGCAGTGGAACGTTATAGGCTGATATCAATATGAGCAAGGGGACACAATTATTGAATTATTGACTTTGATTAAGATTCTCTAAATTAAAATGTCTCAAATTTATGTCTACACAGAAACACGTTCTAACATCTGATTTTTAAGATAGAGCATAAAAAATGTTAGTTTTTTAAGACTTCAATGAAGTCTCAATATCTAGGAATCTAGAACCGAAAATAGGGTCTATTTTATCCGATAATGTAACATATTGACTCATTGTGTGTGTAGATATAGATAAATAGATAGATACAACATATACAAGCATATAAATAATAGGTAGTCGGAAAAGTTCGCGGTCTTTTTGAACTTATGACCTTAGCGTGCTATATTTCTGGCAACGCTGACTACTGGTGGGAAAGTGATATAACGTTTGACAGCTGACTTTTCTGTAATGGCGGCAAATTGAAGCTAGATGGTTGGGTGCCACATGATTTAATAACAAAAACTTGATGAAAAGAATTGCCATATGTGAGATGTTGTTAAAGCGAAATGAAATCGATCCATTTATAAAGAGATTGGTAAGAGGCAATGAGAAGTGGATCATCTACGATAACAATGTTCGAAAACGATCTTGGTCTAAGCGAGGTGAGCCATAACAAATAATCCCAAAGCCAGAACTCACTCCGAACAAAGTCATGTTATGTGTATGGTGGGACTAGAAAAGCATTGTGTACTACGAGCTTTTGCCAAACGATTAATTCTGATGTCTACTGTCATCAATTAGTAAAATTCAAACAAGCACTTGAAAAAAAAATCGCCCACAATTAATGAATAGAAAAGTAGTATTCCATATACATGTTTGATGACAAACAAAAATTTTTGGACCTTGGCTGGGAAGTTTTAATGCATCCTCCATACAGTCCAGACATTCGGATTATCATTTATTCCGCTCTTTACAAAATTCTCTACGTGGAGTAAAATTACATACAATGGCAGCCATTTAAATCAGTTTTTCGCTCTACCGGAAAAATGGCGAAAGATAGTCGAACTAAATAGACAATATTCTGTTCAATAAATATTTGTGTAATACAATTTTTTTTGTATTATTATTTTCTCTTTAAAAAGGCCGCGAACTTATCCGACTACCTAATATTTATAAGTACGAGTAGGTGCAATCGGCGGCCTCATCTCTATAGCGATTTCTTCCAAGCAACGTTAGGGTGGTAAGAAATCTGTAGACGATATAATACAAAAGAAAGAGTATAGTTTGTACAAGAGTATCTACTTGTACAAGAAGTCGTATGTAAAACACGGAGAACAGCAGTCGTAAGTAATCGGAATCGACATTCGAGACCCTACGATCCTCGAATAGAGAACTGCTTTTCCATTGTGAGGCATAAGAGGCCCATTAGTTACCTTGCACGAAGTTAAAAGCTGAATACGTACGTTCGATGTCTTAGAAATTCGTTCAATCCCTCGCGGATTCACCGTGAAAGCCTTGCAGCTATGTGACCCGGAATTATTTATGGCTCACAGAAACCGCCATACTTCTCGTGTGGTTCGGTGAAGCGGTGTATTAGAATAGATGCCCCGGAAAAATGGGGGATAAAGTGTTTTGCGAGGTGGACGAGGAGACGTTTTTAAGTAGGTACTTCACATAAAAGAGACAATTAACTGTCTAAACAGAGGTGGTAGTTTAGTGTCGTTTTGGGAAGGCATTTAGTGTTTTTTGCTGGAAGGTTGACCGATCATTACATGTCTGCTTCAATTCTGCGTTTGTGTGTTAGATATTTTCATAAAGAAATTTTTACGTTGTTGACGTCCTGCGCTTTATTTTTTTGCGTATTTGACGTTTCGTTTTTTGATATTCTGCGTGCAAGCCTATAAAGACAAACTCTGTCTATCTGTTCATGCCTAATTTCATAGTGGATCAAGTGAGATGCAGTTTTCGTCTCATAAATTTACCAGGATAAAAAGTACAATCCTTTTCCGATTTCAGGCTGCCTCTCTGTCAAATTTATTTGAAATCGGTTCAGTAGTTGAATCGCGAAAACGTAACAAACAGACAGACAAACACAATTTCGGATTTATAATATTAATGTAGAAGTGTGGAATACCCATTTATAGATTTATCCTATAAAAAATATTAAAATAAAATAACCTACACCGATTTGAGGTGGAGTGGAGAACTTTAGGGCAGGTGGCATTCTAGGGCAGTTGGCACTTTAGGGCAGGTGGCACTCTAGGGCAGGTGGCAGTCTAGGTTCACCGCCCATAGAAGTTGCCTGCCAGGTATCTTTGATAAGATGTGTTATCTAGTTTATTCCCATATCGATGGGGTGGAGTCAAATACATTTTTAAAATAGCATATCTTTTGTCTTTATTTCTACAAAATAATTGTGTCGAAGTTGAACGTTGGTTTAAGGTTAAATTGTATATTAGAAGTAAAGTTTTATTTCAATATATTTATTTTTTATTGCAATTAACTTCTCTTAACATTAAACATATATCTATTATATATAATATTCTAAACTTTCACGCTACACAAGATATTAAAAAACATCAAATGAAGATGTTAATGAATTAATGTTTTGTAGCTTAAAGTTAAAGATTTGAAAGAGAAAAGATAGCTTTGATTTGATTTATACACAGACCATTGTGTTACAAACGAAATTATGCCAACGACATTGCTATTGGATGATTCCTTACGTTTCGTTGAAACCCAGGTCCATAAGAACAAATTCACTTCAAATAAACGACTTACACAATCTCCGAGCAGTTTCGAGTTCCGAAGATGTCGCTTTATCAGATTTAAGTTTAAAATTTCCACTATGAAAAGAGATGAGTTTTCCATCAGATAGGAAAATAACGGGAAATTTTATTTTTGAACGCGGCTGACCTTATGATGTTTTATGTTCAAAGTTTATTTTTCTATTTGAATGCGATAAAAGGAATAAACATGATTCAAAGGAGATACGTATATATTTTATTTAGTTTTTTATTATATTTATCTCAGGCACCAAGGCCCTTACTTACATACAAATTTAAACAAAACATACATACAAAACAAACCCAAATTTAAAACTACTTAAATCTTAAATATGTGGACTGTGCCTTTTACTGTTCGTTGTCGTGTCGGACACGGAAGTCGGCCTTTGGAAACCTCGGAACACTTATATCCCTCAGACAGAAGTCCTCCCTGGAGTACATCTTCAGATGGTGCGATGGGATTCAATACACAAATACAAGGCGAGACACATACAGTAATGTAGGCGAGACACATATAGTAATGTATAAATTATATAAATTATATACTGTGCCAAATTTCATTACAATCCGTCCAGCGATTTCGCGTGATGCGTATTCTAACAGACAGACAGCCGGCAAACAGACAGAAAGACAAAAAAACCCAAAAAAAATGTTGTTTTGGGCTCTATATCACGTGTATCATTGCAATGACTTTTTTAAAATAATATTTCGTTGAACACGGCTCTCGTTACGATTTTATTATACTCGTACATTCTGTCAAATAATTACCGGGAATTGTTCATTAAAAAGCCTGCGCACAAAGTGTGAATTTTATTTTTTTGCTGTACGTTAGTAACCACTGTATGTATTCGTATTAGTCACGTGAACTTTTGGCGCAATCTATCGATCTGTTTGTTTACAACTGTTGGATAGGTTTGTTGACTTCAAGTGTGCGCTGCGAATTTTATGACGGATAAAAATATCGAACAAAGACTGACCCAAATTTTGATTCGCCAATGAAGTTTCTTGTGCTGAATCGTTGCAATTGATAGAGAAATCCTATCGGGAGTCAGCATTATCAAAAACACGAGCATACGAATGGTACAATGCATTCAAAGAAGGCCGATATACGGTTGAAGACTTGCCTCACTCCGGTCGATGTTCAACGTCTTCGACTGACGAAGACATCAGCAAAATGAAAGAACAGTGATGGAGAATTGTCATTTAAGCTTAGAGAGTTAGCTCAGGATCTGGACATGTTTAATGAATCTGATCGCACTATTTTAGTCGATGTTTTGAGCATGGAACCGCAGGTAGGTATCGCAGTGTGAAAGTTGTAAGTAAAATTGCCGAATAAACAAATTCTAACAAAGGTATGATTTATGGTATGAAAGTTACAATTAAAACAAAACGCGCTCAATCTTTATCCAACTTCAAAAGGCAACTCACTAAATACCGTGTAGCTTTGTAATATTTCATTATGTTACTGATATATGTTCTAGTCTTATATTTCTTTTATTATTTTTTCCTTTTTACCGGGGGGGGGGGGGCGTATTCGACTGACCTTGTTACCTTGAAATGTACTGCATTCCTCATTTTATCCTATACCCCAATGTACGTACATGTTTTGGTGTTGAGTGAGATATGCCAGAGCCCATTCCCATCCTATCCTATCCCTCCCCATTTTTTCAACCCTTTCTCCAAATCCATTCCTACATATCCAAAGGTAGGCAGCCGGGGCCATGCCAACGTTTGTCATTTTGGTCTGATTTTGGTTGGCATTTACTATGAATGTGTATGAGCGACAGTATCCAATTAACACTAGGTGGACTGTAAGCTGGTCTGCTGCCTTCTTCCTATAAAGAAAAAACTACCTAAAGGTTGTCTGGCAGAGATCGCTTTTTAGTGACAAGACCACCTTTTGTACATTTCATGTGTTTTGCCCGTTACTATTTATTTGGTGTGCAATAAATAGTTTTATCTATTTTATCTATCTACCCACAACATCAATGTCCTTGAAATTACTACCGTACCTTTTAAACTCTAGTTAATGGCTTTTACATCAAATCTCTAAATCCACAGCACCGAAATTGTTTCGGCCCGTCCAAATAACCGCTTTACCCTATGATTTACAACAGTTACGAAAAACGCCCTATAATTTCATGTCTTGCCAAACAACCCTTGTTTCAATAGTCCATTTAACATAAACTATTCAGAGCGGGGTTGCCAGGATTATAATTTTAGAAACGATAATTTTCTTCGATGCTTATATATGAATGGTAAATACACACCATACCATCAGCCCGTGTCGCTCCATTGTTGGATATAAGCCTCTCCTAATGACCACCACCACCACACACGATCTTCCGCTTTTCTCATCCAGCCACTACCGCCGAGTTTCTTCAAGTCGTCAGTCCACTTGGCAGGGGGACGTGCCACGCTACGTTTTCCGGTGCGGGGTCTCCATTCGACGACGTCATTTACCCCATCGGTTACCGGTACCATAAAAAATAAAGGATATAAACGATAAACCGAACAAAACCAACTCTAGCAATGCACAAGTACAAGAACTCGTTGTGGATGTTGCCAAAAATGAAATAGAAACGCAAATTTTGCAATGCAAAAAATCTATAAAACCTCGGGCGGACAACTAGGAAAGTATTAGAAATGTTCTCATAATTTAAAACCATTTTCAACTTCTCTAAAATGAAATAAAGATAAAATACACCGCAGCCGCTTCTTCGTAAAATTTTAAAATACACGGTACAGTAGCGAACGACGGTTTTAAAGACTTAAAAACGGCACAAATGATTTATTTTTACAATTTATCAGAAAATTGCTAGCTTGTGTAGCCAGCCGCACGCAATATATTTTCACAGACCAGGTCAAATGATTGTTTGATTTATGTCGAGTGATGTAATGATATGTTTACAAAGCTATTATTACTATTGTACGTATAAGTATTGTACGTGCGACCTAGAAGATCTATTCAGACTTTACTGAGTTACAGCACAGCTACTAGTCTCACGTGTTTCATGGACCATACGATGGTTTTGATCAAATTTGGGGTCAAGGGGTCAGGGTCTCAGGGGTCTCAGGAAGAGTTGGTAAAAAAGTTGGACTGAAAATATCTTTTATGAAAAGTCACTATATATAAAACTTAGGTACTTAACACAATAATAGTGTCAATAAAAAAGTTGTAGACCAATTTCGGTGTTTATTACACTAAGTAGTCACTGAATGATAAACATTCAAGTGACAACAGATTTCCCGATTGAAAGAATTATTTAACCGTTGAATGAATGGAGAATAAGTAAAGAAGCAGGCCTTTTCGTTCATTCGAAAAATTCTTTATTCACTCGAAAGTAAATTTAAAATTACGCACCTTTATTTTAATAAAGGTAATAGTAATAAGATTTTGGGTGTCCCACCTGGAAGTTGCACAGGGCGTGTTCTTGGATAAGTTATCGGGACGTCTCAACAAAAGCCCTCTTAGCGACATAAATGTCCATGCTGTTTTTATACAGCCGTCTGACTTTGTGAATCTCTGAATATTTAAGTATAGTAGCAAAATTAGTCTGGTACTCTTAGGGATATCGATTCGATTTTAGTGCAATTTTCATTGTTGTGTAGGGCAAATGCCCTAAATGGCACTATTATGTTTAAATACGAGATAAATATTCCGAAAGATTTTTTTTCAAAGTCGTATTCTACTAATTATGAAAATATCATTAAATTAATATTATTTTTGTAAAGGGGAATGAAGGGGAGGGATGGCACATTCCATGGCCGACTTATTGTCTTGTGACTCAAAATATAGCATTAGAGATGATTGTATTTTTAGTTCACCGTATCGATTGATCTATAAAGTCAAATCAATTTAATTTGAAAATTAGATGAGCACATTGAAGTTAATTAAAATAATTGCTAATTCAAGTTTTCGGTCAACTTGTTTGAAGTTCGTCAATTATATTGACTTTTGTTTTTGATTGTACCTCGATAGTCGAGTACTATAATTATATTAGTGTGATGTTAGTTTACTGAACGTTAATTTAAAATGTAATATAAAATTTAACTCTATCAATACACCCTAAAATTAATAATTGTATTATTTATGCGTCCTTGCGCATAAATAATACAATTATTAATTCTAACAATTTCCCGTACCTATCTATGATGTATAATGTATATACGAGAGTACATATATATATTTATGTACGAGGTAGTTTCGAAGAAAACCGGTCTTAATTTTTGGTATAAGTAAATTTATGTAATTTATTTATAACTAGCTGTGCCCGGCCACGCTTTACTGTGGCTGCCCAACGGATGGCGCTCACCCAGTTTTTACCTGTTTTTGGGGTAAAAAGCATTTTTGTTTAAAATTTCAATTTTTTGTTTTCCGTGAATTTTTCAGATATTTTAATAGTTATTCTGCTATCCGGGGCGGAGACGAAACCAACAAATCAGAGATCATTAAAATCGGTTCAGCCGTTCTTGAGTTATAAATGGTGTAACTAACCCGACTTTGTTTTATATATATATATAGATAGATGAAATATATTATATTCCTGTTTTGTATATACCGGCCGCGACCGGTTTTTACGGACCACCTTGGAGAAACTACCTATTATTATGTTTCCTGATGCTTTATAAAATCTCCTTTTTAATGATGTATGATTACGATTACGACCATCAGCATAAAAAGTGAGATGGTATACGAAGGATACATGATAGTATATTTTAAAGAGCTACTGCAAACCTCGTTTCAAGTTTGCCCACCGGAGTATGCGGCACAAAGAACGGCTTCCACGTAGACCACTAAGTACACACAAACTAAATTATGTACAACGCTCCCGGCACCGGCTCATAAAGTTCTAGTCTTTTTAGGGCTACGAGACAATGTTTGATTTTATCTTCAAAACTTTAGTTCATTATTGTCTAGCTTTATTTCATAGTTTCCAAATCAAAGCAATGTGATGATAAGTTCCATCGCCTTCTTTTACACCATAATGGCCCTCCACCTCCCATGGTCCTGCCAACTCTCCGGTTATACAGACCGAATCGCGAAAGGTATGCCGTGTGCGCCGGTACCGTACTGCGCAGGCTCTTTCCGGCGCGTATCCACCTGCAAATATTCTTCAACGTTTGTGTTCCTTATACACTCTCCCCTTTCTGGAGCATGGATTCTACATGCACATCCCTCTGGTTTATTTCCGAAGGCTTCTCTTACCTATGTTTCCGGAATTCTAGTTTTATGGAAGGTTTTTTTAGTCTGGAATTGTGTTCCACTATTGTTGAAGGCCTCCCCTCTTTTATGCCGGAACTGTTCTGTTAAATATTGTGCTTCGCCAAGTTATGATATATGTATCCGTACATATCCTAACCTATGGTGATTCTTGGCACGTTTATGGGTAGTATATTGGTGCGTGGTTCCCGTTGGCAATTCCACGCATTGCCAACGGACAATGCGTTCTACGTATAAAAAGGGTTGATCCCATCAACAAGATCGAAACGCGCTCTAAGAGACGTATTACTAATGTTGGTGCCAAGCTCATTAAGCTAAACTGGGATTAGGCTAAATACATCTACCACATGGATCCAGAAAGGTGAGCCAATATCGTCACCGTTAGTATAAAGTACCTACTTATAAAAATAGCAAACATAGAGAGGGTAGACAGTGTTCTCTGCAGCTATCTGTGCCATGCCACAGTACAGCAGCGTTCGGAGGTAGTTTCCGATATGCAGCAACCGAGTGCTGGAATAATATTCTTCCGTCCATCAGGATCCTACAAAGTAAAGGTGCTTTCAAAAAAAGACAGGGCAGGGATTATTTGCTAGACGTACAAAAGAACGGAACTACCTAACTACTTTTTATTATTTTTATTACTAGACGTTACTAGACGTTAAATCTACACAGGCAGACGTTGTCCTGCCTGTGTATATTTATTTACCTCTGTATATAAAATCACAAATTATTCTGTTTTGCCGTCGATATGATTTTTGCAATCGGTTGAACGGTATAGAAGTTGATGTGCTGCCGCGCCATCTAGTGGCGAATTACAACAAAGTCGATAGCTTGAAAATATTCTCCGAGCTCAAATACCTATGTATACCAATTTTCATGGCGATCGGTTGAACGATATAGAAGTTAATGTGTTGCAGCGCCATCTAGTGGCGAGTTGCAACAAAGTGGATAACATAAAAACCTTCTCCATGAAAAAATACATATATCTGCCAACTTTCATGGTGATTGGTCATACGGTGTCGAAGTCTATTAACATCATATATACATACCAACATCCTCTTTTATATATATAGATTTAGTCAATACGTCGGCGTTAGGATTCCTGCAGCCGAGCAAACTACAGACAAATAATAAAATGTCCAAATGTCAAAGCTTGATGAATGATAACTAAGCATAGAGAAAATAGTATAATTTTTTGCTGCTGTTATATTAAGTGAATGTCACAGTATTTGAGTATAAATACTATAAATAAAATATAGGTATAGATATTTATAGATTATGATTATTGGATTTTTATATAGACTTTTGTATGGAATATAAATTTATAAATTACACCAAGTACTTATTATATATCATGATTGATTTTTAGTTACGAGTATATCTATTTGCGTGACACTTCATTGTATCTTTATTACTTTGTTTTAATTGCATTACACGTGTTCTATCTATCACTTCCCTCCGAACGTCACTCTGGGCTTCAGCTGAAAATAAATCATTAAGTGGTTTGCGACGTAGTGCTGATCTGAACAACCTTTCGGTGCAACGCTGCGACACGCGGAATTGTCAAACTAGTTTTGTTATTGTCTGTCATTGTTCTGTTTACTAATTCTTGTGTGTACTGTGCCATGCTAAAATAAATGTTCTTTCTTTCCTTCCAAATAGTAACCACCACTTATGGAAACCAATAAGGTCAAGAGAACTTTGTGCGCAGCCCATCAATTTATCATCATATAACACTCATTTATTGCAATGTCATGGTTCAAAAATGTCTATTTTTGAGTTACCGATAAAAAATGTACCCTTAATTGATATATTTATAATGTAAAAGTGTCATAATAATACCTTCACTACAGGGTGATTTTTAAGGTTCACTGGGTATTTGCTTGTCATCAAACGTTGTTATTTTAAAACTGCTCTCCTATAAAATTATGTTTTTGAGTTATGACATAAGTGCATACAGTATTGTAATAAGTGAGCAATAAGGCTGTAATGAATATATAAGGCGGTAACGCACCCCCCGTATCACCCCTGTTGCCGCTTACGCTGATTTCTTACCTCGAGGGCGGCACGAAGAGATCCGGCGGCAGCATTACGGCCCAGAGTGCCAACCCAGTGATCTGTCCGTGTTGGCGGACAGAGAACACGTCACTGAAGAGGACTCAGTCCCAAACATTTATCTCCACCGTCGTGAGGGCGTGAGAGAAGACCACGGCATTAACCCGGGATCGTGGTATTGCATGTATCCATGGACGGCGGTATCCACTCTCCACCTCGAGGCAGCTTTTTTGATGGAAAGGAGGCAGATCGTTTGATGGTAAGTATGTAATTAATTAGAGATAAAAACTCTAACAAGGAAGATTTTAAAACCTTACAAGGTAAATCTGTCTGATGGAAACAACAAAGAAGTTATTTTAAGAAGTCAGTTTGGCGTTCATAATTCTGTCTGCCTTAATGCAACACCAAAACTATGACATTTGTCGAGACTGGTCCATTTATAACGGCAGAGCCGCTAGAAGAATTTATTAACAACATTTACAATGTTATTTTTGTCTTGTCTTTGAAATCTGTGCAATTTTGTATTTACTTTAAACAAATTAAGTCCAATCAACTCGTTGAAGATAAACATTTCGCTTATTAAAATTGTTCAAATTTAATCCAAGTTGAGTAGCATTTTCGGGCAGTATTTCTGGAAAATAAGTAATTTCTTCTCGTAATCTATATCAGAAAGTTTTAAGATGAAAGCTTTGAATCGGTACTATACTATCAGCCCTACTTGTTATGACGGGGGGGATACCGAAACTTGGGACTGTTCATTTAATTTCTAATAATAACACCACGACCGGTTTAGAATAGCATCTCTTCCCGTGCGTAGCTCTATTGCTAGATTGTTGTAAAATTAAATCATTTTATTATGGTACCACAGGGTACAAAGTTGTTACGTTTAAATTTTTTAAAGCACAGTCATGTCCCGCCCTAAGGACGAACGGTAAATTCCAAAGGCACATCATCACATTCAGTGTTTCACTCGTCTCGTCCAGACACTACCAGTGACTTTCTTTATGACATCGGTTCACCCGGGCGGAAGGCTTCCCACGCCACGTTCTTAGATAGGAGGCGGTCTCCACTTCAGAACTCGTATTGCCTCGCATTGCACTCCACTCCAGATATTGTACAGAACTCGTATTGCCTCGCATTGCACTCCACTCCAGATATTGTACAGAACTCGTATTGCCTCGCATTGCACTCCACTCCAGATATTGTACAGAACTCGTATTGCCTCGCATTGCACTCCACTCCAGATATTGTACAGAACTCGTATTGCCTCGCATTGCACTCCACTCCAGATATTGTACAGAACTCGTATTGCCTCGCATTGCACTCCACTCCAGATATTGTACAGAACTCGTATTGCCTCGCATTGCACTCCACTCCAGATATTGTACAGAACTCGTATTGCCTCGCATTGCACTCCACTCCAGATATTGTACAGAACTCGTATCGCCCCGTTCGCGTCAGTACTAGGACAAATGTCACCTGCTCATTGCTTACTGATCATTTGAGCTAAATCGAGGACTTTGATTCTTGTACAATTTTTTTTGTTAAAAATTCAAAATTCCTCATTACCATTTAACTCTGAATAAATTAAGGTATTTTTTTCTTGGCTCGTTGTGAATGACGGATCCCATTGTGCTTCGGTGTTCTATTTGTTTCCTTCATTTCTCCAATCCTTGTATACTTCATACAAATGATTATTTGTTGACATGGGAAAGCCGCTTATGACATTGGACGAGCGATTGATTGCCGCCGCTTGTCAAGAACTAGCTTCATTGATTTATTAGCAAGTCTCAATGAGGTGTTACAAATATAGAGAGATGTCGTTGTGAACGACGACGCGACAGTTGCGTCGGAGGTATCGCGGAGACGCTCGGCTAGACAACACACGCAAAACTTCCTACCGAGAAGTTACATAAATTACCACTAATATAATTAAAATATAATTTCCCGCAACGCTATATTCAATCTTCCATTTTATTACGCCAAATTCCTTATTGTGCGTGCATTAGTGTCTTTAAGTGCCAACACAGGAGAACCAACGGCCGGCGCCGGCAGAAGACTTCGGTGCACCAGACAGCTTTCAGGTCAGTGAAGCTTTATTATTGTACGGCTACGGCAATTAATCAAAAATAATAAATAAAACCCCAAAATTACAGTCCACTTAAAAATCTACCCTCCAGACATATTATAAGTGTAGACTCGACATATTATAAGTGTAGACTCATGGCCATAGGGCTAAGTTCTATTTATTTGCCATAATTAATAGTTATGTCGGTATTACGTGTAGGTACTAACTACATAATTACAAAGATATCAAAACTATTAGGTGTAAATATATCAAGCATATTATTATAGCTTGTCTTCAAGTACGCACGCCGCATGAGGTGACGGTCACAATTGTGTCACATGGTAATTGTAATTCGAAGATGTATCTGAAGATATCTTCCTTCTGTCTACTATGACAATTGAAACAGTCACAGAAAAACAACAACATATAAAATGAGTTTTTAACACTGTGCAGGTACTCGAATACAAGATTACTTGAATCTTGTTGCCTTGACATAAAGGTGCAAATTCAACATGATATACTGTGTATTTGTACCACTATGGCGTGAAATTCTAAAAATTCGTTCTCAATTTCCAGTTAAAATTCGTTTGTACTTCTAAATAAGAATGTGCATTGTTTTGTTACGTTCGATAGCAAATGTTTTAGCAAATGCAAGCTATTTTCGTTTTTAAAGTATAGGTAGAACTATATCGATTGAAGCCCGTAAAGGGGAGGCCTTGTATTGGGACTTTATGGGCTACTATTAATTTGTGTGGCTGTTACTAGGAATGTATACGTATACTATATTTTAGTAATCAGACTTCAAAACTGGATTATTACACACAGCAGACAATGGAAAATTTATTGAAGTTTTTCATAGAGCGTCACATTTTTTTATTACTTACACACACTTTGTCAATTATCTTCAATTGTTATTGTCATATTTGCCTGTACATATTATCAATATCAGACAATATCATAGTATTGTTACACTCGTATCACTTGAATTACATAATACAAAATGGCGTGATTCCATTCATTCGACGGATATAATTAATCTATCTATATATATATATATACATACCTAGTCCGGCCATAAGTTCTGTTACAAATGAAAATGCAATTTTTTTTTAATGAAGTAATGTAATATTACTAAAACTTATATGTACATATTTATTAGTCTCAGCAAAAAATAAAAACAATATTTTATTCAAAATGGCCACTTTTGGCTTTTATACAGGCCTTTAATCTGTCTGGCCACGAATCTATGAATTTACGCACTGTTTCCATGGGAAATTTCGCCACTGCTTGCTCCAGAGAATTTTTAAGAGACTCAATGTCGCCGTGTCGTTTAGAGCAAGCCATGTCCTCTAAAACTGACCACAATTTGTAGTCTAAAGGGTTGAGGTCTGGGCTAGATGAAGGCCAGTCTTCAGCTCTTATAAAGTCCGGAACGTTGGTTTCAAGCCAGGCTTGGGTAGTTCGTGCCTTGTGACCAGGTGCAGAGTCCTGCTGGAAAGTCCACAGTACATTTTTAAAAAGTGTATTGCTGAGGGGTTTCACAACACGATCCAAGACTGTCTCTTGATACACTTTGGCTGAAGTTTTCACTCCTTTTTCACAAAAATGGAGCTTTGTGACGCCTTGATAAGACACGCCCCACCAAACCATCACTGACGCAGGATGATGACCACGTTGTACCTTTCTGACCACTTGAGCAGCTTCTTTAGAACTGTGAGCGTACACTTTATCATTTTCTTATTGTAGTGCTCTTCAATCGTGAGAATTTTTTCATCGGTAAAGAAGATATTTCTGTGCCCTTCACCTGCGTATCGCGACAGAAGGCGTTTTGATCGATCCACTCTTTTTAATTGTAAAGATTGATTTAGGGCATGTCCTGTATATCGACGATAAGCACCGAGCTTCAGGTCTTGTTTTATAATACGCGACAGAGTCCTAGCGGGAATCTTCATTTCTCGCGATAAGATTTTTTGCTTCCTAATGGGATTTCGACGAATTCTGGCTTTAACAGCATTAACAGCCTTTGTAGTTCTAACAGCACGCGGCCGCCCCGATCTTTTATGGTCTTCGACAGAGGAAGTGTTGTTGTATCTGTTGATAGTATGATATACGAACATACGGCTGATACCAAGCTTTTGAAGTGTCTGGAATATGACCGACGGCTCCATACCCACTTTGTGCAAGGCGATCACCGCAATCCTATTTTCTTTAACACCCCATTCCATATTGTAATTTGATAATGAACACGAAAAAATATGTGAAATGGCGCGAAATCGAAAGAAGTTTTAAAAATAATAAACGCGTTCCAAATTCAAAATAATTAAAAAGTTCAAAAAAAGAAAAGTTTTTATGTAACAGTATTTATGGCTAGACTAGTTATAAAAGAGGATGTTGGTATATCTGATGTTAATAGACTTCGACACCGTTTGACCGATCACCATGAAAGTTGGCACATATATGTATTTTTTCATCGAGAAGGTTTTTATGCTATCGACTTTGTTGTAACTCGCCACTAGATGGCGCTGTAGCATATCAACTTCTATACCGTTCAACTGATCGCCATGAAAATTGGTATACATAGGTATTTAAGCACGGAGAATATTTTCGAGCTACCGACTTTGTTGTAACTCGCCATTAGATGGCGCTGCAGCACATCAACTTCTATACCGTTCAACCGATCGCAAAAATCATATACACAGGCAGGACAACGTCTGTCGGGTTTTGCTAGTTAAAATATAAAAAGTATTGAGAACAAACTGTTAAAACCAAGCTTCAACACTATTTACTTATGGATTAGGTGGTGTAAAGGCAGGTAGCCCACCTCATGGTAAGTGGCTTACCAGTTATGGTAAGTGGGTTGTCGAAAGTTGTGTGGAATGTATGCCAACTGAGGTTTATGCGCTAATCTACGACATAGCACTCTTCAAGAAAGCTGTAAATAGGATTCATCAAGGCATCGTGGTGCGGTGTCCACGGGCGACGGTAGCTACTAGTCATAGATATCCAATTGATGTTACTGGTCAATAGACATCCGACGAGTTGCCCACTCATGCCAATGCTGTGTTTTGCCAAGTTCTGTGATATGCGTCTAAGTATTTTACAAAATATTTTGCGTTTAAAGGTACGCAGCGCATCCGGGAGCATTTGTCATTTTGGACTAATGTTGGCATGTATCGCGAATGTCTATGGGCGACAGTATCCACTTACAGGTGGAATGTACGCTTGTCTGCCGCCTTCGTCCATAAAAAAACAAAACATGTATAAAAATCATTCATTTATGGTGATGGTATATCAAGATAGATAACTCTTTATTAAACACCAAAAACAAAACAATAACAGACAGTTTAGAGGCAAAAATGCACAAAAGGCGCTAAAAATCTTATCGCTATAAAGTGATCTCTGCCAGACAACCTTTGGGTAAAGAGGAAATAAATATCAAGCATACCAAGGTATGCTTGTAATGTGAAACCCGTGTTTGATGTTTTGCGTGTTTGTCGTTTAGCGTATTATGCATTAATTCTTTGATTCTAACAATGGATTGTAACCTAAATATTGTACTATGATACCAAATAGAGTATTTTATGCTCCCCCGATAACATAATTCTTAGTCGAGACACGCGTCAACATAGCGCCTTTGAAAATTCATTAAGTGCGACCTCCCATAAAGTGATTTGTCGTTATAAAGTGGTTTAATAGGCCTCCCTAATTTTGAACTAGTTAAAATTCAAAGAGTGTGTCGATATAATTAAGGTAGGAACAGACTGGATTGCATTAAATTGCTTTAGGATATGTTTCATCGTCTTTGTTTTTGTTTCAGTCCACATCTTAATCGATTTACGGCTAGACTGTTGCCTTCTCCCTTGCCGGAGGTCAACAGTCCTCATTTTCATATTCTTTCAGTATATTAATATGTTTATACCTCTACACTTTCTATATCCTTCTTCTTTCTATAAGAACGACGTCATCCTTCTGTAGTACCATTATAACGTCTGTGCGTTATATTATAATCACATTACATCCTTGGCACCTTAAGGCCGGTTGTCATGTCGGTTCTGCGAGAGATGTCACTGACCAGTAACTTTTCAACTAGTTCAAATAGAACTAATACTTTAAGCTATCGTTCTTTCCGTCAGTAGCTTTCGTTCTTTGATAAAACACCTTGTTACGAATTTTAGCCGTCAAACAAACACGAATTTCATAATCTCCATAGTTCTGAGGTTGATATATCTCAAAAAGATCTATCCCAAGCATCACAAAAACGCTGCTTAAGTTCTTGATAAAAGCTGTCAAACATACTTTAGGCTACTTAAACGTTCTGTTTTAGGCTGTAAAAACGATGTATAGAGGCAATATTGGCCCCAAATTATGCAGCTTTTGGTGTTAAAGTTGCTGGTTAAAGGCTGTTCAAGACCTGAATAAATATTGAATAAAGGCTGAATGAACAGCTTATATAGTGCAGAGATCCCTTTAAACTCTGAATAACCTGCAATACGTATTTCCTTTATAAATACCCATGTTTCTCAAAGTCTGAATAAAAGTTTTGTACAATCAAATCAGCAAGATACTCTTTATTAACAAATGGCGGAGAATGCAATAATTAGAGTGACCAATAAAGTGGTAAATGTTTGATCAGTAGGAAGTAAAACGAGTTATATGTATATATATTAAAAACTGTTTGAAGTTTAAAGTGCACGAATATTTAATACAGTTTGAGTCCCAAAAATTATTTTAATATTTACATAGTATAACATTTACATTTAATATTTGCCTACATGATTAAGTTTAAATGCATTGTATGCGTAAATTTTGTCATTAAAATGAAAATAGTTACAATATTATTGTGAATAGGCTAGAATGGCGTCGATTGGTAATCAGCTTTTATCGGTAAAATTCTAGTTTTCACCTATAAGTTGATCAGTTGCTGATTAAAAGCTGTTTAGTGGGTCTAAACAGGTATCGGTAAAATATGTTTTCAGAGTACTACTAGACAAAACGAACTAGACGAGCGGGTGGAATGCGGTTTCCCCGCCCGCATACCGCCTCAGGCTCCGCGTTCGTCTTAGTACCGTTCGCAGCATCGATGCATTCGCACGTCTTACGCTAATCTTTTCTGAACTGTTGTTGTTCTGAATTCTCTAGATCAAGGAGTGAGAAAAAATGATAGTCCCGGCCAGCGTGGATTATTGTACACGCAGGTGGAGAAAACGGGTTCACCGAAGGTGCAGAGCTGATATACAAATGCAAAAGCAAACAAAGCGATTACCATGATGAGATGGATGCCGATAACTTTTCAAAATGGCTAAATGAAAAACTTTTACCAAACCTGCCGCCAAATGGTATTGTTGTAATGGACAATGCCCCGTACCACAGCAAGCAAATTAATAAACCCCCTACAATGGCCTCGCGTAAAGAAGTAATGAAAAACTGGCTGGACCAAAAAAAATATTGAATACGACGCCAGAATGACCAAAAAAGAATTATATTATTTGATTGTGCAAAATCGTCCACCAAAACAGTATCATGTGGATCAATTGTTTCAGACAAATGGCTACGAAGTATTACGACTTCCTCCTTATCAGTGTGAGTGAACTGAACCCGATTGAATACGTGTGGGATCTAATGAAGCAGAAAGTCGCGGTAAAATATGTAAACCAATCTGAAAGGGAGATTGAGAGACTAACCCGTGAAGCAATTCAGTTAATAACTGCGGCTGACTGGAGAAAGGAAGTGAATCATGTTGACAGATTGGCACAGCAGTATTGGGAAAAAGAAGAAACTCGATGAATTAAAAGTAAGACAATTGATCATAAGGGGTCATCCATAAATTACGTCACACGTTAAGGGGGGGGGGGTCAAAAAGGGGTGTGACATCATGTCACAGGGGGGAGGGGGGACGAGTCTCGTTTCGTTAGATCCCGGCTTAACCAACCAGTCTTTCTACATATTTATTCCTTGGGCACGTCCCGTTTGCGGTTGTACCTTGGGTACAGTATGCCCTTACCTTAACACCTCCGGCGGCGGCCGACTGTAAAGGGACCGAATGGGTATATTTGATAATTAATTTTATTAAACGGCTAGACGGTATGCAATTTATTATTCATTGGGTTACTTCGTACAGCATTTGTGAATTAGCCTTATTAAACTGTAAAGAAAATAGTTAAATAAAATTTCTATATATCCCGCGATCCCGCGGTATCCCCCCAATGCAACGCCCTAAGCCAAGGCCCGTTCCTTCCACCGGCGCGGGGGGGGGGGGGGGGGGGCTTAGGCTCGTTGCAACACATTTTGTTCCTGGCTGAGCGCCTTCTGCGCTCGCCCTTAATTAGACACGACCGGTGACTCTTGAAAGGCCACTAGGGCCACAAGAATTTAGCCATTCCGGACAAAAAATAACTACATTTCACATTGGCTCTCCTAGTAAGTATAGAATGTATGTTTAATTGTCAAAGGTATTATAGACGTTATGTAAACTTGCTACATACTTATAAATTTAAATAATTCAGTTTTTGTAGCAAACATACTTTAAGCCACTTCCTATTTAACAATTTATAGATTCCTTAGTTAGGCTTTTATCCCTTAAGACTCACCACTCGTCAAAAATTTAACGAATGGTGTTTGAGGGGGGATTAGAATAAGTCGTCAAAGTTAAAAAAAATAACCCTTATACGTGATGAGCTTACCGTTTGAGGATACTTTGACGTACACTTCACTTTCCATCGCTACCAATATGGTACGAACGAAAGGCTTTTAAGGACGTGGATGCTAAGAAAGCTTGTTCCGATATGGTTGCTGTAATGTTTATCAGGAAGATTGTACGTGAAATATCAATGTTACCTACAACATGCAATAAATAAATAAATAATGGCTACAAGTCGCAATGGTCGCAGTTGGCTATTCTAGCCGACTACGACCGGCTGCATTTAGTTTTAGTCGGCTAGACATAGGTGTAGCCACACGTCTAATCATCATAATTTTCATTTCAGCCCTTGGACGTCCACTGCTGGACATAGGCCTCCCCCATTGTCCGCCATTTAGACCTATCGGCAGCGACCTGCATCCAGCGGGTGCCCGCAACCTTTATGAGGTCGTCTGTCCATCTAGCAGATGGACGTCTAATAGCCATAACAAATTCACTACTTCGCACTGGGCTCGCGTGGCAGATTATGGCCCATAAGCCATAGTGATTTACTAGAGAAGGCCTGTGCTCTGGAGTGAGACGTTGAAATGTGTGACACCGATTCCAATTTATCGAATAAAAATAAAATGAATAATATCTCGTACCAGTTTATCTGTTTTTGCGTAAAATATACAGACCCCTTCGGTTCGTATAGTTTATCATAAATAGCAAGGCGATAATAATATATTTGAAGTTGGGGATATTTATCGCTTGTCTGAATAATGAGGTTAAAGGACTTAAGCATATGCATATGCAATAAGTCGATAACATTATTTAGTAGCGTTTTAATGTAATATTAATGCCAACGCAAGCGACAATCGGAAAGATACATTCAATTATTTTTCGAATTTTCAAACATTTTTAGAGACACAATTTGTAATTTTACGAGTCCCGGATAAATTGAAATAAATTGATAATCATTTATTACAAACAAACCAAAAAACAAATCGTTTGTATGCTGATATAATTAGCTTTCATTTCTTTGCTTTTTTTAATTTACTTTTAATAGGTAGGTACTAGTGAAACGATGACTTGAAGCAGTAAGCCGAGTGGTGGCTGGATGAGACGAGCGGAGGATAGTGTGTGGTGGCGAGCTTTGGGAGAGGCCTGTATCCAGCAGTGGAGAGACATAGGCTGATGGTATGTTTTATCGTACTACTAAATTTTGATCGTAACACGAATTTAACCGAGATCTATATTATTATCGTGCGAAATTCAATTTAAATCTGTTAAAATGATTTGTCCTCCAATTTGTTTACAAATTTCGATGTATCCCATATATGAGTTAACTTTGAAACTGATTGTAGGTCCGGGGTCTGCTGATTATACCTAGTCGAGATAATTTTTTTTTTTTTAATTTATTGTATAAATAGTGTTCTCTGTCAAAAGGCATTTCTCTGAAATCTTCCTAATAAAGGCGATAGTTTAAATATCAGGTCAATTTAAAATATATTAAATATAATAGTATGTTAACCAAAGCAGAAATATAGAAAAACTGAATATCTATACATATAATAAAACAGTAAAAGGGTCGAGTCTGTTAAAATTTAATTAAGTCTGATTTTTAAAATCTCTGTAGAAGCTACAGAACCCAAATAGTTGTTAAAAATGTAGTCTTTGTGTTTGTCTGTATGTCTGTTTATTTGAGAATCACGTGAAAACTACTCAACGAATTTTGATCGGGTTTTCACTAATGTAGAGCTAAATATCCAGAAGGAAAATTAGTATATGTGTTATCTTCATATTATGATACAAGGAAGTTGAGTTATAGAGGAAACTAAAAAAAAATACTTTTAAATGAATCACTCAAAACTAGTGGATGGATTTTCATCCGTGAAATCTATTATGTCGGTATATTTACAGGTGTTAAAAATCTTTTACAGCTGCTCAGTCCACGCGAGTGAAGCCGCGAGTAGAAACAATTAAACAATAAAATAACAGGAAAATTAAATACGTTTATAATTAAAAGTAAAATTAATATACAGTGGATTTCATTAATAACGACCTCGGTTGTAACGACTTTTCGGTTATAAGGACGTCGAACTTACGTCCCTAGAATTTAAAGCATACTTTCGTAGGAAATTCATTCGGCAATAGCGACTCCGGATATAACGCCTAATTCGGGTATAACGACTTGTTTTTATGAACTATTTGGGACAGATTCCTAGAAATTCCTTGCGGATATTGAGACTGAGTCGGCAAAGGCACAAAGACTCATTCATAAGCTTTAATGTAACGTAAACAAAGGATAAGAATCTTTTGTTTACATTCGCAGATGGTCAAATGCTTTGTTTGTGTGTAGGGTTACTTAGCATGTGCACGAAGTTAAAAGTTAAAATTATGAATCAGTTACGTAGCAATTTCCAGTGAGTAAACATCGTTTCTTAAACTTGTGAACATGGCTCCTAGACGTACATTTACTGTTAAAGAAAAAGTGGACATCATTTCGAGACTGGAAAATGGTGAAAACAATGTTGATCTGTGTAAACAATTTGGAGTTTCACATTCTACAATATCAACGATGTGGAAAAACCGCGCTAAAATTATGCAGTGTTTTGAATCAAAATCCCTGAAAATAAAGAAAAATCGTAATCCAACTCATCAAGATATTGAAAATGTACTTCTAGTGTGGTTTAAAGCACAGAGAAGCCAAAAGGTACCTATAAGCGGTCCTCTTTTGCAAGAGAAAGCTAATCATTTTGCCAGACAGCTTGGGAAAACAGACTTTAAATGTTCAGAAAGCTGGATTTACAGATTTAGACAACGTCATGATATAGTGGTCGGTAAAGTTTGTGGAGAAGCCGCTAGTGTATCGCAAAACGACTGTGATAATTGGTTGCGAACAGTTTTACCAAAATTAACTGAGGGATATACCGACAGTCAAATATGGAACGCTGATGAGACCGGATTATTTTTTAAATTGACTCCGGATAGAACGCTAAAATTCAAAGGAGAAAAATGTACAGGAGGGAAACTATCAAAAGATAGAATAACGGCGCTTGTTGCTTCAAGTATGGAAGGTGAAAAACGTAAATTGCTGGTTATAGGTAAGGCGAAAAAACCAAGGTGTTTCAAGAATGTTAAAACTTTGCCAGTTGATTACGAAGCCAACAAAAAGGCGTGGATGACATCAGAAATTTTTGAAAAAGTTTTACGGAAATGGGACTCTGAGCTAAGAAGAAACAATAAAAAAATCATCTTATTTATTGACAATTGTCCAGCTCACCCACACATTCAAAAATTGACTAACGTAAAACTGGCATTTTTACCACCAAACACCACGTCAGTTATTCAGCCTATCGATCAAGGTATTATTAAGACTCTGAAAAGCCATTATCGAAAGCTTCTTGTCGAGAAAATGGTAAACGACAATGAAAACAGCTCGACTCCTTTCGCCGTCAATCTTCTGGATGGCATTGAAATGTTAACAACAGCATGGGCACGAGTTACTCCAGATACAATAAAAAAATGTTTTTCACATGCTGGGTTTGGTAAATTTTCTACCATTAATACAACTGATGAAGATTCTGATGATGAAATGGATAACTTGCCATTGGCGAGATTATCATCAGCGGAAGCAACAGTTACGGATTGGGAAATTTATGTGAATATTGATGATCAAGTTATCACTACTGATGACTTGACGGATAATGAAATTATTGAGTCTGTACTTCAAACACAAGAAAAGGAGCATGAAGAAGAGGAAGAGGATTGCAATGTAAACGAGATTCCAACAATTAGAGATGCATTATGTGCTATTACAACGCTCAAAAAGTACTGTTTATTTGGAGAAGGCAATAATAATTTAGATGTAGAGGGAATTATGAAAATGGAATATACCTTACAGCGTGCACAAAAGTCTAAACTTAAGCAGTGCACTATAACTCGTTTTTTTAGTAACAGCCGTGTATAATATAAATATGTAAATGATAAATAAATAAATATGTATACATATGTATGTACGTGATTTTTTATTATTTCGGATATAGAGACCTCCGGATATAGCGACGACATTAAAGTGGTCCCTCCGCCGTCGTTATAACCGAAATCCACTGTATTATGCCGCCAAATAGCGATAATTCGGAAATCGTGTATCAAGATTTGAATTATTTACCTATAGAAAACCAGCAATCTGTAGGGTCTAATTAAATAGAAATTGGAAGCACCATCTGCATCAACGTTTGTAAAAAAAAATAAATACGTCAGGTAATTTATAAATATTACAATGAATTGAAATGAAGCTAAAATATATATTAACAACATTTTTATATTCGAAAAAGTCGCCATTTAAATAGGTAGGTATTAGTTAAATAAAAATCATTGGTCGGAATTACTAAAAAATCTAATTAAAATGAGACGTATCGTTTGAGCAATAAGGATGTATAAATAAAAAATAAATATCTCATCAAAAAATAAAATCGAGGAAAATAAAAATTCGCACTTGCTGCAAAAACTTATGTATCATATTCATTCAAGCAGAGCTCCAGAATCAATCTGTGAAACGTAATCAAGTGGAAACGTACCGTTTGAGCAATCGCGTAAAATGTTAGCGCAAAGGTGTTAAAAGTGTCAAGCTTTTTTACGCGCCCCGGGTCTAATTCGCCATAAACGACGTTTGAGGGTTAAGTGCAAAGTGAACTTTGAATTATTTAAAGAATCTACATAGGTACGTATATTTACAGTATATTTATTTTTACCATATAATCTCATTTGTCTTTCACGTACTTCCCTATTAAACCTCTCTGATTAACCCAAAGATTGGCTGGTAGCATCCTCTAGGTAGCATTAAGGCATTAAGTTCGCCTTTTGTACGATAATGTGCAATGAAGTGTATAAATAAATACATACGTAACGAATTTTCGAATAAATAAAGGTGATTTAAACCTTTCTCTCGTAGTATATTATTATATTACTCAATAGTCATATCACGAAATAATAGAGTTATTAATAGTAAGATCTGGTAGTTTTGACCAAGTTTTTACGTAACTCAGTTGAATCATAATAAGTTTTACGTAAAGTAAAATATGTAAATATACGTGAACCTCAGTTTACCATATAAGTGTAATTCTACTGAAATTTTATAATTGGAAAGACTATAATTTTTCTTAAAAAAAAAAAATAAAAATATTCGGTTCTCTTTATTGTAAATTTTTTTGATCTTCGAAAAAAATATATTAAGAACTATGAAAAAGATAAAAGATTAATTGAAATTACTCACCGAAACTCGAGACGTATTGAAAGACGAGAATTAGCACCAATAGAGTAACTGGAATAAAAAAAATGGAATTTCTGAAAATATTAAAACAAACTAAAATCAAAGCATTTGTAATTTTAGCTTAATTAATAAAAATTAATTTTGTTTCAGTTTGCAACGCGATCGTACCTCTCGCAAACATTTTAGGCGGGAAAATAATAGGTAAGGGCGTGGACCACCCTCGCCGCTCCGATTGGTACTGAAAGCCTGAAGCCGAAAGCAACTTGGTCGAGTCCATAAAACTTTTTCAGGACGGAGAGGCAAAGATAATACTTAGTATACGGCCTGTACGGGGCGAACTTGGGAAGAAAGATGTAATGCCCACTAGATTTCCGTGGTATATTCAAGTTTCTTATTGCTCTGGCTTGATCTTTATAGTAAATCTGTACTTGAATCGGTTTCTATTTATTGTAACTGTGTTTTTTTTTTATTTATAAGCGTAAATCAGTTACAAAGGAAACACATTCGAATACATTATTATTTTTATCAATACTCATTTTTACGGTTCAATACCAGATACGTTAGCCAAGGGGGAATATGCCCAAAGGGGTTCAAATTTCCGAAATTCTTCGGAAATACAAAATATATCATGAACTAGTCAAGAGAGTCATGGACAGTATTTCAGTTGGACAATGGACAGTGCACATTGGTTGGGGTTCTGAAGATTTTTTCGTACAACAACTTCATGTTTTTTATTTAGTGCTTATGAGTGCCTGCGGAAAACGTAGCGTGTAACACCCTCTGACCGGAGGGGACTGACGATTTGAAAAAGTCGCCGATAGTGGCTGGATGAGAAGAGCACAACATTGTGTGTAGTGGTGGTCTTTAGGCGAAGCTTACATCCGGCAGTGAAGACACTGATGGTACGGTATGGAGTGCCTACGAGTACTTAGACAGTTATTAACATTATCTCACACACGTACACTTCTCATGACACAGGCATTTATTATATGCGCTTAAAAGAAACCCTAACCACGTTTATACACATGCATACATACATGGTATTCGTTTTGACGGAACGCCAAAAAGTGCAAGTAATAAGAAATAGGTTGCAATCAATAATAAAAGCCGCTTTTCCAATTTATTTTTAATTATGTCTCATGTTCCGGACGCAGATTGACGCTGGAAAAATGAGAAGTTAATTTGCTAGCGGGAAAACCACAAAATCAATCTCGTTGATTGGCCTATTCACAATTTTCCCCGTTGTTCTGTTACAATTCAGGCATTACATTGTGTAATCCACTTTGTATACAGACAAATGAAAGGTTGTACCTTGATTGGTTGTCACTGTTGTTGGCGAGGGTGAAAATAGACGAATATTGATTTTAATTACCTACCTACCTAGGTAGGTACCTACCTACGGGAGTATCATACAGTTGGAGAGTAAGAAATGAACACAATCTGCCTATAAAAACCTAGCATTTCGCCCACAGCTCCGCTCGCATGGTACATGTTCTGGTGTCTTGTATATGTACTAAAACCTTTCGGATGATACCTATACCCTACTAATGAAAATAGCATCAAAATCTGTCCAGGCAGAATAGACAGTCGTAATGTTAAAAAGTGGTTTTATAAGCCGAAGATAGTGTGTGGTAGTCAGCTTTGAAAGAGGCCTACTCGTATATCCAGCTGTGGCGAGATATAGATTGATGGTATGGTATAAAAAAATGTAGAATACACATACCATTAGCCTGTGTCTTTTATTACGAGAAGTAAGAGTTTAGCGTCAGCTATAGGCCTGCAGCTATATCTGAGAGAATACCCATACCCAAAGGTAAGGTGCGAGAACTTCTTAATTACCAAGTTTATCTGTCACGTTCATTGCACGTCCTCGCATAAAAGGAACCGCCCGTTAGGTAAATGAAATATTTTCATGAGTTTGGAACCTGAAACTTTCCAACGCGAACGGTTTTAAAGTGCGACGCCATCAACTCGATTGGACATTTGAAGAGCTGAGAAGTTTCCTTTTTATTATCGAGAGAACGTGGATTTTTTAAAATGTGTCCATATAGCTCTCGCCTCAGGATTCGTTTGCATTTAACAAATTGGTGCAGCACGATAGCTAGAAGTGGGATACAAATCTCTTAGGGGAAACTATTTATGTAAAATATTAGTAAACATTTTACTAACAAGAATTACTAAAACACAATTTGCCGCACTTATAAATGAAAGCTCTCATAGACGTAATGAAAGAATTAGATCAACTGATGTGATTGCGTGTTATTGGACGCATTTGCGTCTAAGGCATTATGGTTCAAATAATATTTGAAACATGATATGTTTGGCTTCTCTGTTAGGTTAGCTTCTTGTATTTCTTCTTAACTACATATATTTTGAGATAAGAAAATCTACCGTATTATCATTCCATTTTGATCTCATTTTCTTCTCTAACTTCAAAAGGTTGCGCAGTGAAATATTGCACAGAGTAAAAACTGCTCTTTTTATCACCTAGCAAAAGCAATAGGTTTTTAAACGTCCAATTAATTGATACATGAAAAAAGAAAATCGAACGGCAGCGTTTTTGCAAAGCTAATAAAGGAGAGGGAGGAATGTCAAGAGGGTGGATGGGATGGAGAGGGGGTTCTATTACTTGGACCAAGTTAATAGCTTACGTGCATATTGCATTGCCTCCATTTCGTGATTGGCTCCATTAATGTCGTTCCTCTGTACGACAGAGATTTTTTTGGAGTTCTTTAATTAAGGGAGCGCTCTCTAAAACATCAGCTTTAGAGTAAACATGCTTTGAAAACCTCTGAAATGCACTAATAATAGGGGTTAACGTATGAAATTGCCGTTTTATAGCAATAGATACTTTGAATTGACATAAAACCTTCATGGTGTGAGATTTTCGAGTGAAACTTTTTTCACACGATACCTATGAGGTTCTTGTTTTAAAAAATGTGCAACATTCGATTTTCAATTGTTTTTTTTATTCAGCTTAGACGGGAAAGATGGATACTTCGAAAATCCGAGTAATCTTTGAATACGAGTTCCGAGGCGGAACTAACGCGGCAGAAACGGCTCGCAATATCAATGCTGCGTTTGGAGAGCAGACTGCTAATGAACGAACCGTGCGTTTTTGGTTTAAACGCTTTCGTAATGGAAACTTCGACTTGAAGAACGAACCACGTGGAAGACCGCCCACACAGGTGAATAACGCTGAATTGAAGGAGATGGTGCAAGCCGATCCGAGCCAAACTACCCAGGAATTAGTGGCATGGTTTAACGTTATCTTACCTACAATATTGACTCATTTGCATCAAATCAATAATATAAAAAAATATGAAAAATGGGTGCCTCATGATTTGACTGATCTGCAGAAAGAAATTTTGCGTGCGTGTTGAAATTTGCGTTGCCTTGTTGAATCGGTACAGAAATGAAGGAATATTGGATCGAACTGTGAATGAACATGTGACGAAAAGTGGATTCTTTACGATAACCGAAAGCGAAAAATGCAATGGCTGACCCCAGGTCAAACGCCGCAACAGTGCCCTAAGGCAAAGCTTACCAATAAAAAGGTAATGGTAACTGTTTGGTGGTCTATTCATGGTGTTATTCACTATAGCTTTCTCAGGTCTGGTCAAGCAAGGTCAGATGTTTACTGTGCCGAACTTCGAACAATGATGGCGAAACTAGCAGTGAAACAGCCCCGACTCGTGAATCGATCTTCACCATTATTGCTCCATGATAACGCAAGACCTCACACTGCACGAGAAACCATTGTAACTCTACAGGAGCTGCAGTTAGAAACCATACGTCAACCTCCGTACTCGCCAGACCTTGCTCCAACGGACTACCATTTTTTTCGTGATTTGGACAATTTTCTACGTGGTAAAAAATTTTCTTCCCAAGAGGCAGTACAAAATGCTTTCACACAGTTTGTCGAATCTACATCCCCAGAGTTCTATCGCAAAGACATAAATGAACTTCCGATTAGATGGCAACAATGTATAGATAATGAGGGTAAATATTTTGATTAAATAAATATGTTACATTTTAGAAAAAAACGAGTTTTAATTTTTCAGTACAAATCGGCAATTTCATACTTTAACCCCTAATATTATACAGCTGTGAGTTTTTTATACAGGACGCTCAGTAAATAGAGGCCAAGCTTGAAACATACGCCAACTCATGTCCTAACCGATGACCGCAAATAATTTTGGTGAAAAGTCGAAAGATATTCGATTTTTTTTTTTAATATTTGGGACCCTTACATAATTTGCGTGCTGCAGCTACAAATGAAGGAAAATCCACATTCTATTTTGTGTTTATTATTTTCTCAGAGTTGATTTGTTGTTCTCATTTTCTGTTATAGTACTTCGAAAGTTTACGTTTGTCTCAAGTTAAGGTACAACTTTCGTCAATTAATTTCAAATTGACCTTTAGTTAAAATGTAGAAAACCTATAGTCGCAGACTATTTTAAAAAAAAGTGAAAAATTAATGTAGATTCTAAATGGGTATAATACATGCGGTTTCCTCTTTCAGAAATGATGATATTGCAATTCAAATATCAAAGGATCTATGTTTACCAAAATAGAATTCAACAAAATCTTAATTATGAGTTATATAAGTTTTTAATTTTCACTAATAATGTGCACTAAATTGATTTTAAGTCATAATCTAACATCAAAGCATGTGAGGGACTAAAGAAATACTGAGAAACATAACAAATAAGTTTAATTACTGTCATCCGATAGGTCACGAGCTGGCCTATCGACGGTTTCAAGCTTGGCCACTAATTACTGGGCATTCTGTATAAGAAGTAAACTCAAAAACTTCTGAACCGATTTAGACAATTCTTTCATCTTTAGGAAGCAAAACTAATGCAGATAGACATAGGCTATATTTGGGTACCAACTAATAACTACTATTATTAGTTAGCGTGTGTCTCTGTTGCTGGAAATAGGCCTCTCCCAAGGCACACTACCACACTTGGTCTTTTGTTCTTCTCACCCAGCCATACCAGTGACTTCCTTTAAGCCATCAGTCCACATGGTCGGAGGACATGACACACTAGATTTCTCAGTATGCAGTCTGCACACAAAAACTACCCCATCAGTTGTCAGTTTTGCGACAAGTGTGTCCTTCATATTGTCTCTTTAAACTTATTGACCGCTGTGCGTTATTCCAAAACTACTGGAGCGATTTTGATAAAAAGTACCTACCTTAAAAATACTCAACAAAGCTTTAAAACAAAACAGTCAATCTTTAATTTATCAAAATAATTGAGTTTTATTGATGGTAGGTAGAATTATTTGAGAATAATACAAAATCTTAAATATCTCGGAAGCTATCAACTTTTGGCCAGGGTATGTAGTGAAAAATAATTGGTACACTCCATACTACCACTCGAGGTTTTTCAAGAAAGCTGTTAATAAGATTTTGCAAAGTCGGCGGCGCGCCCGCATAGCCCATGGCGTTGCAGGTGCCCTTGGGCGGCGGTAACACTTACCATCACGTGGGACCGTTTGTTCGTCCGCCCACTAGTCTATAAAAAAAAATGTGGATTTTGGAGTTTGGATTTTGGACTATGTCATGGCACAATCTCCACTACTCACCATTATGCTATTACAACCCTTGTATTACAATGATAATTATCTAGTTATGGTGACATATGTGAAAATAGGCTTTATGTTAAAAAGGTTTTATGCTTATTTACTTTTAAAAACGTTTTTCGTTGAGCACTAGTCATTTCTACAGTCCTGTCCTAAATGTTTCAGTGGATTCTGTTTTTCAAAGCAACTTGTTCAAAGCAATGCTAAAAAATTAAGCTTATTACTAAAAAATTAAAAATTAAGATTATTATTACTTATAAAGTTATAATAGATAGTAGCTATTTATAATAGTAGATGGAGTTGACAAGGAGATACATAACTGTATCTCCATAACTGAAGAGATTAAAATGATAAATAAACACCTAAAGATAATAAATAAAATAATAAAAGATAATAAATAAATACTCAGAGAACCCAGCTCAAATAGAAAGCTAACAATAAGTGAAAGTAGTTATAAATTAGTAAAAGTATGTGTTAAATGGTCTTTAGAAATGCATATGGTGCATTTACCTTTTTAAAATACCCATTGCAGGGCAAGCAGCAGTCGGCACGGGCCGACAGACAGTGATGGCACTTGACGTGAAGCAGCCGGCACCTACTTTCCACTATTAAATTATGTGAGAGCATTTTGGATGCATGGTGGCACTTGACGCTGTCATGTAGCCCAGGTAATGACAAAACTAACTATGACGGAAAAGAAGTAGGGTTGTTCAATTAGCGTATATTATCGAAAAAGCCAATTACAAGTAAATTATCATGAATAATAAGCGGAAGGTTAAAAAGCTAATTTAAACAGTAAAATAATGTGATTCGCCTAATGGAGATAATAAGTGAAGTACAGAGATTATAAAAGGTGTGCTATTGGATCAAATGTTTCAATGCAACCGCAGAGGGCACTAATGCCGCCCAACCTTTAGGGAACAATGGCACATGCCAATGATCGTCATTCCCGGCTAATGTGGGCATGTATTGCATACGTTTTAGCGACAGTACCCACTTACGATCAGGTGTACTGTCCCCTCTTCTGCCCTTCTTTTCATAAAAAATAACCTCTATGGAGACTACTTAAGTCTTAGGCCTTAAGACTGAACATCATTTACTTTTTAGAACTTCAATCTCCTCAGCTCATAATTGCAATGATTTAATAACAAAACTTAAAACCAATATCCACATATAAAACCAATAACCATTTATTACCAATTAGTTTTAAACTTTTAGATAGATCATTTTTTTTACTTTACCTAAAACAATATGTAGCTTTTCTTAATAACAATTGAGTGTAGTTAGCTCTGATAGCAGATGTAACGAGTAAATTCAATGAAAAAATGGAAATAAAGTTTGTAAACAACGATTAACAGAAAGGTTACTCATGCAAACAACATTCAATTCGAAAACATTTTAAGTATCTTTATAAACCTATAGCTGTGATGTAGAAGAAAAAAACTCACTTTTTATCATTTTCCGGGAAAAAATAGTTGAAATCACAAAACAATTAAGTAACAAAACATGGATTTGAGAATCTAGGAAAGATACAAAAAAGTTACAATCCATACAAGTTTGTTTTGAAATTTTGTTGACATCCATCAGTACGTTTACAAGTATCGTAATCACGAATTGAAACATTTCAAAACAATATGTAGGTATTACGAACAATTATTGTATAAATAATGAAATAATATAATAAAATATTATTACATACAAAATAAAACAAAAGTAAATTTTGTCATTACAATTCAAATTATTTAGATTCAAAAGCATGATAGAATAATCAAGTAAAAGCGTTTGACTGCGTTTTTCGATTGCTTCCAAGGAGTCTTCTGTCCTCAGTAAATTTTATTTTTACTGAGCGATTCCTAACTTAGTTTGACGAGACTGGAGAGTGGAGATTGATAGGATAAGTTTTAAAATTTGAAATTGTCAAATTATTACGAAGAAAATTTCGCATGGCAGAATGTGCTAAATGTACCATTGCCATATATGAAGAAGAATACAGTGATGAGAAATTCCACAGATTTGTCTCAATTATAATTAATATTACCTATATTATCAAATAATTATTTTCAAAAATTTTTTTTATAGATTAGGTTCCACTTTCTCGGTTTTAGTTACCGAGATGTAACATTTTTGAAAGTAATCAAAAAGGAAAATATTGATATAGGCTTTATTTTATTGTACATACTTAAAACGGAATAATACCTACAGCCTACAGGATTGATATTGAAATTATCACTGAAAATTAAGATGGGATAAAAGTGATTTTAACATTGTTACATGAGCTCATTTTAGCACTTGATAGCTCTACCTGCGTTCTTACTTCTTCTTCACTCAATTTGACAATTGACATTGTCAATTACAGTTGTTTATTCCATGATTAAAATTGATGACCGCTTTATTTCGTGATAATATCTCGAATACGATTTGCGTTAATTTATTGAAGTTTGTTTTCATAGAAAATGACGCTTTAAGTGTAAAGTCCTATTGATTATTTATTAAAGGAACTTTGCCCTGAATTATAACAGTCAGTTGAAAGAGTGTGTACTATAAACGCTCGGTCTACTTTTTGTTTTTATAAAAGATTTATAATGGAAAATAAATATATAACTGATGAAGAACTGAAGCAATATTTTCCTGACTTGCCCTCCGGTCCACTGGACGCTTATAGGAAAAGGGCTACCTTTGATTGGCGTCGTATGAAACTTGTTTACGATAACTTGAACTCGATAAAGTTGAAAGTAAGTTTACTTACCAATGCAGTATTTTTATGGCGCTTCTGATTATTATAGATACTAATTTGTTGCCAACACTAATTAACATATCACTTTAATAATCTTAGTTGATTTTTAAGTATATGAGAACACTATATTTTTTTATTTAAGTAATTATATTATATTTTCGATACGGTTGATTCGCCAATACTTTACACGCACCGCTCAGCAAGACCCAATATTATACAACTTTTGAAAATGCTGCCAACAAAACTTAAAAGTTATCCAATGTCTTCACAGTCTGTTAAAAGTACAATTTAAATTCAAATTTGTGTCATCTAACTTTTAACTCATTTTTCCAGGATGAGGTATGGAAATTCATGAAGAGTAGTCCTCTATTTGAAAATCCAGATGCAACACCTACACTGGATGAAGAAAGACATATTACCACTAAGAGAATGTATGCTATACACCATGCCAACTTCATTCCATATGAAAAGGTAGGTAAAAGGTACACTATTGATATATTTTTTTTTTCTTTTTATGGACGAAGGTGGCAGACGAGCATACAGTCCACCTGATGGTAAGTGGATTCTGTAGCCCATAGACATCTGTGATACATGCCAACATTAGTCCAAAATGACAAATGTTGGCACGCCCCCGGATGTGGCAGTGGGCCCCCGGCCCACTGCCTACCTTTGGATATACGAATGGATTTTTGGAAAGAAAGGTGGAAAACTAGCTGACAGTCCATACTGTTACTGTGGATACTGTTGCACATCACATTCGCAATACATGCCAACATCTGTACAGAATGACAAACAATATTGATTCATTTTCATCAAATCGGGAAAGTGAAGAAGCTTGGAAAGTGTGCACTGTATGAGCTTATTGAAAGTCAGCTAGCTACAATCACACAGTAGTCAGCTAGCCTCACTTTGCTGAACCGGCACAAATATGAAGGGATTTTTGAGTCATGTTGTCACTTATAATGAGAAGTGGATCCTGTATGATAATTGTAAACATTCACTACAATGGTGGAACTCAGGAGACAGTCAATCAATGTTGCAAATGTCATAGCACATGGTGACATGGTGGTCCTGTGTCAGTATTATCCACTACAGCTTCTTGAGATCTGGCACAACAATTAATGCAGATGTGAAGAACTGCAAATGATGATGGACAAGCTTGCTATCAAATAACAGAATCTGGTCAATCACTAGTCCACTGCTTCTCCATGATAATGTTTGCACACACACTGCATGACAGAGTCTCGAAGTTACAGGAGCTTCGACTGGAAACTCTCCATCACTCACCTACTCAACAGTCCTTGCCCTATTGATTTCCATATTTTTCGGAATTTGGATAACTTTTTACAGAGAAAAAATCAGCCGGGTTGAGGCAGTGAAAACACCTTCAAGGAATTCAACCATCTCCATCCCCAAGAGTTCTATAGCAGAGGCATCAATCAACTTCCATCAATATGACAAAATTGCATTAAAGGATAATGGACAATGCTTCAATTAATTAAATACATAATTTTCATATACAATATAATTTCATTTCATACACCCAAGAATGGACGGAAAAGAGATTTGTATGAAATTGACAATCACCAACCACTTTATTAGACCCCTCATAATATTGAACCTTAATAAGGGATCTAGTCATGTGGTCGATGATCAATGATTTCATACAAATCTCTACCCACCAGTCTTGGCTGACCCCATGTCAGTGGTCGAAATTCTTCCTGCTCATGGTAGGTTTAGGCTTTAGGCACCATATGCTGATGTGCCCTATCTGGTTTTTGTCAGTGCCTCTGTTTATCATAATCTGTCCAGTCAGTTCTTGAACTGGATCACCAAATAACATTTCTGGTAACTGATTCCACTTGTTGACTACACAGTTTTATACAAAATGTTTATATGGATTGGAGGTGGATACAATGTAATGTATCCACTGCAGTGTAGTGTTGGACTGTAGTCCAACTTATTTTATGTCCTCTTAGATATTTAATTATAATGTTTCAGATTGTTGATGACCCTCGAATCTTCCAAGCTGAGACTGAAGCTATGTTCATGTTTGACAGTTCCCTGGCTGTTAAGATATCCTTAACATTCCGTATGTTTGCCAACACCATACGAGGCAGCGGAGGCCCTCATCATTATAGTTACATTGAGGATGTTGAGGAGGGAAGAATCGGAGGGTGTTTCGCTTTAACAGAGATAGCTCATGGATCAAATGCTAAAGGCATGCGGACAACAGCTACTTATTGTCCAGAAAAGAGGCAGTTTGTGCTACATTCTGCTGATTTTGAAGCTGCTAAATGTTGGGTTGGATCATTGGGTAAAGTATAATGAACTATTTCTATGTTTGTTTCACACCTAGAAAGAAGATGTGGGATAGTTTCGCCAATCACATTAATTATTTATAATTAAATTATCGAAAAATGTAGGTATATGAAAATTTATATTTTTCACTAGTCCTCTGGCAAATACCTTTATTACCTACTATCCACTCTTCTCAGCATAGTTGTCTGTTTATTTTGGCTATGCTAGCCACCCCAGTTCTCTCCAGAAAAGCACACCTGTTTTTGTCTTCCTACAAGCATCCTGGAGTGACTGCAGTGCGCCGATGATGTTGCCCGATGTGCCGCCATACCACACCCGTAGCACATGGGCTGGTGTTTCCTTATCCACCTGAATCCACAATGCGGGCTTTGCATAGAGGACTGTCCGTTGTTCTTATAATAAACAGTGTTTCATTCATAATGTGACAATGTCAAAATAGATAATGGAATAAAATCCAAAAATGTAATTTTCCACCCAACTTTACAAAAATGCAAATATCTTGGAAACTAAATCGACACTAAAAGTTGTACTTGGAAGTACACATATAAAGTAATTTAGATTTATACATAGACAAATAAGCTAAAAAAAAAAAAACAGTAGTTGCTATGCTATTACGTTTAAAATGATGTAAATATAAATCGACTACAGACTCCAAAATTCAAACTCTTAGGCATTCTATATTTCACCTTAAAGATGACTGAAGTAAGGATGATTTTTGTATATTCAATATTTTTACAACTGAAGTCGATTGAGTATGCGGGAATTAATAATTTAAAGCGTAACGGGTCACGAGTATTCAATGGTATGGCCGTGACCTGTATTTTAATATAAAATTGACTATTTTACTAATCATTCCTTCCAATCGTTTTTCGAAATTTTGGGGGCGTATTATTAAAAAAACATCGTAAGTTACTTTAGAGCTTTAAATTCCTTTATTTGATATTGTCATTTTTAAGATTTTAGACTGAACTCCAAGAGTTTGATTTTCACTGATGTTCGCATGTGTCGCAGATGTCCATGGGCGACAGTATCTGCTCACTATGAACAGCTATCTGCTCGTCCACCTTCTTTCTAAGAAGACATGTTGATCCCTAGACTCCAGGATGCTGTGAGCCGGAATCTCACAGGACTCCTGGAATTTGCGGATTGACATTTTTCTGGATTAGCTGGATTTCGTTTTTCTTGGAACTGATTAACGCGGGCTTCATAGTTTTCAGTTCTTAGGCTTCAATTTTCTTCAAACTGATATCAGTGCTCTGGCACTTCTTTTCTTCAACAGCCCTCGCTTGGCAAGGTCGCCATGAAATATATGGTTTATGTGGTAGCTTATGATGTTCAGCTGCTAAGTGGAGGTGTCTGTGGAACTCTTGTGTAGAGGAAGAGGTGATTGAATTAAAGACCACAACTTGACCACAGACATGCTGCGTATCTCTGAAGATGTAGGAATGGATTTGGAAAAAGGGATGGGAAAGGGTAGGAATAAGATAAAGTGGGAAATGCAGTACATTTCAAGGTAGTTTCCTGTGAAAGAGGGGTAGCTAGGCTAGTCAAGTGCGCCCAGCGGCTGTTGGATTGCAGCGTGCACCCTCACCCTACTAAACATTGCATTTAAAACCTCAATTGCTACATCAACAATTACGTGCGTCACAATGTCGCAGCGAGTTACAGTCGTTACAGTCCCAAGTATAAATCCGTATACTCGTATTACACCATCTGAAAATCAATTTAACTATTCAGGTAAATGTGCAACTCACGCGGTACTTTACGCCATGCTAATATCAAAAGGCACGAATCATGGCATTCACGCCTTCGTGGTGCCGATACGAGACCCCAAGACTCTGAAGCCGTATCCTGGCGTCATTGTGGGTGACCTTGGCGAGAAGATTGGACTTAATGGGATTGATAATGGGTAAGAAGCCTATAAGCCCAGAAGAACTTTGTATCGCGCTTTGCACTTAAATAAGATTCAATACACACACAAGAAGATCCATTTTATTGTGCAATGTTACAAATTACGCATTGTTTTTTATCGTTTAGTCAAGTTTAGTCTGTGTATTGAAACTTGATTGAGTGCAAAGCGCGATTCAATAATTTGTGCAATGACGTATTACTGAATTTAATTGCAGGTTTAGGGGCCGCCTTACTTACGAGCCGTATTTGACTCGTTTTAAATAAATTTGTAATATGTATTAGGTAAAAAAGAATGGTATTTTCCTTATTCGTTCACGCGTCTTGGTTCCGTCTGAAAATCAGCGCTGTATGCTGTTTTTACGGTATACAGCTTGTGCTGAGACGGATACCCTTTCGACACACATGGGACCGCGCAGTTTTGTTGCCTTGTTTTAATTTTTTTTGCTAATATACGTTTTAATGACTTTTAAAATAAAAAATAATCAAGTTACGCGTTCACTTGTGTGTGTGAAATAAAAAAATCTATCTATCTATCAATGGCAGCCGGTTAGTCGGTAGCGCACCCGCAAGCTTCCTGGTGTTGCAGGTGTTCATGGGCGGCGTTGACCACTTACGATCATGTGGCCCGCCCGCTCGTCTGCCATCTATGATATAAAAAAAAAATCTATTCTCCGTACGTTTTTGAAATCAATGTTTTCATAAAATTGTAGAGCTTTACCCTAGATATGTACTTTATAAGTATACCTTTCTAAGTAAACTATTAACTGTTATTTGCCTAAAAGGAAATTTAATTTTATGTTCTTAGGGAGAAATGTATAAGTAGATACCTACTACTTGTTCATTTTTTTATTTAATAAGATTTTCTGTATATCTTTCTCTATAATTTCTCCATAAATATGTAAAAGTATAGATGTAGATTTTGACGTTTACACTGTCATAATTTTGGAACTCCTGAAACCGATTCATCTTCGAACTTAACCGGGATATAGACCCCGAACTATTTTCCTGACAAATTCCATTTAATTTCGTTAGTCGTAGCTCCAGAGATACATAGAAATACGAACACACCAGCCAGACCCGAACAAACGATGTGCATTTTAACAAACTTTATGATTAAAATGTTCAGTACTTTTTAATTACAGATTTGTGATGTTCAATAATTACCATCTACCAAAGGAGATTGCTTTAGACAAACTCGGCGGTGTCGACATTAATGGCGATTATAAAACACCCTTTAAAGATCCGAAAAAAAGGTTTGGAGCGTCTTTGGGTATTTTATCAGGTAAAACATACATACAAGCCTATATTATAAGCTCTATATTATTATACTACTATCTATTATATATTGTGCCTTATGTGTTATTTGTAGGCGGTAGAGTCCACATAACTGCCATATCGACAAATTTCCTACAGAAGGCGATAGTTATAGCAATTAGGTACTCGGCTGTGCGAAGACAATTTGGTCCTGAAAATTCCTCTGAAGAAACTCCTGTGTTGGAATACCAACAGCAGGTAATATTTGCTATTTTATATACTATTAGTATATTTGCTGTTTTATATAATACTAGCTGTGCCCGGCATGCGTTGCAATGCGTTAGATTTTTTTTGTCAGGAACTTTCGCTGTCGCGCGCACAACTCACCAAAGTTTCATCGAAATCGGATGAATGATTTAGGAAGGCATAGAAGACGAACAAACAAACATTATATTTTATATATTATACTAGCAAAACCCGGCAGACGTTGTCCTGCCTGTGTATATGATTTTTGCGATTGAACGGTTGAACGGTATAGAAGTTGATGTGCTGCAGCGCCATCTAGTGGCGAGTTACAACAAAGTCGACAGTTCGAAAATATTCTCCGTGCTCAAATACCTATGTATACCAATTTTCATCGCTATCGATTGAACGGTATAGAAGTTGATGTGCTACATCGCCATCTAGTGGCGAGTTACAACAAAGTGGATAACATAAAAACCTTCTCCATGAAAAAAATACATATATGTGCCAACTTTCATGGTGATCGGTCAAACGGTGTCGAAGTCGATCTATTAACATCAGATATACCAACATCCTCTTTTATATATATCTATATAGATAAATTAAAATACTTTCCGAAATAATACTCACATAAGTTTGAACTGGTTGAACGCTTCAATTGATTCACAATAGAAACAATCTAAGAAAACCTATTTTTATTTCAATGAAAGCCATACATATGAAGTAAAAGGTGTTGAATTTGACGTATCGTTTAATATAGAAAGAATAGAGCAAATCAAAGATTACAAGTTTCTCGGCTACAATCATTGATGAACATTTGAACTGGAAGGAGCATATAGACACCATTTAAAAGAAAGTTATTTCAATAGTGTTTGCATTAAAAAAGAAATTAGAAATACTACCCGTGCTGTAACTACGATTATGATATATCATGCTTATATTTCTTTGGTTATACTTTACGCCGTTATTCTATGGGGCAATTTCACTGATATCGATAGGATTCTTATCGCAGAAAAAAAATGCATTCGAGCTATCTAAACATGTATTTTAAAACAAAAAAGCTATTAACGGTAGGTAATTTGTTTATACATATAGGAAGCGGTAAAATTTGTAAAACAAAATATGTATGTGCCTTCTTCAAAGAAAAGATAACAGTGGTAAACGCACTTCCGCCTTTTACATCACCCATGGGAAGAGATAGGGTGATGTTATTTGAAATCCTGCCCATACCCCACGGCCTACATGACAAACATAAATACACATACATACATACTATATAATACATATACAATAAATAATTTAAAAAATATATATATATAATTTTTCAGCAAATACGGTTGCTTCCTTATCTGGCAGCTGCATACGCGATGCGGATATTCTGCAATTGGTTCGGAAACGCTCACATTGTTATGACCATCAACAATTATATGGGTTAGTTTGGCTACAATTTTAATACTAACCACAGGGCGACACTGATGTTAGGTCTAATTTTCTCTAAAAAATATTATTAGACTGTCTATAAATGCGTTAATAATTATAAAAACGTAATAAACAAATACTGTGAAGGTATTTTTATACAAAACATGTGCTGTAAAGTTCAAGTTTGATGATTAGTACATTCAGTTATTGAATTGAATACTTATTTATTTAAAATATAGTCAAATACTCTATTAATTCATATAGGTGTCAACGACAGATCAGCGGACCGGGGAATAGAGATTCACGCTCTATCGTCCGCTGTAAAGCCGATATGCGGATGGACGGCGCGCGACGGCATACAGAACTGTAGGGAGGCTTGTGGTGGACATGGATATTTGAAAGGTACATTATTCTGTATGCCAGAGCCCACTCCCATCGTATCCCTATCCCTCTCTTTTCCCAACCCTTATAATCCATTCCTGAATCTTCAAAGGTTTCAGTGAACTCATAACCGCGGCCGATGTAATCCGTGTCGAAAAGTCGAGGAAAATAAAAACCGTTTATTGTACTTTATGTTGATTTGTTTTCCAGTTTTTATTTTTTGTTAATTGATTTCCTGAAAAAATAAAAAAAAATGAGATAACAAGTTGAATTTTTATGTTTCCTCTTTGCAAAATTGCATTGAAAAATGTTCAGTAATTTAATCTAGAAGGCGTAACAAACAAACAAACAAAGACATTTATAACTAACGGTACCGGAGACTTCGTGTTGACGTGAACTTATGATTCCCGTAAGAACTTATTAATTTATCTGAGTAAAAAGTACCCTAAATGTTAACCCAACATACAAGTTATAACTATGCCGAGTTTCATTAAAATGGTATACGCGTTCAGACAGATAGACGGAGAGACAGACAGACAAAATAAAATCCAAAAAAATGTTGCTTTGGAGTCTGTATCACATGTACTTTATCACACTGCAATGATATTTAAAAAAATATTTCATATACAGACACGGATTTGTTACAATTGATCAATTGATATTCATATTGATATATATCGTCAAAACTACAATTTTGACAGATCCCACGCTTTTAAATTGTAATTATGATCACTGTCACTGGCAATGATCCAATGCTACAGATTATAATTATAATTTAGATGAATCTTGATTAATTAGACTGATTATTTATTAATCTCAAAGAGTCTTATTTTTTGTTTTCCTTTATAATAAATAAGTCTATTAATCAAACTAAGTTTCGTTTAACACATGAAACTTAGTTTGACACATTATAACCACTTACAGAATGAAATTTGCATCTTTTTTATATACATGTATATATATCGGCGGGCTTATTACCTATCTTGCAGACAATTTGCAACAGGTGAAATCGCACAATTTGTGCTGTCAGATTACGAATTTCGTATACGTAATTCGGTAATAAGCATGCGGATATATATCAAATATCGGATATTTTGATATTCATTATAAACTAGCTGACCCGGCAGACGTTGTCCTGTCCAAATTTCAATAAATTTCAATAAAAAATTCCATAATTTCAATTATCAATAAATCTTTTATTTTTTCCTGAAAACTTTTCCAGGACCATAACGAACAAAACAAAAAAAGAATTACGCATATCCATCGTTCGAATCGTGAGTCGAAAGTTCGAATCGAATCGTAGGTCTTGATTGAGTTCATACAAAAATCCCATAGAAAAAAGCACTTTCAGTTTTTCCTGAATTTTTCAATTTTCCGTGCAACTTTTCCAATTTTTCTTTCACTAAAAACCTTATTCAGCCTATTACGAACATTTTAAATATAAATTAGCACAATCGGTCGAGCCGTTCTCGAGTGATGCGCTTACCAACGAACAGCATTTAATTTTTATTTATATAGATATTGGATTTTTACGAACCCTGATATTTTTACAGCATCAGCCATCGGCGACTTACGCAATGATAATGACGCAAATTGCACCTACGAAGGAGAAAATAGTCTACTATTACAACAGACCAGCAACTGGTTGCTAAACGTATGGCTACAAAGGTACCAACCAGATATCGTAGACACACCGTACGGGTCACTGCAGTTTTTGGAAAATGTCGACGCAGTTTTGAAGGAAACTTGCAAGTGGAGGACTATTGATGAGCTGATTGAACCTTCTAGTTAGTAAATTTATGGCTCATATTTATATACATTCAAAAGGTTTTTTAAATAATTAGAAAAATATCTTTATTTGTCTTTGAGCGATCAGGTTTGTTAATATTTGCGTGACGACCGATAGGATCACAAAAGCTCCCGGATTCTCGATGAGCTGATTGAACCTTCTAGTTAGTAAATTTATGGCTTATATACATTCAAAAGATTTTTTAAATAATTAGAAAAATATCTTTATTTGTCTTTGAGCGATCAGGTTTGTTAATATTTGCGTGACGACCGATAGGATCACAAAAGCTCCCGGATTCGATTCCCTGTCAGACATTCATTTGTTTATAGACAAATGCTTGTTCGGGGTCTGAATGTGTATTTGTCTTAGTGTGTGTCTGGACCCACGGCACAGGGAATCCTAGTGTGGTCCATTGAGTGTGGCGATGTTTATTTATTATTATTTACTAGCCGTGTGCCCGATGAGAAATCTCATCGGCAACTTTTACACCCTTAGGGGATGAATTTTCAAAAATACTTTCTTTGTGCTCACCTACGTTATATAAGGAACTCCTGTGCAAAATTTCATGCTTCTAGACCCACCGGTTTACGCTGTGCGTTGTGAGTCAGTCAGTAAGTGTTAGATTTTTATTAATTAAGATTTATCTAAGGCACACCAACAGCATACATATAACGATATTGTTATATAAGACTATTCTTATTGGAGCTTATAGGAATGCTATTACGGGTGTGCACAACATTAAAAATAAAAGAATTATTGAGGATTTGACCCTTACAAAAATAATTCAAGGTGTAAATTAATTAAGATCTAATAACTTTTTTCTGAAATGTGTGCAAAGAGTCAGAAAATATAATCAAATCTTTTACTTTGATATTTAAAATATTATTAGAACGAATTACGACCCACATTAGTTTCTGTACAATGTGCCTGACATTAAAAAAAAAAATTAAAGTGGTTGCCTAGGATGTTTGTAAGAAACACTTTTTGTTTTAAATAACTAATGTTGGGAGGGGGGAGTGCACGCTGCAATCCAACAGCCGCTGGGCGCGCTCGACTGGCCACGTTACCCCTCTCTCACAGAAGACTACCTTGAAATGTACTGCATTTCCCACGTGTTCGCTAATGTTTGTACGTGTTTCGGTAGTGAATGAGATGTGCTAGCTGCTAGAGCCCATTCCCATCCTATCCCTCCCCATTTTCCCAACCCTTTCTCCAAATTCATTCCTATATCTCCAAAGGTAGGCAGCGCATCTGGGGTCGTGCCAACGTTTGTCATTTTGTCATGTTGGCAGGTATCGCGGATGTCTATGGGCGACAATATCAAATTACCATCAGGTGGACTGTATGCTCGTCTGCCGCCTTCGTCCATAAAAAAAGAAATTCTAAACAAATAAAATAAAAAAACTGCCTCTCTTCGAACTGCCGCTTCAATCGATCCTTTTGTATAACATCTTGTATCTATATTTACTTTTCAGACCTTATCCAAATATACAAATGGTTAACAGCCTACATGCTCAAGATGACATATGATAAAGTGGAAACACTCAAAAATGAAGGCAAAGACAATTTCCAGGCAAAGAACGACTCGCAGTCCTTCAACGCTGTCTCTCTGTCTATTGTCTACGGTGAGGTAAGACAAGTTTTAATTTAAATCACTTATTGACCACGTACCGGCGGACGAAGCCGAGGACGTCCATCTGCTAGATGGACAGACGACCTCATAAAGGTTGCGGGCACCCGCTGGATGCAGGTCGCTGCCGATAGGTCTAAATGGCGGACAATGGGGGAGGCCTATGTCCAGCAGTGGACGTCCAAGGGCTGAGAAGAAGAAGAAGAAGAAGAATTGACATCGATACATTTTTACTCTCTTATTATGGGAAATTGAGTTTTTACAAATGTTTTCACATGTTCACATTTTTCTGTATTGTTTTAACCTACAAACAAGTATAATAATTTTAATGTATAGTATCTGTTTAAGGACATTATTTGAATTAATTTCAATTCTAAATGTTAGTTTAACTTGTTTTTATCTTAATTAATTGACTTTAACCATGAGACTAACTTTTGATCTTATTCAACTATGTCTCTAACTAAATTTTTTTAAATATTATCTGTTAGTTTAACTGAACTATATATCTGTATGGAGCGCCATTCTGTTCCACATATTGTTTTATTTATTAATAGCATTATTCCGGTTTAAATGCGGGCAAAACCGCGGGAATCCGCCATTTTCTTATAAATAACAATTTTTTTTATATATGGTATGTAAATTTTTGGTTTAAATTTCAGAATTTCATTCTAAACCGTTTCTACGAATCGACGATAGAATTTGAAGACGCCGCGTGCAGAAATGTTTTATTGAAACTGGTATCACTGTATGGAACATTCATATTGGAGAAGCATATGGCAACACTGTATATTGTGAGTGTAATTACAAAAATATGGTTTTTATACTTGACTCCATCGACTGTGTCAACTCATAACATAAGCTATTCTGTTGATCATGATTTGCTGCCCATTTAAATATAAGCCTCTGGGCCTTTCTCACCACCTCTAGCTAGCTCGGTTAAATCTAGCTGATACCGACTTTCTGATAGCTTCTGATAAAGTATCAGGTGGTGAGAAAATCCCTTAACTGGCAGATAGATTATCTATCAGATTGTTAACAGTTACTTTATCAGGAGATAAAAATCAGAAGTAAAAGAAATCTTTCTGATAAAGTATCAGGTGATGAGATAGGCCCTAAATCTAGCTGATACCTCATAGGATATGAGACTTATCTGCCATATACAGTTATGTGACACTTATGAAACAAAAATATAACAACTATCCTTCGTATAAATGCTAGATAGGCTATCAGCTACTATCAGTAGGTGATGAGAAAGGCCATTAATAAAATAAATCATAAATTCCAGGGTGGATATTTCACAAAAGACCAAGGATTATTACTACGCGAAGGCATACTACGGCTTTCTTCTCAGTTGGTCGGAGAAGCGGTGACTTTAGCTGATACTTTAGCACCACCCGACTGGTGCTTGAAGTCAGTTCTTGGGAGGGCTGATGGAGAGGCAAGTTCATTTTTTTATTTTATATTGTAACCAGCCTTTTTATAGTCCACTGCTAGATATAGGCCTCCTCTAGCATGAGCAGTTGTCCCATATCAAAACCTAGTAAGTATTTTTAACAAATTTTACAAGATAGCCCAAAAACTTTGTAGCGGAGAGTACACGTGCATTCCCACAGCCGCTGGGCGCGCTCGACTGGCCACGTTACCCCTCTCTCACAGAAGACTACCTTGAAATGTTCTGCATTTCCTACTTTATCGTATTTCTCCAATGTACGTACATGTTTCTGTAGTGAGTGAGATATACCAGAGCCCCATTCCTATCCCATCCCTCCCCATTTTCCCCCAATCCATTCCTTAATCTGCAAAGGTAGACAGCGCATCTGGGGGCGTGCCAACGTTTGTCATTCTGAACTGATGTTGGCATGTATCGCGAATGTCAATGGACGACAGTATCCACTTACCATCAGGTGGACTGTATGCTCGTCTGCCGCCCTTTTTCTATAAAATAATAATAAAAAAATTATATACTCTATACGATGGGACGACAAAGAATACGGGCTCTGGGATATTTATATTTATTGAAATAAATCAAACAGGATAGTTTTTGATACTATTATAATAATTATATTATTATCAATATCATAACTAGCCAATACAATTGATTTTGATATTTGTTAGGTAAGCTGGACTTTTATTGGATAAGCCAAGTTTTTGGGCTTCTTTGGAGGTGTCGCCTGTATGTATAGACTTCGTTCAAGTTAAGAAAAAAGCTATCAATCACGTGATTTCACCTATCGACGATTTACGAGAGGGAGCATTCGCTTGACCTATTGACGCTGTGTTAGCTACATTGCACGGATAACGCCACTTTTTTCTTAATGCGAATAGAGTATAGTCATATATTTCTGTAACCCGTTGTCTGAAGACAGGACTTTTTAATACAGGATCAAAGGCCAATCATTTTTTTTTGCCACAGGTTTACAAACATATTCAGAACAGCGTGATGACTTACCCCGGCTCAATGAGTCGGCCATCTTGGTGGAAAGATGTAGTGTACTGGCAATCATATGTCCCTTCTAAAATGTAACTGGATATATCATAAGGGTTAGGTATAAAGCCGGGTCCGCAGCGCTAATTTTTTACAAAGCAAACTGCTAACAATCTGCTAATGCATTATCTCACAATTAAATCGAGTAACAAACCCGTAACAATCAAAGTACATAATATTTTATAGATCTTATTAAATAATCGATCAATGTTATAATTATTACAACTTTGAAAAGGTTTAAGTTTTTGTTTTTTTTCGTTCTATGTAACAAAATGAGTTAGTACGAGGAAGACGTTTTAGCAGTTGTACGAGTAGGTGTTGTGGATTTAGTTATGCAAAGAAAAAAATGCTAACAGATTCCGTGTTAGACAATATTTGCATCCGTGTACTTTCAAAATTTATCAAAAATTGCATATTCTAGATGGATTTGGAATAAGCTATTTTTTTCATGTTTTTTAATTTTATTTTTGTGTTCGTCCGATGATGAGTCCCAAATTTCCCTCATGAAACTAATAAAATACAAAGTATTTCTTTATTCCATTAATTTTTTTATAATCAACAACGAAAATACAATTTTTTTTTTCCTTTATGACCTATGCGCGGTAAGCGATTTCGCCACTGACAGAATTTATAAAGGAACAACGAAACGTTTACAATGCCTGAGTACAAACAAAAAATAATGACCTTCCCTCGCAGACCAACGCGGGGGATGTTACCGGTCCGCCATGGATAACATGTTTAATGTTTGTGTTTTGTGTTAACTATATATGCTAGATGTTAAATTTAACAAAAACATTGGCGCAGCGGACCTGGTAGATATAAATAAAAACAAAGGGATGCCTATACATAACAAGAGGTCCAATACATAACAAAAGACTGATCTGAAAATAAAATCAAATATTAAGTGTGAAAAAAATGCCTGCATAATTTGACAGTTGTCATACATTTCGGAGTCAACAAATAACAATGCCATCTAGCAGCTTGACTAGTGGTTGAGTATTACCCGAGAGGCTATTATTAACTGGGAGACGGAGAGGCTAATTAATTTGTTAGGCTTAATTATATTGATCTTGAAGATGAATGGAAATAATTTAGAAAGAAACAAAAATAATTATTAAATGTTAAATTTTATTTAATTTGCACCTCTAGCCGCTCGCGGCGCTGGTATCGCTTGTTGTCAATTTTAAGCTACAATTACATGTGTTTTCTTGTACATTGTAGGCTAGCGTGACGTTTTAAGACCTTACAACCATCATGCACGTGACAATGTGCATGATGGATGTCCAGCAGTGGATACAAAAAGGGCTGGTTGCATTGCATTGGTTGCACCAAGCAATGCAACCACCAAGGCATTTATGGTATTTGGTATAATACCGTACAATACAATATTCAGGGCCCTTCTCACCACCTTTTGATAAAGTAACTTTTAATAATCTGATAGATACATTATCAACATGAAAAGCCGTAACAATCAAAGTACATAATAATATTTTATAAATCTTATTAAATAATCGATCAGTGTTATAAAAAATATTGTTATGAATAAGTGAAGTATTGTTATGTTGCATATATACATACATATATTGCATATATTCATTTTATAAAGATTTATTATACTATTGTTGGGAATTTTTGCTATTTATGTTAATGTTTTTTTATATACAGGGATTATGGTAATAAATGTTATTATAAAGTTTTCAAGTTTTATTGGTTGTTCAACACCTTATAATTAAATGTTTCAGAAATTAAGTATTCGTTATAAGAATAATGTAATGAATAACTAGAGATCGGATATTCGGGTGCATATTTACCTACAAGTTATAAAATATGGAAGCGGCTTCTTAAAATAATTTATTCGAAAACCGAAATCCCAGGACTTCACAACTAATAGTGTGCTTATTTATGAAACTCCTCAGCAGTTTTGAAGGTCTGATGGTGACCAGGACAGAGTCGATAGGATCTAAGGCACTATTGAAGATATAAACTTCGAATTCGGACTCAAATTCTTAGTTCTAATGGCAATTTGTAGGAATGCAGTTCTTGGGATTAACTTTACAACTTTAGGCATATGCATCGTATTCCATATTCGGAACATAAAATTTGTCGATCCCGGGATTGCGGCATTCGCCCTATACAAAAGTGCACTCCATACTTATCCAACACCTCGACTTTAGGTAAATATGCACCCGAATATCCGATCTCTAATAATAACATTCGCCAACTCACAATGGCTCGCACGGTGCTTTAGAGCCCGTAGACCTTTTCGTAATGACAAGGAAAGCCCTGGACCTTAGACTTTCTATCTATATCAACCTATAACGCTCTGCTGCAGAACAGACACAGGCCTCCCCCTGTAAATTACTAGATTTCTGGCCATAATCTGGCACGCGGGTGTGCTGATTGGTGCTCAAGTTTTTTTTTTTTTTTCAATTATTGATCACGAGGGTTGATGTTTCCTCGCCGATGTTTTTCTTTATCAAGACAGTGATAATTTAAAAAATTCGTTTTTAAGTGGAAACTTAAGTGACCGTAAGTAAGAAACACAACCATATCTTATGGAACATAACCGCCGTGAAAAATAGTAGCCCACACAAGTCGGCAATAGTAGAGCACCTATTGGAGGCAGGAACCAATCATTGGATTGATGAATTACACAAACCAATAGTAATTTCAATCGAACGCCATTACATACCGCGTTTAGTCCTAGAGGCAATAGAAATTAAAAAATGTCGATATTTCAATCGACCGGATGGATTTAAGTTGTCATGTACATGGGACCCAGTGATTGATTTTTGCAAACCCTGAAGAGTAGATGCGTTTTCAAGTTCGCATATGTGTGGTGATATTGTTAGTATAAGGTGCAAGAAACTTGACAAAAACAAGTTCAGTGTGAGCGGGTGAATCAAAAACGAATGCGACGGAGGGTAGACAGATTTATCTGTCAATAGCAACACCTTCACCCGCCTCCGCAGTCTCGCCGCGACCACGGTTCATATTATTGGACAGAAATATCGCCTATAATAAAATCGTTTACATAACAATTATTATGTTCAACCACCATAACAAACTTTTAAAATCTTACGAACGTAGCTTAATTGGTGTATTTCTTTATTCAGACGTTGCCTTTATATGCATCAAGGGAATCCTACAGTTCTACTTTCCCTATATTAAAAATTTAACTCGTCTAATTTGTAGAAGCCACCGAGCTTTACACTAGTAAGAAATGCGGTAATTGAATTTGCATACTCAATGAGAGCCGTCAATCATTCAGCACGTTTGTGAAAAGGTTGTATTATTTTAGGATATCCAGTTTGTGTAAAAGGTTTATTCTTTTTAACGTCTCAAAGAAAGTTCTTGTGCTGTAATCATGTTGAAGTTTTTATTTTGCTGTATTTTGTTGGTGATCCCGTAAGTTACTTGCAATTTAATTGAAGTTATTTGTATTTGAAAGTTTGGCAAGTAAATGTTTCAAAAAAAAATATTCCGTATTATTTACATGTCAGCATTTTTAATTGACAAGAGTCTTGATACTTTGGCATGTTTTTTCTTTTATATATATTAATGCCTGATGGTATAGGTGTGATGAGATCAAAGTCGCTCAACGAACTCAACAAGTCGCTCGGAGTTTCCGTGCGGGTTTTTTATATATATAGAAATAGGTGGCAGACGAGCATACAGTCCACCTGATGCTAAGTGATGGTAAGGTACTGTCGTCCAAAGACATCCGCGATACATGCCAAGATCAGTCCAGAATGACAAACGTTGGCACGCCCCTGGATGCGCTACCATCCTATCCCTCCTCATTTTCTGAACCGTTTTTCCAAATCCATTCCTAAATCTCCAAAGGTAGGCAGCGCATCTGGGGGCGTACCAGCATTTGTCATCTGGACTAATGTTGTCATGTACCGCGGATGTCGCAGGATGACAGTATTCACTTACCACGGGGTAACTACGCTCGTCTGCCGCCTTTTTCTCTAAAATAAAACTCACTACACCTCCATCCATCTACTCTATTCCTCTTTAAGGGTTAATACAGACATAAGTCCTATGCTAAAGGACCTGCAAGACCGCAAAGACCTGGAGTTCGTGTTGATAGATCTGCTGAACGTGTTGTATCAATATTATGACGTAACCTGTGTGTCCATTATATGCGATCCAGTGTATTTGAATGTTTTTGGGGGAGCGCTGTTTAAAAGGACTTTTAATGTGTCTATTGTTATGGTAAGACCATATTATTTCCACAGTAAAATAATGTAATCAAAAAAGTAATTTAGTGTAGTTAAGTATCACTAGATCAAGTTCCTGCTAAGGTTATTCCACCAACCTACGACTTGAGGTCGCGAGCTGTAAATGGGATTATGCATCGTCAGCATCACAGCTTCATTCCCCATGGTGCTACAGGTGTCGATGGGCGGTGGCGATCGCTTACTATTAAGACTCATTTACACAAGGAGAGTTTCTCAAACGCAAACAGGAGAGGACATCTGTCAAAAGCTAGTAGGAACAACTGTTGTCATCATCTAATCACTAATATCATTGAGTCTTTATCATCATGTGAACATTTACAGACGAGAATCGCATGAAGCTTGATCGTATACAATATTTTCACCGAACCGTTCGAGAAACTCTCCTTGTGTAAATTGTGTAAACAATGTGTAAATGGGGTGACCCCTATGCATGGTCATTACTTTTAAAAAAATAGGTTTATGTAATACCTCAGGATGTGAGAATGGTATTTTTCACTTAGTGTAGTAAATAAAAACATTGAATATAACATTGAGATTTTCGCGTCTTTCACACAAGCCAGATGCGAGATGCTTGTCATGCGACATGGAGGACACACTTTCCATGTCGAGAGATGCGAGCACTTTCAGTTGATGAAAGTGTTCGCAACTGGTCCCGCATTGGTCTTCATAGTCAGGAAAGTTGTGGCACACAACACTCACAATATCAGAAGTGGCGTCAGAGGAAAAATCGCGAAGTTTAATTTTATTAAATTTATTAACCACTGGATAATTTATAAATCTCGACGTGGACTATCCGACTCTTCAGTCAGCTCGAGCCCATGGTTGGTGTAACCCAACCGAAACGTCGAGTAATATAACAATAGGTTAACATTCCCGTTAACACCCGTTTAAATAGATAAATAATATCATTGAATATTAATAATAATTGTTACTAGCTTTTACCCGTGACTTCGCCAGCATGCTTTAGATAGGTACTATTTATTCCACGAAAACTTTAGTTTTGCAGCCCTTCGTGGTCCCCAAGAAGGTTTATTAAAATTTCAGCTCGCTTCGTCCACCCGTTGATGCGTGAAAACATTTCAAACAGAGAAAGCAATCAGATATTGTTTAAAATTATCTAGCAGCTTATAATTCAGCCGTATTTTTAGATCGTGGTAGAAGAATATGAAGATTTATTATCACCCAACTTCGACACGCTAGAATCACTAAGGCAAGTAAGGAAAGATGGATGTAATGTTTATGTCATTCTACTGGCTAACGCGTTGCAGACTACTAGACTTCTGAGGTTTGGCGATAGGTAAGAAGATAGATACCTACTTTTTTATAGAAAGCGGATGGCAGACGAGTCCACATTTCAAGTGGATACTGCAAGTGGTTCAAGTGGTGGTAAGTGGATACTGCCGGCCATGTTACGAGAAAAGAGTGGCAAATGTAAAAACTTAAGCTGAATTTTCTTCTGCATCCATTTACCTATGAGTTTCATAAAAAAAATATAAGTTTTATAACAGAAAATATAAGGAATCAAAATCTTTTTTTTTTCTAATTAAAATACGCGTGTAGGTACAGCCTACAACTTTTATAGCTTGCGCATTTGGTGTGTATCTACTATTGCAATAATTGCGTAGTTGTTATTCCGAGAAGAAAATGTGTTGTAATTGCGACACGGGATTGAAGACAGTATTTTTTAACTGTAAATATGTCTTCGTTCTATTCTATAAAACAGGAGGAATGCCTACTCACAACTATCATGTCTTAAGTGGACAGTGGTCTTAGGTCATAAAATCGCCCTAAGTTAGTTATCATTACATACTAAATTTTATTCCCAGGTATCGTATCTTGGACACCAGAGCGAAATATATAATGCTTCACGACATAAGACTCTTCCACAGCGATCTACACTATCTGTGGAAGAGAATCGTAAACGTGATTTTCCTTCGATACCACAAGATCATTGGAGTGATCAAGAGCAACGGTTGGTTCGACCTCTCTACGGTTCCCTTCCCGAACCCTATTAAAGGGATCCTGGTATCTCGAAGGGTGGACATATGGAGAGATGGAAAATTTCATTACAACAGAGCACTTTTCGCGGATAAAACGAGGAATCTGAACGGAGTGGTGTTGAATGTCTTATATCTGGACCATGTGCCGTCCGTGGTTGTTACAGCATCTAATGAGACGAATAATATTGGCGGAGTTGAGGTTGAAGTGAGTATGATTGAGGTAGGAAGTTTCATAAGCTTAATCCAGCTCGCAGGACCAAATTGGAATGTCCGTCGTTTTTAATACTGTAGGGTTGTGCATGTTTTATTATCTTCCTAACATTGAAATAATTGCAGCTTGCGTTCATTGTTAAACAATTTGCTTATAAACATTTTTTTATAGGAAAAAGGTGGCAGATGAGCATACAGTCCACCTGGTGGTAAGTGGATACTGTCGTCCGTAGACATTCGCGGCTAATGCCAATTTCAGTTCAGAATGACAAATGTTGGCACGCCGTCGGGTGCGCTGCTTACCTTTGAAGATGTAGGAATGGATTTGCAGAAAGTGTTGGGAAAATGGGAAGGTATAGGATGGGAATGGGCTCTGACATCATATCGCACTCACTACAGAAACACGTACGCACCTACATTGGGAAATAGCATAAAGTAGGTAGGTATATTTCAAGGTGGTCTTATGTGAGAGTGCATCCAACGGCTGTTGAATTTAAGCGTGCACCTAATAAATTGTTAACAGCATGTGATAAACAATTTAATCAATTAACGGTTAAATACCTATGACCTCATTAAACTTTCCTTGTACCTACTTCGTTATACTCTTATATATACCTACATAGTTTCATGTTTGAGAAAATTTTAATATCAAAATAAAAGTAATTATGTACTTAATTGAAACATTTACAAAAAAATCTTCTTAAGGTTAATTTCGTAACCATTATAATTTCAGATTCTCCACACCTTAGCCGAGAAAATGAATTTTAAACCAAAACTATACCAACCTCTAAACGCAGAACTGCACAAGTGGGGACATATGCAGTCAAATGGTTCATTCAGTGGTCTATTAGGCGAGATGGTGAGCGGCAAGGCTGACGTAGCTTTGGCAAATCTCCAATATACTCCATACCATCGTGAGCTGACTGACCTGAGTTTACCTTACACGTCGCAGTGTTGGACATTTCTCACACCGGAGGCTTTGACCGATAACTCTTGGAAGACGTTGATTTTGCCTTTCAAGTATCTATCTAGTTATCTTTTATTTGCTTGTGCCTACTTTATTCCTTACGCTGAGCTACGGCTAGTTTATACCTATCTTGGAACTTATGGTTCTGGATTGAAGGTGCACGTTGCAATCCCACTGCCGCTGAACACGCTCGAGTGGCCAAGTTACCCCGCACTCACAGAACACTATCGTTAAATGTAGGTACTGTACTGCATTTCTCATTCCCATCCTATGCCTTACAATATACGTATGTGTTCTATGGTAGCGAGTGAGATATGCCAGGGCCTATTTCCCATCCTATCCCCTTCCATCCCATAGAATAGAAAGTATAATGTAACAAAATAAAACTCCTCATTCTATTATAGGTACCCTTTTCTCAGGTAATGTCATATTTATTTGCAGGCTATACATGTGGATTACAGTATTATTAGTGTTACTTGTGACTGGAGCGATATTCTACGGTCTAGCGAGATACTACACGCATCTGTTAGAATACAAAGATGTTCTGACTAACAAACGTAACGCCGCCAGAGACATAACTTCTAACAGCAAAGAAGAGGACAAATTTTATTCTGGTTTGATATTTCATAGACTTTTTCATGTTTAGACTACTTAAAAAACAGTAAAAGTGTGCAGGCCTGTATTACCCGCACTGGGTTGTGGCTGGGATTGTGAAGAAGGAGAAAACGCAGTGAACCACTATTGAGACTTATATTCAGTACAGACTTAACTATTTGTTATACATGTGTTAACTGTGGTGACTGCGAGTTGACTAACGTGGGGGATTGGCCCATAATTATATTGTAATTGATACAATGAGAGACGCTGGAGTCGGGCGTTTCTATTGTTACGACGACCGATAGCGTGCTGTTTGGCCTACGCGCCCGTTACGGTATGCATGTGCAAGCCGTTCGTCTGGGATGCAATTTCTCTTCCTTTGTCTTTTCAATATCAATTGTGAAGATGTGTAAACCGTTAGGTCGGAACGCGCTTTCTCGTCCTTTGTTTTGTTCAATGTTTATAGCGGAATTGCGTAAACTGTTAGTTTGTTGTACAATTTCTCGTCCTTTATCTATTCAATGTTTATAGCGGGGACGCGTAAACCGTTAGTTCTTTATGCGCTTTCTCGTCCTTTGTTCAACTCCAACGTCCCTTTACAATGAATGAAATAACTGTTTGGAACGAACTAACTAAGATAATTTAACTACCTATAGTATCCTACCTTAACCTACTGTTTTAAATCAACTGTATTTGTACTTAACCTATACTTATAGGCTTATATGCTATGTACAAATTATGAGCCAGTCGTCGCGAACAAAAAGCAGATACAATTTGACAATACTCATTTAAATGAGAATTGTCAAATTGTATCTGCTTTTTGTTCGCTACGACTGGCTCATTATTTGTACATTGTACATAAGATATCACCTTATTCTCTCGAGCAATTGTATACAAATTACAGTCCGCCTATGTACTTAATATCAGGTATAAACAACGATCACCCAGGTTTACGTTAGCTTTAGTGAAGGTGGTTTAAATTGCGTAGTGATTATGTACCTAAATTCCGTGGGACCTTCTAACATGGATAAAAAGTAATTAACCATGTTTTAACACATAATATTATTATAAGTTGGACGCTAATGAGTCTTATCAAAGCCCTTTCAATACCTATCATAATATAATGCGTTTAACCGACCACGTTTATCCAAACGGTCCACTTGACAAAGATCCTTGAACTCGCAATACAAATAATGCAACTCTCAACAGCAAGCTTCGGCAAACAAATCAGATGCACTAACGATGATCTCACTATTTACAGAAAAACCAGTCGGCTTGTACCTGTTCGGTGAAATAACAAACAGCATTCTGTACACATATGGAATGCTACTCGTTGTATCCTTACCTAAGCTTCCAACCGGCTGGTCGTTAAGATTGCTCACAGGATGGTACTGGCTGTACTGTATACTTCTGGTCGTATCCTACAGAGCCAGTATGACGGCCATACTCGCCAGCCCTGCTCCACGAGTCACTATAGACACGTTGCAGGAATTAGTTGAAAGTAAGGTCACTTGCGGTGGTTGGGGGAGGGAAACTAAGAAATTCTTTACAGAATCCCTGGACGATGTTGGCCAGAAAATTGGGGAGAGATTCGAAACGATAGACGATCCAGATGAAGCAGTGAAAAAGGTCGCCGAAGGAGCCTTCGCGTACTACGAAAACGTGAATTTCTTGAAATACTTGAGCATGAAAAGAAAGAATGGTTATATAGATTCTGAACCAACCAAATCTATAAACGAGACTAATATTACTCCAAGAGGTGGTCCAGAGAGGAACTTGCATATTATGACTGATTGCGTTGTTCATGTTCCAATTTCTATTGGTTTCCATAAAAACACGCCATTGAAACCTTTATCTGATCTTTACATAAGGAGGATTGTTGAAGTTGGTTTAGTAGAGAAGTGGTTGAATGATGCTATGTACAAAATCAGGTCCGTCGATACATCTGATGAGGAAATAAAAGCTGTGATGAATTTGAAGAAACTTTATGGCGCTTTCATGGCATTAGCTATTGGGTATTTTGTATCAGGCACATGCCTACTTGTCGAGGTAGTACATTGGCACTTAGTCATTAGAAAAGATCCTAAATTTGATAAGTATGCAATGGATGTGTATTATAAGAATAAAAATAAAAAACACTAGGTAGTTATTTTCTTCATTTATTTACTTAATAAACAATGTGTAGAAACAATGTAATTAAATTATCTACAAACATTAATAACATTAGTCTTTTATTGAGTTTGCAATAAATATTTCTTCAGTCATGTTGTTTATTAACTTACATAATATTATAATTGAATTGAAATTAAAATCTGAACAAGATTACATATAAATTTTAAGTAACTATCTTCATAAAAATAAATCTATGATTACAAAATTCTAATATTACAGTACAAGTTATCATAATTTCATTGTACTTGAAAATATTCATCTAAAAATTAAAGTTTCACATTATTAAAGTGGTTTTAACATGTTTACCTATTATATTTTACTTAACATTTCTGCTGGGTTGCACCAACCATAGTGACGTACTGAGTCATCTGCGGTTGCATCTTGACTAGTGTAATCCAGTCGAAAAATTGAGTAAAATAAAATGGGCAAATTGAAACATTTCAAGACCAATATAATAGACAATTATACCAATAGTTTCAAAAGTCACCTTATGAGTTTCTTTTACCTCACACTACTATTTGGATAAGTCGGGATAAATTACTCATAGCAAATACATTAATGTCTACAACTACATAATGTTGTAATTGAATCAACAAGACTCCATATTAATCAATGGGGCTTTTACACCTTCAGGAGCATTCTCGAGTATCCACGGATGTTTTAAGACATTCGCTAGAGGCAGTCTTTGTTCAGGATTCACAACTAAAAGTTTTCCCATCAAGTCCTTAGCCCGCATTGATATAAAATCAGGATATTCAAATATTACATAGCGAATCTTTCTATAAGTTAGATTACAGTCTTTAGCATTGAATGGTGGCAATCCGACAAGGAGTTCGTAACAAAGAACTCCAAGACTCCAAATATCTACAGCATAACTATGGGGCTTGCCTCCGATCATTTCAGGAGACAAATAATCCAAAGTACCACACAGTGTCATTCTTCTGGATGATGGAGAGTGAACAGACCAACCAAAGTCTGCTATTTTGAGCTGCCCGTTGTGTCCAATCAGCAAATTCTCAGGTTTTAAGTCACGATGTATGACTTTCTTAGAGTGGCAGTACATAAGCGCTCTTGTCAAATCTCTTATGTATATAGCAGCAGTTTTTTCATCGAAACGGCCGCATTCCTTTAGGAGCTTATAAAGAGCGCCATGCTTTGCGTATTCTAAAATGAAATAAATGCGTTTCTCGTCATGAAAGTAGCCGTACATCCTTAGAATGTTTGGATGACGGAGACGGCATTGGATTTCTACTTCGCGGCGCACCTGGTGTTCTATTTCGGAATCTAAAATCTGGCTCTTAAAAAGGACCTTCAAGGCCACGACGTAGTGAGACTGTTTTTCGCGCGCTAAATAAACGTTTCCGAACTTGCCTTTTCCGAGTGGGCGTCCTAATTCGAAGTCAGTTAACATCCAAGACTTCTTTTTGTCATCTTTAGTTTTAACTTGCAAATCAGGCTTCCCAGATACAGACTGCTCTTTATTGTCATTAATGTTTACCTTTGTGCTGTTCTGCAGGGGTCGACCGACGGGTACAGCTGGAACTTTGAAAGTTTTCCCAGTCGGGTCGATATTCTCCATGATAACTTGCAATAGTTCCGAAATCGTAATGTATTATAATAGTTAGAACAAGTGTATTTAATATTGATTAGATTTTATGAAATTTCGGTCCTTTGATTTGCAGTAAAATGGAGTATTTAGAAGTTTCGTACTCGATTTGCAGAATTCGAATAACGATTAACGGATTTTCTGATCTGACAGCGCAATTTAAAAAACTTCTTTTTCTGTTGCCTACTTCAAATAAAAAATTTACCTAAAATTTCATTATTTAAAATAAAAAAAAAGAATTTAACTAACGTGAAAGTAATTAGATTTGATAGAAAGACTCCTCAACAAGTACAATTAATTAAAAGATACGCTAATGGTTCATTAAAAATTCTGAGATTCTGCTCCTACAACTTTGTTGGCATTAAAAAATTATAAAAGACCTTCGTTTTTGGTAAAAGTGCGGAAACTGGCAATTTTTAATAAAAATTGTTCTGAAACCTTAATTTTTCTTTTGTTTGTGAAAATCATTTTAAATTTTCTATCGTAAAGGAAACATTTTTTTTGGAATAAAATATTTGTTCAATAAGTTATTCGTTAATATTAAATAAACCAATAAGTTATTATTTATTGCCTACAGTAGAGTCAATGTAATAGGCCACTTTTGACATTTCATTGACTTGGTGACGATATAACTTTGCATCGGTCCTATAAATCCATTTAAGTTTATAAATTCATTACTGAACACTAAAAGTATGTAACTTTTTTAATAAAAAAATATAAACTTGTCTTTTTGTATCCAATTTAATAAGTTCGACGGTTAATTTGGTTGCTAAACATCATTATCAATTTATATTTCAAGAAATTCGAACCCCACTATAAGATTACACCTGTCCTTTTCATTTTTAATAATAGGGATGCGATCTTTATAATCGAAGTAACTTGTAGAGAGAAAGGAATATCGAAGAAAGTTACCGTTACAATAAATAAACAAATTAAGAGAACAATAAAATTATTAAATAATTGACATAATTTAAATAATACAATTATTAATTAGTAAATACATTAAAAATATATATGTTATTAAATTAATATATCTATACCTCATTTAATATATTAAAACTATATCTGAAATTAAAAAAGAAAAAGTACGTCATATCTGGCCTATACTACATACGGCGAAGAAAAAAAAGAAGTAAGCCAGTTGTCGATGTCGATAGTTTTAATGCCGATGCAATTAGCAACCACATTTATGGTTATTTATTATAATAATATGATAAAAGAGTATCCATCTAAAAAAATACATTTATGTTCATTAAAAGAAGCATGCTTATTTTCTGGTGGAATAATAATCTTTAATAAAAACTGCGTGTACAAATGTTTCCAAATATGATTGGAAGAAAGTGGTAGAAAAAACAAAAAAAATATAATGAAAGTTTTTAACGTGATTTAAGAATTGATAATAATATTAATTTCAAGCAACGATAGCAGTTTCAACGAATCTGATAGTTCCAACTAATAAATAATAATTTATTATGTACTCGTATATAAACTGGTTTCATTATATTTCCCTTAATTACGCTTAACTTTGAGATCATGTGGCGTATGTTTTCTAATCTGTGCTGTGTAATAAGGTTTCTAATGCTGTGTATGCTCTAAAAAGATTATTGGAGAATTATTTTTTTATGAACACTAAAATCGATTCACTAATATATGACTTATGTATATATCGATTTTTGTCTTTAATCGATAATTGCTGTTAGATTACCTCACTATGACAACCAGTTTGACACTTGCCAAAAGTGGCCTATTACATTGACTCTACTTTAGTATAATTGAAATCCAATGTCAAAATTATGAATTTCATTTTTTATGAAGTATTCCATTTTTCATGAGGTATTTTAATGTCTTTCGCCTGCCTTATGCCATACTTTTAGGCGGGAACCCTTAGGCATTTTTAGGCGGGAATTTTAGCGGGTAAAGTTATTGATTGATTATTTTAAAAATTGTGTATTGAGAAATTTGTAGTTTATTAATGATAGTTTATCAAACTTCAAAGTTCCTAGTAATAATGAATAATGTTTTTGATAATTTAATAACAGCGTGATACTGCATTTTTCGTGTTCTTCCAAGGAGTCCAATTCTGTGCTGTGCTTCCAAGCACATGAAAAACGCAGTCCCACGCTTTTATTTGAATATCACAAACACCACGCATGAAAAACACTTTGAAGTTTATAAAACTATTATTATTAAACCAGAAAGCTCTTAATACACAATTTTTACAATAATGAAAGAGAAACTCAACTTTACTTTTCGAGTTCCCGCCAAAAGGTTAAAGGATATATGATTTTCCAATTTCTTGTTTACAATGACAGTTGTTATAATTATTTATCTAATAGACAGTTAGGTGCTACAATTACTTTGTTGTTTGTTATTTTTAAATTATAATAATTCCAAACATGAGTTCTTTGAATAAAATAGGAGCTGATTTTTACAATCATTACAATTTTATGTGATAAGTTGATAACAAAGTAAATCCTTTGAATGATTGAATTTGAACTATTGTTCGAGTGGAACATCGCTCCATTCCAGAGACTACATGTTCGTTCGTTCGCCCGTCCGATTGAATCGGTCGGTGATTTAATTATGTATCGCGTCGTGTTTCAATGTGTCAGTTAGTACTTAGTAGGATGGAAGGATTATATCAGTACTGATTGACACATCTTAGACGGTCATATTGTCAAATTGTCAATCAATTGTCATTTGTCTACTCAAATCTTTCACACTTGACCGTATTTCATATAATCTGATTTTCGAAAAAGCTCTTTTAGTGCACCAAACATTGCTTTTTTATTGTAATTGTTTACGCGTGCGTGTGTCTTCTTTAACTTCTATATAGCGTTGTTTGATACAATTGCCCAAGTAAGTACTTTCAGTATTTCCAAAATTTGTGATTTTTTTAAAACCAGTTTTGGATTGTAGCTGTATCACAACTTTACATTTATATAAAATTAAGTTCATTATTAAACTAGAAATTATATAATAACTGCTTATAATAATGAAGTACCTATCCTTCCGTTCGCTACTTCGTACATAAATTTGAGGTTATAACATTTTTAGAAGAAATCATTTATTATGGACATATAACAAAAGGGACCTTATTATCGGTTCTAGTTTTTGCAATATTGAGAATAGCGGAACCTTTAAATAATAATTGACTTATTTTAATAATAAAAGAGACGCGATATATTGCTCGGTATTATCGCAACGCGATATTGCGATAATTGGTATTGTGAGTCTCTACTTTTACCGCAGTATGTTAATCGTCGCTGCGTGTAAGATTTCATGTGGTACCATACAAAATGTACTAAGACAAATTATTGCATGATTGTACCTCATTGTGATATTATATGTTAATGCAAATGTTTACCTTATTTATTTTACTCGATTAATCACTGGATTTCTGTCCATGGCATTCTCTCCATAGTCCAAAAATGCTCTCCACCGATCGCCACTATTTCTCCAGGATTGTGCGTGAAGCAATTGAAAACAAAAAACATAGAATTTTCAATAGAGAAAATGGATACAAATTGTGCTCGACATGGAATCCAGTGATTAATAAATAAATCTGCGATTTTTCGTCTGATGCTACTTCTGATATTGTGAATGTTGTGTGCTGCAACTTTCCGGAATATGAAGACCAAATGTAGATAGTTGATGAAACTGCTCGCAACTCTCGACATAGACTACCCGTCACTTCAGTGAGTTCGTGACCATGGTTGGTGCAACCCAACTGAAACGGCGAAATAAGGTGAACATTCGCGTTAAGACCTGTTTAAATAGATAAATATGTGTGTAAAATGCAAAAATCTCGAATTTCATTTAATGATTCCTCTCAGTGTCTGATTAAGGTAATAGGCCAGGGCTATTTGAGAGCAGAGGCTTTCTTAAGGCAAGCAATTTTAGAAATAAGAGTTTATAAATGGTTGTTCTTGGGGTGCAGATTAAGGACCAGGGGGGCTATAGCTTCCCTATAGCCCCCCTGGCCCTTAATCTGGCATTGATTCCTCTTTAATTATTGTTATAACCTAGTACGATGTGGAATGATAGAAAAATATTTCAGAATTTCAAATAGTAAGTATGTCAGATGATGCAGAACAGCAAGCTGAGGAAATTGAGGTCCTCAAATCTATCTATGAAGGTGACGAAAATTTCAAACAGCTGGATGATAAAACTTATCAATACAAGGTATATTATTTACTAATCAAATAATATTCAAACAATATGTTGAAATTAACTTCAATGTTTAGAAAATAACATGGAAAGAGAATAAGGTATTTGACATTTCTTAAAAAGTGTCTGAATTTTTTAATATTTATTTCCATGATCTAATATTTTTATTTCCATTTAATGAAATTGGTAATTAACCTAAAACAGTTTTTTTTATATTGACGCGAAAACACGAGCTGCCATAATGCATCATCAGGGGTGCTGTAATTCCATAGTAACAAATGTCAACCTATATATACTAGCCTAGCGTCTATACGCTTTATATAAAAAAAACTTTTTTTTGTATTGGTTAAATTCTTGTAGTCCTAATAGCCTTCAAGAGTCTCCGACATGTATGATTTAGAGCGAGCGCAGAAAGAGCTCAGCCAGGAGCGAAAAGTGTGTGCAGCAACGAGCCTAAGGGCTCCCCCGGCAATAGACCTGCAGAAGGAATGGGGATCGCGAGTCGGTGAGGTGCCGACACCTGGTAAAAGCGTTGGCTGAAGGCCAGTGTGTGTTCACTGTGTAGTGAGGGGGATGTCCTTCTCTCCGCGGGCGGGGACAGTGTATATGTGAAAAAAAAAAACGATTATGTTATACATTCATGATATTACAATCGACAACATTATGGCCGACTAGTGTTAGGTCACGTGATAAATAAATTAAAAAGTATATTGAAAAAAAAAGTGCATATCTTGTATTTTCATGAATGAAAATTAATTTATTTTTGTTTATTTTTGCACAAGGCATCCCTGTTTTAATCAGGCTGTTTACATTTGAGTATTTTCACAATTTATTTTTCATGGTGTCAAGTACCTTATTGAAGGAAATAGAACTGTTATAATCTAGTAAATTAAATGTTTCAGTACATGGATGAAGAGAAAACATTCATACTTGAATTATCATGGGGACCCACATATCCTACAGAGAAACCTAAATTTAATTTAGATATTTTCTACAATCAGCATTTGTAAGTACATATTTTATTTTCAATGGAAAGCTTACGGCTAGTTACAATTTTATTCAATTACATGAGCACTGAGGACATTACCAGTTTTCACATATAGTAACTGTATGGTTATTAATATTGTCTAAAATAAGCAAATGTCAGTGAAAATCGTGTAACAGTGGAGAAGAAGGGATCACAATATTTTCTATTAAGTGTAGTTACACTATTACAAAAAGAATCAAAATCTATATCACGAGTCATGACTAATTCTATTATAACACTCACATGCACGCAAAAAGAAGAAATTTTGCCGATATCTACTATGGTACACTAAGTAGATCGACATTTCTAGTATGCGTTAAAGGTACACATATCTCGGGTTTATTAACCATATAGGGACAGACAACAGTACCATTTAACAACATATAACAAACATCGGCCAATTCCCCGCGCTTCTTTACTGGGATGATGATTATGATGATTAACAGTCTTGCATTATGAGAGATAATGATGTTGCTGACATCAAGTCTGAATACTTCCTCCTCAGGGATCTCAATTGCACTTATATCTGTAGTAATATTAGTCAGACTTTTTTATAGACTAGTGGGCGGGCGAGCAAGCGGTCCCACGTGAAATAAAGACTATAAATAATACCGTCATTGTAACAGATACTGCAGAAAAGTCGAATGAAATTAATGTCCAAACATATCACAAATGTCTCCACCACAAATGTCTCCAAGGCATTGTGAAATCTTATCTCCATATCTCATTTCAGAAGGTATAGTTTGAGAATCTCTTTTACTTTTTAGGTGAGACCAGAAACTTTTATAGTTTTTTGACAATATTATTTTCAACCTTTTGGTAAAGTTATTATATAGTTTATTTTCCAGTGAAGTAGCTCTACCGCGTAACAATTCAATGGAGTGGAGATCAGAAAGGTTTTTGTTAACTTTGTGTTTGTTCAATTTCAACTTTCATGATACTTCAACTTTTCATTCATCAGCTGTTCTCCATCATTTATTTATTTATTCTTAAATTAAATATGTGCTTATTTAGCCAGCAGTGCACTATAAGGGCCCTAATGCAGCGATTCTAATGCAGTGACTCTTTGTCAAGGACATATTATCTTCTCTTTCAGATTACCTTCAGTAAAGGAGAATATATTATCCATAGTCGATACAGAGGCAGAACAATGGCTTGGCTGTGCGATGACATATACAATATTTGAAGGCTTGAAGGAGAAAGTGGCTGAGATACTGGCCGCACAGACTGAGGAGGCCGTCGTCACATCCAGGGTTGAGAAGATTGTTATTGAAGATCAGGTAATATATTTTCTTTCGAAAAGTATTTATTTAGTATTGTACAATGCAATGTGCCATTTTAATATCTCAATGAGCCATTTTTACACACAGACACAACTCAAATAAACATTTAACGCCATTGGCTTTGCATATTAATCTGCTTCAATGCAGTTTTTGAGGAATGCTGATCCTAATAGCACAGTAATAGTCTTAAATAGTATTGAGATCAACTGTATTTGCACTGCCACAAGCCATGTAATAGATATAAGTTTTCCTGTTACTGTATCTTTACATTCTTTGTTAATATCATTATTATGGCTGAGACAAATAAAAAAATAAATAAAATATGGCTCTAAACCATCTCGTCTCTTCCTGGGTGATCCGAAATGAGGGAGACACGGTATAACTTTCAGCGGAAGTATAGTCTGCCAGGGTTCAGGACCCTAGAAACAGACATCGGCGGACGATTCGTGCGTCCATTTGCATGACAAATTTGCAATGACAACGTCAATGACAACATTTGCATTTTCCATTCCTGTTCCCCTAAGAACAGGTGAACAGGGGATGAGAAAAACTCACTTAATTGTATCTAAAATGACAAACGTAACAATACTCCTTCGAGCTATGGAGCCATAAATACTCAGTATGTTAATATTATGTTGAATGATATGTAAATTCTATAACGCTTTTATGTTGTAATTTTATAACGCTTTTATGTTGTAAATTTATAATGCTTCTATTTATGCCATTTAATACTAAATGTAAATTTTGCATGCCAGCTATGGTAAAACTAGTGTACCAAGTTTTAATGAAAAAAAGATTATTATTATTATTCGAATATTTACCGAACTGATTGCTACTAAATCCGAACAACTGGCGCTAATGAGAAACCTAAATTCTAATTTACTCCAAACCCTTTTGAGTCGATTGCTTTTTGATTCATTCTCCTGTCTAATTTCCGATCCATAGACACGAACCTATTATTACATTACATTTATCTATACTAATATATGTATAAAGAGGTAAAATTGTGTTTGTAGGTATGTTGGTTTCTGGAACTACTGATCCGATTTCAAAAATTCTTTCACAAATAGGAAGCTACATTATACTTGTCTAATATAGGCTATATTTTATTTTGAAATTTTGAAAAAAAGTATTGAAAAAAAAAAAAAACCGAAGCGAAACGAGGGCGGGTCGCTAGTGGTTTATATTTGTGAATATCTTATAAAACGCTTGTAATTACGCAGCTCACTGATGTGATGTGATACCTAACAATAAATTTATAAAAAACATCTCATTAGGTATTTTTTTATTATTACAAAATTAATCAAAAATATATTGCTGAACTGGGGACTGGTTGTATTCATTGCCTGAGACCGACTACCGACTGAGCCAATGGAGTTGCTTACGTTTTTAGATTTAAGAATGGATTTGGAAAAAGTGTTGAGAAAATGGGGAAAATATAATGGAACAAGGAATTTTCCGGTGCCTAAAGTGATCAAAACTGGTACCGAAAGTGGTTTGAGATTATTACCACAAGAGATTAACCATTGAAATATTACCACCCACCATAAGTTTCTCCCAAAATACTAGAGACGGTTGAGGAGTAACGACAATTGTCTCTACTGAAAAGGGGGATGGGGTAGGCTGGGCAGTTCAGAGTACAATGGAATAAAGAGTTTCTTTTATTCCTTAATACTCTCTATTTGACAGGATAGGAAGAGATGGGAAATGACTATGATATCTCACTCACTACCTAATATTGGAGGGAATAGGATGGTTAAGGGGAATACAATAAATTTTACGGTAGTCTTCTTTTACTGTATATCTGTAATTTTATATCACTAAAATAACGTAATAGCTCAAAATAGCTAGTTCAATATCAGGAGTAGAATTGATTCTATCAGTTTTTAAAATAGTTTTTTTTTTTGTCCATAAACTATTGCTCATTTCTAGTATATCTCTTATTCTACGCGCAATTACGCAAAACAAATACACTCATTGCAACTACCGGGAGCGGCGCCCGCTCACTACCTGTACCGAGTAATGAGCGTTACGAATCTTCTGTCTTTTGATCTTACTTGCATCTTTTTTGTTTCTTGCGTTACTTGTATGTTTTGAATTATTTTTTTCACTAGAATAGTTTTATATTTCATACATCAGTCGACATGTTTCAGGGCTTGCGTTATTTCGGTAACATGTTTGTAACTGTGCCTGTAGTAAATAAAATAAATCCATTTCTTATACTCTACTTTCTAGAACGAATCAACAAAAAAACCAGAAAAAAAGGAACAACTAACAAAAGCCCAGAAACGTAGAGCATGGGATAGAGCAGAGATTGGTCGTGGGGGTGAAAGGCCTCGGGGTTGGGATTGGGTTGATATCGTCAAGCATCTATCTCAAGTGCCTCATCAGACGACATCATGACATTGAATGATAAATGATTGGAAGTAAATGCCGTAGACCGGGGTAATGTATACAGCTCTTGTAAATCATATATTTAGAACTAACTTTTGCTCACAGCTTCATCCTGTGAATTCGGATTAAAAGTACCTTAGGGCCTTCTTCAAATTTCTTATTAATTCTTCTTTTATTAGTTTTTAATTATTTTCTTTAATGTAATCTTTGTTCATCACACTATGGTGTTTTCATTTCTATCATCACCTGTGTCTTACATTTTCCTTCTGGTCTATATAGACATGTACGTATTATGTAATTATGTGTATTGTACACCATCTATCTGTGATTACATAATTTATTTTCCTCTATAACCCCCCAAAGAAGGTTATCTGTTTTTAAAGAACCGTGAAGACTTTTTAACATATAGTTTTTATAATGTTTCACAACTTCAATCAGCTGTACTGAAAAAGTTAATGTATCATGTTTGTCCCTTAGACATGAGATTTATCGATATATCGTAACCCTTAGTAGTAACATTGATTATCTGATGACATCATGATTTTGAGAAAACTTGATTTGAATTTCGGCTGCAAATGTGAGATTATTATAGTAATTATTTTCGGTATTATCAATCAGTTTGGATAGAAAATCTAATAAGGTCAATAAATAATACTGTGCTAAAAATTGAAGATAAACTTGAGAATCAAGGGGGAAATAAGGATAAAAAAAATATGTAGCATTTAACATGTTTAGTTGTCCATGTCTCTGAAACGGTTCATTATAGCAGAAAATTTGGATTTTACTACTAGAGAATACTAAAAAAGCTGAATATTTTGGTAGAATTGACTTCTTTTTGGGAAAATTGTTGCATAATCGGTTTTGCCCCTAATAGGGGTACAATATAGCCGTAAAGTTGTTTAGGAGTGTAACATCTCTTGATATAATTTCACAATAGAAATCATATGTGTTTACTATAGTTTTATTACTAGCTTTTGCTAGCGATTTCGTTCGCATGGTTACAATCTACCTATTTGCCAAGTTTCAATGAAATCGATTTAGCCGTTTCAATGTGATTGAGTAACAAACATCGAAATATCGAGTAATGTTTCGTCGAGCCTTTTACATTTTTTTAAAACATTTTTCTTTACTATAGACAAGTCTATGAAGTGTACTAAAACACGAAGTGGTCTACAAATAACGATAATTATACAAAAACCCTGAAACCGTGATTGTTCCCAGGGATTGGGGATTTTATAAATCACTTTCTTGTTCTAGAGAATAATTTTCTATTGGTATTGAAACGTTTCTTCCTGTGGGTGTTATAAAAGGCGACTAAGGGATAACAGAGCCGCTACCTCAAGCGCTGAGGAACTATACCAGCTCTAAAAGACTAGACTCGCCAACCCGCTTGGCCAGTTTGGCGTTTTAAGGCCATTCATCTCTCACGCACAAGACAATGTGCACGAGGGGATACATGTCCAGCAGTGTATACTGAAAGGGCCGGTTGCATTGAATTGGATTGAAAAAGGGAATAATAACGAAATGGAATAATCGCAAAATTAATAAGATGAATTATTTGCGTTTTTATTTGAGTTGAAAATGGATGTTATGTTTGAGGAGGTGTATTTCTCTCGAGAGTCGAAATTTTGTGAGTTTAAACATAGGACACACGAATCTTACCAAGGAACTATAAATTGATACCTATTTATTTTTACTGTATAATAAGTAAGAGACCATCTCTTTACCATTTATTTTGTAGTTTCAGGAGTAATAAATATATTTTTATTGGCAAACTTTTTTCTATTGTTGTTCATGCGTGGGCGGGGGGGGGGGGGGGGGGGCTTAAAACGTCACGAGTGCATATTGATGACATTCGAGAATTTTTTTTATGAACATTTTCTTTCTCATTTATTTATTTTTAATATTCAAATAAAAATAATGTTACTTAATATACTTTCGTTAATATGTTTACTTAGTAGGGCAGATATTTTCACATTGCACCATCATATCTCTCGTTCATAACTTCTCATAGCTCCTCACCCCTCGCCGTCTCGCGCAAAGTGCGGGCGTATTGTCAATAAAGTTGGCGGATTATACACAGTGTACCCGAATCGTTAACGAACTCTGAATCTTGAACGAAATCTAGAAACATTCAGTTGCAGCCTGTGTAACTTCCTTTTCTACGATATATAGTTCCTTTTATGTGCTTAGAGTGAAAAGTAATCTAAGATATTATTTTAAATTGTGCGTTTTAAAACTGTATAATAGTCGAAGACTGTTGTGATATTATCATTTCATAATATGTAATCGACTTTGTTTATAGAAATACCCAGCTAACAAAAATCAATCCTATAAAACTGTCTACAGGGTTTAATAAAAATACATGCAACTTTTCAACACTCAATTTCTATTATTAAAATTATCAACATTTGTTCTATGACTTTTTCTGTTTTCACAAAAAAAATGTTATCTTATTTTTAAACGAAGGCTCTGACTTTGTTACTCTACCACTCATTATACGTTGCTGCGGAATTGCAATGCCGCATACTCGGTTCATAAACAGTTGCTAATCGAACCGCTGTTATTAAATATCTACATCTATGTAATCTCTATATGGCCTCTGACGGTGGGCCTGATCTATAAGTTTAAAGTCGCTCAGCGAGCTATGGAGACAGCTATTCTGGGAGTTTCTTTGCGGGATAAGGTCCGTAACGTAAGAGATTCTGCAAAGAACTAAAATCACGGACATAGCTCACACAATCAGCATGCTCAAGTGGTAGTGGTCACGTCATATTTGTCGCAGGACTGATAACCGATGACCCCATCGTCGACTCATTGCATGGATACCACGTACCGGGAAGCGCATTGTCAGACGCCCACCTTCCGACCAGGTGGATCAACAACTTGCGAGTGGTTCGCCTGTGGTGGTTGGATGAAAAGAGCCGAGGATCGTGTGTGGTGGCGAGCTTTGGGAGAGGCATATATCCAGCAGTGAAGAGACATAGGCATGATATCTATGTGAACCGGTGCGAATGTACTACTACATACGTGGTGCGACTGAGTGGTTTGTGTAAAAAAAAAAGAGTATAGAATTTTAAGAAGTCTGAACAAAAAATCTGTATTGAGAGGATGTAGGTATATTTTATTTAATCCTGTATAAAATTGTAATGCACGACATTTCATAATACCGCGGAACACCTGCGTGCAAATGTTCTAGCAAACAAATGTTGAACAGATACTCTAATATTTTAATATCACCTTTTTGTTATATATGTAGTACACACGACAAAATAGAAAAGTTTGCAGGCCACAGGTCTTGCTCACTTCGTATAACAATACACGCACTCAATAGATACGACGTTAATTGTTTCACTGAATGTGTAACAAAATTTTACTGACGGCTCTCATAGCTTTTGTAGCTCAGTTGGTTGAGCATCTAGTCTGTAAACAAAGTCTATTGCATGCCATCATATCTATTTTGCCGTTTGTATATAGTGGATATGGAATTTTGCTAATTGGGTATGATAGCATTGATATTATTGCGTAAAAATATCTCCTGATTTCAAATACTATTAAAATTTTCTATTTTCCTAAAACTATAGCGTAATAATATTTGAAATGAGGAGAGCGATATATATATACCCGCTGTATGTATAATTGTATTATTGGTGAAAATTCTGTTTAATGAAATATATTTATTATTGATAAAACTACTTTTTTTCTTCTTCATATGTATATGTCAATTGTGCAATTAACACATTCTGCTAGTGTCAAGTTTTCTTCGTAATAAACAATTTCAAAGTTTAAAACGTATCCTGTCAATATCCAGTCCCGTCGTAGTAAGTCAGTAGTCGCTCAGTAAAGTGATAGTGGGTTTACTGAGGACAGAAGAGGACGCCTTGGAAGCACCCGAAAAACGCAGTCCCACGCTTTTATTTGAGTATCACAAACATTATGCACAAAAAACACTTTGAAGTTTAATAAATAAACTATCACCATTAAATCACCAAATGCACAATACACAATTTTTATAGTAATCCAACAAAAACTCAACTTCACTGCTCGAGTTCCCACCAAAAAGTACATTTTTTAAAATTGCGCCAGAGATAAAAAAAACAAAGGACAGTTGCGTAAATTGAATGGCGTTTGACAAGCAAAGACTTCCATTTTCAAAATTAGAATTTGTTTTATATCTATCGTATTGTACAGTAACCAGTTCGGTGTCTACTACTAAATCTATCGTTTTTATTATTACCCTAGCAACATCACATTTCATTTTGACATCTACCTTTGTTTAAGAAAAAGTGCAAAAACAATAGGAAAATTTATGGAAGTAAAAATATTTACAAGACAATATTTTATGTAGCAAAAACCGTTATTAACAACAACATCAACAAAAATTTTATTAATTAGTTTTGTAAAATTTAAATCTATTCTAAACAAGAATGGTACAGTCCAGCAGAAATATCAGTCCACAATCATGCCAGCGATTGCTGGATTTCCTTGAACGGGAAGGTACTCGATATGACCAACTGGTTGCAAGACCAGTTCCGACTTTGCAGGTGTACAAAGACCTGCTCCTGCCCTGTCAAGAGTTAGTATTATGGTGACCAGTGTGTGGAGTACTGTAATTGCTTTGAAAGGGGTTTCTTTTATTGCGATGCGAAGAGGGCAAGTAAAAGTGTAATTTTTAACTTTATTTTTATGAAATAGATGGACAAATGGACCAACCTGTGGTATCAGCCGCCAGCATCCAAATCTTTTTCTACAGGAGAAGGCGCCAAATGAGTAGCCCATCCAATGGGAAGCAGTTACTTCTATGTACATCTGCATACATCAAAAAACATGAAGCATGCCCTCAAATGTATTACATCTAGATAAAAATGAGAGTAGGCTAGGGAATTATGAGAATAGAAGGATTTGTGGGATGAACGAAGGGGAACATATGGTGTAAAGTATGGGAAGAGGGAAAGGTGGGTTTGATTGCCTCCTTTCACACTGCACTGCAGTCTTCTGCGAGTGTGGGGTAAACTCGGCTAATCGGTCTTTTCCGAGCTTGTTTGTTTCCATTGACGTTTCCATCTTGAGCTATATACCTACGTATGGGTCGAATGTTACGGACAATGTACACGATCAGTCAATGATTCGGCGAATTGGAGTAGACTAATCAGATAATATTGGCATATTGATTGGATTTGGAATAGCGATAGGTGGCAGTGTTACCTATATCCAAGGAAGGTAGGTTTATTGATATGGTATCCATGCCACGGGCATGGAATGCGGCAGCCAGTTGTACCATCAACACATTGGCGACCAGTGGAGAAACATGAAGATGAGAGCTTGGTCGTTGGTAAAGCCAGTTCGAGGACAAGGCCCATTAAGTTTGTGAATACTTTAACTGGTAATTTCTTGGTGTACCTTTGATAGTCAGTTTTTGTAGGGAAATGTCGAGTACAGGACCAAACCTTCGTTATTACCCTATACGTGCTTCGCGCGTCCCAACTCGAAGGCCTCGAATCGCATCGATGTGTAAATCGAGGGTAGATTTTTAAGTGGACTGTAATTTTGGGGTTTTATTTATTATTTTTGATTAATTGCCGTAGCCGTACAATAATAAAGCTTCACTGACCTGAAAGCTGTCTGGTGCACCGAAGTCTTCTGCCGGCGCCGGCCCTTGGTTCTCCTGTGTTGGCACTTAAAGACACTAATGCACGCACAATAAGGAATTTGGCGTAATAAAATGGAAGATTGAATATAGCGTTGCGGGAAATTATATTTTAATTATATTAGCGGTAATTTATGTAACTTCTCGGTAGGAAGTTTTGCGTGTGTTGTCTAGCCGAGCGTCTCCGCGATACCTCCGCGATGCAACTGTCCCGTCGTCGTTCACAACGACATCTGTCTATATTTTTAACACCTCATTGAGACTTGCTAATAAATCAATGAAGCTAGTTCTTGATAAGCAGCGGCAATCAATCGCTCGTCCAATGTGATTTTTCAGATGTTTATGACTAAACTAGAGTTTATGACTAGTTTATTAAAGTCCAGTCACTGAAGATTACACGTATTTGAATGATTCGACGTTCGCTAAAGAATATCTTTAAAGATGATAGTTCTGTTTCGACGGTAGAACTTTGTTTTTATTTAAAAAACTTATCTTACAACAGGCGAGCTTAATACCTGGGGGCATTGTCTACCAGCCAACCTTTGGGTCGAACCGAATGGCACATTGGGAGGTACGATGAAATGTATAAATATGAGTTAAATGATGATTAATGAATATTTTATATAAATACTTGCAACAACCGTATTCCTATTTGTAAAAAGTATGATATTAAAACTTGATATATAAAAACATACATACATTAATACACACACACATAATATAGACTAGCTAACTAACAGAAAAAATCAAGGTAAAAGGTTGAAAATAAAAGATGATGCCAAGAGTAGGTGAATAAGCGTAGAGAAAGAGAACCAAGAGAGAGCCAAGAGTAGAGAACGGTTAAACCAAGAAAAATACAAAACAAATTCGTTGTTTTCTTTGTATTTATATCAGCCTATAACGTCCCACGGAAGGGCACAGGTCTCCCCTAGTAAATCTCGCGGGCCCAGGGCGGATTGGTGGATCACATACCTACTCCAGAGTTTTATTAAAATTACTTCAGGAGCATGCTGGTTTCCTCGCGATGTTTCCCTTCACCGCCGATCTAGTGGCAATTTTTAATAAACCGTACTTAAGTAAGAAACTCAGTGGTACGGATAGAGTAGGTATTTGAACTCACGTTCATACGAATGGGAGTGGAGTCTAGATACCCCTAGGCTACACTTTCTTTATTGTTTCTTTATTTGAAGATGTATCATTCCGAAAAAATCAATTTTAATGTCAATGTCTCTGAAAATCTAGAGCGTTGCTGCATCACATCCTTTAAATACCCAACAATGAGGATTCGGCACCATCAACTTTTACTTATTCAGTGGCAAATACAACATTGCTTACTTTTGCCTGTATATTTTTTGTAGAAGAGCATTAAAATGTTTTTATTAGATATTCAAAGGTGTTTATAGCTATTGACCCAACTGGATTGTCCAACTACTTGAACTATGCTTAGTTTTTCATTCATTGTTAGCGACTACGTTATTTTTCGCCGTCTATTCAAAAGGAATCAATATAAAATGATCGTAAATTCCTCTTGATCAGCAATTGGACCAACTAGAAAATGAACTACACATAATCTGACCAGTGAGACAAACCGGTTGGACTAACTGGAATGGCTTATGTGGCAACTGGCCCGCGTAAAAGCTGGGCTGCGGCGGGCGAGTTTACCACTTTTTGAAATTGCTGGTGGTCAACTGGCCCTGAATCAATTTAAAAAGTGGGCCAGTTTACTACTCGTACTTACAAAACAGATAGAATTCCCATTCTAGCCCCAACCACTTCTAAAGATTCTATTCTTATATTTGTTCCTTTTTAAGACTACAAAATGACAAATAGAGCAATGAAATTATATTTTTTCAATGATTATTCTTACAATTACATTTTTAGATATTCCTTAATACCCATTTTGTTGCTTTATGTGGTCATGAAAAGGAACAAGAGTAAGAATAAAATCTTTCGAAATGGTTGGGACTAGTTGGGCCCACTTTTTAAATTGCTTCCGGGCGAGTTGAACACCAACAATTTCCAAAAATAGTAATCTCGCCCGCGGCCCAATTTTTACGCGGGCCAGTTGTCACTACCCAATGACCGCAAGATCGTGTGTAATAACGAGTTTTGCGAGAGACCTACATATATTCATTAAATCTAAACTTTACAGTACAAAAATTGTACAGAGGGCGGACTTAATGCTTACTGGCATTCTCTGTCAATCAACCTTTGGTTAAACAGAATGCTATATCTAGCAGTGTCCCCGTGGAATCCACACTGTGTGTTCTACCGCCTGTACAATGGGGAATGCTCTGAAGAACTGTTTAATATAATTCCCACCTCGGGTTTCTACAACCGCACCTCCCGTCACAGAAGTGCGGTCCATCCGCATTTCCTCGATACGGAGGTGTCGCGCACTGTTCGGTCCAAAAAATTTTTTATACTGCGAACCCGTAGGCTGTGGAATGAACTGCCTGAAGAGGTCTTTCCATTAAGCTACGATATGGGGTTTTTCAAGAGAGCTGTGAATAGGATTTTGCAAGGTCGGCGGCGCGCCCGCATATCCCCTGGTGTTGCAGATGTCCATGGGCGGCGGTAACACTTACCATCACGTGGGTCCGCTTGCTCGTCCGCCCACTAATCTATAAAAAAAAAAACATAGGTATAGACTTTTTGTTGTCTATGGTTGCACATCATTAGAATACACAAAACCTATTAATAGTGTATTGTAATCGTTTACGTAATGTAAGTAGGCGTCAAAATCCTTGTCAAAATTAAAAAGTACTATCAAATGAATTTTGAAGTTTGATTATTTGAACTTAACCTCGCTTGGTCTGGGATTTTCTAAAATAAAATCTAAAAATCATACTATCCGTCAAATTATAGACCATACCTTTTAATAAGGTGTGCTTTTAACACGCCTTAGCATTTTCCTGAAAGTCTTTTACATTTGATCTGAAAATGAAAATTTATACTAAACAAGAATGGTACACGCCTAGTGAAGTGGCGCTCCACGATAAAGCTAGCGACTGTTGGATCACTTTAAACGGAAATGTACTGGGCTTGACCAAATGGTTAGAAGATCAGTTACGAATGTGCAAATGTACGAAGACATGCTCCTGCCAGGTCAAGAGTTGGTATTGTGAAGACGGGTGCGTGGAGACTTGCACTTGCTTCAAACGGGGGTTCTTTTACTGCGATGCTAAAAGAGTAAGCATTTGGATATCTTTTTACAGTGCTGTCCAGCCGTGACAGATTGACACGTGGTCCGTGTGGAAAGTGGTTTTAGGTGTCCATTGGCATCCTAACACCAATGAAGATGGAGATGGGTTGCAGTCTTGCACAATTCATAGCCATAGATAACCTTTGTATCAAATAAAATCAGTAGTTTCAATCACATACTAATAGTGGTTGGTGTCCAACGTGATTACCATAATCAATACTATTTCATATCATTCCTTTATTTTCAATTTAACTGACAAAGGAATATTTCATATGAGTGCACTTCAAAGATGCTTGGTGGACACAGAATTGGTGGAGGCTCAGGACTAACTACCAATGAGGTAGATGACTCCTCGACCAATGACTACCTATCTATATTGCGGAACAGCGTGGAAAGTCTTTTAGCCAGCTGGACCAACTGTTTCATCAAATCGCTCTGGTTGAGATGAACTTCCCTTTTCGCCATCATAAATGATCATTGATAATTCATGATTGATGATTCCGATAGATGAAAGCGAATAATATGTACCTACTGTAAAAATGATCGCTGAGCGTTCGTAAGCTCGAGCATTAGGGCGCTAAGTCAGCGCCAATGAACCTTAACCTTGACAATTTTATATTCGAGCCTTTAACCTCAAGGGTTTCTTAAGACCATCAAACTATACAATTATATATACTTATCACTATATCGCTCACGAGCTTTTAATGCTCGAGTCTTAAAGGTTTATTAGCGCTGATTCAACGGTCGAGCGCTCAGCGCTTATTTTTCTACATTAGACAACACTCATTAGTTTCACATTTAGAAAAATAACGATATTTCGAACACAGTTAGCCATGACGATACTTGCTTATGCCGGAAAAGACGTGAGTCATTGGTTCAAAGGCGAGGACTGGATCCAGTACACCCATCCCGTGGTCATGACAACCACTACATACCACCGGTACGGAAACAGCGTAACGGAACCCGTAGTGCCATCAACACGATGGCGGCCAGTGCCTGAGATACCTTGGTGGAAAGACGAGAAGTTGGTGGTTGGAAAATTGACAACAAAGACCAGGCCGATTAGGATTGTTAACACCGTCACCAGTAATTGTTTTGATTTTAATATCGTTTAGTTAGATAGTCTTCTGAAGAGGTTTTTATCGTTCTACCATATTAGCTGGCTTAGGTATTAGGTTGTGTGTTCCGCGACTAGGAGAGAGTTTTTATATGTTCTGTGCTGCTCTTTGGCGTTTGTTTGATCCAAGTCACCGACATAGCTTAAAGAATCAGTAATCTGAAGTGGCAATGGGCAAATCACAAATGGTCCAGGATTGACAACCGTGAACCGATGGATAGACAAATCCTCAAGTGGAAATCACTTAAAGGCCTGTGACGCCTTACGGCCAGTTGAACCTAGGACTTCTAAAAAGTCGCCGATAGTGGCTGGAGAAGAACGGAATACCGTGTGTTTGCATTAACATATATCTAAACCATTTCATGACAGAACTCTCTCCCTCTCTGATTAATTGAATATATGTGTCTCATGAGAAAAACGGAGAACGGAGTACGATGGCAAACTTTGGGAGAGGTTTATATCCAACAGTGGAGAGACACGGGGTGATGATATGGTATGTTACACTTCATCTGCGTCAAGGTATTCCTTATGGTTATTATTAGTAACTCGTAGTGTTTATGGTAAAGCATTGACTACTAAGTGTTTGAATAATCACAAACCCATTTACTTATAGACTTTTATTATCAACTTATAGACAGACGGCTTTAAAGATGTTAGCAATTGCAAAAATATCGTTGTGGAACTAATCTGTTTTTTATTTTCAGTCAGAACAAAGAATAGGATTGTTAATGTTCATGGCACAGTCTTCCCATTAAATCTTGAAGAGGTGTAGGTCTATAATCCATCGCGGGAACTCAGTGTGTATTGGTGAACTATAAGGCGATAACTTACAAAACGTACACTTGAAAATAATCTGTTTACGAAGCGCAAAAAACATAAGTTGTGGAATGAATTGCCAGCTGAGGTTTTTCGGTTACGCTATGATACGGGCCTCTTCAAGAGAGCTGTGAACAGGATTCTGCAAGGTCGGCAGCGCACTCACACCCCCCCAGGTGTTGCATGTGTCCATGAGCTGCGGTGACCACTCACCATAATGTCTGTCATTATGGTAAGTTCCGGCTCGTCTGCCATCTATTCTATGAAAAAATGTATTCAAACGCACCTTTAACTAACGCTTCGTCGAAACATTTTTAGGCTCAACCGTGACTTTGGAAGTGTGTTCAGAAGAAACAATATATCAGATCATAATGCGATATATCCCTCATAATAGTCATGTGATGTCGTATACCCTGAGGTACCTCGGCAGAGGGTTGTGTTACAATCGCACCCTGGAGGAGAACGGAATACCTGATGAGAGGGATACGTTCAGCGAAGTGGGCTTACCAGAAAACCTGCATATACCAGCATTATTGATTTATTTCAACGATGATTTGACGGAAGGTGTTAAAAAACATTTGTTGATTTCTCTGGTGATGTCTATGGTCATGGTACAGAATACCCGAACTTAAGGAAAGCTTCATATAAGTATGCTTCGGTAGGTATACACTAGTATAATATAGGTACTGGTATAATATAGCACATCGATATGTGATAATATGTGTACAATGCTCATCTACAGATTCACGTATACGCCGTTACGCTAGATGACAAATGTGATCCCTAAGAGGACAAAAGCAAGGATGTCGTATATGTTTTTAGTTTTGAATTTTCTTTTGGAACTTTCCATTTGTTCGTATTCTGTGGCCATGGTCTATTATTGTTGTATTATTGATATCTTGAACGTCTGTTTCCACCAATCGGAGCGAATAAGAGATGTTCAGCCGTCAATCAAAAGGATCACTTGAATTTTATTTGACCTAATTGGTCGACTTCTATACGTCTCTTCTTCGCTCCGGTCGTTTTCCTTTTCGTGGCTTCATAGGACTTCATCGTTCATCTTTCGAAATAGGGCTTAGAGCCCTATTTCGAACGACAATTAGTAATAGGTGCATATTTGATCACATTATATAAATCTGCTACTATTTTCACAAGAGCTTGGCCGTTTTGATGACAGTTAAAAATATAAGAGAAACTTCCGGTATGATTTTTTTTAATGGAAGAAGGCAGCAGACAAGCATACAGACCACCTGATGGTAAGTGGGTACTGTAGCCCGTGGACATTCTCGATATATGCCAACATTAGTTCAAAATGACAAACTTTGGCACGTCCCTGGATGCGCTGCCTACCTTTGGAGATATAGAAATGTGGTTGGGAAAATGGGGAGGGATAGGATAGGCTCTGGCATATCTAACTCACTACCGAAACACATACTTACATTGGGGTATAGGATAAAGTGGGAAATGCAGTACACTTCAAGGTAGTCTTCTGTGAGAGAGGTACGTGGCGGCCAGTAGAGTGCTACCAACGGCTTTTGGATTGCAGCACGCACTCTCCCCCTCAAAATCCCGAAAAACAAATTTTTGTTTTTTTTAATAAAATTAAAACCGTGAAATTAGTTTCGTAGAAATTAGCGCTGAACGCTCAACATTCGAGCATTGACTGGGCGCTAATGAACCTTTAAACTCCGAGCGTTAAATGGTAGTGAGCGTTATAGTCATGTTTATCATTTGATGGACTTAAACCCTTGAGGTTAAAAGCTCGAGTATAAAACGGGGGTCATAAGCACTGACTTGCGCACGAGCGCTCAGTGTTAATTTTTACAACACTACCATAAATAAGGCATATCTTCGATTCGATTTACATAATTGATTATCTCAGATTTTTATAAAAAACCATTCTAAAATTAATTAATATTAAAACATTTGTTATTTTTTTAGATCCACCGCCAGAAAACTGTTTCTGTTACGATAAAGACTGTTTGGCACATCCTGAAATGTTTCCTGAATAAAATAATTCTTATTACAAATAGATATAATTGAACACTTTAAAATAATAAAAATCCTATATAAAGAATTTTTAAACTTTTAAACGAAAACAATTTTGGGCAAATCCAGGCCATGGAAGGTTTTTGATCTTTTTTAGTTATTTTTTTTAATTGCTTGTTTATAAATGTAATTTTCTCTAACAGTATTTTATATAATTTACTGTATTATTAATTTAGATATAATTGTGGTTTTGTATTACACAAATATATTTTTAATTATATTGCACTTGTAAAAAAATAGAAATCCTTTGCTCTAACATGTGGTAAGGAATTGTATTTTCTAGAAGTGATAACTTTGTTAGTACATTACTTATTTATTAGCTTATATTGAGTACAAATATGTACTTTATATTCTTTTCCATTTGTTTGCAATCACATATGTCTAATTACTTTGTTATATAATATAATAAAACTTAATTACATTTGAAATAAATTGCAAACGGTTGTTTTTTTTTTATTTCTTGATACTTGAATAATTTAAAACTATTGGCCTATAGTTTTCTATTAGTAGCAACCTAATTTTAATAGTTAATAGTAACGTACACCGTGAAATTAACTAAGCATATCGACGAAAAAGTGATAATGCTGAAATATCCTATAATTTTGAGATATTTTTCATAAATGATGTGTTAAATTGCAGCTAATTATTAAAAAAGTTTGTTATTAAATTTTATAAACACAATTGTAACACTATGTAATTATATATAGGTACACTTACCATCACGCGGGACCGCTTGCTCGTCCGCCCACTCGTCTATAAAAAAAAATGGTATATAAGTGTGCCATCATCAAAGGTTATACCTATTAGTTCCGCGCAGTAACTCCCGCAAGGTTTAGTTTTTGCGTGACGCGTGCGTGGTCAATGTTTTTATTCAACCCTTAGTCTATTAGGTACACTGTTTTTAGTTTGTTAGTATCATAATTAAAATTTATCATGCCTATAAAAGCACATGCACACTAGTAATGTTTTTAAATGTTATGTCTAAAAGCAAATACGACATTTTTAACATAAATGAGATAAAAAAGTAGTATATTTTTAAAATTAAGATGATAAATTAATTTAAGATTCTGATACCTTATGAACCCTAGGTACTTATCTATCTATATATATAAAAATGGATATTGGTATATCTGATGTTCGTAGACTTCGACACCGTTTGACCGATCACCATGAAAGTTGGCACATATATGTATTTTTTCATGGAGAAGGTTTCTATCGATTTTGTTATAACTCGCCACTAGATGGCGCTGCAGGTCATCAACTTCTATGGCAGGACAACGTCTGTGGGTTTTGCTAGTGTATTATAAAAAAAACAGGTAGATTTATTTATTCAAAATTGAGCAGTCTTCAAAAATCTCTTATTTTTAGGACATCGTGACGGACAACACCTCTAAGTCTTCCACACATAGGGGGCCATCCATAAATTCATGATTTTTGGAGTCCCCCCCCGTCCTTGTCACAGGTGGTCACATTTCTGTAACCCCTCCTCCCACCCCTGGTGTGACGTCACATATTTTGCAATTTTAATTTAGAAATTATTAAATTACAACAGCACTTCCAAAATTATAATATTTTAAAGTTTTTCGTTAGAGTTGAAGTTTAGAGTTTTAATACTTTAGATTTATATATGTGACGTCACAAAGATTATGACTCGTCCCCCCCCCCCCCCCTGTCACACGGTGTCTCACTTTGTTGACCCCCTCCCTCCCCCTTAACGTGTGACGTAATTTATGGACTTTTGTACTAACACTTTTGTACTAACTTACCATTATGGATGCAGCTTTAGCACATGCGGATGAATTTAAAATGTACCTGTAACTCTTGGAAATAACATTAATGTGTCCACGCGTAGAGCATGCCAGCATTTTTTGTGTTTCGTTCTTTGCAAATCATCTCATTCGCCTAGAAACACGTGAACATAATAAGTTAGCGCGTTTAAGCAAAAAATCGAGTATTGCGTGATACTGTAAGATTTATGCATCTGTAGCTAAATAGTATTGCTACCGACTGTTCGGAGCAATTTGTTCGTGTCTTAATTTATAGTTTTCTAATCGTATATTAGTGGTGCTATAGAATAGCACCAATGCACGTCTTCCCGTGGCTGTTGTGACGGCTAAGGGATAACAAAGCCGCTGTCACAAACGGTGAGGAACTACACCACCTCTAAAAGAGTGGACTCGCCAACACGCTTGGCCAGCGTGACGATTTACGGCCATTCGTCCCTCGTGCACAAGACAATGTACTTGAGGAGGCCCGTGCCCAGCAGTGGACACTGAAAGGGCTGGTTGCAATCGTATATTGATATTAGTGATCGCGGTCTTCTACTCTTCGATTTTACTCACGACGAAACTAAGATGGTATATTTGGAGTAAGATGGTATATTTGGCAGTAAAAGATGGTTCGTTAGTGGCTGGATGAGAAGACTGGATGATCGTGTGGTGGCGTTCCTTAGAAGCGGCCTATATCCAACAGTGGAGAGACACAGGCTGATGGTATGGTATATTTGGAGTAAGATAATATATTCGGGGTAAGATGGTATATTTGAAGTAAGATGGTATATTTGGCAGTAAGATGGTTCGTTAGTGGCTAGATGAGAAGACTGGATGACCGTGTGGTGGCGTTCCTTAAAAGAGGCCTATATCCAACAGTGGAGAGACACAGGCTGATGGTATGGTATATTTGGAGTAAGATAATATATTTGGGGTAAGATGGTATATTTGGAGATTCTGGTGGCATGAGTTAAGAAAATGTGTCTATACTAACAGAGTAAGCGAACTGAACGTTACTTTTCCATATTCTTAAATTTCATAGATATCAAAATTGTTGCTATGTTATCTAAAAAATCTTCAATGTTGAATAAACTACCCTCTGTTGAATGTAATTGACTTTGTTTTATTTTGTGCAATAGTCATTAGGTTATTAACAATATGTATTTGGAAATATAACGTTTTGTTGGACTTTGTTGGAAATATATTTTTTTTGATCTCTACCCAATACACGGACGTTACACGGAATGTTTTTTTTTTTTTTTACAGAGAAGAGGGCGGACGAGCAAGCGGTAATGTTACATTTTTATAAAAGGAAAAAAAAAACCACCAATTTTGTAATTGTAATTGAGTTTCTTATTATCCGTTCGCGCCAATAACATTGGTGCTTTTATTTTGTAGGGTAATGTCATATTTTATTACCCACATTTAGAACTGTAAATAGGATTATGCAAGGTCGACGGCGCGCCCGCATGCCCCCTGGTATTGCAGGGGCCCATGGGCGGCGGTAACACTTACCATCACGTGGGACTGCTTGCTCGTCCGCCCAATAGTCTATGAAAAAAAACAAAAAAAAATATAATCACTTCCACAGATTCGTTTATATCCCTGCACATTTGCGTACCCGCCAGTATAGCGATCGACCCCACCCGTCGCCGGTCGATTGTGAAGCTCACATATTTTGGTGGTCTCCTGGATCCTGGAATTGGTACACGCTGTGCCTTTCCATACCGCAAGTGTATCTGCTCTAGGCTGTATCGTAGCTTAAATACCGAAGGACGCTTAAACTAAGTGGAAAGCCAAGAAGAAGCCGAGAAGAAGCGCTACCAGGCCCGGAGTAACGCGTGGCGGCAACGAGCTCGCTAGCCGGTCGTAAGCTTGGTCGAAAGGCTATTCTTTGGATATAAGGTAAGAATTTCCATTTAATTATCTTTCATTTTGTATCAGACCTATGGATCCGCACATGGATTAGCGTACGGCTATATTGCTTAGCTGTCGCGTTCAAGTGTGTCGCGTATTGGGTTAAATATGAAGGCAAAAATTTTCGAGTATTATGATATCATACATTTCCGTCTTTTCAATATCCTCACCAATTTCTCCATAATCTTCGTATTAATATACTTTATATCATTGCAGTTTCTCATCATTGACCTATTCTTCACCATAAATTGTTGTTAAAGCGCGCTGCGCGCGAGCAAGTACAATTTCGGTCATTGACATGAGATCAGTCAAGACTGGACGGAAAAGAGATTTGTATGAAATCGTCGGCCACCGACCACTTTAATAGACCCCTCATATTAAGGTTCAATAACATAATTCATATTAAGGTTTCGGGTCTTGTGTCCATCACTCGCTGAGCGACTTTTTGTAGATTAAGCTCACTGCCAAAATCGGCACGGTATGTTATAATTTATAAACAAACGATATCTTTAATTTACCCAGGTTTTTTTTTTATAGACTATTGGGCGGACGAGCAAGCGGTCCCACGTGATGGTAAGTGTTACCGCCGCCCATGGACACCTGCCACACCAGGGGGTATGCGGGCGGGCCGCCGACCTTGCAAAATCCTATTCACAGCTCTCTTGAAGAACCCCATATCGTAGCTTAATGGAAAGACCTCTTGAGGCAGTTTGTTCCACAGCCTACGGGTTTGCGGTATAAAATAATATAGGCGGTTCTAGGTAAGTTATGAATACTATTTGTGTATAACACCTGCAAGAAATGTATCCTTTCTTCTACTTCATATGATTACAAAACCTATTAAATTTATTATACCATAGCCACCGTCATAAAGCAATCGAGTCCCATAAGGTCTGCGCCATGCTCGACGAAGCACGCTTCCTGCGACCTGCCGCAAGACCAAAAAAACCTCTCTACGTCTGTCTGAACGCACACACTTGATGTAATGTGGTATTGATAGATACTTTGATAAGGATGTTGAACTTTAAATGAATCCAAACAGGACTGTAAATGTTTTTGAAACGATAGATATTTTACTATCCAGTTTTTACAGCTTGTATTCAATTACTTGACTACTGCTCGGTATTAAAAAAATATTTTATTTGTCTCGTTGTTCAATAGACGTTGTCTGTCATAGTAGACAGATTAAAGATATCTTCCGATGATATCTTCAGATACATTTCCATGTATTTCTGGACTCGGCGCTCGTTGTCAGGTACTTGAAGACAGGCTATATCTTTGCTGTTACAACGGGGCATTACTTTTAATTTACTTACTCGGTTAGTTGCTTACTTAATTAGAAGTTATTCATTTTGTCGTGAGTATTTTTATACAGATAGGCACTGAAAGTATGATTTGGATCGTTCTATGCAATATTTAATCCTGGCTGTATTTAACAATGTTGCTAAACGTACTGGGAGTAATTAAAAACTTTAGGCACATTTCGGTGTTTACTGTCGATTTTTTTGGTTTAGGTACTTTTATTGTTGAAAGCAAAATATCAGTAGATAAGTTACTTAGGTATTTAGTAGCTACACTGCACCTACCTACACTACAAGTATATGTTTACCGTCCATACTTTGTGAAATAGATAAAAGGAAATTTTTAATTGCAACTTTTCATCGATACAATTTCACTTTAACTGCCGACCCCACGCGATATTGTTATTTCTAGATATCGAAATACCATTTATTTGTATACTTACATTGCGCGACCACCACGCATGCGCGGATCCGATAATTCACCCACTTGTTGCCCTAAAATTATAGTAACCGCAACCCCATGCAAAGAGTTCCAACAAAAATAGACGGGTGGCGTAGCAGCCATGTTTCAACCATAGAGAAAAGAGTGTCAGGACGCGCGCCCGTTTTGATGTGCAGAAGCGCGGGAAATAGTAGCGCACTGTTGTGTTCCAGTTTTAAAGTTTGAATGAAGTTATCTTTTTTATTTTATGTTTTTAAAGTGTAGTGACTGATGCGCCGGACAGTACTTATTTTTATTTAACTGTCTTAAGTACTTAAAAGTTTCTTTTTGAAATGAAATGTTCAATGTGTGATTAGTGGATAGTGTTCCAATGAGGTGAGTAGATTACATAGTAATAATTGTTTTATATAGCATTTTCCTTAAGTTTCGTCAAATTTAAAGAAAACGAACTCCATTTATAGACTTATACTTACATATAATAAAATGGTAATGAAGTCGTCACTGTACATTGAACATTTTTTGAAAAAAGTAGTTCTAATGTATAGAGTGATACAGAGCCCAAGTTATTATTGTTTGGAATTTTTGTCTGTCTGTCTGTCTGAACGCGCATCACTCAAAACCCACTGGACTGATTATAATGACACTTATGTACGTGGTATGTTAAACTTTTTGCCAATAATAAAGTTTCCACTGGGTTCAATCTAACGTCTACCCGTACGAAGTCGCGGTCATTGTATAAAACGCATGAATCCCGCGATACAGAACTCCGCTTTTAAATTCGTATATTCCAGCTTCTGATACAAATTAAGTACAATCAGGTCTGGTACGAGAATCACATACAATTTCTCATTTTTAACAATGCTATCTGTCCACACTGACAACATCCTTTTTTTTTGCCAGCCAAACATCGGATACCCGCCTCAATTCAGTGTTGACATAACAAAATATAATCTTACAATTATTTTTCACAGATATTATAACGAAACATTTCAATAGTTCAACTTTTAAAAAATAAATATCTTACATTCGTCCATCCTGACGCGTGTAATGCCCTCATACACGCAATTGATAAGTGATCATACAATTTGTGTTACAATTGCTAGAAGGAAATAAATTGGTGTGATCTATGAATAGTATATATATATATATATATATATATATATATATAAAGATCTGAGTAGTGAGTAGTAAGTATCTACTGTTATTTCTATTCTGTGGTACTGTTATAATTCTACGGTAATTGGGTCATCTACTGTTTTGTTTATAAACAATATGTCAACATCTCCCATCACGCTATATTATATCACAATAACTGCGATGTTTATGTATTGCGACAATTAATCTTCTTTCTTCCTACATACATCTTGGAATAGAGACCTTATTGTACGTTTTCATTGTATTCGTTGTGACTTTATTGACTTATCTCATAAATTAGATGTTAGAGAATGTTTCTAATTAAACAGAATCTTGTAATAATAAGTTATAAAATCTTAACCAAAGTCCATGTTTCGGTAGTGAATGAGCCAGAACCCATTCCCATACCATTCTATCCCTCCGGATTTGCCTAACCCTTTCTCCAAATCCATTCCTTCATCTTCGAAGGTAGGCCGCGCATCCGGAGGTGTGTCAACGTTTGTCATTAAGGACCAATGTTTGCGTGTATCGCGGATGTCGTAGGGCGACTGTATACATTTGCCATCAGGTGCGGACTGTCTGATCATTTGCTATCTTTTTTTGTAAAAAAATAAAATTGTATAAAGCGTCATGTGCGCTTTAATTGCGATATCTAATTAAATTAATTATTTAAGTAGTGAATATTTAGTGACATATGCCAGAGCCCATTCGCATCCCATCCCACCCCTTCCCATTTTCCCAACCCTGTCTCCAAATCTATTCCTAAATCTCCAAAGTTAGGCAACGCATCCGTGGGCGTACCTTTATACTTTCTATTTTTCTCTATTCCAAGGTTGCCTGGAAGAGGCCGCCTTGGCGATAAGGTCGTCTATTACATTCTGTCATTTAAAGATATGTGCACATGTAATAACTGTTTGTATGCAATAAAACGTATTTATCAATATTATTATTTACCAATCAAACTTTGATCTTCAATTGTTCTCCTTTGTATTAGTGGTCCCGATGAGCCAAGCCGCGCTTGATTGGTTATTGTTATTAATAAATATGGCACTGGGACCGTGTGGCCCAAAACACTCTTACGTTTACAAGAAAAGGTCTATGTCTTGAAGGTTGATATTGAATAAATAAAATATCTTGAAACTTAGCGCTTATCACGACCTTGAAAACTTAACACACTAAATAAGGTATCTGGAATCTCTTTAACATATATGTAAGTATGTACATCTGACTGAGAGTACAATTAAAACAAACAGGGTGACAAAGCGAGGGCGATAAAATCGATAAAGGTTAAGTTTAGGGGCGGAATAGCCATCTAAAAGCTTTCAATTTGGCAAACAAATCGACCCTCTATTTGATTTGAACGCACCCAATATTTTTTTGTTATAGTATAAAGTATTTTTTTTTTATTATACGGAATAGGATAAGGAATGAACGGGCGTTGAAAGGTTTTAACTTTCCACTTCGCTCAAATATTTTTTCCATTTTCTTAATATTTTGAAAACAAAATTGTGGGTTATTGTAAACAGCATTAAGGAGTGTAAGTACACTTTATTGCACACCAGAGATTACAGTGAAAGTGACACAAATATGAAATAAAAAGATATACAAAAGGTGGCCTACCTTTTGTATACCTTTTTATTTCATTGCTAAAACAATATCTTTCAAAGAACATTTGATCGGGAGGAGATGTATGTAAGTTTGGATACATGAGCCAATTACAAGTTTCCACTAATAAATAATAAAACAACGAGTTTATAAACCTAACAATCATAGGTCAAATTGAAAAATCAAGTAAACATACATACAAACGTACATACAAAGCAGAAACGGTAGATGGCGCTAATTGTCATTTGTTTGATTCATTATGAATAATAATAATAAATAACCCCACACTCAGTGGCGCACACTAGGATTCCCTGTGTTGTGGGTCCAGAGATACATACCATACAAACACACACCCGGACGAGAACATACATTTGTTTTTTTTATTAAACAAATGTATGTCCGATCGGGGATCGAACCGGGGACTATGTATTTGCACAGCTAACAGGGTCACTACCATTACTATTTTATAAACATCGATCAACATAAATAACGAGTGATACAAGTGACATAAATAATATATTACTATTCCCAAAAACGAGTTGATTCAATTACGTTTTTAAGAGTCTTTTCTTTATCTATGAAATCCTCTATCTCTAGGTAGTTGAGTGAAGCCAGTATTATTTCTTTACAATTTCGTCAGATAACCGGATAAAAATTATGTAACCACGTAATTAATTAAAATATATTAGTACGATGCAGTGTAAACGACACCAAAAATCCCAAACCACTGTCAGGGACAAAAACACACACCATTGTGTTATCTGAATCGGAACAATAGATAAAATGCTTGTCGAATCACTTCCATTGTCTATGCGCTGACCATAAAGACCGCGTCCGGCCACCCGAATTGAAGAAGTCCTATCTTTCGTTTTAATTAATTTTGAAGCAAGTAATGATGGTGTTGATGCCCTTTCTCCAATTAATGTGACGGTATTGATGCCTTCAATGTTGCACGATTAGGTATCTGGGTTTTTTCATAAAGAAGGTGGCAGATGAGCGGACAGTCCACCTGATGGTAAGTGGATACTCTAGCTCTGCGACACCCGCGGTCCGTACCAACTGATATTGGTATGTACTGGACTGATGTCCAGAGTGACAAACGTAAGTACATCCTCGCATGTGTTTGGATGTGCATGCTACCTTTGGAGATATAGGAATGAATTTGGAGAGAGTTGGGAAAATAGGGAGAAATCGATACGATGGGATGGCAATGGACTCTGGCATATCTATAGTATCAAGTACATCCGTAACAAGTACATTGGGGAACGTACGTACATTGGGGAATAGAATAAAGTGTTAGAGGGATAGAATGATAAATACTACAAATTCAAGACAATAAAAAAATGTGGTTCTCGCCAGTCGGAAGGGTAAATTTTGGTATATTGTTTTAAAAAAAAAGTTTGGCATCTGTTGGTTACCATTGGTGGTTACCACTGCAGGAGGAGATGGCTCTTCTCGTCGCCTATACCACAATGCTTGAATACGAAAGTCTTCAATCAGTGCGTCCTGCCGGTTACGACGTATGGTACCGAAACGTGGCCTCTAATGGTAGACCTCTAATGGTTTTTCGGCGAGCTATGGAGAGGGCTATGCTCGGAGTTTGTTTGCGGGATAAGATCCGTAACGAAGACATTCACTAAAGAACCAAAGTCAACGGCATAGCTTGTAGAATCGACACGTGAAAGCGGCAATGGGCAACTCATATTTGCCGCAAGACCGACAACTGATGGGGTAGACGAGTCCTCGAATGGAGGGCACGTGCCAGGAAGCGTAGTGTGGGACCCCCTCCGGGCAGTTGGACCGATGACTTAAAGAAATTCGCCCGTGGTGATCGAATGAGAAGAGCCGAGGATCGTGTGTGGTGGCGAGCCTTAGGAGAGGCCTATATCCAGCAGTAGTATGGTATGGAATAGGTCATTTACCTACAAATCCACCAAACTTGAGTATACTGCATATTATAATAAAATTGCAATTTTTATTTTTCCATTCTTGCAGATAAACGCATTCTTCTTCCATTCAGATAGACGAGATGGCCACACTACCAATATATGTTTCTTTAAGCAGGTAAGAATTAATTTTCTACATCATATAATACGTATATTTTTCACCGTAATCTTCAACTAAGTTCTTTACTTCTTCAATATTGCGGTTGGAAAGTTGTCCAGTCAATCGGGTTCCAATTTTTTTTTCCGTTTAAAGAAATTTATTTCTCAAAGAACATACAGTTCACAAGAGATAACTTATGAGTAACTTAAGTTAAATTACAAAATTTCACAAAAAAAGACTATAATTTTATATATTACATTATTAGATACATGTGGGTAGTTACAATATATTATCAGAAATGTAGTTTAGAAGCTCACTGTTGTTAGGCAAATTATTGTATAACTGCACTCCCTCATAAGTTAAGTTTCTTTTCCCATAATTAGTTCTAGGTGAACACTGTTATCTCTTCCTCAGTTAAAATTTGTTTTTTCTTGAGTATGAATTTTTCAATGGAACATCCATTTTTTAATTTTTTTCGTAACTATCCACGTGTTGCATGCATGTAGCTGTTTAATATCGAAGATTTCTTTTTTTTAGTTCGTGAGTTTCTATGTACTTATTACGGATTTTTAAAAATTGTCACTAACTCGGCGGCGAGGAGAAACACCGCTCCAATGATAAAAAATCTGGATTATGTGATCCACCAATCCTCACTAGTCCCGTGTGGTGGATTAATGCCCGAACCCGCCGGTGATTTACTAAGGGTAGGTCCATGCCCTGTAGAGGGACGTTATAGGCTGATACAAGACAAAATTAAATAAGATTTTTAGTAGTTTATTCTGTGCGATTTGAAAGATTTTTTGAAAGAAAGGTGACAGACTAGCAAACAGTTCACCTGACAGTTAACAGTAGGCGGTTCTGTAAATATTTTTTTTTTTCTAAAACGTACGTATAATAGTGTACATACGACTGATACTGCCATCGGTTTTTTTATTTATTTATTTATTGTAGGGAAACAAAATATTCCGTTTTACACTGAAAAGCTTAAATAAACAATTTAAAACACACATAAAAGTATTTATTGTATATCATAGTCAATGTACCTATGTGTGCGCCGCTGGATTGTTTTGGCCACGTTGTGGAACGTGGCCTTTTAGTCCATGACAGATGACGACTGACGCTGTCAACGGGACAAAATTCACATAACACATGACACGCAAAGCCCAGTGCATATCGTTATTAAAACAATTAGCAATAGGGTCGCGACCCCAATGAAGTGAGTGACCACATTTTCGACGGTTGCTGGATGAGCTGCGCCTGGAATCTCCAGAAGAGTACTTACCTGATATTTTCTATAATTAGTCATATTTTTCTCCCAATCAGCTTCCTCTTTATTTTGCATCCCCGCATCGCAAGTTATTTATATTTATCATACTATATAATTATTTATCATAAAATATTTATTATCGATATAGTCGGTAGCTATATATTGAACATAATTCATTCTGTGGATTTCGGTCATTTTGCACTACCTATATCCCTTTTATTTTTCTCTATCGCAAGGTTGTCTGGAAGAGATCGCCTTAGCGATAAGGTCGCCTATTTTATTCTGTCATTTATTATTTGTGCACATGTAATAACTATTTGGTATGCAATAAAGAGTATTTATTATTATTATTATCGCATACACATTTAGTGGTCAGTTCGAATCGGACTGACCGGCGTCCTATGTTAATGATTCTCAATAACATTCTCATTCAGTAGTCATTTCTCTTTATATCGCATCTCGCAGGTCTTTCACTCGGTAGCCGATAGGATTCAACTGCTTCCTTTTTTGTTCTAATTAATAATATATTTCTTTTTTTTTAAATTTGGTACCCATGTTAAACAAACTCAGTGGCTTCCAACGATATACTGGTCTTGGTTCAAAATTAACTACCATGAATCAGTGCATTTTTTTTGTGTTGTTTTTGCTACGTAGAGTAAAAGTACAGAAATAAAAGATATAATTAATAATAGCTATATATAAAATTAATATTTATCAGAGAAATATTTTCAAAAATCTTTCGTGTCCTGTTCTGGCACATCACACGACGTAGTTTTATAGCTTTTTAACGGCTTTCTGTAAACTATCTGCGCCCGATAATCAGTTTATTAGAACAAGCGGCTCCCTCAGGAGCGCGGAAGTCATTTGTATACGGACAACATATGTTTAGCTTGTTAAGCGTCATTAATTACTACTTTATGAACATTTTACACGAATAATGGAAAAATACCACACGAATAGTAATGGATTACAAGTTGGATTTCTAGATTTAAAAAGTACTTAGGTACTTGAGGTTTTATTAATTGAATTGAGGTCTTCTGGAAGTTGCGCTCGAGAAACTGAAGAGATAACACCTCTCCGAAAGTGAACGCAGCCGCCACTGAAGATGTCAACCGCAGTTGTTGACGAAACATTTGGAAGAAAGAGAAGAGATTCCAGAAGACCTCGGCCAAGTAGCCCGGAAGATTCAATTAATATGGACACTATACTTGAGATTTTCTTTTAAATATTAATGTCATTAGATTAATCTTGTAAAATCTATCCATATAATAAATACGTAACAAAGCCATGTCTGAACATTAAACATTAAAAAAGTTTTTTTTAATGTTTAATATTTAATTTAATGTTTAATTTCAGTGATTACTGAAGCCCAAAACAACAATTTTTCGGAATTTTTGTCTGTCTCTCTGAATGCGCATCACGTAGAAACCAGTGGACGGATTTTAGTGCATTTTAGTAATGTTAGCGCAAAAAAGCAAACAGACTGACATGCAGATAAATTTACAGATAAGCACACTGTAAGTTTTTTCTGCAAGATACATACCAATCGAGAATGTAACTGATGTCATGATTTGTAGTTAATGGAAAATAACTGTAATTTGAACAACATCAATAAGCACAACGCGGGAGCTTTTGACGCGTCCGCTGAGCTTCCTGTCCCCCGATTGGGAAGTAAATGCCTATACGTGCTTATTGATAGGGCTGTCAAAAGCTAATTATTTGGTGACTATTTATAATCACGTAGCGATGGTTCATAATTTTCAAGTGTTTCCGATTTTCTTTCATTTCTTTCTTCTCTTTACCATTTATCTACTGACAAATACTTTGACTAACGCGTGATTTAATTAATGGCAAGATAAATGTAACCCATGGATAGCATAATTTCAATATGCGGTTAATGTTTGCCTTGAACATTAAATAGATTTCTGTTTTTTAAATATATTATGAAATGCTATACCCTACCATACCATCGACCTGTGTCTTTCAAACTTTGGATATAATACTCTTCTAAGGACCGCAAACACACAATAATAAAAATGTATAAAAAATAAATAAATACACTTTTTCAAATAACATTTTCCTATGGCTTTGTTCAGTTTCTAATGCAGTTTCAGTTTCTTAGTTTGTCTACATTGGTAAATCTAGGTGACGTCGTTATTTTTTATTTATTTCCTTTTATTTCAAATCATTTTATCCATAAAATGTTAGTAGAAGTGATAATAAATAAATCTATGTATGTATATACGAGTATTTATGTCTATTAATTAATTGAAGCTATTACTTGCGCGCTAGGTATTTAAAAATATATTTGTGACAACCCTAATAATCTTTTATTGTATAGTTATCAATTCCATAGCAGTCTTATTACCATTATTTCGTATAGTACTTCTCACATACTAATGCTATGTATGCCTATATTCGGTTGTGTGTCGGTATGTGATAGAACAATATAAAGTTGGGCTATATTAGGAAGTGTATAGGAAGCAATAAGTGATGTTTTGCATGTAAGTTAGGTGTGTGTGTGAGGGAATTTAAATGTATAATTATAAACAATACATTTGCATTGTTTATATTGGCTGATGGTTAATAACTCGGTCTGAAGCAAATTCGTCGAAAAAAGATTTTTTGGTAATTTACCTCTTGGCATTAAACGCATCCAGAATTTTAATTTGGGGCTATCCTCAATTTGCAATAATTTTGTTGCGGTGATGAGGATTAAAGTGTATAGACATTTTTTTTTATGGAAAATAGGCGGTAGGCGTGCATACAATCCACCTGGTGATAAGTGGATGCTGTCGCCCTGCGACATACGGATGCCAGCATCAGTCCAGAATAACACACATTGATACGTCCTCGAATGCACTGCCTACCTTTTGAGATTTAGGAATTAATTTGGAGAAAGAGTTGGGCAAATTAGGAGGGATAGATTAGGATGGGGTCATATAGCATGAGGGCTTTCACAAGACAAAGTGTAGACAAGGAGACTCATTTTCACCAGTGGACAAAATAGGACTGGTTACGTTTTTGATTCTATTTATGAACGAAGGCGGCAGTCGAGCATACAGTCCACCTGATGGTAAGTGGATACTGTCGCCCATAGATATCCTCGATACATGTCAACATTAGTACAAAATTACAAACGTTGGCACGCCCCCGGATGCGCTGCTTATCCTTGGAAATATAGGAATGGATTTGGAGAAAGTCTTGGGAAAATGGGGAAGGATAGGATGGGAATGGGCTCTGGCATATTTCACTGACTATCGAAACACGTGCCCACATTTGGGGAATATGATAAATTGTGAAATGCAGTACATTTCATGGTAGTCTTCTGTGACAGAGAGGTGACGTGGCCAGCCGACTGCCCCTCCTCAGAAAATTCGGTATTCTCCCCTCAGAATTCTGGAATAAAAAAACATCCTCATTTAGAATTCCCAGTCCTACAATAGATCATTTTCCTTACCATCAATTTCGAAGTCATTATAAATTAAAGCCTTATAAAAAATCTGCCTCTAGATGATCTCCATCCAACCGTTGAGAACGAGATGATCCGGTAATTCGTGGAGGTGGAACAAATTAACCAAATTAGCTGACTACGCCTGCCTCAAATCAACTGTGAAATTAATATTTCCATTATATAGCAGCAGTGTAATTAATATAACTACCAATTTGATAGCAATCTACTTAATTTTCTCGCTAATATCAATTAGCGCTAATAATTTAATATCGATCGCGCCTCTCTTTGCCATTTGCCATGCAAGTTTGTCGCCATCGACTTGGTGCCCATCCGGTATTTTCTGCAAATTATTTAATCGTTTCTCTTAAATAAATCGTGTCAGACAGCATTATTCTCCCAAATAAATCCTTTTCAGATATTTGTTTCGTCTGCCGCAGATCATTCGCCCGCGCGTTCACTCACTGTCTCTCTCTGTTACGTGTGATTTGAAACGTAGTCCAGATGGCTGTTTAGTCACACCACTAATAAGGATTCATTGATAACTGTTTTAGGAGAAGTAGGTAGGTATTGTGTTTGAAGGAAGACGTGATACATTTGTTTTATTCGGTTAGAAACGATAACCTTTCTAATGCAAGTAGTCTAGATACAGTCTTTTAAATCTAGCACGATTAGAATGACAGCTGTCAAAGTGCCTCGAATAGTACTCGGATAATAATGATCAAATCGAGGTAATGTGTTTATTTATGGATTGTGAGTGTTATTTACTACAAATAAAAAAGTACGTGCGTGTATTTATGGCATTTGCTGTGATTTTTAGGTTTTAAAGATTTTTTTTTAATATGAAGTAGATGGCAAACGAGTATACAGTCCGCCTGGTGGTATGTGGATACTGTCGCCCATAGACTTCCGCGATACAAGCCAACATTAGACCAAAATGACAAACTTTGGCACGCCCCCGGATGCGCTGGCCTACCTTTGTTGATGAAAGAATGGATTTGGAGAAAGGGCGGGCATATTTCACTCACTACCGAAACACGTACGTATGTACATTGGGGTGTATGATAAAGTGGGAAATGCAGTACATTTCAAGGTAGTATTCTGTGAGACCCCCTAGAGAGACGAGACCAGTCTAGTGCGGCCAGCGGCTGTTGGATTGCAGCGTGCACTCTCCCCCTCCATATGGTACATATGGTTAAAATCGAATGTTTTAAATTAAAGTGACGCGTGACGGAAGGATTACTATGATGTTCCCTGTTCTCAATAATTTTAATAAAAAAGAGGTAAAATAATAAAGATAAATGGGGTCGTTAGAACAAAAAAGCTCATAAGTTATAGTTTGACAAATGAAAGTTTTTTTTTCCTTTATTAGGGCCCCTTTTGAATTACGATACATGTCAGCCGCATACATATCAAACCTTACATCTAAACTTAACTAATAAAAGTACATGACACTATTAAACCACAAATCCCCAAAATATGTACATAATTTTTACAATAATCATTAATCACGCAGAAACTCAACTTTACTTCTCAGCTCCCGCCAAAAACTCGGAGAGGGTACATGACGGTTGCGTTCTAAATGCGTTGCGTTAGAAAAATAATTTTGATACTTGAATTCAATACATAATAATAAACCTAAATAGAATCATAACATTGAATTCAAGTATCAAAATTATTTTATTATGCCAGACAACCAATTCCAGTTCAAGACCATTACCTCCCTCTAGTATCTATACCACATGTTTTCAGGTCATTTCTAATCAGTATCTTCCGATTACCTTTAATTATCTCTTCATAATAATACCTTATCGATGCGCGCGCTGTACGTCAACATTTTTTGCTTTTTACATATAATATGGCAACGGTGGAACCAGCACATTTTGCCATTGTCAAGTTTTCTTCGTAATTAACAATTTCAAAGTTTAAAACGTATCCTGTTAATGTCCAGTTGAAGTAAGTCAAGAGTCGCCCAGTAAAGTGATAGTAGGTTTACTGAGGACAGAGGAGGACTCCTTGGAAGCACGCGGAAAACGCAGTCCCGCGCTTTTATTTGATTATCACAAACATTACGCATATAAAAAACTTTGAAGTTTAATAAACTATCTCTATTACACTGCTAAACGTATAATATACAATTTAATACATAATAATGAAAAAAAAAAAAAACTCAACGACGCTTCATTAGTTCCCGCCAAAAAGTTTCAATACGCGCAAATTGTCTGGATCATATAGGTTAAGGAATAGTTGTCAGCCAGACACTGTGTAGAGTTTTGTGGCGACTATGTTCCTTATTCCGATAAATATTACAGAATCCGCAGTCTAGACTCCTGCCCCCGCGCACATCCGTCCACCACCGTCATTACGATTTCCGCCAGCGACCGGTTTCCTGACCCTTTCACGTTAATCGTTTTGTTAAGGTGTTGTTTGTCAATCAAGGCTTTAAAATTACGAAAATTGCTATAAATAATTTTTCTATTGCGATTATTCTATTTCTACGGTCTTGAATTGCAGATAGAGAGCTAATTACGAAAATATGGATTTGGTAGTAATAAAATTTATCCTTAAATAATCAATATCTTTTTTGTACTACGTATGTATAGAAAGGTCATCTAGGTCATGTAGGTTCCTATGTCGGATCATAAAATCAAATATTTTAGGTCGGTATTGTAGGTTTTATTAATGTTTGGCCTTCAACTATCATACAATAACAATTAATTACGAGAATGTTTATTTAATAAAGGTGATTCTTGCTTTTTGAATCGCTAAAGGAATAAAAATCGTACTTATCATGATTTAAAGAAGCTATGTATTAAAACGAAGATTATTCAAATATCATTTGTGACCCATTCGATCCATGAAGGTAAATGATAATAATAAAAACATAATTTAATTTATTAACAATCTACACTGGAAGTTGTGACGATGGAGTTTTATTATTCAAAACTTGAAATGTCTTTGTTTTTGCCAAGGAATTGGAATCAATTGGAAACATAATAAAGCAAGATATTAAACGAGATGAATACAATTTAATCAATTATCGTCAAAGGCACCCCTCGTCATCAATTAATCATTCTGATTTTCCCGCGATAATTGCGACCCGTCATTACCCTGTTGATATTAAAAGGTATGTCATTATCCGTGTCAATGCACTTACGGCTTTGTTTCGTCGCCCACGTTATTATAAATTTATAATGGTAGGTAATTTTAAGTAAATATAAGCGGGATTTGAAGGTATTGCGAATTTGAATGATATGAGATCAAGTTGATGCGGTAGTTGTATCTGTAATTCTAAAATGTGAAATTATCTGATAGAAAAAGATTTTTTTAGACATGGAATAAAGGCTGCCGCCGACCAGACAGTTCATCTAGTGGTAAGTGGATACTGTCGCCCATGGACCTATACACGTATGTAGGTTAAAATACATTTGACACTAGTCTTCTTAACTTGACCAGTCGAGTTCGCCCAGAGGCTGTAAAGGTTGCCCATTCCCAAACATCCCTTCCAAATGGCTGCCCTGCTACCGGTCTTTTTAAAAAAAATACTTTAATAATATTTTTTTGAAGTTTGGATACCGTATCTGAAATGTATTTATGTATTGTATTTCCAATAACTGATCCCGCCAGTGTCCAAAAGCGTCGCCTACGCCTGATATCGGTTTGCGTTAGGATTTAGGAGCTGGCCATGTATAGAATGTTGTATCAATGCATATTATACATTAATGGGCTCATATCAGTTTTTAATATAATTTGCATACTGCGACTACGTCTGTTATTTACTGTAAAATATTAATTAAAATTATGACCAAAATTGTTTTGTTTTTAAATTTACATTTTAAATACAAAAACGCGTTCCATAGAGGTTTATTGATAAAATATGCGAAATTTTCAAACGCCTCTGCTACTATTTTAAATTTATACGTGAACTTAATGATGACATACATATAAAATTCTTAAGCGATTTCCACAATTTGGTAAAATATTTTTTGTGCGTTTGTGTGGCCTCCTTGTGTGGAGGAGAGTACACGTTGTATTCCCACAGCCACGTTGCCCACGATTGGCCACGGTACCCCTCTCTTATAGAAGACTATCTTGAAATGTACTGCATTTCTTGCTGTATCGTATTTCCCTAATGTACTTACGTGTTTCGGTGGTGAGTGAGATATGCCAGAGCTCATTCCCATCTCATCCTATTCCATCCCTCCTCATTTTGCCAACCATTTCTCCCAATCCATTCTTTAATCTACAAAATAAGACAGCGCATACAGGGGTGTTGCCGACGTTTGTCATTATGGGCTGATGTTGGCATGTACCGCGGATGTCCATGGGCAACACAGTATCCACTTACAATCAGGTGGACAGGTATGCTCGTCTGCGGCCTGTTTGCTATAAAAAAAATGTGTGTGTACGCGTGCGTGCTTGCTTTTTGCTATGTGTGCGTGCTTTTGCAAATTTTAATATTTAACTCTTTATTATTATGAAATTACAAACAAATTAAGCTACATATTATTTTAATGAATGCATTTCAGTGCATTTGGACTTGCACTAAATAATAAAAAATTGGAATAGTTTTTAGTTTTTTTTTTCTAAAGCAAGATAATGAACAAACGGATCAACAAAAATCTATTATCTTACAAGAGGTACATATAATTTAGAGTAATAATACGATACGTTTTGATGCGAAACTAATTTCGGATTGCCCAGGGTTTTATCCGTAAAACCGTATAAGAAAATACATTCTTTTGAGTGGATTATTAATTCTGACGCAAAAATTTGCAGATTAATGGTTTTTAATTTTTTGTTTATCGCAGTTTAACAAAATTGGTATCCGCATTCTTAGTTAAGTTGTGTATACTTATATATTATTATGTAGACGCAAACACTACTTACATATTAATTTTTTCTATATATGGAGCTTTATCATTAACACATTTTTGAAGTAGGTTTTTCCAATTATTTATTAATGGTAGATAATTATAATTAATGTCTCTAAAATAGCCTCTTCTATAAATATTTATTTCATTAAGGGGTCATCCCACCTTGTTGGGACCAATTTAGCGGTTCGCTGGCGACGAGGCATGCGACTTAAATACACACATCGTAATGACGTACGAGTACTTATGTTAAACACAAGGCTTGTGTATATGTTTATTTATATAAAAGAATGCGGCAGACGAGCATACAGTCCACCCGATGGTAAGTGGATACTGTCGTCCATAAACATCCGCGATAGATGCCAACATCAGTCCAGAATGACAGATGGTGGCACGCCCCCGGTTGCGCTGCCCACCTTTGCTGATTAAGGAATGGATTGAGAGAAAGGGTTGGAAAAATGCGGAGGGATAGGATGGGATGGGATTTGATGGGAATGGGCACTGGCATATCTCACTCACTACCGAAAACATGTTCCTACGTACATTGGGGAAATACGATAAAGTAGGAAATGGAGTACATTTCAAGGCAGTCGTCTGTGAGAAAAGGGTAACGTGGCCAGTCGAGTGCGCCCGGCGGCTGTGGGAATGCAGCGTACAGTCTCCCCCTAGAACAATATTTATACAAACGAGGAATTGTACAACTTCTCGATAATTTCAATAGTGTTAAGTTATTACTTTTATCCACTGCTGTACATGGGTCATGCAAATTGTGTTGTGCATGAGTGCATGGGGGAATGTAAAACGGCACGCCAGCTAAGCGGATTGGTGAGTTCACTCTTTAAAAAGTGCTGTAGTTCTTCAGGGCTTATGCTTTGTTATTCTTTAGTCGCCATTTACGATACGAACGGATTAACTTCAGTCGCCATTTACGGCAGCCACGGATTGGGTTGTGCAATTAATTGTTCCCTATTGCCATTTTTATTCAATAAAAATTGCAGTTTGTATTTATAGATTTGTAAGATGCTTCAAGTTTTAATCTGCTTAATGAGGTAGGGATTCTTGATCGTAGAAGAGATTCTAAAATTGTGTGAGGAGTTCACCTCAAAGTAATTTACAGCACAGCGGACCAAAATAGTTTTGTACACAAAACAATTAGCATACATTTCTTATAATTATAGATATACTTACCCTTGACGTTATTTGGCCGCGTGGTGTCCGCTTTAGAGTAATACCAGCCTATCTGTTCCCGTGGGTGCCGTAAAAGGCCAGGGGATAACGCAGCTGCTACCACCAGCCCTGAGGAATTACACCGTCACTCTTTCGAGCGAACTCGCCATCTCGCTTCACCAGAGTGGCGTCTAGAGCCATACATAAAAAGGGCTGACAACGGTTTTTGTAAAGAATCTTTGTTCTTTCATAAATAACAAAGAACGTGTGAACCGCATTACCATAGAAAGATGATTAATATAGAGGCTTATCGGCAGTGCAGTGTGCTGCACAACTGTGCATTTGATAGATAACATTAATTGTTTTTAAATTTAATTACATTTGACTCGGCGTTCGGTTCGTTGAGTAGAAAATGAGACGTGTTCTAAGAAACGGTAATTTATTCCACTTGATATGTATTTACAGAAAACACGTACAAAAATATATCTTTATTCGTTTGTTAATTTATCGCTCTCCTTAGGTTTGCTGTTAGAAATCTCTTAAGGGGACATAATGCCTTTTGTACATACTTCCTTTTGTAACAATTATTCATAATAATTATTTAAATGTACGAGTACAATAAAGTATTTAAATAAAATGTTTTATTAGCTCATTTATATATTCATTTACTAAATTTCAAGGTTAACGTCGCAAAATCAAAATAAAAAACTCGTTATATGGCTTTTAAACTTTTTGGTTGTTATTCGTTTAACTAAGTTTAAAATAGCTCTATATACATACTGTCCCGGAATGAGCTAAATGCGCGCGCGGTGTGAGGTGTGGGGACACGAGCACACCCCCCTCCCAGCCGTCTCGCCGCACTTGTGCCGGCTAGTTAAGTGATGCGCTTGCTCGCTTTCTATTGTTTCTCTTGCATCATCGATATAACACGTGTTGGGTAGTTTTTTACTACACTTACTTGTTAAAATGAGCGATCAAACCTGATTCTGACTTGTTTGCATCATGTGTTACAAGTGATGATTGTAGTGACTAATATTCATTCAAAACAATATGATAGTCTTTTGTGTCTTTTAGTACTTTTAAGTTATTTTTTATTATTATTAATAATGTAATGCGTAGAAGATTTTTGTTGTTATAATATTGTTTTTTTTTTATATTTCTCTCAATTAGTAATTTTTGTATTTTTTTCTTTTTGTTTTTTAGTAACTTTATTTTTCAAAACTAAATATTAAATACTTATATAAAACTAAAAATTATGTATACCTACTTACTATATTATCTAATGTGTGATAAATAATAAATTAATAAATAATGTAAGTAAATAAAAATAGTAAACTTATTAGTGATGTTTTTTATAATTACATAGTCGTGTGTTTTATTTTTGACCGCGATATTTAAATTAAAAATGTCGACTTTTACCAATATCGATATACCTATCTTTCACTAAGATCATTGTAGTACAACACTAAAAACAAGTGACATAAAACGGTCACATTCCTTCCGCGTGCATTCAACTCATTCCGGGGCTATACATATATGTTAAGTTTTTCTTTTTACATATTTGTGTCTATTTTGTGTTTTTAAAACTACATATACTTATAAAGTTGTTTGTGGTATGGAACTGTAGACAAGTGATCCCTGATTCATAATGCTTTTTAATTTATTCCAAATGTTTACAAAAATACGCATATCTTTGCAAACACCGACATTTCATAACTTTTTGCTTGGAAGCGCACATTATTATTTATGGTAATGACAAATGCCTAGCAAATGAGACTGACTGTACCTACCTACATTGTGAACGCGTTGTGGTCATCGTAGCGTGTCTCTTCACGGAATGATACATTGTAAGTACGCTCCGAAAACCACTGACTTAAATCATTATATGGACTGTTTGACTTAAGCCATATCGTTAACGACGTTAAGTCTTAAGACGTAAGGTTAAATTTTTGAATGGTGTGATTATTAAATCACTAATTAATTTTAATAACTTATTGCAATTAAAATATACAACATGCCATTGAAATAACGCTGAAGCTGAAAATAGGTTGTCCTGTATCGAGAGTAGAATAGATTGTACAGTGAAATCAACGAGACATGAGCTTTGCATCTGCGTGAGTGGGTGCTGAATTTTCTAATCCGATTATCGAAATGGTTCTTACTGTACGCTATCGGTATGCACTCACACAAACGCAAAGCTCATGTCTGGTTGATTTCACTGTACCAGTTTTCACACAGCCTTTTTTTCATGATTTATATATAAATTTTTGTATATCGTTTATTCTATGCACGTCACTCGAGCCGCGAGTGCAACGCATTGCCGCCTAGGCGCTCGCGCCTCGGAGGCAATGCGATCTGAGTTAGACAGAACAACAAAACGTTCATTTTCCATTAGGACGGTTTTATATATTTTAAATTGATGACACCTTGTAATAATTATATTATAAGCTGGTAAAACACCACAAGACGTTAAGACCTCGGAATAATAAGACTCTCGTCGGGACTCCTAGTTGAACTGAACACGTATACCACTTGTTAACCATTTTTTTATTTCTTACCTAAAAACGGTTTGAAAAATTACAAAGATCTCGTGATTTTTTTTATGATATCTTTAAAAAAGAAGAAGTTGATGTCTTTCCAAGTTGTTGTCAAATAAATTGCCGAGCAACGTAGGACGTCACGATACATTTACAATCGCTATATCGTTGAATAGTTATAACATTTGTATATATGTATATATATTTTTTTAATATACGGAAAATAGCTGAATCTACCGTTTAAAGATATTAATGTAAGGCCTTTTGCAGATTCAATATATTGTGACGTCATCATCGCAAGTAGCGACAATTACAACCAAATTATGAACAACTATATATGTATTATTTTACAAAGATTTCAACAAAAAAAAAATCACCATATATTTTAGCACGTATTTTTATTTATGCGCGAAAAATTTGCTAGTTCTGAAACTTGCGAATTTCTCCATTGGTTCTCGCTATTTTTGGGACACGGTGAGCGTGTTGTACTCTCAATTCTTCCTTGTACGAGTATATTATGTTGTAGATTTGTTTGTAGAAAGTAAAATTCCCTCTTACTTTATTACTATATCTTACAAGTCCATAGTTTACCTAGACATTATTATAGTCGCCTCGGACCGGATGCGGTATTATTTTATGTTCACAGCGACTAATTAATGGTCCAGCCACAATTGCAGGACTATGCGGAATGTCCAAGCTCCAAGGTAAGAATGCCGTAATTGTGCAAATACTCGGGAAGAGACGGCATTTGATAGTATGCAATTTCTATGGGCGTTTTATGTAAAGCAGAGTGATTTGTTCTTTGTCTAAGTCTAAAAAGATTTCGTGCCCAAAGCAAGCGCGTGTGCGAACATGTCAACATTATATATCTCTGAGTGAAGTATGATTTGTTTAATTGCTTTTTTTTTTAATTTGGTTTATTTATAGAATGTAATTGACTAGATATAAGCCTCTCGCCAAGATGAGAATAAACGGTCATCAGTTTCCCCATCCAGCCACTTCCTGCCACTTCCTTCAGAACATCAATCATAGAACACCTCGCTCTGCACTTGCCAGTACATAATCTTCATTCAAACATTTGCTCGCTACAACATTTGCAGAGTCTATACCAGATTGACCAGCCTATTGCCACTACAGTTTGATGATGGTTAGGGCTATGTCGGTTAATTTGGTTCTATGAATCACGTTAAGTTAGATTTTATTCTTCAGAGAAAGTTCGAGCACATTTTTTTCATAGATCGTCTCATAGTTTAATCACTTATTTGGAATTATTTGTTTAATTCAACGTTTGTCGTTTTTATGCCAGACGGGCCAACCCAATGCCATTTCAGTTTGATAATCCTTAGTGCTATAACGGTTACTTTGGTTCCTTGAATCACCTCATTTTAGAATCATTTTTGTTTTAGATTTTATCCAAAACTGCATTTATTTATGGTATAATAAGAGAAACGTCAAAAAGATGCTTAATAGTAGTGACGTTATTAATAAAAACAATTATATAGATAAAAGGCGGCAGACGAGCATACAGTTCACCTGATGGTAAGTGGATATTGTCGTCCATAGACATCCGAGATACATGCCAGCATCAGTCCAGAATAACAGAAGTTGCCGCGCCCGCGGCTACCTACCTTTATAGATTCAGGAATGGATTGAGAGAAACGGTTAGGAAACTGGGGAGGAATAGGACGGGATGGGCATGGGTTCTGGTATATCTCACTCACTACCGAAACACGTACCTACGTACATTGGGGAAATACGATAAAGTAGGAAATTCAGTACATTTCAAGGTAATCTTCTGTGAGAGAGGGGTAACGTGGCCAGTCGAGTGCGCCCAGCGGCTGTGGGAATGCAGGGTGCACTCTCACCCTCTAAATACTTTTTAAAGGAAAGCTTCGTCTGACTCTGCTGTTATTAGGGAGATTTCGAAATATACCAACTCGGTATAAGCCAAATTTGTTCCGTAGTCTACACTGGCGCTGACATTCTTTTCCATGATTTTTATGATTTAACACAGGCTAAAGTGGACGTCTTACAGGATTACGGACAATCATAGCAATTAAACAAGAAGGTATAATGTCGGGAGAATGACGGGTACAACTCGTGTGAATCCGCGGAGGAACTGGTGGATTTCCGTTCATACAGTAAAATGTCGACAGTTTAGTTGTTTTGTTCTATCGTGGAACTATCTTCTACCCGCGCCTTCGCTCGCATGGACTAAGCAGCTGCATGAGCACCGACATGATCGATGTCACGGATGACAATCCATCCAGTAGTTATCGAGTAATTCTATTTTTTATTTTCCTCTATAACTCAACTTCCTTGTGTCATATGAAGATGACACATATACCAGTTTTCCTTCCGGATACTTAGCTATACAATAAGTGAAAACCGGATCAAAATACGTTCAGTAGTTTTTACGTGATGCTCAAACAAACAGATAATACAGACAAAACTTTTAAAAAATACTGTTTTATGTTCTGTAGCTTCTCAAGACTTTTTTAAATTAAGTCAATGTACAGACTCAACCCTTTTACCTTTTTAATATATGTGTGTAGATACCTATAGAAAATAGATAGGATTCTCCAGGGAGTATTAAAGAAAATTTGTTAAAAATACATACTATTTTTAAAAAATCTGAGGCATTTCTATCGACCAATTCGGATTGGGCCCGAGTGGTGGATTAAACCATAACCTCCTAGTGATTTACTAGGGAAGAATTGTGTCCCGGATTGGGACGTTATAAGCTGATATTATATCGTGTTTCAATTCTCTTGGACAAATGTATACATACAAATGTCAAGTCAACTGTCAGTATGGTTTCGAACTTCATAAAAAAGTTTTTATTTTATATAGAAAGAAGGTGACGGAACGAGAAGACAGTCCACCTGGTGGTAAGTAGATACTGTTGCCCATGGACATCCACGGTATATGTCAACATCACTCATAACAAACGCCCTCGGATGCGCTGCCTACTTTTGGAGATTTAGGAATGAATTTGGAGAAAGGGTTGATCAAATGGGGAGGGATAGAATAGGATGGGATAGGAATGGGCTCTGGAAATCTCATTCTATATCGAATGTAACATAGGTAACATTGGGGGAATGGGATAAAGTGGGAAATGCAGAACATTTTCCTGTACATTTTCTCTCTCCAAATCAAAGGCTCAATGTAGGTAGTTGAACAGGCCAGCTGACTGATGCATACTTACATGGATGCGTGTTAACCTTAACAATGTTAGTGGAGTTAGTGAAACAATGTTCGCGCATTCCATGTTTTTTCCCACGAATGTGCACTCGCGCGGTAAGCGGTGACAGGTTAAACACTGAATTTGTTAAAATGTTTAGTTTTAAGCGGAGCGGATAGATTTATTATTTATATTTAGTCAAATAACTTCCACAGTCAAAATAATGTTATAGACCGTGTGTCCATTGAATAACGAATTGAAGTAGCCTGTGTAAGAATGTATGAGTGTTTAAATACTTTGCTATTTTGCTATCGAAGGTTCTCGACTCAATAATCGTATCCTGTATCGCGCCACGTATCTGCCGTTATGATTATCGCACGCAATTCCGAATCGCATTGTCGCGAGTGTGAGAAGTTGTCCGTTATCCGATTGTACTGTTGACATAGCGCGCTCAGCACCCAGACGTCGCGCCGTGATGATGCGACGATACTTCACACAGTAACAGGAAGGAATTATTTATAGTATATATGTGAAAAACAAAACAAATATTGACCTCATATCATGTCCCGAAACAACTTCTTCACCTTCTAAGTATTATAAATAAATAAATATACTGTGCACAGGTAACTTACATCAAGCGCGATTAACTCGTCGGCGAGCGATAATGCAATAGGGAACAATAAAAGGTCAAAGATTTATGCCGCTTGCTGCCGATTAGCACAGTTGGTAGTGCCTCTGCCTGCTGTGCAAACAGGGTCCGGGTTCGATACCCGGTTAGACATAGCATGGACAGAGCTCTCATGGAGGCTGTCCATGTACTGCTGAAATACACGTGTGAATACACATCGGGCATTGTACAGACACTTAGGTAGCCTTTAGGAAGCCAAAAAAACTTTTGAATATCTGGATGGAACTGGGGTGGCTAGCGTAGCCGAAATCATCGAACAACCACATGGAGCTGGATGGACACGTACAGCGGTCGTTATCCTTCATGCACAAGACAATGTTCACGAATAGGCCCAGCAGTGGAATACTAAAAGGGCCGGTTATTTTTTTAGTTCACTTTTAAGATCACTTTTTTTTTCACCTTTTTTTCGGTACAACAACAAGAGAGGTGGAAATCACAAAAACCAAATTGTTTTTGGAAAGATTTAATTCCGACTATTATTTTTTTCAGGAATACTGAAAGTGACAAACCGATGCCAGCAAATTTAAAATAAATTTAAATTTCCTGGTGACAATAAAATATGGGACTTTTACGTCGACTTGATATTGACATTCTTAGTTAACAATTGTTTATTTCAGTTATTCAAAAATAATCTGTTTTGTTGATCATTTGTATTTTTTTCTGCTAGTGCTTAAATACAAGCCTTTTTGTTTCATCATATTAAATTGCAGGAAGTATCCGAAATGGGGTGTAAAATATGCAAATCGCCATCACTCCCAGAATGAGGAAAAACATTAACTAGTTTTATGGTGTGTTTGTCCTGGCTTGTTATCGTTCCCGGGTTCGATTCCTGTTTGCATTCCTCGCGCGGCCGTAAAACTGAAACAATGGTGGTTTGTTGTTTTGAAAATTAAATACTATACACGCAAAAGTGGCGAATTGTCAACTATTTCTTGGTCATTTTCAGTGTGATGAACCTTTCATACTGTGATGCTCCTCAAAATGATAGAAGTGAATAAAGGTCTATCTATCTCAAACAACATAGGTGGTTAGATGGATAGAAAGGAGAATGCCCAAGAAAGTATGGAGCTCGCGTCCCTTTTCGAAAATTCCGTAGTGTTAAAATTTTCATAATAATAGTTAAAATTTCATAGCAAAATTGACAGCACTGTTTACGTAATTTATAAAAAAAAAATTTGAATGCAATGTGTAATTACCCAGAAGATAATATAGGAATTAACTATTAAAGATTAATTAACTATTAACTATTAAACATAATATTGAATTAATTTAAGTTAGTTTTTGTCGGATTTCTTGTTGCTTTGACAACGCCAAAATATTTACGAAGTATGCTATTTAGTTTACGTTTTTGTGTAATAAGAAATATTGTATCTAAATTGTCACATAATATATTTATTATGTGTATATATATCTATATATATTACATTTATAATGATATAGCTACAAAACGCGTTATGTTTTTATTCAACATTATAAGAATGATATTTATCAAAATACAGTCATCTCAAACAATATTGGTAAATGCTACTTTAGTGTCAAAGTCATAAATAAGTCTTTATAATCTGTGTCAATACAATTACGAGTGTTAACATAATTAATGAATTATTATATTTATAACCAAATTGATTAAATCTTTGCTACAGATTCCCTGAAAATATGATTGAAATTTATATTATGGTTAGCCTACTATACTCCTACGTAAAAGTCTTTATAATCTGTAGTCACAGTAGGATATGTTTGACTGTCGTCGGACATGCCACTACAAATACTAACAAAATTAATGAAACATCATACCCACAACCAAATTGTGTAAATCTTTCTTACGGACTCCCCTTAAAGTATATTTCAGTTTTATATTTAGGTATATTATAGTCACCCTACTACACTCCATCGATCAAAAGTGTTCGCGTACATAATTATTTCTAATTCTAACATGCCACAAATAAACAGAGAAGACAGCAAACAAATCGAAAAATAAAAATTAAACAAAGAAATAAAACTGAGTTTTCCCTGCAATTAACTACAGCAATTAACGCTGCAATCCAACAGCCGCTGGGCGCACTCGACTGGCCACGTTACCCCTCTCTCACAGAAGACTACCTTGAAATGTACTGCATTTCCCACTTTATCTTATTTCCCAAATGTACGTACGTGTTTAGTGAGTGAGATGTGCCAGAGCCCAATTCCCATCCTATCCCTCCCCATTTTCCCAACCCTTTATCTCAATCCATTCCTTAATCTGCAAAGGCGGGCAGCGCATTCGGAGGCGTGCCAACGTTTGTCATTCTGGACTGATGTTGGCATGTATCGTCTATGGACGACAGTATCCACTTACTATTAGGTGGACTGTATGCTCGTCTGCCGCCTTTATTTCTATAAAAAAAATCATTGATTGTGATAGCAATCTAATTATGGTGGCGTGTGGCGTGCCTTGGGAGAGGAATATATGCATATATAAAGCATATACTTTTCCCAGGGTATATACAGATCATATACAGCAGTGAAGATATAATATGTGTGTATATCATTGTAGTTATCTGCGTCTGCAAAATCCACACATTACTCAACGGTTCATGCGTCAACACAATCGTGATGGTATATGGTAACATGACTATTCACTGGTGCCTCTTTGTCTCAATTTATCATACCAGACTATTTTAAAACAAGTTTCATAAACAATTTACAAATTAGTCATGCGATTAGGTAATAAAGATCGCATCCGCGTTGTGCAGTGCGTTAAATGCTGTCAGTAATTTGCACATCATCGTTGAGGTCACAATATCTGGGTAATGTTAGGACTGGCCGGTGTTTTTTCTGCGAAGTTCTAGAACGGTTTGCAAGATGCAGAACATAGGTGGAGGAAGGTGGAAATAATGGGGTAAATCGTGCGTAGTTTGAACGCTTTTGAGCAACCCTATACAATTATTTCCGAACTTACCAGTAAGTAGCCTTGTTGCGTGTCGCCGCCACCAGCAACACAGTGTGCCTGACGCCTAACACATTTACCTATAGGCTATTTTTCTCCAAGGTAATGCAGATTTACAAAATGTCCAAGGCCGTGAATACACTTATCAGCAGCACGCGTTTACAAGATGCTTTAAAGTTTAATGTGAGTAACATTTTTTTAATCTTTATTTTTGAATAGGGGCTTTTGTACACGAGGTGACGATGTCAGCCCCATCGTACCTTAAATATTGCTTAACGTACAGAAAATATTAATTGACAACAAAAGAAAACTGTGTACTCGCTGCCTCCGATAGAGGTTCAGCCAGTACACTGTGTAAAATACCTACATTTTCTAAATCTAACTTAAGACTAGTAATTAATCTATTTCTCTTATCCCTATTACGGACACATTCCATCAAGAAGTGTTGCACGTCTTCAACACGCATATGTATCACGGCCCTAATACATATTAAGCTGAGTTGCTATATATATTAATGACGCCTATGCAATTCACTACCTAGCGTATAAGCATGTAAAATTATAGCTATATTAAAGTGACATGCCTTGCCGAGGAAATAAGTGACTTAACGGCAGAACTGTGATGCAGCCTGACAACATTACCACTCCACAACACGGGATGAATTGAACTTTATTCTTTTCATTTTAGGGGTGATGTGGACAGAATATTCAGTTGGTATACCGACATCCTGTCGGGAAGCGCGCGCGGATGTGACGTCCGCAATATGACCAACGACGGCTGTCATAAATAATTTTCGATTATTATTTCTTTATGATTTAAATCTAAGCCGGCTAATAGTTTTAAATCCCATCTCGTTTTGAGTTTTTTTCCAGATACACCTTTATCCTAATAGCACAGGCCTTATTACCTAGTTTTGGGATCAGCAGCTTTCACCACTGTATGATAAGTTCATAGTATGTTTCACCATTGATATGTTTTCTCCTTACTTTATATAGACTTTCTTAAATATATTTTATTTTGATTTAATAATTTATTTTTAAATCTGCAAAGGCAGCGTATTCGGGGTCATGGCCTTTCCATTCACCACCAGGTAGTTTGTCTACTCTCATGAGACGTTCTTTGTATAAAAAGACCAGAACTTTGATTTTATGCTTTTTATTCGTTTACAAGGAAGCCAAAAAACGATTAATTAATCAACCAATTAAGCAACTGCAGCTCGCTCTCTTTGCACTGACAAACTGACAATGTTTTTTTTTTTAATTACAAAATCTAGTAGATTGCAATGCAACAGTTGCTTATAAAACACATATCTATATTATTAAATGACTTAATATGTATTAAATATTTGATTTAATTATATTATCGATTGTCGTTACGTAAATTTTGTGACATTTAACTTTGGGGACTTCTTTCTTGTTTAATGTTTTATATTATAATGCTGATAATTCCTGTGAATAGGATTTTGCAAGGTCGGCGACGCACTAGCATACCCCCTGGTGTTGCAGGTGTCCACGGGCGGCGGTAACACTTACCATCACGTGGGACCGCTTGCTCGTCCGCCTACATCACAATAAAAAAAAGTGATGGTAGGTCGTAACGAAACGAACGCTTTTATCAAATTTCATCATTTTTCATCATTCATACAACGTTCAAAAATTTATATTTTATAAAATTGAGTAGGGCTTCGGGAGAAAATCAGTTACACCACGCATGTTTGTGTTTAGGTACTATATTTATTATGTGCCGTTTATTTAAATTACTCTCGCGTTCTATTTTCTATTTGATCTAGTAATTGACTGATAGATATCGTCGTATGACATTTGTACAACTTTGTACATGTCATATATTCTTTAGAAATTAAAATATTTTTCTTGAGATAGATGGTAGAAATGAGTAAAACGTCGTTTTAAAGAGACTCGTTTTGCCTATGGACATCTGTGACATTGTCAATACTAATTATGTATGTGGAACGTTGGCATGTCAAATGTTCCTTTGGAGATTTAGGGTTTAGGATTTGGAAAAAGGTTGAAGAAGAATCCATCTCACTTCCTTCATTGGACGAGGAAAGAGGTACAAAACGAAATGTATCTAATTTTTTTTTATAGACGAATGCGGCAGACGAGCATACATACAGTCCACCTGATGGTAAGTAGACACTGTCGCCCATAGACACCCGCGATACATGCCAACATTAGTCCAAAATGGCTCCAAAACGTTGGCATGACCCCGAATATTTGCCTACCTTTGGAGATATAGGAATGGATTTGGAGAAAGGGTTGGGAAAATGGGAAGGGATAGGATTGGAATAGGCTCTGGCACATCTCGCTCACTACCGAAACACGTAGTACGTACATTACGTACATTAGGGAAATAAGATAAAGTGGGAAATGCATTCAACATTCAAGGTACATTTCAAGTACATTCAAGTACATTTCAAGGTAGTCTTCTGTGAGAGAGGGGTACGTGACCAGTCGAGCGCGCCCAGCGGCTGTTCGATTGCAGCGTGCACTCCCTCCCTCCCAAAATTTCAAATATTATATGTATGTATGTATATATATTTTAAATATTAAACTAAAACTCGGCACTGCTGCCTCTATTTGCTAAGCAATTCCTAAGCATAGCTACATTGTTTCGCCGAAGGGCTCCCACCTGTTGCAGCAACCAATAAAGGAAACCTGTATAATTAGTCTCCAAACAGCACCATTGTTTGTCACAGGGGGCACAGAACCTCCGCGACCGTAGCTCGACCACCACGTGCATCGATCATACGCTCTGGCTGACAGAGTACGACGATCATCGATTCGATTATAATTTAAAAAAAAAACAGTTAATTATTAAAGCTACATTATTAAAGTGTTTTAAATTATTTCTCAAAAATACATTTAAAAATAGAACAGTTCGATAATTCGAATTACGAACTCAAATTAATTCTGAAAGTTTAATATTTGTGTTTTTTAAAATTCTGAAATAGTGAAGTGCACAGACTGAAGTTTTATCGAGGATTGTCAATTGTTCTCTTCCGAGATGACCCCGGTCGGACTTCTGTTCAAAGTTAACAGGTGAGTTAGCGTTTGTTTGTTAAGTGCATTTGTATGCACTTTGCTGCACGCTCGTGTATGGGAGACTATTTTGAATGTTTAAAATGGGATGTGTTAATGTATGCCAGTCGTGCTACCTTGTTTCTTAGCAGTTAATATTCTATTGACGATTTTATCCTTGAGTTCGTTTTGAGAAATTGTTAGTACCTAGCTAAATACTTAGGCAACTTTAGTGTGATTTTGTATAGTTGCTAATTTTATAAAAGAATAAATAAGAATAAAGAATAATTTTATAAACTGTTCGTGGTATAAATATGATGATATGTATGATGTATTACCGATAATCGCTGGAGCAAACGGGTGCTCGAATGGAGGCCGCGTGGTAGTACGCGCGCGCAGTGTGGGTCATTCCCTGGCTAGATGGACCAATGATCTGGAGAGGGTAGCAGGTGGCGGCTGGTATCCATGCCAAGTTCGTCCAGTACATTTTGTGAGATGTACGTTCATAGATATATAAAAAATCTAAAAATTGTTATTCTGGGCTCTGAATCATTCGTACTTTACACTGAAATTACTTTTTTCAGATAATACATAGTTAAATTTTTAAATGAAGTATCGACGACATCTAACTGAATTACATACAAGACTACTCAGAAAGTTTTGCGACAAAGAGTTTTTATCTATGGAATACTGGCTGGTTTTGATGTCAATTATAACTATGACTATCTATAACCTAAAAACAAAACATTTCAAATTCAAATTTCCTTCCATATTTTTACGAGTTGAATGAAAATATCGTGTTTCATTAAAAAATGGATATTCGACGGGAACATTTCCGCGCTGTGATTTTGTATGATTTTAAATGTTCTTTAAAACTTGAAGATCCTATTAATAGGCTTCAAATAGTGTTTGCAGACAAGTGTCCTTCTAAGGCAATCGTGTATCGTATCGTGGTCGACTAAGTTTGGCTGACGAAGAAGCGGCCGTCCTTTAACGGCTGTTACAGAAGAAAATGTGGTGGTAGTGAAAAATTTAATTTGTCAAAACAGGTGAATTACATATGAGAAGATTAGGGAGAGATTTCAGATTGGGTCGGGGAGTGTGTATGAAATATTAAATGAACATCTACGAATCAGGAGGCTATTCTCCTGGTATCGCGCTGGGTGCCGCACAACCTCACCGAGTCTCAAAAACAAGTTAACATATGAAGCAGGGTTATCTTGGCACGTTTATGAAATTGTCACAGATGACGAATCTTGGATCTACCAGTATGAACCAGAAACTAAAGCGTTAATCTACTGTTTGATCGTTTCAAAGTGAGCCAACGTCTACCAAAGTGGAAGGAGCGAAAAGCGCTGGAAAAATTTTAATCGCAAGTTTTTTCACTTTAACATCTGCGAAACGAAAGTACCATTAACACAGAGTGGTAGGTGGCCACGTGCTTGCCTAATGTTTTTACTGCAGTGAGTAACAACTGTCCAAACACTGGTCTCCGCGGAGTACCTACTTCTGCACCATGACAACGTGCCCGCTCGTTAAAGTTTTAGGCCATTCCTCTTGCAGTCCCGACTTGGCACCTTGTTGCTTTTTATATTTGGCAAAATTAAATCCCAGAAGACGCGTGAGCTATATTCGACGAGGCCGTTAAAGACCTACCTGAATAAGAGTGGGAAAAATATTTTCGAAATTTGTTCAGACGCATGAAACTTTGTATTGATGCAAGTGGAGAGTACTTTGAAAAAATGTAATAAAAAAAATTGAGCCCGTAGAATATTATGTTTCTTTTTCGCAAAACTTTCTGAGTTCCCACGTAGCTACATCCATTTGAATTACATGCATTCCATATGAATTACGTATGGAATGCATTACCTTTAGCTATAAAACGAGCAAAACCTGTGTCAAATTTTAAAAGACTCGTTACGCTATATCTCAAATTAACAGTTCCATTACGAGCAATACCTTTTACTTGATTTTCCTTTATCTTTTCTAGTTCCTCTGCCCTAGTCCACTCTGTATGTAAGTAAGTTTATATGTGTGTATAGATATAATGCATATGTATGTATGTATTTATTTATATATGTGTATGTATGTACTGGAAAAAATCGTTTTAGGGATAAGGCCGCCGATTGCATACAGTGCCGGCGTTAGGGGCGCGCGAGGTAGTAGATATGCGAGATCGCCCAGAGCGCCAAATTTGCAGCGACGGCAATGAATTTTCCGATGTTCCGAAATTCAAAACATAAAAATTCTTAATATTTTCTTAGCTTTTCGCGATTACTATACCTACAAAGATTGCTATAAAACAGAGATTTGCCTACGGTAGCCAACTGACATGGATGGTGATGGGAGTTACCATTGAGATATTTATCTGTATGGGTGGGTTTCCTATACACAGTATGACCAAGAGAGTTGTCAGGATTTCTGATGACTTTCTTGACTTTCTTGACATTTTAGTACTGCGTGCATAGGGAATGTTATGATTAAAAAAAATTCAGACGGTAGTTCAAAAAATTTCAGACGGTAGTCCAAATAATTTCTTAATAACTCAAGTGACAAATAAAATCAATTAGTCACCCCGTGACCACGTCCACTGCAAGTGTTCGAAACGTCGGGATATAAGTAATGTCAAATATACGCGATTTAAACAGTTCAAAGTTGTTTTATTTCTATAAAAATTCTTTCTAATTCAAAATAAAAAATTCTAAGTTTCTTTTTACGTTCGCGTCGTTATCTCTGGTAATGCCAAAGGAAAGTGTCAAAATATCAAAAAGGTTTCTAGAATTATCAAAAAATCGAATCAAAACGCCGGCACTAATTGTACTATTAATTACATACTTGTATTTTTGGATTTCTTTTCTGTATGTTTTGGTGTAGGTATAATAATATATATATATATCTATCTATGATTGAAGAGGGTTTATTATTTAAATTTAAAAGTTATTATAAAAAGCTTTTTCTCTATTAAATTCTGAATAAACGGGGTTATGATATAACACTTATCCAATTACATGCCGCATATTAAATATGGATACCCTATTAAATTAAAAATGTTCTCATCAGCATTCTTGCTACCATCTTCGTAAGTGTTTGGATGTCTCTACAAGTTAACATACTCTGTGTCAACTGGTTTGTACGGAAGCAGATTACTTGAAAACTAACTGTTGCTACTCGTTACTTAACCCGATGGCCGGGTCTAATTGATACGACGGAAATTGGGTAATAAAATATGAATAAATATTCGTTTGAGTAAAAAATACACATTACAAATTGCGGACACTTTTACACACTGTTTATTATTTTTCTGAATGAATGAATGAGATTTTATTCATTTCTACGACACACGTAATATATATTATTGCACATTAATATACAGATATTTACATTAAGTAGCAATATTTTGTTAAACTTTAGCCTAAACCAGAGATAAAAGCATTAATATTTTGTTAAACTTTAGCCTAAACCAGAGATAAAAGCATTAATATTTTGTTAAACTTTAGCCTAAACCAGAGATAAAAGAATTAATATTTTGTTAAACTTTAGCCTAAACCAGAGATAAAAGAATTAATATTTTGTTAAACTTTAGCCTAAACCAGAGATAAAAGAATTAATATTTTGTTAAACTTTAGCCTAAACCAGAGATAAAAGCATTAATATTTTGGTAAACTTTAGCCTAAACCAGAGATAAAAGAATTAATATTTTGTTAAACTTTAGCCTAAACCAGAGATAAAAGAATTAATATTTTGTTAAACTTTAGCCTAAACCAGAAATGAAAGAATTATTATTATTACTAATTATTATTATTCTTTAATAAATTATCTTTTGGATGTTTCATATTCCCGCCAATAGTAAATTCTGTCTAATTTTACATTTAGTAGAATAATTGAAATTTGCCTATGTTATGTTAAAGTATAATGTATTACTGTCTCGCTTCCCAAATACAATAAAAACAAAATGTCTATGGGCGTCACACAAAATGTCACTTCTTAACTATCTGCTTGTTCGCCGTCTTCTCTGTATAAAAAAACATATCTTACTTACCTTAGGTATTTAATTACACAATTATTAATAAAACAATCAAAAAGGCCTATTGGCTGTCAAAATGTAAGATTACAAAGTACAACAATTTTAAAGTGCATTTCCTGTTTATGTCCTTATTATGTCCAATTTATGTTTTATAAAGGTTCGGGACCATTATAAAACATAAATCGACACTTGAATATTTAATTTAAAATGTGTAAATTGAAAGTGATATTTTGACGCAATAAAATAGCGTGTGACATTTAGATAAATGTCGGATTTGTTTTACATTCACTTAAAACTTGGAATAATAAAGTTAAATGCAGTAATTTAATTGACTGTACTTGAAATTGATATGTTTTATGGCTTATTGAAGAATTGGAGTAAAAAATAAACCCGTATTACAATTATTATTTTAAGTAGATTTCGAAGAACCTGGTAGGTTTTCTATCGATCCACCTTTGGATTGTACAGAGATATACTTTGCTATGTGCGATGAAATATAACTTAAATGATAATTAGTAAATATTTTATATAAACGCTTAAATAATATGATACTACAACTACATATATACATGAATATATACTAAATAATACATATACAATAAGTGATTAACAGGAATAAAAAAATAAGATAAAAGGTTAAAAAATAAAGTATATATTTGTCAAGAGTAAATAAATATTTATGAGGGGGAGAGTGCACGCTGCAATCCAACAGCCGCTGGGCGCACTCGACTGGTCACGTTACCCCTCTCTCACAGAAGACTAGCTTGAAATGTACTGCATTTCCCACTTTATCTTATTTCCCTAATGTACGTAATAATGTTAGAACTCAGCGCTTGGAGTACAAATGCATAATGTACAAGTTTGAATATAATTGACACAAATAACTTAGCTAAGCTGTAACTTGTGTATGAGAATGTTCCTACTTAGGTAAACATTTATATGGAAGATTACAAAAAAAATGTTTTTCTTATGACATGCAATGTTTAGATTATTATAAAGTATGATTTTTTACTATATGTTGTTATGTTACTGTTAATTTTGGATATAAGAGTTATTTAAGAGTTATTTAGTTAGGTTTTCCATTGAAATTTTCAAATAAAGCATAAGTTGAAAGTAGGTTGCTCAGTATCGAGAGTAGAATTGATTCTACCAGTTTTTACAATAGGTTTTATTATTCACGATTTATATCTAGTATCTAGTATATCCTTATTCAATATCCTTATTCAATATACAATATACAATTCTAGTATATCTTTTATTCTACGCCCGTCGCCCGGGCCGCTCCGCATAGACGCCCGGTATGAGTAGGTGCTATGAAACTTTTAGACAGGACAATAAAGATTTGCATGTTAGTAACTTTTGATTTCTTCATTAAATTAATTAATTTTTTGGCTAAAACGATTTTATATATTTTAAATTGTTGACATGTTTCAGATTTTGCTACGATTCAGGTTTGAGATCAATCACGATAACACAAAACTTAAATTGTAATAAGAAATTAAAAATTAATTTAAGTCAAATCGAAATTAATTAATGATGAATATTAATAATGAATCCTTTTTTTCTTCTTCATTTTCTTTATTATTTTGTTTCTTTTTCCGTCATTATATTTTTATCTTTTCCATTTTTAATTTAGTTCATTACGTTCTTAGTCATTATATTCCTTATTCCATTCCACCCAATTTTATAGTGTCTAGTAGAGAGTGTAATGAAATAAAGGAAATCCTTTACCCCATAATACTCTTCACTTACATTCCACAGGAAGATTGAGTGGTTTAATGACATGAAGAACAGAGAGATAAAACGTTTATACAGAATAGTGATAGGACACCAAAGTTACAAAGGAAAAGACAAACACACACATAACAGCTGATGACAGATAACATAACACACACATACATAAGAGATGAAATTTTAAGAAATTGAAAAGATATAGAATGTGACAGTAGCGTAGTCTGATGTCCGTCTGTTCTCTGACTGTCCTGAATGGGCGTCCAGCTCAGCTTTAGCTGTGTACCTGTGATGACACATGGCGCTGAGAAAAAAATCTTCTTCTTTTAACTCTTTATTCAACATCCTCGTCAATCTTTTTTCCTAATCAATTTCTACTTGTAAATCATCAAAGGTAGTTGGCGCATCCGCGGAACTGTCAATCTTTGTTATCCTTATGTTGGAATGTATCGCGGGTATCCAAGAGTGACAGTATCCTCCTATGGACTTTTTCTACCTGTAATAAAGAAAATAACAGTTGCACATATTTTTTTGTATAATAGTAGTAATGCGTTTTTAAATAGAATTAGCTATGTGATGAAAAAAAGAATCGCAAAGAACATCAGAAACCTTTAAAAAACGCGGGGAAAATAATATCCTGTAATCCCAATTTCAAGCGAAGGTCTGGCCTACAATAAGATGCTATAGGCTAACATCCATATTGATATCGATATGTTAACAGACATATGCGTCTTCTCACTTCGACAGCCAGTTATCATCTTACATAACCGATACACAACACAACACAAGCTGTAACTTACACTGATGGGAAACCGCACGATGCGCGGGCGCACCGCGTTCTGTTCGCACTAGGCGCAACCTGGTGTCCGGTTGCGAGATGTTTACAGTTTTATTTGTTTATTTATAGAAATCTAACAAGTTAGTTTTAGTTAACATAAAATTATAACAAGAAGCCATCACTCATTACTTTGTTAATATTCAATCAAAGGAATTACTTGTTCCTTCTGTTAATATTTTTTATGGCAAGCACACGATATAATATATGTATAATTCCTACAATGATAACATAATTCCCACAAATTTTTTATATACAATTAACGAGACAAATATTAAACATACACTAAAAACACTTTATCTTTATACTGCCTTTTAGGAGCAGGAAGAATTTCGGTTTTTGACAAGAGATCAGCTACGACTGGACGTTAAAGAGATTTGTATGGAATCGTCGATCACCGACCACTTTGCTAGACCCCTCATATTATTGAACCTTAATATGAGGGGTCTAGTAATTCTCCTAGAAATTCTTCCTGCTCGTGGCGCGCACTATAGAAAATGTTGTAGGTTTATTGATAAAGTATTTTTAGTACGTGTTTGATATTTGTCTGGTTAATTGTATCTAACAATTAGTTGGAAATTTTGTTTATCATTGTACGGACAATATATTGTATCTTCTCTTCGGTTGACTTACCAGCGTTTATCTTCTGGACTAATATCGGCATGTACCGTGGATCTCACAGAGCGACAGTATCCACGCACCACCAGGTGGACTGTCTACTCATCTGTCACCTTTTTTCCATAAAAACTAACACCGTCTACATTACCGCCTCTAGCTGATGCATGGAGAAACTTTAAATTTCATTCAGAAAAAACGCTGTTGACAGGCGGTAGTATATATATTTGTACATAATATTGGAAGGAAAAAACTAAAATAAACGAGATAGTAACTTACACCAACAAAAAAACACAATATGGCTACTGAATGCTAAAACAGCTAGTAATGTCGTTTTTACAACAACATACTTAGTACAAACTCATAAATAATACGCCCATCATTTAGTTCGCACTACATTCGTACCAATACACAACTATTGGAATATGTTCACGACCTATCAGTTCGTTTAATTGTCTGTGAATACGCATCACTGTTATTTAACAACTGTGTAAATTTCAAATGAGGTATGTACGTGTCAGTTTGTAATTCAGCGAACATTAAGGCATCGTTTACATGAGAAGAGAAACGATGGCGATGCGAAGCGATAACATCGAATTGATAGTACGGCAAACAAACGATTAATTTCTATTAGCCCAGTTCGTATATAAGTGCATCTTTTTACTCTCAATTTCCTTTTACTCTTTGACTATTTCTATTTGTGTTTTATTAAATTTTGTAACTTATTTTGTCATCGTTATGGACCATAATTATATAGACCCTCTCTCCACTTTTACTCATATACTTCTGGATTACTCTACAAGGCGGTCTTCGGCCAGTCACGAGCCTCAGTATTGTTTCTTGGCTTATTCGTAACAAGTCCTTTGATCGTACGCTGCTGAATATGAGTTTCTTCGTGAATATTGTCATAAGACATAAGTATGAGAGATGTACGGCCTTAAAACGTCACACTAGGCAAGCCGGTGGGCGAGTCCACATTTTTAGAGGTGTGTTGTTCTTCGGAGCTTGTGGTAGTTGCTTTGTTATCCGTTAGTCGCCTTTGACGATAGCCACGGGAATGGATCCGGTGGTGTTATTCCAATGCCGGCGGACACCGCACGTCCACTTGGCTTGCTCGAAGACTATTTTGAATAAGCGTTGGATTTACTGGATGAAAACTTCTAAGGCCATAACTAGATTAAATAATCCCAACTAGGTTACTACCAACCAGTCTCGAGAGCAGCGTGAAGTGTTTGGGTTCCCGTGGCGGCTCGCTTCCGACGAACATGCAGAAGGTGGTGCTACTCGATACCACGCGTATCGTCCGCCGGTTCCTGTCCCTAGGGCCAACTTTTTCCGCTTGAGCTTCCGCCGGGGGTTTTATAATGTTATATTTTTTATTATAAATAATGTGTTATTAACATAATTTTTAGCGTTCTAAAAATACTTAACACAGTTTTTAGTGATATAAAAATATTAATACAAAAATTTGATAGGGGGAGAGTGCATGTTGCATTCCCACTGTCACTGGGCGCACTCGACTGACGTTACCCCTCTTTCACAGAAGACGTCCTTGAAATGAACTACATTTCCTGCTTTATCGTATATCCCCAATGTACGTACGTATTTCGGTAGTGAGTGACATATGCCAGAGCCCATTCCCATTCCATCCTCTCCCTCCCCATTTTCCCAATCCATTCCTTAATCTGCAAAGGTAGGCACGCATCCGGGGGCGTGCCAACGTTTGTCATTCTGGACTGATGTTGTCATGTATCGCGGATGTCTATGGACGACAGTATCCACTTACCATCAGGTGGACGGTATGCTCGTCTTCCGCCTTTTTCTATAAAAAGAAAACAACATAATTTTTGGTGATATAAAAACCACTTATCATAATTTTAAGCCATATACTTAACATAATTTTCAGAGATATAAAAATACATAACATAAATTTTAGTGATATAAAAAATTCACAATATATTTTTTTCTTGCTTTATCTTAAAATCAGATGTTAGAGACAGATGTTTGAACAACGAAATTTTGACATCGAAAATCTTAATAAAATTAATGAAAAATGTAAACTATGTATTATGTGATGTGTCAATGAAGACGTTTTATTTCTATTTAAATCAGCAGATTTCTTTTTTTTTTTATAACGCCACACTCAACGGAGCACTCTAGGATTCCCGGTGTCGTGAGTCCAGTGACACATACAAAGACAAACCCACACGAATCCAGGCTTGAACAAACATTTATCTTTACACAAGTGCATGTCCGACCGGGGAAAAGTCAGTAAGTTCATACCGAAGATATATGAGTCTATGCTCGGTAAACGTCAGTAACAACAATTACAAATTTATTTAAATAATATTACGACGTTATGCGAACTTCTTGCCTAGTAATAAGCAATTAGTTTTCCGTCTAATTACAAAAAGTGACTACTTTCACTAGTGAAGTGTTAACATCGTAATAAACAATGTCCGTCTGTCTTCACCCACCGTATATAGATGAAGATTTATTATATGTTACGCACTATTATGGGTGTTTATCACGCTACTTGTTATATTATCGTTTTACTATTATCTAATGTCTATCTATCTAGTGAAATAGTGTAACTTAGCTTTCCAGAACGTTCTCTCTTATGTTTCTTTTGGTGGCCCGCGGTTTTGTAAATTTCTTAACGTTCCTTTTAGTGGCCAGCGCTTTTGTAAATTCCTCAGCGATCTTATTGGTGGCCCGCGCTTTTGTAAATTCCTTATGATGGTAAAAGCTGTGAATAGGATTTTGTTAGGTCGGCGGCGCGCCCGCATACCCTCTGGTGTTGCAGGTGTCCATGGGCGGCGGTAACACTTACCATCACGTGGGCTCATTTGCTCGTCCGCCCTCTTCTCTATAAAAAAAAAAAAAAAACTTACCATCATGTGGGCTTGCCCGTCTGCCTCCTTTAATATATAAAAATCAACCATAGGATTAACATTTTTACGTTGTCAGATACAAAATCTAGTTTTTAGGATGAAAAACGTTGCCCTTAATAAAATAAAAGTTCAAATTCAAGTTAGTTATAATAGTTAGTTCTTCTCTATTAAACACCGCAACCAATTCTTTTTTCAGACACTGCTTGATATGAACCTCTACATGCACGTTGTATTGTTCATGAGGGCTGTATGGTATGTATGTATCTAGCAGTGGAGAGACACAGGCTGGTGGTATGGTAATCACTAGCTGCATGAGGAATTTATAGCGTCACAAACGCCACACCGACCAAGCGGGTTCCCGAGTCCACTCTTTTAGCAGTGGTGCAGTTCCCTAGAGCTTATGGTAGCGGCTTTGATAACCCCAACGACAGGCTAGGGAAAAAGTAGCTATTGTAAAACCGCCCGACACCCGTATGTAAAAATGCAAGCCAATATAATTGTCATTTAATATACCAAGCGATTTCTGAAAAGTACCTGTTACAATGTACAATATACAAGTTACAATGTAACTGTTGAACGGTAGATTTAATAAACTTGGAGCTTCACGATTGATTGAATCGATTATACCGATTATTAAACAGCCGGAATCGAGATCACATGACAAAAAGTAGCCATATTTTAGACGCACGCGCATCCCATAAAGATAGGCGGTACATAATTTTCAACGCATTATCGACTAATTACTAGAGATCGGTAAAAAACTATGCTTTTTATCGCCTTCGATATATGTTCCATTTCTAAAAACAAATACCTACATTTAAATCCTAAACCTTAGTGGGATGAGAATAAAGGTCAATTTTGATTGTTATGCTGATATTCATAATCCTAAAAAAAAATATCTGCAGGCGTTAATCCTAGTTAGTAATTATCTCAGATAATTCGATATCGAATGGCGAATTAATTTGTGGTGTGCCATATATAATTACCTTACATCTGTATCGATTAATTAGCGTAGTTATCGATTTAACAGGAAACGAGAAGTTTTTAAGGTTGTTCTGTTTTTTTAAATTCTGTATTTAAATTGATTAGTTAAGTAGATGTCGCTAGTGGTACTTTTTTAAAGATATGTTTTTCTTTTCCTCTTGTTACTCTTATTTCTTTTATCTCTCCTTATAGTCTTCACTTAATTACTTGTTTCAAGTTTTATCTCTTAATCACCTACATTTGCTTTTTTTACAAATGAAACTTAAGAAGTCTATCTAAAGTAGAGTTCTGCCTCGATATAATCCTATAACATTCCAGTGCAAGAAGTAAATCTAATCATGAAGAAGTTTTATGAAATAATCTGTCACAAATCCACCTTCTCATGGTACTACAAACCTAGCCGTACTTGTGAGGACTCTTCCGACGTGCTCTTTAAACTAGAAGAACGAAAGTTAATGTGCGGTGGTATGCCTTAGGAGCTGCTTATACTCCGAGCTGCTGATGTCTTCCCGTGGGTCTATTACGAATATGGTTCGCAGTAAAAGGCAACTAAGATACAACAAAGTTGCTTCCACAAGCCCTGAATAACTATACCAACCAAAAAGAGTGAGCTCTTCAACCCGCCTGGCCAGGGTGGCGTTAGAGACCATACATCCCTACAATACATTGCGCGTGAGTTGACCCATGTCCAGCAGTGGATAATAAAAGGACTGGTAAGGTATGGTAGAAAGTTAATACCGGTAGATATTTTTTGTCACAGACTAATGAATAGTCTTAGTAAAAACTACGCTGCAATTAAAATCTATTTAACGAACTGTTGTCTGAAATATTCAAGGAACGCTTTTTACCGGAAGAATGATTGTATGTCCGTTCCGCTGTCTGTGTGTTATAATTGTTATCTATTATTTATGGTTGGTACAGTCATGAGATTTATTAACTATTAATAAATACAATCGAGAGATAATTAAGGAGTAATAAAACGTGGACGTAAACAAAGGCACGCGTTTCGATGCGATCGGATTAAACAGTATTAAAACGCAGTGACATTTATCAAAGATTATTTTCCATTCCAATTCATCGAGGAGTAGTGATAAGGGAAGTCTCTAAGAACGGTTTGTGTTATGCAATAATGGACCAAGGGAATCTGCCAAGGGACCAAGAGAAGGTTGCGGTGTGTAATCTGTATCAGTGTGTTTATATGTTTTTGCCCTTTTAACGCTCTCTTGAATTCTTGAGTGAACAGAATCCCTCTTCAAAAACTCGCTACTGTATTGTAGCTCATATAAAACACGTATAAATGTTTTAAATCATTGGATTTCCTAACACCACTGTCACCTTTTTCAATTTGAATATTAAATGTTTTCTGTCATCGACTGTACGCAAATGGCATGGCCAACTGATCAATATGCCGACGGTACAGTCATGCGATAATATGGTTTATATCTAATTATTATTTACATGTTTCATGTTAAACACTCGGTTGTTGTTGGAAATGATTAGAAGTAATTGTGTATGTCCAATATACATCTACATCTGTGATCTACATCAAGATAAATGGAGAAGATGGGGATATATGTTCCAGAAAACCGATACGTTATTACGTTTCTTTCTGTTGTTGTTACATGAATATTGTATGTGTGTTTGTGTAAATTTAAATAAAATTTTATCAACACTTAAGGAAATTTGCCTGTCGCCTTTAACGAGCTTGATTTGTTTAGTGATTTTCCGTTTAAATTAAAAGTACACATATACTTTTAATTATAACTTCCTCATGCATATTGTCTTTCATATGAGGCGTGCCTTAAAATGGCACGCCTCGCTGGTCAAACCAGTTGGCGAATTCACTCTTTCAGAGCTGGTGTAGTTAATCTATCTATGTAATGGGCGCTTGTGGTAGCGGTTATGTTATACTTTAGTCGTCTTTGACGTCAACCACGAGAAGAGATGTGGTGGTGGTATGCTCAAGCCGGTAGACACCACACGGCAGAACCACCCAGACTCAACTGACTACTGCATGGTGTTAAAAGTTTGTTGTCTTATTGTTCTGTGATTGTTTCAATTGGCATAGTAGACATAGTAATTGTCATAGTAACTTAAAACGGTGCAGTAGTCAGGGACTTGAAGACAGACTATACACCAGAAGTTAGTGATTTCTGGAATAGATAAAAGATACATAATAGATAGATATTTCTGTTTAACCAAAGGTTGACCTTTGGCCTTTTGTACAATATTTCTTTGTGCAATAAAGTTATGTACGTACGTGTTTCGGTAGTGAGTGAGATATGCCCGATCCCATTTTCATTCGATCCTATCCCTCCCCAGTCTCCTAAACCTTTCCCCAAAATCCATTCCTACATTTTCAAAGATAGGCAGCGCATTTGGTGGTGCGCCAGCGTTTGTCGATCTGGACTGAAGTTAGTATGTATCACTCATATCTATGGGTGACAGTATCCACTTACCATGTGGACTATATGCTCGTTTACCGCCTATTTCCTATAAAAAAATATATATAAATAAATAAAACGATTATCTCCGATATCTTATCTAATTTGACGCCTAAAATTTAATGTATTCTTTTGTTTCAGCGAGGGATTGTTTACATGTCCCGTAAACGCTTCACCGGTCGACTACGCGAAGGTAAGACTACTTTACTTTTTAACAATAATTGGAACCGATTTAAAAACAGCAGTTAGATTAATAATATTAGGTTTGGTAAAAGGTTATATTCTAAACTATTTGCGAACAATTAATAAAACTCAATTAATCGTTTTACCCTAGAGGGGATGGTTCATTGTCGGTATTGCTTTTCGATGTGCTACCCCTATGATTAAGGTAAATATTGACACAGAGAACTGGAGAGACAAGGAACAATATTTTACATGAAAAAGTAGCAGACAAGCAGAAACTCCATCTGGTGGTACTGAGGATTCTGGATTCTGTCCAAAGTGAATTCTGTCGCTCTGCAATGTCTAGAATGACAAATGTTCGCACGACCCCAGATGCCCAGATGACCCCCGATAATAAATGCGTAGGACCCCCGACCCCCGATTTTAGAATAAATTTTGATAAAGGATTGGGGAAATGGGAAATAGAAAGTATAGGAGGAATTTTGCTTATTCCATTACACTACGTATTCTTCCAGTCTATTTCTTGTTCTATTTCGCTAATAAATAAATTCCTGATACATAAAAAAATATATTATCTGTTGAATATGTATTCGTTTTATAATAAAAAGTAAAACAGCAATATTTTTATATCGTAAAAATAAAATATATTATAATTAATGGGTGTAATAATTCTATAAATTGTAATTATATAGTTCAAGATCATAATTAAATGAAGGTATATGAAGTTTTATTTTACGATCGTAGGCCATTTCCACACGGAGTTAGTAAATGAGATAGTTTCGACTAGTATACTAGTCCATAGGCTAATCAGCTGGAAGCTGGATATTGATAAGTTGATAACCTACTGTTTTGTACGGTCATTATTATCACAATAGTGTCAATGTACACGTTACTAAAACTGGTATTGATAATTAAAATAATTGATTATTTAAAAATAAGTATTTTATTGCATATAAAAAAAGGCAAAATAATACTTAATTCTAAATAAATAATGACTTCAATTGGCATTATATAAATTGCATTGCATAAATATGAAAATATTGAAATTTTCTATTGAACAAAGTTTATTCTTAATTTTTTTGAATAAGTTTATTAATTTATAATAATTATTTTTATTTCTATGAGAAAATTGTTTTAAAATAAGTATTTCGGTATGTTTGTTAGGCGTGTCGTATGTTCTTAATATAAAAAATCAAGCAGTGGTTTATTGTGGATTAATTTCTACAAAGTTGGTTGACAATTACGTATTGTAAGTTACATGGAACAAGCGCATCTGATTGAAATTAATATATATCATAAAGTGAATTCAAACACATGTATGGTTGTTGATCGATGATACTAATATGAACTTCCCAGGAAATTGCATTAGGACAATCCTAATCAGGTTTTTTAAATAATATGAAATGTGATTATATGACTACTGTCACGAAAAAAAATATTAAAAAAAAACTCAATAATAGTAACCTTAAATTTCAAAAATCTTAAATCATAATCAATAATCATAAATCTTGTGCGGGAAAACCGCGTGGGCCACCACCTTGGGAAAGGCTATAGGCCATAGGCTCACAGCACCGAAAAACTGTCTAATCAACGGTATGGTTATTTATCATAAATCTTATAGGTCATAGATAAGTATGGGAGAATTACATTTACATACCTATACGACTGCTCTCTGTATAGAACTCAATTTCACGCGATAAATGTCACAAAAATTTGTTAGAAAAATGAGGCTAATCACACACTAGGATCGACTACTAGCGCCGTGTGTAGCTGCGCTTATTTCTACGAACTGACATGGGCCCTCGTAAAGAGTGCACGCGCTCACGCATGGAGACCACCCGGTCTCCACGTAAACATCGCGGTTCGGACAGCTGCCGCTAGATGGTGCTGTAATAAACACGCGGTAGGAATTAACCGCATAAGTTCCTCACACTTTATTGACTCATAAAACAAATGTTTTCTCGAAGAGCTTGGGAAAACAATGGAAGTGTTTGTAGGGATGAAGTTTGGAATTCTTCCGTTATTTATTTTCTAATTCTTATTAAAGTAATAGGTGTGTGCTTACAAACTTACGTTTACGGAAGCGTTTATTTTTACTACCTATGCTTACCTCAATTTTAACGCCATACAAAAGAGTTAAACGCGCAACCTATATTTTAAGTAAATTTTAAGTTGTAAGTAATTTAAGTAATTTCAAAGTAAATTAATTTTGTATATGCAAGTTTTGGCCAAAGTTGAAGTAATTAATTGCTTAACTATAAATGTGTCGTTACACCTACTTCAAATACATTGTTCATTAATTTTTTCCTTGGAAAACTGATGATGAAGATGTATATACAGATATTATACAGATTAGGAACCTGTGGACCCTTAAATCGTAAGTCCTTTTCATACTTATAACACCCTATAGGTATCTCTACGACCTTTGGAAGGTTTATGGTCATGTATAACATTTGTTCGCGATATGCGAAGTCAAACTACTTTCTTTTAAGCGTATTTTTTTGTTGAAAATTCAGATTAAATAAACTGCGCTTATTTTTGAATTATTTTCTATATAGTATTTATATTATTTTCTATATAAATTGTGTATTACGATAATCATTAACCAATAAATAAGAAATCATGTCGACTATTATCGACTAAGTCAAAAAATCAAAATCAAAAGCTCAAGAAATAAAAAAATATATTTGCCACAGATCCGTAGTACGTCCGTAATGTTGGCACAGAATTTTAAGGTTATGTTATAGAGCAGCCATACTCAAAGTGTGCTCCACGGAGCCCTGAGGCTCCACAAGGCCTCTAGGAGGGCTCCGCCGAAATACTGGATGCTGAAGCTGACATGCGTCTTCAACTCTCTTCTATCAAGCCTAACATTAAACAGTTGGTCAAAAATAAAAATCAACTTCATACCTCCCATTAAATGGAAACAATTTAATCAATTTACGTAATATATGATTTTCATTAAAGAATAACAATAAAACCAGGTTTTGCTCATTTTAGGGTTCCGTAAAATATTTAATGGTTCAAAAGGGTTCGGTCGCCAAAAAAGTAGAGAACCGCTGTTATAGAGCGATGAGAGAATATGAGAAAACGTGGAAAGTGGAACATGAGATTCATAGGGCTCATGTTCCACTCAGCTGGGGAGCTGAGCGTGCTCGACTGACCATATTACCCCTCTTTCACCGAAGAAATGTACTTGAAATGTACTTACTGCTTTCCCTATTTTATTTCATTTCCCCAATGTACGTACGTGTTTCCGTAGTGAGTGAGATGTGCCAGAGCCCATTCCCATCCTAACCTATCCCTCCTTGTTTTCCCAACATTTTCTCCAAATACATACCTATATCTCTAAAGAGCATCCGGGGGCGTGCCAACGTTTGTCATTCTGGACTGATGTTGGCATGTATCGCGGATGTCTATGGACGACAGTATCCACTTACCATCAGATGGGCTGTATGTTCGTCTGCCGCCTTTTTCCATAAAAAAAGGTTTAAAGTCATTAAAACTTGCCAATATTTCCTAACATTAGCAAAACTGCTGGAACTACAGTTAAGCGGAAATTCCACGCTGATAAGCCCGAGCCCGTTTAGAGGGTGAACCATAATTGAATTTGAGATTGGCCGCGTGAGAACTGCGCTATGCGTGCGTGTTGAAGCGATTTACGAGTATTTGCGATCAAATCAATGAGCGATCAAATCGGTGCACAGGTATACCACTATGCAGTTATGTACTTGCGTACTACTTTCTTATTAAATTTTATTCCGTACTTTGGTTTTTAATATACACATCTGTCCCATCGTATCTTAATCTAGGTACATTTTATAGAAATACATCTTTATATTTCTTTTATAGAAGGTAGACGAGCATACAGCCTATCTGGTGGTAAATGGATACTGTCGCCCATAAACATCCGCGATATATGCCAACATCGGTCAAGACTGACAAACGTTGACAAACGTCGGATGCGCCTCCAACCTCTGAAGATTCAGGAATGAATTTGGAGAAAGAGTTGAGAAATTGAGTAGATTTTCTGGCATATCGCACTCACTACCGAAATACGTTACGTACATAAACACACGTACATCGGTGGAATAGAAATACAGTGAAAATGAAACGTACCTAATAAAATTTAACAAGTTTTTCTGTCAATATCTCCGAAATGGTTCATTCTAGCAGAAAACCGATTTTATCAGTAGAAATAACTTAAAAAGTTGATGTTTTGGCATGACTGACTATTTTTTGGGAAAATTGTCGGATAATTGGTTTTATAAATAAATAATACCACATTCAATGACCCATTCCTGTCATTGAGTGTGAGGATTCCCTGTGTTGTCATGTGTTACAATGTCTGTTATTGTCTTACTTTGTTCTGGTGTTCCATAAAGAGTTTTATCTATCTATCTGCTTCAAACCGGATGAAGCCAGAGACAGGAATTACCAAATTCGCCACAGCAATAACAATAAAAATTTGACATGCTCAATGATCACATATGATCAATTTCGATGGTCTTATGGCCAATTAACAGTTATTATCCGCTAAATCGTCAATTAAAATCAATACTTAACTTAACCAAAACACAGCGATTTGGCACGAAGGCGCATTCTGGTGTCACTCACCTCACAACGACCTTGCAATGCTAACCGGTCACGAGGAGACATCTCCATCTCTCTTACACACGTTCTGCAGGAGATATCTCTGTCCCTGTCTAACTAGGTAGTGTTGAACTGGTGATACACCGGTCCATTTTAGCGTCTGTTGTTTCATTCGCACTGTGTGTACTTAAGAGTAAATCGGACATCAGTTTAGTTCGGGTTCGTGAAGTTAGATGGCGATGGTGCGTTATAAGTTTTCAGCATAGTATCCTATTACGTACGATTTAGCGGTCTGTATATTCGTCTACATTTCTTCGATCTTCGTCAGCCTATAACATCCCACTGCAAGGCACAGGCCTGTCCTAGCAAATCACGAGGTTTCAATCCACAGTGCGGATTGGTGGATACATCTACTGCAGATTTTTTTTATTTTCGAGCATGCGGATTTTGTCATTATGTTTTCCTTCATTGCCAATAAAATAATTGTCAATAATTGAAAAATCTGAACTTAAATATAAACTCAGTGGTACAAGTCGGTTTGAATACAAGACCTTACGATATTAGAACCCATTTCTGATCCAATCTCAAGGAGCAAAGAAATGTGTAGCAACGAGCCTGAGCTCCCACGCCGGTAAACTGGCGGAAGGAACGGACCTCGGCTTAGGGCGTTGCTTTGCTTTGCGTGTCGATACGAATAGCATAGCATGTTATATTTTCATAGGTTTTCGCGATTACTATACATAGCAATTAAACAACTTTGAACGGTTTAAATCGCGTATATTTAATATTATTTATATCCCGACGTTTCGAACACTTTGCAGTGGACGTGGTCACGGGGTGACTAATTGATTTTATTTGTCACTTGAGTTATTAAGAAATTATTTGAACTACCGTCTAAATTTTTTTTTTAACCATAACATTCCCTATGCACGCAGTGTTCGCTCACGGTGTCCAGAGGTCTTGCAGTATTGCGTTGGCCTTGGGATTTAATTAATTTAATGACTGGATCCCAAGCCGGTGGTACTTGCCAACCATCTTCTCTATTGAAATTTGGGTGTTTCTTGATTTCAATAGCCTCGCGTAAGATTCTTGGCATGAACCGGGTCTCTCTAGCGAGGATTTGTGGATTATCAAATCGAATGTAATGGTTGGGTTTGTCCAGAACGTGTTCACAAACTGCAGACTCGGTCGAGCGTCTGTTCTTCATGTCAGCTATGTGTTCTTTTATTCGGATACCGATGCTACTCTTTGTTTGCCCAATGTATGATAACCCGCATTCACAATCAAGCTTGTAAACACCTGCATCTTGTAGGGGGATATTGCTCGTGACAGGTCTTAAAAATTGGCTAATCTTCTTGTGCGGCTTGAAGTAAGTTTTAATTGAAGCTCGTCTTAAGATATTGCCAATTTTGTCAGTGATGCCCTTGATGTATGGTAAGATGGCAGGTTGTCGCTCAACTGTAGGAGGCTTGGGGCGGCTTTTGTGATGCATTCGTGGGAGTTTGTGATTGTTGCTTCGCAGTACTTGTTTCACATGCAGAAGCTCTTCCTCGAGGTGGTCAGTGTCACAGATGCCGTGTGCTCTCTGTAACAAAGATTTGCCTACGGTAGTCAACTGACATGGATGGTGATGGGAGTTACCATTAGGGAGTGATGGATGGTGATGGTTTAGTGTGGTCCTCGCTAGAGAGACTCGGTTCATGCCAAGAATGTTACGCGAGGTTATTGAAATCAAGAAACACCCAAATTTCAATAGAGAAGATGGTTGGCAAGTACCACCGGCTTGGGATCCAGTCATTAAATTAATTAAATCCCTAGGCCAACGCAATACTGCAAGACCTCTGGACACCGTGAGCGAATACTGCGTGCATAGGGAATGTTATGATTAAAAAAAATTCACACGGTAGTTCAAATAATTTCTTAATAACTCAAGTGACAAATAAAATCAATTAGTCACCCCGTGACCACGTCCACTGCAAAGTGTTTGAAACGTCGAGATATAAATAATCTTAAATATACGCGATTTAAACCTTTCAAAGTTGTTTAATTGCTAAGCATAACGTGTTCAATAGAATATCAACGTTTTTAAAATAATTAATATATTTTTAGTGTCCAACTTTCAGATTTGTAAAATTATAGTTTTAAATTCTGCTTGATCTATGTTGGGTGTCTAAATGTTTTTGATTTTATCAATCCTGAGAAAAGTGCAATGAATTTAATCATGTACATAATAAGTCACTAAATTAGCCATATCTGAATAAATGAAGGGATTATACTCATTCAATGAAGAGAATAAATAATGGAATAAAAGAAGTTTCACAGTTTATTAATTATTGGACTCTTGAATCCTATGCCGCCATGAGGACTGGGTTGTGGAATGAAGAATTCCCTATTGCCATATTGCCCACTATTGCCCATTTTCCCAACCTTACGTTATACATTCATAAATCTCTAACAGTAGGCAGAGCATCTGAGGACATGCCTACCTTGTGTCATTTTGAACTGATGTCGTCATGCATCGCGAATGGAATGCTCGCTGACTGCTATCTTTCAAATGTTTTTTTAGGCCCATGTAGTGATAAGTGGCTACCGCCAGCCATGGACACCTGCAACACTAGGGCATATGAGGCTGCGCTGCTCTTGCAAAATCATATTCACAGACCATGTCGTAGCATAGTGGGAAAACATCAGCTGGCAGTTCATTCCACAACTTTAGGGTTCGCAGTATAAAGTTCTTTGTAATTTGAGAATAGATATTGTTCAATTAGATTAGACATAGTAAAAGTATATATAGCCTCTCGGGTTAGCAAGCTGAAGTGGCAGTGGGCAGGGCACATAGCTCGAAGAACCGATGGCCGATGGGGCAAAAGGGTTCTCGAATGGAGACCACGTACCGGCGGACGAAGCCGAGGACGTCCATCTGCTAGATGGACAGACGACCTCATAAAGGTTGCGGGCACCCGCTGGATGCAGGTCGCTGCCGATAGGTCTAAATGGCGGACAATGGGGGAGGCCTATGTCCAGCAGTGGACGTCCAAGGGCTGAAAAGAAGAAGAAGAAGAAGTAAAAGTAACAATTGTAACATACCTCTTACAATGTCCAAAAAGCTCGTGTGCTTACTGCCGCGCCGTGAGTTTACGACCGCGCAGGCGCAGATCGTGAGAACCGAGGGAACGTAACAAAAGTTGTCGCGAACTAACAGTGCGCCAGTGTAAATAGATATCCACTTGCAAGAGCTAAACCGATTTCAATGTAGTAACGGCTTAAGGTTAGAGACTCATCACATTGAATAAAGTTTCTGAGTGCTTATTATGGAGTCCAGTTACTTTACACAGTGAAATGAATCATTATGCAATTTCAAATTACGAATGCATTAAATAAGATCATGGTTAAGTAAGAGCCATCCTACTTATACAAGACTTCAAAGTTATTGACTGCTAACAATAGATAAGTAAAAGTAGAAATCTCTTAGTTATTAAAGGAGTTTGTTTTTATGAAACGTGGCCTGTTAACTGTTCAAGTTGCTCAGCAAGCTATGGAGGCAGCTATGCTCGGAGTTTCTTTGCGGGGATTCGAAAGAACTAAAGTACATTGTTACCCTAGGGGTGAAAGTGACTTATTTCAGTCCCGAGACTGGGTTTGGTGCCCGAGCGCACCGAGGGCGCCAATAGGTCGAGGGACTAAATAAGTCCTGAACCCCTAGGTAAACACTGTGCTTTTCATTACGAATACAAGGAAAGTAAAAATAAAACTACTAATTAGCAAAATAAAAAATGAATGAATTTTATTTCATAAATCAACAACTTTGGTGAGATATTTATTTAAAGTTTATGGTGATATTAGAGCAATTATTTATAGTTAGTGAAATGTTTTTTCCGGGTATTTTCATATTTGATATTTTCTGGGATACTTGAGTTTCCATGTCCGAATCTGTTGAACTCATAGTGTTAAAAAATCTCTGCTACGAGTACAAAAGTTTACAAAACACTACCACTCGGAAAAACAAATGAAAATCGGATTGCCGCTTTCCCGCCTGTTTAGTTTTTATTCTGCCGCGCGGCCACGCGGCCGCGCGGTTAACCAGCTTTTCAGTCAATTACTTTTCATTTTCATAAATGTTTTTTTTATATATTTTGCCGAAATCTATGTTATTTTGAAGAAATAATTGAAAGTAAATTATAATAAAGTAATTTAAAAAATATACTCTTTGATTAATGGGTGCGTTTTTTTATGTTATTTCAATTTTACATCGCCCTGTAATGGAGTGGCTGTATAGGAAGTTAGATCATGGTTACATAGAAATGTGAAAATAGCTCTTTTTTTTCTTAATTTTTCAGTTGTCTGTCAGTTGAAAACGCTCACCCTAGGGTGTATTGGGCTATTTTCACTTCGCTCCACAGGCAACTTCGGACCTACTTTCAGAGTATGAGTAATGAAAAAGTTACTTACATAACTCTTAAAAATCAGTATGCTGAAGTGACAATGAGCAGTTCATATTTGCCGTCGGACCGACAACCTTCAGCATGAAGGAGTCCTCGATTGGAAGTCACGTATCGGGAATTGAAGTGCGGGACGCCCTCCGTCCAGGTGGACCGAAGACTGCGAGAAGTTCACCGGTGGATGGTTGAGAAGAGCCGAAGATAGTGTGTGGTGGTGAGCTTTGGCAGAGGCATATATCTAGCAATAGAGAGTCAGGCAAATGTCATGGTATGGTATGCTATGGCCAGAACTTACGACAGTGTAATCTACCGAAAGCAAGTAACTGACAGTTAGATACGATATCACCTCTTCCTGTTTATGTAAGAATATACTTGACAAATGGATCACTTTACATATTGCATTCATATGTTTGTGTATGTGTACCTTGAATTTAACTGCGTATTTCATATTTATTTATCCGAAATTGGAATCTTATTTCTATTTAAATAAAACATTTTTATTGAGGCAAGGGCATCCGTTTCATAAGAAATCTTATCTCTAGTAAATATGAATCATTGGTTAACTAAGCATTCACACGATTACAAACCCTTTTGAGTTTGTAAACGACATATTATGGAGACTTTACCTTCATTCGTTGCTCCCAACTGAATGAATAAGTTTGTTTTACAATGTTGTTTTGCGGTTGCCGACACCTAGCTGCCCATTGAATAAGTTGAAAATGAGAAGCAATGTAGGTTGTATATTTGTTCTGACGTTCGATTGGTCAATACTATAATATGTTGTACAATCGCTCAAATATTTACTCCGATCGTGCAGGTTCTTCAATTGCAGGTAGTAAATAATTATAAACTGATATCGGTTCTCGTACAATACACGCGTCCTCAGATGGAAACCGTGTACGGGGTATATTAAACATATACAATTAATACATGTTCCATGTTTTTTTATATAGAACAAAGGCGGCAGACAAGCATACAGTCCCATCTGATGGTAAGTGAATACTTTCGTCCATAGACATCCGCGATACATGCCAACATCGGTCCAGAATGACAAACGTGCCAAGGTGCAAACGTGCAAAAGTGGACAGCGCAACTGGGGGCGTCCCCGGTTGGGGTGTCCACCTTTGCAGATTAAAGAATGGATTGGGAGAAAGGTTTTGGGGTAATGGGGAAGGATTGGATAGGATGGGATGGGAATGGGATTTGGCATATCTCACCCACTACTGAAACACGTACGTACATTGGGGGAATACGATGAAATGCAGTACATTTCAAGGTAGTCTTCTGTGAGAGAGGGGTAACATGGCCACAGTGCGCCCAGCGGCTGTGGGAATGCAGCATGCACTCGCCTCCTACAATTAGGTAGGCGTTACTACAATGCAGGTAGGTATATTATAATATTTTATATTATATCATCATTTTATTTCCGTCCACTGCTGGGTGTAATCCTCTTTTCCTTTTTGTCATCCTCCCCAGTGCTGTGCTGTTCTCAACCAAATTCCTTCCGCAACTCTCTTAATGACATCTTAATGACGACTTCTGAAGCAATTTAACGCTTATTTTATCTCCCTTCGACCACCACTCTGTCAAGATTTTACTTCACATGCCATCACCTCGATTGGCTATGTGGCCAGTCCAATTCCATTTGAGTCCCATAACTCTCTTATCAACATCTTGTACCGTAGTACGACACTGGATTTAAATATTAGGGGTTAAAGTATGAAATTGCCGATGTGTACTGAAAAATTAAAACTAGTTTTTTTCTAAAATGTAACATATTTATTTAATCAAAATATTTACCCTCATTATCTATACATTGTTGCCATCTAATCGGAAGTTCATTTATGCCTTTGCGATAGAACTCTGGGGATGTAGATTCGACAAACTGTGTGAAAGCATTTTGTACTGCCTCTTGGGAAGAAAATTTTTTCTCTTCCAATTGAAACAATTGAACAAAAAAACAATTGAAAGTCGAAAATCGAATGTTGCACATTTTTTAAAACAAGAACCTCATAGGTATCATGTGAAAAAAGTTTCACTCGAAAATCTCACACCATGAAGGTTTTATGTCAATTCAAAGTATCTATTATTATAAAACGGCAATTTCATACTTTAACCCCTATTACTTAAACAAAGGCATCCACGCAAGACAAGATCACACGGATATTAAAATCAAAATAGACTAGTATTAACGCAACCCGATCCTTCACAATAACAACTGGCCACTATCAGAATATCCCCATTCTGCCTTTTGATTATAACCACGATTGTTGTTCCCAAACTGGAGCCCTTATCCATCAACCATCCGTGAAAATAAAAGGGCCTCTGAATATTTAATTATTGTAAATGAAAAGATTTTTGTTATACGATTGGTATCGAGTTTCTTTGTGCATCTAATGTCAGTGAAGGAATATCAGTGGTGTTCTCGTTTTCTTTTGAATACAGGGTGAATACAGGTTTGGTACCATTGTCCCCGCTGACATTCCCCACTAGCGGGGACAACAGGAATTGTAAATAGATAGATAAACTCTTTGTTGTAAACCAATACATGTTGCAAAAGGACAATTTAAGTAAGTAACACGAAAAGTACAACAGGCGGCCTTATTGCCAAAGCGATGTCTTCCAGGCAACCTTTGGGTGGTAAGGAGAAAACAGATAACTATATCAATAAAAAATAGACTGCAATTTTACATAATATTAAACCCACATAAAATAACCTAATAATAATAATATTTTATACATATACACTTAATTAAGATGAATACAATACTTAAATACATGGATTCATACATATATACAAACAGGAATTTTAGATATATTTTTTTTATGGACAGAGGCGGCAGACGAATAACTGTAATAAACAACTTTAGATTACTTAGAATATCAGACCCAAGTCCACAGAAGACCACCTTGAAATGTATTGCATTTCCCACTTTACCCGATATCCGTAATGTACGTACGAGTACGTGTTTCGGTAGTGAGTGAGATACGTTTGAGCCCATTCCGATACAATCCTATCCCTCCCCATTTTTCCAAATCCATTCGTATATCTCCAAATGTAAACAGCGCATGCGGGGGCGGATCAACGCTTGTTATTTTGGACTGATGTTGGCATATATCGCCGATGTCCATGGACTACAATATGCACTTACCACCAGGTGGACTGTATGCTCGTCTGCTGCCTTCGTCCATAAAAGAAGTTGACGGACATCTACTTCTTTATTGACACCAGAGAATCGAAACCTAGCTCACCTTTAAATTGGCTACCATGAATTTGTTGTACATTTCGTATTTATTAATTTCTATTCATATAATTTCTTTAATTCTTTAATTTAATTTAATTCATTTCTATTCATTCGCCTATTCATTTAATTTCTCATTTAATATTTGTAATGTATTTATGACCTTAATCACACTATGACTAATTGAATTGAGGATCGTCTCAACAGTTCCCAAGCTATCCCCATCAAACAAACAGATGTTATCGACCGATGCGTCACAGATATCACGGGCGTATTCAAACTTCCGACCGAATGCGTTACACATTCTTCGGCTTTTGTTAGTGCAGCATTTAAATTAAAGATTAGTGTGGTACAGTCCGCCCAACAAGTTCTAGTTGTTTGTTTCTCAGACACCACGTACAAATTATCTTGGGTAAGTTGAAGATGAATCAAAAGTCAATTGAGTAAATTAATAGCTCCAATATTTTTTTATCTACGAAGGCGGCAGACGAGCATACAGTCGACGCCAGTGGCCAGTCGAGTGCGCCCAGCGGCTGTTGGATTGCAGCGTGCACTCTCTGTCTAAAATTAAGATGATGTGGTGTAAACATTTCAGAAAATCCCACAAAAATCAACGTCTACACAACAAGTGGACAAGTGAACAAAAAAATAAGTGGACGTTGAAAATTTTATGTCGTTCGATAGGGCTCGCAAAGCTCTACAAAATGAGTCTAAATACTATTTCTAAAACACACATAAATTAACGAAATATCCATTTTTTTAATAAAAATAAAGCGGCAGACGAGCATACCAGTCCACCGGATAATAAGTGGATACTGTTGTTCATAGACATCCGCGATACATGCCAACATCAGTCCAGAATGACAAACGTAGGCACGCCCCCGGATGTGCAGCCTACATTTGGAGATATAGGAATGGATCTGGAGAAACGATTGGAAAAATGGGGATGAATAGGATGGGATGGAATGGGCTCTAGCATATCCCACTCACTACCGAAACACGTAAATACATTGGGGAAATAGGATGAAGTGGAAAAATTTCGGCTAAAGACTGCCATCGGCCTTTTTTATAACATAAAAATGTTTAATTAATATACTAGTCTAAAGATATTTATAATTATTGTGTTTTATCTTTTATCTGTGCTTAGGTATTCCGTTATTCTCATCTAGCCACTACCCCCTACCCCCAAAATGTTTTAAAAGGGTTAAGAAATTTTCCGTATATTTATTTCCAGTATTTCATCTATAACTTTTACCTTTTTTTAAAAATAGGGTTACGTTTTACTTGCTCCCGGTATTGTACCATTCAGTACGCGTAGATCACTGACCTCCTTCTGAAAAGGTCCAATTTGAGTATATTCATGCAAGAATAATACCTTGACTACGCTATTGAATGTCTCAGCGTTTTATGCCCGACATTTTAATTTCAAATAGGTGTAAACAAAAGATGGGTCCTGAGACTCCTGGGGCAGCCGTGGTGATCCGAGTGTGGCGATCATTATCGAATATGAATTATGGATAGAATTTTATAATTTTATGAGAGTATATGTTACTGAATTAAGATTTTTGTAATGAAGGTAAGCAGGTAAGATGGTGTTACCTGAAAGGTAACATCAATAATATGAACATTCCTGGAAAGATTTTTAATAAATACATATGTTGAAATCTATTATTTTATTAGCAACGGAATAGATTTTCCACATTTATGGCAAAATCTAGTGGTATTTTGAAACATGTTAAAGAAAAATAAACTGTAAATATATAAATAAACATTTTTTTTGTTTTCGTTTATTTAGTCCTTATAAAATTGGAGGAATTATTGACTAAGTGTAAATTTTTACACTAACAGATATTTGGTGTACATTATAAATAAATACACAATACACACAAATATATACTAAAATTTATATATCTTGTATGAAAGTGAAGCATATGTTGCAGAATTACTTATTATCAAAATAAACCCGCAAGAGTTTACCGACATTAAAATGTGTATAATAACTTTTTAACATTTTCTTTTTAATAAATAAATAAAAAATAATAATAACATCCCTCTACTCTACCAACTCTAGTTTTTGTTACATCAGTTTGTCTGTTTGTACTCACGTATCTAATTGTATTTAAAGATGATCTATCTCCATCAAAATTCAAAGAACTTACACAATAAAAGTTTATTGCATAACGCACATAACATTAACGGTCATATAAAGCTTTATCTCAAGCTTTCTCACGTTAAGTATTTTATTTGTCAAGTGCATAGGCTATGGGGTGAAAGTCACTATTGTGTACTAACTGACCAGCAAAGAGTAAGTTGCAATGAAAATAGATGGGACACGTCACTATTGTTATTGAAGATTTGGGGGCTCTGTGATTGAGTAGAATGTTGTATTGAGAGCGGCATCTTTCTTATATATGTATTTATTTATTACCCGAGTAGGCTTTACAGTATTGCCCACCAATTCACCCACTCAGGACCCCCTCACAATATATAAAACGGAGAAACAATCATCGAACGTAATAAATACCTATTGCGAAATGCTTTCAAGATACAGTGAAACAAGTACAACTCTGGGATCCATAATACTAGATCATTGGGCAGGCGCAGATAGTTCTCTTTTATTGGGGGTGAGCGACATATCATAGCAATTAGGTTGTGTCTGAAAATATGCTATTAACTCATGCTGTGACTCTTCCTACATTTGGAAAATAGAAAAGATACATCGCAATTAGATTATCAAATTACAACCAGATATTTGTCTAGATTTTTTTTTTATGTTTTGATATAATATAAATAGAATATTAAAATTATATTTCGGAACCGTATGGTGAACTGTAGGTATAGGCATAGTAGTGGGTAAATGTTAATATATTTAAAGTATTTACTATAATTCACTTATTCGATATCAATGTATGACGCCTCACTGTAGGGTTAAATGGTGAAATGAAAGGCTAATGGTGGCTATATATTAATTATTAATAAAACACACGAAAATAAGAATTAACTATCGATGTATCCACAGATATGTCTGGTCGGTAGCGGTTCTTCAAGGAATGAATAACAATCGGTTCTCATTTCAGCAAATTATTTAGATGTAATAAAAATGTAATCTTCTTCTTCTTCTTCTTCTCAGCCCCTGGACGCCCACTGCTGGACATAGGCCTCCCCCATTGTCCGCCATTTAGACCTATCGGCAGCGACCTGCATCCAGCGGGTGCCCGCAACCTTTATGAGGTCGTCTGTCCATCTAGCAGATGGACGTCCTCGGCTTCGTCCGCCGGTACGTGGTCTCCATTCGAGAACCCGTCTGCCCCATCGGCCATCGGTTCTTCGAGCTATGTGCCCTGCCCACTGCCACTTCAGCACAATGCTCGGAGACCTCAATCGAGTTTCCCAACAGGTGGGCCTTAAAATGAACATGGACAAGACGAAAATCATGTCGAATGTCCATGTCGTGCCCACCCCAGTTTCAGTCGGGAGCTCGATTCTCGAAGTTGTTGACGAGTACGTCTACCTAGGCCAAACGGTCCAACTAGGTAGGTCCAACTTCGAGAAAGAGGTCAATCGACGAATCCAACTCGGCTGGGCAGCGTTCGGGAAGCTACGCAGCGTCTTCTCGTCCAAAATACCTCAGTGCTTGAAGACGAAGGTCTTCGACCAGTGTGTGTTGCCAGTGATGACCTACGGCACCGAGACGTGGTCTCTGACTATGGGCCTCATAAATAAGCTCACTGTCGCACAGCGAGCTATGGAGAGGGCTATGCTCGGGGTTTCTCTACGTGATCGAATCAGGAATGAGGAGATCCGTAGACGAACTAAAAATGTAATAAAAATAAAAAAAAAAACTCTAACAATAGGTAGAACTTATGAAAATAATTGTCATAAGGTGAACTTTGTGGATGGAAAAACGGTCTAATGAGGTGCTTTTTATAGAGAAAAACGCGAGTAACATGCGCAAACAATCTTCCTATGAGATATTCAACGACATAAGGAATACAGACAATATAGAAAAGGCTCTATAAATATATAGAGAGAAGGCTTTACTTGAGTTTAATAGGCACGTTGTTATGGATCGCAAAATAGACAGTAGAATGAATAAAAAAGCAATCGAATCAAGGAGTTTGGATCAGATTTGAATTTAGGTTTTCATCAGCGGCCAGTTCTTAAGAAGATCGGTAAAGGAAAAAAATCTCGAAAGAGTATTGTTACAATCTATCTATATAAATAAAAATAAATGTAAACGTTCGTTTGTTCAAAATCTTAAATCTCCGAAAGTTCTTCGCCGATTGCTTTGAAATTTTGACACAGCGTTGCATTCGAATACGCGTGTGTTTTCATATACCTATTGCAGGGTAAAAACATGCTTTTTACCCAAAAACAGGGTAAGCACCATCTGTTGGGCAGCCACAGCAACGCGTGGCCGTGTACAGCTAGTATTACATAAAAATATCTATCTATCAAAGTCAAAAGAAATAATCCAACATTCTTAACGCTCGCTGCACTAAATTATGTCACATGTGTCAGAGACATGACGCGGCTGAAAAATTTACAGCATTAGTCTCTATATCCATGCAGTACATTCCAGTGTCGACTTAGCACGAACGGACGGTTGGACTTAATCTACATATCGACGGTAAATCACGGCACGATGGCAGACGGGCGACCCATCGGACTTGTATGTATGTGATGGGATATTCTTTATGGTGATATTAGAGTAGTTGTGGGAATATGTTATAGGGGAGATATTTGGAGTGTTTAAAATGCATTGAATTTTACTAATTATGAGTGGTTACAGAAACCAATTGCTACCAAATGAATCGGCGTCAAAGCAAAAACGGGTCTAGATAGGCGATATTGGAGTTATACGCAGATTTGGAAACAAGAATACATATCTGACTATATGAAGTAAAAAGTGACAGATTAGGTAAATATTTTTCAGAGAAAAAAAAATCTAAATTTCAAAGTACATTTCGAGAAAAGCGATCGTTAGTTTAATTTAAAAAAAACATAAATAATTCTACGTGGCAGTTAAATGATGGGGTGATTTAATATGATAATAATTCAAGATATTTCTCACAATTTTACCCATGACTTAATAATAGATTCGTGGTAGGCATATATTATTCCTGATTATATTATGTTCAGTATGAATTATATATCAAAACATAATATGTAAAATATAAATATGTGAGGTAGAAAGGCATATAAAGATGTCTGTGGTATAAATTGTAGGCACGTTACTGTAGAATAATATATAATACAATTCAAATAAAATTTTTATTTTACACAATTTTTACAACTCCGAAAAATGTTGCTCGTCCGCCCTCTTCTCTATAAAAAAAAAATGTGAATATCTCGGTAACTATAGAGATCTGGACATAGTTCGACCATAGTTCTTTCATCTCACAAAGACGAGTTACGTTCAGTAGGGGTCGTGATCGTGCATGTACTTTGTATTAGTGTGCGTAAACTTGAGAACGATCAGGGGTTCCCGATGACGCCGCGGCGCACACTAATACAAAGTACATGCACGATCTTCAAACAAACTACATGCAAAGTTATTTCATCACATAATCATCTATGTTGTAATCAGTTGTAGTTCTTTCATGTCACGAAGGTGGGTTACGCTTTGTGGTGGTTGCTTGCGATCGTACATGTACATTGTTTTTGTGTGCGTAAACTTGAGAACGGACAGGGGTTCCCGATGACGCCGCGGCGCACACAAAATATTGAACAAATTGAACAACACACAAAATGCGCGCACGTTATGTGATGAAATATCTTAAGATAGCTACATAGTAACATAGTAACTAATGCAAAATTAAAAAAGGACTGCGCTATTCGCATATTTACTCTTCCTGGTAGAGTGTCATATATCATAATGGAAACTATATTACTCAACGATGAACGAACTTTTTTATTAATTTGTTTTAGTATAAAAAAAAACTGAAAACTTTCCTGTACCCTCTTCATATTAAAGTAATAAAAAAAATGTTACAGAATGTCACTAATCACTTCGCATTTATTCTGTGATCTAAACAGCGTTATAAACCCTTTGACATTGGACCTATTTTTAACAAGTAACGTCCAATAACACGACGCCCATCATAGTGCGTTTACCCTATGATTGATTATGATTACCAGAGATAGAGCCGAGTGAAGTATTATGTGACAATGTGATATATTCGTCTAAATGTATTCAAGAGGTATTGTTTAGATGTTGATTGATAACGCCATTAGAATTTCATAGCAATAAAAATACTTCTTGAATAGTGAGAGATTTTTTAAAAGTAATTCGATTTTATTGTTACTTGATATTTACGACAGTTAACTAATGTCTTAGCATGTCGTTCTATCGACTGATGAATATGGTGACTTGTAAATTGGGTCAATTACTTTATTAGAATTATAAACTTTTAGAAATTAAAAAGCGTTTGTTATAATTAAATAATATTGGTATGATTTCAAAAGAAGGTAGACTATATAAGTATAAGTAAGTACACTTCATTGTACACCAAAGAATACAGTGGAATTGACAAAAAATTAAAATAAATAGATAAACTGGTAATCAGCCTTGTTGGATTCCGCTGCAGTATATGGGCTACCTCATGCACATTGGGGATATACGGCCTTAAAACACCAAGCGGCCCAAACGGGTTGGCCAACGAGTCCACTTTTTCAGAGGTATACTAGTTCCTCAACGGTTGTGGTAGCGGCTTTGTTATCCCTGAGTCGCATCTAACGACACCCGACGACGATGGAGTGGTGCTATTTTATAGCTATACAACTATACGAAAGGCAGGCCTTATCGCTGAAGCGATCTCTGCCAGGCAACTTTTAAGGGTAGTAAGAAGAAGTCAGTAGGTGGATAGAAGTAGATGGTGCTATAAAGATAGAATGTCTTAATATAAATACACAAATATATCTTAGGAAGTGGAAAAGAGAAAGAAATATAATGGGCGTGAGAGAACTGTTAATGTGCCAGATAATAATCTTTCACGAGTTTTTCAAAACTTGTCAGAGATTATAAGAGAATGAGTTTTTTTTTACAAGTAACATTAACTTAAAATTCAATGAAAATTTTACATTAATTTTATCAATGAAATTTAATGAAAAATTTTGTCATTGGTCGTAATGCGAGGTATCGGCATAGTATGATTGCATATGTGTGTGTGTCCCGTGTACTGGCACTCGGTCGGCATAGTTTCAGGAAGTTACTTTATCGAAAGGCAACGTTACGTCTTTACTATTCTAAAGTCTATGGGTATAAAGTCCTTCTAAAGCGCGCGCCACAAGCAGGAAGAATTTTGGTCAATGACATGAGGTTAGCCAAGACTGGTCGGTAATGAGATTTTTATAAAATCGTCGATTACCGACCACTTTCATCATCATCATCATCATCATTTCAGCCCTTGGACGTCCACTGCTGGACATAGGCCTCCCCCATTGTCCGCCATTTAGACCTATCGGCAGCGACCTGCATCCAGCGGGTGCCTGCAATCTTTATGAGGTCGTCTGTCCATTAAACCCCTAATATTAAGGTTTAATAATATGAGGGGTCTATCTATGAAAGTGGTATTTTTCATATAAATCTTTTTCCAGTCTTGGCTAATCTCATGTCAATGACCGGAATTCTTCCTGTTCATAGCCCGCGCTTTACTTAGTTCACTTCATCAGTATGTACCTATGTATTTTGTATAATCACATAGGTATATATTTTATTATTATTATATTGAATTATTGTTTTATTTTGTATTATTTGATTGCATAGCCTATCTCTAATGCTCTATGCTCTAAGTAATTTCACTGCCCCTTATTTGCCCGAAAGAGGTCGATTTTAGCGATAATCCACCTACTGATTCTGTATAATACGAGTATATAATTATATTTAAGGTAATTAATTAGTTACAACAGGAGAGCTATAATAAAAATTCATTCATTAATTCAATATATAAAAGATTTTAGTATTTTGAAACTGCTAAAAGCGAATCCGCCTTTACATCGCGTCAGTCAGTTAAAAATAAGTCAATCACTCAATCTCAGATCTAGATAAGTAATACTAATTCGACCCGTACTGACCTCAACACCCATACTTTTTCATTATAATGCAGGCGGGTAGCTATTGCATTTTGTATTATGGCCAGTTCATAATGAATTATTCAGTTGAATTTTGAGTTAATGTTATTTATAAATGTCTTCTATTCTAATTTTCTGTGAGTCGTCAAGCGGTATTATTGAATACTGATTTTTACGTAACTTTTCATTTGATTTTTAAAATAAAGCAAACGTTTTTTTATGGTTTCATTAAAATCTCAATATCTGGGACACTAAAACCTATAAAAACGGCGCCTCAACATGTGTGCCGCCCCAGCCCCTCGAGAGTGGTATCAAGCACTTTGAGAAACATTGCTGTGATCGAAGAAACAGGACAAATAAAGCGGATTTTATTCCCAATTAAAGCAAAGGTGGTGGACTGGGAGAGATTTTAAAGTTGTTTCATGGTGCATAATGCGTCCGATGCGATTGGGCGGCAGCTGGCAAGCGCAGCTGCGCAAGGTGCAAGCGCACGTGTGCCAATGTGCATAGTCGGCCGCGTGTAAAATGCATATACCATTTTATTATCTTGTGTATGACTTTTACATGCCGATGCCATGGATATTTTGCGGTTAATTTCTGTAGGAAGTATTGCTACAGTATAACTTTTGAGGTTTTCGCGTTTTTCATACATGTTTATCTATTAGACGATAGTTTTCGGCTGGGTTGAAACAAACTAGCTAAATTATACAGTGGCGTGCAGTGGTTTTAATAAATTAACTTATTTGTTACAGTCATAATAATACTAGCAAAGAGGGTAAAAATACAGTGACAAGAAAACTTATATCTATTACATGGCTTGTAGCAGTGTTAATACAGTGGTGAAGGCTGTTGATCTTAAAACTAGGTAAGGCCTACGCTATTTGGATCAGCATTCCTCAAAAACTGCACTGAAACTGATTTAATACGCAAATCTAATTACGTTAAATATTCATTTGAGGTGTGTGTGTGTGTGTGTATTTGGTTGTATGCTTGTATTTATATGTATATGAGTTTGTGTGTATGATGTTGTGGTTGGCGGTCCATAAGATGGTAAGTGATCACCAGAGGTCGGAATTAGGTGGTGTTATTTATGTACTTGCAATGATATCATAGAGCAAAAGATTAATATGGATATTCATCAAATCCCGGGATTTCAGTTTAAAGCGTTTTATGCTACCGATATTTAGATTAGATAGAATTGTAGGTTAATGTTTGTAAATATAAAAACTGAAACTGAATGTTAACGTGTGTAAATCATTAATATATTAAGTACTATTGAATAATTTTGTTTTATTTATCTCTGAGATATCGATACAACCCTAAAAACCATCACAGCACCTTAAGATAGTAAGTAAATATTCTATTGGCAATAAATTACGGTTCCCGGGATTATTATTCAGAAAATCCCAGATATGTCCATGTTCATATCAACATTTCGTTGCAAGTACATAAATCACACTACGTAATTCCGACCTCTGGTGATCACGGACGCCCATGGGTACTTGCAACACAGGTAAAGGTATAAAAGGCGGTCTAATCGCTAACAGCGATCTCATCGAAATAAGGAGTAAGAAACTAATATAGTGCATTTAATAAATGACATATTGCTAGTTGTGTAGGTCTTTAATTCCGCTGCCGACTGTACCTCTGCCGCAGTGAGAGCACCCAGCTTTGTTTTATTTCTGCTCCTTTGTGTACTTTCTCTATATAAGTTGGCCTTGTGTTCAAAAATATTAAGGAAATAACATTAACATTTTGATATAGGTATATTAATGTTTCTTATTGATGGCACGATGCACCGCCCTTCGTATATCTGTTTAACCAAAGGTTGACGGGCAGCGAATGCCACTAGGCAGTAAGTCCGCCTTTTGCACAATGTTTCGATGTGCACTATAAATAAATAAATGTAAACACATTTCCGATAAAGATATCTGCTGGGTATTTGGACTTTGTTTCTTTTCTTTTATAGAAAGTATGATAGAAAGTCAAGGTCGGCGGCGCGCCCGCATACCCCCTGATGTTGCAGGTGTTCATGGGCGGCGGTAACACTTACCATCACGTGGGATCGCATGCTCGTCCGCCCACTAGACTATAAAAAAAAAATAATAGAAAGTATGAGCAGACAGTCCACAATGGTGGTAAGTGGATACTGTCGCTCATGGATATCTGTGATACATGCCAAACGTTGGCAACTGTTACATGCCAATGTAACGTTGGCACGTCCCCGAATGCACTGCCTACCTTTGCAGTTTTGGAAATGGTTTTGGAGAAACGGTAAAGGAAACTGGAAACCCATTTTTTTTTTTATTTTTTTTTTATTTATAGAGAAGAGGGCGGACGAGCATAGGGCGATGATAGGAGGGGCGCGTAAGATGGAATGTGAATTGGGCCACCAATACAAAATACAACAATTGAAAGTCATGGATCATACCTTGGATCATCAGTAGGTGATATTACCTAGTGACTATATCACACCTTTTGTAATTTTGTGCAAATAAAAGTACAAGTAATTTTAGACAGACGATAGCCTTATTTGACTTTTATTCGTGAATTTTAAATGTCCCGTACTACAGTATTAGTTTCTACGATTTTTTAAATTATCATTAGCTCTGCGGTGAAGAAAAATATTACGAGGAAACTCATTTGCTCGATAATTTAAAAAAAATAGAGCTTGCATTGTGGATTATGGCAGGAGACTCCATAGTGAATTTACTAGGGGAGGCTTGTATTCTGTAGTGATGCATTATAGCCTTCAGGTAAACACGTCTATGTTAATAGTAAAGCATGTGCTACGAGTGAGTTTCCAGTAATGTTCTAAAGTGACCGCTCTAAAAATCGGCCTCCTCTCCAAGTTAGTGGTGATCGGCTAGAGATCACCACTAACCACCAACTGAAATGTAATTAACTTGGAAAGTCGCTTGTAACAATGAAATACGAAACTACAGAACATTATTATTTAAACACGTAAACTATAATTGAACACGTGAAGGAGGAACAATCCGACTCCGCTTGTAGGTCTTCTCACACCCCCTCACGAGGATGGAGGTAACTGTTCGGGACTGGGTGCCCGTCAGTAGCATCTCCTTTGTCCGCCAACACGGACAGGTTTCTTTGTATACAGCTTTGTATACAGCATCTTTTCTTCTCGTAAGCCGATTTCGATGTAACGAAGCCTATTCGAAGCGCCAAGCTAAGCTTAATTAACCTGTGGAAACCCCATGAAAATCCGTTCCGTAGTTTTGGAGATTAGCGTGTACGAACAGACAAACAGACGGACAAAAATTTTCAAAATCGTCTTTTTGTATTCTGACACTCTTCCTCCATCGCTCCCAATCAGTTTTTGGTAAATACATATATTCAATGTACAAACACGCTGGTTCTACAGCTTTATTATATGTATAGATAGATAAATTTTACAGGCTGATATCGATTTTTTTGGGCGGGTATTCCATACTTTGGAGAAAATATAGTAATCCAACAAATTGCAACAGTTTCATAACTGCAAATAAATATGTGTTAACGTAATTCTTAATACCTTCTCATTTTATTACACAAAACAGAGTGCATTGAACCCCATTGACATATAACATAACGTTGCGGACTTTTTAATTCACACCAGAAAGAGACAGCGCTATACAGAACCTCTCCTTATCTTTATCTCAGAGCTATACTGGATGTAGTTCGTAGTTTCGGTCTAGGTCAAGACAAGGTCGGCCCCCGGCTCCGAACAGGTTGTACTCGTAATGACAAGTCTCGACATGTCGTGGAAGGTGCCTATTGTGGAAGCCGTTACCCTAATTTTAAAATGGAGTTATTTATAAATAAGGTCTTGTCGGGTAAAGTTAGCAAAAAAAGGTTGAATTTGGAGCAAGGTGCGTTTTGACTTCTTATAGTGATCTTTAGTTATTTTTTCGTTCTTGAAACCATGATACTAACATAAGCATATACATTAACCATACCGTGACAGTTTTATCATCCACTGCTGGGCCTCGTCATGCATATTATCTTGTGCATGAGGGATCTGGTCAAGCGGGTTGGCGAGTCCATGTGGTGTAGTTCCTCAGGGCTTGTGGAAGTGGCTTTGTTATCATTTATTCGCTTTCACGATACCGAGGTATTCTTTGAGAGCCCTGCTGGTCTTGGAGAACTTACCTAATTTAACGTATATTTATAGGAATACATGTATAAAAGATTTGTATAACACAAGTAACGCACGCAAATTAAATTTGTTTGAATTTATGAATTTTAGTACTTTTGCTTTCGTTACTTGAATATTATTAAATTTTTATTTGATTTTTTTATGGACGAAGGCGGCAGACGAGCATGCTGTCCACCTCATGGTAAGTGGATACTGTCGCCCATAGACATTCGCGATATATGCCAAACATTAGTCTAACATGACAAACGTTATTAAGGTCAAAAACTTCAAAAACAAGGTTATTAAGATATGTCTTGAAGACATATCTGCAGGAAGACAATGATTACTCAGTTTGCACATTAACAAAAAGGCCATCAATTCAATCTCAATAACCTGCGTTTATGAAACCTGATATAAGAGACAGAAATCAACTTTTTGCACATATTATTGGTCACTGCTGTTGAAACTACCGTCTAGTATATCTAGACCTTCCCTGCCTCTCGGAATTCATCATACAGATGGTGACTAAGGGGTTGTAATATGGATGGTCAGGGGTCTAGGTATGTGGTAGGTTATATAAAGGCGAACGATCGACCTTGCCTTATTGTGTATTCGGAAATAACTGGGCGCAATTAGATATGAGAATAATGGGTATCATTTTGTTAAGGACATCGTGGTTAATAAATTTTTGGTGTTAAAAATACTGGTTTATTTTAAACGTGGGTTGTATACTAGCTGTTGCCCGCGGCAATGCTCCCCACGGTCATGGGCCTCGTCATACACATTGTCTTGGGCCCTAAAATGCCACGCTGGCCAAGCAGGTTGACCAGTCCACTCGAGTAGTGTAGATTTAGAAGTGGTGTAGTTCTTCAACGCTTGTGGTAGTGGCTTTATTATCCCTCAAGTCGCCTCAAGTCTCAACCCACGGGAAGAAATGGGGTGGTGTTATTTTAAAGCCACACTATACCACACGGCCAATTGAAATAATTCATAGAACAATTGATACAGTATTAGGGAACAAAAAAAAATTTAAGCGATAAAAAAATTCTATAGCTTCCAGTACAATAAAAGGGGTTGTAAAAAACGCAATCCAAAGAGAATAACACCGTAACTATACAACCAGTAACTTGCGCACTTTATAAAAATAAAGCAAAACAAATGAATAGCGTCAGTGGCCATCATTCAAATGTTTAAAAACATTAAGATACAAAGGGACGAATGGTCGTTCTTAAATACAGAAAAAACCTTTAGTACTGTAAAAGGTGCAATAGAAAACTGTATAAGTGAAACCGGGAGTCTGTGGTAGTTTATTTACAACTACTTCAGTACAGGAGGTAAGACGCTAAAGGAACGAATTTTGTTATCTTTTTCTTTTATAAAATTAGTTAAAATAAGGGACGGATATTCCTCCTGAAAAAAGTCGACATTAATTCTAAGGTCTTAATTCGATTCAGATTGAAGGGCAAAAAACCATTCTCGATTAAATCGATGTCCGAAAGATCGATCTTCAATTGTTCGAAACGTTTGCGATTTCTCTAATATGCCCCTTGGAAGGCCGTAAAATGTATCTTTTTTAAACTTGCTAAAATAATTACAATTCCCAATAGGTAGGTACTTAGAAACAAGAGATTCAATTTGGTACAAGTTTTCATTAAAAAAAAATGTTTTTTGGACTTCTATGATCGATCCCATTTAGGCTATTTATGAGGCTTCTGGAATTATAAAACCTCGGTTTATTGATGAATAACACTCTCAATTGGAATCTGCAGGGAGCTGAGGTAAGTCTCAAGGTCACGACCACGTTATGATGTCTGTACCGCTTCAAAAATTTCCTCCCGACCATTACCAGAGTTTTGCTTTTACAGACCCTTGTGTTGCCTATCCTTGATTACGCCGATGTATGTTACTCTGACATTAGCCAAACTCTTCTTAGCAAACTCCGTTTACTTAACCAAAGGTTGACTGGCAGAGAAAGTCACTTGGCATTAAGTCCGCCTTTAGTGCACAAAACTTCTTTGTGCACTAAAGTTTAAATAGAATAAATAAATTTTTATTTAGGCTTCTGGAATGGTCGAGTAAGGGTTTAAATATAAATGGAGAAATGTATTCGGAAGCCCTAGAACAGCTACATGGAATGCTATAAGAATTGTACTTCGCTTCGATTGCCGTTGGACTAAGACAGAACATGGACAAAACATAAATCAGGTGTCAAGAACAGCTAGATCACATCTTGGTTCACGGCTACGCCATAAAAAACGCAAAAGAGTAGGTGGTGTACCTCTCCTAAAACCCTGACGCTAAAGGTGGACAGGAAAGGGAAATTGGCCGGCGAATACAGCTAGGTTAGGTCGCATTCAGAAAACTGTCCAACGTGCTCAGGGGAAAGATTGCAGTATACTTGAAATGAAGAGTATTTGAACATTGCGTAATGTCGACTATGATATACGGAGCAGAAGCCTGGACGTTGACGAGACAAACTGCACACCGCCTGCAAGTAACACAAAGGGCGACAGAGAGAGCGATGTTGAGTATATCTCTGAGAGATCGTGTGCCTAGCAGTGAGATCAGGAGGCCAAGGAAAATCCTCATGGACACCTGGGAATGGAGGCCCAGGTAGTGCCCGACTCCTACCGGCTAAAAACCTTGATTTGTCTTAACATAGTGAATGTCTAAATTCTTGTGGCCCTAGTGGCCTTTCAAGAGTCACCGGTCGTGTTTGATTTAGGGCGAGCGCAGAGAAGGCGCTCAGCCAGGAACAAAGTGTGTGTTGCAACGAGCCTAAGGGCTCCCCCGCCGATAAACCGGCGGAAGGAACGGACCTCGGCTTAGGGCGTTGCATTGGGGGGATACCGCGGGATCGCGAGTCGGCGAGAAGCGCCCAGGCACGTGCCGATACCTAGTAAAAGTGTTGGCTGAGGGCCGGTGTATGTTAACGGTGTAACGAGGGGGACGTCCACGTCTCCGCCGGCGGGGACGGTGTCTGTGCGCTGTGTTTGAGTGCAGTATGAGAACCGCATTGGCAGCGGTGATCGGGTCGTAAAGCAGGTGAGCAGTGGACTGCAGAGGGTTGATTATGATGATGATGATAAACTTCGCACAACAGTAGGACACCATTCTAGGCTAAGAAAAAAAAAGCTTTTACACTTCTACGTTCATTGGCTCACAAGCATTATTGGAAGTAGGCGAGAGAGTAATCGTATTTGTACATGCTATTCTTTGCAAAAATGGCTATATAGTTCTTATTATCTGGAACTGTAGATAATCATTGATATGTTTGCCGATAATGCCTGGATAAGTGCTGAATAAGAATTACCTATCTTGGTAAATACTAATAGCCTACGACTGATCAAAAATCAGAATTAGAATACCTTGAAAACTGTCCTCAAATTGTTTTAACATACCAAAATTACGTACCGCAGGCATACGTACAATAGAAAATAAAGATAAACTAGTGGCTATTGAAAGGTGTGAGTCCTGAACTATCTTTAAAATGGGAAACGTTTATTCTAGTCAATTGTGCCCTAAAATTGTGCATACAATAGAAAATAAAGATAAAGATAAGGTATAACAATGTGCGGACAAGGTGTGACGAAAGATGTTACGGTGTATTACCGGGTGAATTTACGAGTTGCACTATACAATTGTTTACGTAAATAATACGGTTATTTGTTATTTTTTTTTAAATTTTAACTGTTACCTTAAACTTGATATTTTGTATAAGAAGAAGGTGCAAACGAGCGTATACAGTTTGCCTGATGGTATGGTGTGGATGTTTAAATTTGATTTTGTTCTATTTTAGGTATCTGTTGTGGACATTTACACTTTATATATTTTTTAATAGATTTTACGTTTTTATTTTATACTATTTATTTTACGTTATATCCAATGACTCATCCATCCCAAATCCCAATACTTCCATAACTAATTCAATAATAATACAACTAATAATTTTATACCAATAATTAAATAATTCCCATTGTTTTTTGTGTGTGACCGATTGCTTTGTTATCTGATATTTATAAGCCGTTTGTAAAATATATTTGTGCTAATCAATCAGTGGAACAACATTGGGTTAGGAGAAGTGAGGATATACTTAAGGCGGTGGATAACATGAATCACTACCAGGTGGGTCAACTGCCACCTTTTCTATAGTGACATTACCATTTTTTTATACTAAAGGTGTCTACGATGAACCCTAATCACTTTCCAAAAAATAAGATACGTTACTAAGAACTCATAAAGACCTCCAACGGTCTCAGCATCAACAAACAAGGTAACCAAATTGACAAACATATTCCTAACTATATTGAATTCGGCAGAATTGTCTCAATCGGACCGCTCTGCTCACCCGCTGATAGAGGCGGCTTGACGATACAACAAACACCTGATAAAAGTCACTAAATACAAACAAAAATCACCCTTATATCTTCAAAGTTCCCTTATTTCCAAAATAAACGCAAGTTATACACAGATGTCATAGACTATTCAACCTTAAATATGTACACATAAGGTTAAAAGTAGAAAATGCTGTTGTAAATTAAGAATTAAGAGTTGACTGACACACATGTTAACAATCGAACCACCCGCGGCACTGGCGTTGAAATCCGCGAACTTACCTGTGCATTTTTTGCAGACTCTATTTATATATATGTAAAGGTGAAAGTCAGATAGGATGAGTGCATCATAAGTTGGCAGGTCGGCGTTCGGAGTGTTGTTAAAGAATTAATCGAATGACGACAACAAGTAATATATAGGGGGTATTGTAGTAAAATAATACATTTAGCGATAAGTTTGAAAATACTTAGGGTGGCCAATGGTCAGAAGTTGTTAGAGAACGCCGAATAAATGGCGGCAGATAAAAGATGATGTTCATAGTGAGATTTCGGAGAAATCTACAAATTGCACAGATATTTACCTTAAATTTAATACTAAATTTATACAACATGCTTAGTATATAGGTATATATCCAGCACCTTGTATAATAATGGCCTCAACTTTTTATTTTTATTATTTTGTTAGTTTGTCTTTAATACTCTAGTTTTAATAAGTTATTTTTTAATAGATTCAGCTATTTAATTATATTGTATTAAAATAATTATATTTTAAGCTATAAATTAGATCATAAATTACTTTTATATACCTAATATACAATTACATACTTAATATACCTTCGTTGGGATATACCTAACAAAATTTTGTAGATAAACTACATGGCACAATTTTTCACGAATTGAAATGAAAATTGTCTGAAAAATAGATACGGTCTATATGTAGGTTATGTTTAAACGTGAGTTAAATCGATTTAGAACTTCCAAAATTATGACAGTGTAAACTTATATATAAATATATATACGATATTTATATTTATATCGTATATATATACGACTCTGGAATTCTCTTCCGGCCTGATATGAGAGTCCATCGATCGCTGTCTTCAGGTCTCACCTATAGCAGCATTATCTGTCACTCTCATGTGAATGAGCACACGTTATCTCTATATGTATGTATTAAAATATGTAACATATTTAAAATATGTATGTATGTGGGTATGTTTGTATATACATATATATATTAGTATAGTATGTAATTATATTAATATATTTGTATAAGTATGTATATGTTTTTGTGTATTCGTAGAATAATATATTATTAGTATGTAATATAGTAATCGTATAAAAGTATTATCTATGGGAATAAGCACGTATTTTGTAAGTATCTTCTTGTGTAACTATTTTTATCATTTATGTGTACAATAAAGTATGTATATAAATAAATAATATATATTGTTGTACACACAGCTCGTAAAGCTCTGCAACAATTATTTAAATATTTTTTTTTTACTTACATCTACAAAAAATGGAGAATCTCCATCTGTCCGACATGCGCGTGCCTTCGGCTTTTTTCTCATTTATCAAAAGTATATTTTGACGGTGACGATTATATTTTTGAATAAGTGAACTTTTAATAAACACTATAGCCGTGTGTATTTATAAACTGCAACTAACACATGTGTTTGTCTATCACTTTAAAACTTTATTGTCACCAATAAAACATTCTATTTATGACCAAACTCATTTTGTTTGCACATTCATTTGTAGAAATTCCTGGATGCCGCCGTAATGACTCATAAAGGCACCGACTTTTTAAAATTTACTGTCCATACGTCGAGTCTTTTGACCTACTGAGAACACGAGTTTTTAAAAGGGTTCTTCTCATTTCGCCCGATTTTCAAAACATATATGTATTATAAAACAATTTCAGTCAATAAATATAATGAGAAGCCTATGTACTTCAACTATTCATCGGTTTTTAATTAAGTTACAAGTACGTATATATTGTGATTTCTTAGCAATGGTACCTAGTATTTATTAATAATAATGTCTGATACTTAAATTATTCGTAATATACAGCTATTAGTTGATCAGTAATAGATATTTAATTATTTTCGAACGTCTCATATTTCCCATTTTCTCTTTTTTTTAAAAGAGTATAATGAGAACTTTTTACTCTCTTTTTCTTCTTCAGTCATCTATTGTTCATTACAGTCACGGGTCTTTTAAAAACTTATATTAACCAGCAAGGGCGTGGCCAATTCAGTGGCTCCCCTCTAGAGATTCGAAAAAAAAATGTATTTGTACCCACAATTCAATTTATCCCATCCTCTCTCTCATCTTGCCCCCCTGGCCTGGCTGGCGTTGGCAGGCGACGCCCTTGTTTATATGTGGAGTGGAATAAATAAATACATATATCTATTGTAATTATTCGATTCTCGATTATTCTATTGTTAAATTAATTATCGAATAAAATCACAAAAATTGGATATAAGTGCGCAATGTAAGTGATCTGACATTACGAAACCTGAAAGTTTTGTAAAAAATATTGTTCGGGTCGAATTGAGAATGAACCATTTGAAACTGTAGGAGAGGTTTTATCATTCCTTCCAATTGTGTGGTCCTCAGATAAATGTCAATAGGTGTTGGTATAGGGACCTTTGTAGCTAATAAGATATTAGTGATAATTTATAAAATGACTGTAATTAAGGCATTCCTTTAAATAAAAGAGTCGTATAGTAGTGGCGTGTCAATACCTATGAAATGAAATTGTTTAGTTTGTTTAATAATTAAGAAATTCGAATTAATAATGATGATTTAGAGGTTAATGTGGTTTTAAGAATGTGACGTAAACATTTAAGACATAAAAGTGAATTGGGTAGAATGAGGAGTTATAGGTACTCGTAATTATAATGAAATAAGGAGTTACTTTTATTCCGATATGTCCTCCATTCAATGGAATAGGAGTTGTCCATGAACGACAGTATCCGCTGAACAATAGACCGATTGTCTACTTATCTGTCTGTGTAGCTACTTGCGTAGCCAGTATTATTGATGATCATAAGGAACTAGGAATAAATAGTTCTGAATTGAACCGTTGATCGTGTGTAGCTATTTGCATATCTAACAATTATGTCTGTTATATTTTCTTAGGTTTTTGCGATTACTAAACATAGCAATTAAACAACTTTGAACGGTTTAAATCGCGTATATTTAACATTATTTATATCCCGACGTTTCGAACACTTTGCAGTGGACGTGGTCACGGGGTGACTAATTGATTTTATTTGTCACTTGAATTATTAAGAAATTATTTGAACTACCGTCTTTAATTTTTTTTTAATCATTACATTCCCTATGCATAGAGAGGCCCGGTTTATGTCAAGAATGTTTCGGGAGGCTATTGAAATCAAGAAACACCCAAATTTAAATAGAGAAGATGGTTGGCAAGTACCACCGGCTTGGGATCCAGTCATTAAATTAATTAAATCCCAAGGCCAACGCAATACTGCAAGACCTCTGGACACCGTGAGCGAATACTGCGTGCATAGGGAATGTTATGATTAAAAAAAATTCAGACGGTAGTTCAAATAATTTCTTACTAACTCAAGTGACAAATAAAATCAATTAGGTCACCTCGTCACCACGTCCACTGCAAAGTGTTCGAAACGTTGAGATATAAATAATGTTAAATATACGCGATTTAAACCGTTCAAAGTTGTTTTTAATTGCTAATTATGTCTTTTTCCATGGAAATTAAGGTAGATCGTATTCCGTAGAAACACGATGAAGCTGATTTACTTCCTGGAGGTTGCAACAGGCAGGAACAGCAAGGAGAGTCTTCGTGACGTACACACGCTAATCACGTTACACGAAGAGGCCACTCGGCGAGTCACTGTATTGAGACGTACTCAACGGCCGGCGCGCGATCTTCAGTAATCTGCAAACTGCTCTCTATAAAAAAATTTAGTAAAGCCTCATCGACCATATGATTTAAAGGTCGCTGTTAAACCAGTTTAATTATTAAAATATGTTCGTCCGTTACGGCGACTGGTTCGGCCGTTAAAATCAGCTGGTGACCACACCTATCTATAGATTCCGATACTGGTTTCCGTTGATGTTTATAATATAACCGATCTTGTAAAATCTGTGGAGATGTAGCCGTCTGACCGCATTTCCTTTGCGCATACATTTATAGAGATTTCGTAAACTCCACCCATTACGAAGATCATACCGTGCCGTAGATAAATATACTTCAACTAAATAAATAAGTCTTTGCTTTTCTAACTGTAGTTATTTTAATACTTTTTCATTTGTTATTTGATATATGCAATGTTGTCAGATTGTTCGAAGACATATGCCTCCTCAAGATCCTGCTACACATCTGTCGGTCGAGCGCCAGGCGCCGCCATCCCCTTGGAAAGTTCATCCTCCCACCTTTTTAACCGTCTACCTTTCTTTCTTTTTCCCTTGCATGGGTCCCATTCCACTACTCTCTTTGTCCATTTGTCTGGTACATCTCTCATCATATGTCCTGTCCAACGCCATTTTGTATACTTTATTTTGTTAATATGTTGGTGTTTTTTGTTTTATATTGTATCCTGAAGCCTCAGTGGTACAGGTCGAGGGTTTGAACTCACCATCAAACGAATGTGAGTCGAGTATAGATACACCTAAGCTATCACCATTCTGTAAAAATAAGTATCTGCAGCTAAATATGAATAAAGATAGTGTAGTGAATTTCAATAACAATTACATACTTACCATTATGATAAACATAATAAAGTACCCCGCAATAAAATGTGTATTCCATAGCTGGAGTCCATCTTCTTATTATTTTATTGACAATGGGGTCGTCGCCGTGTCTTTTCTACGAGGCTGTAACGTGGCTGGAATGCGGTTCCATATGACGTAGAATATTGTGTTTATTAAGAATGGAAAAATGTTTCGATTCGTTACCGACACCGTATTCGACTGATATACCGATGCGTCGCTTTGGCATAAAAGCCAAAGTGACAAACTGGAGTAATTTTGATTTTTAGTTTTCGTATTATGTGAAAGAATGTATAATATTATGTATGTAAAATTAGGGGGAGAGTACATTCTGCATTCCCACAGCCGCTGGGCGCACTCGACTGGCCACGTTACCCCTCTCTCACAGAAGACTACCTTGAAATGTACCTACTGTATTTCCTACTATATCGTATTTCCCCAATGTACGTACGTGTTTCGGTAGTGAGTGAGATATGCCAGAGCCCATTCCCTTCCTATCCTATCTCTCGCCATTTTCCTAATCCATTCCTTAATCTGTAAATAATCTGTAGTATAATTAACACAAACTTACAGAACGTTAAACTACAATTAATTGTACAACAAAGTCAGACATTTCTATTTAGGTAGAATATGCCTGTCATTAAAAATCATTTTTTAAACAATTAAGTGATAACAGTTATTAAATTAATTGTTTAACAGTTATATACTAAAATATATCCTTTAAATATTTTATTTTGTCGAAAATAGTAAAGCTTCTAATTATGCAATCAGCATTAAAAAGGTTCCCTGAACTATTCAAATCCTAAATCAGCCTTTTATTAATTGTTTTGTATTGCTAACGTTGCATTAAAAATTGCGATAAAATAATATTTCCCTAATAGCGTCAAACACGACGACAGTACCGTATGAAACAACTCACACCGACCGTTGACTCCCGCGTGACATAACACAGTAACTGACATTTCTAATTGACGGAGGTCGTACAAAACGTTCAGTTTGAAATATTTCCGACTTACTCACCTTTATTGGACCACCCTGTTACACAAATAGACCTTAATTGGACTAGAGATTGGAGATAAAGTCTCATATTTAATACGCTTTGATGTGTTGTTGAGTAAAACATAAAAAAGGCAAAAAAATGGTGAACTCTTTTGTCACTTGTCATACCTCCCATAACCGATAGTCAAGATTATGTAATTTAACTGTCAATATTAAATTTTCAAAAGATTTTGGATAACTTTTATAAGTTTGAGTTTGTTTTCGTTTCTAGCTGTGGAATATCTTATAAATGTATAATTTTCAGGAGAAGTGAACTAACTAAAAGTAAACCGAATTATGTTACATGTGTACTATGTTACGGACAGAGAGCTATGATCGGAGTATCTTTATTTATTTATTTTTTATTTCAATTGGCTTAATAATATTAAAACTGTCATATAAATAGCAATTATAAAACCAGCCGTCCAAATGGCGAATCACCACATTTGATATTTTCCATCACATTGTCGTGCATCTGTCGATTCCATAGACTGAGAAATGTTTTTTGAAAACCTCAAGAATCAACACAACATGCGGAAAAGAAACAAAGCTATAGCTCGTTAACCAAAGTCGAGAAAGAGTTCCCGAGTCTACTCTCATTTCACGTGAAATGAAGTTTGGGAAATTTAGATAATTTTTCAAAAGACGAAAGTGCTAGATTGTTACCCTAAAATGTTATATAAAGTAAGTGTTAGATTATGTTATATTACACTAAAATGTTAAAGTGTACTTCTCTGCGCTTTTTACGTGTTATCCGGGCAGTGTGCTAAATGCAAAACAATACAATGCTGAATATCACGTGGCGACATCCCGAACACATGGGTTATTATCGCGACTATCCCAAGCCGTGGGGCCTAAATAATCCCAAACATAATAGAGTCGGCAACTTGCAATTACCAATGTATGGTTTTAAGACTTTGATATCCCACGTAAATATAAGAATATCCATACTTGTGAATCCAAGAATACGCCTGCGATGCCAAAGGGTAAAATTTAACGAAAAATCATGTAAAATGAATAATATAAAACAAATTATCTCATAATAATGTTACCGTAATATAATGTTTATAGTGTATGGTGTCGGTCTTTGGAGGAGATATATACCAGCAATGGCTGACAGTATGGTTTTCAGCTAGTCAGAGAGGTGTAGTGTAGTGTAGTGTAGAGTGTAGAGTAGAATAGGTGTAGAGTAGAATAGGTGTAGTGTAGAGGTGTGTAGCTAGTCATATGTGTAGGTATTATTTATTTGTTTATTTAGGACAATCAACAGAAGTTACAACACGTATACATTAATATAAAAGTTACGTTACATTTTAAATTACATTATGGAATGACTTATGACGTTGTAGGCACAGTTGTACAATATGACAAATCAGGTACACTTCAGTAAGATATGCTTTATGCCGTGTTAAATTTGACATTAACAATCTTGTTATTGTAAGTTTATGGTCGAATGTATTGTTGGCTGCAGCTGACGGGGGCGTGTCTTTTGTCGGTTTCATAATTGTTGCCAAGTTGCTGCGTTCCTCAGACATTGTTATACAAAGGTGTCAAACTTGTCATGCGCATTCCAGAAGGATTAATGTAAGGATTATTAATAGTTTTATTATTATTATTCATTATTAATGCTAATTCATCCAGTTACACAAATGGAATGTGTAAAAGTATTATAAACTTTATATAAACCATATGTATCCATTCCTAATCTCTAAAGGTTAGGTATCGCATTCGGGAGCGTGTCAACAATTGTCATTCTGGACCACAGTGAGGAGTGGGTGGTCTGTGTTCTAGACTCATGTTGGCATTTATCGCGGATGTCAACGAACATTTACCACCAGATGAAAACTCTTCTCCTCTCCTACCATCTTACTTTTAAAAACTTTTATTTTATTAGGTTCACCTACGACATACCATACATTTTCATTGCAAATATAATACACACATATGGTAGCCTCGTACAGGAGAACACAGCATTCATAACGTAACATGTTAAGTGATCGAAATACAACCAGTTAAGCCGGAGTGCGTCACGAAATCACCCCAAAAGATTAAAATTAACAATCTTAAGTTTCATGTTAACATATTTACAATTTTAAATATGTTAACATGAATATAAATGATTTTAAATATAATTTTAAATATGTTAGCTTGTCAGTCTGCTCGTTGTAAATCATATGTCTTTATTCGCTTTCTCCTTGCATCGTTATTTTCTAACGATGATTGGCTTACATATTGTTGATTAAATATGGCAATTATCATGGCTATTTATACTTTTTAGTAACTACAGCACGGAATAATGACCGAGTGTTCTTGCTGTTCCACTGGCGTAAGTTATTTAGCCAGAATATCTTTCGCCCGCCCGGGCCCAGATCATGCCTTTTATTTCATTTTATTTGTGCACAAAAAATCCATAGCAAAACAATATATGAACTTACATATAAAGTTATAAAACTTATATAAAGTTAATTGCCAAAAATGGATTTAACTATGTATACAATGCAAAATAAATTAAACGATGGGCTTATACAATCACTATGAAACTCATTATGAAACATTTACTATGGTAAATGTATGTGTGCGTGTGTGGCTGTGCATGGGTGAGTGTGGGTGTGCATGGGTGAGTGTGGGTGTGCATGGGTGAGTCACCCACAGGTGTGTGAAAAAAGAAGGAAATTGGTATAACGTGAGTATTGTGTATGCAATAATGCGTTGGAGAAATTCATATTCATTGTTTCTCATATAAAGCATGACCGAAACACTGGCTAAAGAATGTCATGAATTAAAGAAGCTATTAACACTTTTCTGTTATATACGACTTCATACTTAATTAGGGCAGTTCTACTAAAAGCTTCGTGCCAAAACCTCTTAACCACGTCTAGTTGAAAATGACACTACTGATTCTCAGTTTACTTGACACACATCTCGGTGGCTTAAATGTCAATTGACAGAACGAGCAAGTTGCTATTTTCTATATTTTTTTTTTAATCTGCAACCGTATCGGGCAGTAACACTTAAGTTCAACTGCAAATGCTCTAACTCTGCAATAGATCTGAAACGATTTCTGGCACTGATTTTCAGTTGAAGCTCATAGTGACATTTGGACGGAAGTGACAGTTTAAAAGTGTTTACAATAAAAATACAACTAAAATAAAAACAACAATATTACACACAGTAATTCGAAGCTTAGGAGTCACAATAGATCTCTGAGGTCGCAGTGACGCTACTTGTGAGCCTATAGAACCAAGTAACCTTCACTTGAATAATAATAATAAAGTAATAATAATAATCATTACCGTCCAGAGGGACGTTATTGTCAGATAAACTGATTACGAAACAAGTGACAATATAATTAACGAAGCGGATATTGAATGGACCGATCCTTCCGTTCAATTCAAGCTGCCAGTATTACGCTTACGTCATAAAATAACTCTACTGATCTTAACATAGACGACAAGGTGACTTCTTAATAATGGATGTCGGTTATCTATTAGTGGGAGGTAATGGCTTATATTTACTGCTGATTAAAATGACTTATTTGATGCAATTATGGTTAAAAGAAATAACGCTTAAGTTAGCCATAAGAGACATAATAATTTATTGTACGCAATTTATAATTACAATCAATGTGCACATAATATTTAAAAGACAGCACACAATAGACAACTTTGTTGCTTAAGGCAACCTCTTTCAGATTACCTTGGGACAGAGAAAAAGAGAAGTGTGACAAAGAGATAGCGAAGTAGATAGAGCTAAGAGGGAGTAAAGTGTAGATTTAAGCGAAACAGACAATTGTACATAAGACAGTTATTCCCTTGCTTTTTATCAATTTATTATAATGGTTATTATAATGGTTTATTTGGTTGTTCTGGTCGTTGTCTTTTCTCATGGTTATCTTTTATTCTGAATATATTTCTTGCTACTATTTAAATTTTTTACCATACCTTAATCTGTGATTTTAGATTTATTCATAATAAAATACGTCGTTTATAATAAAATAGGAAAACACACGCGTTCAGTCTTTTAATATACATATGTATATGTAAATAAAAATATTCAAAAATACATAAAAGTAACCATGATTACTTCGTTGTTCCAAAAAATTAACAGGATATTTTGTAATATAATGTGTATATTTTTTTATTATATTTTCTTGCTCATCACTAAATTCAAATAAAAAAGTTTAATTCCAAATAGGTAATTATCATTAAAATGCATACTTATAGGCTGTCAACTAATGTCACCGCTTCGACATTAAAAAAAAAAGTTATGGCGCCAACGCTTGTCGATGGTTGTAGGTAGGGGCATTACCTCGATTATGATTACGTCTCGCCTGTCAGCCGAATTAGTCGACTAATGCTCTAAACAACATTGTCAGCGCGGGTAATTAGCTCAGTTAATAACCGTCTAATAAAGGTACTAAAAATAAATGATTGTCATAATTTATAGGGAGTCGTTCTTCACTTACAAAAGGTTAATGACAAAAATTTTAATTACAACATTGTGAAAATATAGATATCAATAATTTACCGTAAAACTGGCCACTGATGATTTTATCTATTCAGTAATTACAAAGACTTTTTCATACAAACAAGCAAGGTATTTATTATGGAGACTGGCATTTTTTTTCTATTCATGGAAAGAAGGCGATAGACGTGCATACAGTCCACCTGCTGGTAAGAGTAAATACTGTTGTCCATGGACATTCGCAATACAGTCCAACACCAGTTGACAAAGGCGCGCTGCTTACCTTTGGAGATTTAGAACTGGATTTGGAGAAAGGGTTAAGAAAATGTAGGGTATGAGAATGGGCTCTGGCATGTCCATCCAGTGAAATCCATTGGTGATACAGAATTAATTTTGTCCATCTCTCTGGGTGCATACGTGTCCCGTCCATATCCATTTAAATTTCACAATCTCTATACCTTACATTCATAAGTAACAAAAATTTTATAATTATAGAGTTTTATAATTTTATACAGGCTTGTTTGTAGTCTTCAGTCAATTTTAATTTTAAAGTTTTAATGTGTTTGTATGGTTTGTCATACATTTATATTGCCACGTTGGCAAGTGATAACTGTTCATAAGTGGGTATTAAATATTGCAAGCTTATTGCTAACGCGACCTCGATACAATAATCTAGATTTTAACACAACTAGCTCATATTATTAATGTCATATTTAGTTAGCGTATAAATGCAGGTGTCCTGAATTCACACCATTAGTAATAACATAACTTGAACATAAGCAGTCAAACAGATGATTAGTAAAACAGGAAAGGGAGAAAAAATATATGATTATTTATTTATACTTTAATGTATACACACATATCTATACTAATATAATAAAGAGGTAAAATTGTGTTTGTAGTTATGTTGGGAGTAATTTCTGGAATTACTGAACAGATTTCAAAAATTCCTTCACAAATAGGAAGCTACATTATCCGCGTCTAATATAGGCTATATTTTATTCTGAAAAAAAATAACTTAAAAAACCGAAGCGAAGCGAGGGCGGGTCGCTAGTAGTACATAAAAATAAAACAAACCAATGTGCAATAGGCGAGCTTAGGAGATTTTTCTCAGCAAACTCAGCGACAGTGATCAAGTGTGTATCAGATAATTGATATAGTGTACCGAAGTGCTATCTTGTAAGATGTGTAAATAAAAACCCTACGTAAAATATACAATTGTAAAATACATACATAAATTATTTAGTACTTATTATAAATACATAATTATATACTATTATATCAGGATAGTGAAAGACTTACTCTTTTTCGTTTATATATAGGATGAGAGGATCTATCCCGAATCGTGCAAGGGAATGCGTTCCATAGACAGATTGCTTGAACAGAAAAGGAATTACTAAAAGACCAGGAGTTATGAGTAAGTATTTTGAGAATGAAAGAAATAAGAGGTCTCAGTTCTTTCATCCTGAGACGTATGAGTGAAAGTCAATAAATACATATGGAACACAGAATACTTATCTGTGATACTTATTTGTGACAATATTAAAAGATAAACGTAGTGAAAGGTAAAATCCAGTAGCGCATCCATCCACACCAACTTAAACACATTTGGCTTATCACAAATTAAAGTTTTAAACTTATGAGCTGTCAGAGGTAAGCACCAAAAACAGACAGCCCTAATAAATGTGTCATTGGTTTTATTTCTTTTTTCGTCATTGCACTCTGCCATCAATGTCACTTCACTATTCCATGATTTAAAAGTTCCCTGCCCTTTCTTTGTTTCGATTTTCAAATTTCTTGTCTATGACGCAATGGTTTTGGCGTTTGAAAATAGAATGTTTACAGATCATAATGTTAAAGCCAGCACCACACGTGCAATGGATGACGATTGCGTTTTATAGTTTGCAGTGAAGTTGAACATCTTAAAATCTCCATTGTAACTAGATGAACTTTAGGTTATCTCGGTTACATTTTATGGATCGAGCAGGATATTTCGGTAGTTACTCATTGTTAAGTACGAGTACATTAAATAAATGTAAATGTACAAATAAATAAATGGAATTAAATTGAAATTAATTAAATAAATACATATAGTTGCGGAATAAATTATCAACTGTTTTTTCCCTGAGCTACGACATAGGATTCTTCGACAGTGTTATGAATATGATCTTACAAGGTTGGCGGTGTACTCGTAACCCCCCGATGTTGCAGGTGTCCCTACGCTGCGGCGACAACCATCGTTTGCTATTTCAAATTAGGACTGTCCTATTTTTCAGGCATCAGAAATAAATCTATAAATTAAAGCAACAATGGAAAATATTTAAAAAAATACGAATAAACTAAATTTGAAGTTATAACATAATGCATCTATAAGGAATTTATTGTATGAACAAGTGCTAAATATCATTATGTCGGTGTGTTGTCTTCAAACGCCTTTATAAAGAAAAGGGGGCTGTATTACAAATCGTCATAATGCTCGATAATGCGTTTCGGGAGTGACAGTTAATTTATGAATTCCCGCCATTTTGATAGTTGTTTACTTCAGCTTTCGTTTGGGAATCTACTATTGTTATATAGTGATGTTTAAATTAGACTTTTGTTTCGAAACATTTCATTGTTGGTTTCAATTTTCTTTCGTCTCTCTCTAGTTTGGAATCTACTATTAATTGTAGGGATATGATTGTAGGAAAATGATTCTTATTCCTATTTGAATTTATTAGAGGCATGATAGAATAGAGATATCTGTAATTCCCGAATGTCATCGGTGAAGGCCGTTCCAGGGAGTCTACTCTGATTTTACACTTCAGAAGTTACGGGCCCCACCAAAGTTGGAACGAACGAATTTGAGAACGTATTTGACTTTCCTTCGTTCGAGACTCAATATATCCCGTGTCTCGGATTCCTTGAAAGTTGAGATATGGTTATCATAAAATTTAACGTTTGATCCCCAAGTAGGTATATCTTATTAAAATCTATATTTCGATCGTTTCAAATATCAAATGTACTTCGTTCGGGCCGATATATCGTACTGAACGTTTTCGTGGTAGGAACCTACCGAAATATAGGTCGACACTTTGGTTTTCGTGTTTTCAGATTAACGTGTTTCAGACCCCCGGATCCTCAGTGGTACACCGACTCGTACCACTGAGTTTCTACTTGAGTAGGTAACCTTTGACAAAGGGTATGGATGGCTGAGAAGTACGTTAGACTGTGCCTCCAGTCTTCGTTTAGAAACATAAACTGGAAGCTGTTTAAAAAAAACGCTGAAGTAGTACTTAGGCGCCGGAATAGACGGCTATTAGGTTACTACATGAAATGATATGAGGACCCCAGAGGTCAAGGGGTCTAAGTGACATTTTCGAAAGAATTGAGTTAGATGCAGTAACAGACTGTTAAAATACTATTCTTTTTAGTGGTGAGGAGATCCAAGTGATTTCCCTGACAGGTGCTGCTACCTAGTGTGTTGCCCCTTCACCACTAGTAGTGCATGCTAACACTGCTTAGAGCGCTAAGGTCTAAGCTGCTTGGTCTAAGTACACATTATCTACCTTTTATTACCTATAAATGTAACACAGGTGATTTTAATAATCTATTGTTAGTACTAATTAGAAGCAAATGGCCAAAGTGTTGGCCTAAAATGGTCAAAACAAAAAAAAAATAACTTTCCCTCTTACAAAATTTTGTTGACTTTTGGTTAAATTATCTCAAAACATAAATTTTGTCACTTAGACCCCTTTACCTCTGGGGTCCTCATATAACATCGACCTTATAATACCTACCTTTTAGTTAGCTCTCATACTGTCTCATATAAATAAACACGATTAAAACATCTCATACAGGGCTCTTTCGAAATAAGTCACGTAATGGCAGATGACGCGTGACCACGTCCTCCATTAAGTTTAGACGAGACAATAAAAAAAAAAAATGGCGCCAATAATGTGACACAATTGTTATAGACAGTTCTCGGTACCCTCGTGTTCTGGACACACGACTTTTCCGATTATATAATACGCTATTGTTTGCGTTTTATAATGAATTCGTAATTAAGAGAGGGGGTCATTGTTTTATGAAATAATTGAACGCAATTTGTATGTGATAAAAGTAGCGTAACGCGTAGCAGTTTTGCGGCACATTTGCGGTAAGCGGGTACTTGTTATTTAAACTATTCACAAAAATCCTATTATCGATCGATTAGATTAGTTCAATGAAATAATAAAAAAAATGAAATAATGATACAGGGATGGGGAGATGGTGTACGAAATCCAGAGTACCGTAAAATGAACTGCATATCCCACTTTATCTTATTTCCTCAATGTAATAATAATAATAATAAATACTCTTTATTGCATACAAATAGTTATTACATGTGCCCAAATAATAAATGACAGAATACAATAGGCGACCATTACAATGTACATTACATAATGACTGAGATATGGAATTCCTAAATCTCCTAAGGTAGGGCAGCGCATCCGGGGGCGACATACGTGTCAGCGTTTGTTATTCTGGACTGATATTGGCATGTATTGCGGATGTCCACGCGTGACAATATCCACTTACTACCAGGTGGAATAAAAGCTCGCCTACGGTTTTCTTTCTACAAAAAAATCCGCGTTGTACCTGGATCTGTTAGTATGACTACATCTGCTCTTATGGTTCTCAGCTTAATTGGCTTCCTATTAGCATAGTAGACAATTAAGAATTCTCTCCACCCCTTTTTCCATTCTATACGATCCAAATGGCCCAGATTTTGGAAATCAAAATTTCATTTTTTGAGCGGTACTCAGTAACCTTTTCTTGGCTCTGCCGTCAATTCTGTTTTCCAAGTACACTTAAGACTTAGAAGACTTAAGGCTCATTTATACAAGGAGAGTTTCTTGAACGGTTCGGGCGAGAATATTGTATACGATGGTCGTATGCGACCAAACTGCATACAATTCTTGCCCACAGGTGATCACACGATGATAAAAACTCGATGATCTGATGATAACAGCTTTTAACTGATGTTCGAGAAACTCGCATTCGAGAAACTTTCCTTGTGTAAATGAGCCATTATTATATCGGGTTCGCATCCAACTCCTTCGCGTACTCGCTTTAAGCTCTCCTTTTGGACAATAAATATGCAATAAAGATTTTTAAATAAAACACACGAGTAAATAAATACTCAGTGCTCTTGTCCTCTGATTTATCCCAGAGCGAAGCGATACTTCACCCCTGGGCAACTCCTTATGCTTTACAAAGCTCAGGCGAGGCCCCATATGGATTATTGCTCTCATCTCTGGGCCGGCGCACCGAAGTACCAATTGGACCCATTTGACTCCATCCAACGATGTGCTGTTCGTATTGTCGGCGATCCCACTCTCACGGGCGGTTTAGAATCCCTCAGCATTCGGAGAGATGTTGCGTCTCTCTGTGTGTTCTACCGCCTGTACAATGACAGTGGGAATGCCTTGAAGAATTGTTTATATAATGCCCACCTCGGGTTTCTACAACCGCACCTCCCGTCACAGAAGTGCGGTCCATCCGCATTTCCTAGATACGGAGGTGTCGCGCACTATTCGGTCCAAAAAATATTTTATACCGCGAACCCGTAGGCTGTGGAACGAATTGCTTTAAGAGGTCTTTCCATTATGCTACGATATGGGGTTCTTCAAGAGAGCTGTGAATAGGATTTTGCAAAGTCGGCGGCGCGCCCGAATACCCCCTGGTGTTGCAGGTGTCCATGGGTGGCGGTAACACTTACCATCACGTGGGACCGCTTGCTCGTCCGCCCACTAGTCTATAAAAAAAATGAGAGTCGAGAATAGGTACCATTAGATTATCACCGCTCTCTTTTATGTGGTCTGCCTGTTTAGTAGCACACTTGGGCGGACTCATAAAAGAAAACTTATCAACCTTATAATCTGGAAAATTGACCAAAATATTTCTTCAAATTGCAGAATATTAAACCGCACAAGTATTCCAATACTTAGCTCGGATGTTTATTCACATGGTCTAAAAACGGTCCAAGAGACCCTCTGGGTAGAATAGTTCACTTTATTTCTCATCGTGCCGCCGCCATATGTCGGGTCACTTTGCTAAATCTATTTTTGCTTTTTACACTCCCGCTCCGTGACACACATGGTGTTAGAATGGTGTTTTTTTGTTGCGAAGGGCCATTAAAAACATTTTTACACAATACTGTGTCTAAAATCGAATAAAAAGAGTCATCTGGTAGTGAGTTACTTACTTACGAGTATGTACTATATTTATTTCAAATAAATAATACATATAATAAAAGCTATATATAGAATAAAAGCTATACATAGAATAAAAGCTATACATAGAATAAAAGTTATACATATAATAAAAGCTATACATATAATAAAATTATAGGTACATGAAACATATTTTGAAAAAAGTGATTGCACTATAAAGTACGAATGATATAGAGCTGTTTGTAATGTGTTATGAGAAGTATGTAATGTGTCAGTATTAATTTAGATATTAATTTACAATTTGAGGTACAACATAATGGGAGATATAATCAATACCATATTTGTTAGCTATCGTTTTTATAAAACAAAAGATTTGATTTAATATGGTTTGTTGAGTAATGTAAAATTTGGGTCTTATATATGTTAATAATCTTAAATATACAGAAAAATTGTATATGGAAGTGTAGCTTGAGCGTCTGCAATATATATTTGCGCCTTTAAACTCTTTAAATTATTACTATTTCCATATAGGTACTTATATAATATGTAAATTTTAACATGATAAATCTATATACTTACTAATTAAACGAATATTTATATGTTGGGTATATTATGTAGATTGTTTGTGATTAGGGTTGCCACCCGTACTTTATTATAAAGTATTGTACGTTATTTCGGGCAATTATACTTTATGACACCAATAAAGTACGCGAAAATACTTTATTTTCACATAGTTTGATTTTTCCAGGATATTTCTATGGATAATCTTAAAAACTGACTAACAAAAAGAAAACTAGATCTCTTCTTTGGATATGAAACAGGCAAAAAATTAAACTATTGTCTTCACCTGAATTGACTAGGAGAAAAGATGCTGTGAAGCTGTTTAGCACTGACAATTATGTCATGAATATTGCTAAAAGTAATAAAAATATGTTTTTAAACAAAATAATAAAGTAAAATAAATAATACTTTATTTTGATACAATGTACTTTTTTTTCCTACCTTTAACAACCAATATACTGTATTTGCTCAAATAAAAGGTGGGAACCCTATTTGTGATAGACATGTATCTGCTGTTTGTAATCATAAAGGAGGGATGTAGCAGGATACAAACAAACCAGTGCCGGCTTTTGGAACTCAAGTCTGAATTAATGTTGACAGAAAATAAATAATCAGTTAATGTTACCTAAGTGGTAATCGCAGCCTTAGATCAATTCTAAGATCGCCGCCATGAAGTTGTACAAACAATAAACTTAAACAATAATTTATACTTTACAAGTATAGTGTTTAACTTTCCCACAATAACGACGATATTTGTAACAAAAATAACAAAAAAATATATTTATTGCCTTCAAATACGTACCCATCCCCCAAGAACACGTTAAAACACACGTGCACTATCTAAACTATCCCGATAATTAACTAATTGTCCCTTTTGTTATTGACGACTAATTTCCAAATAAATTAGGGTTCAGATAAATGCTTTTCTATTGTGTTTAATTGCAAAAGTTGTACTCTACCGGATACGGTTTTTAGCCCTCATTAAAGCAAATTAGTAATTCTGTAGTTATAGTGAACATTATAGCGAAGTTGTATAAATATAACATCCTAATGTACATATTTGACCACTCACTCTCATAATTATAATTTACATTTACATTTGTCTACTATTTGTCTACACACCTTATAGGCCCAAGAATTATATTCAACGGCGCACACCACTGTTACACCCGATTCACGCGTCTTGGTTCCGTCTTAAAATCAGCGCTGTATGCTGTTTGTACGGTATACAGCTTGCGCTGAGACGGATACCCTTTCGACACACATGGGACCGCGCAGTTTTTATCGCCTTGTTTTTAAATTCATTTTTTTTGTTTGCATAACTATGTTTAATTAATTTTTAGAATAAGACATTGTCACGTTATGAATAAACTTGTGTGTATGAAATAAAAATTTCTATCTATCTATCCATCTAAAGTCTATGTCAAATTTAGCAATTAAACAACTTTTAACGGTTTAAATCGCGTATATTTGACATTATTTATATCCCGACTTTTGGAACACTTTGCAGTGGACGTGGTCACGGGGTGACTAATTGATTTTATTTGTCACTTGAGTTATTAAGAAATTATTACTACCGTCTGAAATTTTTTGAACTACCGTCTGAAATTTTTTAATCATAACATTCCCTATGCACGCAGTATTCGCTCACGGTGTCCAGAGGTCTTGCAGTATTGCGTTGGCCTTGCAGTACTGCAAGACCTCTGGACACCGTGCGCGAATACTGCGTGCATAGGGAATGTTATGATTAAAAAATTTCAGACGGTAGTAATAATTTCTTAATAACTCAAGTGACAAATAAAATCAATTAGTCACCCCGTGACCACGTCCACTGCAAAGTGTTCGAAACGTCGGGATATAAATAATGTCAAATATACGCGATTTAAACCGTTAAAAGTTGTTTAATTGCTATGTATAGTAATCGCGAAAACCTAAGAAAATATCTATGTCAAATTGCTGAAATATTATCAGTATCAAAGTTTCTTTGGGAGGTAGGGTCGCCAAAGATCCAAAGTCACCGATATAGCTCGTAGAATCGGCATGTTGAAGCGGCAATGGACAGGTCGTATTTGCCGCAGGACCGATGGTCTAGACGAGCCCTCCGGTCAAGTGGACCGACGATATAAAGAAATTCACCGGTACGGAGAAGAGTCGAGGATCGTGTATGCTATCGAGCCTTGGGAGATTCACATATTTCACAAATAGAGTAATGTCGGCGGGCTACCTTCTCAACTGAAGACCAAGAAAGTGCTAAGTATAAGTTTAGTATTAATTTTTAAAGTTTACAAATCTAAAGTTTTAAACGTTTCTATGATTGCAACATTTGTATTAATAAACCGAAAGAGCATTAATTACTTATCCGTCACTAACTCTCTAATCGTAAAATGCGACTAATAACATAGTGACTAATAACATAGTGACTAATAACGACTAATAACACCAACCCCGAGGAGTTAAAAGCTAGAGGAGCTAGAGTCGGCGTGGCGTTTTAAGGTCACACCACACATCCCTTATCTACACGAGGAGGCCCGTGGATACTAAAAGAGCCCCAGCTCTTTAACCAGTTAAGGGAAAATAAATGAGGGAATTACCCCATTAATTTTAGACAAAAACTTGAGGACTCTATGAATTTGCACTAAACTGACAGAATATTATTTATGGTGTTACAAAATAATTTACTAGAGACCAGAAATAGTGTAAACGCACCCAGATTGACATGACACTAATTTTGTACAACTATTCAGTGCTGTTTTGAATAATTACACTGTGCGTCCCCACGTCTAGCGTGACAATGTGTGGGAAGGGTTTATTTTATGAAGGGGAAATATTTTTTAATTAGATTTTGTTTGTGTTTAATTATTTTAGTAGCTTATCGAATATTTTTATCAAATTATTTTAAGAGTTATATTATCATACCGTATCACCATCTGCAAATTTGAGGTATCTGCACCAAGTGCCGACCATAACAATGTTCACGGTCGAGATTATCCACAATAAATCATTTTGAAATTATTTTTGGAAATTAGTTCCAAACGCTGCATTCCCACAGCCGCTGGGCGCACTCGACTGGCCACGTTACCCCTCTCTCACAGAAGACTACGTTAAAATGTAATGCATTTCTCACTTTATCGTATTTCCCCAATATAAGTATGTGTTTCGGTAGTGAGTGAGATATGCCAGAGGCCCAGAGCCCATCTCCAGAGCTCTTTTTCCCCAATCCATTCCTTAATCTGCAAAGGTAGATAGCGCATCCGGGGAGGTGGCAACGTTTGTCATTCTGGACTGATGTTGGCATATATCGCGGATGTCTATGGACGACGGTATTCACTTACCATCAGGTGGACTGTATGATCATCTGCCGCCGTTTTTCCATAAAAAAGAAAAACAATTCTCATGTACATTGTCTTGTTAAAGGGAAGTATGGCCTTAAAACGGTACACTGGCCAGGCGGATTGGCGAGTCCCCCCCACTTTCAGAGGTGGTGTACTTCCTCAGGGCTTGTGGTAGCCGCTTTGTCATCCCTTAGTCGTCTTTTATGAGACCCCACGGGAAGACATGGGGTGGTGATATTTTAAAGCCGGCGACACCACACCGTAAGAAATTTATTACATGTAGGTACTACTTTCTGTACCATAAATGTTCAAAGGTAAATATTCTTATTTTAAGCATATATGCTAGACTTCACGACTTATGGCGCATATGCAAAATATTCTAATTACAATCCCCCGCCCTGTCATCAATCAACCCCTCACCAAGTAATTACGCAATTCTAAACATTCAAAGAATTCAACTACACTCGCTCGGGGCAAGTTCCACCCTCCGATAAAAACAAAGACCGCGCTCCTTTTGGGAATACAGACAAAGACAAGGGACGTCTGTGGGGTCGCATGCTTGGTGCAGTTTACGAAGGGCTCATAATGACCCCTTTTTGTTGGTAAGTTTATAGTTCGAGATGGAGGATGTTAAATATCTTGTTTTGCTAGTGTTAAAAAACACGGAACTCCATTAAACGAGAAGGATACGACATTAATACAGTTTATTGTTTATTATGTTTTATTTATAGCACATATATGCAAATTATAAAGAAGAATCCATTTTTGTTTGCTAAATGACATATTAATTTATTGGCAGGGCTAGGTGTTCTCATTTAAATTATCACACCGATTATATTATTATTTTATGTGGACTCCGGAGTCATACACCTTTCTCACAAAAATTACACACCCACATTTCCTTACGTTCTATTAATTTAAATACCTACAGTATTTTAGTGAGTAAATAGTAAATAAAAATAAAAATAAATAAATGTGCAGTCACGGGACCCCCGTCAGGAACGAAGATCTTCGTGTATTTTTTTTAAAACTCCGAATGTAATTCGAAATAAAATCTGTATAGATCATGTATTTTTTTTTTGTATCATATTTTCAATGCAAATAATTTAAAATAAGGAATCAAATCAAAAATTTAGGTTATACAACCGGCCACGCACTAGTCTGTTATTCTGCTTGAGTTTCGCTCTCGATATTCGCACGCACACACACACAGAGAACGGGGTAAAAATCTTACGTGACGTTACATTTTCTCTCGAATCAAACCTACTGCAAGCCGCGTAAAAGAATTTCGTTCCATTAATTGAGGGGGAGAGTACACGCCGTAATCCAACAGCCGCTGGGCGCGCTCGACTGGCCACGTTACCTCTCTCTAACAGAAGACTACATTGAAATATACTTCATTTCCCATTTTATCTTATTTACCTAATGGACGTACGTGTTTAGGTGGTGAGTGAGGCGTGCCAGAGCCCATCCATTCCTCCATTCCTATATCTCCAAAGGTAGGTAGCGCATCCGGGGACGTGCCAACGTTTGTCATTTTGTACTAATGTTGGCATGTATCGTGGATGTCTATGGGCGACAGTATCCACTTACCATCAGGTGGACTGTATGTTCGTCTGAAGCTTTCGTCCATAAGACAAATAAAAAGGTAATAATTAATCAGGTATCAAGTTATTGAAAGATAGTGCTGTCACAAAGCTTTATTTTTTAATTGTAGCTTCACATTTTATTTGTTAGATAATCAATTCAAAGAAATTCTACTGCTTACCGAACCTCTCCACATACGGACATGTTAATGTTAGATGTTTATGAATCAAAATTAATTTATCTATATCTGGACCTTATACAATACTAAAGAAAGAAGGTACCGTAACTAGTCCTCTTGTCGTTCACTTCTGGACCTGGGCCTCGTTAAGCATGAGGGAAATATGGCCTTAAAAGTAAAGGAACTAAAGAACCAAATAAATAAGCTATTTTCAATAGCTACATATTGAACAACGTAGATTTTTTAAATAGAATCAGTTATAGGTACTTTGTTTAAAAACTCGATTATAGCACCGGGGTTATAAGTAAGTGTATTAAGTAAGTGATTTGTTTGCACAAATTATTATTTTTTATAACACACATTTTATATTAGTAAACCCAGTATTGCAGGTTTAGTTTAAATCGTAAATCTTCCTTCGTTCTCGATTAATTAATAAAATTTAGATTGAAAATTTCAGCATTCAGGGACGCTTTTACGAAAAAAAAAAAACGCGTCTCCATTTTAGACTTATATCCTTACATCACTTTCTTTAACAGTTTCCCTAAAACAAAAACTCAACTTCTTGTAGCAGTCACGCGCATGCGCTGCGGGCGGCAGCTGGTCGCGCACGCGCACGTGTCGCCCCAGGAAGTTGCGGCACGCAACCGAATCCTGCGCCGATCATTGTTTCCAATTCGCATTCTTCAGATTTATGAGACAGCCTCCCCGGCATACGATGTAATTGATGTTCTACTTATTTTTCATTAGTTCAATTTTGTGTTTTATGTACTAAAATTTTGACATGTGGTAGCCAGCTCAGTTATCGTCCACCGCCGGACATGAGCCTCCTCATGCTCACCGGCTGGCCAAGCCGGTTGACGAGGCCATTCTTTTAGAAGTGGTGTAGTTTCTTAGGTCTTGTGGAGGCTTTATTAACCCTTAGTCGCCTATTACGACACCCACGGTGCTATATAGTCTAAAGTCGATGACACCAGATAGCCAATAACATAATTAATTGTGACGTAAGTAACTTTAGTTCAATGTATCTAACATAAATAATTTACAAACAAACTTTGATACCTAAAGTATTTTTTTGTTTATATAAAGCCTATTTTACCCACTACTCGCGTCGGGTTTTTACTATTCCATTAATATTCGAGTATGTATACATTTAGAATAGGTACGGTTACTAATACTTAAAAAATAGTTATAACCTATTTTTTAGTATATAGTCTAGTTATAACCCGACATTGTTTAAACATTTGCAACTGCATTGCTCCTTTATACATCGTTATATTATGTTTTATAAATGTATTGTATACGGCTATTGAATTTAATTAATTCAGTATTTAAATAAATTAACCCACCTATGAAGCAGACTTCGATTTATAAAAAGACACACCAACTTTAAAAGGTGAGCGTTGAACCGGCGATTCCTTCGGAGCAACGGAACATCTGCGAATTATTGCATCTTTCTTTCGATAATAGCTTGAGAGGTTCAGCTTGCCACCTGTTTTATTAAATTATAAAATGTCTTCTCGTAACTTGAAGGGATGAAAATAATTTGCAGCTAATAATAATAGTAAAATCTGTACTACATTCATAATATTCACAATCCCACGGCCTCTGAACGTACTCGACTGGCCACGTTACTCCCTCTCACACAGAAGACTACCTTGAAATGTACTGCATTTCCCACTTTATCTCATTTCTCCTACGTCTTTCGGTAGTGGGTGATATTTATGTCGGAGCCTATTCCCATCACATCCTATCCCTCCCCGTTTTCCCAACCCTTTATCCAAATATATTGCTAAATTTCCAAAGGTGAGCAGCGCATACGGGGTCCAAAATAACAAACATTTTGCTGCTGGCATGTATCGCGGATGTCCATGGATGACAGAATTTACTTACCACCAGGTAGGTGCTCGTTTTCCGTCTTATTTCCGTAAAAAATAGAAAAAAATTTATAAAAACTTTTGATACCTATCTTTACATTTATAATCGTAATCGTTTCATGAACACTAAAGAAATGATACATATAACTCCATATAAAATTTGAGATTTTCGTATTTTTCACACATATTTATCTACCTATGGTTACGTCACGAGCTGTAAGTCACCTCGTGACCACGGTTGGTGCAACCCAACCGAAACGTCGATTAAACATTCACGTTAAGACTCTTTTAAATAGATAAATACATATAAATCCAGTTGAATAGCAAAGAGTTTATCCAATATATTGCACAATGTTATTATTAAAAATGTTATAAGTGTGTGTTATACGACCCTCAGCACGTCACGTGCAGTTTTTGCTTTGAAATTTATTATAGGGTGTCGCTAATCCCAAGATATATTTATGTCGATGGAGGAAGTGATTCTGGTTTCTGCTCATGTTGCAGCTGGGTTGCTTTTAAACATTACACGGTCATTAGTATTGAAGGGGTTTCAATAGTTTTTTTTCCTTAACTTTGTCTTTTGTGTTGGGATAGTCTTATTTGCGTTGCTAATGTAAAGCGTAAAGGCTTTCCCAAACAGACGCAGTATACCGGTCGGTATTATCGCAACGCGATATTGAGGTAATCGGTATTACGAGTATCTATTTTTACCGCAATTCGATAATCGTCGCTTTGTGTAAGATTTCATGCAGTTTTTTTTTCGGAATGGCTAAATTCTTGTGGCCCTAATGGCCTTTCAAGAGTCAGGATTTCATGCGATACCATACAAAATGTACTAGGACAAATTATCGCATTACCGCGTTGCGATATTACAGGCCGGTACATCGCAGCTGTGTAGGAGAGCCTTAAAAGGTTTGTATAAAACCACGTGAGTACAATTTATGCTTGATAGTCACATTTCTTATCGAAAACATATATGTAAATTCTTTATCTAATCGGATGATATCCATATATGTATAGGCACTTCCATCTATTGTTATATTTCTGTCCGTAGTTATACCTCTCGGATTATTCATGTACCCACAAACCCAAAAATCGTGCAATATTTCCGTATTTTTTTTACGGCGACCCTTTTCTTATTTTTTGCCGATACATCAAGTAGCCGTTCTTGATAAACAAAAGAAGGACCCTGCCCTATAGGTGGCCACTCACACATGGCTACCCTACCCTATACATTAGTATACATGTATGCGCCCCACCAAGTCAAGTCGCAACTTGCACAGGCTTAAGTTTTGTTGCCCTCTCGACTCTCACAGCTCTCGGGATCCGTATCACCCGCATTCGTCCGCCGACGGTCGCGGCCCCTGCACGTGTGTCCGCGTCACCGAGTTCAGTGTACGAGTGTTGTGCTTATGAACATTTCAAGATGGTGCGCAGCTTGTCACAGTGGACTAAGACCCTCAGCTTCCCAGCCAGGCTGTCTCCGAACCGCACTTCGAAGGAAAGCGTGGTGAATGTTCAGCCGAGCACCCCGGGGGTGTCGCCGACACCGAGTGCTTCGTCTCTCCCCCAGGGTTCAGATAAAACAATTTCGCCGATACCTATCACGGAGATCAGTCAAATCGTAAGTCCCCTTTGATCAATTAGCCCTTATGAATTCTTTCCCGACGGGATAAGAAGTATTTTTGTTTATGCAGCTGCAACACTGCATTCGCGTTATGCATGCAAAGCGCTTCATTATTCAACAGAAAAAAGCTTTACTGTTTCAAGGCGAAATGATTCTAAGTTTTGTTATGTGTACCCGTTAGTTAGACGCAAGGTTTTTTTAGTTTTTGTCTATTCAAAGAATTCAAATCGTAATGTGTGTAATAAAAAATCCTAAATAAACTAGTATTTCGGTTACCCTAATTAGGTGTGGTTATATATGTGTAAAATTAGTTTTATTTTACAAAAATTGAGAATATAGTTGATGATTATATGTCCTTTTAAATAAAATGTATTAACATATTATACTATGACGACAATACTAATGGTTACTCAAACAATTTCGAAATGCAGCAACAAAGTGTTATTGTTTTGCAATATTATACATTATTTTTGGTAAACTGGCTCTTTTGAAACATTTCATCGCACGTCAATTGGCTATTCAGGTTAATTCGCATTTCAAAATAAACACCTTTGTTTACAAATAATGTACCATCAAAACCATCCCAAAAGGCGACACAGTTAACTAACTGGATTCCCTGGAAAGGGCATCAAACATGTACGTGCTTGTATTGTGAATCAGGTTTAAGGTACGCCATATTAGCAATTCGATTAATACGATGTTATTGCTGAAAGGAAATGAATCGAAACGTGTCTGGTTTTTGAGGTGGGTCCAAGTACGAGACAGGTTCTATCGCTTCACAATGATACATTGACGTGTTTGCTTCATGATAAGTTGATTGCAGCTTTAAAACGATCGATGGACACGTAACTAGCTGATCATGTGTGAAGCTGTTGTAGGATCGTGGTGGTTAGAAGCCGGTGCGCCCGCGCAACCACCGTTATGTCCCCCTTGCAATCACCTTGGCAAGGCCGCACCGAGATGCGAGTTTTTGCAAAGCATGTGACTTTCACCTTTTGCGACGCCTTTCTAAATACTGAAGTATGTCTGAATAGGTTTCATTCATGTCAAACTATGTTTCAAGAACACATTTAACATAAAAATAATGTAGTTTTCAATTCCCATTAAAATTACCTCGAAGTTTATTAGATTTAAGTTTATTTAGGCAGACTAAAAGTGATCATAGATCAAACACGCAAGTATGATTAGTGTAAATTATATAATTTAAATAATTACCTATGTTATGTTATAAAACTATTCAGCACACCGGTACCTGATAGGTATAGTCATTTTACAGTTCAATATTATTAAAATACAAACATTGGAAAGTTCACTTTTACTTTTTAATTGAAATACATTGTGTAAAAAGCTCAGTTATTTTCTGAAGTTAAATACAAATCTAAACAATGTGTTACTTCTACATTTTATAGTACCTACATTATACATAGGCTGATATCAATGTCAGCCTGTAATACCCCACTGACGGTCGTGCCATCATGCCTCTTGCCATCATGGGGGATTTCGACACTTATTTCATTAATAATAAATTGCAAAGTTTTCTAGCCTCATCAATGAGTGACTAAATATTTACGAGCATCATCGACCTAGGACGATTTAAAGAAGTTCGTCGGTGTTGGGTGGCTGAATGAGAAGTCGAAGATGGTATGTGGTGGCGAGCTTTGGAAGAGGCTTATATCCAGCAGTGGAGAGACATACGCAGATGGTATGGTGTAGCATATTGAATAACATACGCCGAATACAACTCAAATTTTCACAAAGTGTGACCGTAGAAACGAAATAATTCTTAATTCATTACCTTTAAAATTCATTCATTAGCAATATATTTGTATTGTCAGTTGATTAAAACATCTTGATTCTTGATACTTTCGCTTTTCTATTGTTTCTTTTGTATCTTTTGATTGCGTAAATGATGAAATTGTTGCAAATGATTAGACATAAATTATGGAATAATATAACAAAAATAAAATGAATTAGAAGTATTTAGAAAGTATAAGATCGACGACAGCAACTTATTGTAGAAACAGTCAGGTACGAAACAATGACAACTAAATAGTGAAATACACTAATAATTGTGTGTTTCATGGCTTGAGTATATAATTTAAAATACCATTATTTTTTAAAATATAGCAACGCATAAAGAGTTATCTACACGTATTTTTAAATTTTAACGGCGTATACACGCATAGCTGGTGTGGCTAATGAAACGTGTTACAACGAAATGGATTGAAACTGTATGAATTGTAAACCCTTGATGTTAACAAGTAATTTCTCGCTATTTTCTTTGTTACACATTGTGAAGGCCAGTCTTTAAGTACTAGGTATGAGCAGCCGTAAAATGTCAATCGCTACATGATCTCATCGAGTAATAAATTAAGAAAAAAGCTCGTAACAAAATATTTTATCTGCAATCGTAAAAAGAAAGCCATCAATATTGAATACGCTGCCATTTTGAATTTATAGTCGCGCGTCGGCGTTTTTTGACAGATTTAAATTTAAAAGTTATGTGACGTCCCGTACGTCATTTATTGGCGGTAAATAACGTGCAAGCGCATTCCTCCTGCAATGTTCCCGTGGTACGGAACGCGGATTGTGTTTGATTACTATGGTATACAATGTAGACGCCGTTATGTTGGCTAACGGCAATGAAAGCTGCATACAATTTACATTATTTCTCTTACAATATGTCATACATTACAGTCTCTAAAACAGGAGTAATAAAATGACATTTCGAAATGTGTTGATGATCTTTCCATAACGCGTTTCAACTCACGCTTGCGCTAATGGATGTCGCAGCTTAGCTTTCACGTTTTGCTCTGGGTTTTTAATCGGTCAAATGGCTTTGGCGTGATTCATACACCCAAATTGAGTAGTAGCACGAATTTGATAATTTTTTTACTAACAAAGAAAGTACTCTACATAAATAACAATATTTTTACGTCTATGTAGATAACATGCTACATTTAAAAGCGATACATTTCAACGTGTCGCAATAATTCCGTCTAAAGTGCACGGCGGCCATATTTAGTAGGTATTTTATTATGTTTGTGGCGGAACGAGCATCTGCGTGTCAAATTCCTCTATGCCATGTGCAGGCTACTGGTGGGAAGCGAGCCGTGCACACATGACGTTGAAAAAGTTATGTTGATTTGTAAATGGAATGGTTTGTGTGCTCATACGTTGGTAGATATACAGTATGTTCAGATGTTGAATACTAATTATATTTTTGTGCTAGTGAAACAGTATCAAGAGTAAAGTACCCATATAGTCGAGCACCTTTTAAAACTTTTAATTTATATTGTAAAGCTTAAACATTCAATTTAATTAATCAAGTACACATTCAAGTAGGAAAACTTTCTTCAACGTGAGGTTACATAGTACGTTTCAGATTTATTTAATTCATTACGTTTATGAGTAGCAATTAACGTAACAAAAATAATCGATGTAATCTATGTTTTTTTTTAATGTTTTATCGCTTTCCCTGCAAACTTGGTTCGAGCAATATCGTGCAAATATATTCAAAATTCCTTATTTGCGTAATTTGCGGTAACTAATTAATTACTGTTAAAATTTTAATGCTGAAAAGTATTTTTAATGTAATTGTAAGTAATGCAAACTGGTTACTTCAGTTTTACGCAATCTACAACCAGTTTCCATTATGGCTGTAGTGAGCCTATTATTGAATACTCCACCATAGATAAAGAAAGGGGGTGGGTTTTTTATGGTGTCAGCTGTTCGAACGAGTGTTGCGGAACCCGAAACCCGCGGCTGTTTGTACAAAAGCAGTAAATAATAGAGATTTTAACGGAAAGAATGTATTTATTTCATGCGTACCTTTGTGAGTAACATTCTTGCTGTATATTTATAGCTAATTAATAGGTTCTTTGTAATTACGACGATTGTAAGTAATTTTACGACAACTGTTCAATAAAAGGAATCACTCTTAAAAAAAGCGAGTGGTATCAAGTGTTTTATTTAAAAAAAAAACGTAAATATTGATTCAATTGATATTTAGAGTCCGACAAATGACAGTTGAGACTGCGCGACTGAGTAAAAAAACGCGGTTAATTAAAAATACTTTATCGCTAAAAGATAATCACTGAAAGTGTTGATTGCATTATACAAAGGTCTTGGATGGATCTGTTAGTTTCCAGACCTATGTAGTATTCAAAACGAATATTGATTCTTGGATGAATGTTTATAAATAAGTAATACAGTTTTGTTCAAGCTACTTCAATGGCTTGAATTATTTTTTTATATAGAAGTGGGCGGACGTGTAAGCGGTCCCACGTGATTATAAGTATTACCACCGCCCATTGACACCTGCAACACCAGGGGGCATGCGGGTGCGCCGCCGATCTTGCAAAATCCTATTCACAGCTTTCTTGAAGAACCCCATATCGTAGCTTAATGGAAAGACCTCTTGAGGCAGTTCGTACCACAGCCTACGGGATCGCGGTATAAAACTATTTTTGGACCGAACAGTACCGGACCAGTTGGACCGGGGGTGTCATGACACCTCCGTATCGAGGAAATGCGGATGGACCGCACTTCTGTGACGGGAGGTGCGGTTGTAGAAACCCTAGGTGGGAATTATATTGAACAATTCTTCAGAGCATTTCCCATTGTACAGGTGGTAGAACACACAGAGACTGTATTTGGTATCTTTGATTTTAAAAGTTAATTAAAATTATATCATATTAATCTGTATACTAATATAGCTTTAAGATCTTTTTATAAACAAAACTATGGACTCCGATTCCGCAATAATCTTTTTAATTAAATTAAAACAGTTGGATAAATAATTTTGATACTTGAATTCAATAATAAAATTAGCCCAACAAACGCTCTAGGCTAATTTATAGTCAAAATGAAATATTTTCAGTTACAACCTATTGTTGTCATTTGGATTTGACGCGTTTTTCCAGTCTCAATTTTCATTTGCCGGTCTCTATATCGCTAAACATTATAATTACGGTGTCCTAATGGTATTTAGTTTACAAAATAAACTAATTTTTAGGCAAGATAAATCTGACATATAAGCGATTATTGAAAAACATACACGTCTATGGTATCGGATATCGCGAATGATTAAACGGATATGACATTTGATATCAAGTCAATATGATATCGCAAAGAGAGGGTACGGATGTCAAAAAAAAAAGAATCAGTACTGATAAAACATTTCCGGATGTATGATAAAGGGATAACTGAGAAGAAAGGAAATCGCAGACATATTTTATTGGGTCGGTAAATTTTAGATGAAGTCCTTAAAGGTTACTTAGAGATATGATATAAACGATGATATGAATATTTCCAGTCAAATATGCACCGGTGACTTAAAAGGCCACTAGGGCCACAAGAATTTAGACATTCCGAAAAAAAAAACCAGCCACATATAACGAAGTAAGTCTATATGTATTAATTTATTTCAATTCAAATTCATATAGTTTTGAGATCTAAATCCGGCCTGCATCACGGAATTTCTACCTAAGTATAAATTTTCCAATTATCATCGGCGGTGAAAGAAAACACCTTGAGGAAACCCGCGTGCAATTAAATAGAAATTAAAAAAAATATATTTGAAAGTATCCAGGGAGGAATAATATTCATATCCACCAATCCGCACTAATTCATAGTGGAGACCTGTGTCTTGTGGAAGATACTACATTCATCTTTTGCAATACAGTGGTAAAGAATTGGATACAGTGTCTATGTACAAATATATCTCCCATTTATTATTATATGTTTCTAGTCTGATTTTTCATTACACGACTCCTTTCGCTTATTCTTTCTAAGTTGACCGGATGACATTCCATCTAGGAATAAGCCTGCATTTGTACTTATCGTAATATTGTAATGTCTTATTGTAACAATCCATTATAAGTACAATAAAGAGGAACAACAACAACAGATGAGAGAATTTAAAAAAAAACAAGAATAATGCCAATACAATGTTTTAATATAAACCTTTAAGTTTGTGATAGGACGCGTAATAAAAAATACTCAAATGGTTATTTTTATTAAGAGCGAAGAAACTTTCGTCCAAGAAACTTGCACCTATTTCCGAACGCAGCCGTTCGAAATTCCAAAATGGCACCTGCACCAGCAGATGTTCAACATAAAAGAAGGTCGTGTTAAATGTATAAAATTTGGGTGATTGTGAATGCGCGTGCACATTCCAATGCCACAGCTGACGGGGATAAATAATATTTTACCTGATTCCAGAGGGATTTATAAAGAAAACCGGAGATTCGAATTCAGTTGGCAATAGCACCAACCATATGCCACTCAGCTGACTGACATATGACATGTATTTAGTAAATTCTTTAGCACTATCCCATCTCATCCCATCTCGTGTCGTAAAAGGCTACTAAGGGATCCAACAGCCGCTGGGCGCACTCGACTGGCCGCGTTACCCCTCTCTCACAGAAGACTACCTTGAAATGTACTGCATTTCCCACTTTATCTTATTTATCTAATGTACGTACGTGTTTCGGTAGTGAGTGAGATGTGCCAGAGTCCATTCCCATCCTATTCCTCCCCATTTCCCCAACCCTTTCTCCAAATCCATTCGTATATCCAAAGGTAGGCAGCGCACCCGGGGGCGTGCCAACGTTTGTCATTTTGGACTAATGTTGGCATGTATCACGGATGTCTATGGGCTACAGTATCCACTTACCATCAGGTGGACTGTATGCTCGTCTGCCACCTTCGTGCATAAAAAAAAAAACAAAGCGGCTACCACAAGTCCTGAGGAACTACATCCTCTAAAAGAGTAGACTCGCCAATCTGCTTGGTCAGCGTGCCGTTTTAACGCCTCACATTCCTCATGCACGAGGTACTGTCCATGAGGTGTCCCATGTCTAGCAGTGCACACTGAAAGGGCTGGTTGCATTGCATTGCAAATTCTGTAAACATTTCTAGAGACTGACCAGTGGAAGTGGAGACTGAAAAAGGGTCTGCAAATTAAAATGAATTATTAGGTTATCTCTAAAGACAATTGGAAAAATAGTTTCGATACTTGAATTCAATAATAAAATTAGCTCAGCAAATTCTAAGCTAGTTCAAATGCTAGTGATAATCTACATTTATTCTAATTATCGACATTTTTTGCAGTCTCAGCTTTCACTGGTAAGATTCTAATATACTTTCGACTTCTTCAATGTTTGTTTTAAAAAAACGTAATGGGTATGTTAATATTGGATGTATCAAAGGGCAGTACTTTAGATTTATTTATAAAAGTACCAAACAAAGGGCGTTCTTTGGTCGACGAAACGTCTGTTTTGTATCCCCCCATCCCCTCTGTTTATTGTTACATGTCCGTTGGGTACCCTGAACACACGAGTACCCTCCTACCTTTGATATTGTAAATAGAATGTACCTACTTTTGTTCACAAAAAATCTTTAGAAGTGTTCTTGATGAACTCGATAAAGTTTATTAGGAAATGATTGGTATAAAGACATGCCTTTGATACGATAATCGTGGTTTATAACGCTGTTTAAATCAAACTGAATGCGAAGTGATTTTTTTTGTGTTTTTTTTTGTTACTTTAATATTATATGAAATTGTATTAGTAATTTTATTCTTAAATTCGGTTAACTGTACATACCATTAATGTTTCTCGTCTTATTCAATGATTAGAGAAGAGAATAAACCCAAAAAATAAATTTCACTTTCATTAAAAAAATATGCAAATTTTTTCACATTCATTAAAAATAATGTATATTTGAAAATATAGGAAAGCTATCGCTATTTCGGTCACTCTCGCGTGGATGTGTTGACACTACTGTGTTACTGACGCCATTAACACAGTAGTGCGGTTCTTATTCAACTTCAAATTCTAATCTTATAATTATAACGGTAATTTTTCTAGACGTTTATATTTTTTGACGGATCGATGTCTAGTATCGACATTTAAATTATTATTTAAAAACTTTTAAATGTCCTATTGGTTGTTACTACCGTTTAATAGTAATCTATACATATAATAAAAATGTAACTGATCGCTGTCTGTATATGGAAGATATATGAGAAAAACTATTATTGGGGGCCTTTATCAACGCAATGGAACCCAAAACAATGATTGTTAGAATTTTTGTCTGTCTGTTTGTCTGTGCGTTTGTGCGCGCTAATCTTAGAAACGGCTTAACCGATTTGGGTGCAGTTTTCACTAATGTATTGTGGTAAGCTTCACTTAAAATTTAGTGTTTGTTTTATTTCAATCAGTTCATAAATAAAAAAGTTATATCAATTTAAAGAATCACGTCGAATAAAGACGGTGTTTATTAAAGTCCACGCGGACAAAGTCGCGGGCAACAGCTAGTACGATATATGTGCGGTTGTCACATTTGGGAAGGGTTCCAAAATGCCATTAAAACATTGTCAGGTACGAGAATTGATAATTAAAATTGATTAAGTATCTGTTACATGAGAAAATAACTCGTTAACATGAATTACCGTTCACGCCTAATGCGTAATTAGTCACCTCTTCATCTGACAATCACTGTTCAATTAGGTATTTTAATAACTCATTTCAATACTGCGGGATCAAAAATCTTTTTATAACTGGCACTTATGTGAAATATGCTCGTTAAAATTACACCAATCACACCTAAATATAATGTAGATGATTAAATCAAATGCATTGTTAAGATCGATTATGAAAAAGAATGTAAAATATTGAAAGGGTCAAATAATACAGTGTCAGCAGTATTTTATAGGATTATAATTACGGTTCTTACTGATGGATGGATTAAATGTGGTCAATTATTTATTCGAGATATGAATAATAAGTGTTATTCAATAATCGTAGTGTGGCTGAGGATATCGCAAAGCAGAGAATCCTCAATCAAAATTTGATAGCGTATAATTTTGAATTTGAGAAAGAGGAGAAGAAAAAAGTTGATTGTAAAGGAAAAAAGTTGACATACGGACATATTTGAAGATAAATAATTATCAATATTAAAAAAAAATACACAGAAGGAGTATCGATATCAAAATATATTTTAACTAAAATGTACTCAGCAAAAATAGGAACCTTAAAAGAAATGTTAAACAAGTTTAAGGACAAACGAGAATACCCAATATTATACGGATGTTGTCCCAATCTTCTAACACGTATGTGATTAATGTCGACACGTCTGTCATAGCTTGACATGATTTTAAAAACAATTATGAATGCGACGAAATTTTTTTATAGAATTTTTTATTTTATTTTCACTTCCAATCAGATAATTATTGGTGTAAGTCTAGATCAATAAAAACCAATCTATAAATAATATAATAAAGCAATAAAAGGTGTTGAGTCTGTACATTAACTTAATTTAAAAAAAAAGTGTATCTAGAAGCTACAGAAAGCACAATAGTAGTTTTTAAAATCTTTGTCTGTATGTTTGTCATTACGTCTGTTTGTCTGTTTGAGCATCACGTAAAAACTACTAAGCGGATTTTGATCGGATTTTCCCTAATGTATAGGTAAATATCCAGAAGGAAAACTGGTATATATCTCCTCAAGTAACGCATCATTACGGTAGAAAGTCATGTTTTGTTTTGCAAAGTTTCATGTGCATGCTACTAACCGTTGAGGAGTGCCCTCATGAGGAGACAATCCTGGCTGCAGCATCAGGTTAAATCTATCGTTTTAGTGTATTGTCATCAGAACTGAACCAGCATGCAAAATTTCAAAGTCGTAAGTTTATAAGAAGTGGTTCAAATTTGGCTTACAAGATTTGTCCCAAACATATTAACTAACAGGTGGAGTTAAATAAAAGCTTGTAAAAAAAACTTTTAATAGAATTACTCAAAAACCACTGGGTGGATTTTCATCCGTGAAATCCACCATGTCGGTGCTTTTCAGGGTGTCAACAATATTTTACAGCTGCTTTGAAGCCGCGGGTAGAAGCTAGTTCTCAATAAAAAGACACGAGGAATCTGTTCGTTTTTCCGGAATGGCTAAATTCTTGTGGCCCTAGTGGCCTTTCAAGAGTCACCGGTATAAACATAAATAATACATAATTTTGATGATATATTGGAACGGCACTGATTATTCCCTCGTGTTGAATTACAATACTAAAGTTGGAGAAGTTTTACAATGCATGCAATGTAGAAAACTAATTTATTGAACATTTTTACTGCTAATCGGATCATGCAGTTACTCATATAATAAACGAACCACTTAATGAAGAATGCGAGATTGCTGTCCAATTTTTTCATTATGTTCTTTAATGTTACAACTTTCATACACGGAAGCTCTGCGTTAAACTAGGTAATTGGTTATCTGATGGACAAGCCCACATTTCCAGTGGTTGCATGACCGAACTACTTATAGTGGTTTATGGTAATGCATTTGGAATGAATGGGGCTAAGGCCCACTGTTTTTGGGAAGTTTAATTACGCTACTATGGTTAGTTAATTGTGTTTATAGTGGTACCCAGATAAGCTGTTAAATATACAAGTAGTGAGTACTCAGAACGTATGTATGAATTGTATTAACAGAACGTATTGTATGATCTTGAAATATTAGTAGTAATACGGAATTATAACTTTGTTTCCTTTACTGTATATTTATCTTTCTGTTAATGATAAATAAAATTCACCATTCAATAATACAAATTAAAACAATTAAAATGGCGCTTGATGGGCGGAACACAGTGAGAGATTGAATGGACGAGTGGACAAAGTGAGTTGCAGAATGTCTAAAGGTACGAACAACGAAAAGGAGTAAGCTGTTAGAGGTAGGAAATGACTTTCCAATGGAATGGATGGGAATGGAGGCGTCTGATGCATAGCCTGCAGAGGTGGAGGAATCTGGAGGAGGCCTTTATCTCAGGATAACTGTTTGCAGTTCCAGAGGTTCGAAATCAAACAAATATAACTGTAACATTATGTACCGTTATGAAAATTAAACTTGACCATCTAATAAAAACAATATATACGTGCATGGTGGGAATAAGTTGAGAAGTCAAAATCAACTGTTTTTATAGAGCACAGTTTTGAAGTTTAATGTTAGTGTTTTCGCGATAATACTCTAATCTTAAAGTCAATTTGTCTGAAGCTTACAAGTATGGCAAAATTCTTTTTAATAGGAAATCCAAAGAGATACAACATGTTAGAACTTCTTATTGAAAAAATTAATATATCTCCAATGTTATCAGCTTATTTCGACCGTGTACAGATGGAGCCGATATAATACATATATTTAATATATAGTATACTAGCGACCCGTCCTCGCTTTGATTCGGTTTATAAATTTTTTTTTCCAAAATTTACAAAATTTAATATAGCCTATATTAGACACGGATAATGTAGCTTCCTATTTGTGAAAGAATTTTTGAAAGCGGTTCAGTAGTTCCAGAGATTACCCCCGACATACCTACAAACACACAATTTTACCTCTTTATTATATTAGTATAGATTGATTCTGAGTAAGATCAGTTATTATACTTGTCTATTGTAAGATTTTGAATTTAGAGTAGTAAATAAAATTAGTCTACTGTCATTACTCCTATTAATACTTCAACTGCATCTTCCAATTAGTGATATCGACGCTCAATTGACCGGATGCGTCGCCATATTTAAACACAGATCGCAATGCTAACAATTCGACCGCTCTTGATTTCCGGTGTCCTTCATATCACTCACTGTCACCACATTTTATACCTTAACCTTTTAAGTTAAAGTAAAATATGGAATATCCACCAACAATGCCTTTTTGTGCTTCAAACATCTTTTTTATAATCCGTGAGAAAAATTTCTGAACCAGAACGTGTGTTGTTAATTCAAACGAATTTAGGAGTCAACGGTATTAATTTGATTACTATGTGATTGCATTATGTTAGAAGTTGGTTGCTTAATTTAAAGAGGTCAAGATTCATTGTCAAGGCAATTTTGATACAATTTCACGGTCGAACAGTTGTCAAATGAGCGAATAATGACGCTGCTGTCATTTGGACTATTTGGGACATATAAACAGTCGTCAGTTCATAATGTATTGAAGTGGAATGCTTGTGATTATTGGTTGACATAGCTTAACTCCACAAGATCAGCGTAAAACAGTTTTTATGATAACCGGCTTTAAAAATTGCTAAGTTGACCACTGGTCAAAGGAAATGAAAGTAGGTATCGACATAGTTAATTTTTTGAGGTATGTCACGAGCGGAAGTGGTACAAAGAACCAGCTGAGGTAAATGACAAGAAAGTACGAAGGTAACAAAGAGCGAAGTGTGGAACACTTCGCTGAAATGATGACTGGAGAATGATGAGAAATTCATTGTCATTGATGATATAATAAGGAGAATCATGTCTGGTGATGCAGCTTATTGATTATTGCATACATTTGCTGACAATTTGATGATAATCAAGTTGAAGTATTGATAACTAGGGTGTGTTTATTATATTTCCGAAGACTAAAATCATGGATTCTGCTCATAATTCTCTGTTAATTGACATTGAATGTTATGTATTTTTAAAAAAAAGGAATTAATTTTTTTGCGTAAAAAATGCTAAACATGTCTCAAGATGTAAAAAAATGGTAACGTAAAAATGTAGATTTAATCAAAAATCTCTTTAGATTAATTGATAAAAATATATCTTAATGTAAAGTACATATTTTAATTTATTTATTAAAGGGAAGCGAAATTAATTATCACTAAAAATCTAAAAATAGCTGTAACTGCCCCTTTTCTAGATAGGGTTGCCAACTAAGAAATTATTTTTTTCGGGATTTGTCTCTTCACTGCTGCATAATAAGCGTCTCGGTTATCCTCCAAAAGTGTATCTAGTGGGAAAGTACCTTCTGGTAATTAATCCTACCTTATTTTTGTATAACATGAAATTATACAACAGATAATTTTTAAATCTCTTTATTATTCTCATATACTCGTAGCATCGGCTGGACGCGTGACTCAAAGTACTGAAGTCGGGACATCCCCATTAAATCGGGACAGTTGATAACTCTACATCCAGAGCCAATTAAACAGGTTGCAGAAACGTAGACATGTTCGACTTGAAGTTCAATAATTCGTATTAGTCACCGACACCATAAAATACCCAATAGTTCTAACGCAGGTTGTGAGTCGGGCATGTGAATCGACCGGTTTACTCATCGTTTGCCAATGTGCACGCACATCGCATCTTTAAATTGTATTCATTCTATATGAGAGTTCGATGTTTGAATTTTAAATTTGATCCGAACGTTGGATTAAAAATAATTTATGAAAAAAACTGGTTTGAAGGCCAGTAACATCGGTTTGAAGAGAGAAAACAATCGAATTAGGCGTTTTTATGTTCATTGAGTATAAGGTGACTTTGGACATTTCATGATTCCTGACTAAAATAATTTCGCTGCTGTGGAAAAAGCTTAGCATTATAATCGGAAGAAAAATGAAGCTTCTCAGTACATTACTCCCGATTTATTTTTCCTTTATTTAATATCATTGGGAACTCAGTCACCAATACGGTTGATTACTGTTCACCCTGCTGGGCAAAAGGTCCCGGGTTTAATTCCCGGTCGGACATGCATTTGTTTAAAGACAACCGTATTTTCGGGTCTGTGTGTGTGTGTCTCTGGATCCACCACACAGGGAATTCTAGTGTGGTCCATCAAGTGTGGCGTTATTTATTTATTACTTATTTAGATTTTTTAAACTTCTATTTTGTTTTCATTGATATGGTGTGTCCTTATAGTCTGTTATTCACAATACCAAAAGGAATTAGCATATTCGACGTCAGTTCCGTGTTCCTTTATTCAAATCATAGAGACTAGGAGTATTTTGTCTTCCGATTCAGGATTTTCGATGTAGATAATAATATGTTTATCTTCACAATAAAATATCAAAAATTGCGGTAACAATAACAATGCATTCTAAATTTTGCTAGCTTTGTTTGTAATATTATAGTTGTACTACTTACGACACGTGATGCACCTGTGATGATATACCATAAAGATGTACCAAATACGATAATAAATCACGCCACTTACACTCGTCAAAAAGTGCTTACGCATCCGTAGAAGCAAGTTAATATACACTAATGATACACTATGACTATCTGGCAACCAGTAATCAAACAACTATCAAATGAAAGTCGAAGTTTATGCCTCGACTCCTTCGCCTCCGGCGCGGATGTATTTAAAAAAAAAAAACAAAAAATGGCGTCGCGTTCGCGTGTACGGTTCGTGGGAACTTCGAAACAATAAAAAGGATATTAAATCCGGGACCATGCGTTTGGGCAACATATTATTTGCGAAAAATTTGAAGATTCTCCCGAATGCTTCAGGCGATAACAATTACTTAAATATTTATTATTAAATTAAGATTTTCGTTTAATAGAAGTCAAGGGCAGTCGCTGAAGACAATAGATGTACGCGACAGGTTTTCGATAAAAAATGGCGGATGTAATTAGACAAATGCGAGCTGAATTGTTTTTCCAGATGACCTTCTGTGCTTTGGTTACGCTATTTGCTAAGAGGACGTGGAGATTTTTCACGCGCGGTGCTAAGACAATACTGTTTGGAAGAATCAGCATGAGGAACATTTAATATCTTTCTTTGACAAGGATTAGTAGTTTCTATGGCTTGATTCATAAAAAAATGAATGAAGCAGTGAAATGTATAACTGGAAAATTAACGGATAAGAGGACTGTAGTTTCTGAGAACTAAAAAAATGATTTATTTAAATTCAGAATAAAATAAATACGTAGATAGAATTTTATACTCCTATAATAATGTAAAAAATGTTGCCCACATTCTGAACATTATAGGAGTATAAAATATTTAGGGGCTTTCTCACCACCACCTGATAAAGTAACTGTTAACAGACTGCAAGATAAATTATCTGTCAATTAAATATAAATGATACTGACTCTGATAAAGTATAATTGACTCTATGATACCTTCTGATAAAGTAACAGGAGGTGGTGAGAAAGTCCCTTACAGTTAAGCGCTACAAACAAAGGTGCATGGGAAAAGCATTGAGGCAAGGGAAATGTTACGATAAATCATTTCTTGAACTGCATCGACATCTTAAATCTTCTGTCTAGACAGTAGTCGTGATGTGTTAGCAGCATCGCTATGCGCCACTCACTTCCATGTATACATATACAACCTTTATGGAATGCGTTTACAGAAGTGTTTTATTATACTCATCACCTCTTCTAGGAAATTGATAATTGTAAACGCGTACCGAAATCGAATGCGTAGTGTCATTTATTTATAACTCAGTTAACTTATTTAATTTTTAAATATGGTTTTAGAATTGTTTGCCCATATTAATATTGCGTTTAAAATTTAACACTACCATTTTTCTATTAGTTTTTTTTATGGTAAGGGTATGGTTTGTACATTATGCCAAAATGTCGAGTAAAAGTGAGGAAAAAAGGATTTGGATTCTATCAGGTTATTAACCTGTTCTATTTTCAAAAAGAACGCGGGATCAATAACCATTTTTTTAATTCTCACAGCTTTGAAAAGACATGTTATACGGTCAAAAATTAAAACGATTCCTTTTCTCTTCTGACAAGTCGAGAAATCATGTCCTCCGATTACTAACATACAAAAGGAGATTTTGCAAGCCTACTTTTGAGGACCGGTTTCCGTCGGTTATTCGCACGTCTCTAACATGACAATTCGCATTTGCATTTGTTATGGCACTTGTATTGATGGATATAAAGCTGTGTTTGTATTGCTTGTTTGTTATTTAGTGTTTTGTGAAATACTGCCCAATGTTTGGGCCGACGTTGTGTTTCATGAATGATATTTCGAAATATGTAATTTACCTACATTTAAACTCCGAATATTACAATAAATACATATTTTAGTATAACGTGTTTGCTCTAGAGCGGTGATAGCCAAGGGGGTATATGTTTTTGCCTCTCATTTATTAGGTTGTGTTCAAATCCCGACCTATCGCAGTGCTATCAGTGAGTTTCTATTTGTCTGGATTTTTAAATGATGACTAATTCGACGTTGAAAACAAAACTTCGATGTCTATCCACACTAGATATGTTTCGAATAGCAAAAAATCACTATTCGCGAATACAAATACAAATAATTGCCCAACTATTCGTGAATACTACGTACGTAGGTACTTGTAAAATTAGTAATTAGGTAATTTGTAGTTCAATTCAAAGTTAGTGTTATAAATATATGTTTTCGTTCAATCAGAAAGTTACCTTAATTTCTTGGATTAATCCGAAATTAAGTCCGAGTATTTATATATATTTAACGATTATAGTACCTACAGTCATTGTCTGGCCACTTTTGACGGGTGTCAAAGTGAGGTTATTTAACAGAAATTATCGATTAAAGACAAAAATCGATATGTAAGTCATATATTAGTGAATCGATTCTAGTGTTCGTAAAAAAATAACTCTCCAATAACGTTTTTAGAGGTTTTGACCTCAAAATTAAGCGTATATATGGGAAATATAATGAAACCAGTATATGTATATGTTTATATTTATCAGTTGGAACTATCAGATTCGTTGAAACTGCTATCGTTGCTATTATTATCAATTCTTAAATGACGTTAAAAATCTTCCATTATATTTTTTCGTTTTTTCTACCACTTTCTTCCAATCATCTTTGGAAACATTTATACACACAGTTTTTATTAAAGATGAGATTCCACCAGAAAATAAGTCTGCTTCTTTTAATGAACATAAAAGATTTTTTCTAGATAGATACTCTTTTCTCATATAATAACCACAAATGTGGTTACGAATTGCATCGGCATTAAAACTATCCCCATCCACAAGTGGCTTACTTCTTTTCAGTTTCTTCGCCGTATGTAAAATAGGCCAGATAGGTCGTACTTTTTCTTTTTCAATTTCAAATATAGTTTTAATATATTAAATGAGATATAGATATATTAATTTAATTACTTATATATTTTAATGTAATTACTAATTAATAATTGTATTTATTTAAATTATGTCAATTACCTATTTAATCATTTTATTGTTTCATTAATTATGTTTCTTTATACTAACGGTAACTTTCTTCGATATTCCTTTCTCTCTACGAGTTAATTCGATTATAAAGATCACATCCCTATTATCAAAAAATAAAAAATGTGGACAGGCGTAACCTTGTAGTGAGGTTCGAATTTCTTGAAATATAAATTGATAATGATGTTTAGCAACCAAATTAAACGTCGAACTTATTAAATTTGATATAAAAAGACAAGTTTATGTTTTTTTTAATTAAAAAAGTTACAAATTTTTAGTGTTCAGTAATGAATTTATAAACTTAAATGGATTTATGTGACCGATGCAAAGTTATATCGTCACTAAGTCACATGTCAAAAGTGGCCTATTTCATTGGCTCTACCTTGGTTAATTACTTATTGTTATTGAAATTATTTTTTTATTGATTGACCGATTGGCGCAGTTACTCTACTTGCTGTGCAAAAGGTCCCGGGTTCGATCCCCGGTCGGACATACATTTGTTTAAAAAAAAAGTCAAATGTATGTTTGGGTCTGGGTTTCTGTTTGTCTTTGTATGTGTCTCTGGACCCACGACACAGGGAAACCTAGTGTGAGCCATTGAGTGTGGCGTTATTTATTTATTGATGACTATTTAAGATTGACATTGTATTATTAATTTTTCTTTTGTAAGATTTGTATGCGCGGGATATGTCATCCTCAAATGAATAAATGAAATGAACAATCCTCAACGAGTATGTACCTAATTTTAAATTAGAAAAAAAATCTAATTACTACCTACTAATTAAACCAAAAACAACTACATAGCTGATTTTCCAATGAATATTTGCTCTTGAAAGTATTTCTTTTTCTAAACACCCTCTTTTACCTACTATTCACATTGGGCTTTTGCTATTCGATTAGTATTCGAATATTCGTTTAGAAAATGCCGAATATGTATATTGGGAACATCTCTAATCCATACCAATTGTAAATTGTTGGATGGGGCTCGTAAAGCTCTACAACCAGCCGTAACGAGCCGCTTTTCGTCCACTGTTGAAGACGTGGGCCTTCTTGTACACATTGTATTGTGTTTGACGGATATGTGGCTTTAAAACGCCACGCTGACTAAGCGGGTTGGCGATTCCATTCTTTTAGAGGTGGTGTAGTTCCTCTTGGCTTGTCGTAACCACTTTGTTATCCCTTAAGTCACCTTTTACAGCACCCACGGGAAGAGATGAGCTGGTGTTAATCTAAAATCGGTTGACACCACATCGTCGAAACTCTATTCCAACTTGTACCTAAATACCTTTCGAAAATGTATGGATAATAGCAAAAAAGGTATTTCTTTCGACTGGTGCTGCCATCTGTTCTTTTCTTTTTTCTTTAAAAATAACACTGTATCAGACATGTAAAATATTTCTTGACTCTTCAAGTTACACGGTGTTTGTAGATGAAAAACATTCAACAAGTAACCTGCTGATTAGCTGCCTTATATAGGCGACCAGGTGGCTCACGACCGTGCGTAGGCGACCCGGGTGTGGCATAACCTCTCATAAACAAAGTTGGTTAATTTTACAGTTGCCACTCTTTCTACAGACAGTGTCAGGTGTAGGTGTCATTTGCATGTTTTTGGCGTAGTTTTTTTGTGTGATTTTGTGTGTGTGATGACATGAAGAATGAGTTACGTGGACTTTCTCTATGATTTATTGGAGGTAAGGATTTTGTATGTATTATACATTTGATGCCAAGGTACTTCGTTTTTAACTTACAAAGGAGTAATTCACGAGTTAATATAAGACTTTTAGTTTTATAAAATATCATAAAAAAGGTATTCGTTTACAAACTGTATAGATTTATTGTATTTACAAACATGTAATGAAGTGAAAATTATTTACCACTTTGTATTTTCGTGTAATTATTTAATTATAAAACAATTATATCAATTATTATTCATATTTACAGCAATTCTTGTAGATTTATGTGCTGTTTTACGTCAAAAGTATTTTAAATGCATTCTGAAATGTTGGCAGAGTATATGAAATTCACACATTTATTTTATTGAAATTTGTATTACACAAAAATAACGTATTTCATTTTAATCATTACAGACCAACAAAAAATTAGAATATTAAAAATATGTAGAGTAAATCTTTTTTATACAAATTCTGAAAGTACCGGACCTATACCTATATTGATTTTTATAAATTATTTGAACAGTTATAATTTTATGAAGGTACAAATAATTTGTAAAAATTTTAGAACCAGCTTTGTAAATAGTATTATTAAGAAAAATCTGTACTTCCAGCCATCAATGACCCAATTAGTTACGAAGACATCATTAAGATAAGTTCTCGGAACGCATTAAGTATATCTTATTCGCCGTTAGTAAAGGAGCGTGTGAACGCCATTACAAGCTACATTTATCGCTGTTTAGTGCAATGAAACTAAATATAACCGCCGTTTTAAGGCTGCAGTAATTCCTTTGGGCTAATAAAATCGGAAACCAGAAGAAGTAAGACGGAAATATACTTAAAAAAATAGTAATTACTCTTTAATATAAGTTACAACCGTTGACTCAGGTCTTGTGCTAACTTTATGTATGGACAAACAGCACAGCAGAACGGGGATGGGTAAATTAAGCTTATCTCCAGAAACGGATTTTACAATGCAAAATAGATAGGTAATTATTATGGGCGATGTGTTTATACAATTAACTATAGCCTAAGATTCAAGTGAGAGTGACTAATTTGTTATCTTGTCGCCATTTACGACAAAAACTGGAAGGGATGGGGTGGGGATTTTCTAACGCCGACCGACCGTCACCACACTGCCGACGCGACGCACGGAAAATATAAATTTGATCTTTTGACATGATGATCATTGACGTTTTGACCAACTACCCCTGCAAGTCCCAGTAATCTGTAATTACTTTATATATGTCAACATTGTCAACATAATATAGGCATATTTGATATATCATATTCATAATAACACACATATTTAGGATGTGCGTTCTACATAAATAAAACAAATACTGCTAGACTGCTCATTGGACCTTAAAAAAATTACAAACTTTGTAATTTATACAACTTTGTTTTTTAAGACTTGAAAAATTCGCTATCAGACGCCGTTGCCGCATGTTGTCTCTCTTTCTATATTGAGAAGATAGAAAAGGGCGCACTGTAATTAATTGTCAAATAACATCTCGTGAAACAGTTAAACACCGATAAACCGATGTTAAATTCACAGATAAACTGAAATCTTAAAAAGAAACACCGTTGAAAAGACAAGTAAGTGATTTCACAGCCCATTTTTTGTCCAAATTGCAAATTATCTTGTGCAGGCCTATGTATGGCCTTCAAATGCCACGCTAGGCAGGCGGGTTAGCGAGTCCACTCTTTCATAGGTAGTGTAGTTCCTCAGGGCCTGCGGCAATGGCTTTGTTATCCCTTAGTCGCCTTTGTCGTAAAGGCGACACGACAAATCATGAGAAAAGCCGACACCACACGGCATCTAGAATAATACAGTTCTCCCGCCAAGATCTAATCACTATTCACATGGAAAAGCTTATGGCGGTGTTTTTAAAGTCCACACTGACTACAAACTGAACATGTCCAAACTTGACTACGATTATAATAGTTAACTGGATATGTCATGAATACATAATGCGTTACCACTTCCTATTACGGCAGTTATATTTTATTAATGGGCAGTTCCTCGAAACTTATTGATGGTTTTATTTCTTTATACGGCAATACCATATTCCAATATGGAATTATATGATGCGTATTTTGGAATTACCCAATACTCCATAGATTCCACTGATCTCTAATTTCCTTTTCTTCCTAATAACTAAAGCAGTATCGTCGCATACGTTTCATACCGCCAAGCCAAGGGTTATAAAATGCGTTTCCTCCACAGTTCTTTTCTGCTGCGTTGCGACATGTGTTGTCCAAGTGAGCTGTGAATGGTTAGATAACGTCTGTGATTGTTCTGGTATTTGATACATTTTCTGTGGACGTATCCATAGATGACGGTAACCGCTTAAAATCAGGTGTACCGTCTGTCTGCCACATTCAATATATAAATAAAAATCAGTCCTTAGTGGGGTACTGTCGCCCAAGGACCTCCGCGAATAAGTGAGGTTTTACGCAATTTACAACATAGTTAATTTAAAGAAGTTATACCTAAAATATATGCATTCATGGTGAATTAGCGAATGAAATTCATGCCTTCCATTAATTTTTGGCCCAATGGCCATAATATTCGTTATGGCCATTTGTAGACCATAAGTAATTAGTAATTACGTATGGTTTACATACTATAATATTGTTTAATTCTTACTAAAGCACAATATAGCAATATTTTATACTTTAGTAGTTGCTTTACGCGATTTCATTCTCATAATTGTTACCCGGGAATACTGTAATCTGCATAAAACGTAACGAATCCCTCCTTTTTGACGTAACATTCCCTCAATTCAGTGCGGCACGTAGAATATTACTTGAGTGTGAATATTTTTTTTTATAACTTCATAAGTAAGTACACTATATTGCACAGCAATGAGTACAGGGAAAGTGACACAAATAACAGGTAGGTATTTTGTATAACTATAAGGTATAATATTATGCGTGACAGTATCTACTAAAATATCGAAATCTGCGCAATCACATCACTTCACATCTGTCCTATTAGTTAAAATCTTCTGACATTTGACAGTTGGTTCCAACTCTTTTGCGCTTATGATGAACGTGCTATGGTTTAAACTCTCACTAGCACGCTATGCTGATCTTTGCAGTTCGTAAATATATTCTATATCTATGTAGAATTAGAAAAAATCACAGGGAAATAGTTTCCAAAAAGCGACACGTTAACAAATGCGAGCTTTAACTGCGCTCCCATCTTGTTCTCACAACGTTATCTGCAACAGTTAATCACATGACATAACGTAACGTTATTGTTATAACGTCGTGTGGGTAGTACCGCTAGTTGAATGAGAATTTCTATTTGGCGGTTAAAGGAGACGGAATCTGTAGATTTACGCTTGATGTTAAGTGGAAGGGAAGGGCGCATGCTGCATTCTTCAGCCGCTGGATACGTGCGAATGATCGACGTAACCCTCTCTCACAGAAAACTGCTAATTAAATATTTATCTATGTATGTTAGTTTAATTTTAGTTTTGGAACTTTTCGTAAATTATAAGAAAATTTGGGCTCCACTCGTTCATCCGTAAGGCATTTCAAACAAACAAACAGACACCGTATCGTTTTCATATATTGGTTAGAATTTGTAAGAACAAATTTCCCATTCCATCCCATCTAATCCTTTCGAGTGGGGTGTGAGTGTAATGGGATAACGTACGTCTTTTATTCCAGTACGGATACTCTTTATTCACTTATCATGATGAAAACTTGATACTGGCAGAATGTACTAATTGCACCATTGCCAAATTATAAGAATAGAAAAAAAGGTGAACTGTCCACTTGTCTGACATTTTCTTCATATAAAAAATGGAGCAGATTTTTTACTTTTTTCAGTGATTCTTATAAGAAAATTTTAAAATGTTGTCGTCTAGAAAATCGATTTATTTTTACAGTCTAGGATAATAATAATAAATAAATTCAATCTGTGTATATTTATTGCCTAAAAATTGACGATAGTCACAACTCACAAAAAATGTTTCTCAAAACTAGATATACCGTCAAACAAGTAGATATAAAATTATTACGTCTACAACAATAGCAAGTAGGTATGTGTGTAAACAATAACAGATAATAATTATGCACATACACCTACGCGCGCACGCGCATCCTGCCGATAACATGTCGATTGGCGCCTGCGCACACAGCCCGATATCCGGTCACTAAACTCAGACTACAGAGCTTTATATACAGTTAAATAATTAATTATATTATCTGGAAGCTTTGTGTCAATGTGTTTAAAATGCAGTGATCCTTCACCAAAAGGCTTTTAGATAGCCTAGCGGCTTTAGCCTAGCTCTTTTAGATGTGGGTAGTTCTTTAGTTCTTGTGGTAGCATTACAAGAACTAAGGAATTACCCACATCTAAAAGAGTGAATTCACCAATCCGCTTGGCCAGCGTGGCGTTTTAAAGCCTTACATCCCTCTTGAACGAGACATTGTGCATCGACAAGGCCCATATCCAGCATTGGACACTGAAAGGGCTGGTTGCATTGCATTGCATAAAAACAATAAAAAAGTTATTTCAGTTACAATGTGAATTCAGTTTTTCTTTCTTTAATTATACAAACACTGTATCCCACAACTAGTCTAAAAATATCCTTTTCTCCTACTTGCTCGGAAATGGCTTCATTATTTTAAAAAAAGGATACGTCAATCGGATCTTTTCTGTACGCACGCCAGCAATTTCCAACACTACAATAATAGAGATTTCTGGACAGTAGCGAGGTTATTTTTAGTGCACACTAAAATAAATTAGGTTTTTTTAGGTACACGATATTTATTATTATGAAGGCTGAATGTGCATTTCTTTTCAAAAGTTTAAAAAAAAGAACATAGACCGCGCGCAGTCGAATTGGCGGGAATGAAAATAAGATACCTACTACTCTGTATTGTGGATGTTATGTTCTCATAAGTTTATCACAATTTTAAGTTGTCTAATAAACAATGAGTACTAGTTCGTTGGAAGGTGAATTAGATTTAACGCCACCAGACACAGCTGAAGAAGCAAAGATACTTTCTGAAAACCTGTTAACACCGAAATCGAGAGAAAAATATGAAAAGGCATATGAAGATTTCATCAAGTCGAAAACTGAAAAAAAAAGCGAATTCTTTCTCGGAAAACTTCTGTTTCTTGAATTAATTTGTTTATTGTTTCCTCGCAAATTAGAGAAAAATACTATACAAGTCTCGGCCGAAATAGCAATTAACGGCCTCGTTTATTTAAAAAGGACTCGGCCTCGCCTCGTCCTTCCAATATTACTTGGCCGTCAATTGCTTTATTTCGGGCCTGGACAGTAATGTACTATTACAAAAATTATATAAAACTGCTGGATTCTTGGTTCGGTACGGACATTCAAACGTGCCAATTTATTGAATCAGCTTCTATGTGTATTAGGTTTCTAGGTGTTTCTAGGGTATTCTAGGCGTTTAAAGGGGTAAATGACCCCAACAGCATCCTAAGCGCTATTGTAGCCAGGTGGGACAGTCCAACGCTGCACCTATGGACAAGACTGCACGCTAGCCGGTGCATGGATTCAGGATTGGATTGTTGCATCTTAATCATAATATTATTTTTAAGTCAATTGTTTCCTCATCACTAACACTAGGTTAAGATTTTTGGTTACAAACACATATTATGAACATTTATTCTGAAAATAAAAATTAGTATCTATTATTAACTCCTAGACTTCTGACAGATCACAAGTGGTTCACAGACCACCGGCTAACAGCCACGCCTCTGATGCTTAGGTTCATTTTATTAAGTTGTCAATTAAACATGACGTTCTGCAGGCAAACAGACGATTGAACATGAGTCACAATCCGTCATTCGGTTACTTGTTACTGACCATTCCATTGATAAAGCATTGTGGTCGTCAATTACTAGAATTATGAATGCATTAACCTCTGGTATGATTAATATAAGCATACATTGTTTTAATGTTGTCCCACGCCGATTTGCGCATTTTTCTAGAAATTTTTACATGTTTCTCACGTGGGTCTTTCACAAAAAAATTTGAATAATTTATTTTTAAGCTAATGAAACTTAACTTTGAAGTGCTTAGCATTTATCATTGGGCGACTTTATGTAAGATATCCGTATCATGTAATAGGGGTGGTGTTAGAATACGATAGCCTGGTCTTAGTTCCTTTGGTTAAATAGTTTTAGAAAGGCAAACGTGTTCATCTGTCCTCCTGTGAAGTTTGGTTCAGTGCGCTTACTGCGTTTTTAATTTGGACAGCCGCAGTTGTTGCTTCTGTCGTATTCAAAGTCAATGTTATTATAACGCCCTCCTGAGGGCTATTTCAAACCGTACCCACGCGACTATTTCTATCATATTAAAAGCGTAAACTACACAAAATGAGTTATAGAAAATCGTAAAAGCTTTACATCTTTTCACACCTACCCGTATAAGCTTGTTAACTTACCACCGTGCTTTTCAACAAAACAATGTGTGAGCAACACGCATGTCGTAATCGTGTCATCGGCGCCATTTTGTATTCACCTCACTTTCTAACCTGGCTTGTTAGGAAGGGAGGGAAATATGGGGCGCGGAATAAAAAGTTCAAAATGATTATAAAGCTGTCTATTTATGTGATCTCTACTTATAGTTCGGTCATTAAAAACGTTTAGTGTTAGTTCCAGTAAGGTGCGTGTTTGGAAGTGGTTACACGAAAATAAATATGTTATTATTAGCGAAAATGTATTTCATTATACAAAAATGTCTAACTGCTATTAAATTGAAATAAAAACGTCGTAGACACCGTTTTAAAATAACGTCAATTAATGAGGAATTAACAATTAACAATACATTAAAGGAATATGTTGCATTGTATCACCTACTTCATTGTTACAGATTATTTACAATGTAGAACTAGGACTATCGGCATTTATCATAAACTACTCCTCGTTTCAATTCAATTTCCTCAAAATGTAAACAACATTGGTGACCCAAGGCAACTGACGTGGCCTTAAATTAAATAGTGAGGTGATAATTATTTACATATCCATAATTTGATTCATCGCGACTGCAAGTTTGCCCTAGATTTAAAGCTAAATGTTGTGATATTTAATTGATTTGGTTTTGTTTTTGGCAAATTGGATTGGAGCGGACTATACTTACCAGGGCTTCAGGGCGCATCAAATGCTTTTTTTTTGCGTCAGAAGGCGCTAATGTAATGTGCATCAGAGGGCGTACGTACTTACTTTGTAAAGTCAAAATTTTTATCGAAAATGTGAATTTACGTAAAATTCCTGTTGCGGAACCATGAATGTTGTTATTATTAATGTTTTTACTGGGCGATGAAACATGGGCGTTTTTTTAATGTTTGGGCGATGTTTTTACTTAACAGAAAATATTCTTTACCCGTTTTTTGTTAAGGAATAAAATAGGAAACAATAAGCCTACTTCCATCGGAGAATTAAAGACTATAAAATGCTGACCTTGAAGACTTGAAGAAATTCGCTGATGGTGGCTGGATGACGAGAGCCCAAGATCGTGTGTGGCCATCAACATTCAACAGTGAATAGACATATACTGGATGATATTGTATGGTCTACTTACCCCACGTCCCAGATTAGCCTCTGGTAGCTTTCTTTCAACCAAATGTTGCCTATAAATTATTAGAAACATTCACATATTACGTTACGCTAATATATAACAACAGAACCATATAGCAGTAATTACTATTTGGCCCGGAGATGCGTTCTGATTATTTTAGCAACACATTTCAAGATGTTGCAAAAAATTGTTTAAAATTATATGCTTGTAATAAGTGGCCAGAGAGGTCATTGCTTTATTTTTTTAACTTTTTTCTATTTGAATGGTAGAGTTATAGATAAACTAATCCGATAACAACTTTTTATATTTGTTTATGTATAGGTTTTATGCTAAGGTAATACTAAAACCAGCATTGCCGCAGCCTAAGGTATTTTGCTTTATATATTATATGTATTTTTATTATGGACGAAGGTGGTCCACCTGATGATAAGTGGATATTGTAGCCCATGGACATCCACGATTCATGCCAACATTAGTCCAAAATGACAAATGTTGGCGCGCAACCGGATGCATATAAATGTATTAGGAGAAAGGGTTGGGAAAATGGGGAGGGATAGAATAGGATGGGATGGAAATGGGCTCTAGCATATCTCACTCACTGTCGAAACGCGTACGTACTTTGGGGATATAAGATAAAGTGGGAAATGCAGCATATTTTAAAGTAGTCTTCTGGTAGTCTTCTTATGTATATCATAGCATATTATTGTATATTATTTTATTATTGTATATACAAGTGTTATTATTGTTATTAATTTACTATGGACTTATTAGAATTTTCGTTGTTTCAAGATTGTTAAATAACAGTTAAATAATCTGATGTTTAAAGCAATATTTTTTTAATCTCTTTTCCCCATATTTTGTTTAAGCAATCATGCATTTGTCTATAGATCGGGGTAGATTATCCGCAATAGGTGGTAGATCTCCCGTAAAGTTCTCGTTTTAGACCTTATGTTTTTCATAATAAGGTATACACATGAACAAGAACAATTATATTTCATGTGATATTTCTCGTTCGAACACGATTGCATCACGATTTTATAAATAAAAAGTACCCACCTCCATGGAGATGACTGCGTATTTACGTCACTTGATTGAATAATCAGGGGAAACATGCGGGTCATTTCTGACATAATTACCATAAATTTATCCCTATTTTTACATATATTCAAAGTAGTTAGTAGTCGAGTGGGATTTTTTGTTTAAACAATAATAAAATGGTTGCACTATATGAGGCAGGACACTATATATGTTTACGTATAGTAAATTCCCGAATTATTAAACGATGACTTCTTGCTATATGTTCATGAATTACAACATTTCTTAATAATAATATAAGAATGAGACTATCAATAGGTAATGGGTACTAAGTATTGACTTTAAATATTATTAATTGTTAACTCTAACCTGAAAATCTATAAAAAAATCTAAACCCTCAATCAGCCCTTGACTGAGGAAGCGGTGAAACTATATAAATTTGTCATACATGCCCTCAGATTGAGGGTTGACTGAGAGAAAACGGGATTATAGTGAGCGTCCCCGAGGCTGGCATGGTCGGATCAACCGACTGTAGCCTCATAAATAAAAAAGTAGATTATAAGAAAAGTCTACGCCACTGCTGGCTACGTATTGCTATGACAGAATATGTGACACCGATAATATACTGTAAAATATACCGATAAGTATAAGTTTTGTCAATGTCACCATTATTAGATATAAATAGATTGTACTACGATCGACGATTGTTGATCGAAGGAATTCAATTGTCACCGGTATGCACACTGTGGGACGCCCAGGTGGACCGATGGCCTAAAGAAGTTCACCGGTAGATTGTGGTAGCTGTAGCGGCAGCTGGTTGAGACGAGTGGTAGATTGTGTATTCCAGCGTTTTTTGGGAGAGACCTAGCAGGGTTCATATCACCACCATCAGCTTATGTTTCTTACATAGGCTGATGATGATCATGAAAGTTGTTCAATAAACTTTGATTTCACTTATTTAAATACGTCAAATAACATTGTAATTGCATTTTAATATAATGTTTCAGACGAAGAAATCCCAATTCAAAAACATTTTACTGCTCGCAAATCCAACGCCTAGAGATTCTATTTTCAAATTTTATTACGTTCCAATTTCCAATCGTAAAGCGATAGATAAAAACTCAATTTATCTGCTGGCAACAGCACTCTATAATAAGGAACTGGCAATTCTGCGCAAGCGCATTGATGGTAGTTTCCTGTGATCGATCAATCTGCGAGTCCTCTAGTGTGTTAACCCCTTGAGTATCATTATCCAATTTAGCTTAAACGGTTAGTGAGCTGCGGTGATAGGGAGTCACACTTGGATTGAATGATAGGCTGTGGATCAATGTTACTAAGAATTGTCAGAGTTTGATGTACAATACTACCTAAGTATGTAACTAAGAAAGTACACTTTATTGTACATATTATAATTACAAGAAACAAATATGTACTATATATATATATATATATATATATATATATATAAACCAAGACATGCGTTATAATTAATAATCACTGATTAAGTTTGCAACTTTCTTAAAAAAATGTCGCCGTGCCCTAACTATGCATCTATTTAAAGATAATCTTGAAACAACGAAATTTTAACCGAAGTCACCTAAACCTATATCGACAATAATTTGCTTAGAAAACGTCACGTATCATCTTGCTTATCTTACTACAATATAATACGCACTCGAGTTAACATCGATTTTATTGTCGTGTAACTGTATGAGAAAGTCTCTCATAATAATTGAGCAATAATATATTAGCAATAAGGTCCCTTTTCCCAGATAATGTCAGTTTATGATTCGAATAGCAAATACATCAGCTAGTAATGAGCATACATCATGTAACATAAATCATGAGTTCATGACCAACGAAACAACTTATTTCTTAATAATTGGAATAAATAATTTTAAATTACTGACAATGTTATCACAAAAGTCTTATTCTGTTTCTATTCTTCAGTTTCTCTGGTGAAAACCAGAGAAACTAAATCTAGTCCATCTTTAAATATGCTGCCCTCGATTTGCTGCCAATACCTACAGTATTATTTTGACGTTCATTTAATTAATTCCCTTATAATTGATAAAGAAAAATTTCAAAGTAAACCGCAATCAGTACAAATTACGTAAAAAGTTACGCAACAACATTGTTTATGTGTTTATTTCATTATCGACAAACAATACCCGCGTTAATAAGGACAATGAATCAAAGGCGCTGATTTGTTACCGGAAGCTTGGGGTCATTTGAGGTCAATAAGCGCATGCATCAAAGGGAAGATTTCCTAATAAGTTGATTGTAATTGATAATTTACTATATGTAAGTAAGTACACACGATCTTGGGCTATTGTCTTCCAGCTACTATCGATAACATTTTGAAGATTTTTTTGTGTAAGAAGGCGGCCGACGAGCATACAGTTCCACCTGATGATAAATGAGTGCTATCGCCCATAGACATCCGCGATACATGCCAACATCAGGCCAGAATGACAAACGTTGGTACGCCAGCGGATGCGCTGCCTGCCTTTGCAGATTAAGGAATGGATTGGGAAAATAGGGAGAGATAGGATGGAATGGGATTGGGCTCTGGCATATCTCACTCACTACCAAAACACGTACATTGTTTGGTACATTGGGGAAATACGATAAGGTAGGAAATGCAGTATATTTCAGGGTAGTCTTCTGTGAGAGAGGGGTAACGTGGCCAGTCGAATGCGCCCACGGCTGTGGGAATGCAGCGTGCACTCTCCCCCTACAAAATAAAATGTAATTAAATTTAATGTAATATAATTAATGTAATTTTGTTTAATATAATTAATTAGATAATTAATTAATTAATAATTAATTAATTGAGGTGACAACAGGAATACAACAAAGAATATTTCTTCATTACACTTTACTTCTGACCATTTCAAGAGAACACCTGTACCACATTCGTATTATTACAACCATTACGTTTAACCGCATCTTGAAGTTGGACAACAAAATCGCGTTATGTTACTGTAACTAAATCGCCGCCATTAGGATTGTCATCCGCCATTTTGGATTTGTGGTTAACATGTAATTTTAGAAAACATTTGCAAATTATACTTAAACATAACCGTTACGTACCCTAATGTACGTACGTGTTTCGGTAGTGAGTGAGATATGCCAGAGCCCATTCCCATCCCATTCTAATTCTCCCCATTTTCCCAATCCATCCCTTAATCAGCAAAGGTAGGCACGCATCCGGGGGCGTGTCAACGTTTGTCATTCTGGACTGATGTTGGTATGTATCGCGGATGTCTATGGACAACAGTATCCACTTACCATCAGGTGGACTGAAAATAGATTTCAAATATAAAGATAAAAAGCGAAGTAGGTAAAGTATATTCAGACTTTATTGACGGATATGCTTCTGTTTGCTATTAAATTTTGGAATTAAAACGAAATTAATTCTATGAAATTTTAAAAATTATTGTAACTTTCAAAATTACCAACCTCCCTCATCATGGTAGGTCACACAAATAGAAAGTTCTTTATTGCTTATATATTCAAATAAAATACGTATATCTTGTAACTTGTAATTCGACATTTTAGATTATACAACGCAATCATGGTTTGCAATCGTTTTACGACGCATTTAACTTCATAATGCATTTGTTCGGACGAAATCGTTGCAACACCAAGTAGCTTCTCGCGTGCCTATGACTTGTCAAGTAGGTTTTTAGTAAATGCATTTTAAAAGGGATGACAACTTGCTATGCACAGAACTGCATTAAATAAATTTCTTATTTCAGCCTGTACGCTTTGTACCTACTATATTTCTCTAAATTTTTTTAAATTGTCTTTCTTTCCAATTTCGTTTCCCACATTTATGTACTTTATTATACATACATATATAGTATATAATTTTATTATACACATATATATATATATAACATATATAGTATATGATGTACAATCTACGGGCTTATCTCCTTAGGAGATTTCTTCCAGCAAACCCGGCGACAGTGATCACGTGTGTATAAGATAGGTAAATATAGTCTATAGAAATGCTATATTTGATTGTATTAAATTATAATTACTATTAATAATTACTTTGTTTTATGAGTCTTCCATTTTCTTTCTTTCTCCTCCTTGAACACAGTTTTTTTTCGTCATCTTTTTCTAAATCTGGCATTTACTCTTTTGAATTATACTTCGGTGATGAACTTACATTTTCTATCGCGCTTGTTCGCAATTTTGACAACTTATTTCTCCTTCATTAATGGCCCTAGGGGTATGAAGGATGAATAAGCTCTATAGCCGTCGATTAACTAATATGAAGCTGGAAAGTCTTAATCATCTATTGCGTTCACGTTCTCAATCTCAATATTTTATAAGCGCGCTATTATGGTGACCACAATATACCTATGGTTTCATAATCGGTACCGTAATATGGTTTGCTTTACCACTCAAAACTTGCCCGGAAGAAATCAGTTTTGCGATAAGGCTGCCGTTTGTGCTTATTGAACCTAAGTTTCTTTTTTCCATGTTTTAGTGTACAATAAATTACACATATCACAATTATTTTACGATATCCGTAATAATTTATCATGGCAGGTATAAAGGTCATAAAACGCCACGCTGGACATTGCGTGTTAGTGAACACGCAATGTCCAGCGTGGCTGATAAACAGACCCTAAACAGAGTGCTGTTTAGGGGTTATGTAGTCTCCACTCCACGGCTTGTGGTAATCATCCTGGTAAACCTGGACGTAGTGTTTTCGTTGTTGCTCTTTAGAATCACCCGGGGATTACGTGTATGGTGCTGAAAGGTATCTTGCCTTTTTTATCATAATTTAGATAACTTCCAACCAATACCAACTGTTTGGTTCCAACCAATACCAATCAATTATACCCACAAATTACACTGCTGTTGAATTGCTAGTAAGAAAAACAATTCTATTTTTGATGGGTAAATCTTTAAAGTTGTCTTGATTTGTTTAATCACGACTCTTTACAATAGAGACAAGGGTTTCGAAAGTGGATTCCACAATTAACTCTTGTAACCCAACACCTCCAGTCGTGTTGACAGCACACCTAATTGATATCACATTGCATCGTTCTGATGAAGTGTACTATTTAGGTAGCTTATTGAAGACATTGATAAACAAAGTTTAATTTGAAATTTACAACTTCCCTTTGAATTGATAAACCGTTTGGCGCTGCATTTTGTTTAGTAAGTATTTTTCGGTGTTAAAAAAATGACAGCTAATTTTCTTTAATATCTTAAAAAAAGGAAGAGACTGAGCCGATTTAAATTTTGTAAATTGTGTTGTACTCACAAAGATCTTCTTTCTCTCTTCTTTCTGTTATTATTATTGCTATTTTATATCATTATTAATACATATTAAGAAAATAACGATTTAAAAACGATCAACCTGTATGTAGGTGCAACAAACCGGTTATTGCCATTGACAGCGATCGCCGAGATCGCACAGCGATATCTGCCAGTATGAGTTTTAGCTTGAGTGTCCACTGTATTCAATTACCTACGTATTTTTATTGTCTGTATTTGAATTGTGATGTGTGATATACATCTATCTGCTATTAATTGTTGTATTTTGTTTAATCGATGTTGTAGTAAACATATTTATAAGAGGAATGTGCAGGATTCGTACAAATCAGTGCTTGGTTTGTGGATCCCAAGGGATTTATAAGAAATGTTGTAAATGTGTTGATAATAATAATATAAAATAAATTAATGTTATTGTAACGGGTATAGGAAGTAAATGAATACTTTTTATGGGTGGATTATGCTAAATAATCACTCAATTTTTTTGACATCAACTGACAAATAAACCTGGGTCAAAATGACTTACAGTTATTGTCAATATAAAATAAACAATATACAAATCACCAGTCACAAAATAACAAAAACATCAGGAGACTATTTTTTGGCCCGTAGCTTCGTTTGATAGATTCGACCAGAAAATTCTTAAATTCGATCATCTTGCCTTGTAAAACCCGCAATATTCTCAAAACCACTGAACCGATTTTAATGAGAAATAACTTAAACCTTTTGAAATAAACATAACGGTGAAAACTGTAACAAAATTGGTTAAGTAGTTTTCGAAGGTGGCAAAGTAGTTAAACACACATATATATATATATATATATATATATATATATATATATGTTTAATATGTTTAATGTAATTAATTAGTTATAATAGGAATGCAATAAAGAATAAAGAATTGAATAAATAATCATTCGTACAGACAGATGAGTTTTCGGGACTTAGATACGAGTAGTATTATGTAGTGATTGATTATGTAATTATGTTAAAGTTATTATCTTAATGAAAATCACGAATTACTACGTAGTTCTAGTATTACGTATACTTTAATAGGCAATGATATAATAGTACAGTAAAATTATAACAATAGCTATATTTAGAGCAGTATGTAAAGAGTTATGCAAAGAAACTGTTGCTGTTATCAGAAATTTCGTGTCTTATACGTTTATGATTGTAGATTCTATAGACATAAAGTTACAAGTTTCCTAATGTCAAAAAATCATTTACTTTTTTTTATATATGGCAATGGTACAATTAGCACATTCTGCCAGTGTCAAGTTTTTCTTCGTAATTAACAATTTTAAAGTCTAAAACGTTTCCTGTCAATGGCCCGCCGAAGTGAGTCAGGAGTCGCACACTGAGCGACGCTCAGTAAAGCAATAGTAGGTTTACTGAGGACAGAAGAGGACTCCTTGGAAGCACGCGAAAAACTCAGTTCCATGCTTTTATTTGATTATCACCAACACCACGCACAAAAAACACTTTGAAGTTTAATATCACTATTAAAGCACGAAACGCCCAATACTCAATTTATGCAATAATAAAAAAAAAGACTTCGAGTTCCCGCCAAAAAGTCTCAATCTTTTATTTGCGCTACATACTACAATGTGCGAAATTCGCTCTTACACAATATAATTCACGTTATCTGTCTTTATGTATTTTGAAGATAGAAAAAGATGTACCGTAAATAGATTGTCAAAGAAAGAATTTTGTATGTTTTGGAATACAACCTAGAATGTAAGTTATTTTCTTAATGTGCGTACCATATGTCATGTACCGTGAGTCCATAATATGATATCATATGTAAATAAATCCTACTATATCACCACATTTCAATTTGTAAAACATAATGTTTGACAGGATTCTAAACGTCTCCGGTTAATTGAAAAAGTATTTTGACTATTGGTCTCTAGCACTTTCTCGTTGATACATTATATAAAATGTTTTAAATCTTCACTCTTATGCTAATCTTTAAAAAAAACGTTAGCAGAAAACCTACGGTCGTTCCTAAACGTAGGAACGTGTGCGTTTAGAAACGTAGGTGTGTATTTAATGTCCTATTATTATCTTTTCATTCAGCAACATAAACACTGACCCGATGAGAATATCTTCAATGAACGACTCACGATTAATCATCCTTCAATGTTAATGCATCGATGTTTTTGTTTACGTAACGTCAATCGATGTCAGAATAGCCGTTCGATAAAGCTCTGACACAGAAAGCAACAAAATGTGTAATTTTTTTTTTTTAATTCCATGATTAATATTACATACAAATTTCATTTTCCAAACCACTCGTAACTAACTAACAATTAGTCGCATCCCATCTTATCTTATCTCTCCGCATGTTCCTAGACATTTCTCCAAATTCATTCCAATATCTTCAAACATAGGCAGCGCATGCGGGGGCGTGCCGACCTTTGTCATTTTGGACTGATGTTAGCATGTATCGATGATGTCCACGGGCGGACAGTATCCACTTACCATCAGGTGGACTGTGTACGCTGGTTAGCAGTCTTTTTTCCTTTAAAAAAAAGTTCTTTCAAGTCAACAACGGATTTTTTATTCGAGTCAGGGATATGACATGTTGAACTGTTAAACAGAGTGAAATTTGTATGGAGATGACACTTTATTGACAGTTCTACATGTCATATCCTTGACTCGAATAAAAAATCCGACTATACGTATGTTTACATTTGAGAAATAATAATTATTAATGTAAAGAAAAAAGGAAGAAAAGTAAATTATCTTAAAATAACCTCATAATATGATAATAAAATCACATACAAAATTAATTTATACAAATCGGCATTACATTACCTGTTCCCGAGCTCTCCATTGCTCGGCCATAGACCTCGCCCGGCGTACCACTACCATAGATAATGATCTTTCATTGTTTTTACTTACTGTGGTTTTTAACTAATCTACACAGACCTCTTTAAATGTATTGTCTGGTCAAACTACTATTTTCTACATATATTCGTAAATATTTTAGACTATTTAAGATCTGTCTGTAGAGGTGGTGTATGTAGTTCCTCAGGGCTGGTGGTAGTCCTGAGGTGTCTGAATTGTCATCGCCTTTTACGACACCCACGAGAAGAGTTGGAGTAGTGCTATTCTATAGCCGGCCGACACCACACGGGCCACGGCACAAGAGTGAACTCACCAACCCGCTTGGCCAGCGCGTGCAGCGTGGCCAACTAATGCACAAGACAATGTGCATTAGTAGACCCATGTCCAACAGTGGATACTGAAAGGGCCGGTTGCATTGCATTGCAAGATATTTTAGATATTTGATTGATTTAAAAAAAACAAACTAATACTTCGTTGTTTTAAAAAAAATGATTGTAAGAAAAACATCATCATCAAAAGCGGTAATAAAGCAGGGATTCTCGATCCCTTGACTCTTATTCCCGGCCCGTAAAACTGGGTTTCATCCGGGGCCAGGGCAACGTTTGTCATTCTGGATTAATGTTGACATGTATCACGGATGTCCATAGGTGACAGTGTCCACTTGCCACCACCACACGCTTGTCTGTCACCTTCTTTCTATAAAAATATATTTATCACACCATACCATACCAAACTTCGCTAACATTCCGAAATCCTTGAATAGAAATTATTCGGACTGTTTTATTTATTACACAGACTATCCTTTAATGCAGAAACGTTAACTCTCTAAGATAAGATAAGTATTTAAGATAAAGATCTTATCTTTAAGATAAGAAAAGTTAACTTTGGTTTGATTACTATGCTTTAACATACCATCAGCATATTATTATTATGTTTTCCACTACTGGATGTATAGGCTTCTCTCAAAGCTCACTAACACACATTACTATAGGTACATACATATAAATGCAATATTAAGACTTACTCTATTTTGTTTTTTTTTTGTTATTAGTTTTCAATGTGTTCTCTTTGAAGTTACCTAAACTACAATTCATCTTCACAGTGTAGAAACACTTGAAATTAATTCAGATATATTTCTGGATGTTTAGTTTACATTCTCACGTCGACGCGTGTCGATAGCTCACAAACAACAAGTTGTTTTTATCAATAGCGACACCACTTTGCTTACGATTATGATTTCTGTTCTTAATGTAACAAGGGATACTTTAAATTTTCCAAATTGAGGCGATTGTTTTGTGGAGAGAGCACCGACAGTTGTCAATCAACTTGCGCTCCTGAACGACAACAGGGAATAGTTAGTAAAAGCGTCAAAGAGATGTAGCATATTGTACAAAATGAGTTTAAAAGATGCCCTTGTTTATAATAAAATAGAGGAAATAATAATTTTAACTAGACCGTTGAAGTACCTACACTTTTCAGGAAACTCGTATTGATTGAAACGTCATTTTGAAATTTTAAGAACTCTTGCAATATTGATTATTGAGAAAATAATATTACATAATGTCCCATTCATACGTGTAACGTAGGTAATCAACACCTTTATTATCCACTTCTCATACATATTGTCTTGTGTACGAAGGATGTATGACCACGACAGCTGGTCAAGTTTTAAAGGTTCTTTAGACAGGTCCTCAGGGCTTGTCGTTGCTGCATAATATGCCTGAGGAAACTAACCAGGAGACCATTCTGAGAAGACTGCATATACATTAGTGGACGATAAAAAGGTTGATTTTTCTTCATATATAGCAGTGGTGGAATTAGCACATTATGCCAGTGTCAAGTTTACTTCGTAGTAAACAGTTTCAAAGTCAAAACCTTATCCTGTCAAAGTCTAGTCCCGGCGAAGTAAGTCAGGAGTCGAGTTCAGTACAGCGATAGTTGGTTTACCGAAGACAGAAGAGATCTCGAAAGCACACGACTAACGCAGTCCCACGCTTTTATTTGTATTATATCACAAACACCAGGTCCGAAAAACACTTTGAAGTTATGGAACTATCATTATTGAGCCACAAAACGCCTAACACACAATTTTTATAATAATCAAACAAGAATTCAACTTCACTTCTCGAGTTCCCGCCAAAAAGACTTACTTAAAGTTCAAACCTTATTCAAAATTATTATTCTTATTCAAATTCATACTCATTCTATTTAAGTAATGAGTTAATAACTTGAGTCATTAATAAAATAGAGATGGCAAAATTGACACACTAAGCGAGCGGACTGTAAAGTCTAATGATTGAAACAATTGTCTAGGGACATTTGCGACCATACGAGTATGTCGAGTCTTTAGTAAATCGTCGATGTTACAAAGCGAAATTAGAATTTTATGGCGTACACGATGCACGCATGTGTTACGTAAAATTGTATTTTTAAAAGGTTGCGATGTTACATATTGTATGCACGTTTGACGTTCAGACTACAAAGAGTGATGCGCTAGCAAATACGTTGTTAGTATCAGAATAGAGGTCAGTAGGTACTTTAGAAAATTGGCAGCGTACCAAACAGCTTGTTTTAAAAAGCTTGTGTAAGAGATTATAAAATGCAATATATTGTTGTTTTCTTTTTATAGAAAAAAGGCGGCAGACGAGCATACAGTCCATCCGATTGTAAGTGGATACTGTCGTCCATAGGCATCCTGTGAAATAAATAAAATTAGAATTACAAGTACAATTAAATTATAAGTTAAATACATAAAATTCTAATACTTATGTCCCTTCGAACAGTTGAATCATAATAATACATCAAAAACATAATAATAAACAAATGAACAATAAATAAAAATAACAATAATAAAAAACATACATAATAAACAGTGCGAAGTGCGGTCCATCCGCATTTCCTAGATACGGAGGTGTCGCGTACTGTTCGGTCCAAAAATTATTTTATATCGCGAACCCGTAGGATGTGGAACGAACTGCCTCAAGAGGTCTTCCCATTAAACTACGACATGGAGTTCTTCAAGAAAGCTGTGAATAGGATTTTGCAAGGTCGGCGGCGCGCCCGCATACCCCCTGGTGTTGCAGGTGTCCATGGGCGGCGGTAACACTTACCATCACGTGAGACCGCTTACTCGTCCGCCCTCTTCTCTATAAAAAAAAAAAAACAAATGATTTTTTTAATTTCTCAATCCCCATCAATTCTATACAAAATTGTTATCATTATTATATCAATGTCAGTAATATTAATCAATCAAAAGCTATTTAAAATTGTTATAATCATGTTGTCTTCAGGCTGTTTTTAAACAACACATAAAATATTTACCTTGTGTGTTCTTTAATTACATAATACATAACGACAAACACATTTAATAGAAAACAACGAAATTTGCTGGTAAATCAAAAACACTAATAAAATGCGTAGACAATTATAGAATAATATATTTAGATTATCAATGAACAACGAACAGAAGCAACTTACGTAAGAGTTTAATAGTACAAGAAGTTGCCAGATAAAAACTCAGTTTAAAAATAAATTAAAAAAAAAAGATAAAGTCAATTCAAATAATGCTTTAATAAGTTTAAAGTAAGCATGCTATCCTAAAGTCCATGTCTAAATATTTTTAGCTTAAAGTATGTAGAAATCCGCACCGTAGTCTCATAGGCCGTTAACGTTACAGGATTAAATCAACAAGTCTAAAAACTGGTCTTATTCGTATAAGGAATAAAATATTATCTAATTACAAGGCGATACCACCCACTTGGCTACGAGTTAGTTGCATCATGTCACCCACGCGATATACACAACCTTCGTTTATTGCCAGACCCGTGGGACCTTGATAAATAAATATAAAATTCAGTTGGGCATCGAATTACTGATTAAACAGCAGTTTTTTTTTGTGAAGCAAACAGCATTGGGTTTAATTCTGCTCGCAAGCTATCATTCCTTCGTTTCCATAATGAGATCTACGAAGACGTCTTTGTCGCTTATGTTAATCCTGAAGCTAATATAATGTAGAGCAATATTTATTTACCATATTATGCCGTACCATCAGCCTATGTCTCTCCAGTGCTGGATATAGGCCTCTCCCAAGGCTCGCGTGTGTGGTAACACACGATGTTCGGCTCTTCACATCCAACCACCACCTAGCCAGAGGGCGTCCCACACTGCGCTTCCTGGTACGTTGCCTCCATTCGAGGACTCGCTTACTCCATCGGTTATCAGTCCGACGGCAAATATGACGTGCCCATTGCCGCTTTAGCATGCCGATTCTACTTTAAATCTATCGCTGATTCTATGCTGATCTATTCTTCTTAATTCTGAATTCTATTGAGGACTTTAGTACTTCCTCTTTTTATAAGTTTTCCGAATCTGTTTTTGAGATCAGTGTTTAAAGACACAACAAAACATACAATAACACAACGAAAAAAAAGATACTTAATCATAAGATTAATCATAACTATCATTGCGCGCCATCTCTGCATAGGCTAAAGGTTGACTGGAAGATAAGTACTAAGTCCGCCTTCTGTCACTTTGTGCAATAAAGAATAAACACCGTTTCGTTTGTTTTTTTTTCCTACTTACGAAAACGTCTTTCGATGCTTATCTTTTCAACAGTCAATATATTAACACTAATTTGATTGAATCGAGACGCCCCCGTGAACCTTCCGTACACTTAATTAATTGCTTAAACATGTTAAAATCTTTTAATTTTATTTCGTATCCCGACAATACTCTGTGTAGGCGAGAGGTCTATATCGACTACCTACCATTTACGGGCTTCTTGTTTACTTACCATTGCATTTCGTAAGGTTTCCAACCATTCATTTGCATTTATTAAGTCTTAACTTTTGATTAATTGCTCTAAATTGAATTTGTATGTTTCCCTTATTAGGTTATGACTTATATATGACATGTAACATTAATGGCGAACATTTTTAAATCTGTCCTGTTTAATTTTATCTGAATATATCGGTAGCATGGTTAACGTCAGGTCTGAACGAATGATATCTTACAAATGGCAGAGTAACATCCTCATTTTCTATCTATCCTTTTGCTGTCATGAAGGCTTGTTGAATAAGGGCGTAAGTTACGCTTTAGTTGGGAAACTTACGACATTCTCGTACTGTGGTGTTTACGATACAACGAGTTCTATAATTGAGCGATGCGGGAGAGTTCAACACATCGCGGTCCATCTTTTTAGAATACGACACAAATAACCTTCTATATTTGTAAAATACACAACCAACTTTGAGAGCACCTATCTCTGGTCAAGTCAACTTTGAATTTCTATCTTTACTAAGTTGTCTTAAGGACTATACTCAAGTGTTGTAACTGACAGGATAATTTACTTTACTTTGCTTGTAGAATATGAATCTTGAGGTGGAACGGTTATGCGGCAGCCCTGCCGATGACCACATGCATCAATGTTTGTAAATAGAAACTGCGTACTATGAAACTATTTTGATCTTTCACTCGAAAAATAGCGACAAATCCATCGCCCGTTTCTTTCTGTGCTTCACAACAAACATGAGTGATAGCCGAGCGATGTAATATGATGCAGGAGTTGAACGTTTGACATGAGTAAAGGGATTAGGGGCGTGTGTCGCTGGTGACATCTCAACACATAGTAAAAGATTCTCTGAATGTTATGTGTCTTCGGTCAGAGCGTTGTTTACAAACACATTCAAAAGCATTTTAGTTACATTCATATTTTATTTAAAGGTCGACAATTGTGTGAAAGTGTGTAGACATTTCAGTTTCGAAAAATTAGCTTGACCACGCCAATAAAACTCGTTCTAAGGAATCCGACGAGTGTATTTGCTCTTTCCATTACACAAGCGGTTTGGGAAGTAAAAAAATCACGCTTATCTCGAAGCAAACATTGTGGAACGGTGGTCCACAGACGCAGACATCTGTTCGTTGCACCCATAAAGATAACGAAAATGTACATACGGGAGGGAACGTATCCATTTAGTATCGGGCCCTTGGTCGGAACGCTTCTCTTTGTTGGAATTACGCGCGAAATATAAACAGGCGGCCATTTTGCATATTTCCGAACGATGTGTTCCATATTCGAACGCACGGTGCGTATGGCCCACGTTTGTTTTATGCGTTCGTTTTGTACGTGGTTTATTTTTAATCGCGTTGTCCTATTTAATCTGTTATGCCAGCAGCGCTCCGCCTCAATCAGTCTTAGCTGGAGTCGTTGCTTTTGACGTTGTGTTTCGTGTATTATTCAAAAATGTTTAAATATCTCCTTTCCAAATTAAAAAAGGTGTCATCACAGTCGTTTAAATATTTTTTTCGTGTAAAAGCAGTGTTTTGAATGTTGATTCCTTTGTTACAGATATACCCTGATCCGGAGTCAGAGAAGGCGATAATGGGATCTGTGGTGTACTGCATCCACCACAAGGAAGGATGTCAGTGGTCGGACGAACTACGCAAGCTCAAGGTGGGTCTGAGAATAGCAAATATTTGAATAGATAAGCTAAGTAGATCATAGAGAAACGATTCATCATTTTTGTGTGCTTACATGTCTTGTTCGACACATTTCATACAGATAACTGTATTTAGGTATGTTTGTATGGGACACGTGTGACTAAATTTCCCAGTTTATTTACCAACTTAACATGTTGATGTTAATTCATCTAATAGGTACCGCCCTGCATACTAACTTAATTATTCAAACTACAGTTTTCCTTTAATTAATTATAAGTATTTCGAGCCGTTGACAATTTGTTGACATTAAACCTGATTAACAGCGACATTAGATGTACTCGTAACAATCATTTAAGCTGTTTAAGAGAAATGAACAGATTTGATATTTTAAAAGTGGAAACATACTTAGTTTTCTTTGAATCGATTTCTTTCTTAATTGTGAACAAAATCCTTAAAATTACATTGGTTTCCGATAATTAATTACCCACGAGGTGACAACGGATATCAACTTATGACATCACTTATTATAACACAATGAAGTACCCCGGGCCTTCCCTTGTAGTCATAATAAGGGTTCGGGTCCACAATCCACCGCTCAATGTTTTCTTTCACCGCCGAGCTAGTATAATTGAAAAAACAATCTGATAATTAAAATGAGTAAATGTATAGTTAATTAAAAACTCATTTGTACGGATTGGGATTAGAACTTACGACCTTATAAATATGAATTTAGTGGAGATATGGAGTGACATTAAGCACATCTTCATTTAAATTAAGTTTGTTTAATGAAAGAAATGCATACTGGCCATGTGGATTTTGGTCCGAAATCTCGTTGTTATTATTGTGCCCTGCCCTGCAGATATTTTTTTTAATCTAAGGTGTTACTGGACCTCAGATTAAAAAATAATATTCGATCTCGATCGATTAGATTAAAAAAGGTTTCGGTTGTGATGATCGATACATGAAATTAATAAATGGCAACCATCGCAAAATCTAAATGACGATAATACATTTGATAAAAACTATTTGTTTCAATATATCTATATTTGAAATACCCATGAAAAATCATGCCTCATAAAATATATCCTGTAAGACCATATTCAAATCACCCGCAACTCTAAACCAGCATTTCTATGCGCAGGCGCATCTCAACACGTGTAAACACGACGCGGTGCTCTGCGCGGCGCAGTGCGGCGCTATGATACCGCGCGTGCTGATGCAGGACCACCTGCGGTACACCTGTCCTCGGAGGAGGGCTAATTGCGAGTACTGTGGGAAGGAATTCTCTGGGAGCGCACTTGAGGTGAGTTTTCGCCTCAAAACATATTACTTCGTAGCTTAAGCATAATATAAGATGGAAGTGTAGAAAGTATTTTTTTCCAAAGATCGTGTAAATCTAATGTCCCCGGTTCGGTTAAGTTTAAATTCGATCTGTAATAAATTGGTCGGTAATGACGGACATGTCCATCATAGCGGTAATAGAAAATGAATGCTATATGTATTTTTCATTACACTGCACAATGCTTATGTAGGTATATGTAATAAGAAAATAAGATATCAATCAGTTTTAATCTTAGGGACTGATTTCTTATATTGGAAAGTCTGAATGACGACTATTATACTCGTAATATCAAAAGTATAAACAATTGACTTTGATAAACAATTGATAAAAAACGCTGTTCAAAATTTTTAACTATTACCAAGTCTTTGAGTATGAAGGCTCATTGGATCATTTGCAATAAAGCTTAAAATACAAAGTAGGGCAAGGCCATTTAATATAACGACCAAATGTTCAGAAATGTATAGTTTCACTGATCCGATGTTAACATTCTTTAGCTTACGTCTTGTTTATTTATATTTGCAGGAACATCAAGGGAACTGCGGTCACGAGCCGGTCTACTGCGAGAACAAATGTGGCGCTAAGGTGCAGCGCAGACATACTCAGCAACACATTCAGCAACACTGCAGCAAGCGGCTCGTGCCATGCAGACATTGTGGGCAGAGGTATACACAGGTAAGGACAGTTTTTAGATTAACTATTTTACGGCTGTACCCCGTGTGGTGTCGGTCGGCTATAGAATATCATCATCCCACCCTTGGGTGTCGTAAAACAAATTGGCTACCATAAGCCCCGAAGCACTACACCACCTCTAAAATAGTGGACTCGCCAACCCGCTAGACCAGCGTGTATGGGGTGGCCCATGTCCAACAGTGTATACTGAAAGGACTGGTTGCATTGCATTTTACGACTTAGATATTTATAAAGCAATAAGCTTCAAGTTACGAAGGTGAAGTTAGTTTTGTCCGGTGTACCTACATTCCACTGTAATAGAGCAAATCAAAATCACGATAGGGGCATGTAAACGATTGAAGCTCATCTAAGTTCACCACTTTTCACAAATTAAAGATAAGATCAAATTACCAAGCGCTAGAAATTATTCAAATGATTTAACTAGCATTTTCAATGATTGACGAAGGCTTAGTTGCAGTTCTAGAAAACTTGATACTACGAAGGAGAATTTTTATTAATTAATTTTATTTTTAAGAAAACCTTTTCATCACTGTAGTTTCATGAGCTTTGTTTGGGCTTCTTGGAACGGTTAGATTTGTTCAACATCGTACCACAGGATACGGTGAGAGGTGTATCATGTGGTAGGTCTTTCTTTACAGAAGAGGTGGTAGACGGGCGGGGCGGTACCACAAGATTGTAAGTGGTCGCCGTCGCCCGTGAACACCTACATCACCCGGGGGGAGATGCCGACCTTGCAGAATCCTATTCACAGCATTTTTGAAAAGCCACATATCGTAACTGGTGGAGAAATCTCACCTGACAGTTCGTCCCACAACTTTTGGGTTCGCGGCATAAAGTGTCTTGAACACCGCATTGTACCATATGCAGGAACTTTTTATCGAGGCAGCGCTGATACATCGCCCTCCAGTGACGAGAGGTGCGATAATTTGTAATTAGGAGGAAATTTTAAACCGCAGTCTTCCAGGCCAGAGACATACCCACACATAGCCAAACCCACTATCTAGACCAGAATAATTTTTATTTGTAATAATCGAACCCGGTACTTTAGCAGAGCAGGCATGATGACCAATTCATCCAATTAGTAGGGGGCCCTATTAATAGGTATAATAGGAATAGGAACTAATAGGAATAGGTATCCGCATGTTTTTAGAGCGCTTCTTTATCTCCCATTCTTACTTTTCCTCAGGACACAGTATCAGCGCACGGCGCGACTTGCGCCCGCGCGCCTGTGCCGTGCCCACAGCGCTGCGCGGCCGCGGCGGTACCTCGAGATGAACTCGACGCGCACCTGCGTGACCACTGCGCCGCCGCCGGCGTCGCCTGCGCTTTCAGAGACGCTGGGTGCCGTTTTAAGGTGAGGTTTTGTCTAACTTGATGTAGGTACCATTTCATTAGCCTATTTCTCTGCCACCAGACACGGTCTTCTGCTCTTATCATCCATTCATTACCAGCGACTTTCTTTAAGTCGCCAGTTCACGAGGTCGGAGAGCGACCTACGGTACTTTACGTCACCTCCATTCGAGGACCTATAAATACACATCTCGTAGGTACACTCGAACTATAAAATTGAAGAACAAGATTTACAAAATCAAATCTTGTTCGGTTCAAAATTCTCTTAAGTGAGTGGTTGGAATAGTGTAATATTTAGGGGTTACCGTTAAACATTAAACAATTTGGCGACAGGATTCTCGCCCTCTCTGATAAATTGAAACGTTTGTCGTTCTAAAGTGGTCGACACCAGTCATGTATTGTGGATGTTCATATCACAGACGAGCAGACAGTTCATACCACCAGGTCTGTCTGTTCGCCTGCCACCATCTTTCTGTAAAAAATATATATTTCTACATATACCATATAATTAGCGTGTCATCTACTGGATTAACGTGTGTGGGCTTCACCGAAAAGTCATCACCACGATGGTACTCTTCTCATTGTACTTGTATCAGCCTTTAATCCAGGGCACAGGTCTCCCCTAGTAAATCGCTAGGGGTTTCGGGCTACAATCCACCGAGTGGGCACCGCACTTACGTAGAAACTCACAATCACACGAATGTGAGTCGAGTATAGATACCCCTAGGCTATCACCGCTCCAATACTTATCATTACCACCATCTAATATCTACTACCATTTAATTCCAGGGAACACGCCAAGCTCTAGAAAGGCATACAGACGAGAGCTGTCAACAGCATCTCGCCCTCGTCTCAGCCCTCGCCTCGAGACAAGCGAGACAACTGGACTCTTTACGAGCAGCCGTCGCCAGACTTTCGGTGAACTGTTCGGGGGCGCTTGTGTGGAGGATCACAGACTGGGCCGCTAAGATGGCCGAGGCCAAGTGCAAAGAGGGCGTGGAGTTAGTGTCACCGGCTTTTTATACGAGCCAGTATGGATATAAATTGCAGGTGAGTACTTTTTATAAATTTTCCAGAAATATTTCCAATTAGTTTGGTTTTAGAATAGCACAATCCCATCTCTTCCCGTGGATGACAAAATGGCAACATTTAAAAAAAAAATCGATGGTCGTTATCAGGATTCTCGATCAATCGAGCCCCGATTCTAGTTTTTGGTTGATTCTACTATACGGGCCAAAACCCTCTCATGATTACAAGGAAAGGGTTCTATCCGACAGTGGGACATTAAACATTGATATACATATTTCTGAATCTAATATATATATTCTTTCAACTGATAATTTTTGTAACGTAGACAATACGTATATTTAAAGAAAACACACCATGAAAATATGAAGGCAGTCTGAAAAAAGTTTAAAATGCTACTTTTATATAACACAGTATTTCCAAATAAATATGAAATTGTAAACGTTTATTATAACAAGCTCATCCCTTTGTTTGTAAACAAAGCGGCGCGGTCGGTAATTTTATATGGTGAATAATAGGTATGCGGTGAGTCAGTACGAGGCGGTTACTACGGGAGCGGACCGATTTAGCAACGCTTACTCACATGAGTATTGTAACACATAAATACACAAGTTATCTTTCGAATATTTCAATAAAGTATTCAAACCCTTTTAATGACTGTTTTATGAAGGGTTGTTAGCAAAACAAAAACTTAATTAGAGGACAAAAGCAATTTTGTCCCAATACAATATAATGAAAGACGTGTTTACTGTAGTGAATGTGGGTAGATCGATAAATAATATCGATCTAATGAAGCGTCATTATCGCCAGTCATCGGTGAGTGCAAAGGTGCGCTCGCACCACGCGTGCGTTGCTGAACCGGGGATACAGACAGGGATGCACGTGTTTCGGTAGTGAATGAGATAAATGCCAGAACCCTTTCCCAATTCCTTCCTATCCTAGCCCACCCAATTTTCCCAACCCTTCCTCCGAATCCTTTCCTACATCTCCATGGGTAGGCAGCGCATCTGGGGGCGAGCCCCGTTTGTAATTTTGGACTGATGTTGGCTAGTACCGCGGATGTGTATGGGTGACAGTATCCTCTTACCACTAGATGGACTGTATGCTCGCTCGTCTGCCACCTCCGTATAAAAAAATAATAATTTACTTTGCTATTTCTTGCGCTAGATTTATGCAAATATATGTAGGTATCTATCTTATACGTAATTGCTATCAAGTACAAATTGGCAAAACTAAACGATAGGATTCTATCGTTTGGGAATGATGCTAACGCATTCGAACCTACAGTTTATTTGAATGACGATTTTAAGTTTCATAATACGATTAGTTTCATTTCTCTATATAAACTCTATATTAGTCTATATATTTCTCTATATTAGTGTAAACGGAAAGCCTACACTAGGGTCTCAGACGTTTCCTTCTCATAACGAAAGGTTTTATTCATCCCATAACTCACCACGTGGGTTTTGTATTGATGGATTTCCGACATGGCCGAGATTTTTTCTCCACTTGTTCTACCACCGAAATATTTAAAAATAAAACTTAAAAGTACATTGAATACTTCTTATCAAATTGCAGTGTACCAATTTAATTATAGCAAATAGTAATCATTTAAAAAAAAAAATATGTACCTAAACCCGTTTGTTTCTTTCGCAGGCGTCACTCTTCCTAAACGGTAACGGAGCAGGTGAATCTACCCACATGTCGGTATACATCAAAATCTTACCCGGTGAATACGACGCTTTACTGCGCTGGCCGTTCGCGCACACAGTCTCATTCACCCTTTTCGACCAAAGCTCAAGTCCAGACCGAGCTTGCAATATCGTCGAAAGCTTCGTCCCGGACCCCACATGGAAAAACTTTCAAAGACCATCGAAGGAGCCAGACGCGTTAGGCTTCGGATTCCCTAGGTTTGTGTCCCACGAGATGCTCAAAAAACGAAATTTCGTGAAAGATGACGTCATGTTTTTAAGAGTCAAGGTAGACCCGAGCAAAATCGTAGCCGTTTAGACTGTAATAGGTTAGGTTTTTTTTTTTACAGAAATTTCGATTAAAATTGGCTGAATTCAGCGCACAAAATTAAAACAAGTCATTGTTATTTAGTATTAGGTTATTTAAAAGTCATACATTAAGTTGTAAATAGATAGGATTTAACTTAGTTCAGTATAATTTAGTATACTTTAAGTACCTACTGAGTAGCTAATATAAGTATAATGCAGTCGCAGTACTTCCAAAGAAGCCTATAAGCCCGACTTGATAAAGTAAACATTAACCGAAAATAAGGTCGTTTTAGATCTAGTTTAATGAGATACTAAAAAGAGTAAGAAATTTAAAAAACAAATATTTCAGAATGTTTCTTTCTGTTTAAGACTTTTCTAACACCGAAATTGGAAAATCAAAGTCAATAAGTGACTAACAATGAGATTCTATTGGTCAAATAAAGTCAACTATAGTTTTCAAGAGTATTAGGTATCTGTGGTGTATATAACCCTTCACTACTATTAATTTGATATTTGTGAAACAATATAGCCTAAAAACTAGGCTTACCTAATAAATTTCAAACCCATATTATTGAATAGTTATAGAGTGGATAATAATAGTATATAAATCTTTTAGTTAATTATGACAAGATACAAAAACTAAAATGTAATTCTAGATAGTTCATAGTAATGCAGGTAATGTGTATAGAAATGTATACTTTGTTAGGTAAGCCGGGCTTTTGGGCTTTTGTGCGAATACCGCCACTGGTATAATGTAAATATTTAGTAGATAGAAGCGCGTACGCAGCATTGTTATCCTTTCACTGAAGATCTCTTGAGTTTCATTGCCGTTAGAGCAACGTAACAAACTGAACATTGTTTCAAAGGGATTTTAACCGCAACAACAATAAAAGTTGAATCAACTGACGCATCTTAAATGATTTATTATTAGTCTTTGCCCGTGCCATAGTAATTTTGTAGAACACACATTTTTATAGGGTACTGCAAAAATTGTGTGTTATATTATGCCTTGTTCAAAACGCATTTTTGGTCGCCTTATGAACGTATTAGAAAAGGCTTTTTTAAAAATGCTTTGAACGTGAAACTGTAGCTTTGAGACATGTTCGGCTTTGTTATATCGGCAGATCTTTGTATATATTCTGTGTTTAAATAATTTATCCATTTTAAAAGGTTTTTGTTAAAATTTTATTGTATATATATAAACGGCCCATGTAAATACATAATTAGAGAAAAAAATCTTTCATAACTGTGTGTTTAATAAGCTGGAGATAGACCAAAGTGTTTTGATTACTTTGCCTAAAGCTAGATAATGTACATTGACTTCACAGCAAAGTAAATCAACGTAAACACGGCTAAAGCTGTAATTGTAATTATATATTTTTATGTGTCCTAGATGTTCTGTATGAAACGTTTTTTTGAATTACATTTCATTTGTGCTACTAACTAAAGCACGGCGAACAGAGCGTTCGAGATATTACAAACTTTTTTCGCTCGTAAATGAGTTATTTTATATAGTGTTCTCGTTGTCCCAATTAAAAGTAGGTTTGTTTTACAAATTTATGTTTCCGGTTGGCGCCACCTAACAGACTATTGAATAAGTTGATAGTGAGCCGCAAAATAGTTTGTACATGTTCAAACGCTCAACCAGCCATACTATAGTTTTCTATTTAGATTTTTAGGTCACATTTATTATTGTTATTTGGCAAATTATCATCGAAATTGCTTGGATCTCTCGAAAACGTTTTTGCTTTAAATGTGTTTCTCAACTGAAATGTTACATTCCAGAAAAAAAAAACATAAATAATAAGTGTGCCACCGGGAATATTGTTTCGTGCATTTGCTAAAGGCTAAACTCGTTCAAGAGCAAAATATATTTAGAAGAAATAATAAATTATTTTGTATTGCACACGAATGGTTCCGCGAACTAATAGATTTGTTATTTTATTACAAATCAATTCTGTTAGAATCCTTTCTCATAAAATATCAACCAATGGCATCCAACTGCAGCCCGTAATTCTAAACCATTTTGCATTTTCAATAATTCTGTCGCAACACAACATTAAAATACATTGACTGTTTAATGGAGAATTATCGCGATGTACAATGTGTAGTAATACTAATAAGTAGCAATGTACTTTAACTGATTAAAGCGACGATTCATTAAAAATTGTTGAAATGGTTACATGGTTTTAAATTTAACCAACGTATACTTTTACAAAAAACACAATAATATATGTATACGTACGTTATAATGAACTGAATATTGTGAATGTGAAACGTGAATGGTTGGATTACATACTGTATGAAAGGGCAACAAGCATTTGCGACGCAGAGGTGCATTGGTTTTGTATGAAGTGAAAATGGGCATTATTATTATAATATATCAAGTGTTCATAAATTAGAAATCGTAAATTGAAAATATTTTTCTAAAAATTATGAATTTCACAAAGCGACGTGTATGAGAGGAAACCGACTTTTTTATAATTAATTTTTTTTCAAACTGCTTAGTTAACTATTCGAAGTCACGGAGACTTAATTTTGAACTTATTGATATCATAATTTTTTTTGATAAAATTTTGCTCTTGACCAGCACAGCTTTAGAAATACTTTTATGCAATTTCTGTCTCTAGTTAATAACTTTAGCATTATTATGCTCTAGTGTGTTAAGTACCTTTATGTGTAATGAAAAAATGAAAATGAGACTAACAAACGGAGATATAGTTAAGAGTATAGATAGCTAGCTAGCCTAGGAGCGTTTCCGCTTTAGTATTAGGATGAGAATGTACATGATTTAGAAGTTAAGACGGAAATATATTTCTTTTTTTTTTAAATAAATGCATTTTATTTTTATTATTAATAAATACTCTTTATTGCATACACAAGAAATAAAAATAATATATATACATACTTAATCGACTGGAGCATTTCACCATTTATTAATTTCTTACTTAATAAAAGTTTGAAAAAAATACAAAAAAAATATGGTGAAATTTGAACTACATTTAGTTCAACGACGGCGGGGAAAAAATTCTAAATTTGAGATGGCCATCATACAAATTTCATTCGCCCATTTCTCCAAAACGGTAAGAGATATCTTACTAGTAGATATTCAAATTAATATCGTTGGGATAAAGGATGTCCTTTTCCAGAGTGATTTTTTTTTCAATACGATGGATTCAAGATGGCATCCATTTTTAACAAATTCATTCGATTCTAATGAAAATTTATATCTAGGGATTTCAGGGGGTGTTGATTACGATTTTAGAATTAATTCTTAGATTGGATTCGATTTTCGAAATGGGACATTTTAAATTTAGCTACCGGGAGTTTTTGTGAGATTGTAGGCCGAGTTCCGTTCACGGCGCAAGGCGGAGCATTATCCCTTTGAAATCTGTGGTCCATCAGCACCATAGCGAGAAAATGTACAAAACATGTCAAAAATTATGAAATATGATAAAAAGTGACACAAAATGATAAAAAATAACGAGAAATGACATCAATGGAGATTTTTGTGATACATCAGATACATGATATACTTACTTATTACTTTTCAAATTTAATTCCACGTATCTATTTCGGCAAAGAACAATTTGAAAAATAATTCAGTACATATTTACCATAAACATATCTATTACACTTTGGGTAAACTGTTCGATTGAAGATGAAGGAAATCTTTTTCCATTATGATAGCAATTAGCAAATAAAAAAGAGTAAGACCGACTACGGAGCAGCTGCGCGTTAACATACGTATCACTAACGCGCGAAGGGGAATATGACGTCACTGCGAGGGGCGCGTCCGCGGACGAATCCAGAATTGCAGGTAAAAATTTGACTAGCTGTATCCCCGGTCACTTTCTCAACGGATTTCAAATGTTTCAAATATTCTACGCATAGGGAACATCTCCATTGACGGCCTTATCGCTTAAACGCTCTCTTCCGGGCAATCATAGGACAGAAAGAAATAAAATTTGAAAATTTGAATTTGAAATTTAAAGAAATAAAGAATAATACATACTACCTATATGCAGGTGTCCATGGGCGGCAGTGACCACCTACCATCACATAGCCCGCTATATGTCATCTATTTTATAAAAAAAATCAAATCGATTATGTCCTTCCCAGGAATAGGAACGCGAGTTATGGACATCTGCGATAACATGCCAATATCAGTTCAGAATGACAAACGCTGGCGCGCCCCCAGATGGGCATTTAGAAATAGATTTGGAGAATGGGTTGACGGAAAGGGAATGGTATCTGGCATATCTTACTCACTACCGAAACACGTAGGTATATTGGGTATATTAGGTATACGTATATTGGGGAAATAGGATGCAGTACTTGTTACTGTAGTTATTTGCGTAACGTAAAACGAAACCTTATTCTTCCAACACTTGTTGTACCCATTGTATATTTACTTAATATGTAGTTGATTATTTAACATAGTAACCCTAGATCATTAGATTAATTATTAAACATAAGTCACCGTATACCAAAAACCTAATTAGATAAAATAATGCTTTAATAACAATTACACAAATCAATAAATTAATTATAATAGTTTATCGCAACAATAAATTGAGACAAAAGATATCGAAGCAAATTGATTATTTAAGGCGAAGCACTAAAGCATTTTTTTTATTTATGATTATAGTCAAGGATTTGATTTTAAGAACGAAATTTTAAGGCAGAACATCTTAAGCAAAGATAATAAAAGTAGGTACAGTAGGTTCATATACATATTGTCAAATTTTATATCTCTAATAACTCTAAAGGTAGACGTCCTATGAACCCACTAGTTCCATGGTATTTTCCCTAATGGAACAAATTTGATGTAGAAAAGCCCATTATAGTTCCAGTAATTCCATGATTCAAGAAACTAAATACGTGAGCTGACTTGTTGTTGTCGCATCCGGGTACGTGGCTTCCACGGGCCACGTAGCCACGGTGGGCCACTTGCGGGGAGTAAGTGGCCCACCGTGGCGGTACAGGGAAGAATAAGTAACAGACTTTCTGAACTAAACAATCTCTATTTAAAATGAAAATTATTTGCATTACCCTGGATAAAATCCTAAGTACGACCTTCGTTTTTTAATCATTCTTGAACTGATATTGCACTTGAACTGATATTACACTTGCACTGATATTGGATTTGAACTGATATTGCACTTGAACTGATATTGAACTTGAACTGATATCGCGCATGTGGCAGGGCTAAAGTATCTAGGTCAACTATCTGCTCGTCTGTCATCTTCTTTAGAAAATAAGAAAATACTCTTAATATGTTACAAATTAATGTAATATTTGAGACAATTATAATGAAAGGTATTTTCTCGGTAAACTCAGTAATTTATCAAAGTAACATCATTTCATTGTTGGTCATAGATAAACAAACACTTGTTAACGAAAATAATTTATTATCACTCACGATATAATTTAAACTTACATTTATTACTGATTATGCGTAATCAGTAATAGATATATGTGTGGTACATTATACATATATGAGATACTTAATATTTCAAAATGTTTAAGACTTAAGGGCTGAATTACCTACTTACCATTATACCACTTATTTATTTATTTAGTTTTTTTATTCATTCTGCACGCACACATCCCCGCACACATACATACATACACACACCTGAGTCTTACGGAGTTCATTGTATAAGTAAACCCATCGCCATAAACCCATAATATATTAGGTACCTATTTTGCATTGTATACATAGTAGAATCCATTTTTGGAAATTAATTTAATTTACATAATATAATAAGTTGACATTCCTGTTTTGCTGTGGATTTTTGTTCATAAATATAATAAAAATAAAATAGACTATATCGCACACCCAGCTCAACAAAGCCGTAACATAGTCTATGTTGAAATTGAGATTGTCTAAAAGAGCAACTAAAAAACACATACCCAATTTCCTTATAACTTTATCACCAAATTTGAGAAAATTATGGCTGAAAATATGTTTCAGTGATTTTGTTTTTTTGGAAATGTATGTTAAAAATAATAATCATTATGTTATCTTAGTAAAAATATTAAAATTACGAGTACATAGCCCTGGCATAGATTTGAGATTGCAATGGGTCCCGTCACATATTGGTGTGAAAGATAATGAAGAGGCCGACAAGCGATTAAAGCAAGAGATTTCAGAGGGTAAAGAAATACATACGGTACTCCTCCTAGTTATTCGGAAACATTGTCTATATATAATAAGAAATGCCATATGCTTTGAAGGAGTATTTTGATGAAGACACCCAAGAAAAGGGATAAAATGTAAAAGTATAAACAATATGGTATAAAACGATTTAGTGTGAGCCTCCTCATATTACCGTGCTTTCCTGAAACCAATTTAAATAGACAATACACAGACTCAGACCTTCTAAGATTGTACTCGGCATCCCGCCGCCCGCCGACAGCGCAAAAAATGTATTGTAAATGTATTATTGTATTAATATTAATAGTATAACTATGTACTCTGTGAACTGCCAGACTGTGCTGTGAATGTGGAGTTGCTCAAATTGGAAGGTGTTGTCTTCTTTGCATTCTGTGAATAGAAATAAAAAAAAAATTTTTTTTTCACCAACATAGACCAAGCAATCAAAGAGCAACTAACAACCAATGACCTTTTTCACCTTTTCATTGTTTGTCTATTGTTTGCTGGGATGCAGAAATCCTTCTGCCTTTGTAAAAGTTAAGTAATGAAAAGTACCTATCCCATATCTTTGGCCTACACACTACTCATATACAATTTGATAATGTTTAGTTCATTTGTTGTAGAATATGGAAATTGATACTAATAAAAAATATATTGTGTAAATATGTGATTGTGCATAATGACTTGTGCATAAATAAACTCAAAAATTGTTAAAAACATGAGATTGATAGTACATTTAAATTCTAAAAACCTTTAAATCTATTTGACACATGATATAAAATAGTACCCATGATGCTGACAGGTGTGACGTCATCTGTGTAGCAATTGTATATAGACAAAATGTCTCTGCACAGGTTTTAAGTTTGTTATCTATCTATTGCAATTTGTGTGTTACATTTTCTAGTGTCAGCCGGCTCATCTCTTTCTGTGGATGTCGTAAATGTCGACTAAGGGTATACCACAAGCCCCGAGGAAATACAACACCTCTGATAGAGTACACACCAAACCACTTGACAATCATGGCATCCTCAGGCACCCCTCATGCATGAGACTATGTATGTGAGGATGCCCGTGTTTTTTTTTTTTTTTTTTTATGGACGAAGGTGGTAGACGAGCATACAGTCCACCTGATGGTAAGTGGATACTGTAGCCCATAGACATCCGTGATACATGCCAACATTAGTCCAAAATGACAAACTTTGGCACGCCCCCGGATGCGCTGCCTACCTTTGGACATAGAAATGCATTTGGAGAAAGGGTTGGGGAAATGGGGAGGGATAGGATGGGAATGGACTCTGGCACATCTCACTCACTACCGAAACACGTACGTACATTAGGGAAATAAGATAAAGTGGGGAATGCAGTACATTTCAAGGTAGTCTTCTGTGAGAGAGGGGTAACGTGGCCAGTCGAGTGCGTCCAGCGGCTGTTGGATTGCAGCGTGCACTCTCCCCCAAAATATTTGTGACATACCCAAGGTATGTCACAAATATTTGTATTCGTTTTGGCGGTCAATTTTCAAGTATTCATATTCATACTCATATTTGCTATTTTCTAAACAAATTCTAAATGTATTAGTGTATAGTGTATTAGTATCATTCCCAACAATATCAATGCTATTAACCATCAGCACCCGTTTCTGCCACCTGTTATGTGTAAATAAATAAAGTACAAAAAAAAAATCAAGACAAATTCTCAAATCATAATGGCATTCTTCAGACCAATGAATGTTTACAGTGATGTTAAATTAATTGTCACTTACCATTTGTATCCTATACAGTTCATCCATAGCTGACGGCAACAAAGGTTTAATAGAATTGATCTCCATCATAGTTAAATGGTCAAGTCTACCATATCCTCCACCAGACTTCATGAGAGCATCCATGGATGTCCGTAGTTTAGACATACGAATGTCCCAAATGTCTTTGATAATAGTTTTAATTTCTGATGCCCTCGGTACATCCTCAGCAGCAGTACTAAGGATGAGTTTAGCTTCCACCATGTAGTGTTCATTGGGCATTTTTGTGAAGAACCTGAAAAATTTAACATTAAATGTAATAAAAAGTAAAAAGAGAAATGTGTTGTCATAATATGTGAAAATATTAATGTCTTGGCAATGGACTAAGTACACATTTTATTGTGTACATTTAATAAACTGCACCTACATCAAATCAAATCAATTTATTTGCATAAATGCGGGTGAGAAGATATTACATATGTGGTTTGTGATAACACATTTGCGATTTCTGGCATGCAAAATATTTGAAAACAAAAAACAATAACTATTAGAGAAAAAAAACAGCAATGATAAATAACTAGAAAAATAAAAATAATGTCATAGATATTAGAATGTGAAATTAATAATTACTATAGAAAGTCAAAAGGTTTCAAATTTTAATAAAGACTTTTATGGTTACAATATACACTAGCTACAATAGTCATGCTTAATATTGAAGTATTCTTGAATTGAATAAAAACATTGGTCAACTAACTACTTATGCAAATTGAATTTAAATTTCAGGTAAATGGTTATAAACTTTAACTGACATTCAATAACTGTTTCTATGACACATGTCTATTTTTATATTCGGTAGTATTAATTTTTCCGGAAATCTGATGTTAAAATAAAAAAATCTTTTATTTTGATATTCATCTCAACAAAGTTGCATATTTCGTAAATGTATATACATGGGACAGATTCAGTTCTTTGAATAAAGGCTTACAGGTAGTTATAGGAGATACTTCATAAACAGCTCGTATGCATTGTTTTTGAGCTATAAAAACTCTGTTTATTTTAACTAACTTGCCCCACAGTACAATACCATACCTGATGTTACAAGCCACCATGCTTTTAGTGCCGTTTTCTTTCTGTTATTTATGTTAATCGCCATAATGCATAGGTGACACAATTTATTTTTTACAAATTTTGTCAACATGCAGTTTCCAAGAAAATTTGTTTTCTCACTAGACACTTGGGCTTCTTAACACTTTATGCTCAGAAAATTAGTATCTGTTACTTAGCGGTGGTATTTGTGGTAGCGGGTGGTTACCCTTTTAATCGCCTTTCACAACACTCACAAAAAGAGATGGGGTAGTGCTATTCTAAAGCCGGCCGACATCCACACGGTCGACAAACTATAATAAACGTTAGTAAAATAAATTAAACCACACTATAGTTAAGAAACATTAATAACGCAGTGTACATATTACAAACCTTGAGCGTTTCTCCTCTTCCTTGATAGTTTCCAAAACTTCAATATCCATCCAATCAGGTGGCACTATTCGACACTTCTGCTTTTGTTTTAACATCACAGCTAACCATAATGGGACATTCATAGGCAAACCGGCCCGAAATGGTCCAAAATCACCACAGATCAAGTAGATTTTGTCATAAGTGAAATTTGGAATAATACTAACTATTCTGTTTTCGCCAATGAATTCTATTTCGTATGGATCCATTTTAAATATTTGTTTTATAGCTATTTAATTTAAAACAGTATGTAATAAAAGTACAGTAAAATTAAAACACCCGTAAAAAAGTAAACTTAATTTGACAAATTGTTTGTTAGATGTCAAAAAAGTGCGGCAAACCGCTGACATAATTGCGTTTAGTTACTTATATTTTTATATTAACATTAACTAAACGAATATTAATTATAATTTTGATGAATAACTATTGTAAGAGAAAATGTAAAATAATGGTTTGATAAAGAAGTTTTAAATCTTTAATTTCCCATAAAGCTTATTGATTGCTTTGATAGTTTTTCTACCATCTATTGTTTAGAGCGTGTACTAAAAGCTTTCATAGGGAAGGAATGATAGATGATTGATAGATGTCACTACACAAATATAGTTGAAGTTATGTAGCGTCCGATAGATGTCGCTACAGTCAATATCATATTGTGATTCATTAAACGTTTGATAGATGTCACTATCCAACATGGTTATTATGAGTGTACACTAGATGTCGCTACAGCAAACATTTCCACTAATCTTTGCCACTCATGCATAACTATAAATGTCTTAAGTTTACTAACACTTTTATTACAGCAATAACAGTATTAATAGAAAAATAATTAAATATAAATAGGAATAATAAAACGTACGGCTATAAAACAGAGTTAACATAAATATAAATTCAAATTATAGTCAAGACGCACTATCGACACAAATCGTTTTAGCAAAGTGCAAACTCCTAATTACCGGCCGTAAATTAGGGTGGCCGGTTGACAATGTCTGAGACGGTTAATATTTATGGGAGGCCCCGGTCGTCGGGGTCCGGACTTCTGCCTCCCAATTCCAACGTCTGTCATAGGAGACTAAAGTTTTGAGACGGGCTTGTAGTTGCGACTTGCGTGTCAACGCTATGGGAGATTTTGATAATAATGAATTTGAATAATTAAATCAAGTAATAATAGGATGTCACGGCTTGTAACCCGGCTAAAATTTCAAAATTGTTTTGGCCTCATATTATGAAGATGACACATATACCAATTTTCCTTGTGGATACTTGTCTATACTAATAGAGGCAGATGGGAAAGTGGCCCTGCAGAATCCTATTCACAACTTTCTTGAAGGGAAAGACCTCTCGAGGCAATTTGTTCCACAGTCTACGCGTTCGCGGCAAAAAACGATAGTTGGTATCAACGACAACTAAGAAATTAGTAACACGATGCAATCGCGCGTTCGTAAAATGTGCGGTTGTATCGCCGCGGGTAAAGGCCTTTAGCGGAGATGTCCGGAATTCGATATTATGGATCTGCGAAATAGGTAGATTTCTTCGAAATCTTCCTGAAACAAGAATGCTCGTCACAATTGTGTCAATGTCTGCCACTGTGTAAAATTACTGAGTAGCTTATCTTTTGTTATGCTAGTACACTAGAGTGATTGACACATCATACGTTTTATCAATGAAACCTGCTTGGCAATTTCTAGGGGGGCTGAAGCAGTTGAAGAGGGGTTGATTCAAATTTGACACTTAAGTACTACGTATAAGAATGTTACATTTTCAAAACATATATGAATTAAAGAGTTCGAGAGCTACTACTGAACATAGAACACTATTAGAGTGTAATGTGCCTGTCCTAGAGTGCTTATATAACAGCCATATTCAAAGTGTGCTCCGCGGAGCCCTGGGGCTCCGCAAGGCCTCTACGAGGGCTCCGCCGAAATAATATCAACCTAAAGAACGAAGCACGTCAAGTCATCACATAATAGCAGAAAATGAGGCGACACGCAGCATAATAAATCTACAATAATGCTACGATCAAAAACTATGCATATCGTTGTATCGTAAGAGTTAAAAACAGTATCGAACTCTTACGATACAGACACTTGTGTCAGCATATGCAGCTACAAAAACAAAATACCCCCATAGACTGGATGCTGAACCTGACTTGCGTCTTCAACTTTCTTCTATCAAGCTTGACATTAAACAGTTGGTTAAAAATAAAAAACAACTTCATACCTCCCATTAAATGGAAACCATTTCATCAATTTACGTAATATAGCTATTTTTGTATGATTTTCATTAAAAAATAACAATAAAACCAAGTTTTGCTTATTTTAGGGGTCCGTAAATTATTTATTGGTTCAAAAGGGTTCCGTCGCCAAAAAAGTTTGGGAGCTGCTGTTGCATAACATATCTAGTATGTATTCTCAAATCGATGATTATTTCCAACTGGTTGGTTAGCAACTAACACTTTGTAAATCAGGCCTCAGTAAAAACTTTAGTCTTCCATATACACATGTAAACACAATTCGTTTTAATGTACATGTATTGTGTATACTTGTTACCTGATAAATGATAATGGTTAATGTCTCAACAAACACCATTGTTACCTATTTCTTGTTACTAAGAGTGAGGTCGCCTAGCAACCAAAGGTTCTTTACAGTAGGTACTATTGTATGTTGCTATGAAAATTGAAGTACTGACAAATATTTTATTCATCATAACCTCGGGTAACCCATTGATAACCATTTTCTTAATAGTAACCTATGGTTCTTTGTGTTTTTTTGTATTTTTTGGTTTTAATTTTTTCTGCTTGTTATATTTTATACAAATATTTTGTGTTTAGTTTTTTAAAATAATAATACTATTGCTGCTCATACACAGTTTTTTTTTTAATTTTATCAACTGTTAGATTGATCGGAAAGTAATTTAATAAAAGAATCAACACAGAATAAAGTAATCACCAATCAAAATGCTATTTCACTATTCCTACCTAACATCCACAGAAAAAGTATATAGCAATTCTACAGGCATTCTACATGCATAGTCATTTATAAAATTCTAAGGAGGGGAGAGTGCACGCTGCAATCCAACAATCGCTGGGCGCGCTCGACTGGCCACGTTACCCCTATCTCACAGAAGACTACCTTGAAATTTACTGCATTTCCCACTTTACCATATTTCCCTAATGTACGAACGTGTTTCGGTAGTGAGTGAGATGTGCCAGAGCCCATTCCCATCCTATCCCTTCCCATTTTCCCAACCCTTTCTCCAAATCCATTCCTATATCTCCAAAGGTAGGTAAATTTGGAGTAGTGCCAACGTTTGTTATTCTTGACTAATGTTGGCATGTATCGCGAATGTCTATGGGCGACAGTACCTATCCACTTACCATCAGGTGGACTGTATGCTCGTTTGCCGCCTTCGTCCATAAAAAAAATACATACAGATAATTGAACTAACGAAACGAGGCCAGACATATAATTGTATAATATACCTAAGACCAGGTCTAATTATGGAAGGAAAATGATCACATATGATCAAGTGTGATCATATAATAATCTCCCGTCTGATTTAAAATATATTTTCCTTTTTAGCGTATTTAAGACTATATTAACTAAGCATATTATTCCATACTATTCTTGATTAATATATAGTAATCACTAGTAATTAAAATCTAGTATCTTAGTATCTAGTAATTAAAATATGTAGTATGCCTAACAATTACAATTAATATTACTAAAATTACAATTACATAATTACTTTAAGTTTCAGTTACTGTAATTTAAACGTTGTGTTTATTTATAGTATGTAATTCTTGTTCACCGGACTTGTATTTTGATCATCTCGCGCTCCCGGAGGAATCAGTGCCGGAATTTCTCTTTTTTTGTGGTGGCGCCTGTGTCCGTCAATACGGACAGGTCCTTGGAGTGACCCTTTTGGGTCGTGGCTCCGCCTCGGTATTGTATCACTACTAGCCCCCGCTCCGCGGTACTAGCCCACTGGGAGGAGAAACCCGGAGAGCAAGCAGCTTGGGCGGCGGTGTCTTAGGAAGCCCCGATGGTTGACGCGCTCTCGGGCGCGATCAGGTCGCGCGGAAAGGTCTTGACATCGGGCGGCCGCGCGTTCTCTGAAAATGAAAGATATATCTCTTATAATAACATAAAAATATTTTATTGAATTATGTATTATGTACCTTTTGCCATATTTCTGGTAGCAGCATAATTCCACGCTCATAAACTTCTGATTCTTGCTAACAAAAAACTGATCCCTGTGATTTTTCACATGAAGTAAATGTTCTTTTTTTTTGTACCTAAAGTAATAACCTTTTGTATTGTACCGGCGGACGAAGCCGAGGACGTCCATCTGCTAGATGGACAGACGACCTCATAAAGGTTGCGGGCACCCGCTGGATGCAGGTCGCTGCCGATAGGTCTAAATGGCGGACAATGGGGGAGGCCTATGTCCAGCAGTGGACGTCCAAGGGCTGAGAAGAAGAAGAAGAAAGTAATAATCCGAGGGTACCAGATCTGGTGAGTATGGTGCGTGTGGTAGCACATTCCATCCGAGCTGTAACAGCTATCGACGAGTTACCAAACTTGTGTGAGGTCTGGCATTCCAGAACGTGATATCAATATCGAAATTGCCGGAACGAAATTTTGCGAACCAGTTTTGGCAATAGCATTCTGTTAACACATCTTCATAAACGTCACATTTTTTTTAATTGTTTTAACTGCATTTTTACTATTTCGGTAATAAAAAGCAAAATATGCCGAAATACTGCTTTTGATTTTCCATATTTGAAAGGACGTCCAAAAAAAAAAACCGCTAAGTATGAAACAATTTTTTTTAATACAAAGAAACTTGAAATGTAATATATAATGACAATACGGTTTAGAATGAAGTTGACTGGTTAAAAATTCAATTAATTACTCTTTTGGGGAAAAACTAATTTACTTTCGGATATTGCACAGACAAAATCTAGGCACTAAAAGTGGACTCAATGCCTTATGACATTTTCTTCCAATCAACCTTTGGGAAAACAGAGGATCAAGAGATGTGCATTGTCAAGTTGGTATTATGGGAATTGGAAGATATATAAAATTAGAATACGTCATACATACATTATACAGCATAATACAACGTGTCAAGGAAATAACATAAAGGCCGATCGAGAGTAAAGCCGATTCTACCAACTTTATACAACAGAATTTATTCATAACTTATAGCATAAAATTATTCTAAACTATTCTAAACGCAATCGATTACCCTGTGCTGAGTAATGAGAACTACAAATGTTTTAGATAGAATAACAAAGTCTAACATTCATTCCCTAAAATGGTTTAATTTCTCATTCGAACCATTTTATATATTTTCTTTAATTAGTTGACTTGTTTCTGAGATTGCGTTATTTAGGTGATAAGTACGTTGTATAACAATACAATACGTCTTATAAATTTGTGTTGGAAGACTTTATTACCGTATTCTCCTGTCGTCAAGTTTCCCTTCCTTCACGTCCTCCTGTCTCCTTCACGTACTAAATTTCATCTATGCAGGCCACCGTTACTGATTTATTTTTAACACATATAAATTCGAGTACAGTTTTTACTGAGCCTGTGTTAATGAAAAGTCAGTGATTTATGAACAACTCTGGAGAAACGCCTACATACAAGTACATACAAGCTCAGGAAATGTAAAGGAAAACAAACTCTCCGCATAGCAACGACAGTTCGCAAAGAAAATAGACTTGGGAGATTTAGCGACCTTTAAAACAAATAAATAACAAATCTGTCTGCACGAGCGAAAAAACACATTGCCTCCTCAAACACATCTTTCCTTAAATCTGCATACAAATTCGTGAGATCGCGTGCAAATTCACCCAGTCATTTAAAACCCATTCCGTTTTCTGGCGAGAACGCCGTTTTTTGCCCATAAATATGTTGCGACTTGACGTTCGTATCGCCTAGCGCCATCTAGTGGTGACAGAGCGGGGATTAGTATGCAAGTCACGTCGCTATAGGATAGATGGCAGTAAATTTTATTTAAAATTAATGATTCCTGTACAAGAGTTCCTATTTTATGCATTCCAGTTTACCAATCTGTTATGAAGCTATGGAAATTCTGAAGATCAGAATATGTTCTGGAAAATATCAGGTTGGCGGAAAAGTCTTGCACAAAGAAAAAATATCTTGTAAATTTATTGATAACTTTATTAATAACAACAATTAATCGACAATATAATCTCCAGATATGTCTATTACTTTAGGCCATCTATTAGATATGTAAATCGTTGATGGAATGTGCCCGGAATTCAGGAGACTGCGAAGCAAAGAAGTCGTCCACTGCCATTTTGTGGTCTTCGCCTACTTCGGGAAATTTTTTCCTCGTAGATGAAGCTTTAGTGGCCTGAACATGTGGTATTCAGATGGCGCGATGTCCGGCGAGTACTGTGGGTGTGCGACCGGGTGCCATCCAAGCTCCACGATTTTTTGCCGAGTGTCCGAAGCGCTGTGAGGACGCGCATTGTCAAGGTGTAGGTGAACAATTGCGCGGTTTCAAACGCTTGAAGTTGATGTTCACTTATCATTGTTGAAAAATGGATCAAATCTTTACCCGCGCACCTTTATATACCCCTCACGTTATAGCATCGAGAACCTTCTGCAAGATTCTTATATACCTCCGGCCAACATTAAAGTATTTGGGAAATTCTAGAAATATCAAGTTTTTAGTGCAAGACTTTTCCGCCAACCCTGTATTTTTGGAATTACGAGAAATCAAAAAGTAGTGAGAATGAGATAGAATATAATGACTATTGATAACTTAATAATTTATTTTTCTACATAGTCTCCGAGTCTCTCTACACACCGAGTCCAGCGCTTTTCCAAGGCTTCAATCCCTTTCAAAAAAAAAGTTTTGTCTTGGTCCTGCAAAAAGCTCTCCACGGCATCTATCACCTCGTTATCGTCTTCGTACCTGTTTCCCCTTAAGAATTCTTTCAATTTGGGGAACAGATAAAAATCGCTAGGCGCCAGATCTGGTGAATAAGGGGGATGGTCAACCAATTCGAAGCCAGCTTGTTGAATGGCAGCCATCGCAACTGCCGAGCTGTGCGCGGGTGCGTTGTCGTGATGAAACAGCACGCCCCTTCGAAGTTTCCCTCTCCTTTTCTCTTTGATGGTATTCCTCAACTTGGGAATTAATGCTGCATAATATTGGCCTGTAATAGTGGTTCAATAGTAATCAATCAACAATATCTCTTCTGAGTCCCAAAATATTGAGGCCATAATCTTGCCAGCCGATGCCACGGCACGAAACTTCTTCGGGGTCGGTGATGATGGCCGTTTCCATTGTGAAGATTGCTGTTTTGTCTCGGGATCAAAATGATGGACCCATGTTTCGTCCATTGTTACGAAACGAGACAAAAAATTTTCAGAATCTTCTTGAAACTTGTCCAACAATGTCTTCGAAATGTCAAGTCGATTTTGTTTCTGACTGTCTGTTAACATCCTCGGCACCCATCTTGCGGAGACTTTTCTCATATTCAAAGATTGTTTCAATATGGATTGAATACTTCCATATAAAATGCCCGTTTCTTGAACTAAGTAACGGATGGTAACTCTTCGATCGCTCAATACAATTTTCTCGACTTTAACAACATTTTCTTGGGTGACTGACGTCGATGGGCGGCCGCAACGATGTTCGTCTTCCGTGCTCGTTCTCCCTACTCGAAATTGAGAAGCCCACCTTGCGACAGTGGAATACGGCGGAGCAGACTCTCCTAATGTTGCCTCCAAATCGCAGTGAATCTCTTGCGTCGTTAACTTTTTTAAACAGAGGTATTTAATAACGGCTCGCACTTCGTTTTTCTCCATTTTCGAGAACACGTTCCGACACGAAGCAAACAAATGACTACATTCAGAAAAAAAAACAAAAGAGAATCGAAGACTTTTTCTTTATTAATATTACAAATATCTGAGCTATGCCTGCCAGTATTTATTTTTTTTCTTACCAAGGAGTATATATGTCGTTCTCACTAATTTTTGATCACCCCTCGTAGTTATTGTATTTTTAGTTATTGTCATGTATGCGATTTTAGAGCCCGTCGGGTCAAAAACCACATGCATAAGTACAGGGTGCATAAGACGGCCCCGTGTTGCAGTGGATGATAAAAGGGCTGGTTAGGATTATATAGCAATTTAGCGACATAGTCGTGTCATTGTGGCTCCACACGTGACAATTTAGTGTTATAATTGTCTTATATTATAACTCTCTAATTAGTGAACAAGTTATCTCAATGGATCTTTTAATATAGAATATATAGTAATATAGTATGTTTAATATAGTTTTAATATAATAATATATAATAGTACGTTCCATAACTGTCATTTTGCTAGTTGAGAATCTGCTGATATTGCCCAGTGATTGACTTTGTCGGCGCATCATCGCGCCATCTTGATCACGTACATAATTCCGCCACTAAGCGCTTGCAGCACTTCATTAGTATCGGTTTATCGCTTGTCAGGCTGATCGACGCTGTTGCACACGATGCTCGATGCGTTGTGAGATATTGGAGCGTGAACTGTGAAGTGAAGTTAGAGTGATAGCTTCAATGCGCTGTTGCATTTGTAGTTAAGCACAGTATTTAATAGGTGCAGGAGGGAAATATGCAGAATGTTGAAATATACAGGCACTAATGATAATGATGCTAATGATTTTGAGTTAATTGACATCAACTGTTACCTATATCTTTTTTACATAACTGACATGAACTTGACACGACATGAACTGTTAGGAAGGTTAAAGTTACTATGAGATCCCTTGTGTATAAAAAAATAATGAGTGGCTGAATCCCGCAACAAAAAAGGCCACGAAATAAAACACAAAAGAGATGAATGGAATGTATAGAGAAAGATATGAGAAGTATGAGAAGAGTAAGATCCTGGAAGAGAGAGGCCACATTAGATAGAATGAAATGCGTCCTCGCGATATAGAACCAAACCCTCGCGAACCGGCACAGAACCAGATGCGACAAGGACGAATTATAGACTCGAACAAATGGAACTACAGTTGTGGACAGGGTCCACGACCACACGGTTTCCCCCGCGAACCGGCACAGAACCAGCTGTGACTAGCGGTCATACACAGTTTTAACTTGGGCGCAGGAGTCAGAAAAGATATGTGCGGTAGAAATGAAATAAAATAATGAATAATTCGCGATTTGGCGCGAATATTAACTTTTTTAAACCTTAAATATCACTCACTGTATTCTATTGTGTGCAATAAAGTGTACTTACATATTTATTTTTTCAATTTAATTTCACATTATGATCTTAATTTCCCAGACTGATTTCCAGTACTTTAATTATATAATTTTTTGTAAAAATAGTGAACCCTAATTAATTGCAATTATTATTAATTGCACCAATACAGAAACTGTACAAAGCGATGCGTCGATCGCTCTTAAATCGCGCTACAGCGGCCGATGGTAGTTATTATACTATATGTATGTATTTTCGCGTAGAAATAGGTTGGACGACTGCCGTAGCATAGCGACGCACATATATGCATGTATAGTGAACTACAATTAATAAATGGATAAATTAGTATTTACAGAAACATTATTGAATAGAGTTATTAAAATAGATTAAATAATAAGTAAGCTGAAGTGGCAATGGCCAGACCATAAATCTGTCGCAGGACCGACAAACGACTCGGCATACGTAGCATATGTCGAGTGAAGCTCGCGTACAGAGCATGTGGAACTCTAAAGAAAATTTTGAATGAAGGAATTAATGAAAGTTCTCTATTGTGTTCCTGTTGTAACTAATTAATTGTATTAAATATAATGACAATATACAGAAGCAATAGGCGGCCTTATCGCTAAAAGCAATCTCTTTCAGACAAGGAACGGGCAGTGATGCAATAATACTATGCAATAAAACAATACAAAATAATACTATTAAAACAATACAATTTTCCAGTTTAAATCTAGATTCTTTTTCAATTCTCGAGCGTGTGGGTTTCCTCACAATGTTTTCTTTCACTGCCGAGCCAGTGATATTTAAAAAAAAACTGTACTTAGTAGAAACTCATACCGGCCCTGGATTTGAACTCACCACTTCACCAATTAGAGTAGGGAAGAGAATAGATACCACAGACCACAGACTTAATTTGAAGACAATATCGATTAATTTATTGCATTAATTGTATGATAATTACAATTATTAAGTAAAACTGCGATTTATAGCATGAGGGAATAAATAGAACATTAAAGTTCATATCAGTGAATAAGTTAATTAGTAATATATTATTATTACTTTTGGCCTCTGCTGTCGCACAAAAGTTTTCAAGTACTATCTTATATTTCAGTGGTGGTCAACCTTCGATTTAAATTATAATCTGGCAAATGATGGCAAGCAAAGGTTTAACATGATACTTGTTGTTTCTTTTGTATAGGTTTGCCAATAAACATTTATAGTGGTTCGGGTCTGTTCGATTTTATGTAGACCACGATTCTCTAGACCCACGACACCGGTAATCCTAGTGTGGGCCATTTAGTGCGGCGGTGAAATAAATTTATTAAAAAATTAATAACAGCTTTCATACTAATACTCGTAGGTATGTTTTTGAATATGAACTCAGTAGTCGATAGCGACTGGATTTTTGTAACGGATTACTATGGCTTTATGTGAGGTTGTTTGGTTTTGTATGAAGGTTACCTGTATAACGTATTGTCCAACACCCATACTTCGCTTCAACGTTTGTCGTTGTACTATCGTGTCGACCAAACGTTTTGTCGATACAACATTTTTTTTATAGAAATGTGCCGGCAGACGAGCATACAGTCCACCTGATGGTAAGTGGATACTGTCATCCATAGACATCCGCGATACATGCCAATATCAGTCCAGAATGACAAACGTTGATACGCCCCCGAATGCGTTGCCTACCTTTGCAGATTGAGGAATGGATTGGGAAAATGGGAAGGGAGAGGATGGAATGGGAATGGGCTCTGGCATATCTCACTCACCACCGAAACACGTACGTACATTGGGGAAATATGACAAAGTAGCAAATGCAGTACATTTCAAGGTAGTCTTCTGTGAGAGAGGGGTAACGTGGCCAGTCGAGTGCGCCGACTTCGGTCTTCGGTCCAAAATGATTTTCTAATAATCGTCGTGTCGATCAAGCATTATGTTGATCAAACAGCCTTCACACAACTGTGCACATATATTTCTTTATTAAATTTGGATAGGCCATATTGAATAATATACATACATAATTAAATTCTCAATTACTAGATACTATTTTCCTCCAGTTTACCACCCCTGTCTGACACCGCTAAGTGCAATAAGTTAAGGCTCATTAGAACAAGCTTTAAATTATCAGTTAAAGAACCCAAATCTCAACTTATACCACATTAAAGCCAAATGGCCTACTGGGGGCAATTAGCTTCATTGCTTCAAGATAATAAGTTACATGCAACTTAAGGAAACTCAAGTTGGAAGTTTATACATTACTCGCACCTATTCGATTGTTATGCGATGTGTAAAAGTGATAAATAATAATATCGTATCATTTTTAACTTTTAACCTGTACTGTACTCTTTGGTTGAGTAAAGTAAAGTTGGGAAGGGAGAGTACACGCTGTAATCCCACGGCCAAGTTACCTCCTCTCACAGAAGACTACAGTGAAGTGGACTGCATTTCCATTTTATTCTATTTCCCAATGTACGTACGTGTTTCGCTAGTGAGTAAGATATGCTAGAGCTCATTCCCAGCCCATCCTATTCTATCGCATGCATTTTCCCAACCCTTCCTCCAAATCAATTCCTAAATCTCCAAAGGTGTGTAACAGGTGTGTGACTCTAGATATATCATTCACAATTACGCAATTCATTTAGAGGTTTTTGTTACCCCCAAGTAATTACAGGTCAATTTCATGTAGTCTGGTTCTGAGCTCGTCAGGTGAGAAAAATTCGTCCGGCATTGATCTTATGTTAAGTCGAACCAGACGACCTGGGACATTTTAGAAATATGTATTCATTTTTGGAAAAATAAAAATTGAATTCAGTGATTTAACGTGTTAATAAAACGAATATCGAAAAAATTCCGTGCTTCTCATCTTCAAAAACATCTTCTCATACTCTCTGCTTTATAACTAAATACAAATTTTAGATCAAATTACTTCTTTTGTTTAAGAAGAAATGATTTACGGTTACGTTCTATTTTATAAACTAATCCAACACAAGTTTCATTACGTAGAAATTTACCTTTAATAAACATATTCTAGTTTGTCTGGTTACCAATATTGAGATTAATTTGACTAACTAAGAACGAGACGATATGAAATTTACGATAACAGAAGTGAAGGTAAAATAATTCAAATTTCGTTCCGGATGACAGGCTCTAATATATAGTTATGAGTGGCAAAAATTAATCGTTCAAAACTTAGTGGATTTCCAATGAGTAACTTTGGACATTTTGATTTGGTCGGTTTGCCTCCACCCCTGATATTGCGAGGGTTTACTGATGTGTTACTAAGTGCTTAAGTTAATTTGTACTTTGTACATTATTACCTTATGGAAATTTTAAACGACTAAAATTTAATATAACTAAACTAAAATTAAACTAAAAAAAATTAAAATTTATGGTAAATCAAGTGTCAACACCTTACCGTAACCTGCTCTTTTAGTGTGCACTGTTGGACGCGAGCCTTCTCTCGCAATTTGTCCAGTGCATGAGACATGAATGGCCTTAAAACGCCACTCTGACCAGGTAGGTTGGCGAGTCCAATCTTATAGAGTTGGTGTAGTTCCTTCTGGCTTGTGGTAGCGGTTTTATCATCCCATGGCGACCTATGGTAAGAGATGGGGTGGTGGTGCTATTTTAAAACCTTCCTCAATACCTTATGTAACATTGTTTTACGAAAGATATCAAATGACTAAAATTTGTGCATTTTTGTGTCTACAATGTCTACATTGTTTTAGGTGTGAAATAAAGAGTTCTATCTATCTATTATTTCCGTGTATAGCAGGAATAAGTTGATAACTTGAGATGTATCACATTTTAAATAAAAAGTTCTAGGATCACTTGGAATTACAATTAAACACGATTTTTCAGTATTTCTTTCAATATCAAAGAGTTGGCGCCTATTGGCAGAACAATCAATATTCTTTCGGCATTTTTAATTGCCAGTTCTCAATAAAATAATTTTCTTTCTTTCTTTCCTTCAATACTCGATAGCTTCAGAGAAATTGATTTCAGCATTAAAGTGATAATATCTAGATATTTAAAGCGAAAATATTAAAATTGCAAACTGTTTGCCCTTGAGTGTCAGTTGCTTTTGACTAATCATTGTACTCCCGCCGTATATGGATTTATTAAAAGGCGAATAATTTAAAAGAATAAAATTACATGTAACCTTGTTTGTTATGAACAGTTCTTTCTTATCTTCAAGTATGTGACTTAAGCACACTTGTTAGGAAAGAGAAACTTATCAGTAGTACGCGGATAAAAAGAGTCTGCATATTTATGCTTCCAAATGGTCCGTTCCTCTGCCCCGCCCCCTTCACCCTCCGGTTAATAGATGCATTTTTTTTTGTTTTATTGCAATAGCACAGTTAGCGTATTGCGTCAGTGTCAAGTTTTCTTCCTTATTAACAATATCAAAGTTAAAACAGTTTAAAACGCACCTCGTCAATCGACGTCGAAGAAGTCGCTCCGTAGTGATTTACTGATGTTAGAAGAAGACTCATTGGAAGCAGACGAAAAAAACAAAACCCACAATACACATTTTTTTGTAACGATCAAACAAAAACTCGACTTCACTTGTCGAGTTCTCTCAAAGACAATATAAGTATTACCTTATACCCAATCCTCTGCCCTCCTTTACTTGTACCATTCAAGTGTACACGTCACACGTCCAAATCATCCTATCACACAGGGGTCGTGACGGACAGCCGTCCCTCCTTACGTGACCTGGGCACCGAACCTAACGCGGACGATAAATCGCGAACATCGCTCCAAATAACCACTGTACCATGACCCCCCTCTCTTTATACACTTCATATCGATTATCTCATACGTTTAAGTTCTACGGAGAGGTCTAGATAAACTGGAGGTAAACATGGCCTCGTCATTATTGAACGGTGTTATTATTATTATTATTATTATTATTATTATACTATATAAAGCTGGATTACCACTGACTCACTGACTGACTGACTGACATAATTGTTCTCCCAGTTCCCACTACCCAGGTGAGAAACTTTGAATCAGAAAGTGAACCCTCGGGGTCGGTGAGCACCAGAAAAATCCGACTTCTTCGAGTTGACCATACCTGATGAAAAATTCAAACGGCCAACTCAAACGGTAACAGCTACGCGGGGGGTGCTCGACCGAATGTCATAGAGAACTGCAGGCAGATGCCAGAGCGCGTCGCGAAAATTTGAATTTCGAACGTCCAGCGTCGCCTCCATACAAAATGTTCTAGCTCGTAGCTCGGAAACGGTAAGAGGTAAGTGGGATGTGCTCGACCAAATGTCATTCAGGAAGGTGTAAGCTTTCTCTTGGTCAAACATTTTTTTCAAAATGGCCGATTCAAGATGGCGGCCGATTTTCAAGTTGGTCCGAGGGGGGTGGAAATCGGCACCCGGGGGGTCGCGGGGGCCCCGATTGAGAATTTCGGGTCGGTTTTTCGATCCCGCCCTTTCCAAGATGGCGGCCGTCAATTGAAATTTCAAATTTCGATCGCCCGTAACTCCCGCGAGGCCGGAGGCCGAGCGGCGCGGGCGAGGCCGCAGGCCGAGCTCGCCCGGGACTTGCACCGGGAGCGGGCCCGTCCTCGTCCGGTGGACCTTCAGCTCGACGGTCGACGGCCCGCCTGAACGGTGAGAGATAGTCACGTGGTGCTCGACCGAATGTCATAGAGAACCGCCGGCACTTTGACGAGAGCGCGATGAAAATTCAAAATGGCGGATTCAAGATGGCCGCCATACAAATTTATTTCGACCGTCGCTCCCGAACGGTCGGAGATATCGGATCGGGGCTCGAACTAATGTGGTGGGGCGAGTCGATGTCCTTCCACTGGACCAATTTTTTTTTCCAAGATGGCGAATCCAAGATGGCGGCCATTTTTAAAATTCCTCCGATCGGGATGAAATTTAATACCCGGGGAGTTCAGGGGACCCCGATTCGGGATTTTGGAACATTTTTTTAATTCCGCCATTTTTCAAGATGGCTGCCATACAAAGTGGAAATTTCGATTTTGGGGTCCGAGGGCATTTCCGAGGCGGTAGCTCGAATCGGGCGAGGGACGCGAGGTGGAATTTCCCCTCGTTGGAAACTCTGGTCTATGGGGAAATTAGGCGGAAAAAAAAATCCAAGATGGCGGACACAAAATGGCGGAAATTTAAAAAAAACTGGGAAATTTAGAAATTTCTGAGCGAATGTGTTTCGAGGCGGAAAATCGAGGAGGAAATTTGAGGATTTAGGGTAGGTGCCGAAATTTTCCAAGATGGCCGCCATACGAAATTCTCTCAGCGACGGCTCCGAAACGGTTAGAGATATCGGGTTGGTGCTCAAACTAATATTGTTTATCATGACGATTTCATTCCACTGAGGGGAAAATTTTTTTTCAAGATGGCGAATCCAAGATGGCGGCCTTTTTCCAAATTCATCCGATTCGGATAAAAATCGATATCTGGGGGGTTCAGGGGATCCTGACTAAGGATTTGGAATTATTATTTATTTTCCACCCTTTTTGAAGACGGCGGCTATACAGCGAGGCCGCAGGCCGAGCTCCGCGTAGGGCGAAGCCCGGAGCGTCCGAATTCGATCACTGTGTAACTCACGCGAGGCCGAAGGCCGAGCTGCGTCTGACGAGGCCGCAGGCCGAGATCCGCGTAGGGCGAAGCCCGGAGCGACCGGACTACGGCACCACCAGCCGCCGCGCACGATGTGTAACTTACGCGAGGCCGTAGGCCGAGCTGCGTCTAACGAGGCCGCAGGCCGAGATCCGCGTAGAGCGAAGCTCGGAGCGACCGGACTACCGCACCACCAGCCGCGTACTCTGTGTAACTCACGCGAGGCCGAAGGCCGAGCTGCGTCTGACGAGGCCGCAGGCCGAGATCCGCGTAGGGCGAAGCCCGGAGCGACCGGACTACCGCACCACCAAAATTTCAAGTTGTCCGATCTGGATGAAAATTGATATCTGGGGGGTTCAGGGGAGCCTGATTAAGGATTTATGGTTATTTCCAAGATGGCCGCCACACAAAATTCTTCGGAAGACATCTCCGAAACGGGTAGACATATCGGATCGGTGCTCAAACTAATATTGTTTATCATGACGATCTTTTTCTATTGAGGTAAAAATTTTTTTAAGATGGCGAATCCAAGATGGCGGCCATTTTTCGAATTCGTCCGATCCGGATGAAAATTGATATCCGGGGGGTTCGGGGGAGGCTGGTTAGGGATTTGGAATTCTTATGCAGGTCCCGCACAACATCGACTACAGCGATCTCTCTCAGTGTGTAATTTACGCGAGGCCGCAGGCCGAGCTCCGCGCAGGGCGAAGCCCGGAGCGTCCCCCCCATTAGGGGGAGGCCGGCGCCCGGGGGGCGCCGCCGAAACCTAGTTGCTATTATAAATAAGGATTGTGTGTTATTGTGGAGATATTAAAATGTTTTGTATTGTCCTTTTTCGAGTTTTGTTCTTAGGGTGGAAATGGGTCGGTGGCGTAGCGGATCTACGTAATGGTTCTGCTACGTAACACTACGAAGCAGCTACGACACACTACGGTGTTTCGTAGCTCATTGCTACACAGTTTTTAATTTCGTTAGACTGTGACTAACCAACCATATCCAAGAATTGTATTCAATGGCGTACACGTTACATCGGTTCACGCGTATTGATTCTGTCTAATCAGCACTGTATGCCGTTTTCACGGTATACAGCTTGTGATGAGACGGATACCCTTTAGACACACATGGGACCGCGCAGTTTTATCGCCTTGTTTTAAATTTTATGTTTTTTTTTTTTTTTTATATATGTTTTTATGACTTTTTAGAATAAGATATAATCATGTTACGCGATCACTTGTGTGTGTGAAATAAAAATCTATCTAACTAATGAATGAAAGTTGATACTGGAAAAGAGCGTCTAATTTAAAAAAAATGGTTATCAATATATGTAATTGGAAAAATCATTTTGATACTTGAATTCAATGGTATGTTAATTTTATTTCAATTGAATGCTAGGCTAATTTTATTATTGAATTTAAGAATCAAAATATTTTTTTCTACTATTTTTAGTGATAATCTATTTTTTTAAATTTATCCCGCTATCCGAGAAAGGAAGGAAGAAAAACATTTATTTGTACACACATATGATATAAACACCATAATACATAAAAATATACATAGTACCGACAAAGAGGTCTGTAGCTCAACATAACACCAAAGTGGGTCGTAGCGTAGCGCTGGTTTACAGGCACAACCAGCTGTTTAGGCTGATTCACAGATCATCTGATGGGTAAATACATATGTATCGTTATTTCATGGTGGACTTGAACTTATTGACTGATTAAATATACCTAAATTATGGCCAGTGCCCCGCATTGGTAACTTTTGGTCTGACATTAATCGAAACACACCACATAAATATATAGCTAAGGTTAGAGCAACGTCCAGTAGGATTGTACCTAAAGACAATTTATGCGGTCATTTTTTCATCCCCACCTTACGTGAAGGTAACAAAACGCGGCTAATTAAACTTAACACTGAGGGATGCCGCAGGATTTGCGTGCCACTAAATCTGAGTCGAGGTTTAAGCATAGTAGAAGTAAGATACAGTATGGGATATAAGAGTCGTTTGAGAAATGTTAACGCCGGTCATGATGGATAATACAATAATGGGTGTAGGACCTATTCTGAAGCCTGAAACCCCTAATAAACGCCTGATAAACGTTAATTAAAGATTTTTAGTAAAAGTAAGATGTTTTGAGCTTTGTATTTAGCAAATTTGTTGAATGCCGTATGGTGTCGGCCTACTACAGAATAGCGCCATCTATCTTTTCCCGTGTGCATCACATGAAAGGGCCGATTGCATTGCATTGCATTGAATACAATATCATGAACGGAACCCATGATCGCAGGCTTGCGGAAAGGTTCCGACGCAGCTTGTATACAAAAATATTACAAGAAATATTATTCAATCAATAATACTAAATAATACAATTTCTTTATTTTTAAGAAGTACTAGCTTCAGACTAAGCAGCTGTAAAAGATTTCCAACACCTATAAAAACACCGACATGATGGATTTTAAGGATGAAAATCCTTCCATTAGTTTTTGAGTAAGTCTATTATAACATTTTTTTTTATTTTCCTCTATAACTCAACTTCCTTGTGTCATATAAAGATTTTTTCATATACCAGATGAACATATACCAGTTTTCCTTCTAGATACTAAGCTATACATTAGTGAAAACACGCTCAAAATCCGTTCAGAATTTTTTGCGCGATACAAACAAACAGACAAAAAATACAGACAAAATTTTTAAAAACTATTGTTTGGGTTCTGTAGCTTCTAATAAAAAAATAAGTCAATGTACAGATTTTTACTGTTTTATTATGTGTATCAATAATATTGCCTGAAGAGCGTAAAACACGAAATACTGAATCTTGATACGCGAACATAGAAAGATGCTATATATATATTACTAGCGACCCGCCCTCGCTTCGCTTCGGTTCATAAGTTTTTTTTAATTTTTTTTCAAAAATTTCTAAATAAAATATAGCCTATATTAGACACCGCTAATGTAGCTTCCTAGTTGTGAAAGAATTTTTGAAATCTGTTCAGTAGTTTCAGAGATTACCCCCAACATACATACAAACACACAATTTTACCTCTTTATTATATTAGTATAGATATATATGTGAATTTCTTTTATCCCATTATATTTTCTACGCGACAGTACTATTTATTTATTATACATTTCACAAAATTATCATGCACACGTACAAAAGGCGAGCTTAATGCCTTTTAAAGCATTATCTGTTAGCCGACCTTTGGGTTTATCAGACAAGTTCAATTGGGAGGTGCAAGAAAGACTCAAAATGTGATGGTATGGTAAACGATATCGGAAGCACGAAATATTTTCACTCGAATGTACTGTTTGCATGCTCATGCATGATCGCTCGATCTCATTCAATCACACTTTTGACAAAGCATTGTAGAGGAAATGCTTGATATAAAGCGTCTCTGTGGGCATGAGATATCTACATTTCATTATTTGTAAAGATTGGCTACCGTTTGTCATTAGTATTGTGGTTTCACCCCGGGACGTGTGGAGATATTTCTTTTGGATTGTCTTTTAAACCTGTCTTTTTCGTTGATTAACGAAATGTCTTTGTTTCTCTAATTATCCTTATGGCATCTTTGAATGTGTTCGTTTTTGTTTATTTTTTTTCGTACGGTATGAATGAGAGAGTTTCGCGAAGATCTAGAATTTGTTAATTAATTTTTTTTGCTCGTGTTCTTGTTTATACTCGTACTATTATTATTTAATTGTCTTTATAGTAAGAAGGTGGCAGACGAGCATACAGTCCACCTGAAGGTAAGTGGATACTACTCGTATCACCCGTAGACATCCGCCATGCTTGCCAACATTTGTCCAGAATGACAAACGTTGGCACGCCTCCGAATGCGCTGCCTACCGTTTGAGATGTAGGAATTGATTTGGAGAAGGGGTTGGGAAAATGGGGAGGAATAGGATAATATGGGAAGGAAATGGGCTCTGGTATATCTCACTTATTATGGAAACACGTACGTACATTAGGGAATAGGATATAGTGGGAAATGCAGTACATTTGAAGGTAGCCTCGTAGCTCATAGGAAGCTATTAGAGAAGGGTAACTAGGCCAGTCGAGTGCGCCCAGCGGTTATTGGATTGCTACGTGCACTCTCCCCCTCCCAAAACCGCGAGTTGAAAAAGTTCCGCGGAAGTGGTTGGATGAGAAGAGCCGAAGATCTTGTGTGGTGTGTGAATCTTGGAAGAGATCTATATCCAACAGTGGAGAGACAAGCTTGGTAGGTATGCGGTGTATTCTTCTCAACGATCATGGTATCATTGACGATAAAATTGCGGTGTAACGGCATATTCCTTGGCATTTCAAATGTATGGACATAGTAAATGTATATATGGCTTCTTAACCTATTATTATGTCGATTATGAATCAGAAAAAAAAAGCAGTATGTTGTTAATTTTAAAGACATATACTCTGGATTCCAGAGAAATATGAAAAGGTACAAATTTCCTGCTTCCGGACGGATGGTGTTAATAATCCCATGACTCACATGTGGCCCATGAGACTGTCTTTGTGTGAAAATCAGATACAAGAGGACAAAAAATCGCCATCTTCTTATTCTTCTTATGGTGCCGCAGTTTGGCAATCATTATAGCGATTTTAACCTTCGATACAGCAGATCTGAATAGTGATCGAGTGCTGGTGTTGAACCATTGGCGTAGGTTTTTCAGCCACGATATCCTTCGTCTTCCCACACTTCTTTTGCCTTGAATCTTTCCTTGGATGATTAGCTGTTAGTAGCTCATATTTAGGACTTCGCATGATATGGCCGAGATATTCGAGCTTTTTCTTTTTTATGTGGTGAGAATTTCAAGCGATGCATTCAAAAATCGCCATGCTGTCAGCTAATTAATATTGATGTTATAGGTTTATATAATTATCATCTTCAAGCTATGTATCGCAGGTACATATTTATATAGATAGATATATAGATAGATATATTAACTCTTTATTCCATTGTAAATACATATTCAAACATGAATGCACTAAAAGACGGTCTTATTACTAAAAGCGATCTCTACCAGACGACCTTTGGATAATGGTGAAACAAATGCTTTAATCTAGTATCTAGCTTTTTGTCTAGTATACATAATTAGATAAATAAAAAAGTGTTGCACGTAAATTCTAATATGAATAATTGTCGTCTGTCTGTACATCACAAAAATAATATTAGCAACGATCTACCACAAACTTGCGTTTCGACACCCGCAGTGGGGCGTCTCAGGCTGAAGGGGGAAACGCGGCAAAACTATAAATTGTCCTTTAATTACCCCCGGGCAGCGTCACATCATGGTACCAGACAGTTTTATGACGATTTACTGCACATTTCGACGCGGGGCCCGGCCCGCTTAGGGATTCGAACCTACCAATCCAACAAGACCCCTATCGCCCCGCTTGGCGCCAACACGCCCTAACACACGGGGGGAAATGATCTAAAATCCGAGAGGTCTACGTTGCGTGGTCGGTGTACGTCACCTTTTACACTGCCAGGGGGGTTTTAAGGCCTCGAGTTCTTTATGGTAATGAAATCTGAGCAGGGTGACGTGCGGAGGTGATGTTTCTGAGAGTTTTTGTTGTGCCCCCCTTATTTATTGGACGTAGGAGAGAAGGGAAGTTATCTGGAAACTTTCCGAATGGAATGTGTTTCGTGGTGGAGAAACGTTTTTGTCGATTTCGTTTTGGGAAAATATTTGTTGAGATATGGTCATCTATCTGCAAGAAAGTTTAAGTCTTCCAGTCCTATTTTTTTTTCTATTTTCCTAAAAAGCGACGTGGACATCAAATAAAAGAAAACCATGAAAATCCGACTATTCGTTAAATGAGATACTTAAGCTATAGACCGACAGACAGAGAGACATTTGGGAGAAACTAATAACACCCTGCCGTTTTGTGTTGGGGGTTAAAAATGCTGCAGTTACACTTACAAGCTACAGATGCACCAAGACAACAAAATACCTAACAAAGTGATATGAAACTAATTATATCTATCAGTGTAATAAACCAGTATTAACCGAGTATGTTTGGATTGCATTGAGCATGAGCTGACCATGGTTTATTAAAAATAGGCGTCTAAGATCCATTTAATATATGAATATTCATGTATACCATACACATCGCGAAAATATCAAAGTTTATATTTAAGCGATTAATTTATTGTTCAGTTTTATACAAAGAAGGTTAAATGGCTATTAAAGAAGGTTTTGATAATGTAAGTATATACCAAACACTATATTCATTTAATGTATTTTATTGTTAGTGTATAATACCGATTTCTTTTTATTGCGAAAGTGATGAAGTTTTAGAAATGGGGAACGTTGTATGAGTATGAACAGACAGTGTGAAGGACATATTGTACCAACGAATATGACTATAGTTAGCTGCGAGAAGAGTTTATTAATAAATAAACGTATTATTTAAATTATATATTTTAATTGGAATAATAGCCTTTCAGCCTTTTTATAGTAATAAATTGTATTAATAGAATCATTTTTACAGGGTGTAGGTCTTCTGAAGTAATAATGAGAGGAGGTTTCGGTACATAATTCAGAAAGTGGACCTAGTGGAAATTTATGAACATTTGCCCCATGCCTGAAATTATGTTACGTTTTATGTATGTTTTATTTGTATGTATTATACCTTTTTTTGACGGTTTTTCTTCATAGCCGAGTTAGCAATCATTAAAAATACGCACTTAAGAAGAAACTTTGCGTTGTGGGAGAGAGTTTGAATTAGATCAGAAGTAAAATAGAGAACATAAAGTGATTAAGAAGAGTAATACAATAAAAATGTAAACACAAAGCCATTCAAAATAAACATTCGACAATAACCAAAATCCACACAGAATCATAACAGTTCAACCAATTTTATATGCCGATACAGCGATTCAAACGAGAGTTTACAAGCTATAAACGTACAAACAGACGTTTCGGTGTAACATAAAATCAAATCAACAGTTATCCTGTGAGCCTACATCACAATCAGGTTTAATCGCCTATGTGACAAGTTAGCTCGTTCGGAGCACCGACCAGAATTGCATGGGCCGTGCAACTAGGCCTATTTCCCCCGGTGCCTCGATTTTGTCCATAGGCAGGGGGATGAGGGGATCACAGTAAACTGGTGGGTCGGTAACGCGTTCTTCCCTCGCTCTCTCGATATCGCTTTGACTGACGGACAAGCATGCATTCAAATGGGTTACTTTACCGCTTTCACCCTCTTAGTATAAACATCCCAGTTCGGATCCTCCACCAATTTGGTACAGAATTTGTTGTGGAATGTCGAAATGCCTTTTGGGGGTTAAATTGCATTTAATTTGCACTAAACAACGTTGGTTTTGATGGAATTGCCTTTGGAGTGTTTAAGCGCTCGTTTGAATTGTAAACTTTGTGTTTACAACGGTTTTCTGTAACTCTGATTTAAAGATTAATTTTCTGAATTGAAGTTCTTCTTGTCCTTGTTTGTTTCAATATCTGTGTAAAAGGACCTTATTATTTTTTGAGCTATATTGAGGTTTTAGTGAAATATTAAAAACGAAATGTATATTTTTTTAGCTTTCGAAAATCATCTGATTTACATTACAATTAGAGTTATATATTTCTTTTTGTAGCAACACTAGTTAGAGTATGCTTATATTTAAATATAATTTAGACACAACGTAACTGTAAGTTTTTTTTTCTTTTTTTATAAACAAGTGGGCGGACGAGCAAATTAATTAATTATTATTAAGCAGTTAGGAAATCTTAACCAAATTAATGCCCCTACTGTCGGCTATAGTGCCTATAGGCCTAAGTCGGCCCCCTCACACATATTAGGTGCTTACCTATGAAATGACCTCATTTGTATGAGAAACCCAAATTTTTTTTTGTTATAATAAAATTGATACTGATAGTCGAAATATTGACTCAAATTATCTACACACTGTCGCCACTTCACGAGCAGTTGATTGATGCCACTCCTGTAAAAGTATCGTTAATGGGTATCAATGAATTCTTCAAAAGCTATTTAAGAATCAAATTTTTTTCCTTGCAAAAAGTTGTCCAAATTTCGAAAGAAATGGAAATCTGCCGGGGCATGGTCCGGTGAGTATGGTGGGTGAGAGAGAGTCTCCACGTCCTGCTCTTGAAGTTTTAAAACTATCGTATGAGAAGTGTAAGGGCGGGAATCGTCACTAAGTAGAAGTGGAGATGAGCGATTGACCAAACTTGGTTGCTTTGTTGCCAGCTTTTCCATCATCGGCTGCAGATCCGTACAGTACACATCTGCATCAATCGTTTGACAGGCTTGCAAGAAACTGTAGTGGACAATACCGGCACATGACCATCGAACTGATACCAGTAGCTGTTTCTTAATTATTTTGCGTTTTGGACATTGTTGGGCTGCAACTCCGGGATCCACCCACTGATACGTATATTTGCGGTTACTCATAAATTCAACTTCAACTTCACTTCTCGAGTCCCCGCCAAAAAGTCTATGATACTATTGCCTTTAAAACCTACTCGTATAACATCTATTTATTAATTTTATTTATTAATTTTAAGAGCAGGGATAGTTTAGAGCAGAGGCACCCAACCATTTTTTGGGTCTCCCACTTATTCTAATAAGCCTACTTAAAGAAACCGATACTATTTTTTTAAATTTATTTTTATATGAATTAAAGAATACTGATGTCTTACTCAAAGTATAATAAACAAAAAAATATCAAAATACAGTTAAATAAATAGTTAAATGACAATAGTTTTATTTAATTGCATTTGATTTGATCACTAATAAGTGAGAGGAGTGGGCCTGGTTTGATGATGCTAGGCTTAGAGATATGTATAGGTTCCGTTACGTTCTGCCTCAATAGGCATTCAAAATAAATTTCAATAAAGAAATGAAGACGAAACTGAAAATAATTTTAGGCAACATAAATCGTATGTCAATAGTCCTATATGAAAGTTGCACTGTTCTTGTGTTATTATCCCCAATAAAAACAAATAAACAACAATATTTCTCCTGATAGATGGCCCCCTCAGTCGCTCGCAATAATGACTAGACAAAAGCAATAAAAAGTGAAACTCATCAGTTATACCACATTATAAGGACGATTTATGACGAGCTACTGTATTGTTAGAGAATACGGTATCTGACATTATTGATTGAATATCAATAATTGCAATTTTATTATTATAATAACTATATATTTTATTTAGTCAGATAACATACATAATATTAATAATTAATATTCATATCTGGTATTCATATTAAGTATTCACAGTTACATGTATATACAATAAAAGGTGTTAGTAACAAGCCGCAAGTAATGTGTCTTCTTAATTGTTTTATGTTGCTATGTTCTTATATTGTGTTTTTGGGAAAAAGTCTCGACATTCACGTTTCATGGCAATATTACTTATCAACTGTCAATCAATCAGAGGGATCAGAGATACTTTAATCAGAGGGAGAGTGCACGTGCAATCTAACAGCCTCGACGTTATAGCTCTCACAGAAGACTACCTTGAAATGTACTGCATTTCCAACTTTATCTTATTTCTCTAATGTACGTACCCCTCCCCATTTTCCCAACCCTTTCTCCAAATCCATTCCTATATCTCCAAAGGTAGCCAGCGCATCCAGGGACGTGCCAACGTTTGTCATTTTGGACTAATATTGGCATGTATTGCGAATGTCTATGGGCGACAGTATCCACTTACCATCAGGTGGACTGTGCTCGTCTGCCGCCTTCATCAATAAAAAAAATACTTAATTATTACTTTTATTGGTTAAAGATCAACATCTGAATGAAATGCTTCACAATATTTTTCCACTGAATATAACTTGATTATTTTATGGTATTATGTCTATATATTTAGTTTTTTATCCAAAAAAGATTGGACATACGCGTTTAATTGAAATACGAGTCCAGAATGATTAACGTTGCTATGCTCCCCGATTCGTCGCCTACTTTAAAGGTTTCAGTAGAATTGGGAAAAATATTGGAAAGATAGGGAGGAATAAGACTATTACTATACTATAAATGAATGTAATTTAAACACTTTAATTTATTTTCTTAATATTTTTTTTCAGATTTTGATTAGTTATAAGTGATTAGATCAAAAAATAAATAAATAAACCTAAAAGTTTGTATACCACGTTTCATCTTAGCCCAGCCGTCCATCTATCGATGTTGTACAACTCTCTTGTCTAATGTTTTTAATGCATATTATGCGTTAGTTTATGGCACATTCCACGGTTAATGGCGTCTGCCGGGCTCATGGCTTGAGGTATTATGGGGTGGAATGGTAATTTAATAAGGCATGTGGTGTACATGTGAAAATATTAAGATGGCGTGCATATTGGTTATAGGTATAAGATTTATGATTCTACGTGAGTAGGAAAGAAGAGGAAAGAAAATAATTTTATCAACAACAATTACAAATAACATAGAATACGTGGGTGACACTGACAGATTGTAGAATCTCATAAATACAATCAGGTATAAATGTGGTAGTTGTTTTATTGCTTTTCAAAGCATTCTCCGCGATAATCGAGACACTTTTTCATGCTAAAAAACCATTGTGTGAAGCATTCAGTCCACCCTTCTTTAGGCACCTCTTCAACATCCGTTTAGAAGGCCGTTATTGCCTCTTCTGCACTCATAAAACGTATTCCTCAGAATTTATCCTTAATTTTAGGGAATTGCAGGGCGCAAGGTCGGGACTGTATGGCGGGTGACCAATTAACTGTACATTTACAATACCCAAAAATTGCTTCGTTTGTCTGGCGGACTGAGGTTTTACTTTAAGCAGCTGTTCACATACCAGGCCGCAGTTACTGTTCTTTTATTTTCTAAAGTTATATTAGGTGCTTACTTATGAAATGACCGATTTGTATGAGAAACTGAATTTTTTTTTGTTATAAAAATATTTATTACGTTAGTCGAAATATTGACCCATATTATTTACATACACACTTTCGCCACCTCACGGACAGTTCATTGATGCAAATCCTGTAAAAGTCTCATGGACGGGTATCAATGAATTCTTCAAAAGCCTTCACAGCTAATTCAGAATCAAATTTTTTTTCTTACAATAAGTTGTCCTAATTTCGAAAAAAATGGAAACCTGTCGGGGCAAGGTCCGGTGAGTATGATGGGTGAGAGAGAGTTTCCAGATCCAGGTCTTGAAGTTTTAAAACTATCGTATGAAAAGTCTTGATGTACGTCCCTAGACATAGCCCTTCTCAGCAGGACATAGCAGAACGGCCTTCTCAAACACCTCGTTTGAATGCACTGAACCAGTTATAAACAGTGGCACTAGATGGGGCTTCATCACGAAATGCTAACTTAAGTATTTCATAACTTTGTTTTTGGTTTAGACCTCAACGAAGTCATAAAAAATCTTTATGCGAAAATGTTCTCTTGATGAATTTATTTTTCCGCTAACACTTATATTTCAAATTGCCGCCAGAAATAAAGAACAAATGTCAGCTTTGAAAATTTAATGGCGTTTGACAAGCAAAGAGTTCCATTTTCAAAATTCGAATTTGATTTTTCTATCGTATTGTACAGTAGCCAGTTATAAGAACTTTTATTTTGAGCTATCGTACATGTAAAAAAACATGTAATGCAGTCATTAGTGTACACTGAACATCAGCGTATAAACTCTGAACAAAAACGTTGCATGCTGATTTTCAGTTGAAGCTGCACTGGTGATTAATGGACTGTTGATCACAGCAGAAGCCGTATAATTTATTTACACATATGAACTATAAATAAATAATTATATATGTAAATATGATGAAGTATCTGTTATACAAAAGAAGTCGTGAGTTACTAGTTCACATAACAATTTAACATCCTTTTTTTTGTCTGGTTGTAATAATCTGTACCTAAGTATCAAAAGTATTCACCAAAGGTAGCCTATAACATAGGCTGCGTTCACCGATCAACCAAACTACATAGATGAATAATTTTCCTTGTAACAAGAATGTGTACATAATCGCGATGCCAGTGATAGGCTGGCACGGACTGTTTCCACGCAATTGTGCGCAAAAGAATCGCCTGCCTGATGCGCTGTGTGCGGGACAGCACCAGTGACATTTTAAGCACCTTAGCGGATAAGTTGGACTGTCCCATATTGAGGTACAGTGGTACCTCGATATACAAGTGCCCTAATATACGAGTGTTTTGAGATACGAGCCGCCGAGCGAGCGATATTTTGCTTTGAGATGAGAGCAAGATTTGAGATACGAGGAATCGCTCACTACACCTTCTGTTAAAAAATATCTACAGGAAAACAACCTACCCATGCAAGCCCTTCTCGTCCTCGACAATGCTCGACAATAAGAGCAGGGGCTCACCCACCAAATTTCAAAGATTCATTCATTTACTTCAATGGGGAAAATTGCTTTGAGATACGAGCAATTTGACATACGAGCAAGGTTACGGAACGAATTAAACTCGTATGTCGAGGTACCACTGTATTGAGTTGGAGTACATGTACGCTAACTCAGTGTATCACTATGGGACTATTATATTATTTTAAAATTATTCTGTTCCTATGTACATTGATCTGAAATTAATTATAATTATTAATATAAATAAAATATTACTATCAAGATGTGAAAACGGGTAGTAATAATTTCGTTTTCGAGTCTTTGCTTTATTTATTACTTAAAATCAATTACGCAAACACATTTACCACAAAATATTATTACTATGCGTTATATAGAAAAAGTTTGTTTTATTAATTACTAGCGACCCGCCCCGGCTTCGCACGGGTAGTAGAGCATTGAACCAAAAGTCAACAAAATTTTGTAAGAGGGAAAGTTATTTTTTTTTTTTTGTTTTGACCATTTTAGGCCAACACTTTGGCCATTTGCTTCTAATTAGTACTAACAATAGATTATTAAAATCACCTGTGTTACATTTTACGTAACACGTTACGTATTTTACGTTACATTTTCACCTGTGCTACGTGTTACCCGTGGAGCAGTGTTAGCATGCATTACTAGTGGTGAAGGGGCAACACACTAGGTAGCAGCATCTGTCAGGGAAATCACTTGGATCTCCTCACCACTAAAAAGAATAGTATTTTAACAGTCTGTTACTGCATCTAACTCAATTCTTTCGAAAATGTCACTTAGACCCCTTGACCTCTGGGGTCCTCATATATGCCTGCATCGAGCGAGTCCTGTCGTCGCGTCGCGTTGGTGCAAGGCCGCTTGAATTTATTTTCTCGCGCGTAATTTTTAATTTACGATAACTCGTAAGATATTCATTTAAATTGTACGGTATACTATTATAATGTGTATGAAATGCTTAAGGTAACTAACGTATTTAATTTGATAATGATTAATACTGTATCCGTCTAAATATCTTTTCCAAATGCCACATTATAAGTGATAATTTTTTTAGAAGTTAGAATGCGTATAGCATACTATCCTTAAAAGATAGACATATACCATCGCGGATTTTTTTGTAGTCCTATAAAAGAGAAACAATCCCACCGTACATTGTTTTGTTATATCTTAAACGGATTAGGCAGCGTTTTCGATGAAAGCTCCCAGACAGCTTGATTTTGTCCGACATCATCAACAATCATCGTCATATTTCAATCAATTTACACAAAACCTTAAAGAATTATGCACCTATACCTTCCCCAGGAATCACTCTGTTGATAGATGAAAACCGCATGAAAATTCGTTTAGAAGTTTTTGAGATCATCGCGAACATACATACAGACAGGCATTCTAATTTCTAATTCTGATTTCTAATTTCTTATACTTTTCTAAATTCACATCACTGTTACGTTAAAAATATTGCAGTTATTGTAGTAAGGAAGGTTCAATAATACGTTGTTGGTAGTTATTTGCCGCCAAATTGACTGATTTGACAGGAGGTCAATTTGGCCGCCTGGCAAATGTCTCAATGTTATGGCCATATATATTTCTGTATTTTGGTTGATCGATGCATCACGTGCATTTTAGAAGTAGATAAAAGAAATAGTTCATCTCTGCTTATTACTCCCTTTATTTTCCCTAAATGGGTGTGTAGCCGCAATAAAAAGACAGATGGCGGTAAAGTCGTTCCACAAGCCCTCTCGAAAATCATAAAACTTCACGACTCTCACAATAACCTTTGTTTTAAGTAGAACTCCGCTTTTAGCTTTAATAATAATGGTATTAAGTGCATACGCGTTCGCCATCGCAGTACAGAGCAATTATACGTATAAATAAATTCGTTTTACAAGCGACAGATGGCGCGAATGCGGGAGCCATCTTGGAAATACTCGTATTCATAGGTGATATCTAATTAGCGTTCTGTTTGTTTATTTTTGTTTAATATTTACGCGGGAAATGTAATGTTCAGGAATGAAAATGTGTGTGTTTGATATTAAGATGGTGTTATAGCGGCAGTTACATTTGCTGATGATAATTTGGGGGCTTTAATTTGCTTAAAAATATTGGAGTAAAAGAAGTTTGTACAATAACATAAAATGTCTGCTATCAGTTATAAAGTTATAACGCTTAATACTTAACATTTACATTAAATGCAATTTGTAATGCAATTTTCAGAAGATTAGGTACAAACTGTATAAAATAGGATACTTTTAATTGCAGAAACAGTTTAATAAAAAAGTCTATGGTACTCAAAAACAAACAAAACCCTGAATAAATCGAAAGCAATAACAATTGGAACATGGACATTAACATAAACTGCTGGACCCTACACATTAGGCGTCTAATTTCCAATTAGCAAGCAGGTAGCGTAAAAAGACGCCATTACAGTTAGACATTTCCCGCCATAAGGACCAGCGGCCATCTTTGTTGTCCACGTGACGTTCGGATACACGCGCGTGCAAATTATTGTCTATGGCAGCATGTGTGATATTGTTTATGGTATTTAATTTCGGTCATCGCGCCTTACAGGGTGGTGTAGAGCTTTATTTATGGTAACAGGAAGGTTTTTAACTGTAATCCACCACACAGTGGTAGCTGAATTAATTGATTAATTGAAGAACGAATTATTTAGAAAATACCCAGTGTCCACCTGGGTGTTCCTCGAGGAGTTTATTATTCCTCGTATTCCGATCTGTTTTCCGATATTGATATCGACATTACATCAACTAATAAAAAAATAATTATACTTATATACTCGTAGGTAAATATTTACCACCTTTGTACGTACTGCTTATTGCACTAAAATTCAATTTTTTTAATAAATGCACTAAACTAAATAATTGCACCGATTGCAGGAAAATGCAAAGTTTTCTTTTGCGTATTATGAAAAAAAAATAATCAGAAACCCTGTGTCGTTTCCAAGCCAAATATTGTTTTACAAAATCGCAATAGGCATAATGTAGATTCAAGTCTACTGTTTCCGAAAATAACATTATTTCAGCAATAAAATAAGTTTTAACGCAAATTATGCATTTTTTTTCAATATACTTTGAATTATGCGCGAAAACACTTGCAGGTGTCATGGCGTCGCTTGTGACGTTACACCTAGGTAAACGTAGGTAGGTAAATCAATCGAAGTTCAAGCGACACGGTGATGTTCACTGAGGCGTGACGTCATTCGCTCTGATTGGCGTTTTAGTTAACATGGCCGAATGCAGTATTTTATACTTTTATTTTATTGAAAATATTATTAATCTCAATGTTTACATTAAAACTGGTTAATTTATTAGAATTCTTTCAACATATTTTATTCTCTAAAATCATTTATTCTTTAATTCTTTGATACTGTCATCATGCCTATTGTCGAAAGGGCACGTCACATTCAGTGTAATTAGAAAAGTTCTGTTGGACTCTGTGACGGAAAATTAGTATTTTGTGGCGTGTTCCGCAGTTGACCTGCGATTATTTCTGCTAATTGTCACCGCGATGGCCGTGGGTATGAACGTGCCGTAATAAACTTTTACTTACTTTGTAATTGCCTATCGTTACAAAAGATACATTTTTGACCCAAAGACACGTTCATTATAAAGTAAATATAACGACTGGGGGGTATGGATGCACGCTGCAATACCACAACGTCTGGACGGACTCAACTGGTCATGCTCTCTGACATGTAATGCATTTCCCACTTTATTACGTGTTTCGGTAGAGAGTGAGATATTTCAGCTGAGCCTATTCCAATGGCTTAACATATACCTCCCAATTTTCCCAACACTTTTTCCAAATTCATATCTAAATCCATTCCTAAATGTCCGAAGATAGGCAGCGCATCCGAGATCGTGCCAACGTTTGCCATTCTGGATTGATGTTGGATACGACCGGTGAATCTTGAAAGGCCACCAGGGCTACAAGAATTTAGATTTACACGATGTTAAGACAACTAAAGGTTTTTTAGCCGGTAGGAGTCCGCCACTACCTGGGTCCCCTTCCTAGCTGTCCATGGAGGATTTTACTTGGTTGTCATTCCTAATAAAAAAAGAAAAGATTGATGTTGGCATCTATCGCGGATATCTATGGACGACAGTATCCACTTACAACTAGGCAGACGACTGCCGCTTTCTTTGTATAAAAAAGAAAATAGTACAAACCAATTACAAACTGGTTTAAACTTAATTTTACTAGATTTTACCGTCGTAATGTTAACGTAAAAAGTTACGTTCATAGTTGTCTCCGACCTGTTAAATCCACGGTTTTATTCTTTATGGCCAGGACAAGAGTTAATTGCGTAAACCCTCGTCCAGTGACTAACCCTAGTTTTATACGACAATTTATTTTGAATATTGTCAGAGACAATAGCGTACAGGTTGTTTCCATGGAAGCCGACAGAATCGAGTGAAATAAAATGGTAAACATTTAATTATTTACTCTTCTTGCACTATTCTGTACAGAGGCGGATTTAATGATTTACGGCATTCCCTGCCAGTCGATCGTCGTTTAAAATGAACTGCAAGGTCGGCGGCGCGCCCGCATACCCCCTGGTGTTGCAGGTGTCCATGGGCGGCGGTAACACTTACCACCACGTAGAACCGCTTGCTAGTCCGCCCTCTAGTCAATAAAAAAAAAAATTGAACATTCGCTTTCATAACCAGTGTGGTCGCGTTCAAATAAATTCTCATTAAGATAAAGCAAGCAATTATAAAAGTATATTTTTTTCTTCAGTCTTAAAATCTTCATTAAAGTCTCTTTATCTAGAAAATTACAACAGGACTAATAAAAAACCATTATTTCCACCTCTTTTATGAAGGAATGACGGTGGTCACCGTCGCCCACAACGAAATTTTAAGTTGGAAAATCATTCTTAACAAATTCATTAAGTCCATATCGACAATACAATAATCCCCTTAGATAATGTTGTAGCTATGTACGTACTTTAAGAAATGGACACAACAATGGGTATTATAATAAGACATTAATATATATATATATATATATATATATATATATATATATATATATATATATATATATATATGAATGTTCTTTGTTATCCCGTATGCGTTCCTATACCATTCATCCGATTGCGATGAAACTTTGGTGAGTTGTTGTGCGCACGCGCGCGAAGGTTTCTGGTTTGTGAAGACCATGCGAACGAAGTCGCGGGCAACAGCTACGTGATAATAAATATTTATTAATACATATCAATACAACTGAATACATGAGAAATCTTTGTTTATTGCATACATATGTGTGACCCGCACACAATCAATGTTTAAGGTACAAGAAAATGAGAGTGAATTGTTACCTCTAAAATATTCAACGAATTGCCAATTGAACTGCTAGACTTATATGTGAAAACAAATAAAGCGGGTAAAATGAAATCCCTTTTCACTAATCTAATTATAAATACTTAACATATATTGAAGTAGAGATATACCATAGATCTACACATAAACCTTATACGTTTCAAAAGATGGTTACGTACTTTTTGCTACTATAACAATACGAGTAGGTACCTATATTGTGTGGTTAGAAAATTAAAAAAACATTTCGATCTAAGACAAGTCGGAACATGTATTGTGTAAATGTAAATATTGTAGTGCTGTATTTGTGTATGTCAAATATTGTAATGCTGTATGTGTGTGTGTCAAATATTGTAGTGCTGTATTTGTGTATGTCAAATATTGTAGTGCTGTATGAGTGTATGTCAAATATTGTAGTGCTGTATTTGTGTATGTCAAATATTGTAGTGCTGTATGTGTGTATGTCAAATATTGTAGTGCTGTATTTGTGTATGTCAAATAAAGTTTTCATTCTATCATTCATTCAACACAATGATATTTAATTATTGTGACGAATTGAGTTGTGGGACAAAATTAACCCAACTCCAATGAAATATAGATCAACACTAATGTGATTTTCTAAATATTTCATTAATTCGCTTATAGATACAATAATAATTTATTAAGTATTATTATTTATTAAGTTTATTAATTATTAACACATAATAATTATTTATTAAGTAAAGAGTAAAAGCAAACACGCTGTACACAAAACATCGGCGCATTAAATTAAATTTATATGACAAACTATTGTTTAAAATTCAAATTGTACGTGTGAAATCTTGCTGGACCTTAATTGTATTGACCAACCGGGCGTCCCCCTCACGAATTAATGGGGGGTTTGGGGGTCCACTTTCAGTATTCGTGTGAGGAAACACAATAATTGTGATATAGAGGCCCTCCTCCGACCCTCTTAATGGCTTTAATAAAGGTACGAATTTACGTCGCCCTGTATTTATTATTTTATTTCGATATATTTAATTAAAATTTTAGTGGCGCTTTAGGGTTTAAAGTGGTCTTGATTGTACCGAAAAGGTCGTTTTATTGTTTTTATTGTGTTATCGTCATGTGAATTGCTTTTGGATGTGTTTACGGGTGATTTTAATTGGTTGAGTTGACTTTGGGTTTTATGAAGTAAACTATGATAAAAGACAATCTCTTTAATTATGTTAATTACATTTAATGACCTGTACAAGAATTGTTCTGTCTTGTGTCAAGCATATGTTTTTAAACGAAAGAATGTCGGACCAGTGTTTTATTTTTTTATTTTTATGTATTCTTAAAGATTTCTCACATACATATTTGCTAAATATAAAACATAAAAACGATTTTTTTACAAACAAAATTAAACCAAGTGCATGATTTCCTACTGTCCGAATGAAATCATTTGACCACCGGATCCCTGGTCTTAGCCTACAGTCATATGTTTTTCTGTTGCCTGTTCCAACATCTTTGTAAGAACGATAAAAACAAATATATTATTAGGGGTTAAAGTATGAAAATGCCGATTTGTACTGAAAAATTAAAACTCGTTTTTTTCTAAAATGTAACATATTTATTTAATCAAAATATTTACCCTCATTATCTATACATTGTTGCCATCTAATCGGAAGTTCATTTATGCCTTTGCGATAGAACTCTGGGGATGTAGATTCGACAAACTGTGTGAAAGCATTTTGTACTGCCTCTTGGGAAGAAAATTTTTTACCACATAGAAAATTGTCCAAATCACGAAAAAAATGGTAGTCCGTTGGAGCAAGGTCTGGCGAGTACGGAGGATGACGTATGGTTTCTAACTGCAGCTCCTGTAGAGTTACAACGGTTTCTCGTGCAGTGTGAGGTGTTGCGTTAACATGGAACAATAATGGTGAAGATTGATTCACGAGTCGGGGCTGTTTCACTGCTAGTTTCGCCATCATTGTTCGAAGTTCGGCACAGTAAACATCTGCTGTTATTGCTTGACCAGACCTGAGAAAGCTATAGTGAATAACACCATGAATAGACCACCAAACAGTTACCATTACCTTTTTATTGGTAAGTTTTGCCTTAGGGCACTGTTGCGGCGTTTGACCTGGGCGTTTGTTTTGAGCCATTGCATTTTTCGCTTTCGGTTATCGTAAAGAATCCACTTTTCGTCACATGTCACAATTCGATCCAGTATTCCTTCATTTCTGTACCGATTCAACAAGGCAACGCAAGTTTCAACACGCGTTTCTTTCTGCAGATCAGTCAAATCATGAGGCATCCATTTTTCATATTTTTTTATCTTATCGATTTGATGCAAATGAGTCAATATTGTAGGTAAGGTAACGTTAAACCACGCCGCTAATTCCTGGGTAGTTTGACTCGGATCGGCTTCCACCATCTCCTTCAATTCAGCGTTATTCACCTGTGTCCTTCCACGTGGTTCGTTCTTCAAGTCGAAGTTTCCATTACGAAAGCGTTTAAACCAAACACGCACGGTTCGTTCATTAGCAGTCTCCTCTCCAAACGCAGCATTGATATTGCGAGCCGTTTCTGCCGCGTTAGTTCCGCGTCGGAACTCAAATTCAAAGATTACTCGGATTTTCGAAGTATCCATCTTTCCCGTCTAAGCTTAATAAAAAAAACAATTGAAAGTCGAAAATCGAATGCTGCACATTTTTTAAAACAAGAACCTCATAGGTATCATGTGAAAAAAGTTTCACTCGAAAATCTCACACCATGAAGGTTTTATGTCAATTCAAAGTATCTATTACTATAAAACGGCAAATTCATACTTTAACCCCTATTATTTATAATTTTATCTGACTCCTCCATACCTTGCACGTCCGCTCAATAAACAAACACGCCTGCGAAACAAGCGACAGAATCGATGCACCAGTTCTTGAGTTACGACCTGATGTACACTTGGACAAAAGTGGAAATTACAATTTTTTTAAGTTGTACATGAACATACTCGTATAGGCATTTACTTATTTTTTAAAACAGTTCACTTTGGATCGAGTAGATTCTTTTAACAATCGGTCTACTTATAGACGAAATATCTTTTTCCAAAGTTTAACTTGAGATCAAATATTTGATGCATTTTTCTATAATTTTTCATTTTAAGCGTCATGTATTTGACCAATATTGGAAGTGCAAATTTACCTTTTAGAATTTCGGTTTCATTAACTGTTAAGTACAGCTTAGCTTACTCAAGAATTTTTGCTTTAATCATTATTCACGTCCGTCGTCAACACGGTCAACATGAAACTGTTCCCCGTGGGACATTATAGCCTCATTGATATGTCTATACGATGGTTTTCAGTAGTTATCTATATGTCGAAAAATAGTCATTAGTCGTTGTAACTTAGTCAACTAATTTAGATTATTAACCACTCGCTTTTAATTTATCTATTTTTTTTTGGATTTTTAGTTAGTCGACTAATGTTTTAACGAATAACGATTATTCAAGGTTATTTTTTAAAACAATTTTTGTTTCAGATTACAAATTTTGGTTGACTAATTAACCGATTAAAAATGTAATCTACTTTGTAGCTGGTAAAGAATGTTTTGGAAACACTGCTTTAAATTATTATACACTAATACTAATACATTCTTAGTTCAATAATTTCCTGTATTTTTGGAAAACTTTAATTAAATCTTCAAGTCAATTTGTATATTGCTGATATGTTACTGTATTTCTGAGTAAGTAAATAATTACAAAATTGCTTTCTACAAGACACATAGCCTTTACAAACGGCACAATTAACACCTCGCCGACTGTACGTTCGTACGTAAATATAACCGTAACTCATGGTGGTGCTTTCGTCCACCTGTTACAGATAATCGATGGACTGTACACATTATCAGGCTCGTCCCTCACCGTACATGTTGTTAAAATGACCCTTAAAGACATACTTAGGTACCTAAAATAAAGGATATTAGCGAATACAAGTACAGTACAGTTAATTTTAATTTCCTATTCAAGGTACAGACAGAATATCAATATTAGAGTTCATTGTAATTCTTACAAAATCTTACAAATAATAATGAATAAAGAATTTATTATCCAAACAATACAAGTTTGTATATTATTTGTTTGTACTCGTAGGTTGTATTTCAAAAAATCTGCGTGTATCTACTATAATATTATACATGTTACAGTGAAATATCGTTTTCAGTAAAAACGTGTTTTTCCTAGCGAAAACTAAATTTGACCTAATGCTTTCGTTACAACTAGTTTTTCCTAGTAAAAACTAGAATTTACTGACAAACAAATTTGAATTTGAGTTAAAACTAGTTAGTTAAAATTAGTACTTACGTTGGGGAAGTAGGATAAAGTGTCAAATGTTATTACACTTACAGTAGAGAGGGGTGACGTGACTGGTCGAGTGCGTCCAGTGGCTGTGGGATTGCAACGAGCACTTTATCGCTCAAATAATTGGTGGCAACTTAACTGGTGTATAAATTAATTACAATTTTATTTTTAATTTATTTATGATCAAAGAAACTAGAATTTGTTATGCCATTTGAAGTTAACTGCATTGAATAAATAATACACCCCGAACCAGAACCTATGAAGAAGTATAAGGAATATTCGCTGGAATAGATCAACGATGACTGAGGAAAATTAAGCGTTGAGAAGAGATATTATGATGAGTATGACCGAGACCGAACTATCAATCACATTACAATTGAGTCATGTCCAGCTTGTCAACCGTCCGGTTTTCGACCGGTTTTGACGCGATTTGTCGAATCCGGTTCCCTACATGCGAAGTGTAGGCTTATTCAACAATTTTAAAGACTACACGACAAATTTAAGTAAAATTTAAAGATAATCTATAGAAGAAAAAATTAAGATGATTAAGATCTCACTACCTCCTGATACTTTATCAGAAGATATCAGAAAGGTAGTTATACTTTATCCGAAAGTCAGTATCAGCTAGATTTATTTGTCTATCAGATTGTTAACAGTTACTTTATTGGAGGCCCTAAGGGCGTTTCTCAAAACCTATTGACACCTTAGGTGGTGAGAAACCCTCTAAGTATCCATCATTTTTTCCAAAAATGAGTGTATTATACGAAACGATTCAGCTCTATACGCTCTTTATACTGGTATAATCGGTTTTCGAACAGTTTCGGAGATATTGAGAGAAAAACCTATTAAATTATCTCATATTAATATTATTTAATTTTTTCCTCGCCTTACCCGGTACCTATACAAAAAAATATTTAATTTTCTATTATTACTACTGTATCCAAAGAATACTTTAAATTGATAAGTAATTAGAATTACTCGTTTCAATCGTCATTTTCAAATCCTTTTTTCAACATCATGTTGTCGGTCGTCAGATAATTATAATCAATTTTGCCACTATGGGATGGAGACGAATTTCGTGTCAATAAAACATATTAAGATATACACAATAAAACAAACAAATAAAACAGAGTAACTCAAAAAATCTTTCAAAATTAACTAACAAAAAAAACCTTATGAATCGCGACAAAATGTCGGCCATTTGAAAAGGGCGAAAAGGCTAAACGAAATGAAATAAACAATCACGACAATGACTAAAAAAGAATAAAGCCGGCCGCCCACTCATCCCTTCACCCAGATCAAACAAATTTTCAATTCTCATCAAAAAAGCAAAACGTTATGACGCCCTTAATAAAAACTGCTCGCAATATTCGCTGTACTCGCAGCAATATCGTAATGAACACCCTGTATACACGGCGGCCATTTAATCTTGCACCTGTATCATTCTGTATCTCGTTTGGTCCAAGTAAAAAAACTGTGAGAGTTGCGTGAAAAGTGAACACTACCTTGAACATGTTCTTTGTCAGACTCTCTGCATTTTAGTTAGAAATATTTGCAAAATTATTATGCCTATATGCAAATTATTATGAAATTGACTTGACTCGGGAAAGTATTTGAGAGAGGAAGGTGGGTATAGAATTTGATTTTTCGTGTATGTTTTTAATTCAATTGCTGTCCAAGAAAAGTCCAGTCGTGCTTACCTAGGATAACTTTGAAAGGTTTCGGGGGTCCAGATCCTTACCAGATACTTATTTGCCGCGAGTCAGAATTAACGCATACGCTTAAATAACGCGTGATCGAATTACCTGTCCACCAGTCTAGTTGCCATTCACAGCTGTTCTAGGAGCTGTGCCTTAAAAAGAGACATTCATTTAAACATGAAAGCCTTCGGATGTTTTTTAGATTTAAATTAGCTCGCCTGACGCCTTGGTAGGTTTTACTTTCGGTTTTTACTTGGGAGCGAATTCATGCTGTATTTTTGTCACGGTACCACATTAGAATTCGAAAGGCGAAGTTGGAATGAATATTTTCTTACAGATAAGTTTTTTCTTGTTTTTTCTTATGACAAGGAATGTAAGACTGTCTGATCGTATGACCATATGTATGACCGTTGTGTGTATCCTAGTCGAAAAGTCAAAATATAATTGTTTATAGTAATTATACTAATTTAATATAATGAATTATACTCACTATGCATTTCACTGTATCTGATCTTCTATGGTATACTAATACGCTATTTCTAATAATTTGGACCACCTTCGACGCACGGGTCGGTACTGTAGCTAAACGCCCGGCAGTTAGCTTGTCCTAAACAAATACGCTCGGCCATCTGCGTAAGGGGGTTCTGGTCGCATTAAAACATTGTCCCGGCCTCCAACATGTGTCATTAGCCCGATTCGCTGACTCCGAAATGGACGCTGTTTCTCCTTGATTACAATCGCTGGGTTGTGATGTGTTGATGGTGTTTGGGATTACATCGTGGATTTTTCCGAAAAAAAAAAAGAAAAATATCGTATGTACGTGGATATGTATGCTCTATGTTTTCTTTTATAGAAAAAAGACGGCAGACGAGCATACAGTTCACCTGATGGTAAGTGGATGCTGTCTGCCATAGATGTCGGCGATAGATGCCCTCATCAGTCCAGAACAACAAACGTTGGCAGGCTCTTGGACGCGCTGCTTATCTTTGCAAATTAAGGAATGGATTGGGAGAAAGCGTTGGGAGGGATAGAATGGGATAGGATAGGAATGGGCTCTGGTATATCTGGCACTCACTACCGAAACACGTACGTATATTGGGGAAATATGATAAAGTAGGAAATGCATTACATTTCAAGGTAGTCTTCTGTGAGAGAGGGGTAACGTGGCCAGTCGACTGTGTTTCGACCAGTTTAAATAATTTTAACTGTTGTTGCACGTGCCACGCCATCCTTGCATTGCGAGGTTGACTGGGAATAAGGAATACTGGGCTTAAAGAAATAAGTCAACCTTCTGTTACTCTGTGAATTAAGAATAATATGTAAAGAGAATAATAATGTATCGCTTTACCCACGGAGCCTTCACTAGACTATTTATGGGCAATTATCTTTAGAGGTGGCTACGACTGCGTGTTTATGCTGTAACTAATGTTTTATTATATGAGACTGCTGGAGATTCTAGGTAGCTTAATATTTTTTTACCTGTGGCCGTGTGTTATATGGCCGCGTAGTATCAACCGACTATAGAATACGCATACCTCATCTATTCCGTGGGCATTGTGAAAGGCGACTACGGAATAACACAGCAGCTATTGTAAGACCTGAAGGAACTACTCCGCCTCTAATAGAGTGTACTCGTTAACCCTCTTAGCCAGCGTGACGTTTTAAGGGATGCTATACATCCCTTATGTCCATGAGGATGTTCAGCAGTGGATGATAAAAGTGCTTGTTACGTATGTTGGAACGTGGAGTGAATTTAATAGAGTAAACATAAAGTAAAAAATAAGGAAACAAGCAAGTCCAATTGAACCGAAAAGCTCAAATACTCCAACAAAACTCGACACTACAAACGACGTTAAATAAGAACGCGACCATTCGGTAGTTCTAAATTTTAAACTTCGCCTTATCTGTCCAATGTAACTTTCCCGCCAATCGCAATCGTCGAACGTCAATGTCTGCGGTAAAGAAATTAAAAGTTTGTCAGTTCGCCCCGAGCGGTCGACGGCTCCAGTCGCCTGGATAGTTTGAATTGTCATGCAATATGGTAATATTAAATATAGATATAATGTATTTTGATGTGTTTTTTACTTTTGTTTAAGATTTTATTTACGTCATAATCTCGAAACGATCGGAAAGACAACTTTCTTTCCTTTTTGATCTGGTGACTGACTGGTAGAGAACTGTAAGAAGTATTAAATCTGCCATTTGTACACGTCAAGTATTTGTGCAATGAAGTTTAAATAAATACATATAATATAATAAATACATATTTAAATTCTTGTTTTCACAACTGATATACATAGATTTGAATTCATTTAAAAAGAAATATTAAATGATCAAATTAATTTTTATGAGTAGTCAAAGTGAAGTCAATTTTAAGAGTGTCCACAACTGGTGTATGGAATTGTATGGTTTCAAGTTATAGTTTCAAGCAGCGATATCAAGGTTTCCTCGAACTGACAATTAAAAAGTACCCCCCAATAAAAAATCGAAGAATAATTAAGGAATCATTCGGTTCGCGAACGATTAATGAACGTCAACGCCCGGTGCACGGGAATTAAAAAATTGTCTCGCCTCAAGCGGTTTCAAGATTGCACTAACGCTATCTCACCCCAGCATTGGACCTGATGACTTGCACAACTTATAATTTGATGAGAGCTCGAAGATCTTTCCAGAACTTTCCGCGGTGTATGAATATTTAATACGGCATTTTTGGCGCCCAACGTGGGGCCGTTTATGTTTTGAAGCTTATTTTTCCTTTGCGAGTTTTATGACAGTGATTTGGTAAGATTAAGAGCGTAATTTAATCAAGTTATTCATGTAAATAACTTTTCTCTCGCTTCTTTGATGTTACAGAGGCTCTGTTTTTTTCATTTTATCGTTATTGCATTCGTCTTATGTTTCGGTTCGTGATTTTGTTTTATAAAGTTATTATATAGTCAAGATAAGATATATTTATTCTATTGATGTAGGTTATTATTTTTATTAAAAAATAGAATTATTATAGAGTATCATAATTAGTGCTTTTTATTTGCAGTTGTTTATTTTTAACCACCGCTTCTTACCCACAATAATAACATTTTACATAATTAGACTCAAAAAATTGGGTGCGGGTAAACTTTGTATGCTAGAAAATATAATCAAACATAAGAGTGCATATAATCTTTACTGAGTGTGGAATTATGTGTGGGTAGAAAAGTTCTGTTCCAAATTCAAATTCAAATGTATATATTTAAGTAACATGGTTAACAAGAGCTCATATTTCATAACGGAAAAACGGAGTGAAAATTTAAATATATAAGTTATGTTATGTATGGTATAAATTATAGATGTATAAATTATTGTTGAAGCATAATCCTTGCTAATTAAGTCAATTAATCAAGAAGTCAATCATTACAAAATGTCATTCATTCAGTATCAAAAAGTGTTAAAATTAATTATTATTATTTATTTATAGTTGAGAACCCTTCTCTAAAAAGTATTTTTCTAAAGTATAAGTATCCAAGTCAATATGCAGCAAAAAGTTTCATAATATTATCAGCAACAGAATATATGCCACAAATTAATCAACCTGCTAATATTCCTTGGAAGTACAAGCTCTTCATTTCCCAGTAATACTTCTAAATATAGCCACATGACACGACATATAGACGCCTATAAAACTGGTAGCTCTGTAGGACTCCTGAGAAATCACGTCGCACGTCAGAGCACGATATAGGGAGTTAATAGAGAACATTGTAGCAGTTGACCGGATTAACTGAAAATGTTTAAGGGGTTTAAAATTTGTAGTGAATTAATATAAAACGTAGGTAAAATGTTCTGTTAATATTAACATCAAGAAGTTTAATTTAATTTAATTGGGCGGATGATTTAATTTAATGAAATTTAACTAATTTATAATTTAATTGATTACTTTGCCGATGATTGCATGGAGTGCCGAAAATACTGTGATATAAAAAAAACTAAACGCCTAATATGACTGAAATTAAAAATATAATTTACCGTAATCGCCCTCTTAGTATCATCTGCAGAACACGGGTTTTTTCATGCACATTGTGTTGTGCTTGAGAGATGTACGAGTATGTCATTTAAAACGCCACGCTAACCAAGCGGGTTGCTGAGTCCACTCTTTAGAGCTGGTGTAGTTCCTCAGGGCTGGTGGTAGCGTCTTTATTATCCATTAGTCACCTTTTACGACACTCATGGGAAAAATAGGGTGGTGATAAAGCCGGTCGACAGATTATGATTTACAGTAAAGATAAAATAAATCTAATCAAAAAATTAGTTGCTTCTTAACTTTGTATATAATACGCGTTTGGAAATAAAATTGGAAATAAAAATAAAATAAAAACGAAAAAATATTCGTTGTTTCCTTGTCTTTTACTGTCATAACAAATAAAAAATATGCTCCGTTCAACACATAGTAGACAAAGATAACACGCTTGATATTGTTTAATCTGTGCAGACGAGTTCAGAGGCGCGTAATAAGAATCCCACGTTGGGCGCCATCTATACCGCGGTATAGCGAGCAGGCAGACGCCTAAGAAGCCTAAGTAAGACCCTATGCCTAAGAATAGTTGTAATACGAGGGGGAGAGTGCACGCTGCAATCCAACAGCCGCTGGACGCACTCGACTGGCCACGTTACCCCTCTCTCACAGAAGACTACCTTGAAATGTACTGCATTTCCCACTTTATCTTATTTCCCTAATGTACGTACGTGTTTCGGTAGTGAGTGAGATGTGCCAGAGTCCATTCCCATCCTATCCCCCCCCCATTTCCCCAACCCATTCTCCAAATGCATTTCTATGTCCAAAGGTAGGCAGCGCATCCGGGGGCGTGCCAACGTTTGTCATTTTGGACTAATGTTGGCATGTATCACGGATGTCTATGGGCTACAGTATCCACTTACCATCAGGTGGACTGTATGCTCGTCTGCCACCTTCGTCCATAAAAAAAAAAAAAAAAAATACGCATCACGCACACAGATGCAGCCGTATGTTTCGGAATACAAGCGACTGCAGGTAATAATTAGATTATTATTTATTCAATCTATGATGATTGAATAAATAATAAAAAAAAATAATGCTCTAGGCTTTAGGGTCTCTAGGGTGCTCAAGGCGACATTTTAAAAATGACGGTCAACTTGCAAGTCGCGCGACCGCGTGACGTCATGTAAACTCTTTTTAAATAACCCATACAATTCCTTTTTGGAGATTTTGGCGTTGCCTGTATTTTTCGAAACAAAATATTATAACACGTTTTTACTCATTAAATATTGGTAATTACATTTCTCGATGTTATTGTACGAAATTATGAACATACAGTTTCATATAGTTATGAAAATTTTGTACGTGAGAGGGGCTTAAGCCTCCAGCATACCCTGCCATATGTTGAACCATTGAATTGTGACGTTTTTTACAAATCCATATTTATGGCATGGCTTTTTGTGCATAGAAAACTGTATTTTTATTTATCCAAGTCGCACAAACTGAATGTTACATTTTTTAATACTTACTTAATATTGAAACTAAAACATGTTTAGAGCAACATACCAAAACAAGCAATATACCTTAATTATTATGTACTAACACTGAGTTCTACCATAAACAAAAACAAGTATAAAAATTACACACATACAGAAATAACTGAAACTGCGTTCTATGAATTGTATTTGAACGTTATTTTACTTGAACTTCTGTACGTTTCGTGTCTTGTGTTTATGCATACGAGTAACTGTAGGGGTGCCCTGGAGAAATCAACCACGTCAATATGTGCCTTGGTTAATTAGACTCACTACTTTTACGGTAAATATTTGCTATTTACTTTGTGGGTAATGGTCATGGCCTGCAACGATACATGTTTTTATGGTTTATATATTCCTACGTAATATGTATAGTGGTATTACACCATACTACATATACGCCAATGTCCGTACATAATGCTAGCTCTATCTAGCATTATCCCATCTTCCCATCCAGCCACTACTGGTGACTTTCTTCCAGTCGTCTATCCACCCGGTCGTAGGGAGTCCTACGCTACGTTTCCTGGTACGTGGTCTCTATTCGAGGAGTCTTCTCCCCATCGATTATCAATCCCGTGGTTTACATGGCTTGCCCACTGCTACTTCAGCTTGCTGATCCTTTGAACTATGTCGCCAACTTTAGTTCTTTTGTTGAATTTGGTCCAGCAAAGAGACTGAGCATATTTCCTTCCATCGCTCGCTGAGCGACTTTGAATTTGTGTATCAGGCGTACCATCAGAGACCATGAACCATATGTCATCACGACGCATTGAAGGAAGACTTTCTTCTTTATACGAGTACATTGTGTTATAGGCGTCGAGAAGAAGTGACGCATTTTTCCAATTGCTGTCCAACTGACTTGTATGCGTGTGTCAGCCTGTCGTCTGAAGTTGGACTTGTCTAACTGGATTGACAGTCCAAGATAGAAATATTATACAATACTTTTTTTGATATTTTAGTTACCCGTTTATTTATATAAAGATAAGTATAAAGACGTCTATCTTATATTCTAAAATATGCCTTCTTTCCAGGTCTTCAGTTAATTAGCTCCCCAACGACATACTATTATGAATTATGGCTTATGCTATGTTACTCCTGAGACTTCATGTGACTTATTAGCGTAAGATGCAGTGGTGCTCACGTTTTGAAAATATTAGATGATTTAGGATATATGTGTACCTTACATATATTCTAAATTGTGTAATGAATTTGAAAAGTATTTTCATTTTGTTGATTTGTTTCCTACTCTTGAATACGACACAAAACAAGTCAAAAAACTATAAAAATGTCGAAAAACCGTCAAGTGAATTTATATATAAGTTGGATTCTTAATAGATTTTGGGAGTCTCGTATAGAAAGAGATAGACAACCCTTCTCTCACAGAAGACTAACGTAAAATGTACCGCATTTCCAATTTTATCCTATTCCCCGAACCTACGGACGTGTTTCGGTAGTGAGTTATGTATATACCAAAACTCATTCCTATTCGATGCTATCTTATTTCTCCTCATTTTCCCAACTCTTTTTCCAAATCCATTCCTAAATCTACAAAGGTAGTCAGCGTGCCAATATTTGTCATTCTAGACTGACATTGGCATGTATGGCGGATGTCGCAGGACGATAGTCTCCACCTACTACCAGATGATCTGTCTGCTCGTCGTCCATTACCTTTATATAAAAAAGGTTAAATAAAAGTGTGTCTAAATATAGTAAACACAAAAGGTCAATTTAAATTTTACTGCCGCCACATAATCTCTTGATTAGTGATGTTACAAAAGTAACGTCACTAATATGACAAAATATCTATCTCTCTCTCACACTCAAATCTCTCGTTCTATCCGTAACTTTATACTTGGACTCCGTCCAGCCACCAGCAGTGAAACGCCGCCATTTTGAAAATCTCGAAAAAAGAACGCTCTATCAAACCGTCGCAATAACCGTTAGCAATAAAGGAGCGTCCTGATTGGTTCGTTCGTAACATGCTAGATACTCGTAGACGGAGGGTGCATTTGCACAAAGGTACAGAAATATGTGGCCGGTGCTAAACATTAACGATTATAGCAGCCAAGTCACGTCTAATTGCAACAGGGGATAGTGTTATGCAAGATACATACAAATACTTTTTGAAAAAAAAGTCAGGAAGGGAAATTTGGCTATTTTCCAGCTACTACCAGCAAACTTCTTTAAGTCGTTAGTCCAGTCTCCCCGTACGTGGGCTTCCAATCAAGGACTCGCCTCTCGCCTATAACTTTGATAATGTTCGTCACGAAGAGTGTGGACGAGCGTTATCGCGAAGAAGCAGTCAACTAAAGCGATTGACCAGACTCGGTTGTTTGATAGCGAGCTTGTCCACCATCGTGTTTACATCTGCATTAATTATTGTGCCAGATCTCAAGAAGCTGTAGTGGATAATACCGTCACAGGACAACCATACAGTTACGATTCAGAAACCCTTCATTTTTGTGTCGATTCAGCAAAGTAAAGCAATCTTCGACACGTGTTTGCAGCACCCACTTTCCGAGCTTCTTTATTTTCCCTATTTGACGCAAATGAATCAATATTGTGCCGTCACTTACGCCGAAGGCTGCTCTTAATTCAGAAGTGGTTTGAGATAAATCCGCTTCCACTTTTTGCTTTCAATTCGTCATTATCGTCTTTAGTCTCCTCAGTCCACGGGACTTTGTTCTTGAGGGCGAAATCTCCAGAACGGAAACGATCAAGTCGAAAACGCACCGTGCGTTCGTTTGCGGTGTTCGGTTCGTACACCTCGTTGATATTGCGTGCCGTATGTGCTGCGCTGCTGCCACGACCTAAACTCATATTCGAAAATAACTTTTCCATGGTCGCAAGTTCAACGACATCTAAGTAAAAAGTCGTTCGACATAAAATCAAACGAATAACTGATTTTTTAAAAAAAGAATGTCGTAGCGAAATTAATTTGAATTTGAAACTTCAAGCCAAACGCAAGATAACTAAGTTCGGCCAGTTATGGAGAGACGACAATTTCATAAGGACCTAATTTAATATATTAATTATATGTATTTATTTAGCAATTTACGGTACGATAGGTCAAATTATGGTAAAAGTTTTTAGAACTGCTACCTAGCAGCTGCTACAATCATCTTTGAGATTCTAAAAACTTTCTGTGTCACCCATGTACATACATAATACATATAAAATTAATTAAAAAGAAAAGAAAAAGAAATGATGTACAAAAGATAAACTTATCTCCCGAGGAAATTTCTTCCAGCAGACCTGGGAAAGTGAAATATTATACTTCTAAAAAATATAATGAGTATATGCTGCATGAAACTGTCCTTGCTAATTGTAAGCGCGCGTTATCGCGAGACAAACGCGTTGGTGCTGCAACGCATAACCATTACCACTTTTTGGTTTCGTGAAATTAGCGCCTTTTTGCAAACTCCCGTCCCGATAGCTGGGTCGCTTCGCTCTTTGTATTTTCTTTGGTGTCACTTGTGTCTAATTGGATAGGGGAATATTGGGTTGTGTGGGATGGAGATTTGTTTTATAAAATTAAAATATATTTTAACATTAATTGTTTAACAGTAAATTGTAGAGGAGAAAAAAATATTAAAAACAATACAAGTACAATGTAAGCCAAATGGCCAAATAGCGAGTCTATTTTAGAGGTGGTGTAATTCCTGGGCTTGTGGTAGCGGCTTTGTTATCCCTTTGTTGCCTTAGTTGTGTCATACCCACGAGAAGAGATCGGGTATTTTAAAGTCCGAATTGTTAACCCATCTACATCCTATTCGCATCATATTTTTAAACTGAATAATTACAAGAAAACAATTAAATTAACAAATCATTGAGACAACAAAAACTTAAGTCCATTAAGATAAATAATTTGCCTATTAATTTTTAAGACTAAGCGAAGAATACATTCAGTTAATTGCAATTAGGGGGTCCTTGGGAAGAAAGGGTTAGGGTTTCCTTAATTTTAGAAATAAGTCTACTATTAAGCAAAATTGGAAAAAATCGTATTGAATAAAATATTTCCAACAATTTATAGATAATAATAATAATAAATAATTTATTTCGTTAATAACCATTTAACACATATTAAATGAAGCCCTCGCCGCCACACGTATCGTGAGAGCCAGTTGCCTCTCACAGACAAAGAGTCTTAACAGACTTAAATGGCGGCTACGGTGTAAATAAGCCGCTGCGAGATTCACTGAGAAACTACCAACACCTCTAAAAGAGTGAACCCACGAACCCGCTTGCATGAGATTCATGCACATTTCATGCACAAGACAATTTGCATGACAATGCCCACATCCAGCAGTGAACGATAAAAGGGTTGTTTTACCCATTACAAATTATGAAGAAAGACTGAGTTTGTAACCAAAGTGAAAAGTCAATTCGTTGTTGATTTAACATCTAATTCTCAAGATAAATTATTAAAAAATAAATTGTTTATTAAAGATGTCCCTATAGCCTTGGGGCATCTGGGAAACAATGTGGAACATGCATTTCCCATTTAATCCTATTTCCCCATTGTATGTGTGTTCTTCGGTAGTAACTGAGATATGCTAGAGCTCATTTCCATCCCATCCTATCCTATCCCAATCCTTTATCTAAATCCATTCATAAATCTCCAAAGCTAAGCAGCGCATTCGAGGGTGTACTAACATTTGTCATTCTGGACTGATGTTGGCATTTACAGCGGGTGTCCACGGGCTACAGTATGCACTTATCACTAGGTGGACTGTGTACTCGTTTACCACTTTCTTTATATATATAAAAAATCCAGTACTACTGTTAATTTTCTGTGTTAATAAAATACAACGTTTCAATGGCATACAAGTGTTTTTATGAATTTTAATATAGATACTGAGATTCTTCTTTATTTAATATTTGAGATTTTCGCATTTTCCACAGATTCCACACAGTTAGCTCGTGACCACGGTTGGTGCAACCCAACCGAAACGTCCAGTAAAATATATAAGGTAAACATACGCGTTGAGGCCCGTTTAAATATATAAATAGTCCCCTTTAATTTCTATCTACGCTTCATTTGGCTCAAATTAACTAAGTTAAGAATCAAAATGGCGTCCATTAGGATTAGATCGGCCATCAGTCTGTCAGTTTAATTAACATTCCACCACACCTCGGCGTCAAGACGCGGGAATTAAACTGGTATCACTACGACTTATTGACAGCCGGCTCGGAGTAGCATAAGGGAGTATTTCATTCATCTATTTATGGTAAAAATCGTATCGTGGTGAGATCCGACGGGATGATATTGGTGCCGTTAAAAATTAGAAAGAAAGAAGATGATTTTATTGACAACAACAATTTTAAATAGGTAATAAGTTGAGCGGAAAGTAAAAAGGAAAAGAATGTTAATTGTTGTGCTAATCGGCACCAACTCAGCATATGTCGCGGCGTGAACTGCGACGCTGATTTTCATTTGGAACCGCACCGATGACCACGGACTGCCCAAATCAGATTAGAGGATCTTTTAGAGAAGGTGAAGGGCGCAACACAATATCCGCAGAGCGTGCTCTCCCTTTAGCCCTCTCTTACAAGATTTTTTTTTTATAGAAAAAAAGTGGCAGACGAGCCATGCGGTCCACCCGATGGTAAATGAATACTGTCGCCCATGCACAACCATGATACGTGCCAACATCAGTGCAGAATAACAAAAATTAGCGTTAAAATAAATTTGTGGAAAGGGTTGGGGAAACGAGGAATAGGAACTATAACGAGACGAGAAGTTTTTCTCATCCTATTTCCTATTACCAATCCTCCTTGAAGAGGGTAGGAGGGAGGTCAAAAGTATTATAGTATAAGGAGTTACTTTTGTTCCATTATGTTCTCCATTCGATGGAATAGGAAAGGGTTGGGATAGGATGGCATCGAATGGGAATGGGCTTCGACTTATCTTATTCAGTAACGAAACACGTACGTACATAGAGGGAATAGAATAGGGGAGAAATGTAGTAGCAATCTGATGCGCCCAGGGCCTGTAGGATGCCGTTGGTTCTGACAAAACTGTACTATTGGACATTCGGCCGAATAGTATAAAAGTAACCGAATCGAATACCAAATAGTACTGAATATTCGTTTGCAATTTTTTTATTGAATATATTCATAATAACAACATTGTTTATTGTTGAGAAAATTCTGCTATTTAAATTTAAGACTTTCTTAATATCCTCCATTTATTATACAATGCAATGCTCGAAATTAATTACATCTACCCATAAAATGTTCGCCGTCTCCTCTACTAGATCGCGTGCCAGATCCCCGGTGTGTTCTCGAGACGAACATTCGACAGCCCCCGTTACCGAATCGACACCGGCATCCGCTAGATTAATGTGCATACGACAAATTAGGGTGCAGTACTTAAAAGTCCAGTCTTGTGTTACATTTGATAATATTATTGATGAAAGGAGAACGATCTAAGAAATATTGCCCAATTAAAAAAATATAAGCTTTATATAGTCAATTATAAAAAATACTTTTATTTTTTATAATAATCTTTCTCGCCGTGTCTTGCTTTAGTTAGTTCTTCTCCTACTCCCATCAAATTACTGTTAATGTAACAAACGTGTGTTCGGCCTTATCAAGGTTGTCGGGTAAGCACAAAAATGCCTGTATAGTAATCGAAACTGTACACAATTCTTTTCGTGGATTTCGTAAAAGTCGACTGAAGGATGAATAAGCTGCTATCACAAGCATTGAGAAACTACATCACCTCTAAAAAGTGGACTCTCCAATACGCTTGGCCAGCGTCGCGTTTTAAGGCCATACATTCCTCATGCACATGCAAATAGGAAGCTCCTGTTCAGCGGATGAAAAAAGGCTGGTTACGATTTACGGTTACTTAATAGTTAGTGTTACTTAGGTTAATATACCCGCTGGATGCAGGTCGCTGCCGATAGGTCTAAATGGCGGACAATGGGGGAGGCCTATGTCCAGCAGTGGACGTCCAAAGGCTGAGATGATGATGATGATGATGAATAGTTAGTGCATTGTATCCATCAATCCGCACTGGGAGTGCTTTGCGCGCAATCCGCGCATTGCGGCACACATATTTTAGAAAGAGACATATTATAGAAAACAGTTAACCTTTTAAATAGTCTTTTTAAAACCTTCAATTGGTAAAAAATGGCTTCATAATATCGAAAAATTGACTAAATTTGACATAATTTTGATTTATAAAACCGTTATTTTGCCATTAAAATATGTCGAGATAACATCCAATGATTAGATTTTCTTAAAAAATAAAATTAGTTACAATATAACAATGCTTTCTAATGCAAAATTAGTTGATTTGTTGATCATTGATTAATTTAAATTTAAAATATTATTTTTCAGTAATGTATCCCACCCAAATTTAGCGTGCGCACCACACCCTTTGTCTGTATTAATGGGGCCAATTTGTAAGAGGCCGCGATCACCTCATTTGTCGAGCGCGGAAGGCTGGGGCGGGAGCGGCGCGGATAAAACAACACAATATAACTAGCCAGTGATGTACCTATCTGACTTATGAAATTAGCCTCAGGACATCGAATCTCAAAGAGCTTCTCGAGCTCCAGTCGTATACGTCACACCTGTAGCTATAACTTGGTCTCAACAATATCGCTCATTTATTAATTCTATAGGTATATGCCGTGTAATCAGTCGGCCGGCTATAGAATAGCATCACTCCATTTGTTCCCGTGGCTGTCGGTGACGGCTATGGGATAACAAAGCGGCTACCACAAACGGTGAGGAACTACACCACCTCTGAAAGAGTGGACTCGCCAACCCGCTTGGCTAGCGTGACGTTTTCAGTCTATACATCCCTCATGCACAAGAAAATGTGCTTGAGGAGGCCTATATGTTCTGGATACTGAGAGGGGTGGTTGCATCGCAGTGCATTACACCAATTCGAAAACCGTATTATCCAAGCCTGCAAGATTGTGTTTTGCAGTGAAATACCATATATTATTCAATAAACGAATAAATGTATTTTTAATGTAAAAAGTGCTACCAGGAACACTGGAGATACTCTCCAGCACCTGTAAAAGAGTGAACTCAAGGGACTTTTTGGAGGGTACTCGGGAAAAGAAAGGTTGGGAAAATGGGAAGGGTTGGGAAAATGGCTATCCCTCACTCACTACCGAAACACGTACTTACATTAGGGAAATATGATTTCCACGATAGATGCCAACATTAGTCACGATAGGATACACATTAGTCCAAAATGACAAACGTTGGCACGATATAGGAGATATAGGAATGAATTTGGAAAATAGGTTGGGAAAATGGGAAGAGATAGGATAGGAATGGGCTCTGGTACATCTCACTCACTACCGAAACACGTACGTATATTAGGGAAGTAAGATAAAGTGGGAAATGTAGTACATTATAAGGTAATCTTCTGTGAGAGAGGGGTAACGTTACCCACGTGGCCAGTTGAGTGCGCCCAGCGGCTGTTGGATTGCACCGTGCACTCTCCCCCTCTTAAAATTACAAATATTCGAATATATGAGATTGTATGAATACTTATTTAAACTTCATTGCACAAGTATTAGACGTATACAAATGGCGAAGTTAATGCCCCATAGCATTCTTTGCCACCAGATCAAACAGAAAATTAAAAAAAAAAATATACTGTCAGGGGAAAATCAATTTTTTTTTTTTTTACGCATTTTTTATTAAACTCCGAATGTAATTCGAAACAAAATCTGTATAGTTCATGTATTTTTTTTTATCATATTTTCAATGCAAATAATTTAAAATAAGGAATCAAATCAAAAATTTAGGTTATACAACCAGCCACGCACTAGTCTGCACGTCTGTTATTTTGCTTGAGTCTCGCTCTCGATACTCACACGCACACACAGAGAGAAAGAGAAAGGCGTATGGAGGGGTTAAAAATCTTAAGTGACGTTACATTTTGTCTCGAATCACACCTACCGCAAGCCGCGTAAAATAACTTCGTTCAAAAAAATATATAAAAATAATATTTGAAAATATTTCCGAATTGTGTTACTGTTTATTTTGCACACTGCGACAGTTGCGTACACGTTTGTTTGTTAATCGGCAACACTAATTTGAGTTTAATTAAACAACGGATGAAGTGCTTCGTTACGGCCGTTGAGAAAATAATAGGATACTTTGTATGTTCTTCTCGCAGTCAGTTACTAAATGTTTGTCTTAAGAATATGTTTGTTCTTTGTTTTCTTTTAGCTTTTATTGGGTCGTTGAGCGTGGTGAAGTTAAAATTGCTTACCGCTTTTCATGCATAAGGGATGTATGACGTTAAAACGCCACGCTGGCCAAGTGAGTTCATTCTTTTTTTTTTGGCAATGGTGCAATCAGCACATTCTGCCGGTGTCAAATTTTCTTCTCAATAAACAATTTTAAAGTCGAAGATGTATTCTGTCAATGTCCAGTCCCGTCGAAGTAAGAGAGAAGTCGCTCAGTAAAGTGTCAGTAGATTTACTGAGGACAGAAGAGGACTCCTAGGAAGCACGCGGAAACCGTAGTCCCATGCTTTTATATGAACATTATGCACAAAAATCACTTTGAAGTTTAATAAACTATCACTATTAATTTACAAAATGCACAATACACAACATTTTTTATAGTAATCAAACAAAAACTCAACTTTACTTCTCGAGTACCCTTAAAAAAGTCCCTTGAGTTTTTAGAGGTGCTGGAGATACTCAGTGCTTCTGACAGCAGTTTTGTTATCCCCCAGTTGCTTTTTACGATACCAACAAGAAGATATTCTATAACCAGACGACACGACAAGGCCGAATTCGAAATAGTTTTTTTTTTAAAGTGTAGCAATACACTTTAATACTATGATTTTTATGTACAATCAACAACGGGTCCACTTATTTATATCGGCATCTCAATGCGCTAGCTATAAAGATTAATGTACCAAAAATGTATTACTGACTGTAGCTATAAAAGACATCAACGACAAATACAAATGCGGACGGATTTCAGAAGTACAAACATTTCTAAAACATGTACCTATGTAGAAGGTTCTACAAAAATAGTGTAATATATTTTAATATGTCAATTAGTACACTAAAACTAAATAAAAATTTAATAAAAGATAAATAAAAACTAAACATTTATTTAATATTTTTTATTACATTAAAATAAATGTGTAATAAAAATCATTAAATATTACTCTTACGAGTATGTGCATATTCTCAATCAAAAATTAATCAACAATTTATTTTTAATATAATAAAAAAAAACATGAAATACATTTTATATCGTAAATCGGGTCTGAATGCGTAAAATTAAAGGTTTTTGTTTACCTTTTATTTCTTCACCCCGAAAGTCCTCTACACTGAAAGTTACTTTTATCCCAGGTTTGTACGTGAAGGGGAAGGTGGATATAAACTGTCGTCGACTTGGAATCCAGTGATTAACAAATTTAAACCATGCGATTTACCGTCGAATACGTCCACGGACATTGAAAGTGTAATGTGGGTAGTTGATAAAACTGCTCGCAGCTCCCATTCCGGACTACCCACCTCTTCAGATATACCGTGACTACGGCTGATGTAATAAAAGGAAAACGAGAACCTTTAATTTTAAGCGGTCAGACCCGCTTTACAGTATAAAACATGAAATACGAGTACATTTCAATTATATGTAGATAATAGGCATGATGACGGATTTTGAAATCCGCTTCTATAATGTAGATTTACGTCTACTGTTTCCGAAAATAACATTATTTCAGCAATAAAATAAGTTTTAACGCAAATTATGCATTTTTTTTCTATCTACTTTGAATTATGCGCGAAAACACTCGCAGGTGTCATGGCGTCGCTTGTGACGTTACACCTAGGTAAACGTAGGTAGGTAAATCAATCGAAGTTCAAGCGACACGGTGATGTTCACTGAGGCGTGACGTCATTCGCTCTGATTGGCGTTTTAGTTAACATGGCCGAATGCAGTATTTTATACTTTTATTTTATTGAAAATATTATTAATCTCAATGTTTACATTAAAACTGGTTATTTTATTAGAATTCTTTCAACATATATTTTTCTCTAAAATCATTTATTATTTAATTCTTTAATACTGTCATCATGCCTATAATGCCGCTAGCTTCATTTCTATCAACATTGCGACAAGGACCAAATTTGTATAATGTTTTCAATACGTTTGGATGTAATGGTTTTTCTGTCAACGCGGTTCTTACACTACACGCACAGACTTCACAGATACGTCGCCCCCGCCGGCGGAGACGAGGACGTCACCGTCGCTATACCGTGAACACACACCGGCCCTCAGACAACACTTTTACCAGGTATCGGCACATGCCTGGGCGCTTCTCACCGAGCTCGCAATCCCGCGGTATCCTCCCAAAGCAACGCCCTTCCTTCCGCCGGTCTATAGGCCTTTAGGCTCGTTGCTGCACACACTTTTTGGTTCTGGCTGAGAGCCTACTGCGCTCGCCCTAAACTATGTCCGGTGACTCTTGAAAGGTCATTAGGGACACAAGAAATCAGCCATTCCGAAAAAAAAATCCACATCAGTAAGTCAAGCTGCACGTAAGGGCATCTTGATGCGTTGTAATAAGAGCTAGAATCTAATGGTTTTGATTATATTAACATATTGTAACTGAACCAAGTAACTAATTTATCCACTTCAATACAACGTCCTATAGATGAAATCTCAATGACATCAGCGATTTCTTGTTTCGAGGTCCAAAATGACAATACGTAAAAGATATAGAATTACTAGATATGACATCAGCTTACAATTATATATTATTGTAACTTTTGGTAAGCTGTTAATGTGATCAATGGATATGAGTCATACAAGCCGGCCTTAGTCAAAAATGACATATGTTGACACATCCGCAACTCCACTGTTTTCCCAAGGCAGTATTAACGATCTCTTGCTCCTCTCACGGGCCACTACCAGCGAATTTTTTCAAATCGTCGATCCACCTGGCTAGAGAGCGCCCCACAGCGCTCAAAAAAATCACAGCAACTTTTTTTTTAAACATTTGTTTATTTTATTTTAATTATTTTACATAGAAAACCAACATCTTAAAACTAATATATACAAGTATATATAAAGATAATATTAAATAAGCATCTGAAGAGATATTTATACATATTCTGTCATGGCTTCTCAATGAGTTTATTATACCTACCGATGTAAAGATTTTTCGACAGTTCAATTGTTATCTAAAGCCCTTATTCTTTCTTGTAAATTATATTTCGTCGTTTTCTCGTTACGAATTTCAGATCAGAGTGTACCTTATATTATCAGGTGTAGAATAGCTTCAGTTAATCCGGAGTCGGTATGAGAGACTAACAAAGAGATCACTGATACACTGACGGCCCTCTGACACAGTTATTGAGTGGGTGGAGCTATGAAGACAGGTGAGCAGATACGGCATTTTGCATAACATCGTTCAGAACGGACGATGGGACAAATGTATAGATGTCGTCCCAATGAAGAAACATAAAATTAGTGATTATGTGTTTCTTATGATCTACCGTAAGCGTAAAAAGCAATTGTAACTAATAAAGCGATGGGTGTTTAAATAAAAAAAATAGGTACGAAAAAGATTTTAACTCATAAAATATAAGAATATGATACGGTTCGCCCACAGTTTTGACCATTAACTGTCTTAACATTAAAAGATCTATGAATTAAAAACTTTCATTTGAAATATATCTCAAGAAGTACAGAAATATGCCTACAGAAATACGTACTGCTGGACATTTCTCACTGAAAACAGCCAGTGTAGCGAGCTCATAACGACGCGCCGGCTCTTGATTGATTGTAGCTAGGACTATAGTCCTAGCAATCAATCACTATAGTGCATCAAGCACTATAGTTCTGTCAATGACATATGGCATCGGTAAGAGTCTTAGGGAGGGGCGTGGTGCACACTGCAATCCCACAGCTGTTGGGTGCACTCGTCTGACCAAGTTACCCCTCTCTCACAAAAGACTACATAATGCACTACATTTCCCACTTTATCCAACTCTGCAACTTACTTACGTGTTTAGGTAGTGAGTGAGATATGTTGGAGCCCATTTCCATCCCATCCTATCCTATCCAATCCCTCTCCAGGTTCCTTTCTTCATCTCCATTCCTAAAGTTCAATGTTTGTCATTCTGAAGTGATGTTGCCATGTACAGCGGATGTCCTTGGATGACAGTAACCACTTACAACCAGGGGGACTGTCTGCTCGTCTGGCACCTTCTTTAGATTGTAAAATGAGATTATAAAAATACATCCCACCTTCAATACTTAACCAACTACCAATTGAACTCCAGAACTTCTACACCAGGCAGCGAAGACAAAATTAATAAAATTCATAGTAGGTTTGAATCTTATTTAATTAACGAAAGGTAAGCAACAAGAACGACTCGATACCTACCTAGAAACCTTGAGGGTTTCTGTAGGTGACTATGTAGTCACTTAACTTGCTATGTAGCAAGTTTAAAATTGTATTTTTTTTCTTTTGGCCATAGAAATAAATGAAAAAAAATCTATCGTGGTGTGAACTATCTACATATCGAGTTTCTTTTAGAAAAATCTAGTCTTGTTTATCAAAATACCTTCTCTCTGCAACACTCCCAGATCCCAGATCATTATCACTTCTTACATCCCATTAACCCTGAGAGTTTTAGCAACAAACTCGATTCTATGTGAAAAGTTTTGTAACAATACAAAACACCTTGTTTGTTAGTATCGCGAAGGGAGCGCTTATCTCGATAGATCGATTGCTTTCGATTACAGAAGGGGTTATGAGAATCGATGTCTTCGGAATTTTGTTAAAGGAAAATGAGACTACGTAAATATTCTCTCGTTCGAAGGTGTCGAAGGGCTTCGAAAATATGCTTGCTTATTTATTTAATCCATATAAAAACGGAACTGTTCATTTTATTTTATATGAAAAAAGGCGGCATTCGAGCATAAAGTCCACCTGGTGGTAAGTGGATACTGTCGTTCACAAACATCCACGATACCAACATGCCAACATCAATCCAGAATATCCAACTTTGGAGCGACCCCCGATGCGCTGCCTACCTTACCTCATGATTTAGAATTATTTCGAAATAAATCAACAGCTTATATATTTCTTTTCTCTCAAAGTACGCGTACCGTATTGTTAGATTCTGTTGAATTCTGGGTCCCTCCTCTGGCAAAAAAATAAATACTATGTAAAGGATTTGCGTACAGATACATTACAAAAACATTGGTAATCGTTTAATCTGGAAACATCCGAACGCGTCATCCACGTTTATGAATTACCGTACCTCTAATTGCATACTATATTACATTATTGCATAGACGTGGGTGACGCGACGCGTTCGGATGTTTCCGGATTAGCCGATGGCTAATGTTTTCGTATTGTATCTGTACCTATAAGTTAAGTGCATACGTACAAATGTGTCCCTGTAATGTTGTAATACAATATTTCCTTATGTACTCTAGTTGGTAAGCTTAATCTTAATTCTGAATCTTTCATAGAAGGTAGGCATCAGTTTATAAAGGCGATATACGCTTTTTTCGGCATGTACTAGAAAAAAAAATCTTTAAATATAACAAAATCGTAAATCATTCCATATTTTTTTGGATTTTTTGTGTCACTGTATATCACTTGCATTATACTCTCTTCAAGCTGTCAAATTCTGGATTAGCCTTCCATAGGAAATTCCAAATCGTAATATCTTTTAACAAGGAGTTCATAAATTTTTCTCAGAACAAATGCAATAGTACAGTTTGAGATGTAATGAATAGATTATATTAACTATATATACTTATTTAACCATATACACTGTGTAACCTACTTTTGTACTTATTTAAGGTATGATCCATTGGAAATATAGTCAGTATTTACTCAACAGTCTCGGCTTTCATTCCTCTCTCTGGGCACCACATTACATGGCGACCCTGCCTAAAGTAGATTCACGGGCACCGGTATTCTGACACCGTTCGCCGCCGCGTCGCCGACCGATTACGTATATGGACAGTGAATGATAAACATCGTGTTCTCGGGACAATGCAATCATCGGTTGATAAAATGAATTATATCAAAACTTCTGGCAGCGACGCTAGTGAACTAAGAGTGAGCTTCGAAAATGGGGAAACAGCAGTCTAAAGAAGAGAACATCGTGATAGCGCAAAATGCAGCTGGGGGCACAAATGATGCACCGATTGAGGAGTTCCGATTCCATATGAAAACAACCAGCATCCTGTTATGCGTCATAGTACTCTGCCTGGTTTTTGGAGTCCTGTATGGAGCATTCCGGATATATCGGAAATGTCATTTAAGGTGGATACGACAGGAGTTTGAGCTGAATGCGAGTGGCAGCAGGGTGCGACGGCTTTCCTTTCAACGGCGCCAAGGTTACCCCGATTTGAAGATCAATGATAACGCAGTGTAAAAGTGTTAAAAATGCCTATAAGCGTATAAAATAGGTGTCGTGTGAAGTGAAGTGCGGTTACATAAATATGCGTATTTCTTTTTCGCGTACATCGTAATTTCGGCAAGTTGATGGACATTATTTAGTGGACTGTAACCTTATTTACTAACGTATAATTAATATTATTATTACTTAAATAATACTCAACAAAAAAAAAAAAAAAAAAAAGTTAAGAATATTATCCTAACTTATGTATACTCGTGTATTATTAACATGTTACAGTTCTTGTTAATATGCGGAGGATCCAGGGTTCCAAACTTATACAGGTATGTTAATACTCTATAATGCATATTAAGTATTTTTAAACTCTATGGCAACATTTTTAAAGAAATTATATGAGGATTTATTAGTAGTAAGACAGTATTTAATTAAAATAGGACCTGCTAGATGACAAGGTAAAATATTGCAGACAAAGTTAGACGAAGCTAAATTTATTGTTGCACAATATAATAATTATATAGGAAGTATTGACAGGAAAAGCTTAGGAGAGGACAAGCTACTTCTTTTTGAAAAATATTGTGGGGATATTAAGAAATTGTTTGATGAAATAACTGAGTTGTGTCGAATTTCAGAGGGTTCTAGTAGTTTTTCAACAATGGATAAATTCGACCTGAAAGTAGCTTTGAGCTTATTGCCAGTGATGAATGATGAGCTTTCCAATTTACGACAACTTATCGATGGTATTGAGTACTATAGTTCGGTTCTTAATGCTGAGTCACAGACGTATTTAATATCTTTTGTTTTGAAAAGCAGACTGTCGCAGTCTGCTAAGCTAAAATTAGCAACAAGATACGACACTGTACCTAATCTTTTAAATGATATGAAAATGTTACTTTTGCCAAAGAAATCTACAAGTGCTTTGCAAAAACAATTTTTAAATTGCAGACAAAATGATGCGTCTATTGATGCTTTCGGAAAAACCTTATCCGAATTATTCGCTGACCTTACAATTTCTCAATCTGAGGGAAATGTTGAAAAATTTAATATTTTAAAATCTATAAACGAGAAACAGGCAATTCGGCAATTTAGCGACGGATTAAGAAATCGTAGGATTGGCACGATTATTACGGCTCAGAGATTTGAAAATTTAAAAGATGCGATTCAGGCCGCAATTGACGAGGACGTTTCAGGTTCAAGTTCAACAGCTGAAGTGTTAACACTAAGGCATAATAATAATCGTTTCTATAAAAACACTTCCAGGCCCTCTTCTCATCAGAACACTCCAAGAGGTACATACAACACGGATCGTTGGCGAGGCAACCCTAGCTACAACGGGCGACAATCGCATACCAGGACCAGACAAGGGTCCCAGCAGCCTCAATTTCAGCCACGGGGAGTGCCCCAGGGCAGAGCGCCATATCAAGGTAGAACTTATAATAATCATTCTAGGGGTCGTAGACCATTCAGAGGACAGATTCGGACAGTAGTGACTGATGAGTCACAGCCTCAATCGAGTTCATCCACTCGGAAGTCGGAACCTGAAAATGATTTTTTTCGTGCCTATAACATATAGTATTTTAGCCAGCGATAGTAGTTACTACATAAAGTTATGTTATAAAAACAGACACGCGTTTAATTGGCTCATAGATACGGGAGCTTCAATTTCGGCTATAAAACATAAGCATGTTTTAGATTTTGACATCCCAATCAACAAAGAAAACAACTATAAATGGTATAGGTGGAAAAGTACAAGCTATCGGATATGTATGTTTACAGTTGACAATACACGGGCAGTGTATTAGTCATAAGTTTTATGTATTTGACACGCTACCTTGTAAGTCGCACGGTATTTTAGGACAGGACTTTTTAGGAAAGTATGGAGCGGTGATTGATATGAAACATAATAGTCTGTCATTATGGATCAGTGAATCTAAACAAATATCTTTGCAACTGATAGACTCGTGTAGTAATTTATTGTCGTTACCTGCCAGATCAGAATCAATTCACTTTATTAATACCAGTTTAACAGAAGAATGTGTGGTATGTACGAAAGAAGTGTGCGAGGGCGTATTTATTGCGAGTACGTTAGTACATCCAATCAATGGCAAAATACCAGTTCGAGTATTGAATTCGACCTCAAAAGATATAACTTTATCTGAAATTAAACTTAATATAGAAAATTTAAAGGAATATAATGTTTGTAACTTTGATAAAACCGAGAAAAATGCATCGCGAGTTAAAACACTATTGTCAAAATTGGATTTAAGTAATTTAAATAAAGAAGAAAGAATTAATATAGAAAGTTTATGTGCAAAATATCCCGATATTTTTTATTTGGAAGGGGACAAATTATCAACCACTGATATTTATCAACACTCAATTAAAATAAAACCGAATATTCATCCTATTTTTTCAAAATCCTATCGTTTGCCTCATGCTTTAAAAAATGAAATTAATAACCAAATTGATCAAATGATGAAAGAAAATATTATTGAACCATGTCAAAGTGAATGGTCCAGTCCAATCTTGTTGGTGCCAAAGAAAAGTGACCAAAATGGAAACAAAAGATGGCGTTTGGTCATAGATTACAGGAAACTTAATAACAGTATACATGATGATAAATTTCCACTTCCAAATATAACGGAAATTTTAGATTCGTTATCGGGTTGCATGTACTTTTCTCATTTAGATTTACATCAAGGTTACTATAATGTAAGCTTAGACCCAGATAGTCGCAAGTATACTGCTTTTTGCTCCGGACAGTTTCAGATGACTAGAATGCCTATGGGATTAAAGACCAGTCCTAGTTCATTTTCGCGTATGATGACTATGGCGATGACAGGGTTAACATACGAAAAATGCTTGGTATACCAAGACGATTTAGTCTGTTATAGTAGGGACTTACCTAGTCATATTAAAAATTTACAATCCATTTCTGAAAGATTACGTAAAGTCAATCTAAAGTTAAATCCTCAAAAATGTATTTTCTTACAAAAGGAACTACTTTATTTGGGTCATATTGTGTCAGCAGAGGGCGTTATACCAGATTCTGATAAAATAGGGGTTGTTAAAGACTACCCAGTTCCTACTAAGGTCGATGAAGTCAAAAGATTCGTGGCCTTTGTGAACTATTACAGGAAATTTATTCCTAATTTTGCTACAAAAGCACATGCATTAAATAATTTGTGTCGGAAAAATGTAACTTTTAAATGGGATGAGGAGTGCCAAAAATCATTTGAATTATTGAAACGAAATTTAATATCCCATCCTGTATTGCAATACCCTGAGTTTTCGGAGTCTAATCAATTTATTCTACAAACAGATGCATCAGGATATGGCGTAGGTGCAGTTTTGTGCAACAGCGACGGCAGGCCTGTAGCCTATGCTAGTCGTAGTCTTAATAAAGCAGAAAAAAGGTACCCGACGATTGAAAAGGAACTGCTTGCGATTGTATGGGCCGTAAAGCATTTTCGTCCATATTTGTATGGAAGGACATTCAAAATTCAGACTGATCATAAGCCACTTATCTACTTATTTGGAATGCGAGATCCATCTAGCCGTTTGATTAAATTTAGATTAACATTAGAAGAATATGATTTTATACTTGAATGTTTGAAAGGGAAGAATAACTCTGCCGCTGATGCACTTTCACGTTTGCATTTAACTTCGGAGGAGTTGAAAGAGATGAATCAAACGGTGATGAATGTAATGACGCGTGGCCAGATGGCTAGGCAACAACGGGATGCTATTGTTTCTAAGAACAATTGGCCTGATCAACCAAAAGTTGTAGAAATACATAGCAAACCGAAATATTTCACGGAATTATGTTTCATAAGCGCTTATGAATTAAATCGATATCGTAAATTGAATGAGATAACGCACGAGAAGGGATGTTTGAGTTATGTACCCTCAATGAATATTATTTTTATTAATTTAGCGTCTCGATCGCAACTGTCGCCAGGCGAATTTGTGAGAGAGCTAAATATATTTTGTGGGAAAATAAATATAAAAGAAGTATACTTCATTAAAACTGAGAAAAATAATAAATTTGTGGAAAAATTAATAAATGAAGTAAATAACATAAGTAATTGATCCGGACCACGTATATGTATTTTACGGGGAACAAAGAGAATAACTAATAAAGACGATAAGCTTGTAATTTTAAACGATTTTCATATATTACCCACAAGTGGCCATGCCGGCATAAGACGAATGGTAAATAACATAAAGAAATATTATTTTTGGCCAAAATTAGAAGCTGATGTTACAGAATTTATAAAAAGGTGTGACAAATGTCAAAAACAAAAACATTCCTCACATTATACTAAAGAGCCTATGACAATAAGTTCAACGGCAAATTCGGCGGTTGAGAAGATATATTTAGATATAGTAGGGCCATTAGATAAAGATTACGATAATTATGTGTACATTTTAACTATACAATGTGAGTTGAGTAAGTATATTGAGGCTTACCCATTAATGTCAAAGGGGTCAAGTGAAGTAGCCAGGAACTTTGTAAATAATTGGATTCTTAGGTATGGTATCCCGAAGGAGATAGCTACAGACAGGGGAACGGAGTTTTTATCGGACACAATGAAAGAGGTTTGTAAACTTTTGCATATTAACAAGCTGCAGTCTACCGCATATCATCATCAAAGTGTCGGTGCCTTGGAGAATTCGCACAAACATTTGGGTAACTATTTGCGAATACAGACAGGAAAGCACCCAGAAGCTTGGAGCACATGGCTTCCATTTTGGCGTTTTTCTTATAACACTGCGGTACATACAGAGACTAAGTTTACTCCCTATGAGTTGGTGTTCGGTAAGAAATGTATTTTACCATCTAATTTGCAATCAGCACAAGTAGACCCATTGTACAATTTTGATAATTATCCTTTAGAACTCAAATTCAGAATACAAACGTCACAAAAAGAGGCGCGAGAAAATTGAATAGCTAGTAAATTGAAAAGAAAAGATAAATATGATCGTAATATTAACCCTGTAACTTATAAACAGAATGATTTGATTTTAATAAAAAATGAAACTGGAAATAAGTTCCAAAACATATATTCAGGTCCATACAAAGTAGTAAGGGAATGTTCACCCAATGTAGAAATAATTAAAGATAATAAAAACTATGTTATTCACAAAAACAGAACAAAAATGTATTTTGAACCAATTACCTAACAATTGTATTAAAAAAGTATGTGGGTATTAATTACTTACTTCTAAAGTTTGTTAAGACAATAATTATTATGATATGACATTATACTGTATTAACATTCGTAATATAAGCTAAAATAAAATAAACTGTTAGTATTATTTTATTTATTTTATTGCGGTGGAGATGAGATGTAATGAATAGATTATATTAACTATATATACTTATTTAACCATATACACTGTGTAACCTACTTTTGTACTTATTTAAGGTATGATCCATTGGAAATATAGTCAGTATTTACTCAACAGTCTCGGCTTTCATTCCTCTCTCTGGGCACCACATTACAAGTTATTCCTGTATATTTTTATGTCATATATATATATATACCATATATGCGTATGTACCGTTGAATAAATATATGTAGTGTATGTATATATTTTATTAATATACACATTTTATTTAATAATCCCTCCGTTATTATTTTTAATTTATTTTTTCTTTTCTTTTTGCTTTTCTCCTTCGTGACAGTGCCATGTAGCATTAAGTCCGCCTATTGCATTCATTCTGTGCAATAAAATGTTAAAATAAATGAATAAATAATTAATATTGATGCAACGCCTTTTCACAAGAATATTAAATATTACACGACTTTGATACGACTCCATTAACGATATAATTAATATAATATAATTAACGATATAATTAAATTGGAATTGTATTTGTTTTTGAATGTATTGATCACATTTAAAACTAACATTGAACATAGGTACGCATTCCTAGTGATCAAAATTACCAATTACAATATGCACAGTCAATGCCGCAGTAATAGTTTAAAATTGGTCTTTACTCAAACAATGCACCGTTTGCGTAGGAGCCGGCAAGTTGCCCGTGAATTATAGTTCAAGTTGGACTCCTCATATTGTTTACCTTGTCGTGTGCCCATTTACCAATGCTAAGTGATTAAGAATGCTGCTGTGGGAACAGTAGCGCTGTGGAGTTGGTCACGGTGAATGTATGGTGAGAAAATTTTAGTATAATATATACAACGTGTTACCGAAATAACGCAAAAATTGATGCATGTCAACCATTTAAGGAATAAATGAATACTTACAAAAACATATAGAGTTTTGTTGTCCTGTCTAAAAGGTCCGTAGCGTTCATTACTCAGACCGGACGCTTAGGCGGTCCGCGGCTCGCGCGATGCGCATAGTATATAGGTAGGTATTAGAATTGTACTAATGAAAAAAAAACTTATTGTAAAAACTGGGAGGATCGATTCGACTCTTGACATTGAATAATGCATTTACAGTTTTTATATTATATCAGTAACACGTATATGTACCTACTCGTATCTATAGAGGAGTCCTTGCATGGAGTTCACGTATCGGGAAGTACATTGTGATATTAATTTAATCTTCCGGGCTACTTGGCCGAGGTCTTCTGGAATCACTTTTCTTTCTTCCAAACGTTTCGTCAACAACTGCGGTTGACATCTTCAGTGGCGACTGCGTTCACTTTCGGAGAGATGTTATCTCTTCGGCTTCTCGAGCGCAGCTGACTCAACGACTGTTGCGCACCGGTATTTATATAGTGGGCGAGGGTAGTTGTGATTGCGTGTGTACCGAGTCTGTTTTTGTCCCCCTCTCTCCTCTCTCTTCCCCGTGAGCTTGATGTCTTCGGAGTACTGGATACCAGATATTACGGAGTCTTAGATTTACTTCTTTTTTGTTAAAATTGTTGGGATGCTTGTAGATTGTAGATTCAATATTGAGACGGGAATAATAATGATTCCCGGTTGACAAGATCGTTGTGTCCCTGAAGCAGATTTCGTGGTCCCCATCCGACAAGGCATGTTTAGCTACGGCTGACTTCTCAGTCGTCCTACGTTTAGCTCGTCCTACGAGCCAACTCAGAAATATCATCAGATCAGTCAAAGATCCCAGAGATCAGTTGTCCTCGACTGGAGTATATAAAATACTATGCTTCTGTGGGTCAGTGTATATTGGCACTACAAAACGGAGTGTCAATACCCGCATTAAAGAACATAAAGGCAATTGTCGAAGAGGAGAGACTGAGAAGTCAGCCGTAGCTAAACATGCCTTGTCGGATGGGGACCACGAAATCTGCTTCAGGGACACAAAGATCTTGTCAACCGGGAATCATTATTATTCCCGTCTCAATAGGGAAGCTATTGAAAATACCGGTGCGCCACAGTCGTTGAGTCAGTTGCGCTCGAGAAACCGAAGAGATAACATCTCTCCGAAAGTGAACGCAGTCGCCACTGAAGATGTCAACCGCATTTATTGACGAAACGTTTGGAAGAAAGAAAAGAGACTCCAGAAGACCTTGGCCAAGTAGCCCGGAAGATTCAATTAATATGGACACCGGCCGAGAAAGCTTACACTCCACTACATTGTGATACTTTGTGAGAAGACAAACCTTACGACAAAAGTTATTCGAAGACTATGTTAAAAGATAGTCATCAGCCTCTCTCTTTACTGTTTGTTAACAGGCCTCTCCCAATGACCGCCATCGCACACTGTCATCTGCTTAACACAAGCCGCTACCAGCGACATTCTTCAAGTAGTCAGTCCACGTGATCGATCGGCGTCCCATGTTACGTTTCCCGGTTCGTCGTCTAAATTCGAGGACTCATCTCCCCTATGATGATAGAAATTAATTGTCAAATACTTATTTACAGGTTCACCAAAAATGTCATCACAACATAACAAATTCATTTAACATAACATTAGCCCGATAATATGTATACATGATACTCACAGACACAATTTTTGATATTATCAACCTAAGCCATAAAAAAAATAACCTAAAAAGTAAATCATATGAAAATTAATTTTAAAAGTAACCAAATTAAATAAATATAAAACAAGAAAGCCGCTCCACAGTATTCTGCTTCAAACTCGCTTCGAACTACAGAAGATACAGTTCTATACTCAAATTCCAAGTGTTCTAAGTTAAACTGAAATAACTTATGAGAATCGGCCGATCGCCTTTGTCGTAAGCTGGAAGGCAATTATCATTAATTATTATTAAATGTGACATTTGGGTGATAAACGGGGGCCCGATAACTTGAGCAAATAACTCAAGTTGGGTCGGATGTACCCGAACGATGTTTGAACTGCCATTCGTATTGTATTTTAGGGTTTGATTTGGAAAGAAGCTGATTGGAGTTATTGATTTTTTATTTGGAAAAAGGCAAAAGTCTTATCTGAGACATTACGGCTTAATATGTCACTCATAATTCTGTGAACAGCGCCGAAGAGCGCATATAAATACAAATGTCTCGACTGACTGAGTCATCAATGCCGTGCCGAAACTTCTGAAACTCTAACTAAACACGAAACTTGGACAGTAGCTTCCTTTTGTAACGTAAAGGCTTACTAAGAAGGAATTTCCTGAAATTCAACCGCTAAAGCGGTGAAACGGGGTCAAAGTTTATATAGAAAAAATATTTCTTACGTTCTTATCAAAAAAACCCGGCTGTCAACTTCTAGAGGGTGAAGCACATGACGAGGTGTTCATTAAACATAATGTGTTAGAAATCTATAGTATTAATTATTTTGCAAACTGTTTTTTATATATTAACCAGTAATTTTTTCCTTATAGTACGGAAACAGTGTAACATATAGCCACTAGATCACGACAAACAAATTTATTATCGCATATTTCTTTAATATTAATATCAACTGCTACACTGTGCACATTTGTTATTTTTATTGTTGACTAATATTATGAATGTGGGTTCGTCTCGTGATAATATCTCTGGGCACAGTTTTTGGGGTTCCGTAGGCTCTCTTACAATATTACAAGGCGTACAAGGCGACCATAAGCCCCGAGGACCTGATTGTATCAGCCTATAACGTCCCACTGTAGGACACTGACTACACCTAATAAATCATCGGGGCTTTGGGTCCTAATCCACCACGTGGGCCCAATGCGGATTGGTGAATCGCATACTTAAAGTTTATTTTTTATTTTTGGAGCATATGGTTATCTTACGATGTTTTCCCTCACAATTTTAGACAATTTTAGTGACAATCTTTAGTAATCCGTACTTAAGTAGATCACGATCGTACGAATGTGAATCGAGTATAGATACCACTAAAACAATGGACTCGCCAATCCGCTTGACCAGCGTGTTGTTTTAAGGCCATGTTAGCCTAGTGCACAAAACAATGTTCCATGTCCAGGAATGGACTGAAGCTGAGTAGGCAACTGGGGAACCCTCGTAGATTTGTATTTTTTATTCGTTTATACGTCACTGTTACTTAATTAATATTAAAATAATAATTCAATATATTATATATTGGTGAAATAAAAATGTTTCTAATACTTTTCATACAACACAAAGCGAAGAAAAAAATTACAAACTCCATCGAGTGCTGCAGGATAGGTCTCTCGATATGCAATAAATATGTATAGTTTTTTTTTATACGCTTTCAAAGTCGCTAAGTCAAGGCGCCTCTCTTTTTATTTTTTTAACTTAAAATTTTATTTTAATAGGACACTGACAATTTTTGAAAAACAGGTTTTAATAGAAAGAATAGAAATAGGTGAAATAACTCTTGTTATATAAGCACACGTGTATATGGAAAATATTAACAAAAAAATGTTGTCATTAAGTTTCACGTTAGAAGTTTACTTGTTTATTTTTATACCGTTGCAGGACCCCAAACCAACAATGTACTGCTGCGTGCTTGACACGCTCTTGGTCAGATATTTCTACAGTTACACAGTTTTGGTAGAAACAAATGTGTTGGTAGTTGTTTACCGTGTAACCTTCAAACAGAAAGGTGGTCAATTAATTTTTAGAGCCCACTATCCGGTCTGTGGTACCGCGATGACTTAAGAAAGCTTTTACGCTAAAACGGTTATCTATCACTCGTTATCCTGTATAATCATAATAAACAACGGTCGTGAAGGTAAATATTCCTACATTAACTACAAAATAAATAGGAGAGGCAGTAGTGAAACTAAGAGATATCCTCGAGCTAATCAGTCAGGGTTGTCAACAATTATCGCGTAAACACTAATTTCAACATTCATATTTTTTGTACTGTAAATCGGGTCTACACGCGTAAAATTAAAGGCTTTCGTTTACCTTTTATATCTACTCGACGCTTCGGCATGGTTTACTCTAGACGTGGTCACGTCTATCGTAGACCATATAAACGAACTGTCCAAGAACAACAAACTGAAGCAGCCTGCGTAAGAATGTACGAGTATGATTGTTTAAAAACTTTGCTATTTGCAGTGGGAGCGATCGACATGGTACATATGTGTGTGTATCGTATGGCAATAATATCAGTCGGAATAGTTTCGGTACCTCACTTCATCTGAAGGCGGCATTACATCTTTAATAATAGGGGTTAAAGTATGAAATTGCCGTTTTATAGTAATAGATACTTTGAATTGACATAAAACCTTCATGGTGTGAGATTTTCGAGTGAAACTTTTTTCACATGATACCTATGAGAAACCATACGTCATCCTCCGTACTCGCCAGACTTTGCTCCAACGGACTACCTTTTTTTTCGTGATTTGGAGAATTTTCTACGTGGTAAAAAATTTTCTTCCCAAGAGACAGTACAAAATGCTTTCACACAGTTTGTCGAATCTACATCCCCAGAGTTCTATCGCAAAGGCATAAATTAACTTCCGATTAGATGGCAACAATGTATAGATAATGAGGGTAAATATTTTGATTAAATAAATATGTTACATTTTAGAAAAAAAACAGTTAATTTTTCAGTACAAATCGTAAATTTCATACTTTAACTCCTAATATTTTAAAGTTTATGATGCATTGATGTCAGTTGTTATCATTCGCTTAAGAAACGTCAAATTATTTGTTTTTTTGCAGTTTCGCGGCGGAGATGTGCTCCGGGTTTGAAGGTACTATACTGTTATTATCATGTACTTTGAATTAACCAAGGGCCGCCATAGCGCAAGAGTTATAACATCCAAGCAACATTTAAGCAAACCAGCGGCATTAGCATTAATTTAAAATATTATTTATTGTTTGAAGGTTTTTGGGTTGGAAGTGAGAAAATTTGGAAGTGACAAAATTTTCGGTCGCTAAACGAACGACTGTGTCCAGTAAACGTATCTTACCGCGTAAGTTTGCCTAATTTATTTCGTTTCGGCTGGGTTACACCAGCCATGATCACTAGCTGACCGAAGAGGTGGGTAGTCTAAGTCGAGTCCACGTCGTAATCTATGTTCACACATAGGTCAAACAAAGCACACCGCAGCAGAAAGGGTCAAAGTACATATCGCAACTGTGAAGAACCGCCAGACGAATAGATCGACAATAGCAGACCATGTACTCAACTGGAATCAATCGTTGAACAGAACTCCATAGCCTAAAAATCCTTTCCACCGATTATCGTATGGAGCCTAATTAACTTCAAACGTATAGGCTGATAATAAAACTCAATGGCAAACACTTGTATACCCTGTGTTGTAGGTAACACGGACAGACATTTGTGTGTGTGTACTAAAGACGAACTATATGAAATCTGGACAAATCTTTTTGCACATCAGGTAATTGAACTAGCAACTGGAAATATATATATTAAGTAACAAGCAAACAAATAATTTTTCTCATTTCTGTTATATATCTAGCAGTCCCTATGACTTTCTGTCCGTAGATTTTAGAGTATGTGTGTTAAGCATGATTCCCGTGTGAACTTTATAATTGATCTGAATAAAAAGTACCTTAAATATTAACGCGGCACTTGAGCTACAATTATGCCAAGTTCAATTAAAATTTGTTCAGTGGTTTTTGCGTTTGTTGTAGCTGTATTTGTTTATATTTGTTGACTAACAGACATTTGGACGATTTTATTATATGTAATAATAATAATATGTTGTAAAGATAATAAGTTAGGATATAAGTAATCCACAGAAAATTATTTCCAATTTTTAAATACAGTTATTTGGCTCGGAACGTTATTGTTCCAGTGTAGTCCTAGCTCCATTACCAGCGGTACAGTTCCCGCCATGTTGACGATCTCGTTAAGGGTAAGATGACACTGAATGACCGTAATTACACCCAGTTAAGGGGGGTGATCGCTTTACGCCGTTGTTTTTGGCAAATTTACAAGCGGCCGGCGTTCCATTGTTTATTAAAGTTTTTTTATTGTTATTGTCATGGGGTGGATGGGCCTCTAATTGGTATTGGGAGTGTGCTTCTGGGATTCTGAGGAGGTTTGTTGGGACGGGTGATGGTTCATTTAACGAGAAGTAATTGTCAGTTAAAATCCTAGATTACTTACTATATACCGTTTAGTGTAGAATTTAACAGAAATTAATAAGAAGAGGAAATGAGCTTTATTGTCGGTTCTAGTTTCATAAACATTGCCGAAGAATTGAACTAATTGTGGTAAGAAAATTATAACATTTAAGGGATCACAACTCTTTAATAAAATACCCTCAGATATCAAAAATGTCAAACCATTGGATGTCTTCAAGTCTCGGCTATCTCAACGTATCATTCAAGACCACTCTCTTCTAAACGATTCAGATCTCAAATAGTATTAAACATTATTAATAGCAGTATTACTATACCTATCTTATCAGAACATACGGACAGACAAACAGACAGAAGTATAATAAATTAAATAAAAGAACTAAATATAATTAAATAGTTTATTTACATATTAGGAGTTAAAGTATGTAATTGCCGATTTGTACTGGAAAATTAAAACTCGTTTTTTTCTAAAATGTAACATATTTATTTAATCAAAATATTTACCCTCATTAACTATACATTGTTGCCATCTAATCGGAAGTTCATTTATGCCTTTGCGATAGAACTTTGGGGATGTAGATTCGACAAACTGTGTGAAAGCATTTACCAAAATTGCAATTTTGCAAAATTTGGGAAGAAAATTTTTTACCACGTAGAAAATTGTCCAAATCACAAAAAAAGTGGTAGTCCGTTGGAGCAAGGTCTGGCGAGTACGGAGGATGACGTATGGTTTCTAACTGCAGCTCCTGTAGAGTTACAACGGTTTCTCGTGCAGTGTGAGGTCTTGCGTTATCATGGAGCAATAATGGTGAAGATCGATTCACGAGTCGGGGCTGTTTCACTGCTAGTTTCGCCATCATTGTTCTAAGTTCGGCACAGTAAACATCTGCTGTTATTGCTTGACCAGATCTGAGAAAGCTATAGTGAATAACACCATGAATAGACCATCAAACAGTTACCATTACCTTTTTATTGGTAAGCTTTGCCTTGGGGCACTGTTGCGGCGTTTGACCTGGGGTCAGCCATTGCATTTTTCGCTTTCAGTTATCGTAAAGAATCCACTTTTCGTCACATGTCACAATTCGATCCAATATTCCTTCATTTCTGTACCGATTCAACAAGGCAACGCAAGTTTCAACACGCGTTTCTTTCTGCAGATCAGTCAAATCATGAGGCACCCATTTTTCATATTTTTTTTATCTTATTGATTTAATGCAAATGAGTCAATATTGTAGGTAAGGTAACGTTAAACCATGCCGCTAATTCCTGGGTAGTTTGACTCGGACCGGCTTCCACCACCTCCTTCAATTCAGCGTTATTCATCTGTGTGGGCGGTGGTTCGTTCTTCAAGTGGAAGTTTCCATTACGAAAGCGTTTAAACCAGAAACGCACGGTTCGTTCATTAGCAGTCTCCTCTCCAACCGCAGCATTGATATTGCGAGCCGTTTCTGCCGCGTTAGTTCCGCGTCGGAACTCGGATTTTCGAAGTATCCATCTTTCCAGTCTAAGCTGAATAAAAAAAACAATTGAAAGTCGAAAATCGAATGTTGCACATTTTTTAAAACAAGAACCTCATAGGTATCATGTGAAAAAAGTTTCACTCGAAAATCTCACACCATGAAGGTTTTATGTCAATTCAAAGTATCTATTACTATAAAACGGCAATTTCATACTTTAACCCCTATTATTAACTTTAAAATGTCGAATTGTATCGACTTGTTAATTTTCTATTTACTCTATTCAATGGAATGTTATTAACTTAATTGTATTGTTAATACAATAATAGCTGTATTGTATTCTCATGTAAGGGGCAATAATTGTTTTAATGAGAATAAGGAAGTATAATCTTAAAAAGAAATAATTAAGTCTAATAGCAATTTAAAAAAAAACTTTTTTTTTATTACTTCACTTTAAACATAGCAAAGAATTTAAAATTCAAATTATTTATTTGCTGAACGAGCAATTGTATACAAATGGCAATGTGATCTTGACCTCAGATTCATTCGGTGAAGTTTCAGATTAATTCATCCCTGTCATATACAAAGATGCAAAGGGAGCAAGGATTTTATTTAATATGAAAAAAAATATAGACATTTAACAGACATTACAGACTTAGACATTAGATTAATTAATTTATTAGATTAATTAAATGAACTAAATATCACAGAATAAAAATATAGACATTACAGAATTAGACATTTAATTAAATAATTTATTAGATTAATTAAATGAACTAAATATCACAGAATAAATTATAATGTTAGCTGCTAGATTTTGCATGTTACCTATAACAAATTGACAAAACATGTGGGACTACTATTTGAATGTATCTATTGTACCGTGTTTATGCAAATAAATATATTAATTTGAATTAAAAAATCAGATGTTAGAACATGACTTTTTCTATTAAAACATAATCTTGAAACAATATTCTAAATTAGAATATATTAATCAGAGTTGACAAATTCATATCGACATATAATTCACAGTCGATTATTATTATGTTGTTTAAATATATTCCCACAATATTATCTTTAGTGTCATTATAACAATTTATATAGATATAGATAAAACTCTTTATTGCATCGCAGAAGAAGACAATGACAGACATTGTAAACATATGTTTGGAAATGCACAAAAGGCGGTTTAATGCCAAAAGCGATAAGATCACAAAAAGAGATGTTCGCCATCAAATAATTGATCAAATACGTATTTTAATCACAGGTAGATGGTGTACAGTACACATGTATGTAATACATACATATCATACATCTATATACTACACGCATATTTTTTTATAGTACTCGTAATAAGGCGGATGACCAGCATACAGTCTACCTGACACTGTCGTCCATAGACATCCGCGATATATGCCAACATAAATTCAGAATGACAAACGTTGGCACGCCCCCGGATGCGCTGCCTACCTTTGCAGATTAAGGAATGGGCTGGGAAAATGGGGAGGGAGAGGATGGGATGGGAATGGCCTCTGGCATATCTCACTCACTACCGAAACACTTAAGTACATTGGGGAAATACGATAAAGTAGGAAATGGAGTACATTTCAAGGTAGTCTTCTGTGAGAGGGGAGTCGAGTGCGCCCAGCGGCTGTGACAATCAAGCATGCACTCTACCCCTACCATAGTTAAATTTAATAAAGGCTGTACTATACCATCAGCCTATGTCTCTCCATTGCTGTATACAGGCAAGCTCGCCACCACACACGATCCTCGGCTCTTATCATCCAACCATCACAGCGAACTTCTTCAAGTCTCCGGTCCACCTGGCTTCCTGGTACGTGGCCTCCATTCGAGGACTCCTTTACCCCATCGGTTATCAGTCCTGCAGCAGATAAGACCTGTCCACAGCCACTTGGGTATGCTGATTCTGTGAGCTATGTCGATGACTTTAGTTCTTTCCTTTTTAGGTAAGCAGGCGGACGAGCAAGCGGTCCGACGTGATTGTAAGTGCCACCCCGCCGCCTTTAGTAGAATAAATGCAATAAGATAATTAATTATTTATAGCAATGAAACCGCCCTATTATATTATCTTCTGTAAACATTGTTTTGAACAAGACAAATGTATGAATGACGTCGTAATCTACCAACAAACATAAAATGTATGAATGTCGTTCCAATCCCACCAACAACCACAATATGTATGAATGTCGTCCAAATCCACCAACAATCATAAAATGTATGAATGTCTTCCCAATCAACCAACAAACATAAAATAGTGGCCTAAATATAAATGGGGAAATATGGATTGCCTGGAAGAGATCGCTTAAGCGATAGGGCCGCCAATTGTGTTTTAAGTATGTATATACCTAGTCTTGCCATAAATACTGAAACAAAGAAAAAAAACATTTTCTATTGCAAATAACGTTTATTACTTTTATAGTGTGTTAGTTTAATACATAAATATAAAACAATTTAAAATATAAAAAGCTTATTCGAAGTAGTCTCCATTGGCTTCAATACAGTCCTTTAAACGTTGAGGCCAGTTATCAATAGAAGCACGCACTCTTTCCATGGGAAAATTCTTCACTGCCAATCGTACGGATTGTTTTAGGGACTCCAAATTATCATGGCGTTTAGAGCAAGCCGTACTCTCTAAAACTGACCATAAATCATAATCCAGCGGATTAAGATCGGGACTAGACGACGGCCAGTCTTCAGCTCTGATGAAGTCCGAAACGTTCGTTTCCAACCAAGACTGCGTAGACCGAGCTTTATGACCCGGCGCCGAGTCTTGCTGGAAGGACCATTCTTGGTTATTGAACATGGTGTTGTTAAGGGGCTTCACTACCTTCTCAAGAATGGTATCTTGATACACTTGTGCCGTTGTTTTGATACCTTTTTCACAAAAGTATGGCTCAGTCACTCCTTCATAGCTAATACCCCACCAAACCATCACTGAAGTCGGGTAGTGCCCACGTTGCACTCTGTCGACTAATTGGGAAGCTTCCTTAGAGCTTTGAGCATAAATACGGTCATTTTGTTTGTTAAAATGTTGCTCAATTGTAAAAATTTTCTCATCCGTAAACAAAATTTTTCTGTGACCTCCCTTTGCGTACCGCTTCAGTAGTTGTTTCGATTTTACCACCCTATTCTTTTTTAAATTATCAGTTAAGAAATGACCAGTACGTCTCTTATAGGCTGCAAGTCCTAAGTCATCTTTTAAAATACGCGACATGGTTCTAGGTGCTATCTTCATCTCCCGAGATAAAATCTTTTGCTTTCGGACAGGATTTCTTCGAATTCTTTCCCTTACTGCTTTGACCACCTTTTTCGTACGAACACTACGTGGACGGCCACATCTTTTTCTGTCACAAACAGAGGAGGTCTCATTGTACCTATTAATAGCCCGGTACACAAACATTTTACTAATACCAAGCGTATGGAGAGTTTTAAAAATTGCATTTGGCTCCATACCTACTTTGTGTAATGCAATCACAGCGATTCGGTTCTCTTTATCACCCCACTCCATTTTAATATCGCAAAATATTGTACAATGTATTGGCGCCAAAATGAGAAAACTCAATGAACAATCATATAAAAATAACAGATTCCAAATTCAAATGTAATATTTAGTTTATTTTTAATTGTAACAGTATTTATGGCCAGACTAGGTATTTTGTTTTTGTTTGTTGTGTACGTAATAAAGAGTATTATTATTAATATGTACGAATGTCGTCCCAATCCACCAACAAACATAAAATGTATGTATGTCGTCCAGATCTACCAACAATCATAAAATGTATGTATGTCGTCCAAATCTACCAACAATCATAAAATGTATGTATGTCGTCCCAATCCACGAACAAACGTAAAATTAGTGACAATGTGTTTGCTATGATCTACCATAATAGTTATAAGCAATTGTAATTGTTAACTAACGACATAGGGTATTTTACTACAAATGTGAAAAAAATAAAATAAAGTGTAAGATTAAAAAAACCGTTTATATCAAACATCGTTCGTCCACGGTTTAATTTTAAAATATCTGTAAAATAAAAGCTTTCTTTGATTTATTTTGGTACATTTTACAATAAATAAAACATATTCTATGTATTGATATAAATAAAACATATAATAAATTGCTCTTTCTTTATATTCCTTCTAATCCCAAATAATATCAGATTCTAAAAATAACAAACAATTCTCCAACCGTATTATGTATTATCGGGACAAAAACAACAAAAGTCATAATTATTTACAACTTCCGTACAAATTTTAAAACTACCCTCGGTCTCCCATCAAAGTCCGATAAGGCGGGCCAACTATGAGAAGCCTTGTTTATTGGAAGGACGTCAGGAGGGTCGCCGTGACCGAATTGGCACACCATACAAATATATATTTAGGGCATAAACAATTTTTTTATGAAATTTATTTTTTTGTTTATTATTATTCTATTCCAGACACAAAATATTCCATACCATCTCCCTATGTCTCTCCACTGTTGGATATGGCCTCTCCCAAAGCTCGCCAGCGCACACGAACCCAGGGTCTTTTCATCTAACCACCACTGGCGAAATTCTTCAAGTCGTTGGTCCATTTGGTTGGAGGGCGTCCCACAGTGAGTACGTATAGTACATAGTACGTGGTCTCCGCTCGAGGATTCGTCAACCCCATCGGTCTTGCGGCAAATATGACCTGCCCACTGCCACTTCAGCATGATGATTCTGCGAGCTAAGAGCTACGTTTTTTTATAGAAACAAGGGCAGAGAAGTATACAGTCCACCTGGTGCTAAGAAGATGGGTACTGTCGGCCTGCGACATCTGCAACGCATGTCAACTTAAGCCCAGAATGACAAACTAGTGTAACTACTTTTGAAGATTTAAGATAATTTAGGTTTGGATAAATGCACAGGGATTGGATTAGATGAGAATGGACTATGGCATATATTATTCACTACCGAAATACATAGGTACATTTGGTAAAATAGGATATTTATTTGTTTTTATGTAAGAGGTAAACTCAAAAACTAGCGGAGAAATTTTAAAATTCACATTTAGACAGTTAGACATTAGTTTAGTGCATTAACATCGCACATAGACTAATAAATGTCACATATCATTTCATTTGTTTGCTACTAGCTACGTTCTAATCAATCGTATTTACAAATTTAGCGAATCAACATCAATCTTCATCTGTCCTGTTCTAATTATACCTACCTGTATTGATCACGAGTCAATGGTGGCGTTGTCCATAATAATTGATAAGTAGTCAAGTTGGGACACCGCGTCAGGCTATATATCCGCCGATAAGGCCTTTTGTATCTCAAAATAAATAAAATAGCTTAAATATGTCCGGTCCGGGACACAAATACCGGGCCGTGTGGAAACTGTCCGGCCGTTTCAAAGGTACGGCCACCTTATGGACGTGCCTGAACAATATAATATTATGTTTGCATATGTTACAATATTATTATTTTATACTATATAAAGCTGGATTACCACTGACTCACTGACTGACTCACTGACATAATTGATCTCCCGGTTCCCACCACCGGGGTGAGAAACTTTGAATGAGAAAGTAAAATCTCGGGGTCGGTGAGCACCAGAAAAATCCGACTTCTTCGAGTTGACCATACCTGATGAAAAATTTGAACGGCCAGCACGAACGGTAACACCTGCGCGGGGGGTGCTCGACCAAATGTCACAGGGAACCGCCGGCAGACGCCAGCGGGCGTCGCGAAAATTTGAATTTCGAACGTCGAGCGTCGCCTCCATACAAAATGAAATCGCTCGTATTTTTGAAACGGTAAGAGGTAAGTCGGGGGTGCTCGACCAAATGTCATTGAGGAAGGTGTAAGCTTTTTCGTGGTTGCAAATTTTTTTCAAAATGGCCGATTCAAGATGGCGGCCGATTTTCAAGTTTGTCCGAGGGGGGTGGAAATCGGCATCCGGGTGCCCACGGGGGCCCTGATTGAGAATTTCGGGTCGGTTTTTCGGTTCCGCCGTTTCCAAGATGGCGGCGGTCAATTGAAATTTCAAATTTCGATCGGCCGTAACTCCCGCGAGGCCGGAGGCCGAGCGGCGCGGGCGAGGCCGCAGGCCGAGCTCGCCCGGGAGCTGCACCGGGAGCGGGCCCGTCCTCGTCCGGTGGACCTTCAGCTCGACGGTCGACGGCCTGCCTGAACGGTGAGAGATAGTCACGTGGTGCTCGACCGAATGTCATAGAGAACCGCCGGCACTTTGGCGAGAGCGCGATGAAAATTCAAAATGGCGGATTCAAGATGGCCGCCATACAAATTTATTTCGACCGTCGCTCCCGAACGGTCGGAGATATCGGATCGGGGCTCGAACTAATGTGGTGGGGCGAGTCGATGTCCTTCCACTGGACCAATTTTTTTTTTCCAAGATGGCGAATCCAAGATGGCGGCCATTTTTAAAATTCCTCCGATCGGGATGAAATTTCATACCCGGGGAGTTCAGGGGACCCCGATTCGGGATTTTGGAACATTTTTTTAATTCCGCCATTTTTCAAGATGGCTGCCATACAAAGTGGAAATTTCGATTTTGGGGTCCGAGGGCATTTCCGAGGCGGTAGCTCGAATCGGGCGAGGGACGCGAGGTGGAATTTCCCCTCGTTGGAAACTCTGGTCTATGGGGAAATTAGGCGGAAAAAAAAATTCAAGATGGCGGACACAAAATGGCGGAAATTTAAAAAAAACTTTGGGAAATTTAGAAATTTCTGAGCGAATGTGTTTCGAGGTGGAAAATCGAGGAGGAAATTTGAGGATTTAGGGTAGGTGCCGAAATTTTCCAAGATGGCCGCCATACGAAATTCTCTCAGCGACGGCTCCGAAACGGTTAGAGATATCTGGTTGGTGCTCAAACTAATATCATTTATCATGACGATTTCATTCCACTGAGGGGAAAATTTTTTTTCAAGATGGCGAATCCAAGATGGCGGCTATTTTTCCAAATTCATCCGATTCGGATAAAAATCGATATCTGGGGGGTTTAGGGGATCCTGACTAAGGATTTGGAATTATTATTTATATTCAACCCTTTTTGAAGATGGCGGCTATACAGCGAGGCCGCAGGCCGAGCTCCGCGTAGGGCGAAGCCCGGAGCGTCCGAATTCGATCACTGTGTAACTTACGCGAGGCCGAAGGCCGAGCTGCGTCTGACGAGGCCGCAGGCCGAGATCCGCGTAGGGCGAAGCCCGGAGCGACCGGACTACGGCACCACCAGCCGCCGCGCACGATGTGTAACTTACGCGAGGCCGTAGGCCGAGCTGCGTCTGACGAGGCCGCAGGCCGAGATCCGCGTAGAGCGAAGCTCGGAGCGACCGGACTACCGCACCACCAGCCGCGTACTCTGTGTAACTTACGCGAGGCCGTAGGCCGAGCTGCGTCTGACGAGGCCGCAGGCCGAGATCCGCGTAGAGCGAAGCTCGGAGCGACCGGACTACCGCACCACCAGCCGCGTACTCTGTGTAACTTACGCGAGGCCGAAGGCCGAGCTGCGTCTAACGAGGCCGCAGGCCGAGATCCGCGTAGGGCGAAGCCCGGAGCGACCGGACTACCGCACCACCAAAATTTCAAGTTGTCCGATCTGGATGAAAATTGATATCTGGGGGGTTCAGGGGAGCCTGATTAAGGATTTATGGTTATTTCCAAGATGGCCGCCACACAAAATTCTTCGGAAGACATCTCCGAAACGGGTAGACATATCGGATCGGTGCTCAAACTAATATTGTTTATCATGACGATCTTTTTCTATTGAGGTAAAAATTTTTTTAAGAATGCGAATCCAAGATGGCGGCCATTTTTCGAATTCGTCCGATCCGGATGAAAATTGATATCTGGGGGGTTCGGGGGAGGCTGGTTAGGGATTTGGTATTCTTATGCAGGTCCCTCACAACATCAACTACAGCGATCTCTCTCAGTGTGTAACTTAAGCGAGGCCGAAGGCCGAGCTCCGCGCAGGGCGAAGCCCGGAGCGTCCCCCCCCATTAGGGGGAGGCCGGCGCCCGGGGGGCGCCGCCGAAACCTAGTTATACTTTATACTATATAAAGCTGGATTACCACTGACTCACTGACTGACATAATTGATCTCCCGGTTCCCACCCGGTGGGTGAAAAACTTTGAATGAGGAAGTACTCCGATGGGTTCCGTGAGCACCAGAAAAATCCGACTTCTTCCAGTTGACCATACCTGATGAAAAATTACAACGGCCAGCACGAACGGTAACACCTGCGCGGGGGGTGCTCGACCAAATGTCATAGAGAACTGCCGGCAGACGCCAGCGGGCGTCGCGAAAATTTGAATTTCGAACGTCCAGCGTCGCCTCCATACAAAATGTTCTAGCTCGTAGCTCGGAAACGGTAAGAGGTAAGTGGGATGTGCTCGACCAAATGTCATTCAGGAAAGTGTAAGCTTTCTCGTGGTCAAAAAATTTATTCAAAATGGCCGATTCAAGATGGCGGCCGATTTTCAAGTTGGTCCGAGGGGGGTGGAAATCGGCACCCGGGGGGTCGTGGGGGCCCTGATTGAGAATTTCGGGTCGGTTTTTCGATCCCGCTATTTCCAAGATGGCGGCCGTCAATTGAAATTTGAAATTTCGATCGGCCATAACTCCCGCGAGGCCGGAGGCCGAGCGGCACGGGCGAGGCCGCAGGCCGAGCTCGCCCGGGAGCTGCATCCCGAGCGGGCCCGTCCGCATCCGGTGGACCTTCAGCTCGACGGTCGACGGCCTGCCTGAACGGTGAGAGATAGTCACGTGGTGCTCGACCGAATGTCATAGAGAACCGCCGGCACTTTGGCGAGAGCGCGATGAAAATTCAAAATGGCGGATTCAAGATGGCCGCCATACAAATTTATTTCGACCGTCGCTCCCGAACGGTCGGAGATATCGGATCGGGGCTCGAACTAATGTGGTGGGGCGAGTCGATGTCCTTCCACTGGACCAATTTTTTTTTCCAAGATGGCGAATCCAAGATGGCGGCCATTTTTAAAATTCCTCCGATCGGGATGAAATTTCATACCCGGGGAGTTCAGGGGACCCCGATTCGGGATTTTGGAACATTTTTTTAATTCCGCCATTTTTCAAGATGGCTGCCATACAAAGTGGAAATTTCGATTTTGGGGTCCGAGGGCATTTCCGAGGCGGTAGCTCGAATCGGGCGAGGGACGCGAGGTGGAATTTCCCCTCGTTGGAAACTCTGGTCTATGGGGAAATTAGGCGGAAAAAAAAATCCAAGATGGCGGACACAAAATGGCGGAAATTTAAAAAAAACTTTGGGAAATTTAGAAATTTCTGAGCGAATGTGTTTCGAGGTGGAAAATCGAGGAGGAAATTTGAGGATTTAGGGTAGGTGCCGAAATTTTCCAAGATGGCCGCCATACGAAATTCTCTCAGCGACAGCTCCGAAACGGTTAGAGATATCGGATTGGTGCTCAAACTAATATCGTTTATCATGACGATTTCTTTCTACTGAGGGGAAAATTTTTTTCAAGATGGCGAATCCAAGATGGCGGCCTTTTTCCAACTTCATCCGATTCGGATAAAAATTGATATCTGGGGGGTTTAGGGGATCCCGATTAAGGATTTGGAATTATTATTTATATTCAACCCTTTTTGAAGATGGCGGCTATACAGCGAGGCCGCAGGCCGAGCTCCGCGTAGGGCGAAGCCCGGAGCGTCCGAATTCGATCACTGTGTAACTTACGCGAGGCCGAAGGCCGAGCTGCGTCTGACGAGGCCGCAGGCCGAGATCCGCGTAGGGCGAAGCCCGGAGCGTCCGAATTCGATCACTGTGTAACTTACGCGAGGCCGAAGGCCGAGCTGCGTCTAACGAGGCCGTAGGCCGAGATCCGCGTAGGGCGAAGCCCGGAGCGACCGGACTACGGCACCACCAGCCGCACTCGGTGTGTAACTTACGCGAGGCCGAAGGCCGAGCTGCGTCTAACGAGGCCGCAGGCCGAGATCCGCGTAGGGCGAAGCCCGGAGCGTCCGGACTACGGCACCACCAGCCGCGCACCCTGTGTAACTTACGCGAGGCCGAAGGCCGAGCTGCGTCTAACGAGGCCGCAGGCCGAGATCCGCGTAGGGCGAAGCCCGGAGCGTCCGGACTACGGCACCACCAAAATTTCAAGTTGTCCGATCCGGATGAAAATTGATATCTGGTGGGTTCAGGGGACACTGATTAAGGATTTGTGGTTATTTCCAAGATGGCCGCCACAAAAAATTCTTCGGAAGACATCTCCGAAACGGGTAGACATATCGGATCGGTATTCAAACTAATATTGTTTATCATGACGATCTTTTTCTATTGAGGTAAAAATTTTTTTAAGATGGCGAATCCAAGATGGCGGCCTTTTTTCGAATTCGTCCGATCCGGATGAAAATTGATATCTGGGGGGTTCGGGGGAGGCTGGTTAGGGATTTGGTATTCTTATGCAGGTCCCGCACAACATCAACTACAGCGATCTCTCTCAGTGTGTAATTTAAGCGAGGCCGTAGGCCGAGCTCCGCGCAGGGCGAAGCCCGGAGCGTCCCCCCCCATTAGGGGGAGGCCGGCGCCCGGGGGGCGCCGCCGAAACCTAGTTATTATTATTATTATTATTATTATTATTATTATTTATACTATATAAAGCTGGATTACCACTCACTCACTCACTGACATCTCGATCTCCCGGTTCCCACCACCGGAGTGAGAAACTTTGAATGGGAAAGTACGCCGATGGGTCCTGTGACCTCGAGAAAAATCCGACTTCTTCCAGTTGACCATACCTGATGAAAAATTACAACGGCCAGCACGAACGGTAACACCTGCGCGGGGGGTGCTCGACCGAATGTCATAGGGAACCGCCGGCAGACGCCAGACCGCGTCGCGAAAATTTGAATTTCGAACGTCCAGCGTCGCCTCCATACAAAATGTTCTAGCTCGTAGCTCGGAAACGGTAAGAGGTAAGTGGGATGTGCTCGACCAAATGTCATTCGGGCCGGGGTGAGCCTTCTCGTGGACAAAAAATTTTTTCAAAATGGCCGATTCAAGATGGCGGCCGATTTTCAAGTTGGTCCCAGGGGGGTGGAAATCGGCACCCGGGGGGTCGCGGGGGCCCCGTTTGAGAATTTCGGGTCGGTTTTTCGATCCCGCCCTTTCCAAGATGGCGGCCGTCAATTGAAATTTCAAATTTCGATCGCCCGTAACTCCCGCGAGGCCGGAGGCCGAGCGGCGCGGGCGAGGCCGCAGGCCGAGCTCGCCCGGGACTTGCACCGGGAGCGGGCCCGTCCTCGTCCGGTGGACCTTCAGCTCGACGGTCGACGGCCCGCCTGAACGGTGAGAGATAGTCACGTGGTGCTCGACCGAATGTCATAGAGAACCGCCGGCACTTTGACGAGAGCGCGATGAAAATTCAAAATGGCGGATTCAAGATGGCCGCCATACAAATTTATTTCGACCGTCGCTCCCGAACGGTCGGAGATATCGGATCGGGGCTCGAACTAATGTGGTGGGGCGAGTCGATGTCCTTCCACTGGACCAATTTTTTTTTCCAAGATGGCGAATCCAAGATGGCGGCCATTTTTAAAATTCCTCCGATCGGGATGAAATTTCATACCCGGGGAGTTCAGGGGACCCCGATTCGGGATTTTGGAACATTTTTTTAATTCCGCCATTTTTCAAGATGGCTGCCATACAAAGTGGAAATTTCGATTTTGGGGTCCGAGGGCATTTCCGAGGCGGTAGCTCGAATCGGGCGAGGGACGCGAGGTGGAATTTCCCCTCGTTGGAAACTCTGGTCTATGGGGAAATTAGGCGGGAAAAAAAATCCAAGATGGCGGACACAAAATGGCGGAAATTTAAAAAAATCTTTGGGAAATTTAAAAATTTCTGAGCGAATGTGTTTCAAGGTGGAAAATCGAGAAGGAAATTTGAGGATTTAGGGTAGGTGCCTAAATTTTCCAAGATGGCCGCCATACGAAATTCTTTCAGCGACAGCTCCGAAACGGTTAGAGATATCGGATTGGTGCTCAAACTAATATCGTTTATCATGACGATTTCTTTCTACTGAGGGGAAAATTTTATTCAAGATGGCGAATCCAAGATGGCGGCCATTTTCCAAATTCATCCGATTCGGATAAAAATCGATATCTGGGGGGTTTAGGGGATCCTGACTAAGGATTTGGAATTATTATTTATATTCAACACTTTTTGAAGATGGCGGCTATACAGCGAGGCCGCAGGCCGAGCTCCGCGTAGGGCGAAGCCCGGAGCGTCCGAATTTGATCACCGTGTAACTTACGCGAGGCCGAAGGCCGAGCTGCGTCTAACGAGGCCGCAGGCCGAGATCCGCGTAGAGCGAAGCTCGGAGCGACCGGACTACCGCACCACCAGCCGCCGCGCACGATGTGTAACTTACGCGAGGCCGTAGGCCGAGCTGCGTCTGACGAGGCCGCAGGCCGAGATCCGCGTAGAGCGAAGCTCGGAGCGACCGGACTACCGCACCACCAGCCGCGTACTCTGTGTAACTTACGCGAGGCCGAAGGCCGAGCTGCGTCTAACGAGGCCGCAGGCCGAGATCCGCGTAGGGCGAAGCTCGGAGCGACCGGACTACCGCACCACCAGCCGCGTACTCTGTGTAACTTACGCGAGGCCGAAGGCCGAGCTGCGTCTAACGAGGCCGCAGGCCGAGATCCGCGTAGGGCGAAGCCCGGAGCGACCGGACTACCGCACCAACAAGATTTCAAGTTGTCCGATCTGGATGAAAATTGATATCTGGGGGGTTCAGGGGAGCCTGATTAAGGATTTATGGTTATTTCCAAGATGGCCGCCACACAAAATTCTTCGGAAGACATCTCCGAAACGGGTAGACATATCGGATCGGTGCTCAAACTAATATTGTTTATCATGACGATCTTTTTCTATTGAAGTAAAAATTTTTTTAAGATGGCGAATCCAAGATGGCGGCCTTTTTTCGAATTCGTCCGATCCGGATGAAAATTGATATCCGGGGGGTTCGGGGGAGGCTGGTTAGGGATTTGGAATTCTTATGCAGGTCCCGCACAACATCGACTACAGCGATCTCTCTCAGTGTGTAATTTAAGCGAGGCCGAAGGCCGAGCTCCGCGCAGGGCGAAGCCCGGAGCGTCCCCCCCATTAGGGGGAGGCCGGCGCCCGGGGGGCGCCGCCGAAACCTAGTTATTATACTATATAAAGCTGATTATACTATATAAAGCTGGATTACCACTCACTCACTCACTGACATCTCGATCTCCCGGTTCCCACCACCGGAGTGAGAAACTTTGAATCAGAAAGTGAACCCTCGGGGTCGGTGAGCACCAGAAAAATCCGACTTCTTCGAGTTGACCACACCTGATGAGAAATTAGAACGGCCAACTCAAACGGTAACAGCTACGCGGGGGGTGCTCGACCGAATGTCATAGGGAACCGCCGGCAGACGCCAGCGGGCGTCGCGAAAATTTGAATTTCGAACGTCCAACGTCGCCTCCATACAAAATGAAATCGCTCGTATTTTTGAAACGGTAAGAGGTAAGTCGGGGGTGCTCGACCAAATGTCATTCGGGCCGGGGTGAGCCTTCTCGTGGGCAAAAAATTTTTTCAAAATGGCCGATTCAAGATGGCGGCCGATTTTCAAGTTGGTCCGAGGGGGGTGGAAATCGGCACCCGGGGGGTCGCGGGGGCCCCGATTGTGAATTTCGGGTCGGTTTTTCGATTCCGCCGTTTCCAAGATGGCGGCCGTCAATTGAAATTTCAAATTTCGATCGGCCGTAACTCCCGCGAGGCCGGAGGCCGAGCGGCGCGGGCGAGGCCGCAGGCCGAGCTCGCCCGGGACTTGCACCGGGAGCGGGCCCGTCCTCGTCCGGTGGACCTTCAGCTCGACGGTCGACGGCCCGCCTGAACGATGAGAGATAGTCACGTGGTGCTCGACCGAATGTCATAGAGAACCGCCGGCAGTCTGACGAGAGCGCGATAAAAATTCAAAATGGCGAATTCAAGATGGCCGCCATACAAATTTATTTCGACCGTCGCTCCCGAACGGTCGGAGATATCGGATCGGGACTCGAACTAATGTGGTGGGGCGAGTCGATGTCCTTCCACTGGACCAATTTTTTTTTCCAAGATGGCGAATTCAAGATGGCGGCCATTTTTAAAATTCCTCCGATCGGGATGAAATTTAATACCCGGGGAGTTCAGGGGACCCCGATTCGGGATTTTGAAACTTTTTTTTTATTCCGCCATTTTTCAAGATGGCTGCCGTACAAAGTGGAAATTTCGATTTTGGGGTCCGAGGGCATTTCCGAGGCGGTAGCTCGAATCGGGCGAGGGACGCGAAGTGGAATTTCCCCTCGTTGGAAACTCTGGTCTATGGGGAAATTAGGCGGAAAAAAAAATCCAAGATGGCGGACACAAAATGGCGGAAATTTAAAAAAAACTTTGGGAAATTTAGAAATTTCTGAGCGAATGTGTTTCGAGGTGGAAAATCGAGGAGGAAATTTGAGGATTTAGGGTAGGTGCCGAAATTTTCCAAGATGGCTGCCATACGAAATTTTCTCAGCGACGGCTCCGAAACGGTTAGAGATATCGGATTGGTGCTCAAACTAATATCGTTTATCATGACGATTTCTTTCTACTGAGGGGAAAATTTTTTTCTTGATGGCGAATCCAAGATGGCGGCCTTTTTCCAAATTCATCCGATTCGGATAAAAATCGATATCTGGGGGGTTCAGGGGATCCTGACTAAGGATTTGGAATTATTATTTATTTTCCACCCTTTTTGAAGACGGCGGCTATACAGCGAGGCCGCAGGCCGAGCTCCGCGTAGGGCGAAGCCCGGAGCGTCCGAATTCGATCACTGTGTAACTCACGCGAGGCCGAAGGCCGAGCTGCGTCTGACGAGGCCGCAGGCCGAGATCCGCGTAGGGCGAAGCCCGGAGCGACCGGACTACGGCACCACCAGCCGCCGCGCACGATGTGTAACTTACGCGAGGCCGTAGGCCGAGCTGCGTCTAACGAGGCCGCAGGCCGAGATCCGCGTAGAGCGAAGCTCGGAGCGACCGGACTACCGCACCACCAGCCGCGTACTCTGTGTAACTTACGCGAGGCCGTAGGCCGAGCTGCGTCTGACGAGGCCGCAGGCCGAGATCCGCGTAGAGCGAAGCTCGGAGCGACCGGACTACCGCACCACCAGCCGCGTACTCTGTGTAACTTACGCGAGGCCGAAGGCCGAGCTGCGTCTAACGAGGCCGCAGGCCGAGATCCGCGTAGGGCGAAGCCCGGAGCGACCGGACTACCGCACCACCAAAATTTCAAGTTGTCCGATCTGGATGAAAATTGATATCTGGGGGGTTCAGGGGAGCCTGATTAAGGATTTATGGTTATTTCCAAGATGGCCGCCACACAAAATTCTTCGGAAGACATCTCCGAAACGGGTAGACATATCGGATCGGTGCTCAAACTAATATTGTTTATCATGACGATCTTTTTCTATTGAGGTAAAAATTTTTTTAAGATCGCGAATCCAAGATGGCGGCCATTTTTCGAATTCGTCCGATCCGGATGAAAATTGATATCCGGGGGGTTCGGGGGAGGCTGGTTAGGGATTTGGAATTCTTATGCAGGTCCCGCACAACATCGACTACAGCGATCTCTCTCAGTGTGTAATTTAAGCGAGGCCGAAGGCCGAGCTCCGCGCAGGGCGAAGCCCGGAGCGTCCCCCCCATTAGGGGGAGGCCGGCGCCCGGGGGGCGCCGCCGAAACCTAGTTATTATACTATATAAAGCTGGATTACCACTCACTGACTGATTGACATCTCGTTCTCCCGGTTCCCACCACCCAGGTGAGAAACTTTGAATGAGAAAGTACGCCGATGGGTCCTGTGACCTCGAGAAAAATCCGACTTCTTCGAGTTGACCATACCTGATGAAAAATTCCAACGGCCAAGCCAATCAGTAACAGCTACGCGGGGGGTGCTCGACCAAATGTCATAGGGAACCGCCGGCAGACGCCAGCGGGCGTCGCGAAAATTTGAATTTCGAACGTCCAGCGTCGCCTCCATACAAAACGTAATCGCTCGTAGCTCGGAAACGGCAAGAGGTAAGTGGGGGGTGCTCGACCAAATGTCATTCAGGAAGATGTCAGCCTTCTCGTGGACAAAAAATTTTTTCAAAATGGCCGATTCAAGATGGCGGCCGATTTTCAAGTTGGTCCGAGGGGGGTGGAAATCGGCACCCGGGGGGTCGCGGGGGCCCCGATTGAGAATTTCGGGTCGGTTTTTCGATCCCGCCCTTTCCAAGATGGCGGCCGTCAATTGAAATTTCAAATTTCGATCGGCCGTAACTCCCGCGAGGCCGGAGGCCGAGCGGCGCGGGCGAGGCCGCAGGCCGAGCTCGCCCGGGACTTGCACCGGGAGCGGGCCCGTCCTCATCCGGTGGACCTTCAGCTCGACGGTCGACGGCCTGCCTGAACGGTGAGAGATAGTCACGTGGTGCTCGACCGAATGTCATAGAGAACCGCCGGCACTTTGACGAGAGCGCGATGAAAATTCAAAATGGCCGATTCAAGATGGCCGCCATACAAATTTATTTCGACCGTCGCTCCCGAACGGTCGGAGATATCGGATCGGGGCTCGAACTAATGTGGTGGGGCGAGTCGATGTCCTTCCACTGGACCAATTTTTTTTTCCAAGATGGCGAATCCAAGATGGCGGCCATTTTTAAAATTCCTCCGATCGGGATGAAATTTCATACCCGGGGAGTTCAGGGGACCCTGATTCGGGATTTTGGAACATTTTTTTAATTCCGCCATTTTTCAAGATGGCTGCCATACAAAGTGGAAATTTCGATTTTGGGGTCCGAGGGCATTTCCGAGGCGGTAGCTCGAATCGGGCGAGGGACGCGAGGTGGAATTTCCCCTCGTTGGAAACTCTGGTCTATGGGGAAATTAGGCGGAAAAAAAAATCCAAGATGGCGGACACCAAATGGCGGAAATTTAAAAAAAACTTTGGGAAATTTAGAAATTTCTGAGCGAATGTGTTTCGAGGTGGAAAATCGAGGAGGAAATTTGAGGATTTAGGGTAGGTGCCGAAATTTTCCAAGATGGCCGCCATACGAAATTCTCTCAGCGACGGCTCCGAAACGGTTAGAGATATCGGGTTGGTGCTCAAACTAATATTGTTTATCATGACGATTTCATTCCACTGAGGGGAAAATTTTTTTTCAAGATGGCGAATCCAAGATGGCGGCTATTTTCCCAAATTCATCCGATTCGGATAAAAATCGATATCTGGGGGGTTTAGGGGATCCTGACTAAGGATTTGGAATTATTATTTATATTCAACCCTTTTTGAAGATGGCGGCTATACAGCGAGGCCGCAGGCCGAGCTCCGCGTAGGGCGAAGCCCGGAGCGTCCGAATTCGATCACTGTGTAACTTACGCGAGGCCGAAGGCCGAGCTGCGTCTGACGAGGCCGCAGGCCGAGATCCGCGTAGGGCGAAGCCCGGAGCGACCGAATTTGATCACTGTGTAACTTACGCGAGGCCGTAGGCCGAGCTGCGTCTAACGAGGCCGCAGGCCGAGATCCGCGTAGAGCGAAGCTCGGAGCGACCGGACTACCGCACCATCAGCCGCGTACTCTGTGTAACTTACGCGAGGCCGAAGGCCGAGCTGCGTCTAACGAGGCCGCAGGCCGAGATCCGCGTAGGGCGAAGCCCGGAGCGACCGGACTACCGCACCACCAAAATTTCAAGTTGTCCGATCTGGATGAAAATTGATATCTGGGGGGTTCAGGAGACCCTGATTGAGAATTTATGGTTATTTCCAAGATGGCTACCAGACAAAATTCTTCTGTCAACACCTTCGAAACGGGTAGACATATCGGATTGGTGCTCAAACTAATATTGTTTATCATGACGATGTCTTTATATTGAGGTAAAATTTTTTTTCAAGATGGTGAATCCAAGATGGCGGCCATTTTTCGAATTCATCCGATCCGGATGAAAATTGATATCTGGGGGGTTCGGGGGAGGCTGATTAGGGATTTGGAATTCTTATGCAGGTCCCTCACAACATCAACTACAGCGATCTCTCTCAGTGTGTAACTTAAGCGAGGCCGCAGGCCGAGCTCCGCGCAGGGCGAAGCCCGGAGCGTCCCCCCCATTAGGGGGAGGCCGGCGCCCGGGGGGCGCCGCCGAAACCTAGTTATATGATAAACCTCGATATATAAGTATACACGTGTAACGAATGTTTGGCCTCACGAATGTTATTCTAGCTATACATATAAAGACTCCTAACTGACCTAACTGTTCAATTGACAACCGAAAATATTAGAGAAAAAATATCGGAATACACCTCTAAATGAGAATACAAACGTTGAAAGTCTCCACCCGTATACTTGTATACTTAATGACAAAAAAAATATCGGATTACACCTCTAAATGAGAATACAAACGATGAAAGTCTCCACCTGTATACTTGTATACTTAATGACAAAAAAAAATATCGGATTACACCTCTAAATGAGAATACAAACGTTGAAAGTCTCCACCTGTATACTTGTATACTTAATGACAAAAAAATATATCGGATTACACCTCTAAATGATGAATACAAATGTTGAAACTCCACCTGTATACTTGTATACTTAATGACAAAAAAATATCGGATTACACCTCTAAATGATGAATACAAATGTTGAAAGTCTCCACCTGTATACTTGTATACTTAATGACAAAAAAAATATCGGAATACACCTCTAAATGAGAATACAAACGTTGAAAGTCTCCACCTGTATACTTGTATACTTAATGACAAAAAAATATCGGATTACACCTCTAAATGAGAATACAAACGTTGAAAGTCTCCACCTGTATACTTGTATACTTAATGACAAAAAAATATCGGATTATACCTCTAAATGAGAATACAAACGTTGAAAGTCTCCACCTGTATACTTGTATACTTAATGACAAAAAAATATCGGATTACACCTCTAAATGAGAATACAAACGTTGAAAGTCTCCACCTGTATACTTGTATACTTAATGACAAAAAAATATCGGAATACACCTCTAAATGAGAATACAAACGTTGAAAGTCTCCACCTGTATACTTGTATACTTAATGACAAAAAAATATCGGAATACACCTCTAAATGAGAATACAAACGTTGAAAGTCTCCACCCGTATACTTGTATACTTAATGACAAAAAAAAATATCGGATTACACCTCTAAATGAGAATACAAACGTTGAAAGTCTCCACCTGTATACTTGTATACTTAATGACAAAAAAATATATCGGATTACACATCTAAATGATGAATACAAATGTTGAAACTCCACCTGTATACTTGTATACTTAATGACAAAAAATATCGGATTACACCTCTAAATGATGAATACAAATGTTGAAAGTCTCCACCTGTATACTTGTATACTTAATGACAAAAAAAATATCGGAATACACCTCTAAATGAGAATACAAACGTTGAAAGTCTCCACCTGTATACTTGTATACTTAATGACAAAAAAATATCGGATTACACCTCTAAATGAGAATACAAACGTTGAAAGTCTCCACCTGTATACTTGTATATACTTAATGACAAAAAAATATCGGATTACACCTCTAAATGAGAATACAAACGTTGAAAGTCTCCACCTGTATACTTGTATACTTAATGACAAAAAAATATCGGAATACACCTCTAAATGAGAATACAAACGTTGAAAGTCTCCACCTGTATACTTGTATACTTAATGACAAAAAAATATCGGAATACACCTCTAAATGATGAATACAAATGTTGAAACTCCACCTGTATACTTGTATACTTAATGACAAAAAAATATCGGATTACACCTCTAAATGATTAATACAAATGTTGAAACTCCACCTGTATACTTGTATACTTAATGACAAAAAAATATCGGATTACACCTCTAAATGAGAATACAAACGATGAAAGTCTCCACCTGTATACTTGTATACTTAATGACAAAAAAATATATCGGATTACACCTCTAAATGATGAATACAAATGTTGAAACTCCACCTGTATACTTGTATACTTAATGACAAAAAAATATCGGATTACACCTCTAAATGATGAATACAAATGTTGAAAGTCTCCACCTGTATACTTGTATACTTAATGACAAAAAAAATATCGGAATACACCTCTAAATGATGAATACAAATGTTGAAACTCCACCTGTATACTTGTATACTTAATGACAAAAAAATATCGGATTACACCTCTAAATGATGAATACAAATGTTGAAAGTCTCCACCTGTATACTTGTATACTTAATGACAAAAAAAATATCGGAATACACCTCTAAATGAGAATACAAACGTTGAAAGTCTCCACCTGTATACTTAATATATAGTATAATTACAATGTATTAAATGGATGAACTCAAATTTGTATATTTTAGTATAACTCTAAAGAATTCAACTCTATATAATTGCAATTTATTGAACAGATATCAATTACTGTATAAAATCTTTACACACACTGAATGAAAGTAATTTCGTCAAAAAGTGACATGTTTTTTTTTATGGACGAAGGCGGCGGACGAGCATACAATCCACCTGATGGTAAGTGGATAGTGTCGCCCATAGACATTCGCGATACATGCCAACATTGATCCAAAATGACAAACGATGGCACGCCCCCGGATGGCAAGCCTACCTTTGGAGATATAGGAATGGATTTGGAGAAAGGGAGGAGGGATGGGATGGGAATGGGCTCTGGCACTCACTCACTCAACACCGAAACACGTACGAACATTAGGGAAATAAGATAAAGTGGGAAATGCAGTACATTTCAAGGTAGTCTTCTGGGAGCGCGCCCAGCGGCTGTTGAATTGCAGCGTGCGCTCTCCCCCTCAAGTAGCGTGCTGTTCATGTGTCGCAGACAGAAGATGTGATGGGCTTACGATCAGCCGCCAAACTTCCGTCACGTATCTAATAATTATAAAAGATTTGATTTGTTTAATAATAAAATATTTGCAGCTTACGAACGAATTAATATCGCTCATTAATAAGGAAAACAGCATGTCAAAGTAATGTGCGAGTTTAGATGAATCTAAAAATACCATTGACCCTGTTAAACTGACTGTTGAATATTAAAATATCATCGTAGTGTTGAATATTCGCCCGTCACGTGACCACCGGAGCGCGCGTAATCAGATGGACGCCGTCGAAACAATTCGGTTACTTTTGACGAGATATGGGATAGACGAATAAACAATAGAGATATTTTATTCATAGACATAGTCATTCATATTTTATTCATATTCATTTATGAGATAGGTGTTTGATAATTTTGATAAAATATGTTAATAAGAATAAAAATATTAAAAGTAGTGTTGTATAAAAGACCCCTTTAGCGTAGTACCTCGCTTTCAGAGCATATACCTTGATCTCCGAGTGTATCGAGATCCTTAGTGTCAACATTTCCAGCAAAGTCGAATTTTCGTGTCATCTGAAAAACAAAGTCAAAATGGCCTCCATAAAGTTCGGCGAAGCGTTGCTTCACACCTGGCCAACTCCTGACGCTCTACAAAGCTCAGGTTAGGCCCTATTTGGATTACTGCTCACATCTCTTGGCCGGCGCACTGAAATATCAATTGAATCCATTTGACTTCATCCAACGACGAGCTGTTCGAATTGTCGACGATCTCGCTCTTACAGGCGGTCAAGAACCCCTCAGCGTTCGGAGAGACGTTGTGGGAAATGCTCTGAAGAATTGTTCAATACAATTCCCACCTCGGGTTTCTACAATCGCACCTCCCGTCACAGAGGTTCGGTGCATCCGCATTTCCTCGATACGGAGGAGTCGCGTACTGTTCGGTCCAAAAACCATTTTATACCGCGATTCCATATGCTGTGGAACGAATGGCCTCAAGAGGTCATTCCATTACACTACGATATGGGGTTCTTCAAGAAAGCTGTGAATGGGGTTTTGCAAGGTCGGGCGTATCCGCACACCTTCTCGTGTTGCAGGTGTACGTGGGCGGCGGTAACACTTACCATAACGTGGGATCGCATGATCGACCGCCTACTTCCCTATAAAAAGAAGTATGTATGGCTAGTAATACAAATGTTTAAAATACTTACATAGAAAATTAGCGCGTTAAGCCACTTATGAAATGCCCAAAAATACAAATAGGAATTCGGTCATAAATATAAAAGAAAATATTTTTTATAAATTTAAACTATTGCTGAATATAATCGAATCAATTTGTTAAACTTTAATGAGGTCAGCATCTATAGTATGTTAGAAACCGAAGAATAAGAAACATATATTTTTGAAAACATAAAGTATATTAAAGTGGTGTTATAAATTATACAAGCTGTATAATGTGGAAATCTTGATATGTCATTATTATTAGCTAAGAATTATATAATAAAATGTCTCGTTTTTCAATATAATGAATAACTATATAAAGGTTTTTCATATTATTAGCATCTCCTTTAGTTGAGGATGTTTCAATATTTCTGTAGGGGTTAACCACGCAAAAGAACCGTAATCAACCGTTTTTATTGAGGTACAATATTATCACTGTTATCTTTACCGAAAAGAAACCCTTTAATAATCAATTAAAATTCAATTTTGTCCTTAGAAAAAATTTACTAGTGCATGATGACATTTTTGATGACATTCGAGAAGAATGCAAAAAAAAACGTGTGCGGTCAGGGGACCCCCCCCCCCGTCAGGAACGAAAATCCTCAAGCATTTTTTTTAAACTCCGAATGTAATTAGAAATAAAATCTGTATAGTTCATGTATTTTTTTTTATTTTGTATGATATTTTCAATGCAAATAACTTAAAATAAGGAATCAAATCAAAAAAATTAAGTTATACAACCGGCCACGCACTAGTCTGCACGTCTGTTATTCTGCTTGAGTCTCGCTCTCGATACTTGCACGCACGCACACGCAGAGAAAAAGAAAGGCGTATGGAGGGGGTAATAATCTTACGTGACGTTACATTTTCTCTCGAATGACACCTACCGCAAGCCGCGTAAAGGAAATTCGTTCCAAAATAAATTGGTAATCAATATTTTCATTATTTTAAAATTAAGTTAAAAACTTGGATTTTGGCTAAATTAAATAACCATTGATTATTATACATTTTCGAATACAATGGTTATTTATGGTTTCTTTAAAAATGTAACTAATACTTATCCTTGTTACGATGACAGAATTATTAATTAAATTACACTTTTTTAAAAATAAAACCGCCTTTAAAAGCCAGTGAACAACCAATAAATAAATTCAGCGCTTCCACCTGGCCACATCGGGCCATAAACAGTGAACAAGAAAAGCAAAACGTATGGGCGCTATCGGCACAAAGCCCGGTACAAATCTGGGCAGTGGATAGCGGGGCTGATCGACAAATCCGCTAGATTACGCGCTGATACTGGGGGCATGTTTATGAGACAGGAACCGGACTCCGCCGGACTCTAACTGAACTGACAGGGTTGCCAAAAATATTGATTAGAAATTGTGATGTGTGTCGGAACGATTCCAAAAATTGTATGTTACAGGTATTCTTATGTAAATATATATGTGTGTCGATTTGTATGTATGTATATATAATAATAATACAGTACATTTCTATATTTTATATTTATTTCATCAAACCATCTCATTTGAATCTTTCACGTATCTCCTCGTACCTACGTATTAAACCTCTCTGATTAATCCAATGGTTAGCTGGTAGATAATGACTTAAGGTATTATGCAAATTAAGTATTTCCTGAAAAATGAATTTAACAAGAGAACATTTTCGTTTAATGATTTTTTTATGATTTTCGTTGTGGTCTAAACCAGAAACAAAGTTATGACAGACTTAAGACATTTAATGATGAAGTCCCATCGAGTGCCATTGTTTATAACTGGTTCAGTGAATTTAAATGTGGTCGTCAGTCCTCAATCCTGCGACGGCGGTGAAAGAGGAAAACCTCAAAACTGTGCGGTTCATGACGAAGCAGAAAGACGAACGACATATAAGCAGATACGGGCATCATTAGGTATTGATATGAGTTAAGTTTAAACTATTGTACACGATCACTTACAGGTAAGGAAGCTTTGTGCTAGATGGATTCCTCACAATTTGAACAAAGCTCAAAAACATTGCCGTGTGGAATGGTGTCTTCAAATGCTTGAAAAATTCGACAAAATAGATGATAAAAGTTGGATCTTCTGCTATGAACCTAAAACTAAGGGGCAATCTGAACAGTGGGTCTTTTCTCCATCTTTGGCTGATTAGGTCACTTTGCCACTATAATTTTAGAAAATAAAAGAATAGTAACTGCGGCCTGGTATGTAAACAGCTGCTTGCTTTCTGTTCTGGAAAAAGTCAAAGAACGACACCCACGAAGCAGAATGTTCCTCCACCACGACAATGCTCCAGCTCACTCCGCCAGATAAACGTAGCAATTTTTGAGTAATGTAAGTGTAAAGATAATGGGTCATCTGCCATACAGTCCCGACCTTGTGCCATTATTATTATTTATTTATTCCCTAATTTTTATTTATTCTTTTATGTATTCCCTAAAATTAAGGATACATTCAGAGGAATACGTTTTATGAATGCAGAAGAGGCAGTAACGTCCTTCCAAACGGCTGTTGAAGAAGTGCCTAAAGAAGGGTGGGCTGAATGCTTCACACAATGATTTCATCGCATGAAAAAGAGTATCGGTTGTCGCGGAGAATACTTCAAAAAGCAATAAAATAACTTTCATCTTCCATGTGATTTAATTATTGAGATTTTTGAGGGGGATGGTGCACTCTGTAATCCACCAGCCGTTGGACGCGCTCGACTGGCCACATTATTCCTCTCTCAGACGACTACTTTGAAATGTACTTGCATTTCCCACTTTATCTTATTTATCTAATGTACGTATGTGTTTCGGTAGTGAGTGAGATGTACCAGAGCCCAATCTCATCCTATCCCTCCCCATTTTCTCAACCCTTTCTTCAAATCCATCTCCAAAGGTATGCAGCGCATCCGGGGGGGTGCCAACGTTTATTATTTTGGACTAATGTTAGCATGTATCGCGGATGTCTATGGGCGACAGTATCTACTTACTATCAGGTGGACTGTATGCTCGTCTGCCGCCTACGTTAATAAAAAAAAAATCTAATAACTTTCAATGTCACCCATATATGTGTAGGCATAAGGCACAACTATTTGGTAAATCATTATTGTACTCGTATATGGCGCCTCCGATGTTACATATCGCATAATGCAATAATATAAATTTATTCGCAGCATACCAAGAAACACGAGACCAGCAAAATTGGTAATTACTAATTGGTAATTGGTTATTCTTTGTCTCTACGAATATAGTACTTTTACCATTGTTCAAGTAAAAAGATGTTTCTATAGATACAAAGTTACCACAGTGAGGAGTGAGTGAGGAATCATAAACAAATTTGTGGACCACCGTGGGCCAGGATAAAAATAAAACTAGGTCAACGTCAAGTTGTACAACAGAAATAAAATTATTACTTAGAACACTTATTTTAAGTCGAGCTAGATAGAAAAGGAGAAAGAAAACTGAGAATAAGTATCGTAAATACAAACAGAACGAAAATACGTACAAAATCCAATATAGGCAACATTCGCAAAGTTTAAAATAGAATCCGACCGAATATGCTGAGGTAATAAAATAAAATAAAAATGTAAATGTTAAACAGTTGGCAACCCTGTGTCTGATACGCCTTACGTCGAGATAGAGGGAAGGTAGTCCGAATAATATTTTGGCTTACAAAACGAGTCTAACTTTTAATAGTGTACCGCTATGTTTATGTTATGGGCATTCGAGTCGGAAGAGTGGTATGGAACTGTCCTCTGAGAGCATTGCTAGCGTTATTTAGGTTACGGAAGTTTGACTAAAGATTTTTTCTTTTGGTCCTTTGTTATGTTCAGGTCCTCATCAGACGAAAATGTGACGGCTATTTATGTTACTCTATTGTCCTTTAGGACGCGTGGCCGGCTTTAGAATAGCACCACCTCATGTACCGCGGATGTCCATGGGCCACAGTATCCACCAGAAGCTACAGAACCTAAAACAGCAGTTTATAAAAATTTTGACTATGTCTGTTTGTTGGAGCATTTCGTAAAATCCGCTGAAGGGATTTTTATCCGATTATCACTAATGTATAGCTAAGTATACAGAAGAAAATCTTGTATATGTTTCATCTTCATATGACACAAGGATGTTGTTATTGAGGAAAATAAAAAAAAAATACTTAATAGAATTATTCAAAAACTACAGGACAGGATGGATTTTCATTCGTGAAATTTAATCATGCCAGTGGTTTTCTTGCTTTAACAGGTATTAAACATTCTTTACAAATATTTAGTCTGCGCCAGTGAGTGAAACAAGCAAATGCTAAGGTAATTTATAAACATTTAGTATTTTAAATTAAAAACTGGATGGAGAAAGATCAAAAGACTATTTCTACTAAATTTTCATTTGTTAGTTTATAAGGGGGACAGCGCGTACGCAAGTCCCCACTACCAAAAATTGCGCGTCCGATTTACCCACATTAGGGGTAATCGCAGGGGTCAACTCAAGCGCAGTGCAATGCAAGAGTCTCGCCCTGGGGGAACCGCCTTATTGATCACGGTATCCCCTACGCCAGGTAAGTATGATTTGCTTCAGCCGAGCCTTCCGGCTCTATAAAACGCAGCGAATCTTAATAGCGCGATGTAGCCTAACAATACAGTGACATCTGATGGAAATTGCATGAACTATTTAGAGGTGCAACTGCAAAGCGGGTAACAATGGTACTAATAGCATTCAATGCGCGTACGACACGGTATTCACAATATTGGTCAGGTTCACTAGCCACGAGTAATAGATAGGACGTTAAAGATACATTTCTTATTTTGCAAATTGTTCTACTATTGTTTTTAAATAAATACTGATATATGAGCAAAAGGATCTTATTGTGGTTATGAATTTATTGTTTTCGATAAAGATTGTTTGTCTAAAACATCTTTGTTTTGAGATTATGTTCAATAAACACATGCTCAAACATCTTATTTTTAACATAAAGCAATAAGCAATTATGTTATTATTTCCGATTTCACTCTACATATTCCCTTATCAAACAATGGTGGCTTTGTTTGTTTTTCCTATAAAAAAATAGAAAAAGAGATTGAAAACATTACGAACATTACCTACTGTAATTTAATGACTGGAGCATTATAGGTATATTATAGGTATCCATGTAGGTATATTAACTAATATATAAATATTTATAATCACACGTTAAACAGACGCCAACCTTGTCAGTTGCATTAGTGAAAATCAAAGAAGTGTTTCTTACATTTTCTCGGTAGATTTTCATAAAACTATTCTCCCTCATATATCCCGAGTTCTCATGTCGTGTCTTCTCCACATGTGCTCTAACGGTGTGGTGCGTCTGCAGATACAAGCCTCGTAAATTGGTAGTCTCAATTACGGTAGGTTGGCAAGCGCCTTGCCGGCCTCTATATTGATAGGTTGTTGTCGCCCTGAGATATTGCCCGGCAATTTGTAGTGGTGTACCGGGACAATTGATGATAATCAATTGAAGAGGCTTTTAATGAGAAATTTGATCTTTATTCTGCCGTCCTAATTAAAAGTGCAGTAACTAGTGCTTTTGTCAAAATCCAATTTTATATTTTATATCGCGTTTAAACATGTAAACTTGACTTTCTATTTCAATATTTTCACCCGCCTTAATGTAGTTACTGCACTTTACTTAAGGACGATCTATGTACTTACCATCTTTTGTAACGCGCATTGCAAATAAATAAATTGAATTGAATTTTCTGGCTTCTTTATATCTAGTGTTTCCTCCTCTTTATATGTCTCACTAATGAGACAAACATTTGTTTACATCTATGTTTAATAATTGAAATATACCTATTAACGATATGTATAGACAAACTGTGGGGGCCGAACAAATTGAAAAGCAATTTAACAGACAAATAATAAGGTCTGTAAGATATATGTCTGTAAGGTATATGCCTATAAGGTATATGTCTATAAGGTATATGACTATAAGGTATATATCTATAGGGTTGCTTGAAAAAGATCGCTTCGACGATAAGGCCGCCTGTTGTACTTTTCGTGTTACTCACTTAAATTGTCTTTTGTGCAACATGTATTGGTGTACAATAAATAGTTTATCTATCTATCTATCTATCAATTAAGTACGATGATGAACCAAAACTTCTGTAGCGCCAAAATAATGATGCTATATACTTATCAAACATTCAAAAAATAAATTTCGACGTCTATACATACAAATTATTTATTTGTATTTATTATTTATGTCACTGAATAAAACGTATGAAAAACAGGGAAATCTCCCTTCCGTCTGGCTTTAGATGACTAACCTTCCATTAAGTTCGTGCATTAGTTTCTTTCATTCACAGAAGGATACCTTTAAATGTACTGCATTTTCCATTTATCCTATTTTACCAATGTACGTACGTGCTTCGATAGTGAGCGAGATATGGCTGAGCCCATTCCCATCCCATCCTATCCCTCCCCGTTTTCCCAACCCCTTTAAATCCATTCCTATATCTTATTATAATAAACAGCCACGGGGCTACTCTTTAAGCTATTAGTTGATTTTTTTTATGGAAAAAATCCAAAGACATGCATAGAGTCCACCTGATGGTAAGTGCATACTGTCGTCTGTGGACATCCGCGATAGGTACATGCCAAAATCAGTCCATAATGACAAATGTTGGCACGTCCTCCGGATGCGTTGCATACCTTTGGAGATATAGGAATGGATTTAGAGAAAGGTTTGGGAAAATGGGGAGGGATAGGATGGGAATGGGCTCTGGCACATCTCACTCACTACCGAAACACGTACGTACATTAGGGAAAAAAAGATAGATTGGGAAATGCAGTACTTACAATTCAAGGTAGTCTTCTGGTACTTCAAGGTAGTGTACTTTCCCACTCCCAAATATTGGTCTATATATATGTCTGACCCGATTTCTAACACCTTCATATTCACCTTATTATCGACTTTCATTAAGACAATTCAAATTCCACTCAATTTCATCACACATTGTATTGCATTACTTGGGCCTGTTACACATATGCGGATCTAGTCGATTGTACAAGACAATGTCATCAAATCTAGCCAGACCGGGCGGATTACCCAGTATTTACTGCATATTAACCCCACAATCGATGGGCAATTGATCGTCTAATGTGCACATATGGCCATTATATTAAATCAAACAGTGCTCGACGGCTCTCCGTGTACCTGCACAAAGACCCATTGATTTAACTCCTTTAGGCCATTCTGTAATAGCGAAACATGTTATATAACTACATATGTAGATAAGGTTTTATGTATGGTAGGTTCCTTATTGAGGGTTACAATTACCCAGGTATTAAGACCAATGAAATTAAAACGACTGAAATTTTTGTTGTTTTATTATAAAAATCAGAATCTTGAACAAACTACCAGAGTCCGTCTTCAATCCTATCCCATTTGATTCTGTCTCTTCCTATCCCATCGATGGGAAACGAAATATAGAATAAGAAACTCCTTATTATATTATACTCGTACTCTTGGTGTGATGAGAGGAGGAAAACACCTCATCCTGTTATACTTCCTAATTCCTATTTTCCCAGTCCTTTTTTAAAATGCATTCTTATGTCTCCAAAGCTATCGGGGCGTGTGGCAACGTTTGTCATCCTGAATTGCTGTTGGCATGGATTACCGATGTCTATGGGCGACAATATCTATTTACTGCGAGGTGGGTTGTCTGCTCGATTGTCACTTTCTTTCTATAAAAAAGCAACCGTTATAAATTAGATATCTTACCAAAGTCAATAAATTTATATCGACCATAAGGTATTTTTGCTCAGATAAAATAAAAATGTCATATCAAATATATGTCAACAATAAAAGCGATATTAATGTAGCAGAATGGCTCGGAATACTCACTTGTAGGACGTGGATGTATCGTATTCCAATAGACTGATGATATTCAATGCGGCCTATTTTAAACTTATTAATTAAAAAAAAAATATTCCTTGCCCATTTACATTTGAAGAAACAAATGGGAAGAAAACGCAAAATCGTAGTACAAAACTAAAACCAATTACAGCATGAAGTGTCCAAATACTCCGCAGTCGAGCAAAATGTTAGTAAACCTTGCAGATTTCACCTGACTAACTGCCTCCGACCGCCCCGCGCCGGCATGTACAGGTTTAATCCGCATGGCAATCCGGTTCGCAAACTTCGTTGTCATGCTTGCTTTGCGGTTCACGCGCTTTGCCACTTGTCGTGTTTTGTGTAAACAATTTGATAATGGACGTCACTTACTGTGCTCTAGTTTTATTGGTAATGATTTGTATAAATTTGTTGGGACACAATGTTGACACAGTACACGCAGAACGCGGTGTTTTACGATGTCAGCAATTTGTAGTATAGCGTCACCGTTCATATTGTTCTCGCGAAGCGTCTCCCGCACGCACAACGAGATGTGATTACTTTTGATTAATTCTTGTGATCAATTAACAAAGTAGTATGGAAGACAATGGAAGTTATTTAGCGCACTTTCTGAAGCTACATCATAAACCTTACCTATGTCTTACAAATCCATGTCAACTGATTAATTTGCTAAACTATAACTTAATGCACTCTCTTCTTCTCTTTTATTTCTTCTTCCTTTACATGTTGCTGTTTATTTATTATTATTATCATGAAGTTTAGGGCTTTTATATATAATTACCTAAATGCAAAATTTGTGGAGATTTTAAATGGAATGAATACTAATTTATTATTCTCGTTAAATATAACAATATTTTTAACATGTCAGCAATGTTCCTAAAAATAAATAAATATTAAAATAATCTCTTCAGGCTGTGGACAGTGGCATGCATTGGTTTAACTTGATAAACTGTTGTGAGCGTATGCAAGGAGCACTAACAACACTAGCCATTGCCCATGATTAACGGCCGTCACACACAATCAGTTAAATGTGTATAACTGAACAATTTAAAATGACAGTTTATACGAACGTTCCTTGTATGAAAAACTGATAATTTTCATACTACACACGGTCAGTTTTAACTGTCAGTTTGAACTGTTTAGTCACAACTGACTCGTGATAACGGTTTAACTGATCGTGTGTGACGACCATTAGCCTATGCTACCGTAGGTTTGACGAAGACAATAATAATTATTATTAAATGGTAAGTTTTGTTGATATGAGATGTCGCCCCTGTCTGTAGGTGACATTTATACCTGTAACGTCTCACTGTAGGCCATAAACGTTTCATTTCTATATAGAATACTTGGCAGACGAGTGGGCGGCCCACATGATGGTAAGTGGTCACCGCTGCCCACGGACACTTGCACCACCGGGGGACTTGTGGGCGCGCTGCCGACCTTGCAGGATCGTGTTCACAGTTGTTTTGAAGAGTTTAGAGTTAGAGAGTAGAGTTGTAGTTTAGAGGGGGTTTCGAGTTGTAATTTATCACAGAGACCAAGGTCGCTCCATCTTGCCGTGGTTCTACCAACCTTGTGATCATTTAGAGGAGTACGCCGTACTTCGGGGTTTCAGTTTTCATTTGTTGAGTATGCATTGGGTCACGGGGGATATCCGAAATATCTAAGTAGATTCTCTTAATTTTTTAAAATAATTATGACTTAACACGTTGAGCGCCATGACGGACACATGTTGTCCGACAATTAACTTTCCGTTTGGGCCATATGAAAAATTGCAAAAATGTTAATTTTCACCACTGTGTTTTAGAAGTCTGTACTTATGTAGTACGATGGTGTAAAAGTATTGTAGAGGCAACAAGAGAAACTCTACAACGATCTATTGAACTGGCGCGGGACAGAAGCAAATGGATACAAATCACATATGGTCACGATCCTCATTAGTGAGGGAACGACAAAGAAGAAGAAGAAGACTTATGTAGTATGAATCAAAATTTGACTTCACGGCCTCTCGAATAGGTATCAATTTTCTACACTATCAACTAGACTATCAAGCGTTGAAGATGTCATAATTGGTTATAATTCTACATAAACATTGTGGATTTATCCCATTAACTTATTATCTCTAAAAACAAAGATGTCCCCGATTCAACAGTAATATATTTTTAGGTGCAATAACTAAACAGAAGTACGAAATAAACTGGCAAAACAAAGATAAACATCGCCACAATTACCAGGCACCCTTTTAGCCAAATGTCACCGTAAGGGCCTTTACACATGACGTCGCGGCGGCAACGACACCGCCACCGTTGCGGTGCCGCTCCACATTGGAACTGATGGCGTCGCTCGTCGCGAACGTAGCGTTGTCGCAACGGTGGCGGCACATTATGCATTATGCATACGTAACTATACACATTATAATGTATAGTTACATATTATACGACTATGAAGACTTCAACCGAAGCGACGCCCCAACGGTGACGGTGTCGCTGATTCCGCGACGTCATGTGTAAAGGCACTAATGGTATAGAATCGTAAATGTCTCCAAAAACAAAGATGGCCGGGTTTAATGCAGCGTGTTACAAGCTGTTTTGGACCATTGCATCGACGCGATCTTTGTGCCACCCACTTTAAATGTGGGTGGCGCATAATTCGGAGTAGGTAGGTACAGTCAATGAATTTTGCCTAGGTATATACTTAGGAATATACTTACTCTTATCTCGCGTTTTTGTTTTAATTTAGTAAAACTAAGTATAGTAACCCTATTTAGTAAGGTTTTGTTCATTTAAACAATTTCTCTAAATATGTCACAGCATATCTACTTAGATTCAGCTCATATGAGAAGAAGTGATCACTACGGCTCGCTAACATTTTATTAGGTATAAAGTATCTATAGCACGTGACACCAGTGCATTACGTTTTAAGTCAGTACGAGATACCTCCTCCAGTAAGTAATGAGTACGCGCGCTGATTTACCGATCCGGGACAAAGAGCGACATTCAACAACAATGGTAATGACAGCTTGCCTTGCAAAAATTTAACTAAAAACATATAGATATTGCAATTTTCTGAAATACTCTTTACCGAAAGTTTTTAGCGTTCATTGCCAAAAAATATAATAAATAACCGATCTAATTCCATTTATTTTTTAATCGCCCGTTATTCGAATTTGTGCAAGCTGAACTTAGTTGAACCGCCTCATGCCGGTTGTAAAGTAGTTTAAGGCGGCTTGATCCGGCGCGCACCGGTAGGTACGCCAACTTTGTTCTGTCACTTGCTTCGGTTAATAGTTAGGCACGCATTAAACGCTTACAGCAGTTTAATTGAAGTACTTGAATATTTCTAAGTTTGTTTTGTTTTGCAGACAGGTATTATTTCGGAATTAAGATTATTTAGTGAAACATTTCTTGAGCGATTTCTTTAAGCAGTCGAAGTTACTTTCGGCACCACAATTTTAAGTTTCTTGATGTTTCATTTTATGAGATTTGGGGTATGAGATTCTTTGTAAAGGCCAGTTATATCCTATTTGATAGCCTAGGGGCTATGCTTCGACTCTAATTCGTGAGATTGTGAGTTAAAACCCTGAATTCCGAATTTCTATTTAAATACATATTCAATATTTTTATACTTCAATATATTCAATATTTCAATATTTTTAACATATTGAAGGAGAATGTCGTAAGGATATCCGAATGTTGGAGAATTAAAAAGAGGGTTTATAAAATATGATTATTAGGGGAGGCCTGTGCCCTGAGAGCAAAGTGAGACCCTATGGGAAAGGACTTGCGTTAGGGCCATGTCATTGGTCCGAGAAAAAAAATTACAGTGCATTAGAAAATCATTCACACAATCAAGTCCCATTTGAATCGAACCCGATAGCTACAAGAAACAACATTAATCATTTCATTGTTGAACTAGGGTGACAACGAGTCAACTGTATTGTGGATTTGTTGACAGGGATCAAGTCCGGACGTCGGCTCACTCACAAATGAATGGCCGCTAGACAAAGGACCGGTTCCTTTGTGCTAATGAAGAATGGTCACCGCAATTCTGTGTTGTGCTAGTGTGTTAGGCGTTAGATTAATTTGGGAGTAATGGAATTGCTACCAAAAATGATAAATAGATGCTAAATACAGTTTGGAGGGTTCTGTGAGTGGGGCTTTCATTGTGAAGTGCATGTCAGGTAATGTAAGTTGCTACTTTAGTGCAAGAATGAATAGAATTAATTAGGAGGGTATTTTAAATAAAACATAGAATGGACACAAAAATAAAGCACAGACCTCGTAAACTCTTAGGATATACTCGTAACTTGAGATTTCGGCTTTTTTCATACACTTTTTCTATTAAATAGGTCTTGAGTTTCCTTATAAAAATAATAATAAAAAATAATAATCCCACTAAAGTTATAAAATGGACTCCGCTAGTTTATATACTTGTTTCCTTGGAAATAATAAAAAAAATCCGTAAGTCCTATATGGTGAATAATAAAAATCTGAATATGAATTTGACAAATCTAAAATAAACTATCGTACACACCGAATTCGTAGTTTTAATGTGAAATTTATAGTTTACATTTTATTAAGATCGACTATGCAATAGTTTATACAATGTAGGGGGGTTTTATAATTTAAGGTTTTAAAATTTATCGATATAGTCAAGCGAGCGAAGCCGCAAGAAAGCATTAGTCAAAAATATTACAAGTACAATTCATGGCCACCAAAAGATTTTATTTTCAAGATTATCAGGCCCCTTCTCGACAGGACTTATCCCGTCGCGGCATGTCAGCGTGGACGTCAAAAGTCGCGTCCGGATTACAGGATAACCGGACGTCCCGTGTCCCGCCACTGACGGCACGGATGGACACCTTGTTTTATCTTGCACTAAATGCTCGGGTAAAATGTGTGTGTCTTTGGTTAATTATTATTTTGATATTCATGTATATTTTGAAGGGCTTCTTTAAAGCGAAACTCGTAAAAGTAAATTTTTTTTTAATATTATAAATACTTATTTTATAGAAAGGAGTAAGTACCTACATATTATCTATTGTACTCGTACACCATAGATAAAAACAAAACTAATGTAAAAACATAAAATTGTATACAAAAGTATTACATATATGTATTTTAAGTTAAGGTATATTTTGTATGGACGTTAGTTTTTTTTTTTTTTTATGGGCGAAGTTGGCAGACGAGCATAGAGTCCACGAAAGGGTTGGGGAAATGGGGAGGGATAGGATGGGAATGGGCTCTGACACATCTCACTCACTACCGAAACACGTAGGTACCTACGTACATTAGGGAAATAAGATTAAGTGGGGAATGCAGTACATTTCAAGGTAGTCTTCTGTGAGAGAGGGGTAACGTGGCCAGTCGAATGCGCCCAGCGGCTGTTGGATTGCAGCGTGCACTCTCCCCCTCATCAAAAATATAGTTGGGTGAAATAAAAAAAATAAAACAGAAATCTCGATCTCTTCGAGTCAACCTTTGGGTTAGAGAGTTGGCAAAAATAATCACCAGGTAAAAAATGGTTCACGTACATACTTATACGTACATAATTACAAAATATGAACACTAATATCTATGTAATGCATATATTTAACATACCGCGTACCGGGGAGCGCTATATGGGACGCCGGCGATGGTTGGATGAAAAATGCCGAGGATCGAGGATCTCCGGCAGTGGAGAGTGGAGTGGAACGGCAGTGGCTGATGGTATTAACATAATCATGTAAATATAAGGAAATAAATAATTGAATGAATACAAATATATAACGCGAGGGGATGCGAAGGATAGGTATAAGAAGGTATATACTCGTAACTATAGTGGAGTGTAGGCTTTCTCGGCCGGTGTCCATATTAATTGAATCTTCCGGGCTACTTGGCCGAGGTCTTCTGGAATATCTTCTCTTTCTTCCAAACAAAATCTCCGCCAGTGAAGATGTCAACCGCAGTTGTTGACGAAACGTTTGGAAGAAAGAGAAGAGATTCCAGAAGACATCAGCCAAGTAGCCCGGAAGATTCAATTAATAAGGTATATAAATGTTAAGATAGGTCTATAAAACAATATACCAAATAGAACAGACATTTCGTCAGGATAAAAAAAGATAGTGTGAGCAAAGGAACATTATATGCGTAGTTACAGCTTTACAGATGTGTCATAACACTATTTACAGTTACAATTGTTTTTGTAATGTGGCAATAAGACTTTTCGTCGGGAACTCTAAATGTGTTAAAAAATGTGCATTAGGCGTTTTGTGATTTAATAGTGATTAATTAAGGTTCAAAGTTTATGAAAAACTTCAAAGTGTTTTTCATGCTATGTGAAAAATGTTTTTCATGTTTGTGATAATCTAATAAAAGCATGGGACTGCGTTGTTCGTGTGCTTCCAAGGAGTCCTCTCCTGTAGTGAGCGACTTCTAATTTACTTCGACGGTACTGGACGTTATCAGGGTACGTTAACTTTGAAATTGTTTATTACGAAGAAAACTTGACACTGGCGGAATGTGCTAATTGCACCATTGCCATATATAGGGAAAAAAATACTAAACTAGACCTTTATACAACCTTGTATTCGAATTAAGATTTGTAATAGACAGTTTATATACTTACACATACAATGTTAATTAAGTTAGATTTTATTATTAAGTATAGAGATACGCCCTTTCTTATTTGCTACACCCTAATATTAGTCTGTGTATATTAGTTATAAGTTTGTTTTAATTTGTAACCCTGTAAATGGTGCAATAGTAAATAAATTAAAAAAAAGTGGCAATAATTTTTTTTTTTTTCTTTTGTTCCCGCCGTAAAGTCGACCCAATGAAAAGTTACACGTCGAGCTATGCACGAAACGGACTTGTAATTCCATTAACTCCTCTACTAACACATGTGATTTTTGTTCAAATTTCTTTACCCAACTGTACAAATGGCACACATGACTTGATTAGAAGAACACTAGCATCTTCTAGTCTGATAGATAGACGTACAGACAATCCACTTAGTCCTGCTCGTCTGGCATGAATTTTAATGGGAAATGGGAAAGATACTGATTGTATTTATATCTAACCATCATTAATAGGTGCGAACATAATTCTTTGATACGCACTTGGGAGAATCGTGACAGACTATGCAAGCGAAGTCGCAAACAAAATTGTGTCTATTCGAGTATGAAAGTTATTATTTATATATATGTACTTATATACACGTTTTAAGTAATAATCTGCAGCAGAGGCCGCTCATCTCCAATATTATATTCATAATGACCCGCTGAAAATATGTAGCGTTGGTAATTATGCCGGCGCGCGCTCGTAAACATGTCCTGTAGCACGGTCCCACGTGCGCCGTACATCGCGATACGCGCTTAGATAGCGACACCGGATAACGTTATTTTATTAGTCACATGATATCCATAATTATTATTAGGTATATTTAATAACTGATGTGCTGTGGACTTCTTTTTAAATCTTTTTTTATTTATTGGCTTTTGTGCGACAAGGATAAGTCAGTCCCACCATCCCCTGATCCTACAGTTGCTACATATACTAATTAACATTAAAAAATAAATTATTAATATTTTTATTAAGAAGTCAAAGGTTTCATTTGTATTAAGAAATCAAAGGCTTCACTGATGTATAAACATAGCGAATAATATAGTTGCCGCATCTCAAATGCACCTATACTGTGCCCATTTAAATTATATTTATCCATCAATGACGTACCTTGGTAGGGGCAGAGTGCATGCTGCATTCCCACAGCCGCTGGCCGCACTCGACTGGCCATGTTACCTCTCTCTCACAGAAGACTACTTTGAAATGTACTGCATTTTCTACTTTATCGTATTTCCCCAATGTACGTACGTGTTCCGGTAGTGAGTGGGATGTGCCAGAGCCCATTCCCATCCTTTCCCTCTCCATTTTCCTAATCCATTCCTTAATCTGCAAAGGTAGGCAGCACATCCGGGGGCGTGCCAACGTTTGTCGTTCTGGACTGATGTTGGCATGTATCGCGGATGCCTATGGACGACAGTATCCACTTAGGTACCATCAGGTGGACTGTATGCTCGTCTGCCGCCTTTTTATTCTATAAAAAAAAAAACGTTAATGGCACACACTCTTAGTAAATTTTATACCGCGAATCCGTAGGCTGTGAAAAGAACTGCCTCAAGATATCTTTCCATTGCGCTACGATACGGGGTTCTTCGAGAAAGCTGTGAATAGCATTTTGCACGGTTGGTTTTATACCATAGGTATGCCTTTTTTGTCTACTTCTCTCAAATATTCCTGAAAATTGTTCTAACATTTGCCTTTAGGAAAACTAGAAGTTGAAACATGCCACACGTAAATAAGTTGCTTTAAGGCATTTAAGCGTTCCACGCGCGTAGTACATTGAAATACGCGCTAACGATAAGTGTCAGATAAGTTATTTTATTAATCACACGATAGTCATAATTATTATTAGGTGTATTTAGTAGGTGATGTGGTGTAATCTTTGGAACAACTTGCATTTAAAACTAAAAGTCAGCATAAACTCTGACCTTATCCAAGTGATGATAAAAACGTCATGCTTTTAGGTACTCTTCGATCACAATTGATGTTCGAAGCTATACACATTGCCATACACAGAAGATAAGGCCCGCGTCCACCACTAGACGTTTATTCCCATATGAGCGTAATGAACATATTTTTATTCACTAACGTGTCTCGATGTATTAAGACCGTTCAGCGTCCAAGTAAGGTATTGAAGTTGTCACATTAGGAGCAAACCGATTATTAATTTAATAACACCCCGTATAGTCCTGATTGCTTGCAACAATGGCTCACTAAATATCTAGGTTTTAATTTATTATCAAACTTGGGCAGTTTGTTCCGTCGCATGCAAGGGGGCAAGTTTCGATACTGGGGGGCTATAAATTGATAAGCTCATATGCACTAGCGCGAGTGATTTACATACGTTTGTAACTGTAATTCAACTAACGAGTTGACCTGGCTTTGCTTGAACAACACGAAATAATAATTAGAGTATTTATTTGTACAGGTGGTGGATAGGACTAATCATGAAAGTGTAGTGTTGGCAATCGAGTAGACTGAATGAATGATCAATCAATGACCTTGTAATGATCAATAATGACCCAGATTTTATTATCTTGTTGTGATCAAATAATTTTGAAATAAATTTAATTATTTTAATAATAGAGAATTTTTAAATTTTATTTTCATTTGACGAAGTCCTTCGGTTACCTCGAGCAGCCTGTATACATATACAATCGCAATCCATATCGCACTATAATGTCCTGGAGTCATGCCGACGTTTGTCATTCTGGACCTATGTTATGACAACCTATGTATCGCGATTTTCGCAGGGCGACAATATCCGCTTACCATCAAGAAACTATGAGTCGGTTGTCTGTTTGTTTGAATACATATACACTTTTATGAGTATAACGAATATGACTATAGTGTGTATAGTTAATTGTGACATTTATGCAACTGAATTAATGACATTTTGATACCTTAAATTGGCAAAGTGTCTAACTCCACAAAGACAAATCTTACAGAGACATTAAAATTGTTTAGAACATTAAACATTAATCTTTTTTTAGAAAGTAAAATAACTTTAAAATACATAAATTGTGTTTGTATAAAACACTCTTAAAACAACTAAATGGTCTTTCTTGTAGTTAAACTTTTTATTTTTCCCAGAAACGTGATCCGAACAGGAGTTGGACGTTTTATTGATGGAACATTTAAGTGTAATACGAAGGGCACACTTTTAGATTATTTTAGAAAAAAATTAAATGTGCAGTCAGGGGAGTCACAAGATCCTCAACAAGACGGGTCAGGAACGAAGATCCTCACGCATTTTTTTAAACTCCGACTGTTATTCGAAATAAAATCTGTATAGTTCATGTATTTTTTTTTATTTTGTATCATATTTTCAATGCAAATAATTTAAAATAAGGAATCAAATCAAAAATAAAAAATTTAGGGTATACAACCGGCCACGTACTAGTCTGCACGTCTGTTATTCTGCTTGAGTCTCGCTCTCGATACTCGTACGCACACACATACACACACAGAAAGAGAAAGGCGTATGGAGGGGGTAAACATCTTACGTGACGTTACATTTTCTCTAGCTACAACTACAACTTCTCAAAATGCTTTTACTTTTAGGAAACTAAATCAATGATGGACATTAGTTAATTTTGGGATACCTAAGCCTAAGGATATCTAAGAAAGACATTAATAACTTGATTTTATACCGAACAATATGCCAATAATTTGCTCTGACAACATTACCTTTACTGTCTACAACACGAGGCGTCTTATCTAATTTGTGGCTATGTTCACGCGGCGCCACGTCAGCATACGAGTATATTGATGGGTCCAGCGGCCGATAGATACTGCTGGAAGTGACTTTAAATTGTGATGGAAGTGGTATTAGGCAATAGAAGAGTAGCCCTTCTACCTGGTGGTAACTGGATACTGTCGCCCATCGACGCCAAAATCACTCCAGAATGACAAACAGTAGCACGCGGCCCCCACATACGCTATCTACTTTTGGAGAAAAATTGTGAGGGATTGGATACGATACAAATGGGAATTGGTTCTGGTATATCTCATTTTTCTAGCGAAACATTTACGTACATTGGGGGAATAGGATAAAGTGGGAAATGTAGTACACGATTCTCCGCCTTTTTCATGCAGCCACTATCGGTAACATTCTCTACGTCATCAGTCTATTAAAATCGTACGCTACATCTAACAATACGTCATCTCTGTTCAAGGAATCAATTTCAACTCCGATTCGTTTAGCAACAGATATGGTCTGCCCACTGCCATTTCAACTTGCTGATTCTCTGTGAGAATTACTTCAAGTTCTACAAAATAATTCTATACATTTCTTAGATTGTTTTCAAGACGACCAACTAATATCCACTATTTCTTTAATAACGATATACATAATTATTTAAATGCCATATATATGGGTATTTAAAATATGTCACCATGCAAACCAGGTGATCTCTTCCAGTCGTTGTATGTGAGCCACGAGAAATGGTATAGGAGGCCGTTTGAGGTGATGGTCCTCACAACGGTAACCGGATTAATCTGTGGGCGGACGGCAACAAGGCGCGCGCGGGAGATTGAGAGCTCGTTCAATTATCGGTTTATAAGGTTACAGGCCAGCGGTTATAATTTATATAAATAGAATTTGAGTCAAATGGGGGGGGGGGGGGGGGGGGTGGTGGCTTTGGGGTGAATAAATAGTGAATTTGGGTGAATATATATAAATGTATATATGTTCATGCAGCCAGGAACTTATGTATGTATACTTTTAAATCTAGTAGATTCTAACACCTACATAAGTTTGTAATCGTATGTTCATTATTGTGAGACTCGAAAAAAACATATTGTAAAGCTTTTGTTTTAACAATTGTTATTTCTTTTCCGTATTCTTGTGGCCCTAATGGCCTTTCGAGAGTCACCGGACATCTATAATTTTGGCCGAGCGCAAAAAGTGCTCAGCCAGGAGCGAAATATGTGTAACAACGAACTTAAGAGCTCCCACGTCGGTAAACCGGCGGAAGGAACGGATCTCGACTTAGAGCTTCGCTTTGGGAGGGTACCGCGGGATCGCGAGTCGGTGTGAAGCGCCCAGGCCGGTGCTGATACCTGGTAAAAGTGTTGGCTGACGGCCGGTGTGTGTTGCCGGTGTAGCTAGGGGGACGTCCTCGTCTCCGCCGGCGCGGGGACGATGTGTAGTGTGTGAGTGTATTGGCACCAGTAATTGGGTTGTCGGGGTCATCTAGGACGTGCCAAGGACGCCGACGATGACGGTAATGGGGAGGGGCGTTCCTGTCGGTGACATAGTTTAACAATTGTAAATTACATTATATTCTATGCATAGCTGTCATTTTTTTTTAAAAGAAGAATATATCAAAAAAGATAAGTGAAACTATTTGTACCATAGGGTTTGGGTATCAGTATACTTGATATGTGATGATGTTTAGGAGTTGTTGAAAAAAGATCGCGGAAGTTTATAGAAGTATGTAGTTTAATGAAAATAATTATAAGAAATACACGACATTTTTGGCAAATATCTACCGGTGCGTCTAGCTTGTTAGTAAGTTGTTTTGCTACTGGATTAAAATGACTGTTAACGTTATAAACGTGCCTTAGGCTTTGTCTAGGTCGATGAGTAAGCACAAGTGCCCGTACAGTGGTCGAAACTGTAAGCTTTTCAATCATATTTTACCAGTATAGAGGGGGAGAGTGCACGCTGCAATCCAAAAGCCGTTAGCACGCTCGATTGGCCATGTTACCCCTCTCTCACAGCAGACTACCTTGAAATGGACTGCATTTAACACTTTATCTTATTTCCCTAATGTACGTACGTGTTTCGGTAGTGAATGAGATGCGCCAGAGCCCATTCCCATCCTATCCCTCCCCATTTTCCCAACCCCGAATTTCGCCGAATCTATTCCTATATCTCCAAAGCTAGGCAGCGCATCCGGGGGCGTGCCGACGTTTGTCATTTTGGACTAATGTTGGCATGTATCGTGGGTGTCTATGAGCTTTAACATAACATTCTGAGTATTCACTTAACATTGTCCATAAAAAACAGTATTGGTCAATGGTAATCCTTCCAAATACCCAATAACTTTAATCCAATGAAATATTTAGTGTCCCCTGATCCAATTATCAACTACTCTAGGTTTCTAAACGTGATATTTACATACGTCAGGATATCCGTGAGTCGGGGAGAGTCTGTAGTCTTCCAGCGCAGTTGATTTCCCAAAAGTCTCGATCTGCATTTCACCAATCTGTTATATTCGTACAGTAGGTGTGTTATGGACCCTTACACCTCATTACAGGCTAAAGCGGTTTTAAGCACCGTTTTACATTGTAGGTATTCGGGTAGATAAATTCATCTCTCAGTCGAATGTACCTCAATAGTGAGAGTATCATCGCGTATGATGCAGTGCGAAACCATTTAGGTTGAGGTGTCAACCCTCTGCCAGATGACGAAGTAGTAACATTTAAAATATTCAGCGCATAGGCAAAGGATAGCTAAGTATGGAAGAAACTGTTTAGGAGTTTTGGTATTAAAATAAGTATGATAAATAAATAAAATATGTATAATCGTTAATAGATTTAGGTGTGTCAAATTTTAAAATTACCCAAAATTATAAAATTTTAGAGATTTATGATACTTTGTAAACTCATGTGACGTCATTTAGAGATCTCATGTGTAAGCTGAAATGTGTAGATGCTCATATGTAGTTGAGTAAATAAGAAATTACTTAAAGAATGGAGTAAGTATATATATATATATGTGTGTGTGTGTGTGTGTGTGTGTGTGTTTAATGTATACGTGGGACCGCTTGCTCCTTCGCCCACTAGTCAATAAAAAGAAAAAAAAGGTGAAGTGTACTATTCAATGAAAAATTTCAATGATCATACGACTCTTTTTAATACGTATATACTTCGAAATACAATAATAATATTCTTTAATGCGAAAGGTCGCGCTGTAAGGCATCGTTTTAAGAATACGTAGGTACTAGATATGTTCTAAAGGGACTCTTTAGGAGGACGTTGGAGTTTAATAGTGTTTTATGTTCAGTAGCTCTCGAATTCTTTAATTCATATGCGTTTTGAAAATGGAACTTAAGTTTCAAATTTGACTTTATAATGAACCCCTCCTCATCTGCTTCACGCCCTCTAGAAGTTTCCACCAGGTTTCTTTGATGAGAACGTATGGTGTGTCATCTAGTTCATCCAGTACCGATGCTGTAAGGTGTTCGCGACACTCTCATACCATAAAAATAACCATAAAAAGTAAGTGGACTGTAGGCATTCCTGTCACTCACACAATGATACTATTGACAAGGGACGTCGGTTTATTGAGGTTCTTTTCTTAACTTGTAACTTGTAAACCCTTTAAACTCAGTCATGTTTCTAGATATTTTGATTTTGAATTTCTGCAATGATTTATAATATCTTAAAGTTATTTAATTACTAGCTTTTTCCCGCAAATTCATTCGTGTGATATATATTAATAGACTATCCCATGTATTAATACAGATTACAATCTACCTTTTTTCAAGTTTCAACGAAATCAGTTAACCGTTTCTACGTCATTGAATAACAAACATCTTTTTTTTTTGTATTTATACGTATACTAGCTTCTACCTGTGACTTCGCTCGCGTAGACTAAGCAGCTGAAAATATTTTTAACCCCTGTAAAAACACCGACATGATAGATTTCACGGATGAAAATCCATTCAGTAGTTTTCCAGTAATTCTATTAAAAGTTTTTATTTTTCAATAATACTTAGCAATGGATACTTAGCTCTACATTAGTGAAAATCCAATTAAAATCCGTTTCATAGTTTTTACCTAAACAAACAGACATACCGACATACAGACAAATATTTAAAAACTACTGTTTTGGGTTCGGTAGCTTCAATATTTTTTGGAACGAAGTTCCTTTACGCGGCTTGCTGTAGGTGTGATTCGAGAGAAAATGTAACGTCACGTAAGATTTTTACCCCCTCCATACGCCTTTCGCTCTCTTTCTTTCTGTGAGCAGTTGTCAGCCGCCGCAACTGCGCATGTGCGCAATATATTTAATGAAACTTTTTGTTGATTTAATGATTTAGATTTTATTTCGAATTACATTCGGAGTTTAAAAAAATGCATGAGGAACTTCGTTCCTGACGGGGGTCCCCTAACCGCACATTTTTTTTAAAATAAGTCAATATACAGACAACCCTTTCAATATTTTATTTATGTTAGTGGGATTAGTGGGATATTATGTTCTAAAATATTGCAAATGCAAATATAGTAAATATATAAATATATTGCGGTGGGAGGGTTACTCCGTCGGCATAGCTACCACCCTTCCGTCGGAATCCGCCGCCATAATGATGCCCTATTAGCCGCGAGGCCCGCATCGTGTTCCGGCGGTGAGCGGAAGAAGCCGTCCCGAGAGAGAGATTGTTGCGTGTGGAAAGGAGGACCAGCGGTTGCGGGGAATTACAGACGCGCATTGACGTGGCATGGTGGCGCGGGGATCAGGGAGACCCGGTGAAACGGTTATCCGCTGACCGCCCGCGGGTTGTAGGGGGCCCGAGCCTGGGGATCTTACTTTAATCTCCACCCCAGGAGGCTGCCCCGCCGCACGCGAAAAATCCCTTGGGGTAGCAGTTGTGCCGGAGGGGACTGGAGTGGAACCCGACTGCTGCCCCCGGGGGGGGGACCGGGGGCCCTTCCGTACCCCGTGCCAGCAAGTCACACAACCTTTGTGACCTGGTTTTTTCTCTACTCCGTGCTTTGTCCTTTGATCCGCATGCAGCCATCTCTCTCTCCGTCTTCCCTTTTCTTCTTCTTCCTCTTTTCCCTATTCACACCTACTCACATACAATGGCCAGGAAAAAGAAAAAGTACAATGTTTACTCAGCGGCCCACCCCTCAAGTTCCACGTTTCAAGTGGACTTTTGCAACATCAGAGGGATGCATAGTAACATCGACGCCGTCCACTACCACCTTGAGACGGCAAAGCCGGCCTTACTTTTCTTGACGGAGACACAGATTTCCTGCCCGGCCGATACATCATATCTTCATTACCCCGGTTACAAACTGGAGCACTGTTTTGTGCGACGTGCCGGGGTATGCATGTACGTCCGGGAGGATGTTTGTTGCCGCCGTCTCAGCCATTTTGAAGACGGGGACCTGTCGATCCTCTGGGCGCGTATTGACTATGGACGTTCCACTAAAGTCTACGCTTGCCTTTACAGGTCCCACAGCGGTGATACGGAGACGACTCGTTTTTTTGAGCGGTTACAAGAGACGACTGACAGCGTGCTCGAGCAGTTCCCTTGCCCGGAAGTGGTGGTCCTCGGTGATTTCAACACTCACCACGAAGAGTGGTTGGGATCCCGAATAACCGACCGCGCAGGGAGAGCAGCCTACAACTTTGCCCTGACCTATGGTTTCTCGCAGTTGGTATCCTCACCCACGAGGATACCTGATATCGAGAGCCATACTCCCTCCTTATTGGACCTCCTGCTGACTACGCGGCCGAATGACTACAATGTTGTTGTTGATGCTCCGTTAGGATCATCAGACCATTGTATCATTCGAACTGCTGTGCCAGCTAAACAATCCGCGCCGACCTATTCTCGGGGAACGCGCAACGTCTGGCACTACAAGTCTGCAGATTGGGATGGGTTGCGCGAATTTTACGCTTCTTATCCCTGGGGGCAGCTCTGTTTCTCGTCGGGTGATCCAGATACCTGTGCAGACTCCGTTGCCGACGTGGTGTTGCAGGGCATGGAATGTTATATTCCTTGTTCCGTGATACCCGTAGGCGGACGGAGCCAACCTTGGTTTAATCAGTCCTGTAGAGAGGCCCGCCGTAATAAGCGGGCTGCATATAGGGCCTGGGCCAAAGCGCAGGTGTCTGAAGATTCGAATACCACCGACTTGAGGAAGAAATTTAACGCTGCCTCGAGGTGCAGTAAGAGGATCACTGTCAGGGCAAGGAATGAGCACATCCGCAGAATTGGCAATCGACTAGCAAGCTATCCTTCTGGAAGTCGGGCTTTCTGGTCGCTCGCTAAGGCTGCCGAGGGTAACTTCTGTCAGTCGTCACTTCCACCACTGCGGAAACTCGATGGCTCACTGGCCCATGGGGCGAAAGAGAAAGCCGATCTCCTGGGCAGTCTCTTCGCCTCAAACTCGACTCTGGACGATAGAGGTGCCTCACCACCGTCCACCTCGAGGTGCACAAGCTCCATGCCAGAAATCTGCTTCACCCAGCGTGAAGTTCGGCGAGCTCTAGCATCTCTTGATATCCGAAAGTCGAGTGGGCCAGATGGTATTCCTGCGGTGGTGCTCAAATTTTGCGCTCCCGAATTGTCTCCGGTGCTTACGCGACTCTTTAGGCTCTCATATTCCACAAAAAGCTTCCCGTCAGCATGGAAGGTAGCTCATGTTCACCCTTTGCCTAAAAAGGGTGACCGCACCGACCCGGCCAACTACAGGCCAATAGCGATCACCTCCCTCCTCTCCAAAGTGATGGAGCGTGTTATAAACACACAGCTCCTTGGGTACCTAGAGGATCACCAGCTGATTAGCGACCGTCAATATGGATTTCGCCATAATCGCTCGGCTGGTGATCTTTTAGCGTATTTAACACACCGCTGGGCTGACGCCATTGAGAGTAGAGGCGAGGCTCTGGCTGTAGGCCTAGACATTGCGAAAGCTTTTGACCGGGTATGGCACAAATCGCTGCTTTCCAAGTTACCATCCTTCGGGATACCCGAGGGATTATGCGAATGGGTTGCCAGTTTCCTGACTGGACGGAGCATCAGAGTCGTTATCGATGGTAGCTGCTCCGACACCATGTCTATTAACGCTGGCGTCCCGCAAGGCTCCGTGTTGTCCCCAACTCATGTTTCTTCTGCATATCAACGACCTGTTGCAAATTGGTGACATACGTTGCTATGCGGATGACAGTACTGGAGACACCTTGTACAGGGGCCGCGCCAACATCCCTCGGGTCGAAGTGGAAGAGAGTCGCGCCAGGCTTGTGTCTGAAATCGAAGACTCTTTAGATCTAGTCTCGATTTGGGGTTCTATGAACCTAGTGGATTTCAACCCCAGTAAGACGCAAGTCTGTGCATTCACCGCTAAAAAAAAACCCTTTTGTTGTAGCACCTCGCTTTCAGAGCATACCTCTTAAGATCTTGGAGAGTATCGGGATCCTTGGTATCGACATCTCCAGCAAAGTCGAATTTAGGGGTCATCTGGACAATAAGGCCAAAATGGCCTCCAAAAAGCTCGGTGTGCTGAACAGAGCGAAGCGGTACTTCACCCCTGGGCAACTCTTAATGCTTTACAAAGCTCAGGTGAGGCCCCATATGGAGTACTGCTCTCATCTCTGGGCCGGCGCACCGAAATACCAATTGGACCCATTTGACTCTATCCAACGACGTGCTGTTCGTATTGTCGACGATCCCACTCTCACGGGCGGTTTAGAATCCCTCAGCATTCGGAGAGACGTTGCGTCTCTCTGTGTGTTCTACCGCCTGTACAATGGGGAATGCTCTGAAGAATTGTTTAATATAATTCCCACCTCGGGTTTCTACAACCGCACCTCCCGTCACAGAAGTGCGGTCCATCCGCATTTCCTCGATACGGAGGTGTCGCGCACTGTTCGGTCCAAAAACTATTTTATACCGCGAACCCGTAGGCTGTGGAACGAACTGCCTCAAGAGGTCTTTCCACTGAGCTACGATATGGGGTTCTTCAAGAGAGCTGTGAATAGGATTTTGCAAGGTCGGCGGCGCGCCCGCATGCCCCCTGGTGTTGCAGGTGCCCATGGGCGGCGGTAACACTTACCATCACGTGGGACCGCTTGCTCGTCCGCCTCCTAGTCTATAAAAAAAAAAAAAAAAAATATATAGACTCCATAAAATGTTATTAAATCAATACTTATACTCATATGTATGAAAAATTGTAAATAGATATTCAAAGGCAGTTGTCAAAATTCATTTCCAGTCTCACCAATGCGAAGTATGTATAATAATTTATATATTTTTGTTTCTGACTAAGACATTTTATACATCTGATGTTACATTTATTGTCGTATAAATTATTATTTTAGTAAGTTATTAGGTGTAAGTTATTTAGTAATTTCGAAACCGAAAATATGCTTACAGTTCGATATGTAAGATGAAAATAATGCTTTCTCCACACTAACCGATCGGTTACCGCGCGGCTATCAAAAAACTCGTAATTGATTTTTTCACGGGCGATGCGTCAAGCGCGCACGCAAATGGCTTACGTCGACCATATTGAATTAGTGCGCGGACGATGACGATGTCGCGCGAATAGGGGTGGTGTTGAGAGGCCATAAAGAGTTTTGTAGTACTTGAAAAAACGTGTCTTCTTTGGTAATAACTTTTTTTTAGGGGGTATGGTCGAAAACATCCTTAGTTATAATTCACCAAGTGGGCCCAGTATGTATTTATGGATTTATATATACGTATTAATGAATTTAGGATCTAATTACAAGTTGCATACTGTATTTATTCAAAAATACTCGTATTATATTAAAAATTGTAATGGCTTAAACTTTTATAAAAATCAGTAAAAACAAACGAAAGTAAACCTTCGTAGTGTACATTAAAGCTTCCTATATTTTATGCCACTTCAGCGAAACCAAAACCAAAAAGGGACGGTAATGAATTTAATAAATTATGTATTAATGTGCATACAAATACGGCTTAGTTAGGATTTTAATATACATATCATAAATGTCTTAGATTCAGGACCAAAAATGTACAGTGTTTTCAACTCCACTCATCACATGTCCCGCAACGAAATTCACTCATAAAATTAATTAAAAAACACTTCACTTCAGTGATTTTGGCAAATTGATTGAGGGCGGCCGCTCCATGACGTCACTAATGGACCGCCACTCTAGTCTTTACTTTTTATTTTTTTTTATTTTCCGCTAACTGCATTAATTAATAGGTAAATGACTATTTTCATCAACGTACCTCCTACCTTTTATTGCATGGCTTTGCCCGAGGGGACATTTTTGTCTGCGTATGTACCTACTGCGGTGACTATATAGCAAATTAGGAAATGATTCCGAAAAATGATTGTCAGTTTTTATTTCACGTTTCGGTCAGTCACCAGCCCTTTTTTCCCGACTACGGCGAAGCCAAAATGGTTATGAATTTGCCAGCCAATGTTCGTTTTATATTGGATATTCCACCATGGCTCCTAAATTACGGGTCAGATTTTAACATATGAGATATCAATCTATTGGTCTTGATTACGCGAGTATCATAAGATATATATTTTTGAAATAAATCCAAAATTAAATTAGCGCCTGTAATTTAAAAAACAATCGAGTTCGACAATTTTTTCTTCTCGAAACGTGACGTGTGGGATATCCTATTCGATATAATCAAGAGTAGAATTCAAAACTGAATATATTGTTGGGGGTTAAATGGAACATTTACGGAAAAATATGTAAAAAAAAATGTGCATTACGACAGCGTCCCGTACAAACGTTTTAATCTCATTACTGGCAAAATTATTTAATCCTAAGAAAAAATATTGACTATAGCAGCCTTCGTTGCTATGTAACAGGCTCCCAGAGAGACATCAGAGAGAGAAAGGGTCAGAGAAACTATAGGATATCAAGACTTTTCAAATTAGTCAAGGGCTTGTAGCGAAGTTACTATAACGAAGCTTTTAATTTTAAAAACTGTTCATATCACGAACGTTCTAAGACTTTAGGTTGTGGAATGACATAGTATTTGAGCTTATTTTCCAAACTATGAAATACATATAGTTAATGAAAGTATAAAAAATAAGACTCTTGATGTGATTGGAAGTTTTACAAATTAGTCGGGTAAAAACACGTTTAAATGATTGAAAATACGAGGAATATAGTCGTCTCTAATATAGGTTTTTGTTTTCTATTAATTAGTCGAGTGTTCTTCAGGCCGTGACGGAAATTCCCCCATGAGCTCTCATGGCGCAAGGGAACTCCTCTCTGATAGCAGATAGGAGTTATTGGCTAAATCCGATGGAAGGATCTCAAAGAAGAGTAACTTCTTATCCCATTATACTATTCAGATTCCACCCCGAACCCCAAGGAAGATTGCGGGAATTAAGAGGAGAATTTGGGAATTGGGAGAATTATAATGGAATGAGGAAAACCCGTCGTCTCGTTGTGCTTACTTTTTTCCCAATTCCATCGTCCCAACGTTTGTCATTCTTAACTAATGTTAGCATGCATCCCGGATGTCGCTGGGCGACAGTATCACTTACAACCAAGTCGACTGTCTGCTCTTTTGTCACCTACTTTCTATAAAAAAAGACTACCGTAAATTGTATTACGTGTTTCGGTAGAGAGTAAGATCCTATCCCATTGAATAGGTTATATAATGGGATAAAAGAACTCCCCATTATATTATACTCTCCATCCCTGTCCATGAACGAGGGGGGAGTCTACCAAATGGAATGAGGATTTCTTCTCGTCCCAACGTAGAAAGAAGGGAAAAAGTGGCATAGTATATCAAATCTTCTCCATCTATCTGCACGTCTGCCAAGTTCTTTCTATAAAGATAAAAAATCTCTTGTAAGATAATCGACGAAAACAATAACTGTTCCTACTAAAAATATTAAAGAAAAATTAAGTTTAAAAACGATTTTACAAACTTAAATAGTATTTATACCTATATACCTATATACATACCTATATACTGTACTGTAATTATACCTGTATAGTATTTATTCAAGGATTAATATAAAAAGTGGGACTACGCCGTATGTAACAGGCGTCCTTCTAAAGAACCTGAGATCTTGTTTGAAACTTTTGTGTAGTCGGTTTTTAAACTCAATTTTGTATATTATTTACTACTAGACACGGGCCACCTTGAGAACATTATCTTGTGCACGAAGGATGTGTAGCCTTAAAATTACACGCTGATCAATTTGGCGAGTCCATTTTTTTAGTGGTGGTGTAGTTCCTCAGAGCTTTTGTTATCCATTAGTCACATTTTATGATACGGGAAGAGATTAATTGGTACTATTCTAAAGCCGGCAAACACAAAACGACCATATCGACAATAAATCCCACAATAATGTATACCTACGACAATAAGTCATACCAACAAATGCTTGTACACTTTATAGTCTTTCGTGATAAAGATATAAGGACTAGATTAACTACAGCTTTGATCAAAAGCAAGTACTCACTTGGGTACCAAGTCTGCCATAGTTTAATTAGATAGTCACATACAACTATGTAGATATGCTGTGGTCAGCTCCATACGACGCAGCAGTAAAGTCAGTATGTTATTACTGTTGGACAAAGTTGTTGAATTGGATATGTTGATACTGAATGCTATGAGAGGTGATTGTTTGAGAGATTAAAACAAATGATAAGAACATAAAGTGCAACAGTAAAATAATTACAGAAATAAAAGTGATCAAACGAGCTGACTAAACCAGATTATAAGCTGTTATTGTCACCTGTACTGCAAGCACCTATATTCACCTATATTTCTTTTAGTGCAAGAAGGCAGCAGACAAGAATAGAGTCCACCTGATGGTAAGTGGATAGTCCATAGACATCCGCGACCCATGCCAACATCAGTCCAGAATGAAAAACGATGGCAAGGTAGCGTAGCCTAGGTAGCATAGGTAGTTTTGAGATGTAGGAATTGATATGGAGAAAGCCTTAGGAAAATTGGGAGAGATAGGATAGGATGGGATGGGAATGGACTCTGGCATATCTAACTCATTACCGAAACACGTACGTACATCAGGGAATAGAATATAGTGGGAAATGCAGAACATTTTAAGTTAGTATTCTGTGTGTAGCCAGTCGAGTTCGCCAAGCGGATGTTGGATTGCAGCGTGCAACCTCCCCCTCCAAACATACAACTTGTTGCAATTAAACAACTTTTAACGGTTTAAATCGCGTATATTTGACATGATTTATATCCCGACGTTTCGAACACTTTGCAGTGGACGTGGTCGCGGGGTGACTGATGGTTAAATGGTTAATACTGATGGTTAATACTTGCGGTTAAACAACTTTTAACGGTTTAAATCGCGTATATTTGACATGATTTATATCCCGACGTTTCGAACACTTTGCAGTGGACGTGGTCGCGGGGTGACTGATGGTTAAATGGTTAATACTGATGGTTAATACTTGCGGTTAAACAACTTTTAACGGTTTAAATCGCGTATATTTGACATGATTTATATCCCGACGTTTCGAACACTTTGCAGTGGACGTGGTCGCGGGGTGACTGATGGTTAAATGGTTAATACTGATGGTTAATACTTGCGGTTAAACAACTTTTAAACGGTTTAAATCGCGTATATTTGACATGATTTATATCCCGACGTTTCGAACACTTTGCAGTGGACGTGGTCGCGGGGTGACTGATGGTTAAATGGTTAATACTGATGGTTAATACTTGCGGTTAAACAACTTTTAACGGTTTAAATCGCGTATATTTGACATGATTTATATCCCGACGTTTCGAACACTTTGCAGTGGACGTGGTCGCGGGGTGACTGATGGTTAAATGGTTAATACTGATGGTTAATACTTGCGGTTAAACAACTTTTAACGGTTTAAATCGCGTATATTTGACATGATTTATATCCCGACGTTTCGAACACTTTGCAGTGGACGTGGTCGCGGGGTGACTGATGGTTAAATGGTTAATACTGATGGTTAATACTTGCGGTTAAACAACTTTTAACGGTTTAAATCGCGTATATTTGACATGATTTATATCCCGACGTTTCGAACACTTTGCAGTGGACGTTACAACATGTTACTGTTACTTGTTAACTTGTTACCGATATAACGCGACACCCGAAACACGTCAAAAATTTAAAATAAATATAAAATATATCTAACGAAAAATAATTTTACTTTAAGCAAGATATCAAAAGTTAGAAACATGTAAGGTTTTATTGGCCAGTCTAAAACGTTCGTAGCGCTCATTACTGAGACCGGGCGTCCAGGCGGCGCAGGCGACTCACGTAGAATATACTAGAATTGTGCTAGGGTTTTGCAAGGTCGGCGGCGCGCCCTCATACCCCCTGGTGTTGCAGGTGTCCATGGGCGGCGGCAACACTTACCATCACGTGAGACCGCTTGCTCGTCCGCCCTCTTCTCTATAAAAAAAAAAAATCATTAAAAAAATCTACTGTAAAAACTGGTGCAATCGTTTAAATTCTCGATACTGAAAAAAACTATTATGATTTCTTGCGTTTTTTCAGTTTGTGTCATACATGTTTCGAGTTAAGTTATATTCTTAAATCATATCAGGCCATTATCGGGCTTAATCGTTGAAGTAACATTTACATAGAACACGATCTTAAACAGAAATTTACCCTATGAAATATATTCCCACAACTGCTGCGCGCACTCGACTGGCCACGTCACCCCTCTCTCATAGAACAATGTAAATACGTGTTTCGGTAGTGAGTGAGATATACCAGAGTACATTCCCATCCCATCCTATTCCTCCTCATTTTCCCAACCCTTTCTCCCAATCGATTCCTTAATCTGCAAAGGTCTGGGCGCGCATCCGGTTTGTCATTCTGGACTGATGTTGGCGTGTATCGCGGATGTCTATGGACGACAGTATCCACTTACCATCAGGTGAACTGTATGCTCGTCTGCCGCCTTTTTTTCCATGAAAAAAATATATACCCTATGAAATCTATAGTGATATGAAATATATATATATATATAAATATGTACCTAGGTGGCCAACTACCTTTATATCAAAAGCTAAGCGACGACAACGCGACGGTGCACCCGTCCAGTCTGCATTTTGCTCAAGCAATATTTTCTCTGGGCATTACACCAGTAACTCAATTAACTAAATCTGCCTTCACTCCAATACGCCATGCGCGCGTTATTGTGCCGCGCTCATAAATTGACAAACTGTCCAACTCTCATGAACAAGCCGGAATAAGTTCCCGCTTCCGGTCAGCGAGCGAAATATTGTGTAAACACACGGCGGCGTGTTGCGCACGCGACCGTTGCGGTTTTCATATCTTCTTCTTCTTCTCAGCCCTTGGACGTCCACTGCTGGACATAGGCCTCCCCCATTGTCCGCCATTTAGACCTATCGGCTTCATATACGCAGTGAATAAAATTATTGTTTTCTATTGCCTTCATGATTCATGTAAACGGCCTTATAGCTACAATGTCAACTAAGGGGTATTATGGTAAACTGATTTAGAAATCAAACATAATAGAATTATTTCGCATCTATAGAATTGTATGTTATTTTGGATAAAACTTTTAGATATTATAAATAAAAATAAAAAAGGGTAAAAATATGACTCACTTTCATTTAATGCTTTGGGTAAACTAAATTAGAAATGACCAGAGATCTTTATTGTTTCAGATCTTAGTATAAAGATTATTCTAACACAAATAAACAAGGCCGACGAGGTATTATCATAAATGGTTTCAGCTATTTACATCAAAGTAGTGATTCTCACAAATTAATTAACTCATTAAAATTAATACTTATTGAAATTTAGTAAAGGATAGGATGATTCATATTTTGTACGTCGACTGATTTATAAATTTGAGTAGATGACGTGACCTGTATGTTTATGTATTCAATTTAATCTTACATTCAATACAAAAAAATTAAGCATTTGCAATGATAATTCTGCAATAAATGAATTTGAGTATTGTTTTAACCTATTGTTAAAATTATACTCATATTTTGTTGTTTACATCCCTCTGTAACCGCATCGTGCGTGCTCCTAAAATCTGTCCGTGTGTTTCCATCCAGGGGTCCGTGGGCACCAAGCGTGATTTAGCATCTAACTTGGACCATGGCCTGCGAGGACCTGCGGAACCAAGCGGTTGTTTGCTTAATGAACCATGAATTTCTATTTGTTGTGCTATTCAGGTAATTAAGTTATAGCTGTGTAAGTCCAGGGTAGTGTCATGTTTGTGACATATTTTCTTATCACTTCCGTATGCTTATATTGTTATATTTACATAAGTATCTGATTTATGTTATAATTAATTAGATACTTGGGCTAAAATGAACTGCGCTCTAAACATAATACCAAAACTATCTAAATTCGCTATTTCACGAAGTAGACGAATGGTACGTCTCTTTCTACATTATGAAAAAGAAACAATGATGTAATTAGATGATCATAGAACATTTCACATGTTTCGGAACACAATTTTAAACGTAGTGTTTATAAAATATTTAAGTAGGTATTTGGAAGAATTCGGCAAATACAATAAGTAGGTTAATTTTACTACAAAGTTCTCAAAACTGCCCACTTGTGTGAGGGTTAGCAATAGATTAAAACGAAAGATTAATTTATTAACCTTTATTTATCAACTGTTCTCATAAACATACATTCTTCAATTATTCTGATAATAAATATTCTCATTATCTACCTTTAGTTAATTAATCTGTCACACAATATTCTAATCCATTAGCAATACAAATACAGAAAAATAGAACATACCTTCTTACATATATTAAAAATCGTGTTAAAATTATCCAAACACATAGTCCACATAGATATCTATACCTACCTTACATTTTAAATATAAAGCGTATATTCAAAGTACCTCATGATAATGATGATCATAACACATGATAAAATTATACAATTACAAATGTACCCAACCTAAAAAATACTTGTATTAACAAATACAACTCCCAAACTAGATACCACCTTCCATCGCCCGTTTTTGCCAGAATTCCGCCAAATCTTTGAACCTTTCACAACACTTCCTTTGCCTCCTTGGATTACACTTCACGCGCGGACTCTTTAAAATGCTACTAAACTTCTGCACTAGCGTCGTCACTGACTCCCTCGTTCGGTCCTCACCATCTTGAGTAATACTGGACATCGTTGTATTAAACTGCTCAAAGGCCTCATCGATGCATCTATCAATCTCGTCATTGACGTCTTCAACGGATACTTGTATCATAGTATCATCAAACGAAAGACCACCAGTCGATATGCTGCACTGCACAACATCAGGAAACTTTGACTGCTTCTTCATCTTTCTATGTCTTATAGTACTGGTCGCCGAACACAATTTCTCGATAGATCTGAAGACATTGTCGATATCTTTACAGATTTCCTCAACAGACATTGCAGACATGATCTGTCCGTTGATGAAGTAGAATTGTTTCACCGGAAGCTCCTTCGGTGCTTCTTGCTGCAAATCGTTAAGAAAATCCTTATACTCCAAGGATTTCTTGGAGATGTTTCTCGTGGCTTTTCTCCGCACTTTGTTGAACAGGAATGAAGAGTCGAAGGTGGACCTCATGTCCAAAGTGTTGAAGACTGGTTGCAATTTGGGCGGAGCGAAGTCATCGTCGGTGTCTAAATCGATGGGCGTTCCCCATTGTTTGTCGAGTTTAGTCCAATGCTCATTGTCGAGGAGTATAGCTTCGGGGTCTAGTAACTGAACAGACATTGCGCGCGTAATTTTAGTGTCGAGACGTCTCAATTTTTGTGTAAGTGTAATCGCGTTGATTCGCCACTGACACATGTCAAACTGATTGCTTTATAGGTAAAGTGTGAATTTAAAGGCGCCAGCGCATAGTTAACTGATTGTGTTGTCCTTTTCACTCATTTTTATTGTAACATAATAATGAGTTCTTACAAATGCATTTAAAATTCTATGGCACAGATTATAATTATATAATACTAATGACGCCCATTGATGATAATCGAATTTGAAATATTAATTGTTGTTTCCTTTTCTTAAAATGGTTCCATGAACTTGTTATTATGATAAGATATGGATAAAACTAATCATTTGTTGTAATGTGTTTCTTTAATGTACTTACCCGTACTTCTTAATGAGATTTAGAAAGATAAGATACCAGTTCCATATAAACACGGTACTTTTGAATTAATAAAAAAAACGATTAATTATAAGATTGATTCTCTAGCTTATATTTAAAAGAATAATTGCAGTAACAACATAAATTTTCAATTTTTTAAAAGTATTCCATGAATATTAAACTGCTAGCTTCGCCTGCGACTTCGTACGCGTTTTCGTTAAAGTATATGCGGTGAGCTTAATTGATCTGGATTTAAAATAGGTACTTTTTATCCAGATCAATCGTAAAATTCTCATAGGAATCGGTATAGTTTGAAAGTTTGGTAAACATGAAATTTTGTATATTGCAGTTATAATTGTATCTTATTTAATTAAAATCTGTCTAGTGGTATTTGAGTGATAGATAGATAGTTCAGACAGAGATAGATAGACAAAAATTTCAAAAAATGTCGTTTTGGTCTCGGTATCATTTGCACTTTCATATTGAATGTTCAGACACTACTTTGTTACAATTTCATTATAAATGTATAGATAAGACTTGCAACGAGTATTTAATCATTCAATCTATGAGTTATATTTTTCTTAACCATGATCACCTACTCACAGAAGACTACCTTGAAATGTACTGCATTTCCCAATTTATCTTATTTCCCTAATGTACGTACGTGTTCCGGTAGTGAGTGAGATGTGCCAGAGACCATTCCCATCCTATCCCTCCCCATTTCCCCAACCCTTTCTCCAAATCCATTCCTATATCCAAAGGTAGGCAGCGCATCCGGGGGCGTGCCAACGTTGTCATTTTGGACTAATGTTGGCATGTATCACGGATGTCTATGGGCTACAGTATCCACTTACCGTCAGGTGGACTGTATGCTTGTCTGCCACCTTCGTCCATAAAAAAAAACTTATAAAAAAATATTTTTTTATTTATACCTAGTCTAGCTATAAATTAAAATTCGTTTTTTATTTATAGTCTAGTCTAGCCATGAATTATAAACTTTTTTTTATTTATACCTAGTCTAGTCATAAATTAAAAATGTTTTATAAATTTATACCTAGTCTAGCTATAAATTAAAAATCTTTTTTTAAATTTATACCTAGTCTAGCTATAAATTAATATTCGTTTTTTATTTATAGTCTAGTCTAGCCATGAATTATAAACTTTTTTTTATTTATACCTAGTCTGGTCATAAATTAAAAAATGTTTTATAAATTTATACCTAGTCTAGCTATAAATTAAAAATCTTTTTTTAAATTTATACCTAGTCTAGACATAAATTAAAAAATACAAACTACTATATATCGTTACAAAGACAGCATTGATATGTTTTTCTATAATGTAACGGTATTTATAACAACACTTATAACAACACTTTATAACAATTATAACTTTATAACAACATTTATAACAACAACAAACTATAGATACCACAAAAAACGTCCAGGGTTTAACAGTAGTGCCGAAGCCGTTCTTTAAATATAACTTTCTGTGCCACTTTTTATTTTGTCATTCATATATAGGTATTTTTCCTGCATCTTGATAGGATAGGTTGATAGCTTGATAGGATATAACTCACGGGAAGTACTTATGCTTAACTTATGGTCTTTCATATGTATGCATTCAAATCCACTATTCTACCTTAATCTTATTATTTATCGCGGCCGGTAAGCGTCCGGGGCAATTAAACGCATCCAGTGCTCGCCATGTATCATAGACAGTAATCCGGGGGACAGAATCATAATAACAAAAAACAATAAAAATAACGAATTACCCCCCGAAACTGAGCTCGGATCGGCCGGAGGATGTGGAGTAAGGAGAGCGGTGGAGAGGTTGTTACGTATTTGTGAGACTTGATGAATGTGTTTTGTTAAAAAAGAGACATAACCGGTTAATTCTCGACACCTTAAATTGTACTCATGATTCTAAGTTAATTAATTAATTAACATAAATTAATTAATATTTTTGTGTAAAAAGATATATTTTGTTGCCAACGTATTTAGGCAAAAAGGTACGAGTTTGTATGGAATATTAAGCAAAATTCCCCAAAAATGTGAAATTCTCACTTCAAAATCATGAATCGAATCCACTGTGTTTCTATCCACAATTTTTTCTATCATAGTCTATGTCCATCTGGAATAATGTACCTTTCAAATGGTGAAAGAATTTTTCAAATAGGTGTCGTGGTTCCGGACATTACCCTTCACATACACACACTCACAAAATTCACACTCTCTCTTTATTATATTGCTATAGATTTGCAAATGCAAACGGTGAATCCAAAATATTTAAAGGTGATTGAAAATGTTAAGATAAAATAAATATTATAACAGTAATTAAATATTTGTAGCTTGTAGCAGCAGCTTTTATAACTTATAGCATAGACATTACGATTAAAAATAAATTATATGTTCCTAACCAACGAATACAAATAATGAAAAAGAACACTTTTTGTATGTCAGTCCGCATCTGCAATAAACTACCTGACACTGCAAAGGGTTCTAATTTAAAAATCTTTTCAAATTCTGGATTGAGAAATGTTATTACACTTTTGACGAGTTTTTGAACGAATAATATAATTAATCATCTTAATCTTTTGGCATTCAGCACTTTTTAGTAATTTATTGTATGATTAGTATTTAATTATAATTATTTAATGAAATTATTCTTTGTACGCCTGTTGAGGCAGAACATAACGGGCATTATTATCTGTAATGCAACCTATGTCTTGCAAAATAACTACAAATTTATAGATACATTTGGTTTTAATTAACGCCGCACTCAATGGCCCACACTAAAATTCCCTGTGTCGTGGGTCCGGAGACACATACAAAGACAAACACACACCGCACATACATTACTTTTTTTTATTAAACAAATCTATCTCCGACCGGGAATCGAACCCGGGACCTTTTGCACAGCAAACAGGGTCACTATCAACTGCGCCAATCGGTCGGTCAATTAAAATTATACAAGATTTGATAACACTGTTAGTGTTCAAATTTCAAAATCGAGTTCTATCGGGACAGATAATATGGGGGCGAACACTAAAAAATTATATCAATACTTTTAAAAATATTTTTTAAAACACAATATTTTAGTAATAAACACATGTCACAATGAAATATTCGGAATTATTAACATGCCGAAATTTTTTAATTTGATACTAATTCTAAACTAATTTTAGGTTAGATTAGATAGCTCACTTTTTTACATCTGTTTTAAGACAGGACGCTTTTAGATTGTCAGTGTGTCTCCACACCTTCGCTGTCCGCAATCCACATTCTGTTTGTGCTCATTCTTAATATGGGGCAAAACTGTTGGAAGAACAACAGTTTTTGTTGTATATTTTATGTTCTGTGACGCTATAACTCAGTCGGTGTGACACGCCACCCTGAGCCTTCGTGATATACAGACTAGTACAAAAGTACAGTACTTCAACATTATTTATAGCTGCGCAGTTATTTTTATTTATTCTCTCCTTTTATTGGTTTATTGCGTCACGGATTGTTGGATGTTTACGTTAGGCTAGTTAACAATATTAGTATTTTACTTACAATATTTTCTGTACGAGAAAACCACCTTAAGTTTGAGCTTTTGTAAAAAAAAAAAAAGATTATTATACCAAATAATATTCATAAAACTTTGTACAAGTCTTTTAAATCTAGCTTAAAACAGCTGTCAAAGTGCCTTGAATAGTGTTCTTTAAAAATAATTAATCTATAAAAACCTTAAAATCACAGGTTTTTTTTATTATTTGAAGTACATAACACTCAATCAATAAATAAACACATTACCTCGATTTGATCATTATTGTCCCAGCACTATTCGAGGCACTTTGACAGCTGTCATTCTAATCAAGCTTGATTTAAAAGACTAGTAATGTAGAAAAATAGTCTAAAATTTATAAAAATAATCTAATTGTACTGTTAATTTGGCCGTCTGGTGTTTTGCGACTTTACAAACCACTAGCCCATCTCTTCTTGTTGATGTCGTGAAAGGCGATTATGAAATAACAAAGCAGTTACCGCAAGTCCTGAAGAACTACACCACATAAGAGTCGAATTGCTTTAAGGCCATACATCCAATGTGCACAGGACATGGTCATACATCCAATGTCCAATGTGCTTGAGGAGGTCCGTGTTAGGCAATGGATATAAAAGGACTTACTTTAATATGTGAAAACTGTAATATCCTCAATATTAATATAGTACAACAAAATTGTATAAGCTGTCCTACGAAACAATATAAATAAATAACACCACACAGAAATTTCTGTGGCGTGGGTCTCGGGACACATACAAAGACAAACACAGTACACAGACCCGAACATATTTGTCTTTAAACAAATGAAGTTCGACCGAGAGTCGAACCCGGTGTTTTTTACACAGCAAGCGGAGGCAATACCAACAGGGCTAGGCGGTCTTTGTTGAGTACTGACTTTTAAATACTAGTCATTCTACAATGAGTCGTTTATTACGTGGTTTTACAGACACAAACCAATTTCACACATTAGGCACTCCAAACTTTTCAATTACGTCCATGTGCGTTCATTCCATAGATTTATTTGTTCAGAATCCTTTATCCAGCATTATCATAAATTAATTAGGCGCAAAATAATGCGCCTCCATTACGTGCGGCCATGTCATTGGAAACAGGCTGTTGTTTTTTTTATGAAATTCAATTATAATTATTCTCCTAATGCATTCCATGTAAGTAGTGTGTCGATAATGAGTGAGGTATATCAGAGCACATTCCAATCCAATCCTATCATATTCCTTCCATTTTCCCAAATCTTTCTCCAAATCCATTCCTAAATCTTCAAAGGTAACACCGCACAGATCCGCACAGGTTCCGTCAATTGATGTGTTCAAATCTATTTATTACTCACAGGGCTAATTAAACTAATACAATAAAATCAACTTATGAAAAACTATTTAAAGCTTAAAATAAAATATCAATAATAAATAACAATGATCAAAATAATAAGTTCAGCCCATTATTTTACAAGCTGCTCAATATATACATTGAACATATTGTATAAATTCGCTCCCTGTGGTAAGGAGCCCAACATACTGGCGGCATTACCTGGTTGGATTGCGATGCTAATTCGTTGGCCAGCCCTAAGGTCGCCCATATTGTCAACTAAGCGCTTTGAAATATCCTTAAAAAATAAATGCGCTTTATTTTCAACTTTGAGGACCTTTCTCACCACCTCCTGCTGAATACATTTTCTGCTAATTACACCTAGCTGATACTGACTTTCTGATACTAATAGTTAATTAATACTTTATTATAGAAACTCAGTTGCTGACACACTTGATAGACCTATATAGCAGTGTGAGCTGGGGCTGGCTCGTGAAATACATATTTTCTTCGATAAAGGAGTCAGGGCATCGATCTATTTTTATACGCTGTGTTATGTTAATAAAGATTTGATTTATGAAATTGAAAAAAACAGAAGTAACCAAAAGGCAAGCAATACGTGTGAATGTCTTTCTATCTGTCTTACTTTGCGGTATAGGATCCTAAACGAAAAGATTCGCTAAGGAACAAAAGTCACTGACATAGCTCGTAGACTCAGCATGTTAAAGTAGCAATGGGCAGCTCATATGTGTTGCAGGACTGATAACCGATCGAGTAGACACTCGTCTACTCCACACCGTCCCACACAGTAGGCCGGGCACTCCTGCCACGTGGATCGACAAGTTGACGAAATTGCCCGGCGGTGGCAGAATGAGAAGAACCGGAGATCGTGTGCGGTGACGAGCTTTGGGAGTGGCCTATAGCCAGCAGTGGAGAGGCATAGGCTGATGGTATGGTGTGGTGTATCTATTAGTAATAATCATCATTGTTAAATTGAGCATGTATAGTTATTGAAAAATTATACTTAAAGTAACAAACAGCCTGTATATAATATCGCAAAAACCCCGCCACAGGGCGTGGTGATTGTATTGATTGCTATTATTTCGAGTCATTAAATCAAAGCAGCGACGATTCGGCGCGCTCATTATGGCCAACCATTCCTGGTGTACAGTGCACCCCATAGTTACTGCTGAGGTAATTTTAATTTGAAAATTACAGTTTACATGTTAACATCGACAGCGTTGCATGGTGAAATGCGACTCAGTTGTGAGATGTAGCGTGGCACCTTTTGCACTTGCCCTAAATAAAACATGTACGAAGGGCTCTTGAAAATTAAACTTGAAAATTTAACCGTCCTGGAAATAAAATCACGAGATGTAGTAAAAAGGAGATACAGTATATTATGTATTCTGTCATATACATTTTTTATTGATTATACAATACCTTAATCTAAAATAAATATAATATAATAAACATAATATTTTTTTTATAGAAAGAAAGTGACAAAAGAGCATACAGTCCACCTGAGATAGTGGGATTTTTTTTATAGATTAGTGGGCGGACGAGCAAGCGGTCCCAAGTGATGGTAAGTGTTACCGCCGCCCATGGACACCTGCAACACCAGGGGGTATGCGGGCGCGCCGTCGACCTATAGACTATACCTATACTGTCGCCTATCTATAGACATCCGCGATATATGCCAACATTAGTCCAAAGTGACGAACTTTGACGCGCCCCCGGATGCACTGCCTACCTTTGTTGATGAAAGAATGGATTTGGAGAAAGGGTTGGGGACATGGGGAGGGATAGGATGGGATGGGGATGGGCTCTGGCATATCTCAGTTACTACCGAAACACGTACGTACATTGGGAAATATGGTAAAGTGGGAAATGCAGTACATATCATCTGTGAGAAAGGGGTAACGAGGCCTGGTACGAGTAGGTACTGTCCCCCTCAAGAACTAATAATATTATGGATTTTATTCTCGCCAGGTCTCGTTTCCCTGAAACGTCGGAACACTATCCCTCTGGCTCAAAAGTCCAAAAGTCCAAAAGCCCAAAAGGATCAAAGGATGCTCCACGTAACAATAATAATTCTCAATCCTATTCTCTCCAATGTTTTTAGAGGTTACTGTGATGAATGAGATATGCCAGAATTTATTTTCCATCGCATTCTATCCTATACCCTATGTCATCGAATGAAGAGTATGATAGAATAAAAGAAACTCATTCCATTATACTCTTGACTCCCCAACCTCCCAATCATTGTTAGGAGAATGATTGGGAGGAATACTCGCCGTCCAGCTTCCTAATATCCAATGTCCAACACTTTTCGTAAGGTGGGTGGTTTGATGTTGGCATTTATCGCGGATGTTCATGGCCGACAGTATCCACTTACCATCAGGTGGAATGTCAGCTTGTCTGTCGCCTCCATTCCATAAATGTGACTATAAATTTGAAATTTTAGCGTTTTTCACACATATTTATCGGTTGGTTTGCGTCAGCTCGTGACCACGGTTGGTGCAACCCAACGGAAAGATCGAGTAAAATAAATAAGGTAAACTTTCTCGTTAAAACCCGTTTAAATAGATAAATAAGTGTATGACTTTAGTTTGTTTTTGTGAGGTCCGACACAGTCTGACTTGAGTAATTTACTGATCTTCTGTTGACTTTTGCGTTTTTCTGTTTGGATGTAATGTTTGTGTATATTTGTATGCCCACGAGGCGGGACATAGAGAAACGCTTCTTTTAACATTTCCATCAATGTACCGTTTTCCACTGATAAACGCATTGAATTGAACGTCTGTATTCTTAATACTGTTTTTGTTACAAAATTTATATACTTTCTTCGCCCTTGTCCATGTGCACTAGAGGTAGGTTGTACCTCAGTTTTGTTATGAATTTAATCAGGGCGAATCCATTTTTGATTCACGTTACAATGTGCGGTAGTTTTTGAGCTGATTGCGTTTTAGTTTTATGTCGTTTGGCCTTTCATTAAATTTTTCGACGATTTCGTGTGATAAGAAGCCATTTTGAATTTGATTTATTATTTGTTATTTAACCTAATGGCTCATTATTCTTAAACTTTTATTCAAGTTGAACATTAAGAAAGTATATTAAAAGGAAGTATCAAAATCGAAATAAATGGAAACTAACATTTCATTTAACCTTACAGAAGACTACCTTGAAATGTAATTCATTTCCCACTATATCCTATTCCCCAATGTATGTACGTGTTTCGGTAGTGAGTGAGATATTCCAGAGTCCATTCCCATCCCATCCAATCCTATCCCTCCCCATTTTCTCAACCCTTTTACCAAATCAATTTCATCAAAAGGTAGGAAGCGCATCCGGGGGCGTGCTAGCGTTTGCCATTCTGGACTAATGTTGGCATGTAACATGAATGTCCATGGGCGACAGTATCCACTTACTACCACGTGGATTGTATGTTCGTCTATCGCCTTCTTACTGTAAAACCTCTTATTCACGAACAGCTTCAGCAATTTTTTGTTGTTGCTCTTTAATTTTTAACAGGGGTATTTCATAAAAATATAAAAGGGCTGGACTGATCCTGATTAAATTATGTCATATTTAACATTAAGAGAAGAAAACAAACAAAAGAAAAAAAGAAATCCTAACATAAGATTTTAAACTTTTCTAAAATTATCTCAGTTGTTTTCAAGGTATTTTTAATTTGATTTCATAGATTGATCTATAAAATCACGTTATTTCATTATATAATTTTTCATGTACCTATATTTTTAACAGTCAAGTACGAACGCTATTAAAATCAGAATCACTAATTTATTTAAGAACTAGCTTCTACCTGCGGCTTCGCTCGCGTGGAATAAACAGTTGTAAAAGATTTTTAACACCTGTGAAAGAACCGACATGATGGATTTCACCGATGAAAATGCATCCAGTAGTTTTTGAGTGATTCTATTAAAAGTCATTTTTGTATTTTCCTCTATAACTCAACTTCCTTGTGTCATATGAACAAGACACATATACCAGTTTCCTTTCTGGATACATAACTATACATTAGTTAAAACCCGATCAAAATCTGTTGAGTAGTTTATACGTGATGCTCAAACAAACAGACTCTGTTTGTTTAAACAAACAACAAAAGACTTAAAGACAAAAAAAATTAAAACTACTCTTTTGGGTTCTGTAGCTTCTTAAGAAACCCCCATTTTTTAAGTCAGTTTATAGACTCAAACCCTTTCACTGTTTTATTATATGTATAGAAAGAAGGTATACGAACTATAAAAGAACTTCTGTTTGTATCCTTTAAATTATAGTTTTAACGATTTTTGTTAACTGTTCTTAAATAGGTATATTAGTTTCATGAAATTATAACAATCCGGTTACATTTATAACATTAAAATAACAGGTGCGAATAAACAAATCACTTCAATTACTTGACGTATTCCGCTCATATTACAGCACATTAACTAAAATACAGTGCGCACATTAAAATGACAAAACATCATCACCGCACGCCGTCGAGCGATAGTTTCAAAATACGTCGCGAAATTAGCGTTAATGCGATCGTAAAGCCGTCACCGGGGCGCGATAGACCGCGTGATTCCCGTGCATTGCCTGCGCAAAGCGCAATTTATAACGCACGGTAGTTTAGCGAATGGGTCATAGTTGCGATATGATTATTGGCGTTTTGCGATGTAATTTTGATATTACTTTGAAAATTTATTGTATTTATATTAATATTTGTTGATGGTACGTTACATGGTACACAATTAAATGTTATCAAAACACCAAATACTCAGAAAAGAGCACACATGTGTGAGTTCGATATGCCAGAGCTCATTCCTATTCCTTCCTATTTTATCCCTCCCCATTTTCCGAACCCCTTCTCCAAATCCATTTCTAAATCTTCAAAGGTAGGTAGCGCTACCTACCTACCTGGGAGCGGCCAGCATGTGTCATTCTGGACTCATGTTGGCATGTATCGCGAATGTCGCAGAGCGACAGTATCCACTGACCACCAGTTGGACTATTAGATCGTCTATGGCTCTCTTTCTCAAAAAAAATACCAAGAGACTCACAGAAGACTATCTTGAAATGTAGGTACTACATTTCCTACTTTGTCCTACTTCCCCAATGTACTAACGTGTTGCCGTAGTGAGTGGGATATGCCAGAATTCATTCCCATCCCATCCTATCTCACCCCATTTTCCCACTCCTTTCTCCAAATCCATTCCTATATCTTCAAGGGTAGGCAGCGCATGCGGGGGCGTGCTGACGTTAGTCATTCTGGACTGATTTTGGTATGTATTGCGCATGTCTATGGACGACAGTATCCACTTACCATCAAGTGGACTGTATGCTCGTCTATAAAAAAAACTATATAAATATATATATAGACCGCGATCTGTGCAAAGTTTCGCTATTGGTAACTATTCGCAAGGTCAAATCAATTTGACGACCGATCGGCGCAGTCGCTAGTGAACCTGCTTGCCGTGAAAAAGGTCTCCTTTGTTTAAATATTTGTTCGTTTTAATATTGTTTATTCGGGTCTGCATGTATGTCTTTGTGCATGTCTTCGAACTCACTCGGGAATCTGAGTCTGGCCTATTGACTGTGGCGTTGTTTAAGAAGAAAAAATTGATATTTTTTTTTTTTCGGAATGGCTAAATTCTTGTGGCCCTAGTGGCCTTTCAAGAGTCACCGGTCGTGAAGATAAAATTGGTGTCGTCGTACTTTTGCCCCTCGCTATTTTTTTTGATTCAACTATCAAATATAAATTGCGAAACTAATGTCCTCTTCTAACCCCCGTAAAATTAGAATGTGCGCGATTATTTACGATCGCGGCACTCAATAATATCGCGTGGCGAGCGATAATGACCGCAGTAAATATGATTTAGGGATAATAATCACGGTCAGGATGCGCCCGAGTGCCGCATAATGCGATGATTCATGCTCTCTAATTAGTATTTTATACATTTAGGATACCGTGTATGGTGTGCCATACAAACAGAACATGCACGTTGTTTTCTGTAGTTATGGCTGGAGATGGAAAACTGGGCTATTAGATTCAGATAATTAGATTTCGGAGAAATTTACATATAGCGGAGACCATACATCTCGACTGGAGTCACTAACTGAATCCAAAATATGAAGTTATAGTTTAATTTCATTCGAATCCAACGATTTTTTTTTTATGTTAGGAAAGACAATCAAGGAAAACTATGCATGGTCACCTGGTACCATCTAGTCTAGCTAGGCTAGTCTAGGTGGTACCAGGTAGTGTCGGACTCCTACCGGCCAAAAAACCTTGATTGCCTCAACATCGTGTATGTCTAAGTTCTTGTGGCCCTGGTGGCATTTCAAGAGTCACAACCGAATCCAACGATATTTGTAGATAAACTGCAAGGCGCATTTTTTAACGAATTTGTCAGAAAAGAATTAGTAGTTACAAAATACAATACCACACCATAAGCCTGTGTATCTCCACCACACACCATACACGGTCTCCAGCTCTTCTCATCTCTCTACTACCAGCGACTTTCTTCAAGTCGTCCTGGCCGGAAGGCGTTCCACGCTACTTTTCCTGGTACGCGGTCTTCATTCAAGGACCATCCCCCATCGGTTATCGCTCCTGCGGCATATATGGCCTGACCATTGCCACTTCAGCTTGCTGACTCTTTGAGCTACGTCGGCAACGTTAGTGCTTCGTCGGATTACTTCGTTACGGATTTTGTCCAGCGAAGAAACTTCGAGCATAGATAGCTCCTTCCATCGCTCACTGAGCGACTTTACAAAATATGACAGTGACAACTTCTCAAACAAAAAAATAAAATAATAATAAAGCCCAGAGCAGGAGATCACCAACGTGCGGGGCGTTGCGTCGACTGAAATCACTTCAGTCGTCTTGTCTGTAAACAGGCCAATCCGCATCAGCCTCGTAACTCTCAGCGAAGGTACAGAAGGCGGTGCTGCTTGATACCGCGCGTATCGTCCGCCGATTTCTGTCTCTAGAATCCTGAACCCTGGCCGACTGTCTTTCCGTCGGGAGTTATACCGTATCTCCCTCATTTTGGCTCACCAAGTGTGTAACGAGACGTTTTAGAACCATATTTTAAATAATGATAATGGCATGTAAAATTAACATAAAACACAAAAATAGAAATGCTTACAGAAATAAGCAAAACATTTTTTTAATATTGATAGATTTTGTGTGTTGACATGTGTGCATGTTGTGTGTTGTGTTTATGTGTTGATATAATAAGATGACAGACTCTTCTTTGGCTCAGTTGATTAGTTGCAATCAAGCGATCGGTCAATCGGTTGATCGAGAGTCTTAGACCACACAGCCAGCGACCTAATGTGCCCAATGACTTAAGTCTGCTTTTGCCTTTATATTGTGTTTTTTTAGCGCAATGTATTTCGGTACGCACACAATATCATGTTTAAACATTAGGCCCATAATATTCATCTCCCAGTTACACAACACATTGCAAATTGAACACTATAGCCTTTGGTCAACAGACAGTCGTATACCAGTCTCATCCGAGCCCACAGTGGTAAATCCACAACATACAGGATGTCCACCGCAGGCTGCGTCGAAGTAGCGTAGTTATTGCCAATACGGCCCGGCAGGATTTAAGATGGGCTACGTCGACTTGCCTTGTTTTAATTGGCCAGTTGGTTGGGGAAGTGCATAGAGTTTTTAATACCCAGTTTGATACTTTAAATAATTTATCATTAATAACTTCGATCGTATTCGGTCTAAAAATACATGCATTTTCTTAACATTGAATTTATTTCGTGAATACTAGCAACTTTTTAAAATTCACGACTTTTTCTTTTCCCACAAATCACTCGCTCACTGGCATCGTGTAGGTACATTCGCACCGATTTACATACATGTATGTATCTAATAGTAGCGATTCGATTAGCAGCTGTTTAAGAATGCGAGTGTGCGGTGTTGCCGTTCGTAGCAACGTGTAGTCAGTCGTACAGAGTAATAAAGTTAGAGACTTCATAAAAAAATAACTTTTTTTGAAAAAATATCAAGTTCTGACAAAAGTCGTAGAACAACGTTGTTAATTTTCAAATTATTTATTTCAGATCATTCAGAGATTCGTTATTCAGAGATTTAAACAAAAAACTTAAAATAATTACAATAACAATGTACAGGTAGGTGTTTTATTTATTGGTGTGTAGCCGAATCAATCCACAGTATTGGGCAGTCAGTTCGGCCAGCTATAACGAGTAGGATGCCGTTGGTGTTACCACTGATACGGCTTAACATCGAGGCCACTCTCTTTCTTACCATAGAATGGCACGGAAGCCATCGGTGCGAGCGTCTATGCGCTACAGTGCCCCGGCAGCCCCAATAGAATACTAAACGCGTTATCAGTGTATCAGTGTGCAGTTTTAGCTGTTAGAAAACGCCCCCAGGTATTAAGCTCGCCTTTTGTACGATTAAAAGCAATAAAGTTTTTTAAATAAATTCAGTGTTAAAAGGATGCAGTGCAGTTTTTTATTTATTTACTTTTTTAGTGTTATTTAACTCTGTAATAGACGTAAACCATCTACTCGTACATATATCAATAATCATATACCTATATATTAAAATGAGCCTATATGGCCCTGTATTTGCGGTGGGTGGGTGGAAAATGCATATATTAGGGGTTAAAGTATGAAATTGCCGATTTGTACTGAAAAATTAAAACTCGTGTTTTTATAAAATGTAACATATTTATTTAATCAAAATATTTACCCTCATTATCTATACATTGTTGCCATCTAATCGGAAGTTCATTTATGCCTTTGCGATAGAACTCTGGGGATGTAGATTCGACAAACTGGAAAACTTGGGAAGAAAATTTTTTACCACGTAGAAAATTGTCCAAATCACGAAAAAAATGGTAGTCCGTTGGAGCAAGGTCTGGCGAGTACGGAGGATGACGTATGGTTTCTAACTGCAGCTCCTGTAGAGTTACAACGGTTTCTCGTGCAGTGTGAGGTCTTGCGTTATCATGGAGCAATAATGGTGAAGATCGATTCACGAGTCGGGGCTGTTTCACTGCTAGTTTCGCCATCATTGTTCGAAGTTCGGCACAGTAAACATCTGCTGTTATTGCTTGACCAGACCTGAGAAAGCTATAGTGAATAACACCACGAATAGACCACCAAACAGTTACCATTACCTTTTTATTGGTAAGCTTTGCCTTAGGGCACTATTGCGGCGTTTGACCTGGGGTCAGCCATTGCATTTTTCGCTTTCGGTTATCGTAAAGAATCAACTTTTCGTCACATGTCACAATTCGATCCATAATAATATAATCCACATAATCCACATATCCTATAATCCACACTATATAAATCCGTGCAGGGTTGTACGAAACCGCACGAGACCGAGTTACGGCGCGCTACTGCGTGCGGATGCGATGTTTCGTATTGCTAACACAGTTTATTGTAACGATACTGTTTGATAACCCTAGAGTCACGTTTATTATTCGTACATAAGCTGATCGATACTCAGAGACCTCAAATAATTTGGATATTTTAAATATTCGGTCGAGAAAATGCTTCTCTTTTAGTCACTGGTAGTGAAGACTAGAGTATTTTTGATGGAAAGAATCCGAAATGAAGAAAAATCATAGATATCTATGATTAAAAAAATCATAGATATAGTTCAAAGAATCAATACGCAGAAGTGACTTTGTGCAGGCTACATTTGTCGTAGGAGTGTCAACCGAGGTAGACGAGTCCTCGAGTGGAAGCTGCGCACCGGCAAACATACGCTGCGAACAGCCAAACTGCCACTCAGCATCATTTCAATAACATTATCAAAAACCGATTGGTCACCGCCATTAGTCCGCGCGTCGGAAACAAAATGGCGGAATTAAAACTGCATCCACGGTAATGGTAATGACGGGTAATTAGCTACTGCAATTGTTTTATACTGTGTTAGCACTTTGTAGAAAGTAAAGTTTATTACCTATACAAACTATAATTATTATTTTTAGCACAGATAGATGAAACCCTAAACGTTATCAGCCTTTTTAGTATCCACTGCTGACATAGGCCTCTTAATGGACATTGTCTTGTGTATGGTTTTAAATTCTTCGTGTATGGCTTTAAATCTCCACACTGGCCAAGCCCATTGGCGAGTCCATTCTTTTAGATGTAGGGTGGTTCCTCAGCCCTCGTGGTAGCGGCTTTAATATCCCCCGAAGAAATGGGGTGGTACTATTTTAAAGCGTGGCGTTTTAAGATCCCTCATGTACAAGACAATGTACACGAGGTTCCTGTTCCGTGTTACTGCAGTTGACGATAAAACTGCTGGTTATGGTCCTTGATATCTGTAATGTCCTATTGCATTAGCCTCCCTTAGTAAATCATTAGGGGCTTGGGGCCATAATCTACCAAACAGGACCGTCCCTTCCAACTCCCATGGTGCTGAAATCAACCTCGCGGTTAATCGCAGATTGGGCACTGCGGATTGGTTTTCAGATTTATTTAAATCCTGTAATATGCGGGTTTCCTCACGACGATGTTTCAAAGAGTCGAGAATAGATCCCACTGGAATAATTAGATTATTTTTTTAAAGTATCGGTAATTTAAAATTAAAAAATGATTTTAAATGGTATTTGTATGTTAAAAATTGACGCTTTGATCAGGTAATTAGTGGAATGTCGAAAAACAAATTTTATTTTGAATAATATTTTTTTTATAATCAATAATATAATTAATAGTTTTTATACATGTAATCATATTTAAAACAATCTCCAAAATAGAGATCGTGACGTTTATGTATGGTTAAAAAATTCAAAAAGTTCTCTTTTTAATTCAAGTGTATTTATAAAAGACATATTATAAATATTATTTAAGTGTCTTCTGCTGTCTCTTGGTGGTGAGGAACTAGTGCAAGTATCAACATTGTATTCAGTGCAAATTTGCGTACAGAAGAGCCCAGTTTTCCGCCACCCGCAATTTTCTCCGCAGCCAAATTTGCATCTGCAGAATATTATTTTTAATATTTATTTGCTGCGGATCAGGTGGCTGATTCATGGGGTTGGGTCTTAAGATATTTTGAAGTTTTCATCCCCATTTCATTGACAATTTGCAGGGCACAAGCCTCCCCTTGTAAATCACTAGTGGGTCTGGGTCCGTTATGCACCACGCGGATCCAGTGCGGTCACATTCCACCGCTGGATCCGCTGTGCAAAGTAAGTTGACTAAGTACACGGGACCCTCTTTTAATATTGTTTATCAGAAATATTGACGTCTGAATCTAGATCTGCAGATTTCTGAGCATCGTATAAAGATTGGTGGATATCACACCGGCTTGTATCTTGATTCACTTTCTTGAATAATTCTACAGCATCCTTTCTACTCAGATGGTGTAGCGAATTAAATTTCTCGTTAGTTATCATAAATAATGCCGATATTGTGTCACAACCTGCGAATGCATGTAAGAACAGTATATGCCTAGTGTGAGTGCATAATGTTTGTGATAATTAAATAAAAGTGTGAGGCTGCATTTCTCGTCTTATTCCAAGGACTCCAACTCTGTCTTCAGTAAACCTACTATCACTTTATTGAGCGACTCCTACTTCGACGGGACTGGATAATGACGTTATAAAAATAATTCTGTTTATTGTTTGCTATATGGTGTGGACCAATGGCTATGCCAGTGTCCAAATAAATTATTTATATAAAAAAAGATCTCACAGTGCTCAAATGTGGTGCTTCATGTCCAAAGTTATTTTAAAGTCGGGTCGAGAACTGCAGTCTTGGAGAGGAAGCGAACATTTGAAATGATAAAAAATCATCGCTCTAAAATCTTTTCGTATTAATTCCGTTATTAGTGTGACAGGCGAGTTTCGTTTAGACATAAAAAATAATTGACAAATAATTTCACGCCAAATAGGTACTACTGTATTCCATAACAAAAATCCCATATTTTTCATCAAAGTAATACCTATTCGATATTCAAATATTTAGGAGTGACCAGGAATGCAGAACTTTCAGTATGCCCTATGTACTAATGTGATAAAATGAATTAATTTTATAAAATATGGACGATCGTCATTTTTAATATTTTAAATTTCTGATATTTTATAAAAGTATCATTAAAATCGCAATAGTTCTGACCGGTTCCGAGATAAAAGTGTAACGTTCCTCCAATAAGAGCTCTCTATTGGACGAGACACAATCGAAAAAAGACATCACGTGACAAACAGCTGTCGAGATAGTCACGTGAACAACAGAACATATACCGAGTTACATTTGCACTTCGATTGAACCTTATTTTGGTTTGCACTTAGATTCAGACTGTATTAAATTGACTGTTATTTATAACTGCTTTAAAATTAGAGTGACAAATTTACAATTTCGGTTTTTAAAAACTATTTGAAAACAAGCAAGACGTTGTTAAATATTATCAATTGCAAAATTGTCTTTGATTTGCGTTGCACAGTTATTACTGCGGTTGTAATGAGGTGTATTGTGAGAGCGGTAAAGGTGATAGTGAACCGATTTAATGTTTTTGTTTGTTTGTCATGCGACTGTCCGCTATTTAGACAACCTTTCGGATTGTGAGACAGCGTGTCAGTGCAATGAACAGTGAGTATGTTATGATGAAAACTGAATTTAGTGTTACAAATAGAGAGAAAATGTCAAAAACGGCGACTTTTTGTTTTTTGTAATATCAACATCTTATGTCTGTCTATAACTCCTATGAGTTATTGCATGTTGAAGAGGCAATGGCAGGTCATATTTGACATAGGACAGACAGTGGTCAGCCTTGGGAAAGGCCTATATCCAACAATGAAGAGACATAAGCCTATGTTAAGGTAGACAACAGAGGGAGTAAATAAGCCCCCTAATGGACGCCACGTGCCGGGAAGCGCAGTGTGGGATGCTCTCTGCCCGAGTGGATAGACAACTTGACGACGTTTGTCGGTGGTAGCTGAATGAGAAGAGCCAAAGATCGTGGGATCGTGGACGGTGTTGAATCTTGGCCCCAGATTAACTAATAGTAAGTACAAGTACAGAAGCCTCACTCCCTAAGAACATTTCAGAAAACCTACAAAAACGTACTCACAAAATAAAATTTCGTTCAGCGCGAGCTAAATTGAATCCTGCGCGAATCGGAGAAAGGCAATATTACACTGGACCGCCGAAGGTCACACACACAATGAAACTCTGTGCATTAATCGCAAGGGTTGTTACTCGTAATTATGATATAGCTACCTAATTCATTACAGTAGTTTTAATCGTTTTAAAATACAATTTTGAGCGCTTTTATTTACGCGTGGATTACAGAGCTCGCGGGGACCGACTGAAGTGAACCCCTGGGCGGGGGCTCAACGCTGTTCATATATTTTCGTACCTAAAGTGCGAAACGGACAAGGCCTGTCTTGGGTGACTTTATCCAACAGGGAAGAGACATACGCTGATAGCATCCTATGCTATTCATTCTCATTTATTATTATAATTATTTTGTATAAGGTATTAAGAAATCATCTAGACATTTTATTATAAAAAATAATTATTAAACTCAACAGTCTCCACCAACTCGAATGTTAATGAGATAATAAATAAACACAAACCAAGTTAACGTCAATAATTTGATCGTCCCCGGCTTTGCATGCCTCATGAACGTAAACTAACATTTCCATCGACCATGATCGTTACCACGAGTTCTCACTGACATTCCACTGTAAAGTGACAAGTGAGTGAGTGAGATGTTTTTTGTTTAAGGTACACTATAAGTTCAGCTCACTGTTAACAATTTTGCTATTTAAGGAATTTCTTTTATTTCTTTATTTAGATAGAGAAACTCTTTATTGTTCACCGACACATGTAAAAATTCAATATAGTAAGTAATATGGAAAAGTACAATAAGCGGCCTTATTGCCGACTCTTCCAGCCAACCTATGGGTGGCAAGGAGAACAGATGACAATATCCTATACGGTAGATGGTGCAATCTATCTATATATATATATATATATAAAAGTGAATGTTTCTTTGTTTGTCCCGTATGCGTTTCTATACCATTCATCCGATTGCGATGGAACTTTGGTGAGTTGTGTGCGAAGGTTTCTGAATTAGTACTTGAAGACCACGCGAACGAAGTCGCGGGCAACAGCTAGTTTTAAATAACATTATAAGTTAGGTTACCTGTTCGTACTTTAATTGAGACACTCGATATTACTCTCTATATACTTTATTTTACATTAGTACAATTACCGATAACGGTTATATATATATATTGGTCCGCAACAGACGACTGAAGGGAGCAGGGTCGTACGGTGCCACTTGGCCTCTACTGTTGAGTTAACAAAATACTGTGTCCCTTACAGATATCAACATTATATATCTGAAGTAAATTATTTCATACATATATACTTAATTGAGATGCATAGATTACATAAATATATATTTTTATACATCTTTATTTTCAAACAAACATTCTTACCTCAAATAAAAATATTCTCCTAAAGAGTACAGTTTGTTGGCGGACAAGGTCTTATTTTCCACAATTAGTTCGCCAATAGACAACAACAAAAGTAACAAAGCAATCGTCACAGAAAACTATCTTGAAATGTACTGCATTTCCTACTTTATCGTATTTCCCCAATGTACGTACGTGTTTCGGTAGTGAGTGAGATATGCCAGAGCCCATTCCCATCCCATCCTATCCCTCCCTATTTTCCCAACCCGGTCTCCCAATCCATTCCCTAATCTGCAAAGGTGGGCAGAGCATCCGGGGGCGTGTCAACGTTTGTCATTCTGGACAGATGTTGGCATGTATCGCGGATATCTATGGACGACAGAATTCACTTAGAATCGGTGGACTGTATGCTCGTCTGCCGCCTTTTTTACTATAAAAAAAAAATTATATGAAATATTTTTTTGAAAAAAGTGATTGCAATATAAATTACGGATGCCCAAATCAGCATTTGTTTTAGAATTTTCGTCTGTCTGTTCGAACGCGTATCACGCTAAAACTATTGGACAGATTTTAAGTCGGATCTTTTTATACAGATCTTCATAGAGTTTCCTCAGGAATTACTCTTGTTCACGCGAACGAAGTCACTGGCACCGCTAGTTGCAAATAAAGTCACGAAACGTACAAATAGTGACGCAATAGAACACGATCGCGACGAAACATTAACACAAGTTTATTGTCAAGCGATTTCCGAATCGGCGCCGTATTGCACCGCGGCCATTTTATCGCGAATATACGGCGGAATTAAAAATGCATAAACATGTAGCGTTTTACGATAATTACGCGGGACACTATTCAATGGTAGCGTTATAATGGTATAAATAAATACATTTAACGTTTAAATGGCGACCGTTTGTTTTAAGTAGTTTTATTTGTGATGTCGTGATGTTTATTTAAATGAGCTAATTAATTATTTTCTTCGTAATTCTTCCTAATTTTGAAGGGGAGAGTGCACGCTGTAATCGCACAGCTGCTGGGTGCACGCGACTGGCTACGTATCCACTGGTGTGGGTTGTGTTTATCTGTCACCTTTTTTAAAAATTAAATTGTATAAAGCGTCAAGCGTGCATTTATTATGAAATATAATTAAATATATTATTTAACACAGTAAATATTTACGAAATAATGAGTGGCAAAGCATATTTCATCGTTACAATGTCGTTAAGTTTCGCTAATTGCCCCGAATGAACAGACAAACTCATTAATGGGCTAAAAATTATTATTTACAGCCTTTTACGGACAAATTACGTTTAGAATGACCCAATTAAGTGGTAATATCACGTTTTATTGCACTGCGCAGTGTATAATGCGCGTGATTATGCATCAAATATGAAGCTAGTTTTGGTTGTGTAAAACATTAATCCTTTTCTTATTTCTCTTTTGGTAGGAAAATATAAATCTCAGTGGCACACGTCACTCGAAAGGGCGATTTCAGTTTCTGGGGTTAATGTTCTAATGTGATGCCAACTTCGAAATTACTTCCTTCACAAAGAGTTACTGCGTATAGTTTTACAGTGCGGTTTTCAAGACACTTTCTGCCACAAACCTGACAATTACGTCATGGCCTCTTCAAAAGCGCTGTTAATAATATTCTGCAAGATCGGCAGCGCACCTGTATACCTCCCGGTGTTCCAGGTGTCCATCGGCGGCGGTGATCACTTGCCATCTTTTGGGCCACTTGCCCGTCTGCCTCCTATCCAATAAGAAAAAATACAAACTGTCAGTGAATCGCAAAGCCATTCTATATTTCCCCATCAAATCTCCAACCAGTTAACCCTCTCGTTGGAATCCGGGACAATAAACAAGGAGTAACGATTGTAATTCAGCCGTCCGGCCGCTGCGACCGGCCGATACCGGACAATCCGACTATGTCCGTCAATGTATGTCATAAAGTAGGGTTAAGCATTCGGCTCTGTACGGCAGTTTATAGGGTTGATATAGGAACGAGATTATTTCACTAGGATTGGAGATGTTACACCAAAATATATAGATAAAAACACAGATTTATAGATACATATTCTTTATTGCACACCGAAACAAAACAAAACAATACCAGACATTTGGACACAAGATGCTTAAAAGGCAATCTTTGGGTGGACAGGAAATAAATATTTTGATTACAGGTAGATAGAAATGAACAAATAAAACTAGTTTTGTAATAATAAGCCAGATGGACGGACGAATTGAAAAAGTTTGTCGGTAGTGTCTGGATGAACAAGACAGAATAGAAGACCATATGTGGTGGCGTGCCTCGGGAGAAGCCTGTATCCAGCAATGGAAAGGCATAGGCTTATAGTATGGTATAGTTATAAAAATGAAAAAAATTAAAATTGTGACGTAAGGTACCAAACGCAAAGCTTTCAAATATTAATAAATCTCTATATTATATTAAAATAATTCAAGTAAAATGATTGCGTTAAAATACTTCGTAGCTCATAAAGCCACACGTAGCTTCGTAGACATTCGTAGCCGTCTACGCCGCGTAGCTTATACCCTGCTCTACGAGCAGGAACAAAGTAGAAGGCATAAAATTTAATTTCTCTTCTTTATTGTAACGAGAAAACACGACAAATTAGTAATAAGTAGAGACAAAGAATGCTCCGAGTTTGATACTATGTTCAAATCAAGCTTGCATGCACATTAAATATAATAGCTTGGGTCGGCCGGTCTGCGCCTTGAGATGACGACGTAAGGAAAATGTGGATAGGTATGATTTTGTATATAAAAATCTTTTCTATTTAGTATTGGCACACCCCCGGATGCGCTGCCTACCTTTGCGGTTTAAGGAATGGATTGGAAGATAGGGTTGGCCAAATGGGGAGGGATAGGATAGGATTGGGAAGGGAATGGGTTCTTGCATATCTCACTCACCATCGAAACACGTACGTATATTGGGGAAATACGATAAAGTAGAAAATGCAGTACATTTCAAGGTAGTCTTCTGTGAGTGAGGGGTAACGTGGCCAGTGGAGTGCGCCCAGCGGCTGTGGGAACGCAGCGTGCACTCTCCCCAAATAAAATTTGCTAATCGTTATTTGCGGAGGTGGAGTTGACAGCGATCATATCCACTGTATCCTCCACGACGGAACCGCAGCACACCAACAAATTCCCCGCTCATTTGTTTTTTATTCATCCTACGGCGCCGTAATCGAAAGTATAAATTCGCTGTAACTGCGCTCGCAGGCCTCGCGGCCCGATAACACCGGCTTGTTAACTGGTAATAAGAAAAATAAACTTAAATTATATTTAGCAGACACCCGCCTTATGAAATATCAAAGTTTAAACTGAGAAAGTGGCTGTTTAGTGCGGCGTTTTTATTCTGTGGGCGATGAAAGGGGTTGGGGAGTTTGACTCACAGCTTCACTAAAGTCATATAGTTAGTAACGTGTAAGTTCCACGAGGTTGATCCATCTACACGATGGAACAACCTCGTGGAACTTACACGTGCAGTAACTTTTAAAATTAACAATGTTGTTAGGAATATCGTATCTATATAGATATTATGCAAAGGGATATTGTGTGTTGCAATAATATTGTAGTTTTTATTGATTGTCTTAGTTATGATATTAATTTTTATCTTTCTTTTTATTGATAACCCAATAGTGATACATAGCATTTATAAACAAAAATTAAAGGAAAAAACCTAAGGTCAATACAATATTACACTATATATTTAATAAACATATATATTACTAAATATATTGACATGAAAGCAAATAGCACAGTCTAATAATGCTACTTCTATTCATACATGATCCAGTCTTAAATAAATATATCATGTATAAATCAACGATTAGTGATTACAAAGCATAATAAATTTGATCCAATCTATAACAAAAGAATACTGATAACATGTATGGATATTCTTTAAAACGAATCGATTTCTTTTTTTAAAAAATACAAAAGCTTACAAAAAAAAAAATCAGGAACACTCAAGACTTTCCTAACTAAAAATAATCGCAGTCATCCAGTACTTCCCACCTCTTCGCTAAGAAAAGCCTCTTAAGCCAGAAGAAAGTTAAAAAATAATTAATGCTTTCGTAAATATTCATACCTTGGCGCGAGTTAAGAGTTAACCCTCTGAAAGTGGAACATACCGACCGGGATTGCGTGCGTTTCCGCTACTATTGTCAGTAAATCGATGGTGTAAATTTTAATTGACGTAAGGGACATCCACTATTTTCAAGATTTTCTAAAAATAAATAACGCCGTTCAGAGTGGCTTACACTAGGATTCCCCTAGTCATGGATCACACAGAACGACTCACTCAGACACGAACAAAATTTTGTGTTCAAACAAATGAATATCAATCAGACCGGGGGATTCGAATCCGGGAGCTTTTGCACAGCAAGTAGGCTCACAACCAACTGCGCCAACAGGTCGTCGATGAGTGAAACATCATTTTTCTTTACAGTATCCACTGTGAATTTATCAGTGTTAGAACTAATGATTTCACATTAAGAGCTTTAAGATCAAAATAACAGATCTACAATATAAAGTTATAAATAATTTTCGATAAAAAGGTTTGTCTTTTAGTAAACTGAAATTTAACCATCGTTGTAATTAAAGTTGTATTATTTCGAATCATTATTGCAATAGTTGTTTCAAAAACAGAATTTATAAAAAAATAGCAACTCATTCGAAAATAATTATTTGGATAGATCTTCATATACTCGTAGTCAAGATAAATGAGATACGAACCTTAAAACTATTTACATGGTGATTCAAACCACTTTTGCAATGTCGAGTAAAATATATTTCTTTTTTCATAGAAAACGGCGACAGACGAGCGCACAGTCCACCTGATTGTAAGTGGATACTGTTGTCAACATCAGTCCAGAATGACAAACGTTGGCACGCCCCCGGATGCCTACCTTTGCAGATTAAGCAATGGATTGGGAAAATTGGGAGGGATAGGATGGGCTGGGAATGGGCTCTGGCATATCTTACTCACTACCGAAACACGTAACGTACGTATGTACGTAACATGTACGAAATGTACGTAACATTGGGGAAATACGATAAAGTAGGAAATGCAGTACATTTCAAGGTAGTTTTCTGTGAGAGAGAGGTAACGTGGCCAGTCGAGTGCGCGCAGCGGCTGTGCCAATGCAGCATGCACTGTCCCCCTACATATTGTTTAATGACCGTTCAATGGAATTACCTTTGTATGATGTTTCATCACAATACACAGGTCAGACAATTTTGTGCGCATGCGCACATATCAGATAATGTAGGATCCATTTTGCAAATTATATTGCTTAAATCACAGCCGAGTGACATATATTTTCAATTTCTTCAGGTTTTTTTAAAAATAACAATGATTTATTTTCTACTCTAGTTTGTTTTGAACAATCAATTAATATTCGAAGATGCTTATAATTTAAAAAAAAAACAATTAAACCAAAACTTAGCCGGTGACTTCAAGCCGTCCTGTTCAAGATTTCACACCGTGTGTTTCCAAACTGAAGGGTTCGTCGAAACGACTCCGATTTAATTTAAGTCCGGCTCCGTTATCGGCGGAGCCCATTGTTTTTCTTTCTTGAAATTTTACGGTCAATTTGACGTGATTCCCTTTTTTACGATTAATTTGAATTTAATTAGTTCTGCGGATTGTTGTCGGGTGCTACCCTCTCTTATTAAAATGCCTAGCTAATTTTTACCGGATATAAACTAGGTACGTGTTTGTAATATTACAATTTTTTTTTATCAAAATTATGTTGGCTCACTGTAGAGCAGATGCATCCCCTAGTAAATAACTGGGGCACGTAATACACCACGCGGGCCCAGTGGGGGTTGGTGGACCACATATCCAGATTTTTTTTATTTCTGTAACATGCCGGTTTCCCTCATGATGTTTGCCCTCATCGCCTAGCATTTTCAAACATATAAAAAAAAAATCCGTTCTTAAGTAGAAACTTGCTCGTACGGGCCTAGAATTTGAATGTGATCGTGATCACACGAATTCAAGTCGAGTATAGATACCCCTAGGCTATCACAGCTCTCCCTAGGCTATCACCGCTATCACCCCTAAGCTATCAAGCATAATTAGGTTACAAAGAAAAACAAAACATTTTTATTTAATTGTATAATAATAATAACAAAAGTTAAGTTACAAATTTTAAATACATAATTTTAAACTTCAAATGTTCTCTTTTTTAGTGGGTCCAGCTGCACTTGACTGGTCAAACGTTATAAAGTCAAAAACGTAAAAATATTAAATTTCACGATGGATTTAAAATATGTTAATAATCAATTAAAATACAAAAATTCAGACTTTAGACAACCTCATCGATGACGCCTACATTTTTCTTAGTTTTCCAATCATCACATCATCACTTTTCGCTACATAGTATAGACGCATGTAAGTACATCGATAGATATTTTTGCGTCGGACGTTAAATACGATCAACCTTGTTTAACAAAAATGAAAGCAAGGATGTAATGTAATTCACAAATGTAATCAAGTTCCTAAAAGTATCAGTTCATAATTGAAATCCTCAAATTACGTTTCGGCAACACAATTGGCTTTGCACACAAATTTATTACATCTCTCAATCTAAGAACATTTGAGCCAGATTCATTTATATGCCGTAACCTAGCCCTTTCATCGTCTACTGCTGGATATGGGCGACCTCATGTAGATTGTCTTGTGCATGAGAGCTGTAAGGCCTCAATGGATGGGGTAGTAAATTTTACAGCCGACCGACATTATACGGCCACATTATATAATACATTAATTTATTTATATAATACAATCTATGCCACTTTGAAAGTAAAGCAATGGATGTGATCAAAATCTTCCAGGGCATCCGTAACTCCTCCGAGAAATCCACAATTATCAACCCGGAGCCATCCGACTAAATCCTGACAGAGTGCAACTTGGGAGAAAAGCCTCACTGTATAACCTTAGATATTGGCGTTTGTTGACATATTTACGAGGCCCTCGACTATTAAGTGGTGATTTAGTGTACGCATATCGGGATGGATACGTTTTTATCGTCGGCCATATATCCACTCGCTCGGAGCTCTATTATGTGAACCATTGTGTAGGTTTGGGAGATTTCACAGTTTCCCTTTCGCGTTTTGTGAGTTGAGAAGTATGTGAGCGGTTGATTGTGTCTTTATTTATTTTTATGTCGAGTTTTCGAGGAGTTTTGATGGAATTTCTTACCAAAACTATACAATAAATATACTTACATATCCATATACGCATTCTTATTTAATAATAGTGATAAATAACGTCACACTCAATGGCCGACAGTAGTATTCCCTGTGTCGTGAGTCCAGAGACACGTACAAACATTTGTCTTTAAACAACAACCGAGAATCGAAGCCGGGACCTTTTGCACAGCAGATAGGGTCACTAGCAATTGCGCCAATCGGTCGTTATTATTAATTTAAGGTAGGTACAAAAACGTATACTTTGTAAATAGCATACTTCGTAAACGTTTTGGCATAGTTGTTTGAAATTGGCGCGAGCGTCTTTGCATACCCGCATACATTGAAGATTTCGAGGCAACATTTTTTTGTCTGCGAATATTGAATGAAGGCGGTTTGAGAATTTTTGGAGTAGTAACACGCGCTCGGCGGCGAGCAGAGTTAAATTGAGTAAAATTCACACCGCAGCCTCGGACAGTTGTTTTTTGCTATTCGCGCCTAGTAATAGGTCTTGTTCGCGATATCCTTGTGTCACGCGAGTGTTTTGGTTGGATTTGCTGTGATTGTGCTTGTATTGGAAGTGATATCTCGAGGTGATTTTGCTGCCGTGTGTGAGTTGCGGAGCTATAGCGGCCACCGGCTCACCACGGAACGAGACTTGGATTACTACACAAGTATCTATTGGGAATGTATGTATTTATTCAATCACACTAAGATAGGTCACGTCTAGTAGAGACTAGCGTAGGTACACTTTCCAGATTTATGTGTGGGCAAAACCACCTGGGGTAAGTGAGACCTTTAAATTGTGTAAATTGTTGATTATTGTGCTTACCCACCATTTCGGTGGATATATTGAGTAAGTTTACAATTGGGCCCGAGTGCACATTCCTTGGGCTGCTTTCGCGTAACGCGAGGCAGGTGCGCCTAGTGTGCGCATCGTAAACAATAGTCATTCGTGAAGAAGACACGGATTCGTTCGTTTCATTCTAGTTTTTATATAAAACTGTCTATTTTTCTATATAAAAGCATCGACAAGGAGGTTTTTTATTGGATATTATCATATGGCAGGTAATTTATCAAACTACTAGTTTTTCTAGATTTATATAACCTTAATTTGGAACCAGCCCTTTGAGTATCCACTACTGGGCCTCGTCATGTACATTGTCTTGTGCATGGGAGGTGGCCAGTCCAATATTTTCTAGGTGGTGTGTATGTAGTTCAGGGTTTGTGGTAGCAGCTTTGTAATCCACCAGTCGCCTTTTATGACATCCACGGGAAGACATGAGTGGTGTTAGTCTAGAGCAGGCCGTCACCACACCCCACCTGAACTTAAATTGAAATCTTAACTTAACAATCTTAAACACAAGCTTAAGCTTAAAAATCTTTAATTTCTATAGAATTTTCTGAGTAATTACACATAGCAATGTTTTATTAAGATTTTATTTTTACCTACATTTTATGATAATTTTACCTCCATACTAGTTCATCGAAAAGGGATCTCAGCTCCATATTTTTGTTGGGCATTCTCCTTATATCTGTTTATTTCATATGTATATATCTCTGTGTTTTGAATAAACTTTCGTCTACTATATTAAAATGGGTCTTCACGGTTTAGTACATAGATATGGTATCTCCACAGTACAACATTAAACCAACTGATTTCCTTAATAGAACTGACAGCCATCTTAACTCCCAAAATTGTCCGTTTTCACCCATTTCTGGATACAAACGAGCCACGTTAATTCTTCGCGCTTAATCTTAGGATATTTGCAGTGTACATTTGATGAGGTAATCATGGCTTTTATTTAATACTTGAAGACCGCAATGGGCGATAGCAGACAGTGATGTATGGCAGCTAGATGAGCTTAGCTATTGTTTGTTATTTTTCTCTTTGAAAACAATCAATTTTCGTTGATTTTTATAAATTTCGGCTATGCCTAGCTCTTTCATATACACCCGGTCATTGTCGCCGGGTGTATATGAATAGTACATGTAAGTGTCGACGTGGTGTCGAATACAAGACAGTGTTTTGTTAACTCTGTAATAGAGACCAAACAGCACCATTCCGTCGTCTCCTGCGCACCGATCTGTATAACCGTTATTGTTAATTGTATTCATGTAAAATCGAGTATTTGGAAGATATTTTCAAGTGTCTCAAATTAAATATACGAACACGCGACCTAACTAAATAGACAATTAATTAGAACCGACCAGTACTCTTAAAGTATAATTAAATGTAGCCATTTTCGAAAACGGGTGCACGCTGTAATCCCACAGTCGCTGGGCGCGCTTTACTTGCAAAAGTTACACTTCTTTCAGTGAAGACTACCGTGAAATTCCCCCATAGTATGTAGGTGTTTCAATAGTGAATAAGATTTCTTCTTCTTCTTCTTCTTTTTCAGCCCTTGGACGTCCACTGCTGGACATAGGCCTCCCCCATTGTCCGCCATTTAGACCTGTAAGATAAGATACCATTTAAGATTTGCCAGAGCCTATTCCCATTGAATCCCATGCTACATGCTATCTCATCGTACGAAGAGTATTGCAGATTAAAAATTACTCCTTATTCTAACTCTTGCAATCTAAACTCAAAAATAAAATATTTACTGTGGACTTTGTCAATGACGCCATTACCTTTCAAGCTTTGACTACTTCTATTACTAAGTCCCATATCTGAATATTTTTTATAGATATTTTGATTTCACAGATCTTCAGTTATTTATTACAGAAGAGTCAAATACCCTCAAATTAATTCCTACGTGGGTAGGTGTTTACGTAACAACTTATTATGCAGAAGATCTTACATCGTTATCATACCGTATCTAGAGTGGAGTAATCATTGTAAATAATATTAAGGCATAGCAATACTGGGCCCGGTTAGGCAGTTACATCGTTTTGCGAGGACGCACAGCTTGTAACGGTTAATGCCTTAATCTTGAGGCGGTGGACGGCCACGGATTTCTTAGTGTGGATACGACGATTCTCCAGCTATGCCTACATCATTAAAGTTTTAATAAACTTATAACTAAATAATTTATTTGCCACACTTATTTTATTATCGCCACACTAGTACATAAGAAAAATAAAATATATACAGTTCTGTGCGCAAAAGGTTGCAAACTCAGCGTACGCTGTGAGTTTTAGCATGCGACTGCTTTATTATTACAATGCTTCCAAAATGCTATATTGTTCCTTTATCATTCCAATTTCCTTCCTTTACAATTACACGGAGACACAAAATCTATACATGTAATAAAAATGTAACTGATCGCTGTCTGTACATGGAAGATATATGAGAAAAACTATTATTGGGGGCCTTTATCAACGCAATAGAACCCAAAACAATGATTGTTAGAATTTTTGTCTGTTCATCTGTGCGTTTGTGCGCGCTAATCTTAGAAACGGCTTAACCGATTTGGGTGCGGTTTTCACTAATGTATTGTGGTAAGCTTCACTTAAAATTTAGTGTTTATTTTATTTCAATCAGTTCATAAGTAAAAAAGTTATATTAATTTAAAAACGATGTTTATAAACTAAAGTCCACGCGGACGAAGTCGCGGCAACAGCTAGTACATAATAGAAATTATAGGGATAAGATTTGTTTAAATTTGATACTAACAGTGTCTTAAAATCATGCTAATATTGCAGCCTTCTTTATAGACCGATGTAGCAGAGGGTAAGATGGGCAAAGACGTGTTATGGCGTTGTGTTGTGTCCAACGCCGTATGGATGTCTATATGTCCATGTGGACGGCATGAACTGTGAATGCAGAACTTTGCAGAACCTCTGCCAGAAGACTCTGCTAGATCGCCAACACATTCTAGTTGCTGAACTAGTTCTATAGCGCTTCTCTAGTTATGAAACATATGCAATCACTGAATATCGGCTAAAGCGACATACTCATACTGAAAATATGAAATAGAGTGCAGTCAGCCCGTCCTTACGGATCAAACTATAATGAGGCGAAGTGCAGATATTTGACGTCTAGAGCGAATTCGAAATTTGGTAAAAATATCTTATAAGGAATAGATTTGCATTAGTGGCCAGGAATTTAGAAGCAAAAAATCTGGTAAAAGACAATGGTCGAAAGATTTGTTTGTTTATGCACTGCATTGCACCGTATCGTACATCGTACATACCATTTGGGTCTCGTACAATCCTATCCTATCCCAATTCATTCTCCAAATTCGGGGGCATATTAACTTTGTCATTCTGGACTGATGTTGGCATATATCGAGTATGTCCAAGGACGACAGTATCCTCTTACTATCAGGTGGACTGTATACCTTTATGTTCATCTGCTACGGAGAAATAAGAAAAAAAAAAGCGAGCGTAATGCCTTAAGGCGTTCTCTACCAGCCAGAGAGGTTCAATTTGATGGTGCATAAAAGACTCAAAGATATTGTTACACTCCCATTCAGCAATATGTTAGTATAACGCCAGACTCATTTTCCTTTTCCCATCCTGTCTGGCTTATCTTCACAAATCGAACATCACCGCCGCATCACCTTGAAGGTGTCCCCCAGCTATAATTCTTAACGGCGGCGCCCCCGTCGACGCGTTGAGGAATTATTATTATGCGAATAAATACTCCAAATGTCACGACTAAATGTCTCCCCCTTTAATCCTAGGGGATGGGGAGTCTGGGGAAATGCCGTTCGATTCGGGTTGTATAGTTTTAAAGCGAACACAATTTTGGTGATTTGGAAGGTTGTTCTTTCATGTTTTTTTTTATAGACAGAAGGTGGCAGAGGAGCAGACAGTTCGTCTGATGGTAAGTGATTACTGTCGGATAAGGATACAATATTTGTATAAGCCTTTTAGTGTCCCACTGCAGGGCAAAGGCCTCCCCTAGTAAATCATTTGGGTCGGTCCGTCATCCTACCACGCGGGCCCAGTGCAACCGTTTTTTATTAATTCTGGAGCGGTTCGCCGCTGATTTGAACTCACAATCGCATAAATATGGGTTGAGTATAGATAGTACTCTATAGATTGTATAGATAGATGAGTTTATTAAAACTTTAATGATGTAGGCATGCATAGCTGGAGAATCGTAAGGACACTAGGATATAAATCTTCCAATATCTGATCTATTTGGTCTATTAAATCCAACATTTATAGTCCAAAAAATTAAGAACATTGACACGTCTACAGATATGTATCTTTATGGATTTGATGGATATGGATGGATCTTATGGATTTCTTTATGGATTTTTATATTGTAGATATTTATTTATGGAGTCAGAATTTGGACTGATGACCCGAAGAGAGTAGCGAATGGCGGCTAGATGAGGAACTCAAACGATAGAACATTTTGGCTCACCTTAGGAGAGGCCTCTGTCTAACAGTGGCCAGATCCGAACTAACGAAGAAGAAAAATTTTATGAAAAAAAGTGCAAAACGAAATGTCCTTTGCTTAATGTTGTTGCCGCTAAATCGCCGGTGGCGCTAATTGTTGTGTAGGAACTCCATTGCGATTTCAGTGCAATGAATTTACGCAATACAAAATCTGCTACCATTTCAGGGGGTCCTACGATATTTGGCTATTATTTAATTGTCAATTTATTGTACATATATAACATGAAACAAATAAAATGGAAGAAAAAGAAAAGACGTACAAAACGTAAGTTTTTCTCCTGAGGAGATTTCTTCCAGGAGACCTTTTAGTTTCGTTTTGAGGGTATCAGGCTGCCGATGCTGGTCTAGTCTCGACTGGACAGTAGGCAAGTATATTTCCCTGGGGCATAACACGTTGGGAGAGGCCTATGTTCAGCAGCGGAAAGACTTACGCTGATGGTATTATATCATCCACTTACCCCACGCAACCCAGCCACGGCAATGCAGTAATGGTTTCCGGTAAGCCGTTCTAGATTCCTAGATTAAATCACTATTGCGAATATACTATGTCGCATATTAGTTGCAGTTAGTCGTATATTTTGTCAAGATTAGAACAATATAAAAACATGAAGGTGTCTCGACGGCCATTACAGTATAATGAACTCCTTATCTGTCAGTATATCATTATAACACCGAGATGTTAGCAGAGTAACAAATCGGAAGGAAATGCCGCATCCAAACAGAAAACAATTTTTAATTTTGTGTAAACATTTACGAATAATAATAATAATAATAAATCTTTATTGTTAACAGATTTAGACGTTAGAACAGAATATATTAGAATAAGAACTATTTTACGTAAAGATTTTACTGTATCAATTGGATGTGGCCAGCGGGTGTTTAACATAGCATCGTCTTCTTTGTGAAACAGAAAGCATTTTTTTTAGAATAAAAGACAGTATTGTAAAGAGTTGAGTGAGTGCTAATGAACCTTTAAGGCATGAGCGTTAAACGCTTGTGAGCGTTATGGTCCAAGTTTATAACGTTTGATGGTCATGAACCATTGAAGTTAAAGGCTTTAATCTAAAACGGTTGAGCTCAAGGTACTTAAGATTCATTAGCGCCTTCAGTCAATCTGGTGATAAGTGGATACATGGCCCATGGATACATGCCAATATCAGTCCAGAACTACAAACGTCAACATGTCCTACCTTTGTAGATATGAGAGTGGATTTGGAAAAAGGGTTTGTAGGGATGGCGAAGTAGAACGAGACTAGATTTTTTTTTATTATAATTCCCATTCCTTAGAGTATATCCAAAGAGTATATTGAGATGGGGAGATTCCTTTATCCCATAATCTTTACGAAATGTGGGGGGGGGGGGGGGGGTGAAGCGAATACGAAACGCCGAGTTTTGTCAAACTCGTTTTGTAAATGCCGCATCCAAATTGCAATTTTTCTTACATCGCCGTTTCTTTCTGACGAGAGAGAGACTGTAGCGTAACGTCTTGTTTAAATCAAGCGCAGAATGATGGCAATAACAGTTAGCAGGCGAGTTACGAGCGAGTCGAGATAATGGCGCGGTCGAGAAGATTTCGCCTAAGTAATTGCTAATTTTGGGAGCGGAATTGCCGGGTTGGGGGGGGGGGGGGGGTTCGGTTCTATTTGATAATTATTGTTTGTTCCCCTAATTCGGTTTGAGCTGAATATTAAGATCATACATAGCGCGAGGTGACATTTGGAGCAAATATATTGTTGTACGCCTCAAGAGCGAGGTGAGGATGTGCTTGGAGTTTGGCGATACATAATGAGGCTATGCCTCAATTGAGTCGTTATCAATTAGTAATTGAACAATGGTATAAGATACAGACTCGTTATCAACTTATTGAATGGACGGTTAAGTAGCGGCAACCGAAAATATAACGTTGTAGAACAAACCTATTCATTCAGTTAAGAGTAACGAAAAGGAACTTTAAAATCATAATAATAACTCGTTGACGAACACAAAAAAGAGTTTGTAATCAAGCGGTTGACTAATATTTTAGTTGCGTTTCAAAGAGTTCGAGAATGGCTTAGGCGGTATTAAGCCTCTATCGTATAACATATAAAAATAGATACTCATGTTTTCAAACGTGTCATTATGAAAGAAAAAGGATCGTGTTCTCTCGGTTCTAGTTTACCAGATATTTTTGTTCTTTTCTTATATGGCAATAACGTAATTAACACGTACTGGCAGCGTTAGTTTACTTCTTAATTAATAATTTTAAAAGCAAAACAATTCAAAACACACGACGCAAATGTCCTGTCCCGTCGGAGTAAGATAATAGTCGCTCAGTAAAATGATAGTCGGTTTACTGAGAAAATAAGAGTTGCTCATACATTCACATACGTATGTTCAAATCCTCGCGGTCCGTACCACTGAGTTTCTACATAAGGACGGATTTAAAAAATAAAATGTCACTAGCTTGGCGGTGATGGAAAATATCGTAAGAAGAAAAATAGGAGTACCTATGTGTATCCACCAATCCGCGCTGTGCCGTGTGGTGGATTATGCCCCGAAATATATATACTAATTAAAACATTATATTGTATATATTATACATATAGGGACTTCGCGGCAAGACTGCTGGCAAGTATGCCGGCGGCATTACCCCGTTGGATGAATACTTATGCGCTGAGCGAGGTAAGTCTTATTGCCGGGCCCAGGCCTGTCAGAGTCACCTCGGCCCAGTCACCAATAGTGTCGACTGTCGATGACTTGAACTGATATTTAGATCAAGTTAAAAAATTGACATTTCCGAGACAGTTTATGCAATTTTAGTAGTAAGTACTATATATAGTTTAAGATTATTTGAATTAAGTTTCAATTTCGTGAATATTTGACACTTCAGGTGCGATAGCGCCCCGGATGTCTTCATTATTTATCAGCGACTGTACTCCAAATGAACTATCCCACTTGACAACACTGTCCCCCCATAAATCGCCGACATGTTAAAACAAGATAGACGTATTCGGACATCGCGACAACTCAGCAGGGCCCTTATCACGGACCGGGCTGTTATTTACGGCCTGCCCTGAGTTATGGCCAATTTACAGGCAGTCATTAAGGCGCTTAATGGCCTCAAGGTGTCCGGGTGAAAAGTTTCAGGATAAGTTGGCTGGAAGAGCGTTTTGTGGGGTATGATGTACGGGGGTAGTTTTTGTCGTGCATTGTTAATGTGTTTACAGAGTATGCTCTTAATGGCCGTAGACAGGCAGATGGTCTTCCCGATGATGCACGGTCTTTACCGTCCACCGTAACCAGCTTTTTTTTATATCACAGCTGGGGGCCTCTTCATGCACAATGTCTCGTGCATGAGGGTAAAACGGCCTTAAACGTCAAGCTCAATAGAATAACAAAGCGGTAGTAGCTTTGTTATTCCTTACTTGTCATATATAACACTCACAGGAAGAGAAAGGATGGTGTTTCAACTTCAAAACTGTCTACAACATCAAAAATTCTTGGACTACGAATTGACTATTTATCATATTCTATGAAGATCTGGACTATGTCCATTTGGAGAGGGAGAGAGCACTCTGCAATCCTGGGCTAAAAAGACTACTGTAAAATATATTCCTAATTTATATGAGTCTCCCATTGTAACCTGAAAGACTAGGTGCCTCACCACTCCTCTCGGGAAAAAAGGAAAAAAAGGGCCTATCGATTTGGCAGAAACTTACCGCAGCTCTCTTGAAGAATCCACGTCGTAGTTCAGTTTCCTTTCAAATCTAATACGATTTCTAATGAATGATTTGCTTTTTGATGAGGTTATCTAATGACTTAGTACTGAGTTCACGTTTAGACGTTTTCACTTTCGCATCCTAGTAAACTTTCCTTTTCACACTTCTAACTTTTACACCAACTCCTATGCTGAATAGGCTGTCAGGCTGTGGAATTCACTGCCTTCATCTATCAGACAAGCACAGTCGTTACCAATCTTTCAGAAACAAATTAAACAATATTTCTTCCACTACTTATGTTTTATGTTTGATCCTTATAATTTCTACCTACCTCTCGCCTACACTCCTGCTTTAGTTATTGCAACACTGTTGTTTAGTATTTCTAGTGTGTTAATTCTCTTCTATTTAATAATATTTCTTAATAGTACTCCTTATACTGTGTATATGTATTATTATGTATTGGAATAATTATGTATAATATGTATTATTTTTATATAACATTTCTGTTATGCAAGTATATATTGTAAAACCTGGCAACTTTGCCCAATCGGTATCAGTTTGGCCGGCAAGGTATTTTTCAGTTAGCTTGAAAAATAGCGAAAATGTTTGTAGTTACTCTTTTTTTTAACTAGTGATAGAAAATTCATTATATCTCTGGCAACATTAAGTAACGAATTGTCTCCTAGTTCACTTCAGTTGTCTGCCAGCTGGTGTTAAAGTAGGTGGTGTTTCTCGCGGGCCAAAACAAGAGTCAAAAACTTTGTCGAAAAATCATAATTGCAGTTGCAGCAGGTGAGTAATTTTTTAATTACAGTTATTTTGTAACAAATAAACAAAATAGACGAAAAAACTAACGTGAAATCTCTCTCAAATTCGAAGATATGGTGGTGGACAAGGTCACCTGCATGTATCTGGAGCACTGTTGGCGACTTTGCCCACCAAAATATCACTGTTAGGGTTGTCACCTAGAAATCTTTAATTTATGAGTAGGTGGCACGTTAATTCAACGTAGGTTGAACTATAATCGTTTAAACGTAGGTTGTTATTTTTTTTAAAAAATGTTTTGAAAGCTTCATTTCGGGTTACTAATGTTATTTACAGCTTTGCAGATAGCATATTATTAAAATATTTTTTTTTATTCAACGAATACCTACCCACTAAATAGTTATTCAAATAATTAATAATTTACAAAATACATTTGTATTTGATATAAACAAAAAACGAAGTTGTTTTAACCGTATTAGTCATGGTCATGAATAGATAGTCATCAACAACATAGATTATTTAAACAGAAATACCGAAAAAGTCGGAAATACTCGTATCTGGTTACCTTTTGGTCACCGGCTAAATTTTGTTTATCGATTTTTCTCGACAAACTGAGCAACCGTTCCCAAATGAACATATGGTCGGAAAACGGCAATAAATCACATCCCATACAAACAGTCAAGTTACGTGACAAAATCTTGTATGGAAAGTTCAACATTTTTCCATATTTGGGATCCATGTTTGTTGGGAAAAGTTGTTCAGTTTATCGAGTAAAACCAATACTCAAAATAACATCTTGGATGTCCAAACTCAATTGGATGAGGACGAAAAACTAACCGTGCATAACAGTACCTACATAGAGGAGTGTAGGCTTTTTCGGCCGGTGTCCATATTAATTGAATCTTCCGGGCTACTTGGCCGAGGTCTTCTGGAATCTCTTCTCTTTCTTCCAAACGTTTCGTCAACAACTGCGGTTGACATCTTCAGTGGCGACTGCGTTCACTTTCTGAGAGATGTTATCTCTTCGGCTTCTCGAGCGCAACTGACTCGACGAATGTGGCGCACCGGTATTTATAGTGGGCGAGGGTAGTTGTGATTGTGTGTGTACCGAGTCTGTTTTTGTCCCCCCCTCTCGTCTCTCTTCCCCGTGAGCTTGATGTCTTCGGAGTGCTGGATACCAGATATTACGGAGTCTTAGATTTTCTTCTTTTTTGTTAAAATTGTTGGGATGGTTATAGATTTCAATAGCTTCCCTATTGAGACGGGAATAATAATGATTCCCGGTTGACAAGATCTTTGTGTCCCTGAAGCAGATTTCGTGGTCCCCATCCGACAAGGCATGTTTAGCCGACTTCTTCGTCTATCCTCTTCGATAATTGCCTTTATGTTCTTTAATGCGGGCATTGACACTTCGTTTGTAGTGCCAATATACACTGACCCACAGGAGCATGGTATTTTATATACTCCAGTCGAGGACAACGGATCTCTGAGATCTTTGACTGATCTGATGATATTTCTGAGTTGGCTCGTAGGCTTGAAAATGGTCTTCAGGTTTTTCTTTTGTAAGATCTTGCTGATGCGATCTGTTACACCTTCTAAGTAAGGTAAGAACGCCCTGCTTCCCTCTGGGTTGGTGTCGATATTGTCAGCTTTTTTGGCTCCTCTTTTTGGTTTTTGCACCCTCTTGATTTCGGAGACTGTGTATCCGTTTCTTTGAAGGGCTTGGTTTAAATGTATCACTTCCGATTGTAGATGTATCGTATAGATGTATGTATGTAGATGTAGATGTATGTATTTTTGGCCCACATTCTTAAGTGAATTTTTTACAAATAAATTTACATGTTCCTGCAATTGTTTGATAATGAATGCACAGAAGAGTATATTTATGATTGTGTAGTCCAAACACAATATTGAATATATTCATATTTTATAAATATTTTTTAAGATAATTCGCTTAATCCACTAAAAGCATATATATATATATATATTCATATATATATATATATATATCTGTGTTAAATGTGTTGTATATTGATACGATTATTCTCTTTCTTTTTTTGTTATATCACCAGTGGTGCATCACACTTTTTCTTCTTTCCTAATCACATTTCCCTGTCGCAGGTTGTTTGGAAGAGATTGCATAATTGCGTTTAGATCGCTTACTGTTTTCTGTTGATTTATGGCTATGTTTTTGTTTATACAGAAAAAAAGCGGCAGACGAGCATACAGTCCACCTGATGGTAACCCACCTCTGCCCATGGTCCTACCAACCTTTTAGGGATAGAGACCGAATCTTCGGGAGGTACGCGCCGACTAAGGGCTATGTTCCGGCGCGTATCTGCTCTGCCTCCCTACAAGTAAATTTCTATTCCTGTGTCCCTTGGTCACTCTCCTCCTTCTGGGGCTGTTCTATAATACTTTATACTACTTCAGCGCCGAGCAGCTCTTTTGGGCTCCTTTTCCTATGCCATCGGTGTGCAAACTCTCTGAGCCCGCGGAAGTTCGCTTCCGAGGAGACGAGGTCGCAGCAATATACCGGTCAATAATATACCACCTGATGGTAAGGGAGTACTGTAGCCCATGGACATCCGCGTTACTGCCGACATAGACATGCTAACTTCAGTCGAGAATGACAAGCGTTGGCACGCCCCTGGTTGCGCTACCTACCTTTGCGGATTAAGAAATGGATTGGGAGAAAGGTTTGAGAAAATGGGGAGGGAAAGGATAGGATGAGATGGGAATGGGCTCCGGCATGTGTGCAATTTATTTGTAATTATATACAATAAAGATAAATATTACTATTATTAAGTAAAAAAGAGTGGTATTTTAGGCAGGTTTCATATGAAAGACCCGTCAAGTATATTTTGATCCAATCGGACTACTAATACGAAAGACGACAATTAAAACTCCAAGGTTTATAGAAATATATGCTCTAGGAAGGCATATGATGGTATACATGTTCAGTAGCATAGAGGGTGTCGGCCGAGCTCTTATATAGATGATACGAGGAGAAGGAGGCGATAGAATCAAAGATTACCATCTTGGTAACAGACTTATAATCCGCTTTCGGTACAAGTACGGTAATTGCAATGTTAAAAACCGAAAGAAAAAACAGTACGGTTCCGTTCAGATTATCACGGACACGGTGTGTCCGACACTTCACTGTTCTGTTCGGGCCGTGTCGGACACCGGTGACCGCACGACTGAGGCACATTCAAATGTTTAGAGTCGATTTAAACAAAAGGTTTTTAGATGCGAGTCGCGCGGCTCCGCAGAATAACCTGTCTAAGTCAGCAAGCGAAATTTCAAAGTTGTCGAAAATAAATGATTTCTTTTATAAATCCGGTCACAAAAATGTATAATGACCTCTTTTAAAATAACGAAATTATGTTAATTTAATATTGTTTTATATATTCTTTATGTATAATATCGATATCCCATGACTACAATGTACATTGTTATTAATTTGTACCAATAAAAGACATTGGTAAAAATTGACAGTTTTGCATTTTTTCATGTGGCACAAACAGAACTCGGGCACACAGGGTTGTTGGTTCCAGCGACTTCGTGACAGCTGATCGTTCGGTCACGTCGTTGACTGTGGCCCTCCTAGCTCACATTCAAGCGACACTTGAATGTGCCGATACACTTCCTTCGAGCCATTAGTCGCTGGGTCGTGAGTCGCCGCAACCGGTGTCCTCATGTGTCCGATGCCTTACTATAATTTAAACAACACCTCGGAAATACGTTTAAATTCCACAGCACAGTACCGTGTTGCCATAAATACGAGCAAAATGACCAACACTCGACAATGGCGAAATTCATTACAACGTGAATCTGCAAATGATAACCTCATTTGTGACCGGGAATGAATCAAACGTACATTAAAGCATTGTCATACGAGTAGAATTATTGTGACGCCTCTCGTTACTAGCACACTTCGACGCTGCCGGCGTTCGAAGCACAAGGGCGTGTGTTGATACCCTAAAAAATATTTATTTTTATTGAAATGTAATTAGTCTGAAAAATGAGGATATGGTTAAGCGCAGTGTAGGACGCTCTGGGCTCAGGTAGAAAGACAACTTGACTGAAGGAGAGGAGGGAAAGATTGTGTGTGATATTGAGCCTTGGTAGAGGTCAATTTGGGGACAGACATAGGGTGGCGTAATAACCGTATGGGCTGATTATTGTCTTGTCTTGTGCATGAAGGATGTTTGGCCTTAAAACACCACGTCGGCCAAGCGGGTAGACGAGTCAACTCTTATAGAGGCGGTGTAGTTTCTCTGGGCTTGTCGTAGCGGCTTCGTAGTCGCCTTTCATGACACTCTCGGGAAGAGAAGGGATGAGGGAGGCCGACAACACGCGTTCAGGACACAGGCTTTTGGTATGGCAATGATTAGCACAACCACCTACTCCATACCTTTCGTAACCCGCAAATTTTGCATTATCTCCCGCCTGCTTGACAGCCCAATGATATATACTGGGACGTATTATAAAAGCAATAAATAAATATATTTGGCAAATTTAGAACGCCACCGATTTCATTGTGCACAATAATGATCGTAGTTCTCGACGCCATTTTGTATTGCCCTTTGTTGTCATTATCGTAAATGATAGTGCTGGGATGTGTGATATTAATTAATTAGCCAATTTTAATTTTAAATTTTGAGTAAATTATATTTTATTGCTAAATGAGTGGTGATATCCCAGGGATATATACAAATCGATACCGGAAATGAGAAATAATGTAAAGGTCAAAACTAGCTGTGCCCGCGGCCTCGCCCTTGTGGAATTTGGTTATCGCGATAAATACCCTAAGTCCGTCCCTGGAAAGTATCCTATGTCAGTGCCTGGGTATCGATTTATCTCCGTACCAAATTTCATCAAAATCGGTTCAGAGGTTTAGTCGTGAAAAGGTAACAGAGTCACTTTTTCGCATTTATAATATTAGTATAGATCAAAATGGTGTCTACCATATATCGAAGTTACTTCGATTTTTGTCATTAACACCGCTATTTCTTTAAATATTTTTTTAACCTTCTAGTTTCAAGGGACATCCTTTACTTTAAAAAAAAATAAGAAATGTCCCTTACACTAACACAATTTCGGCCAAAAACAATTATGAGAGATGTAACCTATCACGTCCGTGAGAATACTGACTGTTGATTTTGAAGTAAAATCGTTATTACATGTTGTCAATTTAAAGTAAGTAAACAAAAAATACTGGATTTTTTACCTTATCGCTATTGTTTTAGAGTTTATGGCCTAACGTAGGTGTGTGTGAGCATGATAAATAGTATTAGGGTAGGGTAATTGATTGATTAATTTCATTGGTCTATTGGTCTGTTCATTGGAATAGTATTTTTTACTATTCTACTAGTCGTTTTAAATGTGCATACAGAAATATCTTTTCAAGCATAAATCTTTATTTTGCATAATTTCACCTTTTTCAGCGTATACAGCTTTTTGGAGTCTTCATAGTCGTTAGCAAAAACTACGTCTTTAGCAACACCTTTCCAGTTCATAAAATCAACTGCAACACTGTACTGGTGAAGGATTTTTCCAAGTGGATTTCTTGATGCTTGGTCATTGTGATAGTGCCTATACGGGATCTCTGAACTTCACAGTCTATTAGGTATGCATGCTGTCAACATTCATTATACATGAAACCCAGCAATAAGTAATTGAATTGTATCAGCTATAAACTCTGCGACTAGTCCAAAAGATGTCTCGTCTGCTCCTCTTGAATAGACTTTCTTCAGGTAAACGCTATTAGACTTTATTCAATTGCACAAGTACCACGTTCTTTCCATGTATAACAATAATTCCGTTTCTGAGTTCCGCTTAAAAACACAGAGACATTATTGAATATTAATTGTCGAAGTGGAGGTGGCAAGATCATATTGTCAGTCCGATGAAGTAGACGTATCCTCCAATGGAGACCTTGTCCGAGGAAGCGCAGTATCGGATGCGCGGATCGATTCACTTGAAGAAATTCACCGATGGTGTCTGGATGAGAAGAGTCGAAGATTATATGTAACGTCAAGCCTAGGGAGACGCCTATATCCAATAGTGGAGAAAATAGGGCTGACGGTATGGTATTTTCTATAGTAAGAACACCATGATGTCACTGTGCGGAGTTCCCAAAACTATATTTTTCTCGAAGTAAAAGACAAACAACGTTTATATTTAAATCACACAGTATGACACAAAATATTCGTCGATAATTATTACGTAATGTCATTATTTTAGATGAGGGACCTTATGTTTTTCATTACAAAAATAGCTGGCCGTTAGATACATTACAATTTTTGCAATAAATCTTATTTATCGCTAGAAAAAATATTAACTTTCTCAAGAGCCTTCTTTGGAAGATATCAAAACTTTAAATATACCATTCGATAGAGCTCGAAATTCTGAATCCAACGATATCCAATCCACTCCTAAATCTTCAAAGGTAGGCAGAACATCTGGGAGCGGTGATCATTGATGAGCCCGGGAGTTGAAACCCTTGACCCGTTCATTACGGATTTAAAAATATATCCCTAGCTCGACAAAGAACGAAAATATTGTGAGGAAATCTGTATGCAGGAGAATTAATAAAATATAAGCATTTGTATCTAATAAAACCCATTGGGCCTACGTGGTGCATTATAGACAGGAATCACCCCCTATCTAAAGGAGGCCTATTGATGTATATGTTGACTAATGAAACAACTATTCTCATAGGAGTTACCAATTCTACAGACAACACCTTTGTAACATAACGCTATATGTGGGTATTCAATACATACATATCACGTATACTCTGCAGTGAGACGTTGAATAAATTAATGAAAATTCTTTATTGCATTCCTGTTGTAACTAATTAATTACATTAAACATATACAGAAACAACAGGCGGCTTTATCGTTAAAAGCGTTATCTTCCAGGTTACCAATGGGCAGTGAAATGATTTCGAAGAAAAGGTAGGCTATTCAATGAAGTATTCAATACAAAATAATACTCATATATAAATAATAATCATGAAATATAAAATGTATTTAAACGTTGTAGGCTGATATTAAATCACTGCCGAAACACGCCGATAGTATTTCTGTGAGGTCCTGGCAAGCTGATGCTGAAAATCGTATGAATCATAATATGAAGTTATGATGTCTCCATCACTAGCTTGGGCTGGTTTTAATCGCTTTTATCTAGTTTTTGTGGTAAATGACAGATGCACGGTGCGTCCACACGCTGTTTTGACGTTCCCGCGCCCACAGACCAGCAACAAATAAATATAAACTCATTTTCGCTGATAATGAATTGTATTTAATGAGTACACTGTGTTTGATTGCGGCGGCAAACGCCCATGTTGTTTGCCAATTATTATATTTTTGATTAAATGTTTTTGTGTTTCAATTAATTGTGTAGATGTTGGTTTTAATTTAATGTGGCGTTTAATGGGGCTTGTGTGTGACATAATTTTAATGAACATAGTTTGGTATTAATTATGTTGTACATAGGCGGATTTAATGGTTCAAAGCATTATTTAAAAGTCAACCGTTAATTAAATTAATCAATTAGATTAAACCGGGTGAATCAGAAATTAAAATTTATTATATTTTTTATGGAAAAAGGCGACAGACGAGCATGCAGTCCACCCGATGGTAAGTGGATACTGCCGTCCATAGACATCCGTGATACATATCAACATCAGTCCAGAATGAGAAACTCTGGTACGCCCTTGGATGCGCTGCCTACCTTTGGAGATATAGGAAAGGATTTGGAGAAAGGGTTGGGAAAATGTAGAGGGATAGGATGGGAATGGGCTCTAGCACATCTCACTCACTACCGAAACACGTACGTACATATATTGTATATATAAAGGAATACATAGGATATATTATATAAAAAAATATTTACCAACTTTCAGTTAACATTTGGTGGGATTGCTCGGGACGCGGTCACGAGCTGACCGGAAATAAAATCAATACTAATAAATGGCTACTATTTAAATCGCTATTATATGGCTACTATTAAATGGCTACTATTGAATGGCTACTATTTAAATAGCTACTATTTAAATGGGTACACCAATAACCATAACAGTAAATACGATTTATGCTAAAATTCCAGTAACAAATATAGCCTCACAATTGTTATATCCAACAAATCGATGTCAGCTCGTGTGTTTGTCTGCACGCAACTCCGCGCGGCGATTGACACGGGGCAGCTAGATTGAGAGTTGGAATCATTGGTACTTACTCATTTGAGAGGCCTAGAGTTAAGAACGGTCATAGAGAAGACGATATTTTTTGTATTAATTTGTTTTTTGTCTTGGTTTTTTTTTACTGAAAGAAGACTCGTGCACGTGGTCCACTTGGTGGTAATGACGGTAAGCGTATACTGTCGCCATAGACATCCGCGATACATACCAGCATCAGTTCAGAATGGAAAACCATGTCACATCCTCGGATATGGCCCACGTTTGAAAATTTAGGAATTGATTTGAAAAAAGAGTTGGAAAGTAGGGAGGGATATGACGGGATGAGATGGAAATGGGCTCTGGCATATACTACCGAACATTACCGAAACACGCATCTACATTGGGAAAATTGAAAAAAGTGGAGAAATGCAGTACATTCTATGGCCGTGTTATGTGAGAGAGGGATAACTTGGCTCATTAAGTGCGCTCTCATTGAGTGAGTGTGAAGGAAATAAATGATTTAAGTATTTTTTTTCGATTTTCTATCACAAAAGTTAATAAAAATAAACAATTTCAGATATCCAATATCAGATATCCGGCCGATATCTTTTTGATTATTGCCTTCCACCGCCGTTTTCGTTCTTTGTTTAGCCAAGCGTTCGGTTCGGTTTAGCGTTCGGTTCTTTCAGTTTCAAAATTATTATTTGTCCTTTTAAAAACAAAAAAATATTTATTTTAATACAAATATGATTTCTAATTGTTAAATTATTGTCACTTTTAAACTTTCTGTAACACTGCACTAAACCAGGGCGGTCTGCGATGAACGATTCATTCCACCGATGACGAATTGTTCGAGCTGATCTCTCGGCACAGCGTAAACATTGTAACAACTGTGCCTGGTGCAATGTGACCATGCATTACGAGTTCGCCAGGATTTTTTGAGCTTCAGTTATTTTTTGTCACTTACTTGCACTTTTTATTTTTAAATTCTTTATAAGATTTTTTTTTATACAATAGATATTTTATGTGCCTGAAATTGTGCCTTTTTAGTTTTAAGGTCACTTTTAGGTCAATGTGTCTAAAGTGTCCATAAACTATTGTAAACGGACTTAACGCTCTTAATAAATGAAAAACCATTCCAATAAAAATTCAATAAAATATTGTACTACTAATATAGCTAAGTATTATTAATATTTTACTGCTCAACTTGGATATGTGACCATTAAAAATATTTTTTTATTCAATCTATCAACTAGGCTTCATGCTGGAGAGTTTTTAAAAATCTCTAGGGGGTCATGTGTATCCACTAATCATGTGCCTTGTGTGTTAGAGGAAAACTTCTCGTAATTACCAGGGGAAAATCAGAGTTCATAGTCAGATTCTTTTATTTTTCATTCTTAATATTTAATCTATAATCAGATTGTTTTATAAATAGCTGAGTTCATACATACTCTGCATCGATAGCATACCAACTTTTATATCATGCAATCATACAATTGCCAAAAAGTATGATACGAGGGGAGGTCCAAAAGTTTCCGGCCTGACAAAGAAAAAGGACACTCAAGTTCACGAAACTATTTTTATTTTTCAATTCTCCGTCTATTTGAACACACTTTTCGGATCATTTAATTAGCATTTCTATTCCATTGTAAAAATAGTCAGAAGATTTGTCGTTGAAATGGGCGAAAACCGCAGCGGTCACTTCATCATCAGTGGATCTTCTTCCCCTTAAGTCCACTTTGAGTTTTGTGAACAAATAGTAATCACTGGGAGCCAAGTCAGGACTATAGGGTGGGTGAAAATTTCCGCGAAGCCGCATTTTCAAATAGCGCTTTTGCAATTGCGGCGGCGTTGACGGGTGCATTGTCATGGAGAAGTCGCACGCACACCTTTGCTTAGTTTTCCTCGACTTTTCTGCTTGATTGTACCTCGTAATTGCTCAATTAAGTTAGCATAATAGCTTCCAGTCATGGTAGTATTGCGTTCTTCTGTATCAATAAGCAATATTCCTTAACAATCCCAGAATATTGAACCGATAATCTTTTTGGTGGACTGAGTCACCTTTGCCTTTCTAGGCGGTTCATCAGAACGACGCGACTCCTTTTAGAAAAGGGAACCATAGTTTCATCCCCAGTAATAGTTAACATTTCTTATAATTTCTTTAGAGCACGCTACTCGTTAACTTGTGGAGGGGGAGAGTGCATGCTGCAATCCAACAGCCGCTGTGCGCGCCCGACTGGCCACGGTACCCCTGTCTCACTTCTGTGAGACAGTCTTCTGACTATCTTGAAATGTACTGCATTTCTCACTTCATCCTATATCCCCAATTACGTGTTTCGGTAGTTAGTGAGATATGCCAGAGCCCATTGCCATACCATCCTATCCCTCCCAATTTTTCCCAACCCTTTCTCAATTCCTACATCTCAAAAGGCAGGCGGCGCATCCGGAGGTGTTCTCAACCGCGGATGTCCGTGGGCTACAGTATCCACTTACCATCAGATGGACTCTATGTTCGTATGCCGCCTTCTTCCATAATAAAAATGATCATGAATCTTATTCATATGAAGATGTTCATGAAGAATCCTATGGACTAGTTTTTGAAAGCTCTATCCTTGCTGCTATTTCTTTCGTCTTTAGTCGTCGGTCATTCAGAACTTATTCTTCCACTAATTTGACGTTGTTTAGAGTGAGTGCCTCAACGGGTCGACCGGAGCGAGGTTCATCGTCGATGGAGTCTCTTCATAAACGAAATTGCTTACACCAATCTTTGACGGTGGAAAATGATGGAACGGCATCTCAGTATACATTATCCAACCTTTGTTTGATGTCAGTCCTAATACCTTCCTTTGTAAAGAACTTAATCACGGAACTATTTTCCAGTTTAAACATTTTTAAGATTTTGCAACTTCCTGTTGTTCTTAGAATCAAGGAATCAAACTAACGAGAAATGAACTCTGAAAATTATACAGGAATTAGCAGGATAAATGACAATTACAATGACATATAAAAATTGTTTTTTTTAGACATCTAAAAATATGTTAGGCCAGAAACTTTTGGATCTCACTGGCACATTATGGTCGTCACATATTGTCAACCAAATTATACAGTGCAGAACAAGCATCGATATGGGAATGGACTAGATGACACATCATACGTTCTTATCAAATAAATCTGCTTGGAACTTCTAAGGGAGTGAAGCAGATGAGGAGGGGTTCATTACAAAGTAAGAATGTTCTAAGAAGAATGTAATAAGAATAAGAAATAAGAATGTTAATAATAAGAATAAGAATGTTAATAATAAGAATAAGAATGTTAATAATAAGAATAAGAATGTTAATAATAAGAATGTTCCATTTACAAAAACATGAATTAAAGCATTCAAGAGGCACTGAACATAGAACACTATTAGACTGTAACATGCCTGCCTTACAGTGCTTGTATAACATATCTAGTAGGTATTCTCAAATTGATGATTACAAAGGATTCATTACATCTACAATATTAAATATAGGCAACATTTGTTAATAGAAACAACCTGATTCGATTCGATTTTCGATTATTTTTCGATTTTTCTAAAATCGTTTCGAATGGTCAAATAATATTCAGTACAGAAATGAAAATCTAATACTACTTACTAATGTCGATGTCACCAGAACGAGTGCCCTGCAGTGGAACATTATAGGCTATTAACATTCAAAGTTTTCACTCGCAGTCCTACAACGAATTAAAACTTTGGTAACCCTACACGCGCCCGCGCACGTTTCTTGATTTAAACCCTACAACAAATATGTACTGTTTTACGCTCACCCACCGACGGATTTATACGTCCTCACCGCCTGATTCACCGTATTGTGGCCATATAGCTTTTTACGAACTAAATATTTATATTACTGAACCGATTCGGATAATGCTTTATGGGATATATTGTTAGTTTGATTACATATGTTATGGGTGTGTTGAAGTTGAATTATATAATAGGATAATAAATCTGAACGTTTATTTTTGTGTTGAAAACACACGGTGAGGTCTATTTTTGAACAAGATCTGCCTGTTGTGAATTTTGTAGGATCGTAAAAAGTAATAACAAACTCTATTGACACAATTTCAGTAAATATGTACAGTTCTGGTTTAGATTGGCAGCAAACGATACAAGCGACGCGCGCGGTTGAAATTGTAAATTAAAAAAATCACATAATTATAATAATCATTTTCGTTTAAGTATTTACTTGAAGCAACATCTTATCTAATATAGTATACAGCTATACTAATATTTTATAGGCAATAACAGATTCAATGATAAAATATGAAATTGATCTCGTGTGAGATTACTTGAAGAGATTACTTAGTTCAATCAGGAACAAATGAATACAATTTATCACGTACATACCTAATTGCGAATAGTTTTATAAGTAACAGATTATGTGTTTAGTTTGTGTACGATTATATGTAGCACACCACTGCGTGTGCTCGTATTCCCAAATAAGTTGGAATCGCCGCACACTATTACTCACATTCATACCATAATATGTAAATCCATCGATATGGGAACAGACTAGATGACACATTATACGTTCTTATCAAAGAAACCTCGTTTGGAACTTCTAGAGGAGTGAAGCAGATGAGGAGGGGGTTCATTAAAAAGTCAAATTTGAAACTTAAGTACTACGTAATAAGAATGTTCCATTTATGAAACACATATGAATTAAAGAGTTCGAGAGCTAGTGAACATAGAACAAACACTATTAGACTGTAATGTGCATGGCCTACAGTGCTTGTATAACATATCTAGTACGTATTCTCAAAACGATTCGTAAACCGTAATCAGCCCTTTTATCGTCCACTGCTGGTCATGGGCCTCAAGACATACATCCTCAAGACAAGGCCATACATACATCATCGAGCTACATGGAGTGTAACTGGGTGAGCCAGCAACAGAGTAGCTGACAGTCAACTTATTTGTTCTCTGTTTTTATATTTCAATATGTGTATTGTTCTTCTATTTTTCTTTTGTTTTATATACCTATCGAAGTCTGAATAAATAAATTAATTAAATGAAATTAGCCTATAATGTCGGCGTCGAACTCCTTTTGTAATCACTATGGGATTTCGGTCCATAATCCGCCAAGCGGTCTCAGTGCGAATTGATGGATACATATTTTATATAGGGGTTGATTTGGAGAGGTTTTATTACAGCTTCTAAATATCTTTAGTTATAACAATCTAACCGCCTAGGAAAACCAAATCTCTCGCTTTGAATTTAATATCTGTTTAGTTGTTCCACTAAACCTCTTATAATTCTAGCGAACACCGCACGCTGCTCGTAAAGAGCTTACACTTGCAGTTTTTGTCTCGTGAGCTTGTGGTCACCGCATAGTTAAGGGTAAGTGGTTTTAATTAATTATTATTATTAAACATCTTTATATAATCCATACGGTTAGCCACGGCACGTATACTTCATTTCACTATCGCGATTTCGTTCGTCAACGTTCATTGAATTTTATTAGTTAGCGAATTATTAAGTTTTGATGTGAATAACAAACTTTGTTAAGGCAGTGTGCGGAAGGAATTCATTTAGTTTGCTCCAAACTAAATGACATCGTATAACTCCAACAAATATTGCAATAACATCGTAAATTGCATTACCTGATGTACAGCGTAATCGCTGAGATTGAGGCTCTACTCATACTCATACCCAATTTGAACAGATCTTTATACACAGTATCCTCAATTAAGAGAAAATAAAGCCCCTCCTTAACCCCGGCGCAGGTATTTAGCCGACTATTTACAGGCGTATGTTAAGAGACTGAGTTTACCGATCTCGCCGGCTGATATTATGCGACTTTGTGTATATGGTCGCATTATTCTTTGCTGATGCCGTGGCTTTTGCTGCAGGTCAGAAATAATCGTTTCGATTTTAATTTTACGCTCTCCAAAGGAGTTTTTCTTGCAGACATACTACAAGACTGCAATGCAATGCAATCAGCCCTTCCAGTATCCACTGCCGGACGTGGGCCTCCTCATAAACATTGTCTGGCGCATGAGTAATGTATAGTTTTAAAAGGTCGCGCTGGCCAAGCGAGTTGACGAGTCCGATCTTTTAGAGGTGGTGTAGTGCTTGCGGCATTGTTATCCTTCAGTGGCCTTTTACGACACCCAGAGGAGATGGGGTGGGCTAAAACCGGTCGACACCATAGGACACTCTAAAGAAATACCATCAGCCTATGTCTCTCCACTGGTGAATAGAGGTCTCTCCACCTCTCCCAGGCACACTTACTTCAAAATAGCAACTAGCCAGAATCTAGCGCAGTGATTGGTAAGTATTGGTTGTGCGCGTTAGTGCAATGTCGCTGTGATGTACGCTACCAGCAACGTCGTAAATGTCACCCCGCTGGCTTCGCTAAAGAGTACCGCGTAGGAGACGTGGCGTCGTCAGAAAAAGAAACCAAAATATAAGTGGTAATGTAAAAATTAACACTTAATTCAAAAAAGCAACTAGCTAAAACCTAGCGCAGTAATTGGTAAGTATTGGTTGTGCGCGTTAGTGCAATGTCGCTGTGATGTACGCTACCAGCAGCGTCGTAAATATCACCCCGCTGGCTTCGCTAAAGAGTACCGCGTAGGAGACGTGGCGTCGTCAGAAAAAGAAACCAAAATATAAGTGGTAATGTAAAAATTAACACTTAATTCAAAAAAGCAACTAGCTAAAACCTAGCGCAGTAATTGGTAAGTATTGGTTGTGCGCGTTAGTGCAATGTCGCTGTGATGTACGCTACCAGCAGCGTCGTAAATATCACCCCGCTGGCTTCGCTAAAGAGTATCGCGTAGGAGACGTGGCGTCATCAGAAAAAGAAACCAAAATATAAGTGGTAATGTAAAAATTAACATTTGCTTCAAAATAGTAACCAGCAAAAACCTAGCGCAAGTAATTGGTAAGCGTTGTGCGCGTTAGTGCAATGTCGCTGTGATGTACGCTACCAGCAGCGTCGTAAATATCACCCCGCTGGATTCGCTAAAGAGTATCGCGTAGGAGACGTGGCGTCATCAGAAAAAGAAACCAAAATATAAGTGGTAATGTAAAAATTAAGATTTGCTTCAAAATAGTAACCAGCAAAAACCTAGCGCAAGTAATTGGTAAGCGTTGTGCGCGTTAGTGCAATGTCGCTGTGATGTACGCTACCAGCAGCGTCGTAAATATCACCCCGCTGGCTTCGCTAAAGAGTATCGCGTAGGAGACGTGGCGTCATCAGAAAAAGAAACCAAAATATAAGTGGTAATGTAAAAATTAACATTTGCTTCAAAATAGTAACGAGCAAAAACATAGCGCAAGTAATTGGTAAGCGTTGTGCGCGTTAGTGCAATGTCGCTGTGATGTACGCTACCAGCAGCGTCGTAAATATCACCCCGCTGGCTTCGCTAAAGAGTATCGCGTAGGAGACGTGGCGTCATCAGAAAAAGAAACCAAAATATAAGTGGTAATGTAAAAATTAACATTTGCTTCAAAATAGTAACGAGCAAAAACATAGCGCAAGTAATTGGTAAGCGTTGTGCGCGTTAGTGCAATGTCGCTGTGATGTACGCTACCAGCAGCGTCGTAAATATCACCCCGCTGGCTTCGCTAAAGAGTATCGCGTAGGAGACGTGGCGTCATCAGAAAAAGAAACCAAAATATAAGTGGTAATGTAAAAATTAACATTTGCTTCAAAATAGTAACCAGCAAAAACCTAGCGCAAGTAATTGGTAAGCGTTGTGCGCGTTAGTGCAATGTCGCTGTGATGTACGCTACCAGCAGCGTCGTAAATATCACCCCGCTGGATTCGCTAAAGAGTATCGCGTAGGAGACGTGGCGTCATCAGAAAAAGAAACCAAAATATAAGTGGTAATGTAAAAATTAACATTTGCTTCAAAATAGTAACCAGCAAAAACCTAGCGCAAGTAATTGGTAAGCGTTGTGCGCGTTAGTGCAATGTCGCTGTGATGTACGCTACCAGCAGCGTCGTAAATATCACCCCGCTCGATTCGCTAAAGAGTATCGCGTAGGAGACGTGGCGTCATCAGAAAAAGAAACCAAAATATAAGTGGTAATGTAAAAATTAAGATTTGCTTCAAAATAGTAACCAGCAAAAACCTAGCGCAAGTAATTGGTAAGCGTTGTGCGCGTTAGTGCAATGTCGCTGTGATGTACGCTACCAGCAGCGTCGTAAATATCACCCCGCTGGATTCGCTAAAGAGTATCGCGTAGGAGACGTGGCGTCATCAGAAAAAGAAACCAAAATATAAGTGGTAATGTAAAAATTAACATTTGCTTCAAAATAGTAACGAGCAAAAACCTAGCGCAAGTAATTGGTAAGCGTTGTGCGCGTTAGTGTAATGTCGCTGTGATGTACGCTACCAGCAGCGTCGTAAACATCACCGCTGGCTTCGCTAAAGAGTATCGCGTATAGCGTATACCTTTTCTGATAGCGCAGCGTCATCAGAAAAAGAAACTAAAATATAAGTAGCAATGTAAAACTTAACACTTACTTCAAAATAGCAACTAGCCAAAACCTAGCGCAGTAATTGGTAAGTATTGGTTGTGCGCGTTAGTGCAATGTCGCTGTGATGTACGCTACCAGCAACGTCGTAAATATCACCCCGCTGGCTTCGCTAAAGAGTATCGCGTAGGAGACGTGGCGTCATCAGAAAAAGAAACCAAAATATAAGTGGTAATGTAAAAATTAACATTTGCTTCAAAATAGTAACCAGCAAAAACCTAGCGCAAGTAATTGGTAAGCGTTGTGCGCGTTAGTGCAATGTCGCTGTGATGTACGCTACCAGCAGCGTCGTAAATATCACCCCGCTGGATTCGCTAAAGAGTATCGCGTAGGAGACGTGGCGTCATCAGAAAAAGAAACCAAAATATAAGTGGTAATGTAAAAATTAAGATTTGCTTCAAAATAGTAACCAGCAAAAACCTAGCGCAAGTAATTGGTAAGCGTTGTGCGCGTTAGTGCAATGTCGCTGTGATGTACGCTACCAGCAGCGTCGTAAATATCACCCCGCTGGATTCGCTAAAGAGTATCGCGTAGGAGACGTGGCGTCATCAGAAAAAGAAACCAAAATATAATGGTAATGTAAAAATTAACATTTGCTTCAAAATAGTAACGAGCAAAAACCTAGCGCAAGTAATTGGTAAGCGTTGTGCGCGTTAGTGTAATGTCGCTGTGATGTACGCTACCAGCAGCGTCGTAAACATCACCGCTGGCTTCGCTAAAGAGTATCGCGTATAGCGTATACCTTTTCTGATAGCGCAGCGTCATCAGAAAAAGAAACTAAAATATAAGTAGCAATGTAAAACTTAACACTTACTTCAAAATAGCAACTAGCCAAAACCTAGCGCAGTAATTGGTAAGTATTGGTTGTGCGCGTTAGTGCAATGTCGCTGTGATGTACGCTACCAGCAACGTCGTAAATATCACCCCGCTGGCTTCGCTAAAGAGTATCGCGTAGGAGACGTGGCGTCATCAGAAAAAGAAACCAAAATATAATGGTAATGTAAAAATTAACATTTGCTTCAAAATAGTAACCAGCAAAAACCTAGCGCAAGTAATTGGTAAGCGTTGTGCGCGTTAGTGTAATGTCGCTGTGATGTACGCTACCAGCAGCGTCGTAAACATCACCGCTGGCTTCGCTAAAGAGTATCGCGTATAGCGTATACCTTTTCTGATAGCGCAGCGTCATCAGAAAAAGAAACTAAAATATAAGTAGCAATGTAAAACTTAACACTTACTTCAAAATAGCAACTAGCCAAAACCTAGCGCAGTAATTGGTAAGTATTGGTTGTGCGCGTTAGTGCAATGTCGCTGTGATGTACGCTACCAGCAACGTCGTAAATATCACCCCGCTGGCTTCGCTAAAGAGTATCGCGTAGGAGGCGTGGCGTCGTCAGAAAAAGAAACTAAAATATAAGTAGCAATGTAAAACTTAACACTTACTTCAAAATAGCAACTAGCCAAAACCTAGCGCAGTAATTGGTAAGTATTGGTTGTGCGCGTTAGTGCAATGTCGCTGTGATGTACGCTACCAGCAGCGTCCTAAATATCACCCCGCTGGCTTCGCTAAAGAGTATCGCGTAGGAGGCGTGGCGTCGTCAGAAAAAGAAACTAAAATATAAGTAGCAATGTAAAACTTAACACTTACTTCAAAATAGCAACTAGCCAAAACCTAGCGCAGTAATTGGTAAGTATTGGTTGTGCGCGTTAGTGCAATGTCGCTGTGATGTACGCTACCAGCAACGTCGTAAATATCACCCCGCTGGCTTCGCTAAAGAGTATCGCGTAGGAGGCGAGGCGTCGTCAGAAAAAGAAACTAAAATATAAGTAGCAATGTAAAACTTAACACTTACTTCAAAATAGCAACTAGCCAAAACCTAGCGCAGTAATTGGTAAGTATTGGTTGTGCGCGTTAGTGCAATGTCGCTGTGATGTACGCTACCAGCAGCGTCCTAAATATCACCCCGCTGGCTTCGCTAAAGAGTATCGCGTAGGAGGCGTGGCGTCGTCAGAAAAAGAAACCAAAATATAAGTAGTAATGTAAAAATTAACACTTACTTCAAAAAAGCAACTAGCCAAAACCTAGCGCAATAATTGGTTACCGTTGTGCATTGTCGCTGTGATGTACGCTACCAGCAGCGTCGTAAATATCACCCCGCTGGCTTCGCTAAAGAGTATCGCGTAGGAGGCGTGGCGTCGTCAGAAAAAGAAACTAAAATATAAGTAGCAATGTAAAACTTAACACTTACTTCAAAATAGCAACTAGCCAAAACCTAGCGCAGTAATTGGTAAGTATTGGTTGTGCGCGTTAGTGCAATGTCGCTGTGATGTACGCTACCAGCAGCGTCCTAAATATCACCCCGCTGGCTTCGCTAAAGAGTATCGCGTAGGAGGCGTGGCGTCGTCAGAAAAAGAAACTAAAATATAAGTAGCAATGTAAAACTTAACACTTACTTCAAAATAGCAACTAGCCAAAACCTAGCGCAGTAATTGGTAAGTATTGGTTGTGCGCGTTAGTGCAATGTCGCTGTGATGTACGCTACCAGCAACGTCGTAAATATCACCCCGCTGGCTTCGCTAAAGAGTATCGCGTAGGAGGCGTGGCGTCGTCAGAAAAAGAAACTAAAATATAAGTAGCAATGTAAAACTTAACACTTACTTCAAAATAGCAACTAGCCAAAACCTAGCGCAGTAATTGGTAAGTATTGGTTGTGCGCGTTAGTGCAATGTCGCTGTGATGTACGCTACCAGCAGCGTCCTAAATATCACCCCGCTGGCTTCGCTAAAGAGTATCGCGTAGGAGGCGTGGCGTCGTCAGAAAAAGAAACCAAAATATAAGTAGTAATGTAAAAATTAACACTTACTTCAAAAAAGCAACTAGCCAAAACCTAGCGCAATAATTGGTTACCGTTGTGCATTGTCGCTGTGATGTACGCGACCAGCAGCATCGTAAACATCACCCCCTGGCTTTGCTAAAGAGTGTAACGTAGGAGGCGTAGCGTCGTCAAAAAAGTAAAAATATAAATAAGTATGCCACTAATAGAAAATAAACCACTAATACAAAGTAACCACGTTGAGGGGGAGAGTGCATTGAGGGCAATCCAACAGCCGCTGGGCGCATTCGACTGGCCAAGTTACCCCTCTCTCACAGAAGACTACCTTAAAATGTACTGCATTTCCCACTTTATCTTGTTTCCCTAATGTATGTACGTGTTTCGGTAGTGAGTGAGATGTGCCAGAGCCCATTCCCATCCTATCCCTCCCCATTTCCCCAACCCTTTCTCCAAATCCATTCCTATATCCAAAGGTAGGCAGTGCATCCGGGGGCGTGCCAACGTTTGTCATTTTGGACTAATGTTGGCATGTATCACGGATGTCTATGGGCTACAGTATCCACTTACCATCTGGTGGACTGTATGCTCGTCAGCCACCTTCGTCCATAAAAAAAAACAGTCAGTGACAGAGTTATAGTTCCAGCAAATGATAAATTATAAGTAAATGCGCGATGTTTGTCTTATTATTCAGAATAATAACTAGACTGCTATTAAAAAATGTTAAAAAATATAATTTAGTAATCTAAGGCACTAGAAATCAGTTATTTCGACAAATCAAAAATATCTTGAAAAAGTCGAAGGGGATTTCATTATTTCCGCACTTTTTGGAAAAATAATTGTTTAGGCAAAAATTGATAGCGTTTATTAATTATAGCAGTCGAGATATAGATCCAATGTAATTATTGTTCCTGATCCTTATTGTTAGGCATGTATCATCAAAATATTAAATCTTTTAATGCTGGGATATTAACAGCTTTATCAAATAGCATTGGAAACTATTTCTCTGCCAATTTTCATTCGTATCCGTTCAAAAAATTTAATGCGCTCGGCAGTTTATTCACAAATTGCCGCTATATATGAAATTAGAGTTTTTTTTTTCAAAATTAGACTTAAAACTCGAGTCCTTTTTGCCGACTCTCCCAGGTGCAGCAACTACGCGCGGTATCGGAGATATCAAAAAGCTTACCCCAAGTTAGGGCACTCGATTAAGCCAACCTTGTTAGCTTCGTTACGGCGCTGAATTTGCTGACCGTACTCGAGGATAGTTGAGCTGTTTTATGGTAATTAAAAAAAAAATCATGAGCTGTTTTAGCCGGATGCGGTAAATTAACAAGTATCTAAGTTGTTTAGAAAATTAGTGTAAGAATTAAAAAAAAGACCCAGGGATTTTGTTTATTTTCCGTAAAATTTAGAAAAAAAGTTGCATATTAATATAGTGACATATCCAGCGACATATGGCTATGAAATGACAGAACGGAAGCGTTCAAACCATCGACGCACGGTGCGATCGTTTGTGGTGTTTGGCCCATACGCACTATTGATATTGTGAGTTGACTTGCGTTGGTGCCGTGACGAAACTCATATTAAAAAATAGCACGAATTTTCAATTTATCTATTATATTTTCAAGACAATCACATGAACAAAACTTACGTACAGAAAAACAAATGAAATACTGATTTTGAAATAAGAACATCGTAGCTATTAGGTGCAATTTTGTTTTTATTTTGAAATTCGAATTCAGTGGCCAGTAATAAAATTGGTCATTTCATAGGTAAGCACCTAATTAATAGTTTATATATATTTGCCTCGATTTTGTTTTTGGGAGGTTTTGTAATGTTTACCCCGTCATAATTTTGAAATTATTGAACCGATTTGGCCCTACTTCGAACTTAACTTATATTCTCATATGAAATCGAAACTGATTGGATTGTAGATTAATTCTTCGAAATCTCTCTAAAAGAGAAATAATGTATGTATGTTAACACATTCGTTGCCTACAAAATAAATAAAAAATAATAGCTGGGAGCCAAAACTTTTTAAGGCGAATTTTGATTAAGTACATATGAATGTTTGAAAATATGGATAAATGTATATTGTTATTATTATTATTTCAATAAAAAAACACATTTTTCGGATCCGAGTGTTCGGCACACAGCGCGCTGGTTGCCGAACACTCGGATCCGAGCGCTAGGGATGGCAATGGTTTAGTTCACTAATATTATAGATATTTGTTCCACGATTGCATTTTTGCGTACTAATATGTCACAAGATTTTGACAAACCCGTGTTTTTTGATTAAATTCCATAATCTTAATCAAAATCATCAAAGAAACTAATCAAAACCAGTTTTTACCTTATTTTACTTCGGTTCTTGAGCAAAATCTTGTAACATATGACCGACACACACACACACACACACATAGGACACACACACAGGGCATACACACATATACATACATACATAACATACAGTTCAGACGTACCATCATCATGTAACGTGTCTCGTTATCTTTAAAAAAATAGTAAATAAAATATATGCATTTGGAGAATTATTTATTTAGGAAGACATTAACAAATCTGAGCAAAGTAGCGATACAATCAAAAGTATCAAAAATCAAATCAAAGCAATACAGTCAAAAGTATCAAAAAACATAATTATAAGTTTAATTAAAAATTTTGTTACTCTGAATGACAGTGAGATACTCAAAGAAAAGTACAAAGAACTGAAACAAAATCCGAATCTAAAAAAAATTGTCACTAGCAAAAATGAGTGATCTCTTGACATCAAAAAAATAAAATATAAAAAATGCAATTTCAAAAAACTTAAGAATGTGCTAGGCAGAAACATTTTGTGCAGAAACCCGGAGAACCTTCACATTGCTTACATTCGTATATTGTTTGCACCCTCTTTTTCTGTGCTTTGCAGCCTTTGCATTCTTTTCGGGCCACTTCGGTGGTTTCTTTCAGGATACTTCCTACTTTCTTTATTCTCGCTCGGGTCTTTTCTATTTTAGTGAGTTCGTGCTTCACTTTCAAAACATTGCGTCGATTGACTTCATTAGGATCAGGTAGAAGCGTTTCCAGTATCTTCAAACGGAAATCATATAGATTTGTTTTATCATTCGCCGAAAATTTGTTGTACAAGTAAAATGCATTACTGAGGCTCATTTGCAGCATATGCACAAACAGCTTCTTGTACCAGCGCAGCGTCTTTCTTTGGACTGGATAATAAGCCAGCATTTGATCTTGAAGATCTACGCCCGACATAAAATTATTATAATGGACGATTGCCATTGGTTTCAGTGCTACAGATCCCCTTTTGGAAGTAGTTTCCATCATCTCGTCATCATGTTCTGTGGAAATATACAGTACGTAACGTTTATCCCTCCATTTTCCGATATGAACACCATTCAAGAATAAGGATTTGTTTTCTCCTTTTTTCAATGAGATAGTCCCAATATCAACAGGATTATCTTTGCGGTTTTTTCTCAACGTTCCTGTGCAGTACGTCTGTCGATCTAGCAATTTCACAGCCAAACCATATGAGTTATAGTAATTATCCATATAAACATGGTGGCCAGAATCTAATCTCTCTTCTAGGAGTTTGAAGACGATCTTACTAGTATGTCCTTGACCTGATGTCTCATCGTTTACACCTGCGTAAACTTGGTATTTTAAAACGGTACCATCTGGCTCAGCTAGGACATAAAGCTTAATACCATATTTATGCCTTTTGTTCTTAATGTACTGTCTGAACAGCAATCGACCACGCCACAATACCATGGACTCATCCAACGACAACTGTTTACCCGGACAATAGATAGTGTTCATTTTATTGTTAAAATGATCCATAAATGGACGAATTTTTTTTAGACGGTCTTCCTCACTTGTTTCAGACGTAAAATGCAGGCATCGTAATATCAGTAAAAAACGGTTTCGAGACATGAATTGTCCGAAGCATGGAATATTAAATAAATAGTGTCGTTTCCAATAATCGCTTATACGGTTTAGTCGAATTGTTCCAGTGTGAAGAAGGAGCCCTAGAAATGTCAGCAGTTCTTCCCTAGTTAAATCTTTCCAATTTTTTATTCTTGATTTTTGCTTCACATTCTCTGCAGTACCCACTCTTAATGCGTATGCATTCGTCTCTCGAACAATAAGATCCAATAAATCGTCGTCAATTAATAAACGGAATGCTTCGTAAGGATCTGTTGGAGGTGGCACTAAAAGTTCCTGTTTCTTAGTAAAATCAATAATTTTCATTGAAATTGGATTACTGCTCCAGGTGCTAGTGGCTCCTTGACGAGAAGGTGAGTTATTGTGTGAATGGTCAGGTAATGGGACATCATCGTTATCACTTGGTAAGTTTGTAGAACTACATTCAGACCTCGGATCCGGCAAAGCAGAAGGAGAGGCATCATTACGCTCTGGCGACAAGTTTGGAGTGATCGCATCAGATCTCAGAAGAGATACGGTAGGCGTAGAACGGTTATCCGTGAATAGACTCTCTGGTATATCAGGAAGAAGATCTGCATAGTCTTGTACGATAGATGGCGATGTTGCACGACAGTCAATTTCGTAATTGAACTCAAAACTACCATTTCCGTCTAATTCTAGTTGGCGAGGCGCTGGCTTTGATGCTGAGGAACCAATATCTGAATCTGGTAACTTTGAAGATTGAGCAGATGTATCACGTGTACCTGGTGTATTCACTCTCGTGGGCCCATGTCTAAACATAGGTTTCAATCGCTTACATTGAATAATAGGGCTACCGTTTGACTCACTTAAACCTCGCTTTGATGCTGATGATCTTGAAGGTTGAGCTGGTGTATCATCAGCACGTGGTCTACGGCTGGTCGTCTTCGTTTTCAATCTTGAATCAAAAATACTTAAATCACTGTCGCTACCAGATCCTTCTGAACTTGAAGAAAACTCCTCTTCATGAACTCCTTGCGAATACACTTCTTCATCACTATATTCTCCAGAACCTTCCGAGTCATAATCATCACTTTGTCGACGCTTTTTTTGACCACGAGATGTTAAAATAATCGGTTTAATTTTACTTTTGGACGACCCAGCCTTACTGTCCATTTTGGCGCGAAAATACCTTCCGTACGATCGTGTGTACAAATCACTACCACACTGTAAGAATGAAACCAATACTCGTTTTCATAAGTTGACTATATTGCCAGAGTGGCCGCGCAAAGCAACGTTGACTCGCCTCAAACGTCTGCGGTTTGCTGACTACTACAAAATGAACGGGACGCTCGCTCGGATCCGAGTGGGAGGCGCCGCTACTATAGCCCCGCCCCACTCGGATCCGAGTGGTGAGCACGAAATGTGTTAATATATTTCAAGTATATATATATAAGGTCGGCTGGGAGAAAATGCTGCATAGCATTATGTACGTTATGTTTTAAATATATAAAGTGTAAATAAAAAAAAAATAGAAAATAGGAAATGAATAGATTTTTTTTTATTGACGAAGGCTGCAGGCGAGCATACAGTCCACCTGATGGTAAGCGGATACTGTCGCCCATAGACATCCGCGATACATGCCAACATTAGTCCAAAATGACAATCGTTGGCACGCCCCCGGATGCGCTGCCTATCTTTAGAGATATAGGAATGGATTTGGAGAAAGGGTTGAGAAAATAGGGAGGGATAGGATGGGAATGGGCTCTGGCACATCTCACTCACTACCGAAACACGTACGTACATTGGGGAAATAAGATAAAGTGGGAAATGCAGTACATTTTAAGGTAGTCTTCTGTGAGAGAGGGGTAACGGGGCCAGTCGAGCGCGCCCAGCAGCTGCTGGATTGCAGCGTGCACTCTCCCCCTCAAAAATAGATAGATACACATAAGATATGTGTAGTATATCTTAATATGGTAGTTAACTATGGTATATGTTAGTAATAGAATGTTTTATAAGTTATTTGACAACAAAAAAAGGAAACCAATACATATTGAAAAGAAAATTTTAAGGATATAAGATTACGAATATTTAATGTAGAGAGCTGGTGGCTATTTATGTCACTTGTGGTTTTAACGTAACTATGGTGTTGGTAAAATCAGTAACATAGTAGTACGACCTTTCTAACTTACTTCATCTCAGACGAAAAATATGCGAATCATTTTTCAACATACCTATATTGTTATTGATTTCACGGACTCTTATATAATCCCACTAGTATTATAAATGTAATGGTGTGGATTTTGGCACTCAATCACCTCGAAACGGTTGAACCGATTTAATTGAAACATGGTGAATAAGTAGATTGTAATCCGGATTACCACATAGGCTTCTGTTTAGGTAGACCACGTGAACAAAATTGCCAGCAAAAGCTAATTATCTATACAGATTAAAAACCTTGTTTATTAGTATCTATGATATGAAAATCTATGGTAATTCATTTCACGTTCTCCCTCGTGTTAATTTCGATCACGGTACCAATATATTTTACTAAGACTGTGTAACATATTGATATATATATATATGTTTATATATATATATATATATGTAAAGATATTTTCTATATGCTTGGATCGACACTGCTAATCAAAACACAATTGAGTTTCTCTGTGAATAAAAGAATTTATTACGTTACTACATATTTTTCATAATTACAACATGCTAACACACCTTACAACCAAACCCTACCTGTGAATAAAAGAAACGACATTTAATGTTGTTAATCGCAATGTCGATTCTTATTTCTAATATTACTAAATTAATATTAGTTTTAATAATCCGTTCACGCCAAACGTCAAAGTATAAACGTCAATCATAGATCACAAAAATATAAATCTATGATCGCGGTCCATGATGAAGGCGCTCCGCAGCGCGGCAAATCAAAAATAAAGAAAATTATATTTTTCTTTACATATATATATTATATCATTTGTTTCAAAAAGTCACAAGCCCTTATAAAATTATTTCAACCACAATTTATTCCCCTACAAAACCCGAGCTAATCCCAAAACCATCACAAAAACACCCAAAAGACGTAATTCTTAACGCTCATCGCTCAACAACTTAAAACTCGGCCGTCACCCGTCCGTCCGTCCGTCCCATTTTCACACACCGACGGACTCGAATATAAAACATCGCGCGTCAACATTGAAATAATAAATCTGACAACGCACGGACCGACTGCGAGATTAATATATAAATAAAACAGTAGTCTATCTTCATGTAATACTAGAAATAGGTTACACGAACAAACGGCGAGAACTTACAAGATAGCGTGCAAGGTATTTTCAAATATATAATTCGTTCTTACCGACAGAATTAGAAACTGTAAGGAAACTGAATTAGAACAGCAAATCAACAAAGCGAACTGTAAGGGGCACAGTGCCGGCACGGTGTCGATTGTTAGACACAGTGTTTTGTTAACTCAGCAGTAGAGGTTACGCGTCACCGTATCGTCCCTGCTTCCTTCAGTCGTCTCTTGTTAACCGATCTGTGTACCCGTTATTGGTAATTGTGTTTAAGTAAAATAAAGTATTTGAAGGATATTTTTATTTTTTACGAACACGCAACCCAACTCAATGGACAGATGACTAATAACCGCCCAGAACGCCTAAAAAACTGTTCAATGAGTCACATGTGTGTCATGTATTCACATGTTAACATTGTGGTTCCGGTACTCTTAAATTTAATAACATCCCTATTTTTATTGGCATCCACGTTAAGTACTCTCAACCCTGATATACAAAGAATACATATAAAAGTCTTGTTAGGAGGTACGAGATTTCTTTTTTTTTTATGAAAACTGACAGTGTATTAAAAAGTATTTTAATAATTAGGTGTATCAATTGATATAAGCATATAACAGCCCACTTGTAAATTAATTAAGGGATTTAGAGCCATAATTTACGTTGCGGGCCCAATGTCGTCTGCTAGATGCTTGACTAGTTGAAAGACTGACTGAAAGCCTTTGGTGAAATGCTGTCTGGTGGAGAATGCTTCACGTCATTAAGTGTGCCCTTCGTACATTCTGACTGTGGAATAAAGTCTAAATAAATGAATACATATATAATATACTGATTATGTTTGCATTGAAATAGTTTTTATTATTACCAGCGTTCTGTTAGCATAAGTAAAAATTGTAAGGGGCTCTAAGTAGGCGCGTTGGGGAGCACTGTAAAGCCTACTCAGGTAAAGACATAAATAAATAAAAAATGAGCTTGCATTTTAGGTCTTCTGAGCACAAAGCACTCGTACTAAAAATATTGAAATATTAAAAAGGGACCGATAGCCAATTATAAAACCCAAGTTGCGCTACTGCTATTTTCCTGTACCGTGTCCCGATGGAGGGTTCACCCCCTCCAAAACAACCCCACTCGAGCCCCAAGGAGGCAACCATGAACAGTGTCACGATATGATAGACGGCCCAGTATAAACCTGACGAGCGACCTACCCCGAGTCGGAATGGCTCTACGGAGCCCACTATATCACTTTTATTACATGCCATCTTCATTTTCATATTTCATATTTGCATTTCTGTCCTCCCCCCTCCCCCGACGCCCCCTTTTAAGCGTTTCGCGCGTTTTTCTGTGTAATCGCCAAAGGCTTTGTGTGTAGGACGTAACGACTGGCCAGAGCTCGTCAAAGGGAAAATTTGTGTTGGAAGAAAAACAGGTGAGAGTTTGCTTGGGATTAGGATGGTTCTGTATAGAGATGGTTTCAGCTGTGATCGTTTTGGGTCAGTGGTACTTCCATAAAAGCTAGATACCAATCTCAAACCAATAGTATTGATATTTGTTCATGTACTATTTATAAAGTATTAAGACCTTGTGGCAGACTACCCAGAATGCTGGCAACATTATGTATTTGGGTAGCTGTGCTATGCGTAATTGCAGGTCCTAGGATTGCCGGTGATGTCGACCAGGCGCTTCGGTAAGTCTGTAAAGACATTATAAATATAAACTGTAATTTATAAATAGTTGCCTATATGGTATAAATATTTCACAGTGTATCGGTATATCAGGACCTCCTTACATTATTATAGAGTATATTTTCATCTAGCAGATGGACGTCCTCGGCTTCGTCCTCATAAAGGTTGCGGGCACCCGCTGGATGCAGGTCGCTGCCGATAGGTCTAAATGGCGGACAATGGGGGAGGCCTATGTCCAGCAGTGGACGTCCAAAGGCTGAGATGATGATGATGATGATGATATTTTCATTCTTTTATAAGGCTTCTATGGCATATCATTTTTATTCTGCTTCACTCAATTTCTCGCATAAAGTGCATGTTACAATTTGCACCGTATGCAATAAATAATTTAAGAATTCGGGTTATTTATTTATAAAGAAGTCTCAATGTTTATATTTTTATTTCACATGACGTTCCTGCTGGGATACAACAACGATTGTTACGAGTTGAATGGACACACCATTTGTTATACATTTCTTTTATATCAATATCAAAACTACTGATTTAGTTTCAGATTGTACTAATTTAGATATTCATATAAACCAAACCACACTCTTAAAATAACCAATCAAATCTTTGAAATATTTTTTTATACACACAGAACAAAAAATAAGGAAGAAAAGACAAGCTTATAATCCCGTAGAGATTTCCGCATATTTATTTACAAACATACATAAATGTTTTTTGATGTTAGGCTTACAAATTTATAATTAATATACTTAATGAATACTTAAATAATTATTCATGAATAATTAAATTAACATACTTAATCAAAATAAAAAAAATATTAAAAAGGCTGCTGTGACAAAAAGGAAATGTTTCAGCTTTTTACTTCCATTTTAGAATATTTTTCAGTCATTCACCGTTTCACTTGAGGAACTCTAATATGCTAGGAAATGTTCGGCATGGCTTGCCCTGACGTATTTACTAAGTAAACACATTAAAGTTTGCTTTTGCTCTCATTTGTTCAACCATCCTAATCGGAAATATTTTTACTTTGTATTTTCGAAAGTTCGTAACAACTGAACAATACATAGATACAATACGTAATACAAAAATTGAATGGGCACGTGACCTAAGTGGCATAATCTACTTTCCGCCATTTTGAAAAATTCTCGTATTTTCAGCCGCACACATAAATCGATAGAAGACATCAAAACAAACAGAAAATGTCATAAGGTAAAAATTCCTACAAAGTTTATGATAAATTTTGATAGCAATTATCTCGGTTTCTAGTCGTTTCAAAGGTTTTTTATCTATGACCTTGATTATCTCAGTTCCGAGACGTTTTAGAAGATTTTACCGTACACATTTTATATTGGCCTTGACGTCTTCAATCGATTTATTAAGATTTGGTTGGTGGCCACAAAATCGAGAAAATTTCAAAATGGCGAAAAATAAGTATGCCAGACTCGATACAAAATTGTTCTAAACCCCTATTGATGTCCTTGTATATGCGAAGTTGTATATACCTTCGGATAAACAAACATAGTATATTTTACCATCACTACCGGGCAATATTCATATATCGGCAATATTTTGTGCGGTATCTTGTTCCTTGGGATCGATACCAACATTTTATAATCAGTAAACCAAATAGCCAAGTTACTGGATTCCTATTAAGTGCTGACAGTAGGTATATAAAGCGGGTCTCTATTAATAATGGTGACTTCATTCAGAGACACCGCCATGGAAACACAACTGTCACTGATTGTGTCATTATGGCAATATAAGGACTTGCCGACGACAGCAAGCAAATTTATATCTTAAGATTTCTCTTTGTACCCATTAATTCTTTTAGTCAGTGGTTCTTGACACAGATCAGTTGAAGCCGTCGCTAAAGAATTCATGATAGCAAGCGTCATTTGGATAACACTCATAAAAACAACCCGCAATGAAACAACACCTTGCCATTATCCAAATATTTTTTCAACAATCGACGCGGGCGTAACACGCGATACATCATTCCAATACAAAGACAGAGCAATAATTCCTTCTGCGACACACGTACGGGCCAACAATGGCGAAATTAATTATCTACGTACGCCCAAAACGATAGCAGATGAAGCATGCGAAACGAAGCGACAAAAACCCTGGGCTCGTAGGTGCAAGTGATGAAGGAACAGCGGTATGGAAATGCTCAAGCGAATGGTGGCAATACTCTCTTAATAACCGTAACCAGCGATTTTACCGTCAACTGCTGGCAATGGGCTTCCTCGTGGACATTGCACATTGTATGAGGGATGTATAGTCTTAAAACGGCACGTTGGCTAAGAGGGTAGACGAGTCAACTCTTTTGAAGGTGGTGTAAATGCTTAGTGCAAGTGGTATATGATTTGTTATCTCTTAGTTGCCTTTCATGATACCCACGGAAAGAAAATGTCTGTTCTAAAGCCGGTCTACACCACACGACCGAGTAACTTCAAATAACTGAATCTAATACACAGAATGCTTTTTATAGGAACGTTGTAGTTGGTGACGGGACATCCACGATATATGCCAACTTCAGTCAGGAATGATAAACATTTGCTATCCAATATCCAGATAGTCCGCTTACGTTTGGAGTTTTAGGAAAGAATTAGAAAGAATGTTTGGGAATGATGTGGAATAGAGTGTATTAAAATGATAAGTTTTCTTATCCTATTACATTTCCCCTTGTTCCTTGAGAGCTGGGGTAGGGGGAGTTTGAGTAGAGAGTATTTTTATTATGATTGAGGATAACTGCGACCATTGCTTTACCAAGTGTCAAATTCATAGAACCATCACGTAATTGTTTTCCATAGAAACTTTGACACCTCATTTCACACCTTCGGGGGTCGAATTTTGAGAAATCACTTCTTATAAGTGTTTAGATTATAATAACAGAAAATTACTGTCCAAACTTCCTCAGACTTCTTTTTTTTAAGCAACGCGAAAATGCTTACTACCCAAAAACAATTTGTTTGAAACAATTAATAGTCAGTAATCAATTGAAGTATTTGACATCAATCCTGATTTCGTAATATCCCCAGGGATTTCGTGAAATTCCTGATTCCGTCATTTCGCTGCAGCAGATAAAATATTCTAGATTGTTCAACCGCAGTCCTGTCTTGTAGCACCCTTTCCTGTCACATTCACTCTGTAACCGTTCCCTACATAATCTATACGTACCTACGTAGGCGTTGGCAACAAAATTATAAAAGGGTAAATAAAACAGAAAGCTTACACAAGTCATAAATTTGATTTATAGAGATTAAAAAAGGCGCTTTAGAAACGGCTCGAACGAAAATTTTCGGTGGGACGAATCGGGAGACGGGCGTAGAGTCGGAAAAACAATGTATGAAGAAATATTTTATATATATATATTACTCATACGAATGGCGAGTTATTATAGATATTGCAGTGTATCTAGGTAGATCGATAAATAATATCGATTTAATCAATACGATAATCAATCAATCAGAAGGTAAGTCGCGCACGAAACATATCTACGCGTACCGTTAAATAAATAGACGTCAACTGTCAAGCTAAAAGGTCATTAAAGCCAGAGATACCGGCGAGTGCGGATGTGCGCTCATGCGCTCGACTTGAGGATAAGATATCTTTTGAAATCTTATAATTTTAAGTGAACATTTTCTGCATAAACATTTATGCAATTTATGTTTTATGCATTTATGTCGATTGCTTTTAATTCAAAAATCATTTGAAAGTACAGAAACAAATAAAATATAAAATATAGCCATCCAACTATATAAATACGTAAGTTTGTTTATATTTTATTACCTAATAACTCAACGAATAGCTACCTTATTACGTATGAGCAGTAAATTAATATTTAGAATAGTTTTTATCCCAGTAAATGCTGGCGAAACAACTTTCGCATTATAAATGAGAAAGTTGCTTTGTGTGTAAAATAACTCTACGATAAAATAACAGATCGATACCAACAAAACGATAATCAACAATCCATGAGAAGGATTAAAACATAAGTTAATCTTAAAGATTAACTTAATTATTAATCCTTCTACACCAGAAGGATTAAGCGTCTTGTTTCTTTTAAACTCGATAAACTTTCGTTAGGAACGACGACGGTGACAGGTTGTATTGAACTATTGCGGATTATCAATAAGACTGGTTTATGCATTTATTTTAAACTTTTCAAAAATTATTAGAGCTTTCCGTTGGACGTTTTGTCAACATTTTTAATTTTGTCCTTTCATTTTTACTTTTTAGTTAACACGTGACAATATTGATTTAATTTTTTTGCACCCAAGTCCATCCATAATCGGACCAAACTTTCTCTAAGGGAAAACATTAGTGTAATACTTTTCTCGTGTAAATTACCAATAACAAATTAATTACGATTCGATTTGATTAAAAAACATAAATCTCTTCTCATGGTTTTCAGCATGACCAATTCCAATGACAATTGGATTTTTCATAACAAAATGTATTAGCAAAATGTACTTTGCGCAAAGTAACGTTGTTATAAATTATACACAAAAAAGTAATATCCCAATTTCAAGACTTTTTTTAATATTCACCCGTTTTGCTGACGCTACGCACGTCAGCGTACTGTCGATGTTCCCAGCGTCAGAGGGGGCGTAAGAAAATTTACAGGCACGGCCGTATTTCACACCGCTTTTTCTGTTAATCTACCCTCTTAATGCGTCGCTTTGTTTACCTGCTGACCCCACTGGGACGCGTAGGATTTCTGTGCCGTTTCTTCGTACTTTAAATTGGTAGTTTTGAGAGTATTTATTAAGAATGAGAGATAATTAGTATAATCTTTTTTTATATTAAGAAGGCGGCTGGCGAGCATACTGTCTACCTGGTGGTAAGTGGATACTGTCGCCCATGGACATCCGCGGTGCATGCCAACATCAGTCCAGAATGACTAACACTCGCACGCCCCCGGATGCGCTGCCTACCTTTGCAGATTAAGGAATGGATTGGGAAAAGGGGGAGGGAGAGGATGGGATGTGAATGGGCTCTGGCACATCTCACTCACTACCGAAACACGTACGTACATGAGGGAAATAAGATAAAGTGATATATGCAGTACATTTCAAGGTAGTCTTCTGTGAGACAGGGCCAACGTGGCCAGTAGAGTACGCCCAGCGGCTGTTGGATTGTAACGTGCACCCTCCCCCTCAATATGACGTGGGGTTTCGTACCACAATCCATCACGCGGGCCCTGTGTGAATTTGTGAAAAAATACCGATAATATACCACTGTTCAGTAGTTCGATTTGATATTTTTATTATTTTGTATTTAATTTTTTAATGAAAAAAGAAATGTTACGCATACTAATAATGAGTCGTAGAATCGAACTTCATTGTTTTGAATTCATGGTTTCAATGTCAAGAAAATATCGGTATTTTTCAAGTAGGTATATATATAAAAAAAGAGTGATGAAAGTCTTTTCGCATATCAGAACGCACTATGGACAGACATATCTTATTACATACAGCTTTCCGTAGCAATGCTTGTAATGTATCATTATATTCATTTAACTTTTAAGGATCATATAACAGTAGGTGGTTACATATTCTATTCTAATCACACATATATAGAAATATTTGTAATATACATACCTAAGGATGTGCAAAAATATATATAGTGCGATAAATGTTAAAAATGTATCTGCCAATGAAATGTGTGGAAAAGTTTTCTTTGCAAAGTCTTTACTTCTATAACCAACAGATGGCGCTACTGGTACGAGTGCAGCATGAACGTTCCGAATTCCTTCTTTTTGAAACATTTAATATTATCATTACGGCATTATTATTCTTGTCCATACTTATTAATATTAAAATATAGCTTATTATAAAAATATGCAACAGTAATAAAAAAAAATATCCCGTAACCACGCTTAGATCTTTTTTTGCAAAAAAAAAATGTTCAGAATGTTTCAATTTGTTGTTAAATTTTTCATAGCCGTTTGCTAAATACAAAACACGACAAATTATTTTTGTAGAAGCCAATTAACTCAGAATCATGATTTCAGTTTTCGAGGATTACGGGATATACTCGTACATCTTTTATACAAATAGAGATTCTTTTAACATTAATATGTGACGTCATGAGAGCAAAAGAGAACTTAACGTGCGTGCGTGTGCGTGAATGTGTGTGTGTGTGGGTATGTGTATGCATGTGCATGTGCACGTGTACCAAAAGAGAACTTAACGTGCGTGTGTGTGTGTGAATGTGAGTGTGTGTGGGTATGTGTATGCATGTGCATGTGCACGTGTACATGTACATACATATATATATGATTAGTAATAACAAAATCTTAATAATAGGTACTAACATAGTCTATAAGTTAAAATTGTTACTAACACATATGGACTTTGTCTGAAATAAATGAATTATATATATATATTGTCGGTATGTAGTAATTTACTTTGGTTAAGATTTATCTAAGATTATTTGGCTTAAACTCGAAAAGCGAATTCTAGTTATTAATGGATTTATTATAAAAAATGTGTATTTTGGATTGATAGTGGCAGTTTATTTTACTTCAAAGTGTTTTTTTTTGTGCATAACTTTTGTGATAATCAAATAAAGCATAAGACGTGCTTCTAAGGAGTCCAACTCCTGTGTCCTCAGTCAACCTACTATCACTTCAATGCGACTGAACTGGACTTTGGCGTATTGTTAATTATGAAGAAAACTTAACACTGGCACAGTGCGGTGACTGCGCTATTGCCAAATAGGATAAGAAGAAGTTGGTCACTTAAAAAAACGTGCACAATACCTTCATTTTCTTATTTTTTGTTATTAGCAAACTTATATATATGAAAGCAAATGTTCGTTTAGATGAACTCGAGAAGTGAAGTTGAATTTTTGTTTGATTATTGTTAAAATGTATTAGACGTTTCGTGGTTTAAAAGTGATAGATTTTATTTAATAAACTTCAATGTATTTACCCGTGCGTGGTGTTTGTGATAATCAAATAAAAGCGTGGGACTGCGTTTTTCATGTGCTTCCAAGGAGTCCTCTTCTGTCCTCAGTGAACTCACTATTGAGCGACTCTTGACTTACTTCGACGGGACTGGACATTGATGGGATTCGTTTTAGACTTTGAAACTGTTTATTTCCGGAGAAAGCGTGACATTGGCATAATGTGCTAATTGCACCATTGCCATATATGAAGAAAAAAGTATGCTTATACTACTTACACGGACAAATTATTGTAATTATGTTTCTCCATAAGTGATGTGTGATCTTTTGAAAAATAAATTATCTAAACCGTATATTCCAACTTCGTTGTAGCGTCTGTTTTTAAGATAGAGAATATGTCATGTATTCTTTTAAAATTTTCACTAAATTGTAAACATTTTTGAAACTAGAACAATAATTTGCCCCTGCTCAGATAATGTCACCATATTGTTCTAAAATTTCATACGACTGTTATGTACCCAGTATTTTCCGTGTTTGCAAATGAGGCTTCGTATAGAAAGTTGGGCAATCGCCGAGATACGGGATACTTACGAGTCGAGCTCAGTTTTCGATTTGGCACGCATTGTAGCAATACTGTTGTTTCAATGAAAGTTACTGAGCAGTTATTATAGAGGAAAAGTTGGATTTTTAGCAATAGGAATGCATAAATGCAACTTCTCCTGCTTTGTGTCTGTCCACTGATGGTCATAGGCCCCTCCCAAGGTGCGCCAAAATGCCTTATAATGACACACTCGCATATACACTACAATAGAAGATATGTCTGCTATTAATTAAACAAGAAAAATGTATTTAAACAAGTAGAAAGAAATACTAAATTAGCCGGCAAATCATGGTCAACTAATGAGTCGACGGAGTCACTATGATACCTCAGAAACTTAATTTTACAAAAAAATATTATCGTTTTATTAATATGAATATTGAAGACAAAAGTCTTCAATCACTACTCTCTGCCAGTCATGACGAAAGGTGCTCAACTTTAAATGACAAACGTAATCCAAAGTTCGGTCTTCGAGAACATATAAAACACACGTACACTATATATTGATTGCATCGGTTTCGATACGGTGCAGACGGATCAACGTTGCGCAATCCGAGCGATAGAATTTTACGAGACTCTGGACGTAGGACGGTGAGCGTTTGTCGTAAATTGCCGGGCACAGATGTAAAGTTGCCCAGTTAGGTGCCCTATAGGGTTGTCATTGGTTGTTTTTTTGGGTTCTTGTAAATCTAGGAAGTGAAAAATTTCAACTTAATTGTGATTAATTATAATGTTTTTGGCGTATAATATATAAAAATGGCTTGAGGCGAATTAAATTTTACTACAGACCATTTTTATACAGAAATAGATATTGTCTAAAACGATAGTAAAAGTAGATAAAATTACATAAATATAACAAAATAACATACGATAAATAAATAATAAAACATTGTTAACAATTATCAGTCAAATACGCTTTAAAATTGTGAAAATTAAATTACACTTTGTTATGTTTAGTTCCACAGTCAATACTAGATGGCGCTGCGCCGAGTTTCTAAATCGCGCTATGATTTTGTTCACGCTTATTCATAGAGTCGTTGCTAATTACCGTGAATAAATGAGTTTGTGTTACAACAGTAGTGTGTGGTTTTATTTAGTGTTGACAGATGTATTCCCGAAAATATGGACCAGACTTTGAGCTAATTTACAGAAAGTATTATGCATATAAAAATAATATAAAATATTTATTTATATTAACTTTGTCTTTAGCTAATATAACCACAAAATAATCCAGCCAGGTGGTCTGACTACTTGAAGAAGTTCACTGGTAGTGACACGACGAGAAGAACATAAGATCGTGTGTTGTGGCGAATCTTGGGAGAAGCTTATATCCAGCAGTTGAAATACATGGGCCAATGATGTGGTATTTAGCAAACATGCAAACATAGTAAAGTTAAATAATGAATCATTTGCAAAATATGTAATAAAATTTTATTAAGAATCCGTAGTTGCATACATCTGACAATATTTGAACCGGGTCATAGACGGGGATTAACCGAACGTTACCAGTTTAAATATTGTCACAAAAATAAATAATCTGCATTGTAACATTTTATACTGGTTTAATGTTTTAAATACTTACCATTTAATTCACTTTCATTAGTTCACTTGCTGAGTAAAAGAAGTAGTCTCTTCATTTATAAGTACTTGGCGCTAAAATTAATAAGCTGTATAAATCCAATGAAAGAATAAAGATAAAGATGATGGTGGTCAAACTAACTGATTAAACTGTTAGTTTAATCACCATAACACCATCACGTTTCAAACAATATTTCAATAACATGGCACTAAAATGGGTAGTTATCCAATCACATGATCTATGTGTAACAAACAATTCTTATACTATCTAATGACATCGACATCACTAGTAGTAATCTCTCCTTTTTAACTTCTGCCAATCCTCTTAATAAAAATGCTTTCAAATCGCGGGAGCCACATCCAGTAACCACTTTATATCACTGTAACTGCACATTAATGCACCCGCCACTGTGTGCAACTATTACACAGTGAGTTGTGGATTTGTTTTGGTGTTCCAATGGCTGAAAATATGATAATGAGTCTCAACTTACCAGGAGCAAGTAAATAGACTTGTATTTTTATCTTGAACAAGCTTTGACATAATTTTGTTTCGGGATATCCATTGGGTTAGTAGTTGGGAGTTTGTTTAAAAATACGAGTGAATGTTTGGAAATAATAATAAGGAAGACCTATGACACGCGGAACTCGGAAGGGAGATTGCGCTATGTTTCGTAAGTTTTAAACAAAAGTTTTAAGGCTTTATATCCCTAATGCACGAGGTTGTATTGCATTGCAACAAAAGTTGCAGTAGTTTAATTTATAAATCGCACCGCTCATCGTCGCCGTGCGGTTCACAGGCATTTCCTTGACACAGAGTCGCTGCGAAGTTGTGGAATGAACTGCGAGCCGAGGTATTTCCGTTGCGCTACGGGGCTCTACAAGAGAGCTGTGAACAGGATTCTGCAGGGTCAGCAGCGCACCCGCAACCCCCCTGGTGTTACAGGTGTCCATTGGCGGTGGTGACCACTCACCATCATGTAGGTGAAGCTTATAAATATGTAGTAAGTCGTCACCAGCCCCTTTATCATCCATCGCTGAACACGAGCTTCCTCGTGCATTTTCTGTTGGGCAGTAAGCATGTACGAAGTTAAAACGGCATACCATTTGTATATATAGGGGATTAAAATAAATAAATAAATGTAATTTAATTTTGTTATTTCGAAAAGTTTAAATTTTCGTAATTTTGAATCATTCATAACAACTTTGATATTTTAGATTCAGGTGACCATCATCGCCATAAAGTATCAAGAAATATGTTCCACGTCGTGGATTGTAATTGCAATGGAATTCCTGCGCACTGCACTGGGTCGTTTTAGGTTGATATCCATTAAGACATTTGAATCGAGATAAATTGTTAGATGGCAGAATTGACAAACCTTCATTTCAACAACTGGATTCAACTGGAAGCGGATGATAAAAGCAATGAGCAGGATGGCGGGTGACGCGAGACGGACAAAAGGTGGCAGATTGCTGCCCCCTGGCGTTTAAGGGCAGGAATATTTTATAAACTCTTCCCAACTCTTGAAAATCTACCCATAAATCTAATCGCACCCACAATCATGTCCGCATTTGTCTTTCTCGACTGATGCTGAACTGAGTATCGCGGACCGGTGAACTGTTTGCTTAACTTCCATCCTTTACTATATAAAAAGAAACATTTCGATCTTCATTATTTAACCCTTTATATTATGTAGTCGCGGTGACACGCCACCCGGCGACAATGTGCACCTAGGTACCTAGCTGTAAAAGGCCAATTACTATACTGTCAGTCTCTCCACTGCCGGATATGGACCTCTCCCAAGGCACCCCACCACACATGATCTTCCGCTTTTCTCATCCAGCCACCACCGGCAAACTGGTATACTGGGGGGAGCGCGTCCATTCGAGGACTTGTGTAACCCAACAGTTATCGGTCCCTGTATCAAATATGTTTCGTCCATTGCCGCTTCCTGCATACTGATTCTATGAACTATGCCGGCGACTTTAGTTCTTTGGCTAATCTCTTCGTTTCGTTATCCTCCATAGAATCTCAGAGAATACTTCTCTCCAGAGTACAGAGTACCTCTTAATACAGAGAATTCTCTCCATACTTCATATAAAAAACAACTAATAAAAACTGTACTTTTTTGACAGGTCTCTTCAAGTTGTGCTTGCACTTAACACTGCATCGAGTGAATTTCAAGACGGACGGACGTTGGCCGCAGGTAAAAGGGTCAAACGTCATCGATCGAAGGGGTGGGCTGGGGTGGGGTGGGGTGTCCACTCCACTCACGTTTCTGCGTCGTAATCATGCGACTGTGTATTTTTTATTGGCTCGGTCTTTAAATTCTACGAGATACAACGAGGGCTTTTTAGAGGTTGATTTTAATATGGACTGGTTTTGTTGGAGACCTCGTATACAGTCTGTAGTTTTATTCTCTGTGTTAAAATAGTGAAAAAATATTTTTTATTATACTGTATAAAAAAAATTAAGAGCGGCATTAGCCTACAGGTAATCCATACCTGACTGTCAGCCGTGAATTCAAATCCTCGTACCATTTTATAATTAATTTGATTCTTTTTATAAATATCACTAGTTTTGCACTGAAAGAAGATATAGCGAGGAAAAATATCTAGAGTATATACCTATATATTTATTCAATTCTCATTCGTGAGATGGTGAGTTCAAATCCTAGGCCCATACCATTGAGTTTCTAATTGAGTGAGAATTTAAAAGAAAACTCGGCCATGAAAGAATACATCATGAGGAAACCCATATGTTCAAGAATTAAAAAAATCTGGAGCATATGTATCCACCAATACGCACACCCATCATGCCTCTTTACAGGTACATGGGTAACAATGAAAGTTATTAGAATCTCTAAATTGAAATCAGGTATTAAGATGGAAGTTGTTTTATTGCTTTCCGCAGTTTTCTTGTAAGGGGGTGTAAGGGGTCCCAACCTACATCTCTGGGACCCAAGCCAACCTCACCGGCTCGTGGTGCACCCTGCCGACCAACGAACGAGGCTCTGGCGACCCGCCACCACGCACTGGACCAGCGCGGCGGGTTACGGTCCCCCCCCCCCCCCCCCTATGGCAGAAAAAGTAAAACGGCCCCAAGTTCCCGGCGGCTCCAGTCGCAACACCGGCGTGGACGGGCGATGGTCGAGCGCTGGAGCCAGGGGTGCTAAGAATCTCCGGGCGGGATTCCACCGTCGAACGACCAGGGCTTTTAACACGGATTACCGACGTAGGTTCTCACTGGTGACTTACAACACGCGCACTTTGAGGACAGACGAGAAGATCGCTGAGCTGGAAGAGGAGATAGACAAGTTGCACTGGGATATCTTGGGGTTATCAGAAATCCGAAGAGAGGGGGAGGACACGATAACCCTGAAATCCGGCAACTTGTTCTATTACCGGGAGGGCGACCAGCAGTCACAAGGTGGTGTCGAGTTTATCGTCCACAAGTCCCTCGTAAATAATGTTGTAGCCATCACGAGTGTGTCGAGCAGGGTCGCGTACCTTATACTCAGAATATCCAAGAGATATTCGTTGAAGGTCATACAGGTCTACGCACCGACCTCGGCACACCCGGATAACGAAGTGGAAGCAATGTATGAGGACATTAGTAGAGCCATACATGCTTCGAAAACACACTACAATATTGTTATGGGGGATTTCAACGCGAAACTGGGCAAAAGAGGCGACGATGAGTTGAGAGTGGGGCAATTTGGATGTGGGCACCGGAACCAGAGGGGCCAGAGACTGGCCGACTTTCTTGAGAAAGAGGGACTCTTTATGATGAACTCTTTCTTCAAGAAGCCGCCTCATAGGAAGTGGACCTGGATGAGCCCCGACGATTCCGTTAAAAATGAGATAGACTTCATTATGGCCACAAAGAGACAAATATTCAATGATGTCTCCGTGATCCACAGGGTGAAAACCGGTAGTGATCACCGAATGGTTAGAGGCACATTGAATATAAACGTCAAGTTGGAAAGGTCCCGCCTGATGAAGTCTACACTCCGACCTACTGCTGCCCACATACAAAACCCCGAAAGCTTTCAACTTGAATTGTCAAATCGCTTCGATTGCCTAGAGGATTGCGTTGCAGTGGACGATATCAACAACAGGTTGGTAGAAACTGTCCATACGGTGGGGTCTAAATTCTTCAGACATCGTCGAAGAGATGGACCCCAAAAAGCTCACCGACCACACCCTCGACCTCTTGGCGGAACGACGTTCGATGACACTGCAGACTCCTGATGACGCGGAAGCATATCGGCAGCTCAATAGACGGATTCACCAGTCCTTGCGACACGACATCCGTCTTTTTAATACTAATCGTATTAAGGAGACGATAGAGCGGAATAAAGGCTCCAAAGTGTTCGCAAGAGACTTATCTATTGGGCAGAGCCAGTTGACGAAGCTGAAGAGGGAGGACGGCAGTGTCACTTCCGACAAACAAGAGGTACTGAGGGAGATCGAGAAGTTCTATGGACAGTTGTATACCTCGGTCGCTAAACCTGTTGGCAACTTGGACAAAGACCCAAGAGCCAAGTTGACCCGACACTATACCGAAGACATCCCGGACATCAGCCTGTACGAGATTAGGATGGCCCTCAAACAGCTTAGAAACAACAAGGCGCCGGGTGAAGACGGAATCACTTCAGAGCTTCTGAAAGCGGGTGGAACACCGGTACTGAAAGTCCTTCAGAAGCTCTTTAACTCCGTCTTACTCGAAGGGACTACGCCGGAGGCATGGAACGGAAGCGTGGTGGTGCTCTTCTTCAAGAAAGGTGACAAGACCTTGTTGAAGAACTATAGGCCCATCTCGCTTCTGAGCCATGTTTATAAGCTGTTTTCGAGGGTTATCACGAATCGCCTCGAGCGCAGGTTTGATGACTTCCAACCTCCCGAACAAGCCGGTTTCCGAAAAGGCTATAGTACCATAGACCACATCTATACGCTGCGGCAAGCTATACAGAAGACCGAGGAGTATAACTTGCCATTATGCTTAGCGTTTGTGGACTATGAGAAAGCCTTTGATTCGATCGAGACTTGGGCAGTGCTACAGTCCCTCCAGCGGTGCCATATTGACTATCGGTATATCGAAGTGTTGAAGTGTTTGTATAACAACGCCACCATGTCAGTCCGAGTGCAGGAAGGGAGCACGGAGCCGATTCCATTGCAGAGGGGTGTGAGACAAGGAGATGTCATCTCTCCGAAGCTCTTCACCAATGCGATGGAAGACGCTTTCAAGCTCCTGGAATGGAAAGGACTCGGCATCAACGTTGATGGCGAATACATCACTCACCTTCGATTTGCCGACGATATCGTGGTCATGGCAGAATCGGTGGAGGATCTTAGCACAATGCTCGGAGACCTCAATCGAGTTTCCCAACAGGTGGGCCTTAAAATGAACATGGACAAGACGAAAATCATGTCGAATGTCCATGTCGTGCCCACCCCAGTTTCAGTTGGGAGCTCGATTCTCGAAGTTGTTGACGAGTACGTCTACCTAGGCCAAACGGTCCAACTAGGTAGGTCCAACTTCGAGAAAGAGGTCAATCGACGAATCCAACTCGGCTGGGCAGCGTTCGGGAAGCTACGCAGCGTCTTCTCGTCCAAAATACCTCAGTGCTTGAAGACGAAGGTCTTCGACCAGTGTGTGTTGTCAGCGATGACCTACGGCACCGAGACGTGGTCTCTGACTATGAGCCTCATAAATAAGCTCACTGTCGCACAGCGAGCTATGGAGAGGGCTATGCTCGGGGTTTCACTACGTGATCGAATCAGGAATGAGGAGATCCGTAGACGAACTAAAGTCACCGACATAGCCTCTCGGGTTAGCAAGCTGAAGTGGCAGTGGGCAGGGCACATAGCTCGAAGAACCGATGGCCGATGGGGCAGAAGGGTTCTCGAGTGGAGACCACGTACCGGCAGACGAAGCCGAGGACGTCCATCTGCTAGATGGACAGACGACCTCATAAAGGTTGCGGGCACCCGCTGGATGCAGGTCGCTGCCGATAGGTCTAAATGGCGGACAATGGGGGAGGCCTATGTCCAGCAGTGGACGTCCAAGGGCTGAAATGATGATGTGTATTCTTAGCGACAATCGATATACTTTTTCATGCGATGAAAATGCTTTCATGAGAATGGTGTGTGAAGCATTTGTCACACTCTTCTTTAGGCAACTCTTCAACAACCTTTTAGAAGGCCATTACCATCTCTTCTGCATTCAGAAAACGTATTCCTCTGAGTTTAACCTTAATTTTAGGGAATAAATAAAAATCACAGGGCGCAAGGTCGGGACTATGTGGCTGACTTAAGTCTTGTATAACATTGTTTCTGGTTTAGACCACAACGAAAGTCACAAAATTTCATTAAACGAAAATGTTATTAAATTAATTTTTTCGCAAACACTTGATTTTCAAATTGCCGTCAGAAATAGATACCAAATAACAGCTATTTTTCTTTATATATGGCAATGGTACAATTGACATATTCTGCCAGTGTCAAGTTTTCTTAGAAATAAACAATTTGAAAGTTTAAAAGGTGTCCTGTCCATGTTCAGTCCCGTCGAAGTATGTCAGGAGTCGCTCAGTAAAACGATAGTAGGATTACTGAAAGCTCCTCTTCTGTCCTCAGCAGAAGGAAAACGCAGTTTTATTTGATTATCACAAATATCACGCAAGAAAAACACTTTGAAGTTCAATAAAGGTTTCAATAAATTCAATAAAGTGAAGGTTTAATAGTGATAACTATTAAACCTTCACTTCTGGAGTTCCCGCCAAAAGGTCCTTAGTGACCTAATAGTGACCTAAATTTAATAGCGTTTAACAAGCAAAGAGCTTCTTTTTTAAAATATCATTTTTTTTCTTTTCTATCGCATTGTACAGTAGCCAATTGTAAGAACTTTTTGTTTGACAGGACAATAAGTTGATATAAATGGTCATAATACTATGTTGAAATGTTTGTTTATTAAACATTTAATTTGTTGAAACAATGAATTTAAACATCGAATGTTTGTACATTTAATCATTGATGATTCTGATTAAATGAATTACAAAAGTATTATACTTTTTGAATTTATGCTTAATTTTTCATGTATATCTACAAAACACAATGTTTTTTTAAAAAAGGCATATTTTCATATCAATTAACTCAGAATCAAGATTACCCATACATCTGACACACTCTTTATACTCAAATTGCTTTATAAATGTAACACAAAGCAAATACTCTAAAACTAATTTCTAATAGCTCGTGCTTCCAAGTGGGACTCGAAGCAGTCTGCACCAGCTTAACACCTAGCTTAAGCAGCAGTGCATGTTTAATGGCGGTCACTTTGTGAGGGCACACGTCGTCCCCGGAGGAGGGCCTTTGAAAACTGTCTCTAAGAGTACGTTTCCATTGCACGTACGTTCCATCATGTATTCATTAAATCTATTCATATGATAAAATCGTAACAAAGCCGTGTCTGAACATATAATATTTACAAAAAAGTGATTGCAAAGTGGAAAATGGTGTATAAAGTCATATTAAAAATACACACATTGACACATCGAAATTTTATAATCAGTAATATTTTTTATTGTATGATTTGTATTGTATTTTATTGTTTGTATAATTTTATAATTGTATAATTTTATAATTTTATTGTATTGTATTTTATTGTATTGTCTGTTTAATGTTCAAATATCACGTCCGAATGTACATGATCAGCACTAATAAATTTTCGTGTGGCGCGCTATATCAAGTTCAATATCATATTTCTTTTATTTTTTTAGAGAAGTTTATATTCAATTGCACCTTTTTGGAAAGATTATTATCATTCGTGCATTTTATTGCATCTAGAGAATTGTCAAAATACACCATTGAACCGCAAATAATTGCAATTATTTAAACCTACGTATTTTATGATTACTTAACAACTTCGACTAAGATTTTAACAATTATCCAATAAATCTCGTACCGTATGAAATCGTGGTAACTTTATCCGGCCACCTGCATGCGCCACGATCTTCCATACGGACTGTCTTACCATCGTACTCCTTTGTAAAGGTTGCTTCAATACCACCTCTGCATATTTCAACCAGGCCGCGACCACAGCTCTCTCTGTAAACGCTATCTCCACAAACTTTAACCTACACCGACCAAAAATTTTAACAGTCAATTTTATAAGGTGTTTGTATTCACGTAAGAGCAGTTTGGACTTTGACAGGTGTAAATATAAAGTGGTAAAGATGCGAAACGCCAGTCGGTGGTCGCTCTTGAAATATTAGTAGCTTCGGTCGGCCAGATGGGTGCATTTACGGGGACACCTATGTTAGATATTTGCGTTTTGATAGCCGTCTTTGAACGATTTCTGGAGTGAATATGGGATGACTTTCGAGTTCTCTTAGTAGAACGTGATATATTTCTTTTAAATAAAGTGTCTGACTTTGTTACTCTGTACTATACGTACTGTACTGACTCAGGGCCGTCTTAAGTCTATTCTGCGCCGGGGTGCGGGAGTGTATCCTAAGACAGTCAAACATCCTATTGTGTATCCTATGACAGTCAAATATCCTATTGTGTATGCTATGACAGTCAAATATCCTATTGTGTATCCTATGACAGTCAAATATCCTATTGTGTAATTGTTTACTATAGCGTTATATTTTTTCATTACCTTTAAAAGGTGGGCGCCCGGGGTGCACCGCACCCCTTGCACCCCCTGGTAAAGACGGCCCTGTACTGACTCACTATACGTTGCTATGAACGGCAATGCCTCGTCTATGTATCCGTTTTGTTAACAGCGGTGGTAGCCAAGGAGTATCTATACTCGAGTCACTTTCGTGTGGACGTTAGTTCAAATCTTTGGCCCGTACCACTGAGTTTTTATTTATGGATTAGATGGCAGACAAGCGGGCGGGCCACGTGATGGTAAGTAGTCACAGCCGCCTACTGACACCTGCAACAACAGCTGGTAACAACTCTCATCGTAGCGTAATGGAAAAACCTCAGCTGGTAGTTCATTGCACAACTTTCGGGTTTGCGATATAAGGCGTGAAGTTTAAATATAACTAGCGGGATGGTAAGGGAAAACATCGCGAGGAAACCCACACGCTCGAGAAATAAAGAAGGATATGGAGTATGTGCATCCACCAGACTGCACTGGGCCCGCATGGTGAATTATGGCCCGAAATTCCTCAGTGATTTACTGGAGGAGTCCTGTGCTCTGCAGTGGAACGTTGTAGGCTGATAATTAAAATCATCATCAGTATTTTTAACACCTCCCAATTTTCAGTCAAAGCCACAAATATTTAGTATGTCGGTGACGTTTTTATGTAGATATATAACAAAGTATGTAGATAAATTTTGTTATGCGTATTATGTATAAAGCTTATATTTATATGAATATGCTACATAATACACTGTCAAATAAGTTTAGGGATTTTTTTAATAAAACAAATAATATCGCTTCAATCGTCAAAATTTATTTTGTTGCCCTCAAAATAAAATGTATTGACACAATACACTTTCGCCAGCGAATAATATATTCGTCGAAACACTTCTTATAGGCACTTTCCGGTATGGCCTGAAGCTTTTTTAGCGAATTCTGTTTCATTACGTCAACGGACTCACAACGTCTGACACGAAGTTCATTCTGCGTTTCATGAATGTGTTTCCGCATTGGCATTATTCTTCGGAACACGCCGTGCCGCGACGTGATTCATACTTAAAACATCAACATGCGAACGGATTCGTGACACATGCCAACTGTCTGAGCTATCTCTCTTAAGCTAGCGCGACGATTTACGATCACCATGTCCTTCACCTTGTTGTAATTTTTTTCAATCGAAGACGTTGAAGATCGCCCAGAACGAGGCAAGTCTTTAACCAATTCTCGGCCTTCTTTGAATGCTTTGTACTACTCATATACTCTTATTTTTGATAAAATCGACTCACCGTAGGCCTTCTCTAACATTGTCAATGATTCCGCACAATAAATATTGTTGGCAACACAAAATTCAAGGCAAATTCCTTGTTCGATATTTTTATCCATTGTAAAATCTTTAAAATACACTCGAGGTTGTCTAGCAAATATGAAAATTTTCAAATAATTATTTCACAGATCGCGCCCAAACTTTACATGAAAATTAGCTACCTAATAGTGCCAACCTAACAGCAATATATTTTTACATAGGCATTTTACGCGGGTATACTTTTTAAAATTCCCGATACATATTTGACAGTATGTGTGTCATTAAGAATTAGTCTATCACGTATCGATGTCACCACGGATTCCAGTTGAAAATCAACGCGGTGTGTCATCAGAGGCATAGAGCTTAAGCTGAACTGGACGCCCATTCAGGACAGCAGACTACATTACTGTAGTATCGCTTTTCTTTTCACTTTCTTAAAATTTCTCCGCTGTTATGTGTTAAAATATGTATGTGATTGTATTTAAATATGTATGTGATTGTATTTAAATATGTATGTGATTGTATTTAAATATGTATGAATGTGATTGTATTTTCCTTTGTAACTGTAGTGTCCTATAACTGTTTTGTAAATAAACATTTTATCTAGCCTATAAATGTCGACATGTTTACTATCAAAAAAGGCCTGTTGTCTACCTGTTGGAGACACTGCGAGTTCTACTACTTTGGCGAAATAGAACCCGAAAGATTTGCTTGTATTGACTGGTTTTTATTACTAGATACAATGTTAATGCGTCTCGGCTCAAGATTTTGATTGACTGAATTTTATACGTAAAACAAGTAGGTAAGCACCAAAAACGGCAGTTCATCCATACTTTGTGACGGCAGTTCAATAATAAAATAAAAAATGTCGAAGCGGCGATGTGGAGCCGCGACATCTGTAAAAAGTACATATGAGTAGGCGCTCGTACATTCAAGTATGAATATATGTAAATACATATGTAGGTATATATGAATAGAAGAAAAACTACACATGTCACGCACTTCCAGCCGGACTCGGAGCACAGACATCAAAAACAATGCATTACGTAAAAAAACGTCCGAATATAGTAACGGGAGAATGAGCATTGTTCTTAACGGGGACCCTGATGAGTTGGCGACACGCACAGTTGTGAAACTGCAACATTTTTGTCAAGCTGCTGGAGGTACAGTCGTGTGAACAATAGTTTATTTATGTGACGGGACAGGACAAAAATGGAATATTACACAACCATTTTTCTACAGAAGAGTCAGATGTGTGACTTAATCGATTGGTATTTTTGTTCTAAAAGAGGAGGCAGCCACATGATGGTAAATGGTCACCTGTTTCTGGGGGATTGCGAGTAATTGTTACCGCCGCGTGTACACACTTTTTTGGAGCACGTATTGTATGTGTTCATCACTTTGATAAATCTGTATGTCGTATGTGCTGACAAATTTTATTTTATTTCCTTCTTCTTTAGGGGAGCCGACGCGATTATAGTGGCAGCAAATCGGTGGCAGTAAATTTAAAGGTAGTTTAATATCTCCGATCACAATAATAGTTATTGGAGTCCCACGAAGAGGCAATGACATTCTTAGTAAATAAAAATTGTTTATTTCAGTAATTCAAAAAAAACTTGCGATTTGTTAATCGTGACTCGTTGCCATTAAATATTTTTTTGTTGCTGGTTTCAATACAAACCGTAAATAAATAACAAAATACATTATGACTATTACGGGACTACATTTGTGACAAAATAATATAACTACCCACATTTTCTAATACGCTAATTACAATGACAGTGTCTTGTATACGGTGTCTTGTTTTGTATACGGGAGTATTGTAAACTTAAGTTAATGATATGTTTTCTCTTTAAGTGAACTGTTTAATGTTCTTTGAGAAATAAATTTCTTTAAACTTAAATATTACGTAAAATAGGTTCACAAAACTCCAAGATGCAAGCTGTACACTTTTGTTGGCGAGTGTACAAGGCATTGTTACCGTCACGCGTCGCTGATAATTTGCGCTCAAGCTGAAAATGAGCTGCATTACACTTGCTCAGAGCAGAGCTTTAGCGGGTGCTTAACATTTTCAGGAATATTTTTTTAAATTAAGATCTCAGTTATGTTGTATATTAAACCCAATTTTATTAAATTTATCTTAAAAATACTTCTATAATGATATTGTTTTTCGACCACCTTTATAATGGGAAATGCTCTGAAGAGCTGTTCAATCTGATGCCAACATCGGATTAATATTAACGCACCCTCTCGTCACACCGCAAGTATGACAAAGAATTACTGCGTAAGTACAGTGCGGTCTTCAAGACAGTATGCTGCGAACCCGAAAGTGGTGGAACGAACTGCCTATTGAGGTTTTTCCGCTAAGTTACGGCACGGGGCTCTTTAAGAGGGCTGTGAATAGGATTCTGCAAGATCGGCAACTACACCAGCAGGTGTTCATGAGCGGCGGTGACCACTTACCGTTTCGTTGGCTGCCTGCCTACCTGACATCTATATACATAATATAATAGAATCGTAACCAAGTCGTGTCAGTACGTACATTTAAAAAAAAATAGTTGTAGTGTAATGTATGAGTGATACAGAGTCCAAAATAAGAAGTTTTAGAGTTTTTGTCTGTCTGTCTGTGAACGCGCATTACGCAACAACCATGAATTGGATATTAATGACAGATTTTAATTCACCAGATTTTAATGAAACTTGGCATAATTGTAACTTATATGGTGAGTTACCATTTAAAATACTTTTTAACCAGATAAAGTTCCCACGGGAATCACAAGTTCACGCGAACGAAGTCGCTGGCATAGCGTGTCATCTACAAAAAAAGACCTTTAATAAATATTAATTGAAATTAAACCTCTGATCAACCCAAAGGTTGGCTGGTAGAGAATGCCTTAAGGCATTAAGCTCGCCTTTTGTACTATATTGTTCAATCAATCAGCCAATAACGTCCCACTGTAGGATACAGGCCTCCTCTAATAAATCACTGGGGGTTTCGGGCCGTAATTCACTACGCGGGCCCAGTGCCCGCTGGAAAATCTGGAGTATATGATTCACCAATCCGGTGGATCATATACTCCAGATTTTTTTTATTTCTTGAGCTTGCGATTTTCCTCACTGTGTTTTCCTTGACCGCCGAGCAAGTGACAATAAAAAAATCCGTAGTTAAGTAGAAAGTCAGTGGTACGGCCCGAGGATTTGAACTCACTACCATACTATAAGGGTGGTGATTGCCATGGGGTATCTCTACTCGACTGACATTCAACAAAGTGTATTTAATTAATATAACAACGAAATTAATTAATATAAGTTTAGATAAATGTTTCCAGAGATATTTAAATTAATATAAGTTTAGATAAAGGTTTTCTTCGGTATTCAAAACAGTACTCAAATCGCTAACGAAATTACAAAGGTCACATACAAACCTTAAAAGAATTGTCTAATTAATTTCAACGCCACATACAAGCGCTTCCATTTCCAGCATATCCTATATCCTTTCTTAACATCTAGACTGTGGCTTTCCCGCGAAAAAAATTAAAATAAACAATGGCAACTTCCGTCCCATACCCCCGGGGTTGTTGTAATAACGCTTTTGTTCTAAGATTAGCTTTTAAGAAAGGCTTTTAATACAGCAACACAGGCGTTTGTGAGGAGTGGTGACTGGAGAGATATTAGTGGCTGGTTTTTGTGTGGTTTCAAAGAAAGGAGAGATGTGTGTAGCTCAGTGTGCGACGGCTTTGAGATTTCAAGGAAGATTACGAAGGAATCTACCTATGGCGGTGATCATGATTTTTGAATTTCGAAAAGTTTTCCCAGTGAGTGAGATATGCCAGAGCCCATTATCATCCAATGCTCTACTTCCCATTTTACCAACCCTTTCTTCAAATCAATTCCTAAATCTGCAAAGATTGACAGCACATCCGGGGGACGCTTGTAAATCTGGACTGATGGTGGTATGTATCACGGATGTCCATGAGCGACAGTATCTGTTTTACAGTGGAACGTCTGCTCTTTTGGCACCTTCTCTCTATACAAATCTCCAGCTTGATAAGCTAATATTAAATTTGAAGAAGCTCAAAAGATAACAATCATTGAATGGGTTCACTACAGATAAATTTAGGTATATCTACACAGAACATAAAAGTAATTATACCTAAAAACAACAAAAGCTAAAATAATAGCTGAACGTGACGTCACGTCAGGCTGACGTGCGCCAAGCGGACGACATTGAAGAGGAAATTAGCCTCAGTGTGGCTTGGTCGCATTTTTCCATTTATGTCGCCGTGACAACGACAACTGTTGTCGCGACAAAGGACTCAGCTGTCAATGTTGGCGGTGACATACAATGCTGGAGTTTATATTTTTAAATTGGATCTGGATGCCTTTCATTTTATTTTTTACGCTTATTTCTTAACATGATAATTACACGATTAATTACAGTTGGATACGACACGACTTCAAACTATAACTTATCATTGTAGGTAAGGGGTCCCCTTCATATAGCAACAGGGTTTTGGACAATAAGCTACAACGCGAGTTCAGTGCAAATTGATGTACATTACAGGTGAAATAAACTAAATCTGTTTATATGTCCTGAAGAAATTCGAAATGAAGATCAACTAATAACTTAAGTTGCCGACATATATCAAAGAATCCCTGCGCTGAAGTGTCAAGGATTTTGAGAGGCCTATATATATCAGTGGAGAAATACAAGGTTGATGGTATGGCGTGGTACACATATCTCACTTTTATGTATTAAACTTTTTTCTCTATTGATGTATCTATTATTTAATAAATAGTTTTGTCTATTTGTCAATTGTATATTTACAATGACAATTGAAACAGTCACAGAACATGACAGAACAAGACAAATAAAACAAGTTTTAACACTATAAAAGTACACGTATTAACATGTATTTTACATTGCAAGGACTTTTTTAAATAATATTTAATGTACTTCAGGACTTTGTTACGATATACTGAATATGCAATGCTAAATAGCTAGGACATTGGCATAGAATTATAGATTACGTAGTGAAGAACAATCTTCCAGAATACAATTTCTCTCCTTTTTATCAAATTCCTTAATCAACGCACTCCACTTCCACAAGCAAACAAAGAAAATCCCCAACAGAGCAAGAGGGGAGAAAAAATCGCAAAGACGTCGGATAACACTAACACATTTTCGTCGCGAAGGCTAACGATTCCGAAGTGAACTGTCCCATAAATCCAGGCTGGTCTGATTGATACATGGCGGTGGGTTGACGCCCATCCCGTAATTTAGTGCCGTCTCCCCGCCCACAGCCAGATAGCGAGCAGTTTTGTTTTGCATTAATTCCTTTTAGCTCCTTCGTATCGAGGAACGTTTTAAAGGTGCAATTTGTAAAATGTCGAGTTTTTATTCCGTGTCAGTCTTTATTCTAATTCATAGTCATAAATGCTCAGGTGTCTGTGAAAACAAAAGGTTAATGAATAAAGGTGAAATTTTAAATCTTTTGATGAATTACTATTTCTATTAGGAGACGAAAAATTTTAATTTAAAATATGTTGTCTGTTTAGATTTTCAACACCTTCTGCTAAACTGGAAATGGAAATGGAAATGTAACTGGAAAATGTTCGCTGCTAAAACTATCTCGCGATATCTGCACAGCAGGCCATTCATTGGCAGCAAACTAAAATAAAGGTAACGAATGTCATAATAAGGCATTTAGTCGGCTTTTTGAACGATATTTGTGTGCAATAAAGTATATACATATATATAAAGGTGACGATTACAATATATCGGCAATAAAGACAGTGATACCATACTTCATCGACAAGCAGAGTCCCTAATTCTCAGTAATAATAATAATAACTTGAAAGTGTACCCTGCTATGTATGGTATATTAATTTATTAATCTTATTTCTGATAAAATATAATGATCTTTTCCTCAAAGCTCTCCACGCCGAGTATACAGTAGAACCTTGAGTGTCAAAACCGAACCTACATAGTTCAAATTCACTTTGTGGTGTAGAGGCATATGTCATCGGGTTTATAATTATAAATAATTCAGTTTCTATACAAATTTACTTTATCTACCCTGCAAAGAATGTCACTAGCATAGCTCATACAATTGAATTTGTTGAAGTGATAAAGGGCACGTCAAATCTTCCGAAGTAGCATGCTGAAGTGGCAATAGACAGGCCATATCTGCTGCAGGACTGACAAGCGGCGGGGTAGATGAATCCTCGAATGGAGAACACGTATCTGGAAGCACAGGAGCGCACTGCCGGACCCCCTCAACTCCAGTTGGCTTGAATAAGTACGCCGGTAGCGGCTGGATGAGAAGAGTGGAAGATACTGTGTAGTGGCGAGCGGAGAGATCTATATCCAGCAGTGGATACATAGGTAGTTATGAATATAAGTTTACAGCGCTTTGTTAGCGAATATTTATATTAACCACTGACGTATATACGAGTGCATGCATGCCTCAAGGAATACTCTAAAACTACTCAAAACACATTTCAAATAAATTCACAGGGAACACAAACAACGGCGGCTCGTATCATAAATACAGCACAGGTGTGAGTTATGGTGTGTTTACGCAATCGTATCGTTATCGTAACGCGTGTCAGTCGTATATCGCTGCGATCGCGTCCGTTGTAAAATAAGCAGAGATTTTCCAGGCGGTGACGTCGCGGCTACGAATATAATTTAAAATGATCTGAGTTTTATCATTCTTTACATAAATGAAACGTCTAATGAATATACATTTTGTCCCACAAAGACAAAGATAGAAGTGTTGAGATGTTTTTCTAAAAGTACTAGTCAATATACACTATCTTGTTTTGGAAATATAAGTTCATATGCAATTCATATTGCTCATTGACATATAACTAAAAGAAATTAAATCAGTTTATAAATATTTTCTTATACATATACAGAAAGTGGCAGATAGTTCGTTGGAATAAAATAATAAATTGCTATAATGAATAAATAAATAATCCTTCCAGACGGGCGCGTCAGCTGAGCATTGCAGTTGCATCTGCATTTGCAGCATACATATTTCTTATGGACATAGAAATGCTGGAGATAGTTCAGAGAAGAGCAACGAAACTGCCAAGGAAAATTAAAAATAGGTCATATTAAAACAGACTCCGCAATCTTTGCTTAACTAGTCTAACGTCAAGAAGGGAAAGAGGAAACTTGATCGAAACATACAATATTCTCAACAATCATTATGTTGTCCCGTACCAGAACTCTAGATACGATACTAAAGCAAACAAGAATCTGAAAGGACCCGCTTTAAGGCTGACGCGTACTATCGCTAGTTCTAATCCCTACAAGTACGAGGCGTATTCGAAAAGTAAGGGCCGTTCGCTTATATTTCAAAATCGACAAGTCGTAACACGTTTAAACTTGTGCATATCTGTACGTGCACTACTCGTGCAGCTATTTCAGGTGTTGTTTTGATTCAGTAGTCATTTGCCTATTTGTGCGTACAGTAAACAATGTCCGCGATAATCGTTGCTCCCGCCAGCTGTGAAGTTCGCGCTGTAATAAGATTTTTGTGTGTAAAAGGATCTTCAGCTGCTGAAATTCATCGAGAGTTATGCCTAGTTTGTGGACCTACTGTAATGAATGAAGGAAAGGTTAGACAATGGTGTCGTGATTTCAAAACTGGACGAACAAATGTTCATGACGAAGAGCCGAGTGGTAGGCCCAGTATGCAAACCGATGAAATTGTTTCTCTGGTGGACCAAAAACTGCGATCTGATCGTCGGTTGACAATTAGTGCCCTGGCTGATGAATTTCCTCATCTTGGACGCACTACTGTCTACACAATTGTCACGGAAAAAGATCCTTTTGCACACAAAAATCTTATTACAGCGCGAACTTCACAGCTGGCGGGAGCAACGATTATCGCGGACATTGTTTACTGTACGCACAGATAGGCAAATGACTACTGAATCAAAACAACACCTGAAATAGCTGCACGAGTAGTGCACGTACAGATATGCACAAGTTTAAACGTGTTACGACTTGTCGATTTTGAAATATAAGCGAACGGCCCTTACTTTTCGAATACGCCTCGTATATCCTATCAAATATAGTGGTCAGTCAGCTCATGGAATAATCTACCGCACGCACGAGACAGTTAATGCGGAGTGATTAAATTAAAAATTAAATGTGCGATTAAAAATTACCCCCGTTAGGAACGAAGATCTTCACGCATTTTTTTTTAAACTCCGAATGTAATTCGAAATAAAATCTGTACAGTTCATGTATTTTTTTTATTTTGTACATTATTTTCAAAACAAATAATTTGAAATAAGAAATCAAATCATAAATTTAAGTTATACAACCGGCCACGCACTAGTCTGCACGTCTGTTATTCTGATTGAGTCTCGCTCTCGACACTCGCACGCACACACACACACAGAGAAAGAGAAAGGCGTATGGAGGGGGTAAAAATCTTACGTGACGTTACATTTTCTCTCGAATCACACCTACCGCAAGCCGCGTTAGACAGATAGAAACGTTTAGACGGAAAGAAGGCAGCATAAGTGTATTGAAAGCTGCAAACCATAAATACATAAATAATAACAATTATAAATGCATAAATAAATAATTATTCCATTAGTATAATCCATTACTGACAGAACCTTCAAAGTCTGAATATTCTAGGTTTAGGTAGAACGAGCGTCCGGCCGCAGCGGCCGCGGTTTGTAAACAACACCGTATGTTTTCAACTTCCATGCAATCGACCCGCGTTAATGATACTATTTGTCAGAATGATGTACGCGATTATGGACTATATTCCGTATGGAGGTAGGCGAGAATCGCGTTTAAATCATTTGACGGATGGAATAATTGTACCTACTTGTGTAGAATGTTTTTGCAAAATAAATAATTATGGGTTCCGATTAACAATAGAATGCAATCAGCCCTTTCAGTATCCATTGCTGGACATGGGCCTCCTCGTGTACATTGCGACCTGCATGAGGTATGTATGGCTTTCATAAGGGAGGTATGTATGGCTACGCTGGCGACGCGGGTTGGCGTCTCTACTTTTTTGGAGTTAGTGTAGTTCCGCAGCGTTTGTGGAAGGAGCTTTTTTATCCCATAGTCGCCTTTCGCTACACGCACATGAAGAGATGGCGTAATGCTATTTGTAGCCAGCCGACACCACACGGTACTTAACAATTAACAAAGTTGCTACTAATTGTATGATTAAGACACGATGTTGGTGTGCAGTAGCAAGCCGTTATAATTATTTAAAAGCTAACCTATTTATTTTTAAATGTGAAGCGACACACGCTGATGTTGTGATAATTATGGTAAAAAAACTATCCAGTTTATCGACTAAACTATCCAACCCCATAGAACTTCTGTTCTTTATAGCAATTTATTTTAGAGCCTCGAATATAATTAGTAAATTTTACTCTAGTTTACTCTAGTACTCTCTCTTATACTCTAGTACTCTAGTAACTACAAAATCAAATTATTTGTAATTGTGTACAAAATTAAATTATTTGTAATTGTGTACAAAATTAAATTATTTGCAATTGTGTACAAATTTATTTTTTTTGCAATTGTGCACAAAATTAAATTATTTTCAATTAACTACAAAATTAAATTGTTTGCAATTAACTACAAAATTAAATTATTTGCAATTAACTACAAAATTAAATTATTTGCAATTGTCATCATTTCATAATATCATATTTAAAATTTAAAAGGTGAGTAAGATTTATTTTCTCTGGTGCCATAGAAGAGTCCCACGGAGCTGGACTCCGTCGACTACATGGTGACATTTATTTATTTCAGTTATTAACTTATTAGAAATAGTTTTTTGTTGATTACGATTTACTGCTCATTGAATTTTTGTTGATCACGATGTGCTGCTCATTGAATTTATTGTTGATCACGATTTGCTGCTCATTGGGTTTTTTGTTGATAACTATTTTCTGCTCAATGAGTTTTTTGTTGATCACTATTTGCTGTTCATTGAGTTTTTTGTTGATCACTATTTGCTGCTCATTGAATTTATTGTTGATCACGATTTGCTGCTCATTGAGTTTTTTGTTGATAACTATTTTCTGCTCAATGAGTTTTTTGTTGATCACTATTTGCTGTTCATTGAGTTTTTTGTTGATCACTATTTGCTGCTCATTATGTTTTTGTTGATCACTATTTGCTGCTCATTGAGTTTTTGTTGATCACTATTTGCTGCTCATTGTGTTTTTGTCGATTACTATTTGCTGCTCATTGGGTTTTTTGTCGATCACTATTTGCTGCTCATTGAGTTTTTGTTGATCACTATTTGCTGCTCATTGAGTTTTTTGTCGATTACTATTTGCTGCTCATTGAGTTTTTGTTGATCACTATTTGCTGCTCATTGAGTTTTTTTGCTGTTAGTTTAAATAAAAGCCATACAATTTTTTTTGTTGTAATATTATACATATTATTATAATAATTGTTGACAATGGAATGTTTTTTTATTAATGGTTAATTGCTATTTTAACAATGACTAATGTTATCTACCATTTTTTAATAACTGATGTTATCTACGATTTGAATTATTATTTATGATTTTTAACTACTATTATTTATGGTTTTAATTATTAAATATAATTGACGACTTTAATTATGAAATATTGTACACCTTATCAGGTAGGCTAAAGAAGAAATTTTATTTTGTGAACACCTTATGTAAGTACTTTACCTATAATCACGTAATGAATGATTTGATTAGATTTTTAATTTAAAAAAAATAACAAGAAATAAACAGATAAATATTGAAAAAACAGAAAAAATAAAATAATGTCTATAATTGCTAAACATAGTTTTTCTCCAAAGAAATTATTCAGAAGAAATCCCAATACACCATATAACTAGCGAACAATCAATAGACAAACAAGAAATATTCATAAAAATGCTAATTCGTACACCACAAGTGACACAGATAAACCGCGACAGTGAGCTACAGTCGCAGATAAGCGGTTTTCATTACTGCCGTGTCGCGGCGACAATGAATGGCGACGCGACAAATCTTACCGAGTTATTTGTTGCTTTTGAGGGACTGCCTCCGAGCCTCCGACTGTAGTAAATCGCATTGTCTTATTTATTAAGTCAATAGTAATTAGGATGTGGGTATTTAACATGTTTTTAGCAAACAGTTGTTTGCTGCCTTTTTTGTAGAATAAATAATAGTATAAGAGACATTGTCTGATATATAAGGAATATATGTGTCGTTTTAGCTCGTATACAAACATATTTTTCTTGTTACAATGCCATTGTAACAAGATGTGTTGCTTTTCTTCAGGTCCAGTATAATAATGGACACTGATGGGGTTGCCACGTCAGTGCAGCATTTCAGCAATGTCTGCTGAAGCGACTGTTGATTACTTCTTTGCCATAATTCGCAAACGGTGTGCTTCTCTGTGAAACCAAGCTAGCTATGCTGAGCACCAAATGTTGCGCCGATGGACACGACTACGGCATGGCCGCCATCTTGATGTCATTCCTCGTAGTTTAAACGGCGTTTGGATAGTTTGCATAACAGCCCGAAACCCCCAATGGTTGGCTAGGGCCTGTGCCTTGCAGTGGGACTTTACACGCTGATACATACATGTATCATGTCTATATAAATTAGAGATACAGCTCGCCATCTACACATAATTAACGCGACCGGTGACTCTTGAAAGGCCACTAGGGCCATAAGAACTTAGACATACACGATGTTGAGGCAATCAGATTTTTTAGCCGGTAGGAGTCCGGCACTACCTGGTACCACCTAGGCTAGCCTAGCTAGACTAGATGGTACCAGGTGACCATGCAGGGTTTTCCTGATTGTCTCTCCTAACATAAAAAAAAAAAAAAAAACATCTACACATAAACCTTGTGTTTGTCAGAGTAGATGATCACATAGTTATTTGTTACTAAAAGACTTACGATTTCTGATAAAAAAATAGAAAAGCGAAAAATCTAAGGCGCGAGACACACAGATTATATATTGAGTGATCTGAGAAATAAATTAAAAAAAATACATATATCTCGCTAGGAATAGATTAGAGCGGTGAAGCGTAGGGGGGGTATCTATACTCAACTTACATTCGTGTGATCGTGAATTAATGTCCTCTGCCTATACCACTGAATTGCTATTTAAGTACGTATTTTTAAAAATTGACATTAGCTCGACGGTGAGAGGAAAACATCGTGAGGATGTTCCAGAAATTAAAAAAAAACCTAGGGTATGTGTATCCACCGACCCGCACTGATTTACTACGCCTTACTACTTAAACGCCCCACTGATTTAATAGGAGAGGCCTGTGCTCTGCAGTGGGACATTAAAGGCTGTGATATAAGGAATATATTTATTTGATTAACTAATTAAAATACAATTGATCGCAGAATAATCTTTAATACGAGTACTTTCTATATAAAACTAATACTCTAGTAAAGTGCTTCTGTTTAAAAATCACCTGTGATTTCATTCAGAAGTTAGGTTTAAGGTATTCGCTTAAAAACTGGATAAAAGTAGTTGATACTAGACTGATTTAATTCGCAAACAAAGTGATTGAATTTACTATTTGATACTTTTCACTCAAATACTACCATCTGCCTCTTATTAGCATTACTTTACGATAGTGACGTTGATTGCGCTAGGACGTAAATTTACTCGTTCGTAAAAAGAAAAAAAATCTGGGAATTTGTTTTATTATTAGTGAAGATTGGTTAGCGACCAATAACAAATATTGAAATATATATCTGAACACATAACGTTAGGAAGGCGACAGGTATAAATTAGGATTATTCAGAGGAAATTTCTAGGGTATCAAAAAGGAAATTTCTAGATACCTACCTAATATAAAAGTGAGGTTTAAAAAAAACACGGGATCACTTTTCAGTTTGTAATACGAGTTTCTGAGTTTGTTCAGTACGAATTGTAATTATGTAAAAACAAAATTTGTTCACAATAAATTGGGCATACCGACAATTGGCATCTGTCAAAAAAGCCATATTTTATTACAATGTTTTAAACACATTTTGTATAGTAGATATAGTAACGTATATAACATTGTAACGTATATGTTACTGTAATATATACATACAAAATATTTTTTTTTTATAGACAAGAGGGCGGACGAGCAAGCGGTCCCACGTGATGGGTAAGTGTTACCGCCGCCCATGGACACCTGCAACACCAGGGGGTATGCGGGCGCGCCGCCGACCTTGCAAAACCCTATTCATGATTAGGAATATACAATTATAAGACTAAACACCAGTATGTATCCCAATTATAGACGTGCACAACATGGATATAAACTTTTACAGGCTAAATTTCTACTTTACGACACATAAATAATTAAAAAGAAATAAAAATCGAAAACTTACAAACGATAAATTTTGAAAGCTAAAAGGAAAATTAATAAAGAACAAATTTTTATTTAAATAATTAAAATAACACAAAACTCGAATCAGCACAGGTAAGCCGTCATGAAACCGTGAGAAAGTCCGGTGTCGTTAACAACCATCCATAGACTGTCATACAGCACTCCTCGATATCTCGCCGCAGTTTTTACGGTGTGATTTTTACGCAGTTTCCACGGTGCCGTCGCATCGCCGTGTATGATAACAAGCTCCCATAGTGCGTCACTAACGACAGTAGGTTGAACACTAACCGTAGATTTAGTGTTAGGAAATACGAATAGGAAATATAGGAAAATAGTGACGTTAACAAGCGGCCTGAGAAATCTCAGAATTAAACAAGTTACGCACTACGTCGATGTAATAGACACGTGGTAAACGTGATCCGATGAACGAAGCTTGAAACTCTAAAACTGATGTTCTTTATGAGGTCTTGACGTAATTAACTGTACACGAATAAGATAAATGCTCTGTCTGAATTTTAATCTAATCACACACTGTACATCTCACTGCTTATTATACATCCTGGATACGTTGTACAAGCACTCTAGGGCAGGCACGTTACAGCCTCATATGCGTTTGTAAATGAAACATTCTTATTACGTAGTACTTAAATTTCAAATTTGACTTTTCAATGAACCCCTCCCCATCTGCCTCAACTCCTAATAGTTGCCAACCAGGTTTCTTTGATAAGAACAGATGATGTGTCATCTAGATTCCCATATCGATGCTATGTGCCAATCACGTCTCACTGAAGGGACGGGTTTCGATCTCAAAACTTCACGAATGTGAGTAGATAGATAGATACCTCTAGGCTGATCCCAATCCTTTCTACAAATCCATTCCTACATCTACAAAGGTAGGCAGCGCATCCATGGTCGTGTGCCAACGTTTGTCATTTTGGACTGATGTTGGCATGTACCGCGGATGTCCATGAGCGACAGGTGGATTGTATGCTCATCTACCGCCTTTTTCCTATAAAAAAAACCGACTTTTTTACGACTCTTATAATAACCGCCTACAATTCAATAATAATTTCTTCTATAAACTGATTTCAAATTGATTAACCTTGAATCAAAGCTTTGATTCAGCCTCTCTTAGTTACGCCAGTTTCGGGTTATTGACACGAAGCTTTCAACACCAAAAAGTTCACACAGTTATTGCTTTACAGAAACCACTGGTATAAAGGCTTTTATAGGTTAAACATCTTTGTGAAAGGCTAAAAATGCTCCGAAAGCGATAGTAATTTTGAATTTATCGATCAATCGAATCAAGCAATAACAATACAGCTAAACCTCAAATCCTTACGAAACAAAAATCGTCTTAATACCCATTGTTGTCGGTCGGACTTTGACGAAATGTCAGAAAGCGCACAACAATGAAATTCACACAACTTTTTGTTTCGTTACGGTGTCGATTCGCTTATCGTAAAATTGGATTTTGTATAGACAATGTCAAATTAAAAGTAGATAGTAACCAACGTTTGAATTTTTATGGTTTGGACCGACTTTAGAATATCTATTGCCCATATATTCCAATGTGTGTTGTAAAAGGCTACTAAGGAATGACAAAACCGTCAGCACGAGCGCTGAGAAACTAAACCGCTTCTAAAGGTGTGGACTTGGCCGCTTGGCCCGCTTGGCCCGCTTGGCCGGCGTGGTGTTGTGGGGCCATACATCCCTCATAAACGAGACTGTTATAAAAATATACTCATGTTTACTAGTATTCATATTATATAGTTATTCATGTATAAATTTTAATGTGTATTTTATGAAATTTTTTGTATGTGTTGTGTACTGCCTCAAGAGGTCTTTCCATTATGCTACGATATGGGGTTCTTCAAGAGAGCTGTGAATAGGGATTTTGCAAGGTCGGCGGCGCGCCCGCATACCCCTGGTGTTGCAGGTGTTCATGGGCGGCGGTAACACTTACCATCACGTGTGACCGCTCGTTCGTCCGCCAACTAGTCTACAAAAAAAAATGTGTAAGTGCGCCATCTACCTGGCAGTTATTTTTCGTTAGTTCTCTAACCCAAAGATTGACTGTATGAGATCGCTTTTAGCGATAAGACCACCTTTCGTATACTATTCTGTATTGTTGTATTGTGTTGTGTTTTTATCTGTGGTGTATAGGTAGAATAAAGAATAAACTTACTTACTTATTTACTTACTTACTTATTACTTACTTACTTATGTACATGAAGTGGCCCATGTCCACCAGCGGACGATATGGGGACATTATTACTGTTACGAAAACGAAGACTTAAATATGCTTTGCAAATAAGTATTTCCATTAGGTATTTCTCTTAATATAAATGGCTAAGGACACATTGAGAGCCGTAAGTGCATTAGATTAAGATATTTTTTCTTAAATAAATTATACCTATTACATTTCATCAACCATACTCAATTGTATATATTTAAATTTGAATTTTAAATTGTACTCAAGTAGAATGTTAGTAGATCCGACAAGATAACCAAAAACCTTTAATTTTACGCCTTTACACCCAATTTCCAATATAAAATGCGTACAAAACACGAAAGTTTATAAAGTTAGATCCGACAAGGTCGGCGGCGCACTCGTAATTCACAGGGAACACCGGCTGATATCGGTGTACATGGACGGCGGTGACCACTTACCATCACGAAGCATGGACATGCCTAGCCCTCTTTTATAGAAGAGTTTTATAGAAGATACTTTTATAAAATGTTTCAACGTGAAATGAAAAGCAATCAAAGACGCAGCTGTTTTGTGCAGTTGGATAAACCTATTATGTTCAACGCCTTATGAATCTTTAAAGAACCTTTGTATTTATAAACATTATCACAAAGACTTATTTAATTATTAGTACTTGGATGACGAAGGAAAACATTATGAGGAAACCGTACGCTGAATAATAACAAAAATCTGGAGCATGTGTATAATACTACATAGCTGGATCCATTGAGTATTGGTGGACGATGAGATGAGTTATGATCTGATATAGGTTGATATCGGAGGTTCTGTTAAAATAAAAACATGTTCTAACATGATTTTCGAGATAAAGTAATGACTATCTTTGACATTTTATTTTGTCACTCCAACACGAAGCGTTACAAAATAAAACACAAGTAAATACACAAGTACAAATAAATGATAAAAATATAAATGAAAGAAAAGAAGTGAATAACTGAATAATAACTAACTGCGCTGCAGCGCCTACTGAAAACAATTATTATTATTATTTTATAGACTAGTGGGCGGACGAGCAAGCGGTCCCACGTGATGGTAAGTGTTACCGCCGCCCATGGACACCTGCAACAATATTATTATTATTTACTTTTATCAATATTATTATATTGATAAAAGTCAATAATAAAATGTATTATTTATTTATTACCTACAGAAAAACGGAGAAATAAGGAACTGAAATAGATATACTAAACTTATTGTCAATAACTGATTCTACTATGCAGTTATTGTACACGGTACACGAGCTCTGACGCAAGACGCAGTGTTGCAGTGTGTATGTGTGTGTGAAAGGGAGGGAATGAAGCGAAGTACGAACGTCTATGAGTGAAAAACTAAAGATTAAAATACGTGAGTGTGTGCGTGACTAAAGTCTCTCCATCTGCGAATCAATAAAACCTTGCAATAAGGCCCCATTTTGTGTGTCATTAATAAATAATTATACATTTAATAAAATAAAGTACGCATAAATAATACTAAATAATAAATACAGATTTACAAATGAAGAAAACAACAGTAATATTTTTGAAAATCATTCTGTTGCCTAATTTTTCATCCGCGGCTAGGCTAAGCTCAACAATATTGCAAGCCCCCACATTCACGAAGTGCTAGCTCAGCTCAATCCCGGGTCCACCTTAATTTAGTGACCGATAATTAAACCCTCCTGGAGAACCCCCCCCCCCCGTCCATTCTCCCTAGTAAGCTAAGTTGCTGAGATGGATTTTTGCCTAGATATTTGTAATGCGAAGATTACAGGAAAGAGGGCAGGATAATTTTGTGGAAAAATTACAAAAATAATTGCAATACACGACGTTCTGGTGAATACATTTATCACGTTAAACGCCGAAAGAAAAAACAGTATCTTTCCGTTCAGGCCATGACGGACACTGTGGTCCGACACTTGACTGTTCCGTTGGGGCCGCGTTGAACACCGGTGACCGCGCGACCGAGATCCTCCATTCAAATGTTTATATAGAACCGACGGACACTAAACCAAAAGTTTGGGCTATGAAATTTGAACCGCGCTGCCCCGTAGAACAATCTGACTACGTCGACACGCGAAATTTCAAAGTTATCCAAAATATATGACTTGTTTTATGGATCGGACCAGAAAAAACTTGACATGACTTGATATGACTTTTATTCAAATAACGAAATCATGCCAATTTAATATTGTTTTTTTTTCTTCATATATGGCAATGGTGTAATTAGAACATACTGCCAGTGTCAAGTTTTCTTCGTAATAAACAACTTTGAAGTCTAAAACGTATCCTGTCAATGGCCAGTCCCGTCGGAGTAAGTCAGGAGTCGCTCAGTAAATCGATGGTAGGTTCACTGAGGACAGAAGAAGACTCCTTGGAAGCACACGAAAAACACACTTTCACGCTTTTATTTGATTATTACCAATATCACACACGAAGACGTCTAAACGTCTAATACACAATTTTTAGAATATAATCAAACAAAAACTCAACTTCACTCCTATAATTCTCACCAAAACATCTCTTTAAGGTTGTTTTATGTATTCTTTATGCACTTCGTTACATTAAAAGCAATAAATACCGACTAGATAAGTCCAAGTTCTTTGTGTCTCAAGATCGGTATGTAGTAGAGCTTCATATGAGGGTGAGAAATAAAGAAACAAATAGCATAGTAAATAAAAAAATATAAAATAAGAAAAAAAATATATATTATGTTACAGTGAAATCAACGAGATATGATCTTTGCATTTGTGTGAGTGCATACCGTACATAGTCTACAGTGCGAATCATTTCAACAATCAGATTATACAATTCGGCACCTATTCACACAGATGCAAAGCTTATGTCTCGTTGATTTCACTGTAGTGGACGCTAAGTCTAGGCGCACATGACCGATTTATCGATAGGTCGATTAAAAACAGCAGATTGTTGAAGTGGGCGTTCTTTCAGTACGAACTTTCAGTCGGTCGATTGCAGTTATACTTTAAAAATTGCGTCAAACATATTCAAAATTTCAATTGGAGTTAGTTCTGTCCAATAACGTTTCACAGACCTCCAGCCAAAATTTCCTTTTTTTGATTTGACGGTCAGAGATTTTAACATTTTATCTCAAAGAAAAGACGTTGGACGTTGTCAATGTCGTCCATTTTTGGTGCGCAATTCTATAACGTGTTCCTCGCTTGACGCTACTCGGCCGATTAAATAGAGAACTATGCGTGAGCGTTTGTGCAATCAAAATTGCAGGCGTAACCACCACGGCCGATTACCATCGGCCGATAGTTTTGTGTCTCACTACTGATTTTATTATCGGCCGATTTTTCGATCGGTCATGCGCGTAATTCCATAAAACTCCGTTGGCGTAACAAGCCGATTTTAAGAACTGCCAATTGAAAAATAGGTCTTACGCGCCCGACCTTAAAAGGGACTAATTACGGTTACGGATATAATATAATAAAGAAATTGCTTAATAATTTAATCAGTTATTTATTCTAATATGCATTCTCCTCTCTAATATACGACGTGGACTTTGTCGTTATTAATGATTTATCATTAATAATATAGCAACTTATAATAAAATTACAAATATAAAATTAATAATTTATTATTATTATTATATTACAATTGTATGTAACATAATGTGGCTACTTATCATATATATATATTATCATTATAATAACACAATTCTTTTAATAATTTATCTTTAGAAAATTATGGATGATTTGTATTAATGAAAGGCAAATGTCAATATATATCAAATTTTTCCTATTTATATTACTATGTATATGCCAATATGTATGTATGAATTTGTATTAATTAAGTAATGACCAAAACTGCTCGTAATGCACGCATAGATCTATTAAAAAAATCCGTTAACCCACAAATTTATATAAAAGATATCTCGATTAATATATATTGTTTTACTTATTACGTTTATAAACTGCGGATCAGAATGTTACAGATTTTCGCTTTTATTTATTTTCGTAAAAAAAAACAGGTGACATGTCTCTTACCCTATCAACAAAGCAATTAAAAATAGAGCCGTGTCATTGTTTCGCTTGATTCAGTAAATAAAAACCACCCATGAAAATGAAAATATTGGCAATGGAAAATACTGTTGCTGGTTCCCCACAGATAAAGTTGCAAAGATTCATGGCAGCGAATCAATGGATAATGTGTCCATAATAAAAGTTGGGAACACGCGAATGTTTTAGTAAAAAATGGCCGCACATGACACTGCATTACGCACATTGTAAATAAAATTGGATCAGTACAATTCATGAAAATATTAATTTAGTATTTGACGACAAAAGAACAAAGGACACGCTGAATCCCACAGCCGCTGGGCGCAACGACTGGCCACGCTACCCCTCTCTCTCAAGACTACCGTGAAACGTACTGCATTTACTATTTTATCTTATTTCCCCAGTGTAGTGAATGAATCAAAAAATAGTGAAAAAACAGGTATTATCATAAAAACAGTAGTTTCATTATAAGTATTAATTTAATAATCTCGTTTTGATAATGACGTTGTTATTTAAATTGAAGAATCAATTTATCTTGTTTTCTCTTCTTTTTCAACCATTTTAATCACAGAACGGTGTAACAGACGGCCTGTTGCATATGAATTGGCGTGAATTGTCAATGTTAATCTCGAAAAACTGTCATTTCTGACCGTGGAAGTTTTTAGAGTGGAAAATAAAAGAGCTCTGCGTCAGTTATATTTTATTATCAACTTTGGGCTGTCCGTATCAATACGATTTATTTTGGCGGTCACAGTTTTATCGGCATATCAACATCAATACGTTGGATGCATTGTGAAGTGTATATTTTGAGACAGGCTTTTATGTACCGATCTAGTCGGTAAATGATCTTTAATAACAATGGATAGATAAAACTCCTTATTGTATAATTATTATATTTTGACTAAATTTAGGAACAATGTTTATAAGAAAAGAATACAACTAGGCGGTCTTATTGCATCATGGCAGTTACTTTCAGATAACATTGAGACCAAGTACTGTCACTTCATCGCCCGGGCGCCTGATTGAATGTACCTTTGATCCCAAAAATAAAACAATTTTTGAAGGCCTTTGAAAGACACCTTAAACTCCTTAGTATATAATTTTAATTGCACTGCACATCCAGTCGAGCCGCGAGAGACAGATTTCTTTTTTTTTTCTTATTTTTGTGGCCACCTGTTTTACATTAAAAGGGGCAGGTGGCCAAATGGACCCGATGGAGCTACCGCCGCCCATGCAACACCAGATGTATGCGGGTGTGCTGCCGACTTTGCAGAATCCAATTCTTAAAAAACCCCATGTCGTAACATAATCGAAAGAGCTCTTGAGGCATTTCCTTCCGCAGCCTACTATTTTTGGGCCGTACAGTACATGACACCTCTGTATCGAGGAAATGCGCATGTACAGCATTTTATTCCAAGGTTACATACATGAACACTCCGTTATGTATGTGTTAACATTAAATCCCCCCGTATTTGATAAAACTATTAATAAATAAAATAAAAAATAAAATATAAAAAACTATATAAAAATAAAGTCTGGCATAAAAGAGAGGACGGAGGCTTTTATTCAACAGTGGGCCACAAATATAAGCTAATAAAAAAAACTTTATATTATAAGGTTACAAAGGTTTACTAATTATAAGCAATTGCTTGCTAATTAGCAAGCTCTTTTGACTATTTCGCTCCACTGTGTACAAATAATAAGCAGCACGTGACATTTGTCAGCCCCACGCGCCCGCAGGTTCAATGCGATATGGCCCGGACAAAATATCACCTCTGGCGAATATATCGCGGACATCAATGGCGTCTTTGAACTCTTGCTGCTTTTTGACGCACTCTGCGACAACGAAAACTGTGAGCTTTGAAATGTCGCGCATTCGCTAAAAGCTGTCACCTTGTAAGAAATACTATGATTTTTTTTTTAATTTACATAAAAATATGTCTCATTACTGTCCAAAATATTACAATTAAACGTTTTTAAAGTATGAGATGTTTTTATATAAACTATATTCATACATGATATTTCCATTTTAAAAGAGGGAACGTCAACCCGTATGACCAGCGCCAGCATGCCGTTTTAAGGGCTATGCGTTCCTAATGCACAAGACAATATGCATGAGGATGGTCATGACCAGCAGTGGACAATAAAAGGCTGGTGGTGACGGTGACATTTTATTTTGTAAAAACTATATTGCAGTGTTCTTATAAAAAGTCGTCTATAAACATTTTATTAAAGAAACATTCATGTCATTATCGACACAGTGGGATTATTAATTATTATCCGTGAACAAATTATTTGTAGAGTGCACGATGCATTCCAATAGCCGCTGGGTGCAGTCGACTGGCCACGTTACCCTTTCCCCACAGAGACTACCTTGAAATATACTGTATTTCCCACTTTATCGTATTTCCCCACGGTACGTACGTGTTTCGGTAGTGAATGAGATATGCCAGATCCCATTCCCATCGCATCCTATCCTACTATCCCTTCCCATTTGCCCAACCCTTTCTCTCAAGCCATTCCTTAATCCGCCAAGGTAGGCAGCACATCCGGGGGCGTGCGAACGTTTGTCTTTTGGACTGAAGTTGCCATGAATCGCGGATGCGGATGTAGGGGGAGAGTGCATGTTGCATTCCCACAGCCGCTGGGCGCACTCGACTGGCAACGTTACCCCTCTCTCACAGAAGACTACTTTGAAATGTACTGCATTTCCCATTTTATCGTATTTCCCTAAACGTACGTGTTTTGGTTTCGGTGTTTCGGTAGTGAGTGAGATGTGTCAGAGCCCATTCCCATCCCATCCTATTTTATCCCTCTCCATTTTCCTAACCGTTTCTCCAAATCCATTCCTATATCTCCAAAGGTAGGCAGCGCATACGTTTGTCATTTTGGACTGGATGTTGGCATGTATCGTGAATGTCTATGGGCCACAGTATTCACTTACCATCAGATGGGCTGTATGCTCGTCTGCCGCCTTTTACCTATAAAAAAAAAAAAATAAACCCATGTCTAAAGTCAGTTAGTCTAACTCAGCAACGATTCAGCAAATGATGATTAGAATATGTTACAGACAAAAATCATAATGGAGGGCAACAAAAGAAAACTGCGAGCAACCGAACAAAGAGGACAATACAAAGTAAAATAATAATTACCCGTCTCACCCCGGGGCTGTGTCGAGATAAACTCGGCATCTGTATAACCTTTGTGTTAAAAAGATTTGTTTTTTATTCAATTAGTCAGTTAATATGGACCACTGTGCGGCATGCGAACGTCTTTACTGTGTGCTGCCGACGTTTCCTTTGAAATGTTAAAACGCAGTTTCCAAGCATTTATAAAATGAGATAATACATTTTATATTTTTTTTTTCTGGCGGTAATCGCGTGTGGAGCACGGTGCAGATTGTTTTATAATAGCAATTTAATCGTATGCCACTTACTGAAATTGTTTTCTTTAATAAGTGAAATGAATCACCCACAATGTACGCATCTTTTTTATTCTTATCCTTAACTTTAGATTTATTTGTATTCAGTCTTTATCTCCAGTTTACGGGGAATCTTTTACTAAGTAGGACATACTAAAAATATTTTAGAAAGATACGAATGAAGATTTTAGGGAGATAATGGGAAAGATAAAGAGGCATCAAAGAGATATAAAACATAAAATTTATACAGATGAGTATACATTCCACCTGATGGTAAATGGATACTGTCGTCCATCGACATCCGCGATCTATTAAATTTTTCTTCATTTACAAAGTCCACGGCTACAATTTATGGAAAGAGCAGTTGATCAATGTTAGTTAGTTTTAGGCTAATTAATATTTTAAAACGAACTAATATTTAAAAAAAACAATTACAATACAAATTAATTATGACTATGTGTGATGTGTGTGTTGTTTGAGCAATGTATAGTGTCAGTGGTTATGCGTGTGTGGTTAATTAAAGGCTTGAAGTCTGTTTTGTGTGCCAAAATTACTCCGAAATGACAAATGTTATCGCGCTCCCAGATGCCCGGCCTGTCTTTAAAGATATAGGAATGGATTTGGAGAAAGGGTTGGAAAAATGGGGAGGAATAGGATGGAATGGGTATCGGCTCTGGCGTATCTCACTCATTACAGAACTACGTACGAATACTGCGGAAACAGGACAAAGTGGAAAATTGCAGTGTATTTCAAGGATATTCTAGCATATTCTTATATATTCTCTATATATTCTAGCAGTATAGTTCTAGCTAAGCAGTATATTCTCTGTGAGAGAGGGGTGAGGTGGCCCAGTGGCTGTTGGATTGCAACGTGCACTCTCCTCTTCACATTGCGCAATATATTGCACTAACTAGTTGCAAATCCTGTCCAGAGATGACGCTGTGCGGAAAGCTACGTTTACACTACAGTAACCTAATTTATAGGCTAATTCAATGTAATTTTCATATTATGTAATGTATTTAGACTATACCTGAAGATTGATGCCATCATTATATGTGACATTATAATGGCGAAATTGTTTACGTATTCTAAAGAAAGATTTATTTATATTTATATAGGAATATGGTTTAATTAATATCATAATTAATGGTGAGTAAAATTAAAGCCCAAAAACCTCTCCGTGTAAGGTAAAAGCACAAATGATTGTACTGACATCTCATTAGCTTAGCGGGAAATGATACGCCTGAGGCGCTATTTACTTGTGGTACAAATTATAAGCGGTAATAATATAGAAAGGCAACAACTATGAGAATATAAGACTTTCATATTCTCACGGAGAATATGAAAGTGGCCTATGGAGCGTTCGAAAAAAATAAACAAATTTCTAGTGAAATATTTGTGTCAATAGTATTCTCACATATAATTAACACCTATTCGCGCATTTATTTTGGTTTTTATTCTTGAAACTTTCGCTTTAAATACATTTATAAGGGGGAGGGTGCACGATGTAATCCAACAGCCGCTGGGCGCGCTCGACTAGCCACGTTATCCCTCTCTCACAGAAGACTACCTTGAAATGTACTGCATTTACCTAATGTACGTACGTGTTTCGGTAGTGAGTGAGATGTGCCAGAGCCCATTCCCATCCTATCCCTCTCCATTTTCCCAACCCATTCTCCAAATCCATTCCTATATCTGCAAACGTAGGCAGCGCATCCGGGGTCGTGTCAACGTTTGTCATTCTGGACTAATGTTGCCATGTATCGCGGATGTCTATGGGCGACAGTATCCACTTACCATCGGATGTTTTTGGACATAACTTCATCCTTGTACCGTATCTTAAAGTAAAAAAGTAAGTGATTAATATCCAATACAGAGTCAACTGTTGAATGATGAATAATCGAATTAAAAATGTGTTTCAATATTAGAAAACATTGATTGAAGTTGTTATTGATATTAACATTAATATTGAGTAACGTCACTGAATATTATTATTATTCCAAAAAGTTGCATTATGATTATAATACATTGAAATTTCACGTAAATCAAACAAACATTCTTCTGAGAATCAGATATAAATCTTCAGAATTCATTTTCATATTCTTTAGAAATAAATACGTATTAAGAACACATTTTCGTTGAGAAGGAGACTCAATATTCATTGATAACTGAAGACTTTCGTAACATTGTCATTGCTTATGTCACACAATCATAAAAAAACATTAAGCGAATTATTTTTTACACAAACAGGCAATTTTTAAATTCCCGCCTACACAATAAAACAAATAATTGAGCAATGATTCAAGAGGAATTTTAAAGTAAAAGACATACATTTTTAAATTATTTAAAAAGACTTAGTTGATTTATAATATAATTGACTATCAAGCGCGGCTTGACTCGATGGAGAAACCAATAAAAGTGTCAATTATCATGTTTTCATTTTGTTTCCGCGTTCATCCTACGCGGGCGATTCGCCCGCTCAAGGCCTATAACTTACACCGTGACATAAGGTAGAGTACACCACATATCTGTATTTTTGCCGATCAAAGGAGCGTTGCGCGTGACGTGCTTTTGAACAACTAATCAAATTACCAATGCTTCCTTTTTGAGCAAAAATGTGTCTATCAGGCCCCCGATTGAATTGTTAAACGTTTTTGATCACTCCTCAGTGGGCTTTGTTTATAATTGAGGAAAGTTTTGAGTTTAATTTTTTTCTCAATATACATAGATAACAAAATATTATGATAATTAGGAACAGGAAAACAAGAAGAGCCGAGGATCGTGTGTGGTGGCTAGCCTTGGGAGAGGCCTGTATCCAGCAGTGGAGGTTGATGGTATGGTATGGTGGGAAAACGAAAACAAAAGTTCTAATTAAAGGGCATTGTTCTCTCATTAGAAAATATTCCGAAATTGTATCAACAACCAACAAATGATCAATATGTTTAACTATTTTTAGGAAATAATCTAAACCTACAAGGCCCAATAGGGCTTAGTGCGGGGTCCAATAGCAGTTTTGGAAGCAGTAAGTGTTTTTGATAAATAAAATATTTCTATTGGATTGCATTGTAATTGTTGCCCTTTATCGTACTTAAAATGAATTGTTACAATAAGACATTATAGTATAACCTTAAGTACAAAGACGGAGTTATTACTAGAAGTAATCTCTTCCAGTCAACTTTAGAATAAGCGAGAGGAGTTATGTCATTAAAAATCTGACTACGATATATAACAAAAAACAGTAGAAATATAAACACATATAGAATATAGAAATATACACAAAAATATAAACATATGTAAATATACACACATACATATATACACGCATATATAGATACCTACAAACATACATATATATAGATGGGGTTGTCGGCAGGGAAATTTGGCTATTTCCCGTAAATTTTGGAAAATGTGTAGACAAAAGCTGCAAGTCCTATTCAACGACATAATATATTAGTTCTCATGTATGTTATTGTTTTTGACATTTTATAAAAAATTACAGCCGCTTATAATTTTGGAAGTATTGAACCGATTCGCATTTGTGCAATAAAGAATAAATAAATAAATTTATTATGCAACTTGGGAACCGTGTGGTTTCGGCCAGCTATAGAATAGCTATAGGGTCTCGTAAATAGCTATAGCATTACATGCCTGGAAATAGAAGGCTACCAACAGAAAAGGAAGAGGATTCTCGATCAGACTAAGTAGGCTGTAGAACTACAAAAAAATAGATAGAAACGATTTTACTCATCTTGTAAAGTTTACTTCAACTTTCGACTAGAAATATGTGTTTGCGCCCTTAGACAATGCGCCATGTAGATTGTCTATCTTGAAACTGATTGATATATTTGACCCAATTGCATAGTGTTACGAACTGTTCATGCGAATTCACCAAACTGCGAATCTTTTACCAACGGTGTTCTACGATGAGTCCTTTTAAGCCCTAAATTGTGTTGCTTTCTGATTTAATGACGTCACACGACGCCCTCTATCGAATGTCAACTCGTATCGCTTAATACGCCCCAACCACAAAACAGCCCAACTCTAATCTTCTGCAGTTAAATTCCAACCTTAACAAAAACGGATAAAGTTGAATATCGTTCGATTCCTTATTGACACATGGACTGTAAGGCCGACTGTACAATGCACAGGTTAGATATTTGAGTCACGAATCCATTTTATGACTAATTCCATAACTTTGTATGTGAATTCGGGATCAGGTATCGAAGCCGCGTGTTTACAGTAGCCGTATCTCTCCGGGGATCTGGTGTGGAATAGGCCTTAGGGATTTGATTTAATAGCACTATTATGCGAGGTTGATAGCGATTTACTGTATTTGTGTAGGTATATCGGGAAGACATTTATATAGGACACTAGCTTTTGCCCGCGGCGTTTCTTGTTCGGCAGCTTGGATTCAATTGCCTTCACACAATTCTTAAAAAGATAAAAACAGTTATTTATTTATGTATGCCCATTTACTGAATGTGAATAAAAAAATATATCACACCGCGTTTTTTTTTCGTAACGACTTTGACACTCCGTTTCATTTCTTTAGGGGTGAATTTCGAGATATCCCTTTTTAGCAAGTTGTTACTTTACAAAAGGAAGCTACTGTCCAAATTTCAAATTTCTTACTTAAGCAGTTTCAGCTCAGCGTTGATGAATTAGTCAGTCAGTCCGGATATTTCTCTTTAAACAAATCAAGAAATAAATTTTACTATGGTGTTTTATTTTAAACCTATAACCATGTTTAAGATATTACCTAAAGAGTAGATAAAACAAACAAAAATTTCCCATTTAATTCTGACATGTTACGTAATTGCTATTGTGACGTCATATCTTATGAATTTGGTGGATAACGTGTTCACGATTGCTTCCTATCAAAGTCATTTTTAAAAATATAAACTTTTACTTTCACTAAACATCTTGAAACGGAACTGAGTGGGAAATATAAAGAGTTGTTAATAGTTTTATAGTGGTGTAGATAGGTGTGACTCACGGAATATAATTATGTTGTGTATGTTGTCTTGAATGTATGTTGTAGCAAAGTCTGAAAAAGGCGAAGGAGGTGGTGGTTAAAATACCTTTTTGATTAAATAAAAAACTAGATCTGCTTACCTTGGACTGACCTTTTTGATGTCTCTAAAAGGTTCATTTGTCAGTTGCGCTTACTGGAATAAATTGCCCAATCTTGTTCAGGCTATCAGAAAGCAGGTCAGCTTGCTTGTTTAGTAAGTTGCCTTGTCTCATTTATCGGTGAAAAGTGGTTCATATTCCTCCAAGCTGTCTATTTTACAAATTTCAAATACTTGTCAGGTCTAGGAGTTTTCATGTCATTAAGTTCAGAATCTTAAACGGTCATAATTCCGGGAATTCATAGGTCCTGTACACTTATGTATAAAAATAATATGGTTTTAATGGAGGGGGGAGTTCGAACTACTCTATATAACGTATCCTACAACTGATCTGATAACACCGCCCGCGCAGTACACGCCTTAAAACTCAACTCACCCGATACATCTTACTTTTTTTTCTTTTTTTGCTGTTTTCGACTGACCTTTGACATTTTCGGCTGTTCGCGTAATGGGTCATGTCAAACTGGCCCATTTGGTAATTTGATATCTATACTATTAATAAACTCTATAAAAATATTTTTTTTTAAATCTAATGTTACTTTCTCTCACCGGCCGGATGGATGGAATACTTGAAGAAAGTCACCGGTAGTGGGTGGATGAGAAAAGTTGAAGGTCGTGCGTGGTGGCGATCCTTGGGAGAGTCCTATATCCTGCAGTGGAGTGGATTCGCCAGTCCAGCTGGCCGGGAGCGCGTCCCACGCTACGTTTCCCGGTACGTAATCTTCATTCGAGGACTGTTCTCCCTCATATAATTTAATTAATTGATGCATGCATATTTAATAAAAAATATCTCGTTTACAAAATCGTCGATCGTGTTGAAGTAACACTTATTTACCAGTATAGTAAATAATTTAGTTCTGAAACTTAATTAAGCTGTTTAAGATTGTTAGGTAAGTAATTACATAACTTTGTGTCCATCATTATATACATGCTCCTATAACAGGTCTTGAAATCATTACATTGTTTCCAATGTCCTTATTCAAAGGTTTTATGGTAATTTCTTTAGGACGGTAAAGAATATAGCAGAATGCCTTTTTGATGATTTTATTATGCAGATAGATACAACGTAAGAAATTTTCTATCTGACAGTAACAAAAGGAACGTTATGATATAATTTTGTATATAGTATTTAAAATATATAAAGATGATATACGGGCATGGGGGATCCATTATACATAAAAACCATAAAGGTTTAACAATTACAGTCATATTTAATATACTAAACAAACGCAATAGAGGCACGAAAAATTAAGAGCATTAAAATAATTAATTATTTTAACAAATGCAGCACGACAAACAAATGAATTTGACTAACAGGTCTGAGTGTTCGCGACACACGCTTTATGTTAATTATAAATCAATTAACGTCTAATTTATTCTACACAATTAATTTTTGTTTCCAAATGGATGAATGATGGGGTTAAAGTTCATAGAAATGGAGAGATTTTTATTTTAAACCACAGAACAAAAATAATTAGGTATACAATATAACACATAGCGATATCTGTCAAATTGCAGCGCTGTTTGTCGGCAGAACTGCTCTCTGCTTTAATTAATTGTACTGTAGTCTATTGTACAGTTATATTTAATTATGTATATAATGACAAATGTTGTAATATGTTACATACTATGTTAATACTTTTGTTTTATATAAACTTTGATTTATTGTTTAAATGTATTTCAAATGTTTCTAATAAAAAAAAATATTCATTTTAGAAGAAAATATATTTTTAATTCTTAAAACTACTCTAAAAGATAAATTATTTTAAAGTTTAGGTAGGTACTATATATTTTAGGTACAATGCATTTAAATGGAGAGTGCACGCTGCAATCCAACAGCCGCTGGGCGGGCTCGACTGGCCACGTTACCGTTCTCTAACATAAGACTACCTCGAAATGTACTCCCTTCCTACTTTATCGTATTTCCCCAACGTGTTTCGGTAGTGAGTGAGATATGCCAGAGCACATTCCCTTCCCATCCTATCCCTCCCCATTTTCCCATCCTTTTCTCCCAATCCGTTCCTTAATTTGCAAAGGTAGGACAGTATCCACTTAACATCAGGTGGTACCACTTTTAACCACTTAACATCCACTTATCAGTATCCACTTAACCATCAGGTACCACTTAACATCCACTTATCATTAACATCACTTAACAACACTTAACATTTTTCTATAAAAAAAAAGCATTTTCGTGTTCTTTTGACATAATAATTAATTGTAAACTTTGGGCACATCCAATTCTTTTTTCGCCATTGCTCCGGTGCAATGGGGATGATTGTATTTAAATTCAGAACCAAATTGTTCCAATGCAATTAACATATTAACCCTTTTTTGCATCGTTTTTACAAATGTGAGAGTGACTGGCGAGAGAAAGGATAGGCACTGTCTTTCAGCCCCTTCAAGCGTCCTCATGCACATTGTCTTGTCCAAGAGGAATGTATTGCCCCAAAACTTCACGCTGGCCAAGCGGATTGGCCAGTCTACTATTTTGGAGGTGGTATTGTTCCCGAGGGCTTGTGGCAGCCGGTTTTCTTTATGGACGAAGGCGGCAGATGATCATACAGTCCACCTCATGGTAAGTGGATACTGTCGCCCATAGACATCCGCGATACATGCCAACATTAGTCCAAAATAACAAACATTCGCACGCCCCCGGATGCGCTGCCTACCTTTGGAGATATAGGAGTGGATTTGGAGAAACGATTGGGAAAATGTGGAGGGATAGGATGGGAATGGGCTCTGGCACATCTCACTCACTACCGAAACACGTATAGGGAAATAAGATAAAGTGGGAAATGCAGTACATTTCAAGGTAGTCGCCTGTGAGAGAGGGGTAGAGAGGCCAGTCAAGCGCGCCCAGCGGCTGTTAGATTACAGTATGCACTCTCCCCCTCAAAAAATTTTTCAGTCGCCTTTTACGACTCAAGACACACACGCGAAGAAAAGGGTGGGGCTATTCTAAAGCCGGCCGACTACAAGGCAATTCGAGGATAATTTCTTGGAAATCACAAGCCATATCGATCACGCGACCAGCCCACTTACCAGTCGCCGCAATTAATGATTCTGTGTGTCCGACGCCTTAATACTCCTCGTATTAATTAATCTATTGACCGATTAAAAGTCTGTAGTAGATATTGAGTCATACAGCGTATTAATTGGCTTTGTATGATGCGAAATAGTTATAACTAAACAATAGTCGGCCTTGAAATCAACTAGACTGTAAAGATTGTATTATTTTTTTAATATCAGCCTTACAATCTGTATTACAATTGCGTAAGGCACTTATCCTCCTACGAATCTCTTTCGACAGCTTGCTTTTAATATGCAATTGGATGATATAAAATTGTATGCAACTAAAAGTGAAATGTAATAGAAAACAAATCATGGCTTTTAGGAACTATTAAAGTATTAAATAGGGTTATATTCTTTCGGTCATTTGCATCGATTATATCGGTTATCGCTTGCGTTTATCACATTTTTATTGAAGAGGTCGGCCCACGGAATGGTAAGTGGTCGGCGCCGCCTTTGGACACCTGTAACTTCAGGGGGGATGCGGCTGTGCTGCCGACCTTGCAGAATCATCTCCAAAGCCTTAAGTGGAAAAACCTCAGTTGGCAGCTCGTTCCACAACTTTCAGGTTCGCGGTGCAAAGTGTCTTGAAAACCGCACTGCACGTAGTAACTTTCTGTCAAATAAATGCGTATGAACAGCCCTTTGGCGATCAAAGGTTTCATTACTTAATTATCATCTAAATAATTTGCTGTTATTTTCAAAAATATTGAATCGATTTAGATTAACGACCAAACTCCCATTTAAGTATAGAATACAATAATTAATATTTAAAAATACTATTAACATTTTGTATGCCTAAACGGCACTGGTAACACTGGGATTCCATCAAATGTACACCAAATGATCCACGAATAAATTGATTTGAAGGTAATGTTCGGCATCACAAAAGATTCATTTCTTTCTTAATATGCTTATTAGTAAAAATTTGTTTACTTCAGTAATTTTTAGTATTTATAATGTCGTAATTTTCTTGTTTTATTTTTGATTAAATGAAGTAAAAAATTTTAAATTACTTAGAACATCATCTTAGTAATTAAAACCGACGATTATATCTGGTCACTATAACACAAGGACTCTGAGGCATGACGAAAATTTAGTGGAGTTGGAAACCGAGCTAAGTAGGATAAGGTGGGATATTCTTGGGTTAATCGAATTCCGAAGAGAGAGAGAGGACACTACTTATGACAAGGTGACCAACCATCCCAAGGCGGGGTCAGTTTGCTTGTTAAAAAGGTCCTCGTTAACAACGTTGCGGAAGTGTCCAGTGTGTTGGTCCGGGTTGCATGTACTTAGGTTAAATAAGAAATACCTCTTAAATTTTGTACAAGTATGCATTCCCACGTCTACGCACACTGAATCAGAACAGAGCCCTGAATCAGACTATCGAGACTGAATACAGCGTTGTTAAGGGGGGTTTTCAACGGCAAAGTACACGACGAACACGGAGAATCGAAAGTAACCACCGAGGGCAAACGCTGGTCGACTTCCTCGAGATTTAGGGGCTCTCTTTGGTGAATTCTTTCTACCAGAAGAGACCCCACAGGAAGTGGAACTGGCAACAGTAGGATATTGAGCGAAATTGATTTCATCATTGCAGACAAGAGGCGATACAGTTTAGAGATGTTACAGTGATCAACAGTGATCATCGACTTCTACGTGGCACTCTAAATATCGACTTTCCGGTGGAAAGATGTGTGGCGGCGAGTCTTGGGAGAGGCCTATATCCAGCAGTGGAGAGGCCTGATGGTATGGTATGGTAAGAAGATTACGCTTCACGAGACTCTTATTTCTTCATTGTCAATAGAGAACCTAAACCTGTTTTCTGTATTTTCTTTTGCTCATTTATATATATATATATATATATTTATAGACTAGTGGGCGGACGAGTAAGCGGTCCCACGTGATGGTAAGTGTTACCGCCGCCCATGGACACCTGCAACACCAGGGGGTATGCGGGCGGCGCCGCCGACCTTGCAAAATCCTATTCACAGCTTTCTTGAACAACCCTATGTCGTAGCTTAATGGGAAGACCTCTTGAGGCAGTTCGTTCCACAGCCTACGGGTTCGCGATATAAAATAATTAATAAATATCTCAAATACAATTAGTCTTGTATCGAACGTATTAGAGAACTAACTGGTTAATTAGAAAACTATTCAGTGTTTAATGTAACATATGAATAGGTAACGTAACACGGCAACACGGCAAGTTACATAAACACGATCTCGAGGAACACTGCAGATGTAATGTTGGAATGCACGAAATTGGAATGTACGAGTATGTAAGATGGTTATCAGAGCAAATGAGACCGCTGCGGTTTGTACAGAAGACGAGATACGGCAACAGTGATCTCTATTTGTCAATTTTAAATGATTTAATGTAGTTCCTAAAATTATATTACGGCAGTGTCAGGACCAATAATAATAGTCAAGTCAATAGTCAAATTCACATTTTATACAATACTTAGTCAAATTACAATAAAGATTTTTGCATATAACATCAATTATATTCTTATGTCATTCTTCTACTGAAATAATCATTTACATTTCTAAAATAATGAAAAGGCTACTAAGAGATAACCTTGATCACAAGCCTTGATGAACTTCACTACCTCTAAAAGACTGGACTCCCCAAGCCGCTTGGCAAGCGTGACGTTTAAAAGCTATACATCCCTCAAGCAAATGTGCATGAGAAAGCCCAAATCCAACAGTGGACGAATAAAAGGGCTCATGGTTTTATTTAATTAAGTTATCACCAGAAAACAAGACAAGTCGGGCAGGGACAGCTGAAAACCACTTTTTAAGATCACAGACCTACAATTATTATTGAGGTCAGTAGCGTAAACAAGAGTCATGCATACAATAAACATATGTGCATATGATGTGGTACAAGTTACAAGCGGAGAGATTTGTTAATAGGAACGGAGTGATAACTCTCATCAATAACGTAATAAAATATTGAACAAAACACGATGTTCCACCAATTACAAATTTTCTTACTTTTGCGAATGAGTTATTATTAATATAATAGCTTTAATCTTCATAATGCTTTAATTGCTCTAACTGAATGAATATTTTTTTGTACATCGAGTTTATTTATTTTCACTTTTTTATAATAATTGTTTTATTTCATCCAAATAAATAGAACTTAGTAATAAGAACACATCGAGTAGGTGCATTTTTAATTTTTTGCTAACATTAGTCGTAATTATGTAACGTATTATGCACGAATTTCGAATTTGATTTCGATTATCGAGGGGGAGAGTGCACGCTGCAATCCAACAGCCGCTGGGCGCACTCGACTGGCCACGTTACCTCTCTCTCACAGAAGAGGTAGTCTTCTGAAATGTATTGCATTTCCCACTTTATCTTATTTCCCTAATGTACGTACGTGTTTCGGTAGTGAGTGAGATGTGCCAGAGCCCATTCCCATCCTATCCCTCCCCATTTCCCCAACCCTTTCTCCAAATCCATTCCTATATCCAAAGGTAGGCAGCGCATCCGGGGGCGTGCCAACGTTGTCATTTTGGACTAATGTTGGCATGTATCACAGATATCTATATGTTACAGTATCCACTTACCATCAGGTGGACTGTATGCTCGTCTGCCACCTTCGTCCATAAAAAAAAAAAAAATTTGAACGCACGATTTTTCCCAACCCTTTTTTAAATTACTAAAATTTACTTAAATTTCCAGGGATAGGCAGCTCACCCCTACTAACGTCTGTCATTCTGGACTATGCCATGTATCGCGGATGTCCATGGGCGACGTTATCCATTTATTGTCAGGTGTCCTTAAAAAATAATTCACGCCCATAAGAAAATTTCTCTAATTATGACAATAAAAATTGATTCTAAAAGGAACCTCGCTGCCGCTCTTACACTTGCACCGTACACTAATGTTGTTACCATTATAATTTTATTACATAATACGCAATTGAACCAGTTAGTGGACATCTATATACCAACTGGTATGGTGACAGAGGACATGCGGCGCTTACACAAACGGTGTTTTATACTACGACAAACATTTACGCATCTGCACACGTAAAGCGGGGTAATGTTATAATGTATGACCGCGATTTGTGAAGTAGGAAGGTGTTTGAGTAGAAATCTACTCACTTATAACACTTATAGAATTCAATATAACTCAAAGCGATTTATTATTTCAAATTCTAAAAGTATATTTTTAAAAAAGGATTGCAGCTCGATTTACCGTTCAATGGTCACATTCTATCTCCTCAGCCAATCTATAAGTCCAAGGTTTCTCAATCTTTTCAGTGTCGCGACTCCCTAAAAAGGCCAGAAATAAAGTGAGAAATCCTAGCACAATGAAAATTAATCAATTGACTTTTGCTCATCATTCGCTAAGTTTCACTATTAAAAAGAGTGATGATTTAGTCATTACGGTTAGTGAAGAATAACGATATACATACATACATCGCATGCTTAACACAAAATTATACGTAATTATACAACAACCACCCCTTTTTAGCATCCACTGCATGCATAGGCATGGGGGCCACCCCATGCAATTTGTCTCATGCACGTGAAATGTATGGCGTTAAAACGCCATGCTGGCCAAGAGGTTGAAGAGTCGAAGAGAGTTTGAATAAAATAGAAGTAAAGAAATGACTTCACTACACACTTATTAATAACTACCGTCCCAATTATGTTTTTAACCGTTTCATATTTGATTAACATTCATTAATTAATAAAAGGTTCTTTCGTAAATAAATACTTAATCGCTTCTGATCAACGTCGACGGCCTTATACAGTGTTATACCACCAAGGGAGGTCGCGACCCCCAGGTTGAGAAACGATCCTCTAGTCATTTGACGTGGATTTTTGCGAATAAAATGGTTCACCGTTCAATCGGTTCTCAACAAACTCAACTGGGCGCCCTGAGGGTATTCTTGAGGTCTAAATTACCGTCTTTCAAGCACGTGTACCACCACTGAGCTGTTCTTCAGGAATTGAATGAACGAATTCATGAATGAGAGGTTTATCTGTACTAATATACCTAATCTATACGTATATAATAAAGAGATTAGTGAATTTTGTGATTTTGTGTGTATGTGGAGGGTAATCTCCGGAATCACTGCACCTATTTGAAAAATTCTTTTACCATTTGAAAGGTACATTATTCCAGATGGACATAGGCTATATATTATGTGCAAATAAATTGCCGGGCATGCAACGCATGCCGGGGACAGCTAGTTTTTTATAAAGTGACATACACAACTTTTAAACATTTGGTTTGAAGTAACAAAAAAAAATAACAGGAATTTGAACTGCATTTATAACATACAACATTTATTTATTTCAACATACCAGAAGGCACATTACAATTATAAAAACCAATGCATACATTCTTAACGATTTCTCTAAGATCTCCGTGGCATATCTGCCAAGAGCTCACTCATTTGAGAAGACAACATGCGTGTCACTACGCCTCATTTTATAACATAGAACACGTGACACTGGTGTATTACGTCGGAGGTTGGTACGAGATGGAACCTCCTCCAGTAACCGATGAGTGCGCGCGTTGATATACCGATTAGGGCAAAAAGTGACACACTTATTTATTTGTTTATTTATACAGTTATTTAGAGACGGACTTATGCCTTATTATGGCATTCTGTACCAGTCGACCGTTGCATTGGTTAAACTTGAAAAATTAAAACGTGTGCAATATTAATTTACTGTAATAATAACATTGTTCTGTAATGTCATCCGATCGTAAGGACGGGATGTATGCATGTGCAGTTTACATTTATACAGTTATAAAATCATAATTACAGTTTCGAAAATGTTTGTACTCCTTAAAAGTATATCCGGTGAATGTCACAAACATTTCGTACTCTAAACCATTAAATTAATATAACAGGAGCTCCGATCGTCAAGGCAGCTCGCTACCACTGTTTTGCAGACGGACAAACCGTCATTATGGTATCTATTAAATGCATAGATTAGATGACAACAAAAGAGACCACTGACTATATATATAAAATCATTTGCTACCTACAATAATAAATAAAGCAAGCGAGCGAGAATTTAAATTAGAATAAGTTAATGAACTTATTATAATTAAAATTCTCGATAAATTGCTAAAACTAACTGTCAAATGATACTCGTTTTTAATTAGTCAGAGAGGGCAGGACTCTTGACAAACAATAATAATTGTTTAATATAATTCCCACCCCGGGTTTCTATAACCGCACCTCCCGTCACAGAAGTGCGGTCCATCCGCATTTCCTCGATACGGAGGTGTTGCGCACTGTTCGGTCCAAAAATTATTTTATACCGCGAATCCGTAGGCTGTGGAACGAACTGCCTCAAGAGGTCTTTCCATTGAGCTACGATATGGGGTTCTTCAAGAGAGCTGTGAATAGGATTTTGCAAGGTCGGCGGCGCGCCTGTATAGTATTGCATAGTACCCGCATTGCAGGTGTCCACGGGCGGCGGTAACACTTACCATCACGTGGGACCGCTTGCTCGTCCGCCCAATAGTCTATATAAAAAAAAAACATCTGTATTACGAGGAGATTTTTTTTGTGTCATGTCAAATTTTACATTATGCATCTCGTCATTTTTAATTAATGCTCATGACAATAGAAGAGGAAGGGATTACGGTAAGTACAATAAAATGTCTGTAAATTTGACAAATAGTGCAATTTTTATGGTTGCACAATGTATGTTGTACGCACATTTGAATGATTAACTGTAAAATCTGTTGCGGTATAAGTGATTGATTTTTGAAAAGGTAACCGAGAATTAGGACACATTTTATTTATTCACACAACTTTACCAATAGGTTTATAACAAGATTTAATGCAAAAATTTATATATGCGGGCATTTCTTTAATTTTGTTTAAAGTACAATCGATATTTACTCTCGGGAATACTTTGTTAATCTCTGTCTCTCACACTACTCTGAGCTGAAATCGCGGGCGGTCAGTATGTCGCAATAGTGTTGCGTCAAGTTAAAAGATACAGTTATATTGCCCAGTAAACCAGTGTGCATAATATGATGAGTTCATCATTAGACATGATAGGAATTTGTTTTAAGGAATGTGTATGTAATTTATACTCTCATACAATTATATATACATATAATAGAATCGTAACAGAGCCGTGTCTGTCTGTGCATGAAATATTTTTCGGAAAAGTTATTGCAATAAAGTACGAATGATATATAGCGCAATTTTTTTTTGGGATTTCTGTCTGTTTGTCAGTCTGAGCAACGCACATCCCGCATAATCTACTGGACAGATTTTAATGAAACTTGGTATAATCATAGCTTATGTGTCGGGTGAACATTTAGGGTACTTTTTATTCAAATCAATTCCCGCGGGAATCAGAAATTTTGCGAACGAAGTCGCAGGCAGCGCTAGTATTATAATATTGACATTATCTGAGCAAATGGTCCATATTGGCTTGTATTAAACTTACAGCAAAAAATACTAAATCTGCATCGAAACATAATCTAAAAAACAGCCTACTTTCCAACAATGAAAGTGAATAATTTTAAATTACCAACAATGTCATCATCAAGTCGACACGGTGAAATAGGAGATTAATGGGAAGAAATAGGAGTTCGTGGATTACTATTTCTTTCTTGTCACCAAAGAATCCCAAACCTATCCCATCTTTAAATTTGCTGCCATCGATTTGATAAATATTCTGTATTTATTGTTACTCATCTGATTATTTGTCATTGTTTTTTAAGGATTAAGAGTGTGTCCGATAGCACGAATTACGTCAGTCATGTTAAGGCCCATTTACACAAGGAGAGTTTCTCGAACGCTTCGGCCGACACCATTATATACGATTCTTGTATGCGATCAATCTACATACAATTCTCAACTACAACTGTTTATATGATGATAAAAACAATTATTACTATTATATATACAGATGAATTAAGCCTTACTGTTTAATTTCTTCCGTGCCCGCTTTAATTTTTCACATTTAACCAACGGTGGACTGGTAGAGAATGCTTTAAGGCATTAAGTCCGCCTCTGTACAATACAGTGCAAAAAGAGTGAATAAATAAAAGACAGAGATTCGACGATGATAACAGTTGTTTTGACATTTAAACACTTGCTTTTTGACCACTGAGTATAAGCTGACCGATGTTCGAGAAACTCACTTCAAGAAACTCTCCTTAATGAGCCCTTACTCTTGCTGGCATGTATCGTAAACAGTATCCTCTCACCATAAGGTGGACTGTCCGTCGACGAACTGATACAAAAAAACTAGTTAAAAATCAAGTCAAGATCAGAGTATGATATGATCACATTTGGTATGACTTGTCATATTTTAAATTGATTTAGAATCGATTAAACCTGGCCTTGGCCAACTTCGACATCTAGTAATTTATCTTTTTATATTTAAACTCCGGCCTCCCTCTGGCCAGGTGGATTGCCGATTTGAAGTAAGTAGTGGCTTGATAAGAAGAGCTGAAGACCGCGTGTGGCTCTAAGGAGAGGTCTAAGCAGGCTGATGTTACAGGCTGATGTTACAATATATTTAATCCTCATGTACTTCTTCTTCTTCTTCTTCTTCTCAGCCCTTGGACGTCCACTGCTGGACATAGGCCTCCCCCATTGTCCGCCATTTAGACCTATCGGCAGCGACCTGCATCCAGCGGGTGCCCCCAACCTTTATGAGGTCGTACTTGATCCTTCTTATATAAAAAAACCGATGGTAGCGCCAGTCGGATGGGAGTTTCCGCTATTTCCCGAATGTTGTTGTAGTTAAAATTAATTATTATAATAAGACATTACAGCATTACCTTATTTAGAAGCGCGGACTTATTCCTAGAAGGAATCTCTTCCGGACAACCTTAGAATAACTGGGAGGATTTATGTCACTAAACAGCAGGATACAACATTTAACAAAAAACAGCAGCATATATTTGTACACAAAAATATAAACGTATTATATACACACATAGATACATACATACTAACATATGTATAATACATACATACATATAGATAGTTAACTTAGAGTAGTGCCTATATTTAAAAAAAAATGTTAAGACAAAGTTGTAGAATTTTACGAGCTCTATCGAATAGTCAACCCGCGAGGACAAGGTGGCGTTTTCATATTTTTTTAAATTTTCAATCGTCATAATTTTTGTGCTATCGTTCCTAAATTTCCAAAGGTAAGCATGCATACTTCTGGCATCGTTGACTGATGTTTACAGTTATCGCGGATGTCCTTGGGTGACTACTCACTCACAGTACTCCAGGTGGACTATTTAGAAGTAGACTGGACTATCTTAACTATCTAGAACCGCCCTCTTACCCCCTTCTACGGGATGACAGGGTGAAAGGGGGGGACTTCATGAGACAAAGAGTTTCTTTTTTCCCTCCTTTCTATTTTCTTTGTACTGTTAAAATTGGTTAGTCATATAATGACTAACGTAACAACACAGGAACAACTAATCGATTGCATTCAAATTCATACATATGTCAAAGAAATAATGTCTTATTACATTTATAATTTACATCGTAAACATGTACTTAATTCAATATGGCGGTTGCATAACCGTCTACACCCATCGCCCTTTCATCGCTCGCAATAAGTTATTATTTATATTTGTCAGGATTGAAATTTCCTGGCGTTACTCATTGCTTTTTAGCATTGCTTGATGGTTTAAATATTAGCCATAAAATTTTGCGCCTTCTGTGCTGACGTCACATGATGTTTTTCTTCTTTCTTCGTACATGGCAATGGTTCAATTAGCACATTCTGCCAGTGTCAAGTTTTTTTTTTACGTAACAAACAAGTCAGTAGTCGCTCAGTAAAAGGATAGCAGTTTGCTTAGGACAGAAGAGGACTCCTTGGAAGCGCACGATAAATGCAGTCCCATGTTTTTATTTGAATATCACAAACACCACGCGCGAAAAACACTTCGAAGTTTATTATTATTATTATTAAATCACAAAACTCCTAATAGACAATTTTTAAAATGATCAAACAAAAACTCAACATCTCGTGTTCCCGCCAAAAAGTTCCACATTATGTTATGGGATTGATAGTGTATTGGCAGTTACATAATTTAAAATGTGAAGTGCGCCATGTTTGTGCGTAATGTTTGCGATAATCAAATAAAAACATAAGATTGTGTTTTTCGTGTGCTTCCAAGGAGTTCAACTCTTGTCCTCAGTAAACCCACTATCGCTAAACTGACCGAGCGACTCCTGACTTACTTCTACGGAGAAAATGTTTGACAGAAATTAATTTTGACTTCATATCGCGTTCGAGCCCACAACTAACCAAAGACACTACTAACCAGGGGTTCTTTGCCAACCAAAGAACCCCAAGGAACCCAAACCCAAAGGAGAAGACTTTCAGTATTTTATTTTATTATTGAGTTAATAAAAACTAATTAGAATAATGAATCAGGGATAGTATAAAACCGTAGTGAACACGTTTGCCCAATGATCTCGGAAAACTTTTTTTATAAAACTACGAGTATGTTGTCACATGATCAGGCAATTTCTTGGTGGTAAGTCCGGTCATTTATTCACAAGCAAAGTTGACGGGCTCTCCTGAGTAGCAAGAATTTATATATCATGTGCATTTTTATAGAAAGACGACCGCCGACGACCAGACAGTCCACCTGATGGTAAGTGGATACTGTCGTCCATAGACGGATGTCTATACGAGACATGCTAACGTAAATTCAAATTTAGGAGATTGGGGGATTTAGGAATGGATTTGGAGAAAGGATTGGGAAAATGGGTAAGAGAGATGTGATGGGATGGGATAGGAATGGGCTCTGGCACATCTCACTGACTGCCGAAACATTGGGGGAATAGGAAAAGTGGGAAATGTATTTTAAGTTAGTCTTCTGTGAGAGAGTGGTAACATGGTCAGTCGACTGCGCCCAGCGGCTGTAAGATTGCAGCGTGCACTCTTCCCTTCCCAAAGTATGTATCAATGTTGATAACTTTTCACTAACTAAGCAAACAGTGACATAAGAGATGCATTTTATACTCTCATCACACTGAGATGCAGTTAGTTTTGTAATATAATAAAAAGTACAATGAAAAGCATATTGTTACAACGATGTTCAACTCGCCGTGTTGCAATAGTGACGGTCTGAAACTGCTTTAATTAGGGTTGTCACATCAGCAAGATGAAAGTTACAGCTGTGAACTAGAGAGAAAAATAGATTTATTTATATTTATTTATACAAAACACCTATTTCCCATCCAATGCCGTCCAGTAAAATTTGGGATAAAAACTTCCTTGTCCCATTAGTTTCTTTTCCCTATTCCACTCCATCACCCTAAGGAAGAAAATAATAAGTAATGCGGCAAAAACTATAATGAGTAATTAGAATAATTAGTAATTAGTCGCTTCAATAAAAAAGTTACAGGAGGCGACTATAGAGAGACTAGAGTTTTTGTTCAGTCCCTTGGACGCAGTCATCTGACGATGTTTAAGAGCGGTTTAAGGGCCTTCGCAGAAATTGAATAAGATGTAAATAAGATCCTGAAGGTCGGCAGCGCACCCGAATATCCCCTGGTGTTGCATGCGGTGACCGCTTACCATCTTGTGAGCTTCTTGCCCGTTTGCCTACTTTCCCATATAAGGAAAAGCTAGATGCTGATAACCAAGAATTCTTAAAACGCAGTAAGTGGCAACCCTAATGAAATCTGCGTACAACATTGCAGTAGTGCATAAAGTGCGATTAAAACTTTTAGTACAGTTTATGTAACAGTAGGTAGTGTAAAGGTTGATCTACATCCATCATATATGAACAATACAGTATTTACTCAACGTGATAAGATCGGGTATACAGAGATAGAGCGATGTAGAACGGGCTAGTGCTTTCAACATTATTATTAATGGACTCTTGTAATTCATGAACATTTCGGTCTCATGTCGACTTAGAATTGGATTAAATTACTGATTGATAAATGTTTGAAGTTACGTATTAATAATGGTTGCGTTCGAAAGTAAACACCGTCTTCAGAACAAAAACTTCAGTGCACCGGTTTACACCGGTTTATCTCTATTGTAACTGCAGTATCGCTCTGCTTGCTTCCTTAGGTATTACAATTAATAATATATCGTATTTTCTGTTTTTGTTATTGCATGCATTCTTCTGTTTCTTTTCATATTTGCCCTGTATACAGGAAATAAGTGCATTTCTTACTTTCTTTAACTATATGAAAACAATTTGTTTACAGAACCGGTAAAATACGCACCTAACAAAATACCTAAACAATACATTCTGCGTTGGTTTCGAAATCGGTTTGTTTACAACGCTTAATAAATTATGAAGTTAAAGACAATTAGGTACTCTTTTGTTTGTTTGCGATTGACTTATAATTAAATACTTTACATAAAATGATTAATATTAATGTATTTATTTTTACATAAAACACGCAGGAACGGAGGAACAAGCACATTTGATCTTAACGTAACACACCCTAGAGCCATTCTAATTAATTTACTTGTGCTGTGTAAGTAGCATACTTTTGGCGATCTCTTGTCGGCAGACCTGTCAGTCTAGATTTGGAGATAATGTGGTGGGTATACTGTGAAAGATTAGCAAATAATTTAGGCATAAGATACACATGATCATGGGCACCCTCGGCGATTGTTATATTTTTTGTAAACGTTTAATTAATATATCTCAATTTTAAACTTCGTGTAATAAAATATCGAGGCCATTTTTAATACATAATCATAATAAAAGTATATTAATAATCTAAGGAACGCATTAATTTATACTTTTATTAAAATCCGTTCAAAACTACTTTGTACACAAACACTTATCATTTTTTTGAAATATTATGCCGTGTTTGTGAGTATGTATGCTAGCATTTTATTATATTATAATATATATATACACACACATATATATATATATATATATACGTCATTTATTTATTTATACTTTATTGAATACAAACAGTAATCTTTGTAGAAGCGGAGAAATACAAACGGGGTACAGCGATCAATAATAACAATATATTCTTACATACTCGTACAAGGATTATAAGGGAAAGTTAATAATATGGGTATATTATTATTGCACATTAACTATAGGGCCTTACCTATGAAATTGCCGTTTGTTCATAGTGGCCACTTTGAACGTAGTTAACTTGCGTTTGGCTTGTGGAATTACAAATTAAAATTCATTTTTAAATCAATTTTTCATTTGTTTTCTGATCAAACAACTACATATTTGCTTAAATATCGTTGTGTTTACGACCATGGAAAAGTTAAAAATTTGTGTGTACGGACCAAGCACTGCAATCGAACGCACTGTGTGTTTTGGTTCGATCGTTCAATTTCTGGAAATATCGATCATAAGAACAAGCCTAAACGTCGATAATTAAAGTCAATAATGACGCATTGAAAGCAATAGTGGAAGCCGTTTCATCAAATACCACGTCTAAATTAGCAGCAGCCTTCGGCGTAAGTGACAGTACGATAGTGATTAATTTGCGTCAAATCGGGGAAGTGAAGAAGCTCGGTAAGTGAGTACCGTATGCGCTTAATGAAAGCTAGCTGCAAACACGCGTGAAAGCTTGCCTTACTTTGCTGAAACGGTACAAAATGAAGAGGTTCTGAATCGTATTGTCACTTGTGATGAGAAGTGGATCCTGTATGATAATCGTAAACGTTCGTCACAATGGTTGAACTCAGGAGACACAGCCAAACAATGTCCCAAATGTAAACCGAGTCAAAAGAAGCTTATGGTGACTGTAAGCTTATGGTCCTGTGCCTGTATTATCCACTACATCTGAATTGTACATTTGAACGAAAAGCTTGTTTTTTTTTTAAATTCGGAATCGTCGCAAAAGTGAATGTGTCATTTTTTATGTCATAAGTGTCATGAGATAACAGTCAAAATATTTGACAGATTTATTGAAAGTTCCTTTCCTAGACCTGTAATAAATAATTGTGGCAAGGTCTTTACACACAATAATTTGTTATCGTTAGTGATTTATATTAAGAATGGTGATAGGTGATAGCCTAGGGGTACCTATCTATTCTCGACTAGCATTTGTAAGGTCGTGAGTTCAAATCCTCGACCCGTACGTATCATGTACGAATTTTTCTGTTCTCACTAACTCGGCGATGAAGAATAACATCGTGAGGAAATCGTCCGAATAAAAAAGAAATTGGTTCCAGCATAGTGGATTATGCTCTAAGGCAGGGGTGCTCAAACGGTCGATCGCGATCGACTACTTACCTTGACTAAAAAAATGCATATTGTGCGGAAAACTAATATCTATGCCACGATACACCCTACCTAGACGACAATCCTGCATCACACATATTTGCAGCCTCTCAGAGTCGATCGATCGTAGTCTAACAATATTGAGGTAGATCGCCAGCAGTTCAAGTTTGAGCACCCCTGCTCTAAGGGGATTGCAAGGGTAGGCCTATGCCCAGCAGTGGGACGTTATAGGCTGGTATCGTAGATAGTTACTCAAAAAAATTAGAAGAATGTAAAAAAATAATAATTCTATGTAGATACCAGCGCAACTACTCGTATTAACAAGTGAGTTTGGACGGATATTATTTTTTTAGCATTTTTTTTTAATTTCTTGTGATTTAATAATATTTATATTCGTGTATATACTATATTCCAACAGTGAATAAGTAGATATTTTGACTCGAAAATGTGAGATTACGAATGTGAATTCTATTAAAAAAAATCTATGAATGAAAACCAACAAACACTGAATTCTATACCCACACTAAAATACACTTTTGATATCGAGAACATTTACAACAAATACACTTTGAAAGGCAGTAAGAAATAAGATATCCATCGACAATATTTTTCTTACACAATAATCAAAACAATCACATCTTATAAAAGGTATCCGCAATAAATAGATACCATCTTAAATTTGCAATACTCTGAACGATATAAAATGTGTAAGGCATCTGTCGTGAAAGATGATTTGCAAGGTCATAATGACAGCGCCTTAGAAACATACGACTTGCATCATTTATTTATTTCTTTGGAAACATACGACTCGCCTTATCCATATTTGAATCAATAGTATCAACAGGATCCAATACATAGTGACTAATAATTATAATCAACTAACATTTCACGGCCAATAACAGATTCAATGATAACATATAAACTAATTTTATATGAGCAACTAGACTTAAATATATTCCTACACTAAATCACGGGCAAATGAATACAATTTAGCATGTACCCCTATTGCGAATGTACACACCCCTATTGCGAATGTACATATCCCTATTGCGCATGTACATACCCCTATTGCGAATGTACATACCCCTATTGCGAATGTACATACCCCTATTGCGAATGTATATACCCCTTTTGCGAATAGTTGTATGAGTATGTGCTTAATTGATGTACTCGTCTAGTGTATAGGAGGGGGAGAGAGCACGGTGCAATCCAACAGCCGCTGGGCGCGCTCTACTGGCCACGTTACCCCTCTCTCACAGAAGACTACCTTGAAATGTACTGCATTTCCTACTTTAGCTTTTTAGACTTTTGCGTTTTGTACACATTTTATATTCTAAATCGGGTCTGTAATAATAAAGTATAATAAAGGTATTTGTTTACCTAATACTTTGTGATCATAAACGTCGAGTAGGAATGAAAGGTAAACAAATACCTACCAGGTGTCGGCCAGTTTTAAAATAGCACCACCCCATCTCATCCAGTAGGGGTTGTAAAAGACGACTAAGGGAAACAAAGCCGCTTCCACATCCTGAGGACAATTTGCACGAGGAGGCCCATATTCAGCAGTGGACGGTAAAATGACTGGTTACGTTTACAATCGACACAATCGAACGTGTGTATCCAGGTTTAGGTATAAATATTATTACCTATCGCAAGATTGCAAGTCCGTTATATACTCGTATCTTGAAAATTATACCTATAAAGTCTTAAAGATATGACTGCAATTCATTAATATGTGTTTAATATTCTTTAAACTTAAACGACACATAATGTGTGTTTACGTGTCTACTTTCTAATTAGCTAGTTAATTACACGTCCGTTTATGTGTAAGTAACATTTTACATAATCGTTGGATTCGTCTTATTTCGACAATTTTTCTTTAATATTTTTAATGCTAATCGGTGACAAATTAGAAAACTGTCTGATCAGGATTAGGATTTTAGGAACGTAGGCATCAGGACTTGAAAAAATACAACGACGGTGCAGTCATAATATTGTAAGTGACGTTTGAAATATCATAAGTGAAGAGCAGGGTCACCTATGAAGGTAATCTTAGACTCAACGAAAGAGATTTTGTGACTGTTGTGTAGTACGGATGTTAATTACATTAAGTACATACACAACTCTCATTGGAATAACCAAAACTATGACAACAACAAAATACACGCTTTAGGTAAGTCGGGCCTATTGTTGTAAAAGTGAGCGTTGATCGCTCGAGCGCTGTGAGCGCTTATGAACATTCAAGACTCCACCGTTAAAGGCTAGTGAGAGCTATAGTCTAAATTTTTGATCTTTGAAAGTCTTAAACCTTGTAGTTAAAAGCTCGTGTCTAATCAGGTTAAAGTTCAAGTTCAATAATACTAACTTAGCGCGCCGAGCGCTCAATCGAGCACTCTTTTTAACAACAGTAGTCGGACCTCTTTTACAGTAGCGTAATTGTCCTCAGCTGCGGCATTCAGAACGATTATTGTCTCCTTTGATTGCTGTTTGCCCATTTTTCTTTAGTACCTACAGATTGCACCTACAGAACAAAAGAAATGCACCAGACCTGCCGTTCGATGGGCCGAGTAAAAATCTTTCAGTCCGTGTTTAGAACGTGTCTAGTGTTTAGTTTATTTTCTCTACACACGTGTAATGCGGAGACGATTCCATGTGGTACGTGACGTACATCATACATGTGGTACGTGAATCGTATTGTCAACGATCCCACTCTCACGGGCAGTTTAGAACCCCTCAGCGTTCGGAGGGACGTTGCGTCTCTCTGTGTGTTCTACCGCCTGTACAATGGGGAATGCTCTGAAGAATTGTTCAATATAATTCCCACCTCGGGTTTCTACAACCGCACCTCCCGTCACAGAAATGCGGTCCATCCGCATTTCCTAGATACGGAGGTGTCGCGTACTGTTCGGTTCAAAAATTATTTTATATCGCGAACCCGTAGGCTGTGGAACGAACTACCTCAAGAGGTCTTTCCATTGAGCTACGACATGGGGTTCTTCAAGAGAGCTGTGAATAGGATTTTGCAAGGTCGGCGGCGCGCCCGCATACCCCCTGGTGTTGCAGGTGTCCATGGGCGGCGGTGACACTTACCATCACGTGAAACCGCTTGCTCGTCCGCACTCTTCTCTATAAAAAAAAAAAAAAATCGTGTACGTGGCAATGTAATCGTAGTGTGGTACCGGGGTGGAGTTGGGTTGTACGAATCTATCGACGGCTTGCGATTAACTGTCTTCATTTATGTGTAATTTTAATTAATATACATCGATATATACCTACTTATACTGTACTGGGTAAATTCCACTACAATTGAAACTATCCTCACGCTTTTTACTTTTATAAAAAAAGTGTACACCTGTGATCATTATAGAACTACAATCTATGTATATCGGAAAGGTCCGTCTTCGTGCCGACGCTTCGTCAGACATGTTACATCGAATCAAAAAAGCAATAAGACATCCCGTGACCCGAAACGATAGCGATCATTTAAGCGCTTTTACATGTTTCAGATAAAAAGAATGCTTTTATATAATGCAGGTGATTGGTGAACGGGTGCGCGGGTCAATTATTCCGTTGCGATGAGTTTATCGAGTTTCCATTGTAAATCACGTTACGACACTCTATTTTTTTATTTCCTTCCACAATGGTCGCCAAGGACCTTGTCGGTTTTGCAGCAAAGATTTTTTAATGGAAGCTTGGAAACGATAATATTATATTTGTTTTAACACCCTATTTAATAAGCACAAATTGCTATACCTAAATAATCGAAACGCTATTACTACACTCACGATTCTTTGAGCGGGTAAGAAGTGCTGATTGCCTGGATGATAGCTAAACATCTTTTCGGACATATCCATAATTGAAAACTGAAGTTTGAATTACACACCCATATACACATATACATATGTATATATATACATTACACAGGATGTTTCCGAACCTTTCCTGAAACTTGAAACCAGGGATGAAATGTAATCAGAATCTTGAACGGATTTAAGATTCTGATTACATTCACATTTAGTAAGTATATATAACATTTTCGGGGATTTTCTGAGATTTTCGCGTTTTTCACACATATTTATCGATTTAAATGGGTCTTAACGCGAATATTTACCTTATTTTACTCGACGTTTCGGTTGGGTTGGGTTGGGTTTGGTAAAATAAATAAGGTAAACATTCGCGTTAAGATCCGTTTAAATCTACAAATATCCAAAAAAAAATTTTTTTAGTTTTTACCAAATTTTTGATACAATTTTTTTAAATGGAAAGCCCAGTAGTTGATTTTTATGACAATTAACTTAGAATTACCCATATGAACAGAATCTAAGGTTTCTGTCTACGGGATAGATTCTAGCGCACTCTGTATACTATATTACAAACTAGCTGTGCCGTGGGATTTTAGTTTCTAAGCTATAAATTGGGATATATTTCTTTCCTGTCCGCCGATTTCGATTAAACAAAGCCTATTCGAAGCGCCAAGCTAAGCTCAATTAACCCGTGGAAACCCCATGAAAATCCGTTCCGTAGTTTTGGTGATTAGCGTGTTCAAACAGACAGACAGACAGACAAAAATTTTCGAAATCTTCTTTTTAAATTCTGATACTCTCTTTCATCGCCCCCAATCAGTTTTTGGTAAATATATTCAATGTACAGACACGCTGGATCTACAGTTTTATTATATGTATGGATATATATGTATGTTAAGATATTAAGTTAAGGCGAAGTGGAGAAAAAAAGAAAACATGAAAATTCCACCATCAAACCTGATTAAAGCAAGAGAAATATAAGTAAGTAAAAAATGAGAAATTTTTACTTAAATTGCAACTTATTGTCGGTCCATCTCATGAATTACATTCGTGATATGATGGAAACAATTCCTAATTAACCAAGTACGAGTCTCAGTGTGAATCTTCAAAGCCTTTCTCTGTTCGCGATGAGCGATGACTACACTCGATTCATGTGTACAGTCGACGGGACAATGGTTTTATTAATTTTCACTCGTCTGCGACATGCGTCTTATATTTGTAGTCACTTTGTACAATCTTGTATCAATCAACGATCATTTCGTTAAAGCGATTGTATTAATCTAATTTTTATTTATTACCACATTTACAAACAAACAGCATAAAATTATCGTAATTCTATTTAATAAACTACAAACTGCGCGCGTTTTCCAACGGCATCCTACGTACACTTGTAGACAAGTGAGATTCTCCCATTCTGAGGCATTGGGTACACCTGCAAGTAAATAGTTGAAGTGGGAGAAGAGCATCTATTTTTACTTTACTATGTCACTAATACTAGCTTTTAAGTTTTTATAGTTATTAACAATACTATGGATATATAATCTGCAATAAATAGTTTACTATGTATTTACCAAAATAAAAATAAATAAAGATTTGTCTAAGATACAAGTTCTGCAGCGTCAGTGAACTTAGACATTACCTACCTATGAACAATGAACGAATTATAATTTAAACAAAAACTATGTATATTGTTAATTTATATTTTAATCTGTTTTTATCCTTCTTATACACTTCCTAGCTAAATAAGAAGAGATTCGCCAAGGCACTAAATTCACCGACATGACTCTTAGAATCAGCATGCTGAAGTGGAAATCGGAAGGTCTCATTTGCTGTAGGATCAACAACCGATGGAGTAAACACATCCTTGAATAGGACCCGGAAATCGCAATTTAGGACGCCCTCTCGTTAGATAAATCGACGCTTCGAAGAAGTTCGTCGGCGACGGATTGATGAGAAAAACCGAAAATCGTATGTTGTGGCGAGCCTTGGGAGAGTTCTATATCCAGTAGTAGAGAGGCATAGAGAGGCAGATGGTATGGTATGGACACTTTCCTTCTTTCTAGCTGACAGATTATGATCTGAGTCATACGTGGTAGGAGATTGGTATAACCCGTTTCTTGTGCATAGCAAAATCAACCACTTTAGACGGCCGAAGGAGGGCAAAGTCTTCCATTATTTGATTTCAATATTATTTTTGTAATAAAATGAAGATGGCAAAGGAGCAAACAGTTCTTTTCTCTTCACATATTTTGAGAGTTACGTGACGCACTAATCAAACATCATAATTGAGTTAAGACTGATTAAACATTTTTTCTATATACCGTATTTTTATAGGATATATGGCAGACGAGCGGGCGGGCCACATGATGATAAGTGGTCACCGCCGCCCATGGACACCTGCTGTGGCTTGCGGGTGCATTGTCGAGCTTACAGAATCCTGTTCACAGCTCTCGTGAAAGCCCCATATCGTAACGTGACGGTAAAACCTGGGCTGGCACTTCATTCCACAACTTTCGGGTTCGCGGTACAAAATGTCTTTTTGTACCGCTGTACGCAGCGGCCTTTTTTACATCTTGAATATAATTATATGAATATAAGGAATTACCGACAAAAAGGGTAATTATTCTCATCTGTATTATATCTGTAATAAATTCTAAGTATGCATTTTTCTTACTTTAAATCCGTTTAAGGTGGGGCACCGGCTTTCAAGATACATATGTATCATCTAATTTGAGAATCATGGGAGAGTCAAAATCCGATACGTAAACATTGAGAGAAATAAAGACAATTTCAATTGCATATTTATTTTATTTTATTCGTGATTATTAATAAAGTTGGTGTAGTTGGATGAGTGTACCTCTATAGGTACACTCACGTCTATGAATGAAAGTTACTGGGGCGTTGTTTGGGTGTGGCATTATATTATGTTACAACGTCTGTTTGATTTTTACATTGATATTGGCTTGTGATTTCGATTTCGAACTATCAGAGTTTCACATATGGATACATGCAATTAGGTAATTCTTGTGCAATTACTATAAGTATGTAGGTTTATGGTACTGTTTAGACGTATTAAAAAATGTCTAATAAAAAGATGGTAACTGATAAGATCGCACACAAGACTACCGTAAAATGTTTCTTTCCATCGCTATCCTGTCCCCCAATATGTGTTTCGATAATGAGTGAGATATGCGATGGCATATCTCACTCATTATTACGATAGGGCGATTACGATTATTACGATTATCACGGAGGGATAGTACAAGATAGTATCCTATCCCTCCACATTTCCCATTCTTTTCTTCAATCCATTTGGTTGTTTCTGTAGTGAGTGAGTATAATTGCATAAAATAAACTCCTTATTCAGTCATACACTTAACATCCCATCCTCCCAAGGAGGATTTGGAGGTGTAATGAAATGGGGAAAACTCCTCGTCCCATTATTACCTCCGATTATAATTATAATTCCATTCCCGTACATTATTCCCATTATAATTCCTAACCGCTTTTTCCCAAATCCATTTCTAGATCACCCAAGGCCGGCTGCGCATCCGGAGGCGTGTTTGTCATTCTAGAGTCTAGACTGATGTTGGCATGTATCGCGGATGTCCATGGGCGACAGTATCCAATTACCATCAGCGTGACCATGCGCTAGCCTGGCATCTTCTTCCCATAAAAAACCGTTCTAGTTTGCGTGATTAAAAAATACGCCTCGAAAAGAATGGTCGCCATTGTTCGTAATTTTCAATTGTACCTACTATTGAACGGAATCTGAGAAAATAACTTATGCCTGGTATATACAAGTATAAATTGCACGCAGTAAATCCCTAGCATAGCGCTAATAAACAGACAGACAGACGTTATTTATATTCTTGTTCGTATGGTGCCTCTCCAGCTAGTGGAGGTTGGCAATCGGCTCCGAATATTTTGCTGTGTCTCTTTGCGGTATATCTCGCGATATACCTTAGTTATTTATATACTTATGTACAAATAGGAATTTTAACGTCGTGATTATGAATAAAGTTGGTGTAATGCTACTAAAATCACACTTGCAATGTAACTACCCAACTAATATGTATTATAAATACAATTATTTAGATGTTTGGAAGTTCGTTAGTCAAACACATCGAAACGGCTGAATCCATTTAGTTGAAACTTGGCAGATATGTAGATTGTAATAAGGATTAACACATAGGCTACTTATACGAAATACAAAAACTAGTATTTCTATTTATTTTTTTATGTTTTACGTTCAGTTATCTCATACGGACCAAAATATATGTGAACCTTTTGCATTATGCTACCATTAAATGGAAAATGCTTCCACAATGCACGATTTTACAATAAAAATGTACTAAACACTTCAACTCAAACATCCGTGTCCGCTGTTATTGACCTTGCGACCCTGACATCGCCATTATGCCATGTCACATTATGTCATTTTGTATTTGTTTTGTCGGGCCCTTTCCCACACATTTTTGTTCAACATAAATCTTACACAGTGTAAGATGTGTGAAAACGTACTATTGTCTAATATTTATATTATAATTTGTTATATCAAATGATACTAAAAGAATACATGCGATTCATGGTCTATGTGCCTCATTACACGTAAAGAATTATCATAATGACGCATTCTGTTATAGGATTTGGAGGGGATTCCTGACACGCTGCAATCCAACAGTCGCTAGGCGCAATCGTCTGGCCATGTTATGCCACACTCACAGTGTACTAACATAAAATGTATCTACTGCATTTCCCATTTTATCCTGTTTCGGTTTCGGTAGTGAGTGAGCTATGCCATTCCCATCCATTTCTCTAACCCTTTCTCAAAATTAATTTCTAAGAGTTCAATGAGTCCAGCTGGTATTTCGGTGCACCAGCCCAGACTGCTCACAAGCAGTACTTCATATGGGGTCAATGTGCTTCATTATACGCAAAAAATACCATAATTATACATTATACTCGTAAATATGTCTTGCCCACGATGGTTTTATGAACGACGGTAGGTTTTATGTGTGCATACATATTAGATCACTTATGGTGCTGAGATTTGACAGATTGGATTCCTAACATCGAGAGCCAGCGTCGTATTAAGATACAGGATGTTGGTGAGAGAGTTAAGGAGCTCAAATGGTATTGAGCAGGACATCTAGCTAGAAGAGGTGATGGCAGGTGGTGTAAGATGTTAACAGAGTGGAGCTTGAGGGAAGCGTTGGTCGGCGTTGGAAGGCGTTGGAAAGATAGTTGCTGGAGGAATATATGGTTAAGAACAGCCCAGAAACGAGGAGGGTGCAACAAACGGAACAAGGTTTTATAGTCAGAAATAAGCTGATGATGATGAAGCGAAGGCAATTTCTTCATGTATGTTAACATTATTTATGTTTACCTTTCCTCAAACAATGTCACGTGATTGTATTCCGTATAGCACATTTCTCATTTGTCTTTTTCCTAAATATATTTATGTATGTACGTGTATTTTGAATATCGAATGAAAGTTTCTGTCTTTCTTTATTGATTTCCGTCTGCAAATACCGCAAAGCCATTGAGACTCAGAAGTGAGATCTTTGTTGCGACCTGATACCAATAACTATAATATTAGGTAGTCGTATAAGTTCGCGGCCTTTTTATAGTGAAAATAATAAAGACTTCTTTTGTATAAGTATTTATTGAACGTCCATTTAATTCCACTGTATGTCGCCATTTTTCTGGCAGAACCATTATCCCATCGCTAAATTTTTGAGTGGCGGTCCGTATGGACGCTACCTTTAAAATTATGGATGTTGTAACATGGATGTGAATTTGGATGTCATTAGTCTCTTCTCTGTACAATTAGGTAGTAAAATATGTAACTATATTTAGTGTTGAATGACAGCTTTTTGGTGTGATCGCCTCAAGCTACAGACGGTATTTGTTCATATACCATGTGTCACCAGTTGTGTTACCATGTGTAACCATGTGTGTGTCACCAGTTGCCGACAGATATTGTAGCTAAGACTCACTTGATTTAGTTTCCTTTTGCGCCTAGTATTAACGATGCAATATCTAGATTACATTTATTTATACAATACACTTTTTGTAGGTACACACACATAATAAAAATAGTTATAAACGAACTGGGCGAGCGATGAACTTACTTTAAGAATGTAAATCGAGAACGAGTACATTCCCTTTGGCTATCAATGACCTACGAGTACATCCATTAAACATAAGAATAGCAAATTCGTCTTAAAATCGTCTATCAGCGAAAGTCATCAATAATTTAACCGTTAAATAAACCCGTTGCAACTGGTTGTGATGCCGTCGTTATATCGCTAATGCTTCCTTTGCCGTTATTTAGCAATCATAGTCATCGTAAGTTATCTTTATTACCTGTTATTGCCCGGGAATAAATATTAGAAACTATTCTTCTTGTAACGCTATCTTCTGATAGGTTGGCAATTGTAATGGCTATTTGTACTTGCCGTGTGAATGGCACCACCTCATCTGTTCCTGTGGGTGTCATAAGAGGCGGCGGGATAACAAAGTCGCTACCACAAACGTTGAGGAACCAGACCACCTCTGAAGGGGTGGACACGCCAACCCGTTTAGCAAGCGTGGTGATTTAAGGCAATGTGTTTGAGGAGGCCCATGTCCTGGATTTGGACTTACATTGCATTTGGACTTTAGAAACTTAACACTGTGTGACATTTTATATCATTTAACCGCCACATCAAACAGAAATAAGAACGAGGAAAAAATAGGAAAATAAAATAGGTTCTAGAGGACGAATTGAAAATTTTTTTTAGATACAACTTAAATATAATTCTAGTAGCAGTAGCAAACAAATCAGCAAAATAATGAGCGATAGTCGATTTCTTTAAAATTAGCATTAGCATATGTTATTATAATTACTTTTGAGTACTCTCTAGAAAAAAACATTTCGTTCACCAGAGCATTGTAAAGATCATTTTGTCCGTTTTGGAACACAGTGGGCGGGTGCAATTTGGTTTAAGTATGTATAAATAGTACAAATAATATTATACACACATAAAATAATATTTTGTATACGAATATCTATACATATAATAAAAATGTAACTGATCGCTGTCTGTACATGGAAGATATATCAGAAAAACTATTATTGGCGGCCTTTATCAACGCAATAGAACCCAAAACAATGATTGTTAGAATTTTTGTCTGTTTGTCTGTGCGTTTGTGCGCGCTAATCTTAGAAACGGCTCAACCGATTTGGGTGCGGTTTTCACTTATATACTGTGGTAAGCTTCACTTAAAATTTAGTGTTTGTTTTATTTCAATCAGTTCATAAATAAAAAAGTTATATCTATTTAAAAAATCACGTCGAATAAAGACGGTGTTTATAAACTAAAGTCCGCGCGGACGAAGTCGCGGGCAACAGCCAGTATACAATACATTCACAAGAGAAGAGAAAATTTGATGGAAAGATAAAAGTAGGTCATAAAATTTTTTCCAGAGTTATTATTTAATTGGGTTAGGGAGAGTTACAGCTTCAGACAACTCAAGTAAGTAGTTCACCGTAACCGACCTTTCTAGGATCCACTGTTGCACATGGACCTTCCACCGTACACCTTGTCCTGTAGGTACATGAGACATGTATGGCTGTAAAACACCACGCTGGCCAAGCGCGTTGGCGAGTCTATTCTATTAGAGGAGGCGTAGTTCCTCACGGTTTTTATGATACCCTCGCGAGGAGATGGGGTGGTGTTATTTTAAAGGCGGTTGCCACCACATGGCAATGTTAGTAGGCCACAAGGAAAAATATTAAAACGTCACTTCTCAAATAAAACTGTTGCATTGCGTAATTCGCAAACAATTCTGAGGACCATAAAAGGAATAAAAAATGTTGTCGAAATTTTGCAACTATAAATCGCTTACGCAAATATCCTTGCTTTAAATATTGCGTTATAAAAGTGTGAGAAAGTTAAAATACAGATTATGACCTTTAGTACTTGGTGATAAGACTTTAAAGAGCTGTCTACACGAGACAATTTTTGGTGGAATAAATGGTTGTGGCTACGGAATAAAGTATGAATAATAAAAAGTCGCCACGGTGTCTAGATTCATTTTTTTTTTCAAAGGTGCAATTAACACATTGTGCCAGTGTCAAGTTTCTTTCCTAATTAACAATTTCAAATTCTAAAACGTATCCTGCAGTCCCTATGTGCAGTCCCTAATGCTGTGCAGTTCTATATGCTGAAACAATGTGCAGTCCTGTCGAAGTAAGTCAGGAGTTACTCAGTAAAGTGATAGTAGGCTTTCTGAAAACTGAAAAAGAAGTTTATTTGATTATCACATAGCGTACATTACGCATAAAAAACATTTTGAATTTTAATAAACTATCAATATTAAACCACAAAACGCACATGTGCACAATTGTTTTAATAACTGAAACAATAGCTCAATTTCACATCTCGAGTTCATGTGATATGTGTCGCCTTAAAATGCCACGCTAGCCATGCGAGTTGGCGAGTCCACTGTTTCATAGTTGCTGTAGTTCTTCAGGACTTGTGGTAGCGTCTTTCTTATCTCTAAGTTGCCTTTACGACATGCATGGAAAGAGATATAGCGGTACTACTCTAAAGCCGACCGACACCAGACGGCCGCCATTCATTCATTATGTACTTCATCTTAAATAAAGATCTAGGATATCTATAAATATTTCTTTTAATTGTATTCGATATCTCCGCGTATTTTGCAACCAACGTTTCAACTTATTGATGATTATCTGAAAAAATTGATTAAATACTAATTATTAGCATTTGTTTAATACGATAGACAATCAAGGTATCTTTCTTTATCTTTCTTTTGTTAAATCAACTCCGGAATGAATGGTCAAACAAACTTTATTTTATTATTGATGTACCTCTATATAGATAGATATATATGTATATGACAATCAAGACAATTGTTTAATCAACAGTCAATGTCATGTGGACATAGGATGCGTTGCCTTGCGTCGGGCATTGCGGCGTGGGGTGTCGCGTCGCGGATGCGTTGCCCTACGTGGGAGTTGTGGACGCACATGAAATTTGTCACTTATTGGTCAGTAAAAACATTTACTTTAAAGTAGGTATTTATTTTTAGAAACGCAAGGAGTGAAGTAAGTCGCAAACGGACGCGCGTCACGCACCACAACGGTAGCTCGAGGAGGACACACGCGTGAACAGTGAATATTTTCGCGACGCAACGCGCGCGCGCGCGAAGTGACGGATGGCTTCACGCGCCCAGCTAGGACATAGGATACAGTACAAATCCCGGTCCGTACTAACTAAATGTTTAAGGTTTCGGGGTTCGTGTTTGTTGAATGTTTATTCCCTCTTATTCACCTTGATTTTTTCTGTTAATTAATTATTGTATATATATTAAAAAAAAAAAGATTTATTATTTTATTAACAAGTTATGTGTTAACATATATACATAATAATTAATTAACAGAAAAATTCAAGGTGCAAAGTTGAAAATACCACTAAGGTACATATTCATACATTTATGTATTTATATATATATATTGTATATATATATATATATGTGTTGTAAGTATTTGTATAAAGTATTTATTAATTGTCGTTTATACGTTCTAAAGCTGGCTCATGCGACGCCACAAACACAATGTCTACAAAATTTACATACTTGTAGACATTGTAGACATTTTTTATAAACTTTATTGGTATAATAAATTATACCAATAAGTTTTATAAATATTTATGTAATAGTTATGTAATCATTAGGTCATAAATGTTATAGTGTTATTAGTCTCTCAATGAATTAAAATCTAAAAGTAAGGTAAAATATCATTTATTTCAGCTTGATATTTAACTTTGGCAAATTTTCATGCCTTATATGAGCCATTTACACAAGGAAGGTTTCTCGAACGGTTTGGGCGAGAATATTGTACACGATTCCCGTATGCGACCAAACTTCATACAATTCTCGCCTAGCAACTGTTCACACGATAATAAAATCTAGATGGCAACACAGTGATCAGATAACAGTTGATTATATACTAGCTTCTGACCGATGTACGAGAAACTCACCTTGTGTAAATGAGCCTTTATCATGTACGGAATCCATGTACGGTTATAGAAAAACTTCATATACAACCTGTAAAAGGTAAAACAGCGGATGACATATTAAATACAGTCCTTTGCAAAAAAGGCCGTTACCGTTCGACTTATGGTAACTGGCCATATTCCAAGATGTAATTACATGAAATTATCAAGTTTCGTAATGTCAGTGGAAGCTTATTAGCTTTTGGCTACGAATTGAACAAAGAGAGATCGTCATTACAGACCAGTTTCACGCGATGTCATACAATCATTAAAATCAATTTTAATGTTTTTTTCCTTTATTGAAAAATGAGGCTGAAGGGCAAGCGGCCAACAAGATGGTAAGTGGTCACCGCCGCCCATGGACACCTGCAATACCGGGGTATGTATGCCGGTGCGCTGCCGGCCTTGGAACCCTATCACACCCTATTCACAGGTTCCTCGAAGAACCCCATGTCGTAGCGTAATTGAAGCACCTCGCGAGGCAGTTCGTTCGACTACTACGGCATATCCTCATATAGTTGTATTGTAAATATATAATACATAGTTATGTACGCATGTTTTTAATATCTGCGACTAGATCGGCTGTCCCATACCAAAACATCGTAATTTAACAAATTTTACTAGAGAGCCCAAAATCATTCAAATGGCCAAGATAAAACACGCTTAAAATATTATAGTTATCTTATATATGAGCATAACGAGGTACCTATTCAGATCTCCACAAATAAGAAAGATTTTAATATGGGTGTCTTTGCACAGCTTGGAGGCTAACTTTGTAAATGACATTTAGTCAAAAAACATTTTGATTAAAACCATTGTCGTCGTCTTCGGTCATCATACCTAGCAATCACGTGACCGGTCGCGTTCTTGATCACCGCCACAGGTTCGACGTCTATGGAGAAATAACTTGTCGGTATCACATTTGCGTTTGTAAACGAGAGAAACTTACATTAAAGATCTGATAGGGTAATCAGGACATATGTACGAGTATTTACCTTTACAATCCTACTACCGGATAAATTAGAACAAAAGTGATCAATAAGCCGAATCAATAACTTACGACCTCACGCTTGCGAGTCAAGCTTAGTAATGACCACGCTCTAACTGTTCTATTTGTTACGTAATTATGTCGTAATTATTAAAACCTTGACATTTATCATAAATCGTTCATGAAAGCCTGATTGGGATTACCTAAATGCAAATATTATCATCAAAGTTAAAATATTTTAACAAGATGGGAATGTCTAGGTGAGGGTCGTTAACCCTTACCATCTAGTCATTTCGGAGTCATGTTAACAACCAGTTTAATGGGAGTTACAGATTAAAGTTAAATACATGGGTAAAGACAAGTTTATTTCTGGCCGCAGGCGTTGTCAGGTGTATTTCGACATCTGCCCAACCACTTAGGGATTGTGTGAGATTTTGGGATATTTTTTAAGAAATCAGTTGTGTCCAAAAATAGTACTTATATGTCTCAATTAAATGACTGATATTTCAACATATTGAGGTGTTTATTCCATAAGAAACAGTACGTACAATACTCATTAAACATTAAAAACAGACCATGAACAGGAACAAAATAGATAACTCTAAATTATCGTAACATTTAACGTCCTCCCTCCTCGTGAGGGATGTATTTCCCTAAAATGACACGATGCCTAGAGTCCACCCTTACATGACAAGTACCCATTGAAAAGTGACGATTTGGTTAGTGGTAAATTATTTGTAATTACGGGTCTGTAGTTAGTCAATGAATTTTCAATTCCTTGTGTTAGCATTACATTGTTATTTAAAAATCTTTACTGTATTATATTAATCCCGCTACTAAAGTCACAGACATAGGTCGTATCAGTATGCGTAAGTATCAGTATGCTAAAGTTAAATTCTAAATGGTCAGGTCTATTTGATCGCCAGACCGAAGATCGATGAGGAAGAAGAGGTCTCGAATGGAGACCACATATCGGGAAACGCAGTGTGGTGGTGTGGCCGGATGAGAAGATTCGAAGATCGAAAGTGAACCTTAGGAGAGACTTATATCCAGCAGTAGAGAGACATAGACTGATGATATGGTATGATATTAGTACTGCCGGCATTGTAAGGAGACATACTGTGATCATCCATAGGAGTTACTTTTGAGCACCATACATGTCCCCTGAGTGGTGCCAATTGGATACAATAAATACTTGTTAGAACAAGATCAAAAATTAAGGAGAAACTTAAGATTACAACAGTCAAACAATTACTGATTTAAGTTTTGGTACGTTCGTATGAGTTGCGGTAGTAAGTCCAGCGCTCATTCCCACCCCGTCCTGTTTTGTTCTTCAACATTTTCCCAATCCTTTTTCCAAATCTCCTAACGTACCTTCCCAAAGTACATTTCCAACTATATCTCCAAAGTTAGTCAGCGCATCCGGGAGCGTACCAATGTTTGTTATCTGGACTATCCATGATGTCCATGGGCGACAGTATCCACTTACCGCTAGGTGGACTGTATGCTCGTCTAATAAAAGTTATAAAATTACTAATGTATTTGTCATATTTTGTTAATAAAAAAAATAAAATGCGAATACAAAGGTCACGAACAATTGAAGGTCAAAGGTCATTAATAATTTGATAGATTATTTTTTGCCATTGTCAGGTCTCCACACAGTAATTCTCTGTACTGTTTATTTATGCAATTTTTATTTTCCTAATAATTAACCAGGGCACAACAGGGAAACCATTTTACTAGATATTCCCGAATTAAGAACAATCTCACGATTGTAATCAAGATTCGAACCTAGGACCCATCGCTATAAAACCAAATTGCTGCGGATACTGAAGCACTGGATTGTTAAATATGATGTAAATTTTGACTAGCATGAAAGATGTCTATCGAGACCGCAAGGATCCGGTATGAGCGAACTGTGGGAATTTTTGCTTTTTTTAGGAATTATAAGTCTTATTTATAGTAACAATAAGCATTATTTAAAGGTTATTAATAATTAATTATGAAAGTTGAAAAACAGCAACGCTAAGCACAATGTTTCAAATTAGAATTGTATCAATATAACTCGCTTTAAAAATTAAGACATTTCGCACATAACATTTCTTACGTTGTTGCTACATTTTCTTTTAACACCAGAGCAAATTACAAGTTGAAAAAGCAAAAAGGTGTATCCAACACATTCGCAATATCTCACATTGTTTCAGACTAAATGTAAATAGTGCAAAAAAGCCTTTTACAAAAAAAAATAGACCATTTGTAACCCGAGTTCGTCCTCGGCACTCCATACGCCATCGTCGGACCGAAGTAAAAGTCGCCGGCAGAATCCCCCCTATAAAAGAGGCTGGTAGTTTTGACCAGACATCACACAACATCCAAGTGTTGTACTGTACACATCTAACATGGCCAAGTGGAGCATTGTAAGTTATCCGTGAATTTTGGAGTGCAGTGTCAGTGACTTGAAAGGATTTTGGAGAATTTTGGAAAATATATGGGCGCAGTTTTCGCGATATATCCGCGGCGTGATAGTAGTACATGTTGGAGACGAGGGTCAAAGTTACAAGTGTGAGAAGTTTTACTCAAATCGGTTCAGTGGTTTCCTGTGCAGTTGACCTTCTTTATAGATGATTTCTATTCTCTACTCTCGTGTTATAGTTCGATGACCTCCGACCAATAATCTTAACCCAGCATTGTAATGTCTGCATAAAAAAAACATCAATTCACATTAATATATGTGAGATTTTTTGTTCGAATATGATACATTACTAGAAAATCAAATATTAAAGTGAAACATCTCTAAATATATTAAGAGAAATTAATCCAATTGTATTATAATACATATGAAGGAATAGAATAACATTTAAAATTTGCAACTTGGACCTCGTCGACCATTCCAATAATATTCGACTAGAGTAATAGGTATTACGTGATATTAAAATTCATGTGATTACGCGCTCCGAACACATGTTGTTTCACACGCTCTGTTAGTTATGCGTCTCCAAACTACAAGAACACTTTTAAAACGTCTTCTAAAACTTCCGGGTCAAGTTCTTTAATAAGTCTTTCTTTTTTTCCTAGGTTGTCCTCGCCCTTTTCGGCTGCGCCGTTGCTGAGCCCCCAGTGAGCGGTGGCTACAGCTACTCCGCGCCTTCATCATCCTACATCGTTGTCGGTGGTGGACACGGTGGTGGCTCAGGTGTTAGCAGCGGTGGTCCCTACCATCCCGTTTCCGTTGGCCATCAAACCTCTGAGGGCTACAGCATCGACCCTCATCTCCTTGGCAAGATCAAGCACATCATCCTGAAGGACGAGATCCAGAACCAAGCCTACCAACAATCTTCTTCCTCCCACGGCCATGGTATCTCTTCCCATTATGGTGCTCCCGCGCCCGTGTACGGCGTACCTCAGGACAGAATCGTCGGCATTGAATTGGACCATATCCAGCAGGGCCTCCAGGTCGCTCAGTACCACTCCGCTGAGGGAGGTTACGCCGGTGGCTACGCTGGCGGATACTCCAGCGGCGGTTACTCCAGCGGTGGATACTCCGGTGGTGGTGGATACTCCGGCGGTGGATACTCCGGCGGCCTATCCTCTGGACACGGATCCATCTCCTACTCCGCTCCTTCTGTAACTTACACCACCATTGGTGTTCCCTCTGGGTCCTATGGCGTACCTTCTCCCTCTTCATCCTACGGCGCTCCACAACACTAAACGAACGAAAATCATAGTCATCTCATCTCATTTAATGTTATGAAACTCATGTGATCGCATCCTAGATGTAATATGTATTATATTGTTGTTATTAATGTACGTTTCTGTAAATAAAACTCTTTTGTAATGACTCGTTAATTTTCGTTTCTCTGAGAGCTGATGTCGAATTCGTAATTGCACTTTCACAACTTGGAGTCGAATAACTGGAATATGTTTAAGGCAACAATTGTACAGCCGTAAAAGGTGCTCGAAACGCAATTCCATACGTGAAGTGCTGTCTTGACGCCTCGAGTAGGGAGGTAATTGGGTCCTATGAAGTTGAACGGGCGAAAAGGAAAGTTGGGTGAATGTGGTCGATTTTATGACGGATATGTCAAAGAGTGAAGGTGGTCTGACGTAAGCGATCCAATCTTGATGATCCATTCTAGAATACCAAGTCTAGTCATCTCACGCACACACTCGACTTTACTTTTACTTTTTAAGCCACTTAAAGCCGGTTGACGACAAAGACAAATGTGACGGGCCTATTAAACAAACGATATTTCTCCATACACACAAAGCAAAATTAATAATCAGTGAAAGCAATTACAAATTATTTTAGCATCATTATCCTCATCATCTCTACGCTAAGATGAAACCGAGATAGGTACAAATCATTTGTGATTTCTTAATCAATTAATAGTTGCTCCACAATTCCATAAAATTAATCGGAATTCACCCACACAATCACACGTGCACACAAATCGCCCGCCACAGTTACATCACAGCGGCCATTTGAGCAGAATTAGCGAATATTCGCCGGCGTGTTAATCCGAGTGCACCCTGCACTTTCTCCTGCAACCTCGGGTTCCGAATCTCGGATCGGTTACGCAATTATGCGTCGTCACGTTATGAATGGTGAGCGGCTTTACTTTAGCGTGTAGAAAACGGAGATCATACGTAAATGTGGTCTAGACATGAGTGGTCAGTTTTTTATTGCCAGAAATAGATAGTGATTTTCTATTTGATGTTGAACGTGATCATTCATGTAAAGATATACATATTATAGAAAATTGAAATGGCATTAGATTTATAATATAGTACATCTTTACTAAGTACGTTAATGTGTTTTAATAGGGACTTAAGAGGGCCATTGACTATTCATGATTAAAAACTTATCTGCCTGCCAAGTATCAATAGTCTACGAAGACAGTAGTCATCTACCACTAAATAGATCATCCGCCTCTAGACTTTAATCTAAATCTATGAACCTAACACATTATGTGGTTGCTATTCACTTCCAATTACGTAGATATTCAATGACAAGGCAATTTATGATGCGAAACTGACTTATCTCGAATTGCTTTGCCAAAAGTTTTCTATCCTGAAATATTTACAAGATAGCCAGTAAATATCAATACAGATGAAATTTTTGAGTAGTCTCATGATAAGTCGTTGAAGCCTAATTATGCAGATGTTTACGAGAAGCAGTAGCGACATACCATCACACAGACCACCTGCTAATCCGCCCTACTTTTAACAAAAACCGCCTCCAGCTCCTGACTTCGCCCAATAATCTCCGTGTACTTTAGATTGTAGTAACGCGGGTTCTGTACCGATTGTATAACGCGATGTACGCAGGGTTTGTCAATTATATCAAATAGTTTTCAAGGTGCCCGCTATTGGTAAAAGTTGGAAGGCCGCTGGAACGGTACACGGGCGTAAACTGTGAGATTTCGTGGTGTTATTTACATAATATCAACGAAAATTATCTTACTTGAATTATATTGAAACACTTATCTTAAATTATATTGAATCAATTGAATAAACAATTTCCTGTCGTTTTTTTTATAGAATAGCTGACATTCGAGCGGGCGAGCCACGTGATGGTAAGTGGTCACCGCCGTCCATGGATATCTGCAACACCAGAGGGCAGGCACTGCCGACCTTGCAGAATCCTGTTCACGCGCTGTATTGAAGTTCTTTCTACAACCTTAGGGTTCTCGGTATAGTGTCTTTTATAGTATTATTTAGATAATATCAACAAAAATTGGTCGTATTTTAAATTATATGTTGAATCAATTGAAGAAACAAATGTTGAGTCCCCTCATTTATTCGTAACATTGACGATACTAAAGTTCCTTCTCTATGAACTTTTTCTTCTTCTCTATTGACTCGATTTTCCCAACGCTTCCTCTAAATCTTATACATCTTCAAAGGCAGACAGCGCATTCTGGGGCGTGCCAACTTTTGTTATTCTAGACTGAAGTTGGCATGTACCGCGTATGTCTATGGACTATAATATCCACTTACCACCAGGTGGGACTGCTCATCTGTAGCCTTCTACCTATGTAATTTTTTTTTTGTTTTAACATAAATTGGATATTTTGTTTCCGCTCAATATTTTTTTAACATTAGGCTAGATCTACATTAAAATTGTTGAATAATGTCATTGTACAATATTATTAAATAGTGCCTTGTGAATAAACGAGTTTCAATACACTCCCTGAACGATCGAAAACGTTGCACAATCACTCCCTAAACGATCGAAAACATTGCACAATCACCCCCTAAACGATCGAAAACGTTGCACAATCACTCCCTAAACGATCGAAAACGTTACACAATCTATAAACTGTCACAATATAATTGACTCTTAATTCAAATAAGTTATTCACATTATGATTTGATTTGACATTATATTCCATCATTCACAGATCATCAGTCTTACTACTCTGAACTCTATTTTTAATCTAGATTTATTTGTTACAATAACGTTATATTTTAATTGTTTACAGAAAGTTTTTTAGCGATACGAAAAATAATGAGTCACCGCTTCAAAAGCGTGACGTCACTGTACTGCTTCAAATATTTACAGGTGTGTTACGTAATCTTGATACAGAAGTTAGTGTACGACAGGTGTCATGTTATATCATCAGGTGTTACACCATAAATTTAGAAACACAAGGTTGACAATGTAAGATCATCGCACCACAAAAAAATCTCTTACATACTTAAAAATACTTATTAAGGAATCGTTCTTATTATTTTATTATTAATTATTATATATATTTTTATCCGTCACTTTCGTCTCAAACCGAAAATCAGCGTTGAAAAATTTAATGATTTTCGACATAACGCTGAGGTGAATACCATTCCAAAGCGACGCTGTGACACGAGGGATTCTTTCCTTGTAAATGTTGAATAATTCTTGTTCCTCCTTTCTTTCAAATAAGCGTCATTTGTCATAATATGCATGACGGTGTCTTCTAAAACACCACTCTATAAGACACACATTTGACTGAACTCGCTTCCTCTCCGGCCTCGTTGTAAATGTGTGCTAATTTTATTGATAGTCGATTCTGTCCCTATCTTCTTTATTGTGAAATTGCAGTTTAAATTCTGAAGCATAATGAATGCTTTCTATATGAATTTATATGAAGCTGACACAGTGTACATATCCACTGCAGTAGATGTTTGCGTTACGCATTTGAGCGACTTGTACAAACTCTGCTGGAAATTTCACGCGACCATAATATCATTCAAGATGTATTCATCAATTTTGAAACTGTGCATTCCATTCATCGTTTTGCATATGTGAATATATTTTGCATACTATTCAAATTATACATTTTTATAAATTTATAAAATTTATATTTTAAATTATTTCAATTACATCACAGACAAATCGACATTCGATTTTCTGACGTGTTTATCCAGATATAAAATGTCAAATATTAATATTAGAAATAAATAAATAAATACCAATTTACCCATTTCCCACAGACACCACCGTAAAATGTATAGCATTTCCCACTGTATCATATTCCCCCAATGGCCTTAGTTTAGTATCGCACTCGTGAATCTAAGTTTATCATACTAAACTTTTGAAAGAATCTAAACAGTAATTCCAATTTTAACATAAAGAAACGATAAGGTTCTGGAATATATGGGTATATTAGATAGACGCAATTCTTTTGTACCAAATGTCGTGCGATTGGAAATTATTGGAATTGTCATAATTGTTACCGAATTTCGCGACTCGTGATCTCTGCAGTCTCCTCATGAGGAAGCCCATGTACAGCAGTATATACTGTAAGGGCTGGTTGCATTACATCGATCTCTGCAGTAGGTAATCATTTCGTTGAAAACTAAACCCCAAAATTTAACCAAAATGGAACAAAGTACCACAACATCAACGCAGCTCAGACAGATTTCTCTTGCGACTTATTTGGTCATACTGAGTGAACATTGAATGCAAATTTAGCTTAGGCTTAAGGTTACGTGATGACCGGTTCCGTATTGTTTTATTTATATGGACGATTTTATTTGCCAAAAACATTTTACTTGGCGTCATAACGCCGAGTGAATTTCCCTTTTGACGTCACCCTGTAGCGCAGATTATACCGTCGTATTGTACTAGCAAAACCCCGCAGACGTTGTCCTGCCATAGAAGTTGATGTGGTGCAGCGCCATCTAGTGGCGAGTTATAACAAAGTCGATAGCTCAAAAATATTCTCTGTGCTCAAATACCTATGTATACCAATTTTCATGGCGATCGGTCAAACGGTGTCGAAGTCTATTAACATCAGATATACCAACATCCTCTTTTATATATATATATATATTTATATTATCGGTCCGGCGGCAAAATTGACCCGCCCATTGCCACTTCAACATTCCGAATCTACGAGCTACGTCGCTGACTTAAGTTCTTTAGCGAATGACTTCGTTTCGCATCCAATCCCGCACAGAAACTCCGAGTATAGCCCACTCCATAGCTCGCTGAGTGACCTTGAACTTATCAGGCCTACCGTCAGAGGGTACGTTTCGGCACCACACGTCATCACTGCCAGGACGCACTGATTGAAAACTTTCGTTTTCAAGAATTGTGGTATAGACGACGAGAAATGGAATATTTGCGTACATATTTTGTGAAAATGCAAATATATTGTCTACATATTATATATGTTGTAGTGCTGGATTTGTGTACGTCGACTAAAGTTTCATTCATTATCAAATATTAAAGTTCTGTAGGTTTATTAATTATTATTATGAATAAATAATTGAACAAAAATGTGGATGGATAGGATGGGATGGGAATGGACTCTGGCATATCTCACTCGCTACTGAAACACGTACGTATATTGGGGAATAAGATAAACTGGGAAATACACTTCACAGTAGACTTCTGTGAGAGAGGAGCAACGTGGCCAGTCGAGTGCGTCTGGCAGCTGTTTAATTGCAGCGTGCACACCCCCCCTCCTAAAGTTGATAGGATAAAACTTCATGATATTTAGTATAAATTAGAATAAAAAATATATTTAGGAAATATCAGAAGACACCGAATCCTAAAGACAAAGACAATAAATTACAATTATTGCGGAAGTCCAAAATGAGTAAACCCCGGAAGATGAATATAATCTAGACATGTTAAAGCGACATTGTTCATGCAAGCCATAGTTTTGCATGTGGCTTTGTTTATTAACTTTCAGTGTGAATAAATGAATTAAGTCATTTATATAGTTGTTGATTTCACACAATTAATGAAATGCAACAAACTTTTACTGTACTGATATGTAAATGTTAAATTGCAATTGAATAACATATTCAATCTTATATTCTAAAAATTCTGCTCTAAGCGCGTATATTAAAGATATTTGTTTACCTTTTACTTCTACTCGACTTGTTAGTGTAGTGTTTCGCATCCTGTCCGTATGTGAAGATCAAATGTGGGTAGTTGATGAAACTGCTGGTAGTATCCCAGATCCCATATCCCAGTCTGGTAATATCCCAGACTACCCTCCTCTTCAGTCAACTCGTGAACACGGCCGGTGTAACCCGTGCCGAAACGCGTTCAGAGCCGATTTAGAATATGAAATGTATACAAAACGCGAAAGTTTAATACGCATATGCAATCAGTCCTTTCATTATCCACATTTGGGTACAGGCCTCCATATGCGCATTGTCGTGTGCACGAGGGATGTATGGCCTTAAAACATCACGCTGGGCAAGCGGATTGGCGAGACCATTGTTTTAGAGGTGGTGTAGTTCTACACGGCTTGTGGTAGCGGCATTTTTATCCCACGAGAAAAGAGGAGGTGATACTTTTCTATGGCCGGTTGACATTACACGGCCAAAATATATCTTTTAAATTGAAATTTACTAATCGCATCGTTTAGAATTTAAATAGTCATATTATAATAAAACATACTAACAAAAGTTGCATTTCATAAATAATATGCAATAGTGCAACTATTATATAATTTTGAAATAGAATGTTAATATTATGCCAACACTAATAAAATGGTTGCGTCTCGTCGTATGCATTTTAGACATTAACATAATTCTGAACAGTATTAATTATGTAAAGTGGCTTAATAAAATGCACTTTAATCTTAATTTTGTGCCGTAGCATTTGAATTACATGTCTTTTTAAGTCTTTCGTTCTATTATGTTTATATTCTGTGTCGTAATATTATGTAATTTATCAAAACATGTTAACGCTGTTATTTACCCGCATCAATACGTATAATAAAATCACTAAACCCATTTTTTTATAGGAAAATGTGGTCGACGAGTAAGATACTCAACTTACCATCTGGTGGTAAGTGGATACCATTGCATATGGACATTCGCATTGTATGTCAACGTCAATGGATAGAGATAAATTATGACGCGTCCCCGGATGCGCTGCGTATCGTTATTGATTTTGGAGTGTATTTGGAAGTAGGCTCGGAAAGGATGGAAAATAGGAAGCAAAACGGGATGAAGAGTTTTTCGCATCCCATTACAATTGTGATTCCTCCTCTGGGGGAAGGGTGGAATGGTAGAGTATAATGATGTAAGAAAATTCCTTTACCTCATTTCATTCTCTGCTCGATGACGTGAGATTTAATTAGATGGGATGGGGTTTAGGGATTTTAACAATAGACAAAATTCACTTACCTATATATTAGAAGCAGTAATGCCCTATCTTTCTTTATTTAATTCATTTAACAAAAATCCACGGCAAAACTTGTCATACCTATGAAATGGTCATTTTATACAGAAAAATTCAAACGATTTTTTTGTAAAAAAATTATATATTTAATTATTTTTTTTTTATTGTACGTTGTACGTAACATTAAATTTACATCTAATGACATACACCCTGCGAGGGCACAGCAATTCATTTTTTTAATACATACATTATTAATTAAATTTTAAATTGCATTAAACTAAATGATTATTCATTAAATTATTAAATCATACGATACATTTATGAATGAATTAATAATTTTTAACTGTAACTTTAACTGCACTCCTGTAACTTTGAAACTGTCTGTCGTGCAGTGTGTGGGCGAGCGTTATCATGGAGAAGCAATGGACTGGAGCGACTGACTAGACTCGGTAGTTTGATAGCGTGCTTGTCCATTATCGTTGACAGTTCTTCACAGTATACATGTGCATTAATTGTTGTGCCAGATCTCAAGAAGCTGTAGTCAACATGAGGACCACCATACAATCAACATGAGCTTCCTTTGACTCAGATTACCTTTGACACATTGTTTGGCTGTCTCCTGGGTTCAACCATTATGACTAACTTTTACGATTATCATACAGGATCCACATCTGTGACAATACGATTCAAAATCCCTTCATATTTGCTCCGGTTCAGTGAAGTAAGGCAAGCTTCGACACGTGTTTGCAGCTGACTTTCATTATGCTCATGCGGTACCGAGCTTCTTCACTTCCCGATTTGACGCAAATGCATCAATATCGTTTTGTCACTTATGCCGAAGGCTACTTTTAACTCAGACGTGGCTCGAGTCAAATCCGCTTCCACCTATTGCTTTCAATTCGTCGTAATCGACTTCAGTCTCCGGTCGTCCACGGGGTTTGTGTCTTTTGAGGTCGAAATTTCCAGAACGAAAACGATCAAACCAAAAACGCGAATTTTTAATTTTTCCATAGTCGCAAACAATATCTAAGCAAGAAGTCGTTTGACGGAAAAACAAGTAAATGACTGATTTTGACAGAGAGCATCGTAGCTTTAAATTGGAATTAATTTGAATTTGGAATTCCAAGCCAAACGCATGATAACTAAATTAAAAATGGCTACAATAACCAAACGGCAATTTCATAGGTCAGGCCTTAATACATAGGCTAAAAAACTCATAAACCTTCCTTTTTGGCTTCGCCGTAGTCGGATAAAAATTGCTTAAGCACTTTTAAACACTTTAAATGATAAGTAATTAGAGTTCGACCACTTAAAATCGACCTCTTTACTTGGACATTTCGAAACATTCGCGGCACGACATTTCGTTATGCAATTTAGGGCTTACGATGAGAGAAAGACTGACCGGTCAGATTTTAATGTAGTTTACGATATAAGGTGGGTAGTTAACGATAGTTTCGTTACAATACTTGTATTTAGAGACTTGTTTAAAGCAGAATTCGTATGCCTCCCACAGCTACTGACCAACTGATTGAATTATCCATCTCTCACAGAAGACTGCCATGAAACAAGTGAATTTATAAAGTTAATATACTAGCTGTTGCACGTGGCTTTTATACAATCAGGACAACCTGTATTTTAGCCCCCAATTTAATAAGAAAAACAGTAAAGCACATGTATAATAAATTACATTGTAGAATATTTATACAAAGTTACAGGTTAATTAGAACATCAAATATTTTTTCCATAGAAAATGTTCACATGCTGTTTCATTCATCTGTTTAGGGATTGAAAATAACAAAAATCCCTTCTTAGTTAACCTTTGTAAGCAACAGTCCGAATGTTATGTTTCTAACTTTAACAGTGGCGACTCGGCGTTGATGAGTCAGTCTGGACATTTCTCTTTATACTTTGTACAGAAGTTAACCTACACATTACAAAATTAAAAAAAGATCCAAAATGTGCATTTTTAATATTAAATTTTGTGCTATAGTAATCAAGATTAATATGAACAACATAAAAAAAAATCAGTACGTTTGGGCCGAAGGCATTTTTAGCCCAGATCATTTGCAATGGCTGTTTAATACACGATAACTTCAGAGAAATTGATTTAACTATTAGAGTGATATCTCAAAAAATAAGTTAATAATAATAATATATAAATTCGGTAGGGGGAGAGCGCACGCTGCATTCCCACAGCCGCTGGGCGCAGTCGACTGGCCAAGTTACCCCTCTCACACAGAAGATTACCTTGAAATGTACTGCCATTTACTACGTTAACTTTTTAGACTTTCCCGTTTTGTATATATTTTATATTCGAAATAGGGTCTATGCAGTACCATTTCCAATGTACGGTACGTGTTTCGGTAGTGAGTGTGATGCCAGAGCCCATTCCCATCCTATCCATTGCCATTTTCCCAATCCATTCCTTAATCTGCAAACGTAAGCAGCGCATTCGGGGGCGTGCCAACGTTTGTCATTCTGGACTGATGTTGGCATGTATCGCGGATGTCTATGGCCGACAGTACCAACTTACCACCGGGTGGACTGTATGTTCGTCTGCCCCCTTTTTTTATAAAAAAAGTTACTTAAAACTCTGTAGATTACATACTTAAATAAAATATCAACATTTCAAAATCGGCGGCGCACCCGCATATCCTCTGGTGTTACAGGTGGGCGGCAGTAACACTTACCATCACGTGGGACCGCTTGCTCGTCCTATAAATATCCTATAAACTTGGCTATAAAAAAAAACATTAATCTTTTAAATTGTGTCTTTCAAAAACAATTGAATAGGACTTATTAATTATTCCCGCCATACACGTATATACTGGTAAGATGTAATAGAGTGTAAATTGCCGTGCGTTGTCAACCGGCTTTAGCACCCAATCCAAATCAAAAGTACCACCCAATCCGAATCAAAAGTAACACCCAATCTCTTCCCTTGGGTGTTGTAAAAGGCGACTAAGGGATAGATAACAAAGCCGCTACCCCAAGACCTGAGGAGCTTCACCACCTCTAAAATAGTCGACTCGCCAATTCTATTGGCCAGTGTGTGGTTTTAAATGTCCCCGGCAGTGGAGACTGAAAAGGCTGATTACGGTTAAGATATAGTGTCCAACATAACTCGTTTGCTACACGCGTCGATTTTTAAAAAAAACTTACCTGGAAGTCATCGCATATTGGACCATTCCGGGATTTTATACTCACAAGTCATATATACAAGTACATTCAAATGAAGGTAGTGAGTGAGAGTTATGCATCTACAATAATAATCCGGCTTCACTTCTCTGCGTGACCTGTACTTCCTACTGTAACTGAACGGGTTAAGAAACGAGTAGACATAACAAACTATTTTTAACGATTAGTAAATTTGGTAGAAATAATAAACATTCTAATTCAGATTTGGAAACTTTTTGAACCGATAAGGAGAGAAAATGAAACTTAAGGAGTAAGGAATAACAAAGAGTTGGTGTCCGAGCCGAATATCGTCGGCGAAATCAAAGCGACGAGGGTCAGTTGACTTTGTCCCATCTAGAACCGAGTGGTCGAAAACGGGTCGGACGTCCCAAGTGCCGCTGGAAAGATGAAGCCGAGAGGGGCCCGCGAAAACTCTAATTAGCCTGTTAGCATGAAGCAGTGCAAGACCGAAAACGAAGATCTCAGACCGAAAACGATACATCTCTTAGTGTCAAATCAAATTATTTATTTGCAATGTGACTAGTACATAACAGATGGTTGAGATGGTGATAGTATGTACAAGTACAGTATAATTAAAGAATGTACAAGAAAATTTACGGCTATTATCCGTGTTTATATCCATCATTGTTTGTCGTATGAATGGTTGAATTAAGAGGCATGCCTTTTAAGTTTTGTCGTTTGAAGAAAAAAACACAACTAGAACCTTATAGTACTTTTTATTGTTTTTCAAAGTATTCACCACGTAGCTTAATACACTTTTCCATTCGCTCAAACCAGTTATTATAACATTTATTCCACTCTAAAGTGGGGGTGTTCAAAATGGCTGACTTGAAAGCGTCGACTGCTTCTTCACCGGACTGGAACCTTTGACCACGAAGACTTTTCTTAATTTTAGGAAATGTAAAGAAATCGTTAGGGCTTAGGTCAGGACTGTATGGAGGATGGTCAAGAATTTCTACTTTTTCCTGCTTCAAATACTCAATCGTTTGACGAGCGCTGTGTGAGCTTGCGTTGTCGTGGTGCAGGATGATGCGTCGCTTTGAGTTAGATTTTCGAAGTTCGGCGATGACTTGTGGTAAACAAACTGTGGTATACCACTCTGCGTTAACCGTTCTACGATCTTCAAGTGCAATAGTCGCAACATGGCCGGTTTTTCCAACGAACGTGGCCACCATCTTCTTTGAAGTGCTTCGAGAACGAACAACTTTAGTCGGCTTTGGCTCGACTTGAAAGACCCAGATTGTAGATTGTTGTTTGGAATCAGGATCGTAGGCATAGATCCAAGATTCGTCACCACTGATGATGTCGTAGACGTGATTTGACTCTCCTCGGTTGAACCTTTGCAGAGTTTTCTTACACCATCTGACGCGGGCCGCCTTGTGATCGTCGGAAAGCAGATGCGGTATCCAACGGCAAATTAGCTTTCTCACACCAAGCGCTTAATGCAAGATCTTCTGAATGGTTGTCCCTGAGATGCCTAATAGAGTCTCTATCTCTCGATACGTCACATGACGATCTTCGAGAATTAGTTGTCTCACAGCAATGATGTTATCTTCAGTGAAGGCGGATTTTGGGCGTCCTTCGCGAGATTTGTCACTAACACTAGTATGTCCACGCTGGAATTCTAAATACCAGCGTTCGACAGTCCGCAGACATGGGACTTCATCACTGAACACAGATGTTAGCTCTTCAAAACACTGAAGCCGTGTCAGGCCTCTTCTAAAGTTGTAGAAAATTATTGCACGAACATTTTCCTTAGAAAGATTCATTTTCGTACGTAACCTGACAGATTCCAATCGACGCTGTGACTAAACAATAGCATTAATCCTAATACTTTCAACTGTTTTGAGATTCAAAATTTAAACACATTCGAATATAGAACAGTTCCAAATTCAAAATTGCCGGGAAATATGGAAACGACAGAACTTAAAAGGCATGCCTAGTACTACATTATGAAACATTACAACAACATTGTAGAAAGTTAAGAAACAAAAATTTCGAAATTAAAAACAATAAAAAATACTTTTTCATGTGATTAACAAGTAAACATTAATCAACAGAAACAGTAGATACATTCACATATTACGTAATAGTTAACTCAATAAATAAAGATACGCCATGTCTAATACTTTTGCAGTCTCTGCAAGGTGAGCGATCAATCTTGCGCGCGCGCAGCACACATAATGTCCGTCTTGTGGTGCAAGTATTGAGTGATCGTCGCAATTTATTATACTCTTATTTTAAAGGCCATATTTAAAATAATTTACTCAATTATCCCTTTTTTCATTTAAGGGTCATGTGATGACCAAGCGGTGATAGTCTAAGGGTAATAATAATAGTCGACTTTATCCTCGACTCTTATTGGTGACGTCGTGCATTCCAGCCTTTGTCCGTATCACTGAGTTTTACTTTTACTTAAATATAGGGCTTTAATTAACTCCAGTTCGGTGTTGAAGGAAAATATAATAAAGAAACACATGGCGGAGTATAAAAAAAAGAGTAAGTGTCCACAAATCTACATTGGGCCCGTGTGGCAGATTACGGCTCGAAAACCCCCTCGAAAAAATAGGAAAAAATAGTCATTTGCATGTTTCCTAATTTTTTCACTTCTATTCTTGCTGTGTTGGTATACCAGATTACATGCTGTTGCAGAATCGCGTGCAAAAATATAAAGTATACCTTGAATACAAATCTAGAAAATCCAATGATAATTAATCTTATTATATCCGATGATATCTTAGATATTCGGATTTTCAAAATAGAAAATATTGAATTTTGACATGTTCTACATAATGAAATAAATGTAATTTGATTCCAAATATGACAGTTCTTGACATTATTATTTCATAATATAATATAATATAAAACGTTACCTGAATATAATACATATATACATATAAGGTTAATACAATTTTATACCGTTTGTTGGTGTTACAAACATGAACGGTGTTACATTTTCGTGTTAGCTTTTCAATTTCTGTTTCATGTTAATTTTGTACGTCATTACTATTAAAGGTGATTTGACTGTACTCGTAGGTTTAGGTACTATCTACTGTAACTAACATTACAAATAACTAAATTGAATTGAACTGTATGTAACCTTTAAATAAATTATTCGTTGTCATTTCCGCTACCTCTCATGACTTAAATCACTCCTACCGAATGGTAACCTCTCATTTCATTGCGTCTCGCTACTTTTTGTATCAATTTATGCATTATACCTTTTTGTCCAGCGATGATGTCTTACTTAAGGTCATTTTACATCAACGCATGATGATTGAATATTAGAAGCAATTCTCATTGGTCATTACACGCTTTTATATAAATTTACCGTGAAGTTATTCCATTTGTACGGATGTAATATTTTATGCAATTACTGTGATTGAAGTGTATTGATTGAGTTTTGACATTTTTGACAGAAATTCAATTCGTGCTTCTATAATTATTAGAAAGTTATCAATGATAACATGTCATCGGCCTGTATCTCTTCATTGCTGGATACAGTCTTCTCCTACAGCCCGCCACTCTTATAACCTTCCTCTTTTTCCACTTAACCACAAATTTTCATTAAACTTTCAGTTAAACTGGATGGTCCCCTATTTATTTTGAATTTTGATTTATTTTGAAGCTTACAGTCTCGTCGATAGGCCTCTTTATTTTATCATTGATTTTAGCCTATAACGTTAGGGAGTTTCGGGCTATAATGCGGGCCCAGTGCGAATTGGTGGATCACTTACTCCAATTTTTTTTTTATTTACGGAGCATGCGAGTTTCTACATGATGTTTTCCCTCACCGTCGATCTAGTGACAATTTTTAAATATATCCGTAGGTATATAATGTCCTCTGAACTGTCACCGTTTATCGATTTTAGTCACTAGTGTTGTTAAAATGAGCGTTCGAGCCCCGGCGCGCTAAGTTACCTACCGCTATTAAACCTGAACTGTGAAAGCTATGAATAGGATTCTTCAAGGATGGCAGCGCACCCGCATACTTCCTGGTGTTGTAGGTGTCCATGGGCGGCGGTGGCCATTTATCATCACGTGGGCCACTTGACCATCCTCCTTTAATATTAACAAAAAACTCATTTTTGATCAAATTCGTTTTGTTTTTGTTTCGTCTTTGTCTTTATTTCGCGTGACCAGTCTCACCGTGACAATGATTCGTGACCGAAATCTAACGAATTGGTGACTACATAGTTCTTAAAAAAAAATATTTTTTTGTTTGAAATTTGAAATAGAAAATGAAAAAATAAAAAAAAACATTTTCGTTTAGGCACAGAAATAAATGAAAAAAAAAAAACAAATCGTAAATAACAAATAATAACGAAGCGGCGACGACACGTCGTGAGGAACTACACAACCTCTAAAAAGTGGACCCGCCAACCCGCTTGGCCATCGCGCACAGGACATGTGGAGTCCATGTCCATCAATGGATACAAAAAGGGGCTGGTTGCGGTTGCGTAAGTCCTCGTATCATATTTAAATCGAATTCATTACGTTCAACCGCGATAACAAAAGTTTAAAAATCTCAAAAAAAAAAAATTGAAAGATTTATCTATCTCTTTTATTAATTAATCTCATATATACAGTTGATTAATTTTACCTCTCTACTGAATGACATGATTGATATACTAAAAGTGTCATCACAACAATATGACATAAAAACGCGGACAATGCCGCCGCGAGCCAGAAGACAATAATTTACAATCGTTATTGCTAATAAGGCTTCGCTCACACCCATCGTATTAAGTAATCAGAGCACAATGAGTTCATCACTTTCACTACTGCGGTCATCTTACGTTGAAAGTAAAGTTTAGAAGCTATAAAATCTGTTTGATATTCCGCGAGGCTACTAGAGATGCGTTAGATACGTGTTGCAAAGGATTCGCGCATACTGGTAGATGCAAAAGTAGTGATTTTTGTCTGTTTTTATTTTATATTGCTCAATGACAGCAATTTCTGTAAGACAGTAAATGCTGTCGTTAAGTGATACTTCAGGGTATTGAATTGGTGTTTACATAATTAATTACCCATTTCTTCCTGCGGGTGTGGTAAAAGGCATACATTCAAACTTTTAATTTCGTATCTACCTAATTATTTTCATATTATATTCTAAGTGTTTTGCATATATTAATTACACTAAGAAACAGAGAACAATAATTATTTATTTATCCATCTGATTAATAACTTTCTAATTTTTACTTAACGACAGCCATCCACTTTCCAAAATCTGTATGAGCTTACACCAAATTTAGGTAGCTGTCCAAAATAATTTCACTGAATACTAACGTATATTGTCTTCCATAGACTATACTTATTTTATTAAAGTAGGAAATACACAACGATAGGTACATACACATTTTTATTAAAGGAATTTAAGAATCAATCTTCTATCTATATAGATAACCAGAGATATACTGACTGATTGACTGACTCACTGACTGACTGACTAACTGATTGATTCATCATCGCCGAGCCGAAGCTAGAAACCGCTGAAGCTAGAAACGTGAATACATGAATTATAGTGTGGGCCTAGTGTTGAGTGTGATGTTATATTAGTCATTGAGTGTGTTGTTATATGTGGTGGCCATTGTGTGTGGTGCACAGTAGATAGGTTTTATGACGTATGTATTCACTAAGAAAGAATTCTTAGAAATTTTACTAATAGGAGGGGGGGGGGGGGGCAGATGATTTTGTAGGCAATGCCTGTATCTTAAGATCTATTTAAATTAGAAACATGAAATTTGGTATATAGAATATTCATTTAAAGCAGCGGTTCTCCAATTTTTTTTGGCGACGGAACCCTTTTGAACCATTAAATTTTTACGGAGCCCTAAAATAAGCAAAACTTGGTTTAATTGTTATTCTTTAATGTAAATCATACAAAAATAGGTACATTACGTAAATTGATGAAATTGTTTCTATTTAATGGCAGGTATGAAACGGGAGGTCGCGTCATTTTCGGCTATTATGTGATAAGACTTATGTGCTTCGTTCTTTTCGGCGGAGCCCTCGTACAGGCCTTGCGTAGCCCCAGGCCTCCGCGGAGCACACTGAGTATGGCTGATTTAAAGTAATTAAACATGGGTGTCTTCGTTTTTTTATATTTAACTTAGAAGGGGCATAAACGGACGGACAAAAAACTAGTTCAATATAAGTTGCTACTTCACGTAAACTGAGTGGCGTATTTTGATATCTCAACTACCTTGTTACGCGTCAAATGACACCTCGTAATACGAACTTGCCAGTCAGAAGACGCTGTGACGCAAGTGAACTGCAATGGGTCACGTGGCCGTTTGTTAGCAATGCATTGCAAGGCAGTTCAATTCACAGCGTAAATTGACTGAATAAGAGCTCATAATAACCCCCCTGGGTGTTAAATGCCTGGGTGTCTCGTGTTACGTATGAGAAACTGTTCTCCAGTCTGCATTGTGCATTAGACATCCGCAACTATACTCGCACGAGTCAATTATGGTCAATCATTCGGTTCTAGACATCGGACGTGTTGTTCAGATACTTTCTGGATGCTATTAACTAAGTCACTTTACTGAGCCACTCCTGTCTTCTTTCGACGTGTCTGAACATTGACAAAATGGCTTTATTGTTTAATATTATTGTTGTTTAACAATTTATTGTTTTAACTTTTATTACGAAGAAAACTAGACATTGGCAGAATGCGATAATTGCACCATTTGCCATATATGAGAAAAAGAATAAAAAAAGGGACTACTAAATTGGCTAATCATCATGTGGCAACTTCGATAAATCTTGATATCAAAAGATGACAATAATAGTTTCAATCTAACAATCCATATCAACGAATTCGCGGACCATTGCTAGTTTATCAAATAATTGCATTATTAGTATGGATAAATATGCAGTTTCTACGCGCATGATGCAAGAAGATATAAGTGGGTGAACTTTAGAGCTAATTGTGTTCCTGGCTAGATAGACGTGTAATAGAATGGAAGTAGCGTAATTTCTGCCAATTATCTGTGATTAACTGCCAATTACAACTTCGAAATTAAAACGGATTAATGGGTCCACTCTTTTAGAGCTGGTGCAGTTCCTCAGGGCTTGTGATAGACGCTTTGTTCCATCTCTTAACGGGGATTGGTAATCAGCATGGCTATTCTCACGCGAGAGACCGCTGATCGGAATAAAGATTTCCGAACTATTCTCTAAGATTTTTGAGCCAAGTCTTCTGTCAGGTATATGGCGACGAATGTATGATATTTTTTTTATTATAACTGTTTTGATGACCTACAAACCCTGACCTACAAAACCGTACAAAACCGTAATGTAGCTTTGTCGCCTTTAAAGTTTTTAAGTAAAGCAAACATTTCAACTTATGTCAGACTGTACAAGCGGACACAACGACTTGTTTTGGTCTTTCAAAATGTGCGTAACAATGGTGAAACTTGACCGTTTCTCACATTGGATAACTTAGCAATAGTGCGGCAAAATGAGGTGCTAAATACGTGGGCAAATGAAAAGTTGTAAACATACTCTTTCTATGTTCTGGACACGAAGTATCCATTATAGTAGTAGTAGTTTTTGATGTAATGGAAAATTTGATGGAAAAACAGAATGTTTTTTTACTTTGTACAGCGGCGATAGCCTAGTGGTATTTATTTTCAACTTTCATTCACGAAGTCGTGAGTTCAAACCACGGCCCGTATCACTTGAGTTTCGAAGTCTGCAATTTTTTTCTAGATAGAAGGCGTCAGACTGGCAGATGGTAAGTGAATACTGTTGCGCTGCAACATTCACGACGTATGCCAACATCACTCCAGCGAGACAAACGTGGACACGCCTTCGGATTCGCTTCCTACCTTTGGAGATTTTTTTAAAGGTTTGGGAAAATGGAGAGGGGTAGGAAAGGACTGACATATCTCACCCACAACGGAAACATGTACGTACTTCGGGGGAATAGGATATATTGGAGTACTAGTAGGATATATTGGGAATAGGGAAGTGCAGTACACTTTACGTCAGTGTTCTGGGGCCGAGTGCGCCCGGAAGCCGCGAGATGGCACCGTCCAGCTCCATCCTCCTTGACAGCGTCTCAATGTCAGAGAACTACAAAAAAAAACGTAATCTAAAAAAATATTAGTGACGTGTGGTATCGGCCGACTACAGAACAGCACCATCCCATCCCTTCTCATGAATAGCGTAAAAGGCGGCTAAGGGATAACAAAGCGGCTACCACAAGCCCCGAGGAACTACACCACATCTAAATGAGTGGACTCGCCACTTGACCTGCGTGACGTTTTAAAGCCACACATCCCTTATGAACAAGACAATGTTCATAAAAAGGTCGACGTCTAGCAATGGATACCGAAACAGCCGGTTGCATTGCAAAAACTAATAAAACCATAATGACGTTCGTTACATTTAATGACATAAACATTTGATTCAATTCTAGTATCGAACGTTTATCAAACAAATAAGGTACAAAATTGATCATCACATCTAACGATACAGCTAAGTAATAGTCAAACGTAAAGCAATCGATACATCATTCTATAATCGAGCATTTAATTATTCGATTATACGGCGCGTTCGAATAGTTTCGTAATGTGATCCATAAAAACAGGAAAAAGAGATTCTGTCATTAATCTCTTACCTTGTATACAACGAACGTTCCAAAGTGTTTTAGGGGTAGATAAGAATTATCAGTTTGTTTTTAGTTCAGTTTAATTATCCATGAAATGCAGAGCATAATATGATGAAAGAAAGGTGTCATTCTATAAATTATCATTAGAATCATGATCAAAATGCATGGTTTCAGATTTCGGGATACGTTCTAACACAACCTGTATATACATTCGAGTATATATCGAAATACATTTAAATAGCAACAGATTTATAAAATATCCTTTCATTAATTTCACTTTGAGATATTGTCTATGGCTATAGTTCATAGAAATAACCACTAGTTCAGCTACATGTAGACATCAGTTACTGTAATTACATACAAATTGTAGACTTATGATTATTTGCAACTCGCTAGATCAACACAGCGTGTGAGCGAGAAGTACAACCGTATAATAAGCTGTAAGCGAAAAAGAGTTAGAATCAGGTTGTCAAGTGTCACGTTTTCAACTAGTCGAAGAGAAACTGCCCTGCGATAAATCAGTGTGATACGTCGTGTATGCCCTAGAAAGGGAAGTTGTAATAAAGAATCTGGAGTCTGTAGAGAAAGTCTTGAGAAAGTAAAGTCAAGAAAGTGTACGCTGGAAAGTGTCTATTCAAATATGTAATGTTTTTAAATAAACCTATGCAATTTTTTAGTAATTACTCTTAGGTAAAGGTATATGTTATATGGGGCCTTTGTTGACTGTTATACATAATTAAATTAAAAAAAAATACTGATCGTACCTCCTACGATTCGATCTTTATAACCGTAAAGTTGGTAGATAGTGGAACCCATCTGACCCGGGGTCGAAAACGTCTGTTTTATATTAATTTGGAGCTAATCGAATGTCATGTACGAATACATTTATACAAATTACGCACACGAAAAGTTAGAGATTTCTTAGAGTTAGAGTTAGAGAGAAAAGTTAGAGAAGTGATGCGTTAAATTTATCTTTGGTAGTCTTTTAATTTTAAATCTATGGTACACATAGAGATAGCGCTCCGGTGGCACACACGGTCACCACATTCACTTTCGTTGCGTAACGCTACACATCCGCTCATTGTCCGACATACTGAACTTGTTAGTGCAATTTGATATAAATTAAATTAGATATGCGTTAATAGTAATCGGTTACAGATTGATAGAAACGATTGACATTCTTAAAAAAGCGAATTAATACGGCTTTGTGTTTTAAAATATTTTGTTTCAGAATTAAAATAATAAATCAAAGTTAAGTTAGTGAATATATAAATTCAATAACTTCGTGATAAGTAAAGATTGTTACCCTTTGGGTAAATAATAGTGGAACTAATTGTATTTACTTAAGATCTTTGTATTTATGTACCTATGATTTCAAATAAATTATATTATTATTATTATTAAAATAACTTACATACTGATTGTACTATAAAAAATTGGTTTGCATTCCTTAAAGTGAGATTTTTTAAAATAGTGATTTTTTAGAAATGGTTTAAAAAAAAATTGAAATTTGTTTTAACAGTTTGATTTTTTGAAAATAATGTGGCAGACGAGAAGACAGTCTGTAGAAAAATGTGTTTAGACAAGAGCCTGTGTTTCTTTTTAAAGTTTACATCGACATAAATTGGAACTACTGAACAGATTTATCTCAACCGATCTCATTTACGAACTTTATTGAGATATATACCCAATGTCTATATTTATAAAATATATTTATAAAACGCAATGTCTGTCTGTTCTTCTGTCTGTGCGCTTATGTATAACTTTTATTTTGCTGAACATATTGCGGCAAATCGATTTTTGCACGATGTGATGCAGTCCACCTATTCCTATAAAACATTTTGTGTTCTTCCGTCAGGGAGCTGTTATATATGTTAATGGATAAGTAATTTATATTGTACATATTTATATTTATAAAGGTCGCGATATATCGCGACTGCCAGGTGATGCCGAGTTCCCGACGCCTTCCAGCAAAATACACAAACAAAGCGTTCTGCGTAACTTTGACAAAATACAGCTTACGGCTTTAGAATACCACTCTTCCGATCTCCTCCAGCAGGTAAAAAGGCGACTGAGGGTTACTGCAAGCCTCGAGGAAGTCTTGGCCTTGTGCCGAGTTCAGGTAAAAGCGTGAACTGGCCATCCCGCTTGGCCAGCGCGGTGTTTTAAGGCCGTGACATCCCTCGAGCATATTAATTGCCCATGTCCAGTAAAAGGGTACTTTAAAGGCGCTGATTACGGTTACAGAGGACGGTGTGTGTGTCGCGTGGCATCAGACGCGGCTATAATGATCACAATTTCAACTGATGTCTGTACTTATACACTTGGAGATCACTCCGCAGGTACATACGGACAGTACACTCACTTATATTGCGTAACTCGAAACGTCCGCTCATTATCTGACGTACTGAGCTAATTGTCAATGCAATTCATTATCTAGCTTGTATGGGAGTAATCGATTTATCTGCGCTTTAGATGGACGATAATTGTAATTTTAATTGAATCGATGAATTTAAGTATCGATTGTCATTCGTCAAATGCCAAGACCAGTAAGTAATACATAGCAAAAATATTTTATTGAAGTGATCGGCTCGCCAACCCCTTAAAATGGCCAGCGTGGCATTTTAAGGCCATACATCTCTTATGCACAAGATGTACATGTGGAGGCCCATGTCCAACAGTGAGCGATAAAAGGACTAATTACGACTAATGTATATACTTAAATCAGAATTGCACCCACGTCCCTATCTCTGTTTGAGGAGTATAACTCTTTCATGCCCTTCAGCTTCTCAATTGGAATTCCGACATTACTCATAGAACCGGCCATGTTGATTTTTAGGTTAAACTAATTTTTACTTATTTTTACGTAAATCAAAGATATTTCGGTAAAATATTTGTACAGGCGGACGCAGAAACGATTCTGGTCCCATAACCTGTTGGAATATTTGTAATACGGACTAGGATAACTGATTATAGAATTGATTTATAATCTCACATATACCACGGCCAAGCGGTTATATCAGAGAGACAGTTTAAGGTTGACAGGTGACAGCTATTGACAGTTGACATTAATAGCGTGTTTACACATTCTCTAACAGATCTAGCTAGCGGTTGACGGGTAGAAGATGCCATACGGCATTGAGTCCGCTATTTGTACAATTGCTTGAGCAATGAAATTTAATTAAATAAATAATCGTATGTAAATTGTAATGTATAAAATTTTTACGCTAACTCATCCTACTTACATATTGCTATTACTGTGAAATAGAGATTTCATTAAAACTTTCTTTTACCCCGTTAAATATGTTTCTTCTTCTAAATGTATTATGAGCGATTGCTTTAACATTAATTGTACAGTAGTACATCACATCAAGGGTTGTCACAAAGGTGTTAAACATACATTAATTATTGTTTAGACAGCTAACATTACTGCTAACGCCTCTAGCTATAGACCGTCTGTAACCATCTGCTCGGGGAATTTAGTGTTACGTATGCCTGATTTCGACTGTGTGATGTCGGCTGGCTTTGGAATTGCATTACCTCATCTCTTCCCGTGGGTATAGAAGGCATCTCTTCCCGTGGGCATCCTCTAAAAGAGAAGACTTGATAACCCTCATGGAAGCGAGGAGTTTTAAGGCCATACATCAAAAAGCTATGGTTACGGTATAGGTTACGGGAGTTTACGGACTTATTGATCCAAAGTCAATAAGACCATACCGACGCGGACGTCACAAATGATCAAATATTTAATGGTTACCTCCATAGAAACAGACGTAAGGTGACTTTTAAATAGTCAAATAGAATTTAGTGCCTTTAAGTAGATTGTGCAAGCAAATAAGAAAATTAAATATTAACACGTGAATTAGTAGAAAAAATAGTCTACTAAGGAGTAATTAAATTGCTTCAATCGTCATATATTTTTGTAATTAAATTATTTACATTTGTGTTCATGTCAGGTTGACCAGCGCTATCGCGATCAGGGCGTGCCGAGGATACCGCACGGTGTCCTTCACGGCGGCATGCGCGCTGGCGGCGTCCCCCCCCCCTGGGACCTGGACGCGGATCTCCTCGCGTCACTACACTACTGGCGCGAGGAGCAGTCGGAACGGGGTCTAGTTCCGACGCCGAGAGAGGTGGAGGCGGAGCGCGCTGAGCTCCGTCGGTTCGCGGTGGAAGAGTGGCGGCAGAGGCTGGGTAGCCCCAGCGCCGGAGCCAGGACAGTGGAGGCGGTCCGTCCGGTCCTAGACCAGTGGCTGGACAGACGACACGGCGTCCTGACCTTCCGGTCGACGCAGGTGCTCTCGGGACATGGCTGTTTCGGGAAGTACCTGCACAGGATCGGGAGGGAGCCGACCGCGGTGTGTCTACACTGTGACGGCTGCCCGGAGGAGACTGCCCAGCATACGCTGGAAGCGTGCACGGCCTGGGCGGAGCAGCGCGCCTCTCTCGGCGCCGTGATAGGCGGCGACCTCTCCTTGCCGGCCGTAGTGAAAGCTATGGTCGGCGATGAGAGGTCGTGGAAAGCAGTGACGGCCTTCTGCGAGCACGTGATGCTCCAGAAGGAAGCGGCGGAGCGGGCCAGAGAGCGCGAAGCTACTGACCCGCTGCGCCGCAGGCGAACCGGGCGCAGAAGGCGGGATTACGCCCGCCATCTGCCCCCACCCTAAAATGAGCCGGTCGGCGAACGCGGGGAAGTTCGTCGACCAAACCGACAGGGCTCATTAAAAGAAGAAACGGGCGTCCGCACGCGTGTTCCCGAGCGACGCCCACCCTCCAGGACCGGTAAATTGACCAGAGACCGGGGCCGTGCGAAATGCGAAAGCGCACCCGTGACCCTGGCGTCAAGTGACCAGATGGAACACCGTGGGGTTTTAGCCGGTAAGAGTCCGGCATAACCCTCCGCCTATCCCCAGCGGAAGGGTATCTCATGCAGGATTTCCCCACGTAAAAAAAAAAAAAAAAGGTTGACCAGCGGTGTGGTTCACTGTAGCTTATGCTGAGTTGGAATCCATTGCCGGCATTACAATACAACTCACTGTATTAACTTAATTCACTGTATTAATTTTTTTTTTATGTACAATGACGGCAGACGAGCATACAGTCCACCTGATGGTAAGCAGATACTGTCGCCCATAGACATCCGCGATACATGCCAACATTAGTCCAAAATGACAAACGTTGACACGCCCCCGGATGGGCTGCCTACTTTTGGAGATATAGGAATGGATTTGGAGAAAGGGTTGGGAAAGTGGGGAGGGATAGGATGGGAATGGGCTCTGGCACATCTCACTCACTACCGAAATACGTTCGTACATTAGGGAAATAAGATAAAGTGGGAAATGCAGTACAATTCAAGGTAGTCTTCTGTGAGAGAGGGATAACGTGGCCAGTCGAGCGTGCCCAGCAGCTGTTGAAGTGCAGCGTGCACTCTTCCACTCAAATAAAATATTAACTTCGCAAGTATACAAACTTCACTCTATTAATTGTACAAATTTCACTCTATTAAGTGTACGAATTCCACTCTATTAAGTGTACAAATTTCACTCTATTATGTACGATTTATTTATACTTGGTGTTAGTGTTAAGTTTCTCTTGTTCGGTTCGGATATCGTTTCTTTTAGAATGAATTATGTTTTGTTTATACTACCAGTTATGAAATAAAACAATACATAATTTCTAAAATAAGTTGTCGTTGATTGTACACCTTTTTTCTTCTGTATGGCTAAATTCTTGTGGCACTAATGGCCTTTCAAGAGTCACCGGACATGTATAGTTTAGGGCGAGCGCAGAAGGCGCTCAGCCAGGAGCAAAGAGTGTGTGCAGCAACGAGCCTAAGAGTTCCCCTGCAGGTAGACCGGCGGATGGAACAGACCTTGGCTTAGGGCGTTGCTTGGGGAGTTCGTTTTGGGCAATTTACTACGAAAATTACTGAATACAAAATATACAGCTGACATTTTTTTTTTTATAGAGAAGAGGGCGGACGAGCATGCGGTCTCACGTGATGGTAAGTGTTACCGCGTGCGATTATGCAAATTTGACCGGCTTCAATCAGAATGAATCCATCCCACATGTAGTTTTAAGATGCTGGAGTATTTAGCAGAAACAACGAAACAAAAAATGTGATAAAGTGCAATGTATGATTTCCAAGGCCTTAATTTAAGTCTTGAAAGCTGAAAATATGCACTATATTTTAGTTTTTTGTCACAAAATTCGTTATAATGAATCGGTCATTTATAAAACGTAGACATAATGCGATCTCATGTATGAAGAATTAAAAATGTCGACATTGTGCTGTCAAATGCATGTAAGCATTGAAAATTCAACAAAGTACGGCAGTAGTTATTATGCTATGAAATCCAATAAAATGTAAATATTTAATTACTTACAAACTTTATGAACACAAAATATAATTTCGAGTTACACACATAATGCCAAAAGACATTATCCATGTTTTCAAGATTAATATCCAGTAAAGCGTCGTCCACGTAAATCAAAGAACAGACAGAAATGTTACAATACTTCGGATGATCTACTGTTTATGTGTACGTAAAATATGGATATTATTACGGTTAAATTATTACACTGTGACTTTGTTTTGTTGTTGACAAATCCACGAACAGGGACAAAATGGTCTTAATATCTGTACACATAAAAAAATCACTTGGAAATTGTGATATATGCAGTGACTGAAGGACAAGCCCAGGCGGTTAGTCTTATAAAAATATATCTATCTTTTTATAGAAAAAAGACGGCAGACGAGCATACAGTCCACCTGATGGTAAGTGGATACTGTCGCGATACGTGTCAACATCAGTCCAGAATGATAAACGTTGGCATGACCCCCGGATGCGCTGCCTACCTTTTGCAGATTAAGGAATGGATTGGGAGAAAGGGTTGCAAAAATGGGGAGGGATAGGATAGGATGGGATGGGAATGGGCTCTGGGATATCTCACTATGGAAACACGTACGTACTCATACATTCGGGTATACTACGAGTATAAAGTAGCAGATGCAGTACATTTCAAGGTAGTCTTCTGTGAGAGAGTGGTGACATGACCAGTCGAGTGCGCCCAGCGGCTGTGAAAATTAACCGTGCACTCTCCCCCTACAAATAATATATGTAATTATTATAGACAATCCTTGTCTGTTTGTTTGTTTCTTTGTTTGTTAGAAAACCGTTCAATTTCTAATATTAACGGATTAACAATTCGAACTGAATTTTATATTTTTCTATTTTATTTTTTTCCATACAAACTTTGACACCCTTTTTACCCCTTTTGGAATTAAATTATTCTATGTGAGTCTTAAGGAAGCTTCGGTAGAAGTCTTATGTTTCTGACTTTAGCGTTTTTGGCTTGGCGATGATGAGACTGTCAGACAGTCACATTTAAGATATTTCTCTTTATATGTATAGATAACCAAAACATCAACCTACCACACAATATCGTTTTTGATTCGCACCTTCAATATGAAACGGCTTTACACTGGCTTCTATACGTATAATGCGATACTTAAATTTTGAAACGTCAATAAAACTTCCCACACACATCTCCAACCCCAATAACGCCATAATTCCCATCACTCAGTCCTATATATCTCTGGTTGGCTCCCAAATGTCGCGGCGTTATTAAGAGAAGGCGTTGCGGCGGAGTAATTCAAATGATTAGACAGATTTATGGCGCGGATTGGGGAGCTGGGGCGATATCGGCACTCTCAGACACCCAGACACTTCACTCACGACACACGACATATTTAAACTTACACGTGAAGTTTGGAGTTTTTGATTAAAACTATTGCTTGTAGCCAAGAGGCGATCCACACAATCGGTACCAATTTAACCCACAGATTCCTTGTGTCGTGGGCCCAAAGATACATACAAACACGCACAGAACACGTATCAACTGGTTTAATTGGTTGCTAATTAATACTAGATGCGAGACTCGTCACCAGACACTTCAGCTCTCCTCATCATAGGCTCACCATAGGCAAAGTTCTTGAAGTACTCAGACCACTTAGTCGAAGGGCGTCCAATACTGAGCTTCCCGCTACACAGCCCCCCATTCAAGGAATTGTCTATCCTCCCTATTTCGACTTAGTGTGCTCGACTACTCCAGCAAACAGACTGCAAGCATAGCCCTTTCCATTGCTCGCTGAGCGACTTTGAACTTTTGAATGATATTAATATTAACAGAATTGTATGCAATTAATCCAATCCAGTAAAAAATTCAAAGGCTTTCACTTAAAACCTTCACCTGCTATATACCGCAATAAGATCTAATAGTAACGCTGCTAATTAACGAACATTTAAACGAAACAACCGAAAACGCTAAGTTGAATTTATACCAAGACGATATCAGAAGAGAGAAATGAGCAGAGCGAATGCAATAACAATAAATAGCTATAAATAAAAGGATTCAGTCGTTGCTTGTATTGTATGATACTAATCCTAGGGAACAGGGTGGTGTGGAGACGACGTTAGCGCTTTATTAATTTTGCAAGTACTTTTAGAATTTCGAAAATAATCTTCCTATTGCGATTAAGAAATGCTTTCTCTTGTATGTAAATACTTCTTTTATATATCGCCCGTGTAAAATTTCAAATAACATAACACTCCTAACAATAACACAATAACAATAGCGACCTATCGATAGTTGTCAAGGAGAAGTTAATAATATTTTTTTTAAAATCATCGGGAGTTTTATTAATTCTACAGCTATTATTTTGACCGTAAAAGCTTTAAGATTGATATAATAATTTAATTGAAAGGCATTAGTAACATTTTTAACCAAACCATAAGTAGCATTTGAAAACTAAAAACGAATAAAAAATAAACAAACAATGATTATTTTTTTTATTTTATTCGAAACTTCAAGTTTCTAGCTTGATTTTAATTTCCAATTTTTTGCTTCATTTTTGTGGAGGGCACAACTGTTTCAATAAAATAAACATTATTTTATTCGTCCTTAGCTTAAGGAATAAGTATTTTACGCCAATTGAAAGTCCTTATTAGCGATAAATATAAATTCAGTGATATATTTACAATATTCAAAAATCGTGACCTTTTAAATAGGTTGATCTCTTGTATATATATCGTCCTAAAAAAAACTAGTGCTCCTAAAAATATTTCTACGCAAATTTTCGTCTGCGACTCGATGCCACCGCAATCCGCACAACTAATCCGAGGCAACGCCGACTGTTACGGCGATTACTTTAATTGGCTCAATCTCCATTCAAAACCACCTCGCGGCCGGAGGAGGGGTAGGGGTCACCTCCAGATTTATGGCGAAAGGGTAAGACTTCTGATCCCACTTTATGAAGGAAAATAGGGAAGGAGTCGGGTAGTTTTTGCGTTTAAAATGCTGGGGTAGTTGGTAGGATAATGTTTGCATTTGCTTTGATTTTACGGCTTCAATAATTGTGAGGCGCATCCGGGGGCATAAATTAGTCTACTATGCCCCACTGCAGAGCATCTAGCTCTCCTTGCAACCAGGAGTTCATTTAGGGCCAAAATCCACCTCGCGGGGCCACGTGCGGGTTTGGGATATACACGACCCAGATTTTTTTAATTCTACTTATTTTACATGTATAAATTTTCTCATGAAGTTTTCCTTCCGAGTTAGTTAAAAATCCGTATTTAGGAAACTGGCGGTACTGACTACGAAAAACAAAGTTTCGGCCGATATTTCGGTAGATTACCGATCGGCCCAAACGTTTGACATTTGACATTTGAAACTATTTCGATCGCACGAATACAACGATCGAAATATATATTTTGACAAGACATACTTGAGGATCAAACATAAAAATTTAACGATATCAATATCTCAGCTTTTAAATAACCGGAGATGCCCGATAGAGCTTTGAACGAAGGAAAATCAGTGTAGGGTTATAGCACTTCTTTCGTTCGAATTTATGTGGGGCCCGAAAGTTCGGGAGCGTAACATCAGATTAGACCCCCCTGATACGGGCTGAAGTTTCAATTCACGACCTCATGAATGAGAGCCAGAAATAAACATACCGTACCATATCATCGTGTCTCTTCACTGCTGGATATAAGCGTTCACACAATTTTCGGCTCGTTTCATCCAGCAGCTATCGGTAAACTTCTTCAAGCTGTTGATCCACCTAGCCGCTGGGCATCCCATACTGCGCTTCCATAGGTAGCCTCCATTCGGTGACTCGTTCACGCCATCAGCTCTTGGTTATCGATAATACTATGTCATATTGTCACTGCTTAATCGAGTTAGTTTACACACAAATTAACTTGAATTTTGAATTGATCTATTTTTACCTGTTTTCTTTCACCCCCGGGTATTATCAGTTCCACCCCCAGAAGTCGACAAAAGCGCAAGACGAGTCGTCGCCCCGATGACCTGCCCACTTCATCACTCGAGCCTTGTTTTCATTAGCCCGCTTTAACGTATGACGCGGCGAGGGACTAAATCTTCATTTTTGACGTCCCACGGGTCTGGACAATGATGTACGGCTGCTGGATGTGACACTGATATTGTACATCTAAAAGTATGTGCGAGTATAGCGTATTTTTTCTCTTTCAGTCTCTCTTATGTAGGTACGCGTCAAATTAAAAAAAGAACATTTTTTTATTTAGTTTTCATAATCGTACAACTTTATACACGCGGTATGGATCCCCTTTTAAATATAAGAAATACTTGTGTCAGGAGACCCTGCTCTTCCATAAGCCATTCCGCGATGCCAGCGACTTCGTGCGCGTGAACTTGTGATCCCCGTGGGAACTCTCGATCTATATAAAAAGTACCCTAAATGTTAATTCGACGCATAGCTATACTAAGTTTCATTAAAATCCGTCTAGTTGATGTTGCGTGATGCGCGTTTAGGCAGACAGAGCGACAGACAGACAGACAAAATTTCTAAAAGTGGCTATTTTGGCTTCTTTATCGTTTTTTGAGTATACTGCAATGATTTTTTCAAATAATATTTCATGTACAGACATAGCTCTGTTACGATTTTATTATATGTATAGTTTATGACATGTCTACATAAAATCCAAAATTTAAATTTACTTTAAGTAATTGGGCCGAGGTGTGTGATGTGTGTCTGAGTGTGTGAGGATGTGAAGGTGTATTTGTGTCTATGTATGTGCATAAGTAACTACACATGTCGGTGTAGAATAAGAATAAGAGTGTGAATAAGAATTTATACAGTAATTTTCTGTGTAGTGTCGGATGTCGTAATAGGCGATTAAAATATAACATCGTGGCTACCGCAAGCCTTGAGGAACTACACCCGCTCTAAAAGAGTGGACTTTTTCAGGCCTTTCATCCCTCATGCACGAGTCAATGTACATGACCAGCAATGGATACTGAAAGGGCTGGTTGCATTGCATTGCAATACAATAATACAATTTTAAACAGTAATGTGTGTGTGTATTGTAGCGCGTTGTGTGCTAATTTCTTTCTTTCTCTCTGTCTTCTTTCTTTCTTGCTTTAAGGTTTTGTGTGGAACCGCGAAAAATCTCAAAAGTTACATGACACATCCAGTCGACTTTATTCCACGTTCACATGTCTCGTCCCTGCCGGACGGGGGACAGCGCTAATGTTGATATATCGGCCAGAGTTCGGACGGACAGACACACGAATTTTGTACTGAGATGTTAAATAATAAGGACATTTCTGTAAAGAACGTGTTTACGAGTTGGTGGTTTGGTGAAGGGAAAAAGGTAGACACTTTGTATGGTGGGTCCTTTCGTTTATATTAGTTAGTCTTTTTGACAATAGATGGCATATTAAGGTTCCTTTTTTTGGAATATAAATATTTTGCTATATAAGATTTTTCTTATATAGCAAGCAGTTGACAGGCGAGCAGAGGGTCCACTTGTTGGGAAGCGTAGGTATGCTGTCGCCTATTTACAACCTCTTTGAATATTTAAGAATGGATTTGGAGAACGGGTCCCAAATGGGGATGGATAGGGTAGGAAGAAATGCAAGCGGTCCCACGTGATGGTAAGCGTTACCGCCGCGCATGGACACCTGCAACACCAGAGGGTATGCGGGCGCGTCGCTGACCTTGCAAAATCCTATTCACAGCTTTCTTGAAGAACTCCATGTCGTAGCTTAATGGGAAGACCAATGTACGTACTCGTACATTGAAGAAATAGCATAAAAATGGGAAATGCAGTACACTTTAGGGTAGTCTTCTGTGAGAGAGGGGCAATGTGATTAGACGAGTGCGACTGTGGGATTGTTAGATTGAAATTTTACATTTCAGTAAAAGCGAATTATCAGCTATAAATTCAGTGTGTAACACTGATGAATGTTCAAAAAGTTGCCTTTTGCTGAACCTCCATCAATAATATCTTACGGAGTAGCAACTTAACTACTAACAGGAAATAAGATATATTTCAAAAGTATAAATCAGAGATCTAGCAGTCGACATACAGGCTGCTCGCTATAAACTAATGAATTTGTTTTCTTTTTGAAATAAAATTAAGATCTTCAATGACACTCATATTGTACGTAGTTACATAGCTATTTTTCGTACGTTTTTGAAACAAAAAAGACCGAATGGCAGCGTCAGCGGGAAAGGAGATTTCCTTATTCTCAGTATATTTTAGAAAAAGTTAATAGAGTTTTACGAGCCCCATTCAACGACATATGTATAATTTGTGTGTATATATAAGAATGTTTGAAAATGAGAGGGAACTTAGGTGCTGCAATGCAACAGCCGCTGGCGCACTCAACTGGCTTAGTTACCCCCCCCCCCCCCCCTCTTACAGACTGTTATTCTGAAATGTATTTCCAATTTTATCCCATTCCCCAATGTACGTACGTGTTTCGGTAGTAAGTGAGATATGACAGCGCTCATATTTATATCTCCAAATTTTCCCAACCCTTTCTCCAAATCCATTCCTACATCTCCAAAGTCAGGCAGCGCATCCGGGGTAGTGCCAACGTTTGTCATTCTGGAGTGAAGTCGGCATGTACCGCTAATGTCTATGGGCGACAGTATCCATTTAAAAGTAGATGGACTGTAAGCTCGTTTGCCGCCTTGTTCCTATAAATCGATTTCACTCATCTTCGAACTGTGCTGAGATATAGTCCCGATCATCGATCAACCAAAATACAGAGATGGATCGTTCCTCGTGACAAAAGTGATTGACGTTATTGATAAAAGTGACATAAGTAAAAAAAAATATTATTACCAAAATCGAGTTGTGATAATTACGTTTTCAATGAAACGTCTCTTCTTTATTTAAGTACTTAAAATTAATTTCGTAAACATATTTACCCCAAAATATATATGTATATCGCATATAGTTTAACGCAATATATTGTATAAACAAACATGTATAAACATCATAGTATTGTTTTATAACTATTTCCATATTTATTATTTTTTTTATACAATACACCTTGACGTCAAAAATATTGCAGATATTCTAGAAATGGAAGTTCTTGGTAGTTTTTTACAGTTTTACCAAATCCGTTTGCATTGAAAGGCGATCAAAATTACCACCTTGCATATGTCATATTTAGGGCCGTATTGCTACATGTCTGCATTTTGAATGATCGATAGTCTCATAGATAGATAAATTTCATTACAATCCGTTAGAAATGCGCCGTACAAACTTTCTTATCTCCCAACAACTACAGACGATGCAATGCAATCAGCCTTTTCTGTCTCCACTGCAGGACATGGGCCTCTTCGTGCATAAGGTATATATATATATATATACACAATATATATATATATATAATACATATATACAATATATAATACATATACATATATAATAATATATACATATATACTTCAAGAGAAACAAACAGCACAAATACAACAACTATAGATAGAATAACTATTAATTATATGGCCTTGCCAGCCTTGCCACGCCATGCTGGTTCCAACGGGTTGGCGAGTCCATTCTTTCAGAGGTGGTGGAGTTTCTTGTGGTGGAGGACCGAGCAGCGGCTTTGTTATCCTTGTAACGCGAGAAGAGATAGGATGATGTTATTCCACAGTCGACTGACAATCACACGGCACAACAAGAATATAATAATGCTTTTGCATATATTTGTACATATATAAATAAGAAACCGACTTGTGTTTTGTATTCTGCTAGCGTTTCGGAAACTCGTGATATTCACATTAGATAGGTTCATTTCTTCTGATCTCCCGAATAAAATCTCCCCCGGAAAATGTGAAATGTTCTGTATGTGGCGAATGAGAATGATCAATGTCTGGCAGCATGATGTAGTGATCATCCAATATTTCAGTCTGCGCTAAGTTGCCTGCCCCTTGAAAATTATCGGGGGTTTAGATGTTATAGACGGCAGGGCATGAATGTAGCTCTACTTGCTTATATCAAAGTACTGTAGGGGGTAAGTGCACGTTGCATTTCCACAGTCGCTGGGCGTACTCGATCAGTCACGTTCCCCCCCTCTAACAGAAGACTACTTTGAAATGTACTGCATTTCTTACTTTAAGGTTTTTCTCAAATGTAAGTACCTACGTGTTTCGGTAGTGAGTGGGTTATACCAGAGCCCGTCCCATCCTATTTTATCGCTTCCCATTTTCTAAACCATTTCTCACAATACATTCCTTAATCATCAAAGGTAGGCAGCGCATACAGAGGTGTGTCATTGTTTGTCATTCTGGGCTGATGTTGGAATGTGTCGCGTATGTCTATGGGCTGTCGTCTGTGGACACTTACCACCAGGTGGACTGTATGCTCGTCTGCCGCCTTTTTTCTATAAACAAAATTCGCCAATAGACATGGAATCATAGTAATCATGGAAACCCAGCGCGACTATGTAGCAGTAAGCCAAAGACACGGAATTAGGAATGAGTAAGCATTGCTTAAAGAGCTTTGTATGTTACATTTGTTAGACTATATATTTTAAGTGCCTATATTATCATGTATGATAACTATGTACGTATATTTATATCTACATAGTTACACATTTGTGTATAAGTTCTTCTTCTGGAATAAACGAATTCAAAATAAATAAATACTATAGGATGTATCCCCGTGCTGAATATAGGCCTCTCCCAAAGCTCGACCACCACACACCATCTCTCGTCCAGCGACCACCGGCGAACTCCTTTAAGTCGTCGGTCCACATGGATTGAGTGTGTGCCACACTGCGCTTTGCGTTATATGGTCTTAATTCGTGAATTCATCTACCATGACTAATAGGAATAGATGAAATAATAAATCAAATGAAATTATCTATTTACTCAGTTTTGTAATTAACTCCGAGTAGAGCATCAACCAGCGCTGTTCATTTGCAAGTAGCCAATCTCGTTCGCAGATAATTTATTTCTCAGCATCACGAGAGGGTTTAGTCTATGTAGGTTAGGTTCATATTTCCTTCAAAAGTACTGACCGTTCTAATATTGAACTAATAAGTTGTTAGGTACATACATACCATCAGCTTGATAGGGAACAGTCAGCAACACGCTAATATACCCAAAACCATTCCAGTCTAATTCTTATTACAAGCGCATCGAAGGTGCCAATGGATACTCATTGGTACCCTACCAAACTCCACCTTATGTATATACATATTACCTTTTTTATAGAAAAAAGGCGGCAGACCAGCATACAGCCCAACTGATGGTAAGTGGATACTGTCGTCCATAGACATCCGCGATACATGCCAACATCAATCCAGAATGACAAACGTTGGCACGCCTCCGGATGGATGGATGGATTGGGAAAATTGGGAGGGAGCGGATAGGATGGGAATGGGCTCTGGCATATCTCACTCACTATCAAAACACGTTACATTGGGGAAATACGATAAAGTGGGAAATGCAGTACATTTCAAGGTAGTCCTCTGCGAGAGAGGGGTAACGTGGCCAGTCGAGTGCGCCCAGCGGCTGTGACAATGTAACATGCACTCTCGCTCTACAAAATTTTGTTAATTTAGTGTAGTTACGGACCGTATTGTAGTTGTAGATTCATTGCTTATACCTAACACCACATGACACGGTTTCCCCTAGATTCGAACCCGCTGCCAATCAGCGTCCGATTCTGAGTGAGCGATGTGGAACACACTGGGGGCTATTTCGTGAAGCTTCCTCTCTAAGGGTCCGGGATTTTAACTAGTTTAAAATAGCCTCAATGCTGTTTACGGAGTTATATTTTAACGTGGAAATGTTGATAGGGAATTTCTTGTTTTACTTTTGTAGCGTAACTGGAACAGACCGGTGTATGGTAATCAATTTACCTATTGTATAATAATTACCTTCAACCGTGATTCACATGGGGCTCCAATGAAAACCAACGTACAGCTGGTTTTGCTGCGGTATAAATGCTGAGTGGAGTTCCCTGCTGACATCACACTGCAGTAATTCATATAAATATATAATTAAGTACCTATTTATGAAAAATCTAAATTATACATGTATATTGTTTAAATGTAAATATTGTAGATCTGTATTTGTGAATGTCAAATAAAGTTTTCATTTATTGATAATGATTTCATATTCTATAACGTCTCACTGCAGGGTAAGGCCTCTTGTAATAACGGGTTTTGGGCCAAAACCCACCTAGTGGGCCCATTCCCTTATTCGGAGCAATCGCTCGTTCCGACATGCTTTTTTTCTGGCCCTTTTGATTTTTAAACTCACTTCTTTTTAGGGCTTGACAACAGAAGAATGTGTGTGGAGAGGTTTATATCCAACAGTGGAGAGACCATGCTGATACTACGATATTATTTTATGAGAAGTAATTAATGATAAGCAAAAATATAGAATAAGTAGGGAAATCGTTGGTAATAGGTAAGTTTAATGAGTTCTTTGATGACCATAAACCTGGACTCCGTCGACTTAATGATGATATCTTTAGTAAAAAAAAAATTAAATAGGGCTATATAATGTCCCACTGCTGAGCAAAGGTCTCTCTCACTCTCCTCCAAGCTCTTCGGTCTGCAGTCACTTCTTCATTTCGTTGATCATGATTTGTTGCTAATTTAAATACAGACCTTATTTTATTAAAAATAAATCAAAAATAACTAAAACATTAATTTGTTTTAAATAATATCTAATTTCTTTACACCCTATCTAACAATCATAGTTAAATATTTACCTAAATAAGCACTTACATATCTAGTCCAAAATTAAATATTTACTGAAAAACAGTAATAAATCAAAAAGCTTCCCGAGTCCGCACAAGACACTATCGCCATCTATCAATCACCGCCAAACATTACACCTTGCTACAACCCTGACAGATGGCAGCACCCGTTGATAGATTTATAATGCGCAGACGTTTTTATATACGGATTTGATGTGTTGTTAAACTACGTTTTTTCACGAGTGAATCACCAAGGAATTTTTGTTGAATTTTCGTGTCGTTTTATAAACACGCTTGTTATTAATTCAATTTCAGTTTTTTTTATTGTCGGAGTACGGATTAATAAATAATTTATTATAGATGTTTTGCAACTAGCTGAGTGCACACAATTTTCAATAACATATGTGTTGTATAAACAATTTCAACCACATCAATGTGGGTATATTGAAGAATTTTTAGAATCTCGCCTACCGATCGAGTCTAATACGACAGTGTTGCAAATAATTTGCAAAGACATATAAATCTTGGACAAACGTTCAGATCAGGAAACTCCATTATTTCGGTCATATAATGAGAAACAACAAATAAGAGCTCCTCCAATTCATTATACAAGGCAATATCTAGGGCAGGAGGAGGCACGGAAGGCGAAGGACATCCTGGGTAAATAACTTATGCCAGCGGTACGGCAAGAGCACTAGGTCACTATTCCGTAGTGCAGTTTCTAAACTATAAATAACCATAATGATTGCCAATCTTCGTTATATAGTTTAGTTTAGTTCGTTAACGGCCCAAACGGGCCACTCCATAGACCTATCCCTATACGGCCTAAACGGACCACTTCATGGACCAATCCCCATAAGGCCCAAACGGGCCACTCCAGCGGCCCGTTCGTATTGGCGGACAGAGGCGCAACTACAGAAGTGGATCCAATTCCGGTACTGTTTCCTCCGCCCCCCGTTAAGAACGAGCGCAAGATGGTCCCGATAATCTTCGTTAGAAGATGATAGAAGAAGAAGAAATTATAGATATTTTTTTGCTTAATCCTCGAGTACACACGGTTTTAGTGAATTAAAAAGATTTTTTCTACAATATTGTATTTGCGGTTAACGGGACTTAATCACCTATTGAGTTCATTAGCATTGGACTGCAAAGGGGCCTGTATTTATTAGAATGCTCGATTGTCAAATATTATTGTTATACAAGTACTAACTTCGCACACACAAACAGATAATTGAAAATTGCGACTCTTGGTCCTTGAAACTGCTAATTAATAAAACTTGTGCGATAAATAAAGTGTGCCGCTTCGTAGCAAAAACTGCGGGATCATAAAGCTGTCAGCAGATGAGCTACTGCCTTTGTTGCTGTTTCGTCGTCGGCCACCGATAAATCTAATACGCGAACAATTTCAGGCGTGTGGTTGAGCCTTAAGAAATAATGCGGGGGGGACGTATTGATAGAAATGACGGAGGAGGGAGAGAGACAAGTAAATTTGTGATTTCGTTCTAATGGAAACATTTAGTTAGAACATTAGTTAGATGGAAACATTTAGGTTCTAAGTTCAGTTGCACCGATCAGTGCAACTGAACTGAAACTGTCAAACCGACTACGAGGCATGCCTAGTATGCTGTCTTAATTATTTATTACTATTCTTAGTCTTAGGTCTTTCCATTGAGCTACGATATGGGGTTCTTCAAGAGAGCTGTGAATAGGATTTTGCAAGGTCGGCGGCGCGCCCGCATACCCTCTGGTGTTGCAGGTGTCCATGGGCGGCGGTAACACTTACCATCACGTGGGACCGCTTGCTCGTCCGCCCACTAGTCTATAAAATAAATAAATAAGAAATGTATTAAGAACATTTTTAACGAAAGCATAATTAACATTAATTATTGGGAAATTAAAAATAAATCAAGAGGAGAAACATTGCTTTCTTTGTTTTATCCAAACCTCCAAGTTTCTGGGATGATTTTAAATTAATGAAAATTTTAACATTTTTTTTGTATCTTTTTCAACAAAAAATTGTACGTCGTTCATAAGGTGGTGGTCTTATTCTAACTAATATTTAAAAAAAAAAACAGAATTTTGGTTTATTTATTAAACGACTAATTTTATTACTTTTTTTTTATAGAAAAAAGGCGGTTGACGAGCATACAGTCCACCTGAGGTAAGTGCCAACATCAGTCCAGAATGAGAAACGTTGGCACGCCCCCGGATGTGCTTTATCTTTGCAGATTAAGGAATGGAATGGGAAAATGGGGAGGGAGAGTTGGGATTTAACTTACATCGGAGAAAAAAAAGGACCCCGCCATTGACCCCGCGGTCCAAGTCAACTTCAGTCCAGAACTACAAACTTTGACACGACCCATACCTTTACTGATGTAAGAATGGATTTGGAGAAATTGGTTGGGGAAATGGGAAGGGATAGGATGGAATGAGAATGGGCTCCGGCATATCTCCCTCACTACCGAAAGACGTACGTACATTGGGGAAATACGATAAATTAGGAAATGCAGTACATTTCAAGGTACATTCAAGGTACATTTCTGTGAGAGAGGGGTAACGTGGCCAGTCGAGTGCGCCCAGCGGCTGTGGGAATGCAGCATCCACTCTCTTTCTAAGAGTTATGCACTCCGGTTTATTGCCGGCCTTGTATTTAAACAACAAACGATTTTAGAATAACTGAAATAAACAAATTTTAATCACCGAGAATGTCAACATAAAGTCGACGGAGTCCTAAGTCTTCATTGTCACCAGAGAATCAAAACCCAACCAGCCAATAAATTTGATGCCATCGATTTGCTGCCACTTTCAATATTTCTGCTGCTCATGTAATTATTTCCCATAAATTAATTAGTCCTTATGTTGATGTTGCCATGTATCGCAGATGTCGCGGATGACAATATCCCCTTTCCACACATACACGTGTGACACACGGACGTAAGGGGGATGTACCTATATATTGTAATAATATATAAAATTAAATGAAAATAAATGTTAAAAATAGACTCGTCTTGTGTTGGACATGGGCCTGCTCGTGCAAATTGTCTTATGCATGAGGAATGTATGGCCTTAAAACAACACGCTCGCCAAGCGAATTGATTGGAGAGTACAATCTTTAAGTCACAGCAGAGAATATAAGCTTTAAGTGATGGTTTAGTTGCTTATCCGTTAGTCGCCTTTTAACACACCCGTTGGTCGTTGGTTACGTCGTCGTGGTTTAACACAGATGACGTTGGTCTATTTTTAATATATATATATATATATTATATATATATATATATATATATATATATATATATATATATATGTCAATACAAATAGATTTTACAATAATCTAAATATAGCATAGAGATATCATGCGTCAGATGAACCTCATTAAATCATATATCGTCGTATACTATACATGTTTTTTTTACTCTTTCCATAAGATATTTCATTTAATTTACTTTTCCATCAAAGAAATTTACTCAGGTAAGAACGCATAAATTACAGTTAAATTGTCAATTCCTTTCGAGCCAAATTAAATACATCGCATCTCGATATTAAGCACGCGTCACACAACCGCAACCCTGCGAGCGCCGGGGAAAAACACCCCCGTATCAGGCCCGAGGCGGGTCGATCCGACCCATAAATAATAAATACTAGTACGGTGCGTCTGCAGATAATGGTAATTTACGATTCGCAACCATTGGCGTCAAATCTTTGGCAGCCGCGAAACGGTTAGATAGACAGTCGGGTTTTTTTCGGGTACACTCGGGTAGTTCCGGAGAACTTTTCACAGTACGTTTGTTGCTTTAGCTAAAGCGAGATTCGGTTATATTTATTATTAAGTGAAAATTGTATATTCTTTGGATTTACACATGGTTCAATAAAAAAAAAAAAACCTAATGATGATGAATGTAGTATGTAATATGGACTTAAAACGCCACGCTGATCAAGCGGGTTGGCGAGTCTACTCTTTTAGAGATGGTGTAGTTCCTCTAGACTTGCGGGAACCGCCTTGTTATCCCTTAGTCGCCCGAACGGGTAGTGGTAATCTAACGCCGGCTGTCACCATCCAACCTCATTTGTTTTCATTTTCCAACAAACTATTGTACATTATCGTACAGAAGACTAGCATGAATGCTTCAAGACATTGTATTCAAGACCAGCAAACCTTTTTGGGTTAAACACAGAGATACATTGGGGGGTATGAGAAGTATTAATATATAACTTAAATGGCAACAGTGTATAAAATTTCCTTCAATATACGTAATATACATAAGCATAACAGACATATACGTATAATAAACAAATTGTTATCATATTTGCATATTTATCGGAAATGGACATATTTCTTTATTGTTTCTATGTCATTCTTAATCTACAACTTCACCCTGCAGGTTTATAGTGTTAAGTTTCAACACAAGCGTTCAATCGAAAGACTCAAATTTCCATATCACGAGATTGGAACCTTCTAGAAGCTCGTAACTCACCGTGTCGATCTATACTTAATATAATAAAAAGGTAAAATTGTGTGTTTGTTTGTGGGTATGTTGGCGGTAATCTCTGGAACTACTGAACCGATTTGAAAAACTCTTTCACAAATAGGAAGCTACATAATCCGTGTCCAATATAGGTGATATTTTATTTATAAATTTTGAAAAAAAAAACTTATAAACCGAAGCGAAGCGAGGGCGGGTCGCAAGTCTATACTAATATATAAAGTGATAAAATTGTGTGTTTGTTTGTGGGTATGTTGGGAGTAATCTCTGGAACTACTGAACCGATTTGAAAAATTCTTTCACAAATAGGAAGCTACATTACCCGTGTCTAATATAGGCTATATTTTATTTTGAAATTAAAAAAAAAATTGAAAAATAAAACTTATAAACCGAAGCGAAGCGAGGGCGGGTCGATAGTCGTTAATATACGAACAAACATTGTCGCTCGGTCTCCGATCGAATAAATTACAAAGATATATTATTATTAAAATTTGAGCGCCAACTTTCGGGCATTAACTTTGAGAGACGGGATTGGGACGTACTGGGAGCGGTTTAAAAGCTCTCTGTTATCTGAAACTGAGTTGTGGTCTAATCACGTCATTTTATTCAGCTTACAACTAACTACAGCCCAGCAATACATACGATCTTAAAGTTACACCCGCAATATTTTTCTAAGTCAATAATGAACAAAAACATGCGAGGTACGATTAAAATTATAGTTAAGTATTGTTTCCGCACTGGACCTGCGTGGTAGAAAATGGCCCGAAACTCCACTACTATACCCCCCCCCCCCCCCCACCCCAAGAAGATAAAGCACTAGTAGTAACATTTTTAACGAAGGCATAATTGAGTAACGTTTAACTTGGAAATTAAAAATAAACAAGGCAATAAAAATTGATTATTTTTTTTGTTTTATCAAAAATTCCAAGTTTCTCGTTTGATTTTAAATGGCTTATAATGGCAGCAAAAAGACTTAATGGGCCGCAAATCATGATTAGAAAATCAACTTATTATTGAAATTATAAATTACTAAGAATGTAGTGACCGAGTCGAAGGTATCCTCTGTCTTTATTGTCATCAGAGAAAGTACCAATTATTTTTGTATTCGTCTCGAATGTTATCAAAAGTTGCTTGTGCCTTTTTTTAAGGAGTGTTTATAAACAGATCACACGTATCCCACTTTTCTGTACGGGAGATATGTGTCCTGGAAGGTATAGACTACGCTGTTATGTTCTCGATGTGTGAGAGACTCAGACGGAATTCTCAAATGGCACACGTTTTCACAACGAGACAGAGAGGTCCGGAGTCCTTACAAGAGTATAATGGAATAAGGAATTTCTTCTGTTGATTGTCCTAAATATATACATATAAAAAAGTAGTAACAAACCAGTGTCTGTACATACAATATTTTTCCCGACGCTACTACGACAGAGTCACGATTCCAACCCCCTAGTAATTGACAGTCTAACCTATGTCCCCGATAGGAATGACTCTCCCTGTTGCCGTCGTGTCTTCGACACGTCTTAGACAATCCCGACGATCCAATTACTGCTGCCAGTGCGGTTCTTACGCTACACTCCCAGGCTTCACACACACACCGTCCCCGCCGACGGATACGCGGACGTCACCCTCGTTACACTGTAAACTTCAGCCAACACTTTTACCAGGTATCGGCATCTGCCTAGCCGCTTTTCACCGACACAGCAATCCCGCAGTACCCTCCGGTCCGTTCCTTTCGCCTGCATCGGCGGGAGAGCCCTTAGGCTCGTTGCTGCACAAACTCTTCGCTCCTGGCTGAGCGCCTTCTGCGCTCGCTCTAAACCGTACATGTGCTGTGACGTAAGGGCCACAAGAATTTAGTAGCCATTACGAAATATAAAAAAAAAAACAATATTTTTTAAAACAAGCGATGCAGTGTAAATACTAGTGATAAAGTCTAACACCATCTGTTTGAACAATCTGTCTATCTGTACGAACGAGCACCACGTAAAAACCACTCGATGGATTTTAATGAAAGTTGGCATAGTTATAACTTATGTGCCGGGTTTGACCACTTAGGATATGTTTTATCCAGATCAATTACAGAGCACCCATGGGAATCTACCTAATCAAACATATTGTCACGTCTACGCGTATGAAATTGCGGGCACTGCTAGTAAATAAATGATAGATATCCTCAAGCTATCACCGTTCAAAGGCTCTAATTAACTTTGTAAACGCTCCAATTGTACCAAACGCCTGCTTACTCTGTGACATCTACAAAATTAACGAGTAACGTTCAACGTGCGATTCGGAACAGTGATAAAGGCCTTTCCGTGGTTCCGTCGCAGCGATTCCTCGAGATACGGCACCGAACGGAACGCCTGTTCCGCTGTAAATCATACCCAAGATTTAGTACATCGAAGGGCTACTTAAAGAGTATCTTAAATTGCGAGGTCATCAATTACGGAGACGTCGTCGAGATGTATCTGAATAAATAATGTGATCTCACGATAGCTTGATAGCTCTAAAGTTTTGTTTTCTATTCATGCAATTACTAGCTTCTGTAGTTATCATTAGAATGGGACTTTAAAATAGCACCACTCTACCTCTTATCATTACCCTATCAACCGTGTCGTAAAAGATGTAAAAACCGTGTCGTGTCGTGTCGTAATTGATTCAAATTAGTACATAAAACGCAACATACACACCATAATGCTTGTGTCGTAGGTCCTGAGCACACATAAAAATTAAAAAAGATTAATAATAAATAAGTCTTAAATTCTGTAACTGTTTGGTTTGTACAAATATAAGTTCAGATTAATTTTTATTTAGGTTTTTACAGTTAACTATTTCTAAAGGTACACCTTCAGAAATAGTTATTACGTGGTCAAAATAAAGTTTACTATAATATGATAGAAAGCAATTCGCGTTTCAATAGTAAAATTATGTTCTAACAATTTATCTTGTGAAATCTTAAATCTTAAAAAAATCATATACGTAGGTATAACAAATGTTTCTTTTCCTGTAGGTTGAAATGGTAAGCAGTATTCGCATTAGGTACTTCAATGGGCTCTGCATGTTCACCATTTCGACCTATATAGTGTTCCTTTTACCTATATTTTTATATTCAAAACTTATTCCATCATGCTATATATATATTAACTTTTGTAATAAATCCTGTCCTTAGTTAATACTTAGTACTAACAATACTATGCTTAATTAATACTTTGCGGTGACAGCTTGTAAATAAGGCAACATTTAGTTTAATAACATTGTATTTAGCCTAGTATTTACTCTTGTTTCATTATATGTCATGTTGGCTGTTCTGTAAAATAAATATGACGTTCTACAAAATAAATTTAAAGAATTACATAATCTAAATGTATTAATTGTACTACTAGCGCCATCTTCTGTAAACCATATGAATTCCATTAGATGGTCACTGACCATATTACAAGTAGCGCCATCTTAACTGCTTTTATGTAACTTATAAGTAAACTATAGATTCATATTACAAAAAATCTTTCAAAAATATATTGCTTTTGCGTAATGATTTCACTTTGTGTTAAATTTATTTATTTTTCTAAGAAATATTATTAATAATGTAGACGATTTATCACAGTTTCAAAAATTATATGGCCATTGACCACACATTTGCTGCCATCTATTGACACTTTTTAAAACTATATCGATCTTTTGTAAGCTACCTAACTGCAATGTTAATTTTTTTCTTCTCATTTTAATACATGTATAATCACCACCTCTCCTAAACAAAACAATTTTAAAAGCAAATATTATTTTTAAATTCGGAACGCGAAACTGCACAGACTAATCAAAAAGTACAGAGGGTGATTTATGTTTATTTATTTGCTCGCTAGATGGCGATGGCCAGCTAAGTGGCGCCATTTTCGCGTGTACTTAAAGCTGGGTACCGTTGTGACCGTGTTATTTATCGCACCATTACTGCACGGGCCCTTAAATCATCATGTGACGTCGCCCTACAGCTTGTACGTGCGCCTTAATGAATGGCGGGACGCGCTAGCCTAAAACTTTTTTTTTCTTTATGAAATTGTTCAGAGAGCACTTAGCAGGAAAATCTATTAGACGGCCGGCGAGAATAAAAATGAAGTGTTTCGGGACTTTGTTTTGGATGACTTTTTACGAGAGTACTTGCTACGATGGCAGTTTTTAATTGTAATCTATGGTGTTGCCGATCTGACAGTGTGCAGCGGCATGTAATTAAAATTTGATAATGCGGGTCTGTTTTCGGGGGCGATTTTTCATTTTATACTCTTGTTATTTATCTTCATATTAATGGTAATTTAAAAAAAAATATCAATGTCTTCGAAATTGGCTACAATTTAATGAACTTGAAAAGGAATCATGACGTGTAACGTGTGGAATTGCATGTACGCAAGAGTTTTAAAGAAAGTTTACTTGAATTAGAGACCACGTACCGGCGGACGAAGCCGAGGACGTCCATCTGCTAGATGGACAGACGACCTCATAAAGGTTGCGGGCACCCGCTGGATGCAGGTCGCTGCCGATAGGTCTAAATGGCGGACAATGGGGGAGGCCTATGTCCAGCAGTGGACGTCCAAGGGCTGAGATAATGATGATGATGATGACTTGAATTAAAGATTATCGATTCCCGAGTCACATTCATGGAGTCGCGATGTTTCTATGATACCACTGATTCTACACTTAAATAGCGATGATTTTTTTCTATCTATCAAATATCTATCTGTCAAAGCTGTGAATAGGATTTTGCAAGGTCGGCGGCGCGCCCGCATCCCCCCTGGTGTTGCAGGTGTCCATGGGCGGCGGTAACACTTACCATCACGTGGGACCGCTTGCTTGTCCGTCCTCTTCTCTATAAAAAAAAAAATACTAAATCATGAATTTAAAAAAATCGACGGCAGCGCCAGTCGGAAAGGAGATTTCCCCTTTTTTGTGTTTTATAAAAAAAATATATATAGTGATTATAAAACTTTAATTCATAATGTTTGTAAAATTTATAAAACTTGTAGAGCTTTACGAGCGTATCCAATAGATAGATAAAGATATACAGACCAAATGTCATTTGAAAAATTTGACGTCTTAGGGACGGCGACTTTTTTCTGGGCTATTATTTAATCTGGAAGCTCTTATCTAAAGAAAAAACAATAGCGCTGATAGAGTTATAGAGAATATTTTATTTAAAAAAATGTTATCTGCCGTTCCTGAAAAGATGTGATTTGCCTTTAAAATTAAAATTTCCAGGTTTAATACTGAAAGTGGCAGCAAATAGATAGCAGCAAATTTAAATGTGGGTCAGGTTTTAGATTCTCTGGTGACATTCTTAGTAATATTTCTTTTTGTAGGGGGAAAGTGCACGCTGCATTACCACAGCCGCTGGGCGCACGACCAGCCACGTTACCCGTCCCTCACAGAAGACTACCTTGAAATGTACTGCATTTCCTACTTTATCGTATATCCTCAATGTATGTACATACGTGTTTCGGTAGTAAGCGAGATATGCCAGAGCCCATTCCCATCCCATCCTATCCTATCCCTCCCCATTTTGCCAACCCTTTATCCCAATCCATTCCTTAATGTGCAAAGTTAGGCAGCGCATCATGGGGCGTGCCAACGTTTGTCTTTCTGAACTGATGTTGACACGTATCGCGGCTATCTATGGACGACAGTATCCACTTACCATCAGGTGGACTGTATGCTCGTCTGCCGCCTTTTTTCTATAAAAAAAATTGTTTATTTCAGTACTGTACCTAATTAAAAAGTTGTTTTGTTGACCAAGGAATTATCATTTTTTTTGCTTGCTTAATTACAAAATAAGAATGATGATAAAAATAAACTAAACCCGTGTCACAAAATAACAATAAAGTGAATCATGAATCGTTTCAAACAACGCTAATACAAGAAGTTAATCCTTAACTTATGAAATTACCTGCCCTATAAATAAGGGCCGTGTGCCCAAACTACGGCACAAGTAACATTTGTTTTGTTATCTCGCCGCCGATCTGTTGAAATGTATGTGATCGCGTCATGCGCCCTCGTCTTTATGTTGGGGCACTTTGTATGAGTAGTTTAAACTGAAGATAGTCATCCGTGAGGAGACAATAACAATACGAGTGCTTATTGTTTTTAAGTGTTTTGGTTAATATATTTCTATAATAAATACTTAACCGGCTCCACCTTAATCAGCACCACTCCATCATTTCCAGTGGTTGTAGTAAAAGGCGATTAAGAGATCATAAAGCGACTACCACAAACCCTAAGGAACTACAGCGCTGAAGAGTGGACTCGCCAACAATCTTGGCCAGCATGATGTTTTAAGGCCACACATCTCTCTTACACGAAAACAGGGTGGTTACTAAAGAGCTGATTACGGTATCCGTAATACACTCACAGGCAAGTAAGTTTACCGGTTAGATATCTTGTCAATATCAGAGAACTAGAAAAATATGTGACAAACACAAAGGTGTCCTGAGCGCATACATTAGAGACATTATCGTGCCGTGGCCCACAAAAGGTTGAAAAGTAGCATTTCGCACGTATCGCCTTATCGCCGGTCTGCTCAAACCCTTACGTTAGGGGTGAAATACGCGAGTGTCTAAGGCACAAGCTTAAGCGAATTTAAGACTGAAAGATAAAAATTATTTAGGGCTTAATCTAACAGTAAATGTTGACAGATTAAGAAAATGAGAGGAAATATTGAGTCTAAATAGATAGAGAGTGTGAAAGATTGGTAACCTGAAATTTTAGCTTATTAATACCTAACATTCTGATTTTCTAAATAAATCTTTCTTTGTTTATAGAATCATGCTAGGAAACAAGCATACGTCTGTCTACCTAGTGCTAAATGGATATTGTCGCACTTACACATCCGTGATACATGCTAACGTCAGTCGCGAATGACAAACGTAGGCTACATAACTTTTGGTAATTTGGGAACGGGTTTGGAGAAAGAGTTGGGAAAATAAGAAGAGATATAATAGGATGGAATGGAAATGGGCATTGGCATATCTCGCTCACTACTGAGTCACGTCGTACATTGGCGGAATAGGATAAAGTGGGAAATGCCGTACATTTACGTCCATGAGTGTGAGGTAACGTGGCCAGCCGAATGCGCTCAGTGGCTGTGATATTGCAGCGTGCAAGCTGCCCTGTACATAGTAATAAGTAAAGAAACTAATACCTACTACACCCACGTTAAGAGATGGGGTATGCTATTCTAAAGCCAGCCGCGCACCACACGACCAAATGGTAATATACCACGTATTTTTCAATCTAACAGTTCATTACCAATCTCCATTCCTTACTCACTTGGACTGAACAGTCACGTTAGAGGGAGAATTATCAGGAGTCGTTCAAATGATTTATGTACACAATTATTGGGTTATTCAGGTACGATGTTTTGTGCGATCCGATCAGAGTTCGATAGAAGTTTTGAGACAATGAGAGTTAATTTAATGGTGTTTTGAGACCTTTGACGTGAGGTTCGGGTTCGCCAATTGCCAAGTTCGGTATTGGATTGGGGAAATTAGTTTTCTTCTGTTATTGCCTTCTTCTGTGGAAGTTAAAGATAGAGATGATTGAAAGATATCCAGAAGCTTATTACACATTTACAATATTCTAAATAATTGTTAGGTTATTAAAATAACCCATTCTTCACTAATACTCTGTTCACATTAAGAAAAAAGTGACGTCATCCGTCCAATGTAGCATAACACAGCGTTAATTGGTAAATCGACGAACGCTCCTTCTTATAATTGGTCAATAGGTGGAATTACGTGATTGATAGTAGTGACATCACTTTTCTCTTAACTTGAACAGAGTATAGATAAGTAAATCATGAATAATAATTAATTAATCATGGTAATTAATACTCAATATTTTATGGCATTCCATTTTTTACAAATTGGTGAACTTATAAATTACGAGATCATTATGGAGCCTGATAGGCGTGGCAATTAGGAGAAAAATAAATAGATATACTTAGGCACACATAAGAAGACATTTAACTACTACAATACTACTACTACAATATTACATATTACACAATATTATACTATATTCAATATAACATAGTTCTCAATAAACACAATGCATCTGTCCCAGATTCTGATTCAATTGATTTAAAATGTTAAGTATATATTTTTTTGTTGAAAATGTTTAGTTTTAGTTCTTTGATTATAATGTAAAACTTCTGGAGCCTTCTGGAAGTCCTGCTTAGAGAAAATCGAACCCGTGGATCCTTGATCTTACGCGAGCTCATAAACTATGTAAACAAATACATGATGCCTTTCATAGAAACAATAGATATCAGTAGTTGAAGATTTTTGTTATGATATGTTATTATATTTTTTATAGGAAGAAGGTGATAAACAAGCAGACCGTCCAATTGGTGGTAAGTGAATACTGTTGTCCGTGGACATCCATTGGGCATTGAAGAGGGAGGGGGTTCACGCTGCAATCCAACAGCCGCTACCCCTCTCTCACAGAAGACTATCTTGAAATGTACTGCATATCCCACTTTATTATATTCCCTAATGTACGTATGTGTATCGGTAGTAAGTGAGATACGCCACCCACAGCCCATTCCTATCCTAACCGTTCAAATTTTCCGCGATACGTGCCAAGATCAGTTCAGTATGACAAACGTTAGTTTGCCCATGGTTCCACTGCCTATGGAAATTTAGGAAAGGATTGGAAAAAGGGTTGGGGAATGAGGAATAAGAAGTATAAAGGGACAGACAAAGAGTTTTCGTCAAATAACTTAAAACGTCACGGTGGCAAAATGGGTTAGCGAGTACGTTCTTATTGAAGTAGTGGCTTCTTATTGAAGTTCTTATTGATTTTTATTGATTCCTCAGGGCTTGTGGTTGCGCCTTTGTTATTTCAATATTCATAGTATTAAGAAATGCATGTTTTTAAATAGAGATATGTTAAAACTTAAGCCTGAAAGTGCATTTAACTACAAGCAATTTCCAGTCCTGCACACACCACAAGGGAAATGCTTCCAAACGTTACTGGAATAGAATCTATCACTGTCCGCATTGCTTACCGAAACGAGCAGGGCATAAATCCCACATGTATAACGTGGTTTTGACATATCATTGCCATAGCTATCCCATCTGAGCATCACCTCAACACCTAGTGTCTCTCGAGGATATCAAACGAAAACTATATTACTTTATCACGAAAATCACAATGAATAATTTCGCGCATGCACTGTTCATTGCTGCTATAACGTAGTACATCATCCAGGTACACGAAGGAAACGTGAAATGGTCGTTGTGTTTTCTTTTAGAACGACTATCAAAATCGTGGAACGCGTTTACATTAACACGCAATTGATAAAGAGCGTAATTCCGACTAAGTTTTTGAATGGAATTCAGATCAATGGGAGCACACTTAAAGTTGAATTTGGAACGGATAAACATGCTGTATAGGGTGTTTTTACGGGTGCTAAATGTAGATAGTTTGAGAGACAGGTCCTATTCAAGCAGTGACAACTACATATTGTCTCGACGTGTGTTTTATTTGGTAGGTGCTCTCTGTTTAGGTTGGTTACTCTATATCGTCTCGCGATCGAATGCATTATTCACACGTGTGTCAAGATGAATGTTGTAGCGAATATTGACATTCGTTTGAATGTCAAATGTAAAGGGGCTGTTGACAAGGTTGTATAGCAAAAAATGTTTTATGTGGAAACGTAACTCACTTTAACGGGTTGGGAAGACGTTTTCTAACGCTTTTACAATGGGGAATATTCTGAACTGTTCAATCTGATGCCAATTTCGGGGTTTTATCGTCGCACCTCTCGAAGAGGTACCTCCTACGGATGTACCTCCTTGACAAAGGATTACTTCGTACAGTGCGGTCTTCAGAGTACTTTATGTCGCGAACCCGAAAGTTATGGAATGAACTAAAATTATTTCACTTACATCTGGCTCTTCAAGAGAGCTGTGAATAGGATTCTACAAAGTCTAGCAGTGTACCCGTATTCCGTCTGATGTTACCACGTGTCCATGGACGGCGGTGACCACTTGCCATCTCGTGAACTTCTTCAATAAGACAAAATAATTAATATTAAAGAAGTAACGCAACGAGAACTTTTCTATGAAGAATATATATGAAAATGAATGTTTCTTTGTTTGTTCCGTATGCGTTCCTATCTATACCTTTCATCCGATTGTGATGAAACTTTGGTGAGTTGTTGTGCACACGCGCGCGAAGGTTTCTGAATTAGTAGCTACTTGAAGACCACGACCGCGAACGAAGTCGCGGGCAACAGCTAGTTATTCATAAAAATACTGGATATGAAGCTGATGATTTTGGATGTGATCGTAACTCTTAGGTTAGATAATTAACTATCGAAAAACACCGAATTATATTAAAGATTTTCCTATGATTAAATTCAAACATAATTTAAAACTATAGCTCATTGAACAGGCTTAGTAATTATTAGGTAATCTTAATGAATTTTATTGTGGCAGTTAAAATTAAAATGTAATTCCTTATCACTCAGTAATTAAAACAAGATTGACAGCTGCGATGTGTTCCTTGATCCGCAAATCCTCTCCACTGAACGTCGCTATTATCCCAGGTATTATTTTGGAACCGCTATTATTTTGGACTAATGTTGGCATGTATCGCGGATATATATGGGCGACAGTATCCACTTACCATCGGGTGGACTGTATGCTCGTCTGTTGCTATGGTCCATAAAAAAAATTCAATCGTGTAAGACGTATGTCAGTTGATTCTTTATCTTTGAAATATATATTATTATTATGAGTAACTGCTACTGATCTGATTTATTAACAATCTTGATATTCAAGCTAGGTAATATTAGCTATAAAAAAAACATTAGCCAAAAAAAGTTAAAGGGCTGAACACTGGCAGATGAGGTTTAAAAAATTAAAAAAGCGGGCAATAAATAAAAACGGACTTATCTGATTGGGCGGGAGAACTTTAACGTTTTAATAAATAACTCGTTCGGAAACCTGGGTGTTTGTCGTTTTTTTAAATTAATAATAATAATATGAAATAAATCAATAAAAGAATGGAAAGATTTCAGAACGGGCACCGGGTGAATGATTTGTTGTAATGTGAGTGTTCGATGCCGTCTGTCGGATGCTCGGATACGGTTTGAACAGTTTTGATACTTGGTGATAAAAAATATACAATCGCATAAAAACTAGTTTGAGTGACATTTTGGTATAATTAAACCAAGTTAATTTTAGATATTTTGGTTGTGGTTTAAAGAGTTTTGATACATGGAGATAAAATATACCTAATTATAATCGCGTAAAACTAGTCTAGTTTTGATTCGACATTATTATTACCGACATATTAATATATTGAGATTACTATTATTACATAGTAACTGATTAATTTTGATAATTGATAATAAGCGCCCCTTCGTGAATTATAACCACAACATCCATCCACGAACATACTCCAAAGTACGATTAAACGTTTCCAAAAAATCACTTCAAAAGCAGTCTAGTCGTTTCAGAGAAAAGTGGTAACAAAGAGGTACACAAACATCCATACATTCATTCTGTTACCCCAAATGTATATACCATCTCTGTACTGCCATGTGTAATTAAATGAATAAACACATACATTACATTCATACGGTCTGCTTGTTTGCCAACCTCTTTCTATAAAGTAATATTAGACTATAAGAAACAAGAAATATTATTAGATTAGACATTTGATTTGATTAGAGAGCACGGGGGTTTAGTTAACTATACAGTTTGGACTCAGGCTTTTTCACAAGTATCAAGACCACACAGACATCTCACAATAAAAGCTAGTCCTATATCAGTTGATATCGACTCGACTCGACTCTAGATCTGAGTTCCACCTCCAATAAAGTGTGCCCATCAATTCAGGTCCTGCAAAACGATTTCTTACCTTAAGGCGGGTAAGACGGATGGATGGGTGGTAGAATTTGTAATTAATAACTTTTAATGTACAATTAAGTTTTGTTATTTATCGGCCCGTTTGGAACTATATATTCATGTGTTAGCAGATCGAAACGTATTGATCGATATTCACTTCCCTTCAAGCAATATGCAATGCAATCAGCCTTTTTATTATTCACTGCTGGACATGGGTTTCCTGATGCGCACAGTCTTGTGAATGAGGGATGTATGGCCTGAAAACGTCACGCTGGCCAATCGGGTTGGCGAGTCCACTCTAATGCAATCAGCCTTTTTATTATTCACTGCTGTACATGGGCTTCATTATTCCGTAGTCGCCATTTACAAACGGATTCCCTCGATGCGGTAGTGTCGCGTACTGTTCGGTGCAAAAATCATTTTATACCGCGAACCCGTAGGCTGTGGAACGAATTGCCTCAAGAAAGCTGTGAATAGGATTTCGCAAGGTCGGCGGCGCACCCGTATACCCGGTGTTGCAGGTGTACATGGGCGGCGGTAACACTTACCATCACGTTGCTCCGCTTGCTCACCCGCCTACTACACTATAAAAAAAATTGGTTGATCCATGGTGAAACCATCAAATTTCATGACAAATTTATTCTAACCACTTTTCTAAGCCATTTCTCTATCCACTGTTGGACATTGGCCTTCCCATACACATTATCTTGTTCATGAAGGATATATGACTTTAAAATGTCACGCTGACTAAGCTGGTTGGCAAGTCCACTCCTTTGGACGTGGTGTAGTTCCTCAGAGTTCGTGGTAACCGCTTTGATAACCCTTAGTAACAAAACACTTAGTAACTTAGGGCGCAGCTTATTCTATAGCCGGCCGACGCGACATCACACGGCACGAGGCAGTTAAAATTCCCAACAAATCCCGTAACAATTTTATTACTTGGATCTAAGAGTCATCTTGTAGCGACACAGAATAGAAATTAAATAAATCACGTAAAGGTACACATTGGAGATGTCACTGCAACATGTACCTACTCGCATCAAAATTCAAATGGTTCCGTACGTCAGGGACAGCTGACGCCTTAGATTTAGATAACACAACCCTAATAATATATTACCAATAGCTGAACCGGAAGACGGAGGAGTTTTGTTAGTATTTTTAGGACGTAATACGTTTAGAGTTGATGCTACTAAACAAATATGGTGATAGATATGGCAATATGGTAAATATGGTTTACAAATCTGGTAGAGACCAGATGGACGATTCTCGTTTTTTCCGTAAACTTTTCGAAAACTATGGAGTTTCAACACAGTCAGTTCACCATATTTGTTGCCCTGTGACAAAACAAGCTACCATGACATTATTACTAACTTGACCATTATTAAATTAGTATTTTTCATAACGTATTGTGTACTATACTTTATAATTGCTATTTATACATACGAGTATATGTATTCTCATATGTGTAAATAATAGTATTTCTGTATAATTTTAATTTTCTTATTAATTTATTATCATTGTCCGTGCGTCTCTAATGGCTCCAGTGGTCACGTGATGAAAAGCGCATGATTGCAGATGTCTACTTAGCTGCCGTCCATTGGACACCTGCAATACAAAGGAGGGATGCGAGTGTACTCTCTATATTGTATTGAAACGATGGGACACTGAACCAGAATATCCTGCTCACCAGGGAGTAAGCGGGTTCGCTGACAAACTTGCAAATTCCTGTTCTCTTGACGAGCCCAATGTCGTAGCATAGCGAGAAAACTTCAGCTGGCTCCAACTTCTACATTCATTCTACAACTTTCTAGTTTGCAGTATATAGTGCCTTGATGACTGCACTCACTGTACGCGGCGACTCTTTGTTCGAATGGTAAAAAATCGATATTGGCATCAAACAGAATAGCTAACATAGCCTCGTGTAGGAGTCATAAGATAACAGGAGAACAGAAGAATCTAAGTCCATACAGAAGCGTACAAGCAGTTACCGTCAAACACAATCTCACGCTCTTCTCATGCAGTTAAAATAATAATATTTTATTATCTCAATTCCATTATCTAAATGTTATTTAAAGATAAGAAATCAACTTTTTCATGGGAATTTTCTCGAATCTTTATAAAGAGCCAGTTTAATATATGTTGTTCCATAAATCAATCACAAGATGTCGCTACTGGTATTGAAAAGAAGTATTTCGAAGAAATGGTAGATGTTGTTTTTAAGCTGATCATAAACCCATCATACCAGAACCCATTTCAGATAATTATATTACAAAGTCCTTTCTAATGAGCTGAATAAATAAACTGGATGAAATTCATTCAAGCAAGAAATATAATTTCATGTAAAAATAAGTCTCAATATTTTTGATAATTTTGGTTAGGTACTGCCAAAACACAGAAATGTATTTATAACATCTAAATATATATTTAAAAAATAACTGAATGCTTTTGACCTTGTTATTAACTTCAAATTTAATCGGATTGATAGGATGGGATGGGATAACTTTAATAAGAAGTATAATAGAATGAGACCTTATACCGTTATATTTACCCGTTAAGATGTTAAATTTAGAGAGGCCCTTCTTAGTAAGTGTTACGTCATAAATGGAATCTAATGTCCAAATTTCATATTTCTATGTAGCTTCAGCGGTTTCGACTTGGCGTTGATGAGTCACTCAGTTAATCCGTCAAGTCAGGACATTTCTCTTCAGGTATATTTAAAATCGTGGTCTAAAAATGTTTACCACCTTATGGCCTTATATAATCGAATTATTTATTCGAATTAGGGATATGACATGTAGAACTGTAATAAAATGTCATCTCCGTACAAATTTCACCCTGTTTCACAGTTCTATATGTCATATACTCGGCTCAAATAAGTAATCCAACTTTAATTGCGTGTACTAATGTGTTTAATAAGGTAGCTGTCTAAAATTGTGACAAAATGTCATTATTCCCTATTAACCACTTGATAATGTCAAAACATTGCACATTTGGTTGGTCAGAGAGACGACATACTAAACTCTGATTTTTAATTCAGATTTCACGTATTTGACGATGGAGGGAAGTTCCAAGTCCTTGTGGAGGTCGACATTGCGTGAGTACCATGGGACGGCCAAGGCCTTACGCACGAATCTATTTTAGAGATCTCTATCTGATCTCCTAATTCTAAAAATGCTACTATAAAAGTTCATTCAAATATTTCTTTTACAAAAAAAAGTTTTACTATTAACTAAAATGTATAAATCCCCTTACAGCAACACAATCAAGAATCATACTGACCATCTAAAATTTATAATCATTCGATAAAATCTCGGGGGTGTAAATACCCGTACAAAGGTATGCGCGCGCGCACGATCAACCGAACTAATGATTATGTGCGCGCTCGACAATTAAGTTTCATTCGTACTGGGCAGTACCTTGTCAGTATTGATTTGTGATTGATACTATATACTGGAATCGGGGAATACATTTTCTGTTGCAACCCAAATTGAACCCTGTTTACTGGAAATAAAGATCGCTTTTCCTTGTTACAGGTTAGGAGTGTTATGCGTGCGGTGTCGTTCGAATTTTAAACCATCGAACTCGATTCTAAAGTCGAATGTCTGTTTCGCATCGAAATAACATTCTATAACATTTCTCGCGCTATATTAATGTGAAAACGGACTTAATTGCATTTTCGTTAAAGTTCATTTTTGAATGGATGTAGATTGTACTGAGATACAAAGTAAGGAATAGTAATACATCGTAGATCACGTTTAGTACTAGGTCCGGCCTGGAGGCTTTATATATGTGGTAAAGTCGGCGACTAAAACTATAGTTTACATTGATGTTATATTTTATTTTACTTCATATATGGCATATGCAAATTCAATTAGCAATTAGCAAGTCAAAGCAATTCAAATGGTGCAATTAGCACATTCTGCCAGTGTCAAGTTTTCTTCGTAATAAACAATTTCAAAATCTAAAACGTATGCTGTCAATGGCCAGTCATGTCGAAGTGAGTCAGGAGTCGCTCGGTAAAACGATAGTAGGTTTACTGAGGACAAAAAACACTGAAGTTTAATAAACTATCACTATTAATCCACAAAACGCCTAATAGACATTTTTTATAATAATCCAAGAAGAACCCAACTTTACTTCTCGAGTTCCCGCCAAAAAAATATCCATTGTTGTTATAAATATAAAACTTATAATAAAATAGAATGCCAATTCGTTTGTATGTGTCCTCTGAAAAGATGTTCGTTCAACTATAGATAAATAATTCAATTAATGTTGTTGCGATTAATGAATACAATACAAATGAATACAAAGGTGTCTACTGTATTGATAGTCCACTTAAATGGAATATTCGATATTCCGTTTCATCTGTAACATATTAAGAGTTATAAAATGTAAAATTTCACTTGTGCAATTTAATAAATAAAAATTCCACAATTTACTGAGATCGGCAAAATGAATTTGCAATTTTCTGAGAATTACACGTTTCGACCTATAAATTTGAATATTCATTTTTAAATTTTATATGCATATATTCATCAGCCCTCCACTGCTGGATACAGGCCTCTCCCCGGTCTCGCCATCACACACTATATCCTCGGCTCTTCTTATCTGGCCACCGCTGCCAAACCTCTTCAAGTCGATCGGTCTGTTTAATACACATGCTATTAAGTATTTTCACATATCCTAGATAATTACTTATTAATATTTATGTAATATGTAATAAGAGGCAGCTTAATTGGTATATGAATTAGTTATATTTTTTATGTATCCACACGTACAATTATATTGTACGGGTCCAAATAAATTAAAATCAAATTACGAGAACTAAGCAGAGCCTCTCTCTAAGTTCAAAATACTTAAAAACTTCTTACAGAAAAGAAATCAGTCCACACGAATGCGGTTGTAAACGATGGAAACTTGCACTCCGAACACCTGGTGTCATATATGTATAGGCCAAGCAATAGAACAATCCTTTATGAACTGTGACTGTGCCATCATATGAAGAACATCCGAACAGCCGCTGGCCGCACTCGACTGACCACGTTACCCCTCTCTCACAGAAAACTACCTTGAAATGTACTACAATGCACGTACTTGTTTCGGTAGTGAATGAGATATGCCAGAGCCCATTCCCATCCCATCCTATCCCTCCCCATTTTCCCAACACTTTCTCCCAATCCATTCCTTAATCTGCAAAGGTGGGCGCGCGCGCATCCCGGGTGGGGTTGCCATTGTTATTCTGTTATTATGCCACCATTTGTCATTCTGGACTGATGTTGGCATGTATCACGGATGTCTATGGACGACAGTATCCATTTACCATCAAGTGCACTGTAAGCTCGTCTGACGCCTTTTTCTCTATAGAAAAAAATTACAGGGTCATCAAACTTAAAAACTTAGCGCTCGCTCAGTGTTCGAACATCGATCGCTCAGCACTCATTATTACAGCACTAGTCATAAAAGCCAGTCTGGATAAGCCCGAAACTGACTGTGCTTTAGTCACTTATTTCTAAAACCAGACGTCTAAATCAAACAAAATGTAACAGTTTTTGGAACAACAAAAGCATTTACGTAATTTCAAAAGTTTCCTCTTTTTCACAAGGTAAATCATAAACATTGTTTTATAGCTTCCTCCGAACAAATGTGAATGCGTCCATAGATTATTTTTACAATGGACCATATATTTCTAAGTGAAAGTTTCTGTCTCTCCATTGTGAAATATGATTGATGAATAGTGAATGAATGACCGAATGAATTTTTTTTATTACATTTCCCATTTTCACTTAACTAGTAATTTTACATTCAACAAAAGATACACAGAAGCAATTGGCGGTTAATTATTGCTAAATATGATCTCTTCCAAGCTACCGATGGAAAGAGAAATTATTTAGAGGAAGTGGTAGGCTTTGCAATAAAGTAATAGAAAATAATACAATTTAAATAGATACGTACCCGTAGGCTGTGGAACGAACTGCCTCATGAGGTCTTTCCATTGAGCTACGATATGGGGTTCTTCAAGAGAGCTGTGAATAGGATTTTGCAAGGTCGGCGGCGCGTCCGCATACCCCCTGGTGTTGCAGGTGCCCATGGGCGGCGGTAACACTTACCATCACGTGGGACCGCTTGCTCGTCCGCCCACTAATCTATAAAAAAAAAAAAAATACTATTAACTGTCTTTTCTGTGGTCCACTGCTGTACATGGATCTGATAAACCTGACAAAATAAACATATGTTTGCAAGAAGTGGCTTTTGAAACCACTTAAACAATTTTCTATTCAAGGACTCGTTTGTTGGTCCTGGGGCAGATATGACACGCCCGTTGCCACTTCAGCATACTGGTTGAACTATGTCCGTGTCTCGTTCTTTCACGAATCTCAGCAAAGCGTCGTTAGACGCTCGGTCAAACCAGCCGTCCGGTGGTGGCTCGATGAGAAGAGCGAAGACCGGAGTCAGCAATGAAAGAGACATGGGCTGATCGTACTGTATGATAAACAATTTTTATCTAGTTTCAAAACCGATGCCTGTATTAAATCCTATTATTCACCAGACTCATAGAAACGACGTCTTGTTCTCAAGTTTCGTTACAGACACACGTCCGGACATCGAAAGTTAGTAATTAAGAGAACAATAAATAACCTAAGGGCGGGCCGGTATAAAGCGTAGTGCAGGATAGCGGAACACGCGTTTAAAAACGACGGCTGGTATTGACTATTAATATTATGGAAGATTATTTATTTGAGACGTGCGAGATACATGTGTAATAAGTATGTTTCTTTCTTTTTTAATCTCGGACACGTACATGTTTCAGTAGTAAGTCAAATATGCAATTTTCCTAAGTGAAATGTGCCTCCCCATTTTCCCAACCCTTTCTCCTAATCCAATCCCTAATCTGCAAAGGTAGGCAGCTCATCCGGGGCCGTGCCAACGTCATTTTAGACTAATGTTGGCATGTATCGCGGATGTCCATGGGCGACAGTATCCACTTACCATCAGGTGGACTGTACGCTCGTCTGTCCTTTTTTTCCTATAAAAAAAGAAAAAAATAATTAAATGGCTTCAGTACAGACAAATGTAGGTTTATCTACACAGAGCATAAAAGTAATTATACCTAAAAACAACAAAAGCTAAAATAATAGCTGAACGTGACGTTACGTCAGGCTGACGTGCGCCAAGCGGACGACATTGAAGAGGAAATTAGCCTCAGTGTGGCTTGGTCGCATTTTTCCATTTATGTCGCCGTGACAACGACAACTGTTGCCGCGACAAAGGACTCAGTTGTCAATTTTGGCGGTGACACACAATGGTGGAGTTTATATTTTTAAATTGGAGCTGGCCGCCTTTTATGTTATTTTGTATGCTTATATCATAACGTGATAATTATATGAATAATTAGAGTACGATACGACACGACTTCAACTTATAACATATCATTGTAGGTAATGGGTTTCCCCTGGATATAGCAAGAGGGTTTTGGACAATCAGCCACCACGCAAGTTCAATGCAAATTGATCTACATTACAGGTGAAATAAAGTGATGGACTGTATGCTCGTTTGCCGCCTTCTTTCCAGAAAAAAAACTTAGGTAAGTTTTCCTTTACCGCCAATTATAAGGGGCCCTCCATAAATTACGTCACATGATTTTCATTATTTCATTATTTTGGTAATATTTTAAAGGTTTTCGTAGTTGAAGTTTATTTTTAATACTTTAGATTGATACATGTGACGTCACGAAGCTTACGACTCGTCCCCCCCCCCCCCCCCTGTCACATGATGTCACACTTCGATGATCCCCTTCCTGCCCCTTAACGTGTGACGTAATTTATGGATGACCCCTAATAGAAAAAAAAAGTTTTAATTTATAATATATTATAGAAAATACAAGTTCATTGGTTGTATACTGTTGATATAGTTATATTTTTAGTTACTTTATAAAAAACGGAGACGTTTTTTGTCTTATGGATGATACATTTTTCATCACCGTCATTGTTGCTATGCCGTCTATCAACATAAAATCTATCTGCTACTGTATTTATAGCTATTCATCCTATTCTTATTTTATAAAAGATAAATAAAATATAAAAGTCACAGAATGAAACAACATGCAATAAAAAAGCTTTTCATATCAATAACACGTAACGTTTACACCGTGTGCACACACCTTTACGATAAATCATGATGGGTTGAACGAGTGACACGACGCTCGGAACTGTTAATTGCTATAAACATAGGAATTTTGGTGGAAAACAAGATTTATGTCGTTTTGTTCTCGTTTCTAATGTATAAAAGTTTGTCAGTCAGCGCATGAAAACATTTCAAATTGGAATTTAATTTTGTGTATAATATTTTGCCCAGTGCGTAGTCAAGCCTTTTTTGATAACTAACTTGCTCTTTGGAAATCTCTGTGCGAGACGATTTGTAATTACCCTAGAGAATAGGGTGCAGGTGCCCATGGGCGGCGGTAACACTTACCATCACGTGGGACCGCTTGCTCCTCCGCCCACTAATCTATAAAAAAAAAAAAACAATAGCTTATATAGGTACCTGGCCTAGGAGAGCGTACATATCAATGAGGTCTTGTCTACCTTCTTGCAAGAATAGGACTACCATACTCTACCGGTATTATGCCACCGTGTAAGATCTGAAGAGACGTTGTAGCTTTCGATGGGGTGAACGAGTCCTTGAATGGAGACCACGTAATATCAAGCGCAGTGTGTTACACCCTCCGGCCAAGTGGAACTACGACTTAAAGAAGTTTGTTAATGTTGGCTGGATGAAAAGAGCGCACGATCCTGTATTGTGGTGAATATTGGGAGATGCCTATATCCGGCAGAGGAGAGACATAGGCTGATGGTATGTTATAAACATTACGTTCAATTTGGAGTTGCAAAAAGAATCGCAGTTAAAACTGTATCACTTTAAAAAGAAAAACATTTTTTCTTACAGTTCAAATCCACGGCCGTCACAATCATTAACCCAGATAGCGGTGAGTGGTTCGATATCGACAATCGACATCGATATATCGATACACCCCGATGCAGATTATTTAATACGAACACTAAGTAGTCGTTAGCTCAGCGCCTTTCCATTTAAAAGTGTACAAAATATGCTATTTTTTCATCTCTTAAACAATAAAACGGGTAACGATTTTTATATTGTCACTCGCGGCGTCGGATTGTTCCTTTTGAACTTTTGACATGCCGAGAGTGACCCGATTGACGTGTTTCCATTGTCATACGTCAACCGCAACCAGCCTGGTAACTGCCTTTCTGCTGGTAACCGTAACTGCTGAAAATGGGCCTCTTCCATTCTTTGGCGCATAAAGCGAAAAGTCGAGCTGGCCAAACGTATAGGCGATTTTGTTCAAGGCTTGCGGGAGTGGCTTTGTTATCCCTTAGTCCCTTTTTACGACACCCACCAAGGGTAGAAATAGGGATTGGAGTGAGACCCAACAACGCTCAGCTGTTGGGTCTAAAGCCGGCCGACACCACGTGACATACTTCAACAAATGTTAAGAGACCTGCAGTAACATAATGAATATACTGGGTGTGTCCGAAACTCTCCCGAACCCTGAGACCATTACACTGATGATTCTGAAACAATTGACAGATGTAACGTGTTTTTTTTGGAAGCATATCAATTTGATTTTGGAATTTGCATTTATCAAATTTGTAAGAAAATTTTGGTATTAACTCAAATAGGAAAAGTTTTGCAATAAATACATATGCTCCAGTCTTTTGTAATTCACGATGATGCACTTATGATGATGATGATGAAGATGATAAAGATGATGATTCTTTACCGCCGAGCTAGTATTAATTCTTAAAATCCGTACTTAAGTAGAAATCCGTACTTAAATAGTACGAGCCGAGGATTTGATCTTACGACCTCACAATCACCGCTCTAACATATTTATTACTGTTCCATGTGACAAAATTAAAATATTGTGTCCATAATGGATGTGCTACACGAATGGAAACACGCCAATCGAATCGGTCGCATCAAACAGAGATATGATTGCGACAGTCCGGCGGCTCTTTAACGATAATCGTCAGCTCGCGTGAAAGGCCTCAACTTTTGTAATTTTTAATGTTAACAGCTGAGGTCGGGTCGTGAATCCGATACGTTAAACGTCGTTATAAACCGCGCAACTTATAGTTATCGCGTTTACGATAACGCCGACGTTACGATAACGCTTCCTTCCAATCGTCTGTTTGCAAATATTTTAAAGACATTTTAAAAATAATATTCAAGTTGTGCTTTAATTGGGTAAGCTTACTGTATTTACGGTTTAACGACACTTCCTTTTAAATGCAGATGTTGTAGATGATGGCAAACAAATGAATGAGAGTTATCTCCATTGAGGTGTAACTTAATCTTTTTTCCGGTTTATTAAACCTTAGAAAATATCTATCATTTTATATTCTAAATCGAATCTGAACGCGTATAATAAGTGACCACCCTCAGGATGGTGGCAAACCTTGGGAAAAGTCTATATCGATAGGATTACATTACATTATCGATCGATTACAAGCAATAGAGATAGGATGGTATTATATGGTATATTGCTTATTGGTATTTTATATTTAAAGTTATTTTTAAATCGATCGATCAATATGTCATCTGTTGGTTACGTAGAACCTAACGATTTCTAATCTGTCCATCTATCAAACACATATCCCGCTGATTATTTATTAATTTATTAATCATAATATCTCTTACGTTCACGAGTGATCGAGTAGTGTGTATGATCATTCCTAAATTACAATTTACGACAACCGACTTTACTGCCGATCGGGGGTCGTAAACGCTGTCACTTTAAAATTTTTGCAAAAACAATATCCATAAACATGTCGCGAGAATGATTTCATGTCATAAAGTCAACGTGATATTTTTTATATAAAGTGTAACGCGCATAAATTGTAACCTTTTGATGGTTTAAAGGTTGACACAGCTCTTGTTATAATAATAATTTTACCAGTCATGACTTACGGTGCCTAAAGCTTGATCCAAGAGTCTAAAGTCGCTCGGTAATTAAGAGAGCTGTCTATTGCTTGGAGCTATCCCTTTAAGGGATACATCTGAAACGAATAAATGCGATAAAAAACTGTAGTCACCGACATAGCTCACATGTGATAAATGAGTCCTTAAATGCAGATCATATAGGTCCCAGGAAGCACAACATGGAAGCGCCACTTTGCCCAATAGGACCACTAATATAATAATACCAAGAGAACAGTTGAAGGTCAAAGAACATAAAAGTAATTAGTGGTTAAACTAGTATTATGTGAGGTTTTTTAACTGCATAGACATTTTGCCTCTAAGGTTGGCCCTGTTTTACTTTCAGACAAATCTGGCAATCCTAAAAATATAGATTATTTTAAGGGTTAGATGGATAAAACTCTTTGTAGCACACCAAAGCAAAACAAGACAGCAGACATAGTAACACATGAAAATCACAGAAGGCTGTCTTATCGTTAATAGCTATATCTGCCAGACAACCTTTGGGTAGAGAGGAAATAAATATTATAATCACAGATGATGTACAGTATACATAATTGCATATAATACATACACACTATATACAACATAATTATACAAAGTAGTAAAATGAAGTATAAGTAATAAAACAATTAGAATAAGTGGAAATGTAGCAATACAAGGGTTATAGGGAAACAAACAAACAACTTACATAACTATTACACCTATTAAAAACTAATTTAACCCACAAAACGGTCATCAAGCTCAGATAACCCGTATCTTAATCCCGCGCCGACAAGGACCTGTCATGCCACGAGAAGGCACGTCAAAATTAGCCGCTTATCAGTTTTATGATGCGATCGTAAATCTATCCCATTACCTTTTTAGCTCAACACTAACCTTTTGTCGTGGCTTTGTCCACTTAGAACACGTCGGAAAAGAAGGTCAATTTCAGGCGTCATAAAGAATTGAAAATTTCGTATTTAAAAAAAAAATACCATAAGTCTATGGGTCTATAATGATGGATATAATCCTTTCCAAAGGTTCGCCACCACATACGATCTTCCATTCTTCTCATTCAGCTACCACTGGCGACTGTTTTCAGTCGTCGGTCCACGTAGCCGAAGCGCGTTTCACACTACGCTCAACTATGGTACGTGACCTCTATTCGAGGACTCAATTACCTCATCGGTTGTTAGTCCTGTGGTAAATATGACTTACTTATTGTCATATTTTATTTTATTTTATTTGTTTTCAAGGAATATATAACAGTGGACGGTCATTACATAAAACATAAGTAGCATACATAAGTAGAAAATTTACATAAAACAAAACACCACCGATCAAGAACCCTCTCAGATAATAAAGTAAATCTATTAATAACATTATAGGCCCGGCACTAGTTAATCATCAAAATCATCATCCAGTTGTAGTTGTAAACGTACCGCCAGAGCCACATCATTAGTTGAGAATAAATCCACATCAGTGGGGGCAACTTGTTAAAAAAAATTACACCTCGCATCATGTAAGAGTGTTTCCTATAATTCGTTCTAGCGAGAGGTGCATGAAGCACCATTGGTTTATGTATATTAACCAGCCGTGGATGCAATTTGATACCAGCCAACAACTTAGGTCAGTCAACTAGATTGTTATGCTCACAAGGTAACAGACGTCTGCAATGTTACGCCTCTCAACCAAGGGCAGAAAATAATATCGACGGCAACGATGTAGATAATCGTATCCTTTGGAATCGTATGGAACTATCCTTCTGTTCTTTTTCTTTCCAATTACTCCGGTCCCTTCAACTGCATCCCTGTGCACTGTGGTGAGTGGTCACCGTAAGGTCTCGTTGAGTGGGACGTTGTGCTAATATCGACGATGGTTTACCTCCACGGGACCCGTAGACTGGCGCATCAGGAACTTGGGTCGATGGAGTTCTTCAAAATAATAACGCCGACTTGTACCTTCCATGGCTCGAGGGCTCGCGGTGATAATAGGAGCGAAACGGGCGATAACTAACGGTTACTTCTTCAGGTAATTTTTCTTTGAATTAAAACTGTTATTCTTTCAGGACCACGTAGATACCATACAATACGTGTACGTACATATAATATATAGAATGCTGATTGCATGAGCTATGTCGGTGACTTCAGTTGTTGGCAAACCTCTTCATTTTGGACGAAAGAAACTCCGAGCGTAACTCTCTCCTTGGCTTGGTGAGCAGCTTTAAACTTATGGATCAGACCTATTGTCCGAACGCAGGTTTCGGTACCATACTTCTTAACTGGCCGAACGCACGACCAACGTTGTAGAGCTTTACGAGCCCTATCAACTACATATATTACGAACACTTTTTTCTCAGTGCTCTTTGTCCTAATTTTGTAACTACACCATATTTCATAGATAGCCTAGATATTCTATAGAATGTCTAAGTATCCTGTAGAATACCGGACTATACACATTTCCGATTACATAATTATATGCTATATTTCATTCGACAGGGCTTATAGAAAATCGACAACCTTTGTCTATTTTATTTTTGGAAAATAATTAAATTCGCAGCAGAAATTCTTAAAGTGGCAAGAGATCAACCAGCTGGTTGATCTGATGACAATTAAGACGTAGAAGTCATAAAGACATAGAGACATTTGTCTTGACGTTTTTAATAATTTAAAAAAATGTTACAATTATTCATAAATAGTATCTTTTATTGAATGTGATTAGCTCCCCATTTAGTTTTTTTTTTATATTCGTTTAAATAAAAGTAAGTATTTCCAAAATTACTACCCTGTCAACATTCCAAAATAATCCAAAAAAGAAAATCAACACCAATATATGTAAGTAGATTGTATATTATTGGCTCATAAAGATTCCACAATCACAATTATATTAAAACGTACGTGAATTGGCGAAATCTACATTTATGCTTTGTTTTTGTCTAAACCAAATATCAACTTATACTTAAGTACCTACCTGGTAATAAATAATTGAAATTCAGTTAACGAATACATTATTTTAATTCAGGAAATAATTTATATCCACTCAAAATTGTTAAAGGACTCAACGGTCATAATTATATCCATAATCAGTAGCAAAAGGATACTGTGAACAGGATTTTAATAAACTGACGTAAGGTTTTGTACTCACAGATGTAGAAACAAAACAAAAAATAAAATGACGCTTAAACCAATCATAACGCGATAATTTAATTCGTTTAAAACGCGTTAAAGATATCGATTTGATCTTGAATAAAATCTTACCTTCGACGGACCTGATTGGTTCTGAATTTACGTTTTAAAATCAGCCGGAATAAGGTATTCAATATTTTGACCTTTTATATCAACTGGTCAATAATAATATGAAAAATTGTATAGTGAGCATTAAAATAAAAAAAAAAATACTGAGAAAGTACTTTCAGAGACATCAAAGAGAAGGTAAAAACTATCCTAAAATTTTCAATCGTCTTTCAAAATTGGGCATTCATATTGTATAAAAAGATGTAGACCAGAGGCTTGATAATTGAGCTTGATAAGAAATTAACAGTGATAATAAAGAATTTTCTGATAGTTATGGATTACTCGACAACTAAAGCAGAAAAGAAAGATAAAAAAGGATTTTCAAATTTTTTTTCAAGGGTTCTTTAATTCGTTAAGAAAAGTAATTTTAAATGTAGGTAAATAAAAATTATATATGCAAAAGAAATTATATATGAGAAGAGAACAGAACATAATTTTGGCCGAGTGATGTCCACCGGCCTTAGAATAGCAGAACTCTATGTCTTGTCTTTTTAATATTTTGTCTGTTTTGAGAAATAAATCAAATTTAATTAACCCCACCCCGCCTTTCGTACATCTCAAATACTAGTGCAATGCAGTTTAAAATAAATAAATATAAAGTATTTAAATTTGATTATATTCTTATAAAAATGAAGATTATCAAATTGTATTTTTACACTTTTTTCTGGCTGCAGTATACCGCTTAACCTTCCTCAATTGATTCACTTTATTAATCCGTTTTCAACCATAAGCTTTATTTATATGTATAACTAGCTTCCACCCGCGGTTTCGCTCGCGTGGACTAAAGTAGTTTTTGGGTAATTCTATTAAAAGTCTTTTTTTTCCTCCATAACTCAACTACCCTGTGTCATATGAAGATGACACATATACCAGTTTTCCTTCTGAATACTTAGCTATACATTAGTGAAAACCTGATCAAAATCCGTTCAGTAGTTTTTACGTGATGCTCAAACAAAAACAGACATACAGAAAATCAGGCAAACATAGAGACAAAAAAATTTAAAACTGTTTATGTCCTGCAGCTTCTAAATAGACCCCCAATTTTATTTAATTTAAAATAATTCAATGTACAGACTCAATCAACCCTTTTGCTGTTTTATTATACTATAAGTTTAGATATCGAGATACGTTCATGTCACAGTTTTGCTGTGGATTTTTGTTTATAAATAAAATAAAAATAAATATGTTTGGAATTGGCGCGAGCATCTTTGCATACCCGCATACATTCATTATTTGAAGCAACATTTTTTTTGTCCCCGCCATATTGAAGGCGGTTTGAGAATTTGATATTTTTGAGTAGTAACACGCGCTCGGCGGCGAGCAGAGTTAAATTGAGTTAAATTCACACCGCGGTCTCGGACAGTTGATTATTGATATTCGCGCCTATTAATAGGTCTTGTTCGCGATATCCTTGTGCCACGCGAGTGTTTTGGTTGGAATTGTTTGGGTGTGATTGTGCTTGTGGTTTGGAGTCATTTCTCGAGGTGATTTGCTGCCGGGTGTGAGTTGCCGAACGATAGCGGCCACCGGCTCACCACAGGACGAGACTTGGATTACTACACAAGTATTTATTGGGAATTTATGTATTTATTTATTCAATCACACTAAGATAGGTCACGTCTAGTAGGGACTAGCGTAGGAACACTTTCCAGATTTGTGCGTGGGCAAAACCACCTGGGGTAAGTGAGGCCTGTATATCCTATTATTGTGCTTACTCCCATTGTGGTGGTTATTGAGTAAGTTTACTACATTTGGGCCCGAGTGCACATTCCTCGGGCTGCTTTCGCGTAACGCGAGGCAGGTGCGCGCCTAGTGTGCGCATCGTAAACATCTGGTAGCAGAGCGTGGTTGATACCGCTATCAACCATTTTTTTGCCATTATTCAATTTTTTTTGTAACTTTACGTGTTGAGGGCCTTGCGTATATTGGGTCCACGCTCCTGCTACATCGTAAACATCTGGTAGCAGAGCGTGGTTGATACCTTTATCAACCATTCTTGTTTTTTGTCATTATTCATTTTTTTGATAATTGTAAATTCACGTGTTAAGGGCCTTGCGTATATTGGGTCCACGCTCCTGCTACATCGTAAACATCTGGTAGCAGAGCGTGGTTTGATACCGTTACGTGATATTGATAATACCGTTAGGTAGTTAATATTGATGACCTTTTGTCTTGTTTGTATATTGGTAATTTGGTTTAAATATTTGGTTTTGATTTATTATTTTACGTTCACGGTTTGAAGGCTAGGTCCTACGTATAATTTGTATTCTGAAGATATTTTGAATCCACGCGTGCGACGTTTAGTAGCTGGCTAGTTACCCACACGCGTTAATATTTTTTTTGGATATAACGCTTCACGTTTTTTTTTGATAGCTGGACATTGTGGTTTTATTGAGTCCACGCTCGTGTACATTTTTGGTTGCGTTTATTTTAATTTGATAATTTAATTTGTTTTTTTTTGTTGTTGTTTTGTCAGGTAGTCTTAATTAATATTTTGGACGGTTATACCTTCTTGAAGACACATACGCACCCCTTTTGTTTTTTATTGTGCCTCCACTGCATTTTTTGTTTTTTTTATTTTGTTATTTTTTTTTGAAATTGTTTTTTTTTTTTTTTTACTTTTATTTTTGTTTTTTATTTTTGGTTTTTGTTTTGTATTGCGTGCGTCCTGAGGTGTAGACATGTCTGTTAAGGTGACCTTTTCCACACATCAGTCCGCAATGACTGCGCAGCTGAGATGGTTTTCTTCTGCGGTTGCAATGGTCAACCGCCCGGACCGGAAGCAAGCCTTACTCGCCCGGGCGAGTGAAATGCCGGCCCGTTTGGTGGCGTTAGATAGGAGTTTTGCTGAAGGCTTGACGTTTGTGGCGAATTTGGAAACGCCTGTACCGGACGAGCAGAAGCAGCGATATGAAGCGGACTTTGGCCAAATATACGAGTTTGTGGACACCATTAACGAGGCGGTCTCCCACATCTCAGCTCCCTCTGGTGGGGATTCACTTGTTGCACCCCACGCCTTGTTGGGTCGTCTCCCCACGCTCAACCTTCCCACCTTTGACGGTGATTTGGACCAGTGGTTGAGCTACTATGGGATGTTCAACAGTTTGGTGGACTCCCATACCGACCTGTCAGCTGCTCAAAAAATGGCGTACCTGTTGGCCTCCTTACAGGGAGAGGCTCTAGGCCTGGTACAGCACCTGAAGGTCGATGACAGCACCTACTCGACAGCCATGGACTTGTTGAAGCGCCGTTACCACAACGTGCGCCTTTTGGCTGACACCCATGTGGGGCAAATATTGAATCTACCTAAGGTTGCTTGTGCGTCAGCCTTACGGACAGACATTGTAAACCCTGTTTTGGTGGCGGTTAACGCCTTAAGGCGATTGGACTTACCTGTGGACCAGTGGTCCTTTTTGTTGCTCCATATTGTGTTGGCGAAACTGCCTTTGGAGATGCGGCTGCGCTTTGAGCGACAGTATGGTGGGGACAGCTCCACTCACCTGCCTTCCTATGAGGACCTCGAAAAGTTCCTCGAAGACGAGTGTCGCAGGGTGGATACCGTGGAGGGTTCCACTCCCTTGATGCCGCAGACTAGTGTTCGCCGAGAGCGACCACTGGCCCGACCGCGGAGTCCGCCGGTGACTAAGCAGTCACGGCCGAGATATGGGGTCTCCCAAGAGGAGTCCGTGGCTTGCAGATTCTGCAAGCGCTCCGGCCACCGGATGACTGCTTGCCACAAATTTGTGGCTTTGCGCGTAGCAGCGCGTCGACACATCGCCAAGGAAAGGCGATTGTGTTACCATTGTCTGGAGGGTCACTTCCAGCGAGAGTGTCCTCAGCCTCGTCCATGTGGACAATGTGGTGGTGCTCACCACGTCATTTTGTGTGCGAACCGCAACCAGGAGGGTGCTGGTGTTCGCGATGCTGAGCGACATTCGGGTGCTCACGCTGGTGGTGACAGTCCTGCCAGGTCCAGCGCCCAGGATCGAGCCCTTACGGGCGGGGGTAGGCGTTCGCCACCCCCTAGAGGCGCTGTTGGGTTTGCGGAGTACTCACCAGTCTACCGCAACCGGAGATTCTCCTCCCCGCTGTTGGAGCGACCGAGGTTGGAGCGGCGTCTAGCCCGCCTGGGAGGACAGGCTGCAGCCCCCCTCTCATCCGCACATGTTGTGCAGGGTCGTCGCGGTGAGGGCAGGGTAGACAGTTATCGTCCCCTGCCGCACTCGTGGAGGGAGCCCTCTCTCCGTAACTTCTCCCGTTAGGGACTTGTAGCTCACCACGCTGAGAACCCAGAGACCATCCTCTTGCCTACGGTCTCTGTGCGGGTATGGGACCCGAAGGGCAACTCGATTGTTGTTCGTGCCCTTTTGGACTCGGGTGCCCAGGGTTGTATAGTCTCAGCTTGGTTGGTAAGCCAATTGGACCTTTGGATCAGTCCGGTTATTTTTTTGGGCGAAATGTTTTTTGCAGAAATTATGGGCTGCTGAATTGTCGTGGGATGAGCCTCTTCATGGAGAGTTATTATTGGAATGGCTAGAGTTTGTGTCATCCCTCCCAGCTCTTAATCGGGTTTCCTTGCCCAGACGTTTCCTTCCGTCTGGAAAGTATAAAGCTAGCCTTCATGGCTTTTGTGATGCTTCCGAGCGAGGGTATGCAGCGGTTGTTTATCTACGCACAGTGGATGCTGCTGGACATGTTTTGGTCTCGCCGGTTCTAGCAAAGAGCAAGGTTGCGCCTATTCGCTCGCGTATGACAATACCGAAGCTAGAATTGTCAGGCGCCACTCTCTTGACTCGTCTCTTGAATCATTTCGTCGCTACTCTAGGGCGTTCCGTAGAGTTAGTAGACGTCTTTGCATGGACAGACAGTCAAATTGTGCTTTGTTGGTTGCGAGCTTATGTTCACACCTTGGAGGTGTTTGTGGCGAACCGTGTTTCCCAGATCCAGGCGTCGCAAGCTAGATTGATTTGGCGACATGTCCCTGGCGATATAAACCCAGCGGATTGTGCATCACGTGGATGCTCAGCGCTAGAGATTATTGGACATCAGTTGTGGTGGGGTCCGGACTGGCTGAAGGGACCAGTGTCAATTTGGCCGGCCTCACGGATCACTCTAGTTCAGCCTGCGATAGGCTTTGTAAGTTTACCAGTGGCCGATGGTGCCGGGAGCGGCCAAGCAGCGGAATCATCATGTGATCCCGATGTTTTGCTGGCCAGGTACAGCTCACTGGATAAACTTTTGAATGTGACATCTTGGGTTAGACGTTGGCGTCACAATGTTAAAAACCCACAGAATAAATTGTTGTCAGCCTTCATCTCGTCTGAGGAACGACATGAAGCGCTATTGAGTTGGATTCGCGTAGTCCAGTCTGTTAGCTACGCTTCAGAGTTAAAATCTATGAAGGAAGGTCCCGCTAAATTGAAAGGCGCAATTGTGCGATTGAATCCCTTTGTGGATCCTTCGGGTCTACTGCGCGTGGGAGGTCGGCTTAGACATGCCAATTTGCCTCATGGTGTCCGCCATCCTCTTCTCTTGCCGAAAGATGGACATTTGGTGCGGTTGCTGGCGATTGATCGACACATCAAGAACTCCCATGCAGGCTGTAACGCACTGTTGGCGATTTTGCAACGCGAATTTTGGATTTTGTCGGCTAGACGACTCGTCCGGGGAGTCATTTTTCGTTGCATGTCATGTTACCGAACTAAAGCTTCTACCATGCAACCCCAGATGGGCGATTTGCCCGCGGACCGAGTCTCTGAGTCTAGACCCTTTGCTACGGTTGGTACGGATTTTGCTGGTCCTTTTTTGGTGAAGTCATCTCAGCTTCGTAACGCTAAATCCGTAAAGGCATATTTGTGTGTTTTTGTGTGCCTGTCTACTAAGGCCACACACTTGGAAGTTGTGTCTGCTCTCTCCACAGAAGCCTTCGTAGCGGCCCTCAGCCGATTTGTATCTCGTAGGGGACTTCCTACCTTGATTAGGTCCGACAACGGAACTAATTTTCATGGGGCCAATAACTACTTAAGGGATGTGTATGAGTTTCTTGAAGAGCAGAAAATGAATTTGGGTTGTGAGATGGCCCTCCGTGGGATAACCTGGCGCTTCGATCCGCCAGTTTGTCCGCACTGGGGTGGAATTTTTGAGGCCGTAGTTAAATCGGCAAAGACCCATTTGAGGCGCGTTATTGGTGAGACGATTCTCACATTTGAGGAACTCGCGACCGTGTTTGCGAAAGTTGAGGCCGTCCTCAACTCTCGACCGCTATGCCCACTTTCGTCGGATCCGAATGATTTGGAAGCCCTAATGCCGGGCCATTTTTTGATTGGTCAGCCACTCGTCGCTCTGCCGGAGTACCCTTGGACTGATGTGCCCAGTTCTCGTTTGTCGCGTTTTCAATTGCTCCAGCAGCTCACTCAGAGTTTCTGGAAACGCTGGCACCTTGAATATTTGCACACTCTGCAGCAGCGCGTCAAGTGGACGGACAAAACGAATCCGCCGAAGGTTGGGGACCTCGTGTTGGTTAAAGATGCTAACCTACCGCCCTTGTGTTGGCGCCGGGGGCGCATTGTTAACCTTTTTCCGGGCTCTGATGGTGTTCCCAGGTTAGCCGAGGTCTTGGTGGGCGATTCTATTTTGAAGCGGGCCGTCGCGACATTATCCCGCTTACCCATTGATTAGCGACCCGAATACTTCGGCTCGGGACGGGGGATTGTTTGGAATTGGCGCGAGCATCTTTGCATACCCGCATACATTCATTATTTGAAGCAACATTTTTTTTGTCCCCGCCATATTGAAGGCGGTTTGAGAATTTGATATTTTTGAGTAGTAACACGCGCTCGGCGGCGAGCAGAGTTAAATTGAGTTAAATTCACACCGCGGTCTCGGACAGTTGATTATTGATATTCGCGCCTATTAATAGGTCTTGTTCGCGATATCCTTGTGCCACGCGAGTGTTTTGGTTGGAATTGTTTGGGTGTGATTGTGCTTGTGGTTTGGAGTCATTTCTCGAGGTGATTTGCTGCCGGGTGTGAGTTGCCGAACGATAGCGGCCACCGGCTCACCACAGGACGAGACTTGGATTACTACACAAGTATTTATTGGGAATTTATGTATTTATTTATTCAATCACACTAAGATAGGTCACGTCTAGTAGGGACTAGCGTAGGAACACTTTCCAGATTTGTGCGTGGGCAAAACCACCTGGGGTAAGTGAGGCCTGTATATCCTATTATTGTGCTTACTCCCATTGTGGTGGTTATTGAGTAAGTTTACTACATTTGGGCCCGAGTGCACATTCCTCGGGCTGCTTTCGCGTAACGCGAGGCAGGTGCGCGCCTAGTGTGCGCATCGTAAACAAAATAATTAAATAAAATAACCATACGCTGTCATTCTGTCAATTACCATCAATTACTTTCGTGAAAGTGATATTACCAAACTGCTTCTTACCAAACGTGACCTTTCACCGATAAAACGACAATTTTGGAACAATCTCCAAATACCCAAAAATCCAACGAGTCGTAAACATTTATACGCTACGATTCCTTAACGGTACTCTTAAATTGCGAGTTCGCATCTCGAAATTATGTGTATTTTATTGAAGTAATGTGCCTTTATTGTGTATAAAGTGGCCGTTGTGTGAGGGGTGGCTGAGGAAAGTACGCTTGATAATATCGCTGGACATTGGAATTAAATTATTTGGATATGGTACTGTATCTTATATATCGTGTCCATAAAGTTTTCGGAAAAAAGTACGATATTGTTACAATGCTAACAAATGGTGTATAGTCACTTTTCAATCTTAAATTTAGTGAACGAACCTGCTATATATTAAACTTCTTTTTCTTTTGACACCGTCTCCTAACGGAGGTTGGCTATCAGCATGGCTATTCTCACGCGAGAGACTGCTGCGCAGAACAAAGACCTCTGGTGCTCATCCCGAACCATTCTTTGAATGGTTTGAATTTAAGATTTTTGAGCCAAGATGTCTCTCTTCTGCCAGGTTTGTTGCGACCGTGTATCTCTTACCGTGCATTACTTGCAAAAGATGGTATTTATCACGACGCACCACATGACCAAAATATGATAATTGTTTTGATGATCTGCAAACCTTTATCTATTCTTTACAAAGCCGTATCGTATTTCACACGATCCACCCACGATATTCGTAACATCCTTCTGTGCACTCACATTTCAAATGTGTCTAAACTTTACATTAGAATATACTAGCTGCACCCGGCCGACGTTGTCCTACCTGTGTATATTTATTTACCTCTATATTTAAAATCACAAATTATTCTGTTTTGCTGTCGATATGATCTTTGTGATCGGTTGAACGGCATAGAAGTTATGTGCTGCAGCGCCATCTAGTGACGAGTTACAACAAAGTCGATAGCTGGAAAATATTCTCCGTGCTCAAATACCTATGTACACCAATTTTCATGGCTATCGACTGAACGGTATAGAAGTTGATGTGCTGCATCGCCATCTAGTGGCGAGTTACAACAAAGTCGATAGCATAAAAACCTTCTCCATGAATATATATATATATGCCAACATTCATGGTGATCGGTCAAAGGGTGTCGAAGTCTATTAACATCAGATACACCAATATTCTCTTTTATATATATATATATAGATTAAACGAGAAATGAAACTGTAATTCATAGTATATGTGTACATATAGATTTTTGAATCTTAAACAGAAAATTAGTAAAAAAAATAATTGAATATAGGATTTCGAATGTAACGTTAGTTCAAGTGGTACAGGTTCTCCGCAAAAGAATATCAATCTCCAGGAATTTATTAATAATCGTAATCATAAACAAAAAACACTGGAGCAATAAATAAACGCTTTAAGCTAATTATCAAGCAATAAATTTATCCCGTCTATTATTATTAATTATTTTAACCTCTGGAGCGAATTTGAAATTGGAATAAACAATCGCGGAATCAATAGAATTGCAGTTCCTTTTTAGAGGGTTTGCTTGAGCGGGCAGTAAAGGTTCTTACCCTATGTCGTCCTGTTGAGCGTTGCATCGCGAAAATATCAAACACACGGTACTTATTTTGCTTCTTGCCTTTCTAAATATAAATACTATAAGTAAATGTTTTCACTGAGTTACTTATTAGCGACTAATTTATTGAGTTGTCGTATTAAAATTCGAATAGCACTGACGGCAATTGCGTGTGCACGCCTCCCGCGTTAGTAGGACAAAGCGTATTCAACGTAACACATCGCAATGCACTGCCTAGCAGTACAAAGCCTTACACATTTAGATCCATAAAAGAACAATGCTCGAAAAACTATTGTTACACTATTTCTGGAATTATTTTATTTTGAGGAATAAAAAGATGATTCATTTTTTTTTAAATTAATGTTACTGTAATGCCATATCCATTGTGAACGAGTTTATATTCGTACCTTCTCGTGTAAATACGAAAACATGGCAACTATTGAATATTTATTTTAGTTGAACCCTAACAAAAAGACGGACATCGTGTCCGAATGTCCGAACATCAAAGACAAGACGGCTCGTTATTTTTTTTATGCTACACATAACAATATTCTTTGACTACCTACCATTTAGATATGCAGACAAATTACTATTTAAAGAGTTCGTATGCCCACTCAAACAATATATTCCTTGTATGTACGGTTTTTTCATAAGAAAGAAATTTATTAAACAAGTTTTCGTGTAGAGCCATGGGGGGGGGGCAGACGAGCAGAAAGTTCACTGGACTCTGTCGTGAATCTGTCACCCATAGACATCCAGAATACATGTCAACATCGGTCCAGAACAATGGCACTCCCCCCGGATGCCTTTGGAGATTTAGGAATAGATTTGGGATAATGGGGAGGGATAGGATAGGATGAAATGAGACTGAGCTCTAGCATATTTCACTCACATTCGTTATGGGGGCTGGGGAATAGTACCTATAAAGTGGGGCATGCAGTACATTTTAAGGTAGTTTCCTGTGAGAGAGAGGTAACTTTGACAGCGTGTATCCTTCCACTTTAATCACGCAAGTCACAGCACAATTATCTTTAAAGTATATCGAATTACAATGTTATGGTAAGTTGCCTTGTTATAATAAGTCTTCTTTCATCACCATAAACAATTTGATAGAAAATTATCTCTAAAACAAAACTGTATCGCCTCAGGTATGTTTGCGGAGGTGCATACTGACGGCTTCAATGCGATTATACGCAAGAATACGACCTCCCTACTACAGCGCCCGTGGATCAGCGGCAACAGCGTCTTAAGACAATTGCTGCTAGGTTTGACTGACATTGGGTGAGGGTAGTGATAGGTGCAGCATAGGCTGTCTTTATATATAATGCCTATACAATAATGTATATAATAATAATGTGTATATTGTACATTATATATTGTATTTATATATTATCTAATGTAAAATACTAACAATACTAACATTGCTTAAAAGTGAAATAATTGTTACTAACTACTAACCACTTGTAGACTCTGGTCTGAAATAAAATAATAATAATTATTATGCTTGGTTGGCTTTAGAATAACACCGGCCCATTTCTTCCCGTGAATGTCATAAAAGGCGACTAAAGCACAACAAATCCGCTTCCACAAAACCTAAGCAACACCACCTCTAGAAGAATGGACTCGCCAACCCACTTGGCCAGTGTGGCGTACAATACATCAAGACATACAAGATACATACAAGGCAATGTGCGTGAGGTGGCCCACGTACGGCAGTGGACGGCAAAGAGACTGGTAACGGTATCCCCAAAAACTCATAAATCAATTATTTGACCGATAAGTCACAGGAGCATTACTGGCAAAGAAAGTGAACTAGAAAATAAAGAAGGGTCCATCTGACAGTGGACACTACAAATCATTGTGAGTGCGTCCTCAAACAAATGTGTGAAATATGAACAGTTGCGCCTTTATCACAAACGCCCAAAACACAGATACGTATGTTTGTGGTGCAAGTGAACCGCTCAAGATAAAAGATACTGTCTTTCACCTTTTCCAATCGGCCCGGGCGGAATAACTAGTGCTTCACGGGCCACTACACTATGTTAAGCTTGGTAATCGTTTCCTTGCTACGACACACATATTGGAGGGGAAGGGTGCACGCTGCAATCCAACAGCCGCTGGGCGCATTCGAACCCTCTCTCATAGAAGACTACCTTGAACTGTAATGCATTTCCCCCTTTTCAAATTCCCCAATGTACGCACAAGTTTCAGTAGTGAGTAAGATATGCCTGAGCCCATTTTCATTCCATCCCATCCCTTCCCATTTCCCCAACCAATTTCTCCAAATCCATTCTTACATCAGTAAAGGTATGGGTCGTGTCAAAGTTTGTAGTTCTGGACTGAAGTTGGCTTGGACCGCGGGGTCAATGGCGGGGTCCTTTTTTTTCTCCGATGTAAGTTAAATTTAAGAAAACATAGCTACATAGTTAATGTATTTTTATCTGCCATTGTTTATGTGTTATATGTATTGTATTTTGTATTGTAAATTTAAGAAAACATAGCTACTTAATTGATGTATTTGTATCTGCCATTGTTTATGTGTTATATGTATTGTAAATTTAAGAAAGCATAGCTACATAGTTAATGTATTTGTATCTTCCATTGTTTACGTGTTATATGTATTGTAAATTTAAAAAAGCATAGCGACATAGTTAATGTATTTTTATCTGCAATTGTTTATGTGTTATATGTATTGTATTTTGTATTGTAAATCGAGTTTAAACACGTAAAATTAAATGCTTTGGTTACCTTTTATTTCTACTCGGCGTTTAAAACGCGAAAGTTTAAGTTACAACGTGTTATATCTGTTAAATTTTATGTGTGTTCCTTAGTGTGTGTGTTGCAACTGCAAACTGCAACCAGCCCTTTCAGCAGCACAGGTCTCGTGTATGAGGAATGTATGGCCTTAAAACGCCACGCTAGCCGAGAGTGTCGGCGAGTCCACTATTTTAGAGGTGATGTAGTTCCTCAGGTCTTGGTGGTAGTAGCTTTTTTATTCCTTAATCGCCTATTCTCCTATTTTATAGCTGACTTACATCACACGATCAATACGAGTTTGCACACTTATGATATTATTTAATTACAAATTTAATTTCCGATTTAATATACATATAAAGTGTAACAAATAAGGTGGTTAATATTCTTCGTGTGGCCATAAATATGGTTTCAATAAAGTAAAAAAATAATTTGAATTTGGAATCTGTCATTCTCGCGTGAAACATAAATATTTTTCTCATTTTGGCGCCAATCATTATCAAATATTGTACTTACTAATATTAAAATGGAGCGGGGTGTAATTGTAATTGTAAAGTAAAGTACATTGAAATGTCCTCTGTTTGTGACAGAAAAAGGTCTAGCCGTCCACCCAATATTCGTACTAAGCAGACGTGAAGCTGTGAAAGAGAGAATCCGAAGAAATCCCGTCCGGAAGCAAAAGATTTCGAAACGTATTTTAAAAGATGACTTAGGACTTGCTGCTTATAAAATACGTACTGGCCATTTCTTATCTGGTAATTTAAAGAAAAATAGGGTTGACAAATCAAAACAACTTCTTCGGCGGTACGCAAAGGGAGCTCACAGACAAAATCTTATTTACGGTCATGAAAATATTCACCATTGAGGAACATTTTAACAAGAAGAATGATCGAGTTTATGCCCATCACTCTGGAGAAGCTGTTTAGTTGGTCAAAGGGGGGCAACGTAGCCAATATTTGGCTTCAGTGCTGGTTTGGTGGAGTGTTAGGTATCAAGGAGTGAATGAACCATATTTTTGTGAAAAAGGTATTAAAACGTCAGCTCAATTGTATCAAGATACGATTCTTCAGAAAGTAGTAAAGCCTCTAAACAAAACCCTGTACTATAACCAAGAATAGTCCTTTCAGTAAGACTCAGCACCAGGTCATAAAACTCGCTCGACACAGAGGTGGCCAGAAAGGAATATCCTCGACTTCATTAGCTGAAGACATTTTACATTCGACTTTAGAGCTGAAGACTGGCCGTCATCTAGTCTCGATCTTAACATGTTCGATTATAATTTATGGTCTGTTTTAGAGAAATGGCATGCTCTAAACGTCACGATAATATTGAATCCCTGAACATTCCATAAGGGTAGCAGTTGCCAATTTTCCCATGGATAGGGCGCGTCTTTCAATCGAAAACTGAAACCAACGTTTGAAAGATTGCAAGTTTTAAAATGTTTACCTATTTATTTCTGAAATAACACAATTTCTTCAAATATAAAAAAACATGTTTTCTTTGTAACATTATTTATGGATACACTAGGCAATGAATAAAGTTTCATTCATTCATTCGTTATTTTGAGAGGTTCAATATGACCTTCCTGCATGTAAACGGTAGTGTGTGTGTGCGATTAGCTTGATTCCCGTGGGAATTTAAAATTGATCTCGACAAATACTACCCTAAATGTTAACCCGACACATTAGTTATACACACGGAATAAAGGAAATCCCAGTTCTGTGGTTATACCCATGCTAAATTTCATTAAAATCCGTCCAGTGGCTTTCGCGCGATGTGGACGACGAACAGATAGACAAACAGATGAAAATTACAACAATTTTTTATTACTGATGAAATTACTGTTTTAGGCTCTTTATTTCACAAATATTTCATGTACATACTAGGCTTTGTTATAATTTGAAATTGAACAAGTTTTGGATATTTCGAAATCATTTTTCATCTATAATTAATATTTCCATCAAATGTCTCATAAAGACCTAAAGGTGTACAGTCAATTTTGTAAAATAAGGACACAATATATAAAAGAAAGTACATTTTCGGAGTGTGCTGTAGTTCTATAATGTTTATTGTTCACTCCAGACCCGCTTCGACCCATCCCTTCGACCATTCGTCCAAGTTCACGTAAGACGTTATTTATTGGCGAGAGGCGGCCGTGTCCAAAAAGCTTAGTTGTGTCAAAAGTTGAGCGTTAAATCATCGGCCACTATCTGGACAGTGCAGGCCGGACGGTGGCCACTAGTGTTGTACGTGTTGCCATTGTTATACGACAACATTCTTCTTTGTGCAGTGCCATCTTCTATGATTGGCAATCATCACGACTATTCTGCCCTCCTGCCAATCCCAAGAAGAAAATGCATTAGTGACATTTTTAACGAGATCATAATTAGTAACCTTTGGTAATTCAAAATAAAAAAGTGAATAAACAATGGTTATTTGTTTTACTATATCCAAAACACAATGCCATCAAAATGCTTTTTTTTCTAAGGAGTGCAGTGTTTGTATTTTAGGAACTGCAGCATGGAATACTACCCTCATAAGAATAAGTAATGTTATATTCTTAAATTAAAAATAAACAAAAAGAATAAACAATTGTTATGTTTTTTTTTTATTTAATCCGAAACTCCATTAGATGTTGCCAAATATTGATAATAATGAACATTTTAACCAAATTTCTTGCATTTTTCACGAATGTCATCAAAATTCTCTTCTGCCTTTTTTCTTAAGAATAGTGATCACTGGCCCACTGGCGTAGGTTCATCTCCTTTGCAAGCTTTGACAGTTTCAAGCAAGTCTTCACCTGCACTGGATCTTGCCTGGTATAATAAGTTGGTAGACTTCATATTTGTTCTTTCTCATTATGTGACCGAAGTACTTGAGATTCTATAACGGTCCTTTTGGAAAAAGAGAAATTTACAATTAAGTTTTTGCCCATTCACTGCAACACTGTCGTATTACGGACTCGATGAGTTGAAGAAATCGTAACCATTCTGTGGTACACCCACATTTTGAAGGCAACATACACCAACATCGTATCGGACACGGTCCTGAGTTTAGTGATCTGGCACAAAATGATATATGAAGACATTTTACACATTACATTAAAGAATTTTGTTACACGGGAGAATAGGGCATCGCTGATTTGGAAAAACTGGGGTGTAACATCCTGAAATACTCGGGCATCTTGGTGTAAACGTTGAAAAGAAAAAAAACGAATTTATGCATGTGTAAAAGATAAAATTTGGGTGGAATCGCACTCTACACAACATCGACATGCAATCTATATCAGCCTATTTTTATAGAAATAAATGTGGCAGACGGTCACACTGTTCACCAAGTGGTGAGGGGACACTGTCGCTCATGGACATCTGCGATACATTCCAATATCAGTCCAGAATGACAAACGCCCCCGGATGAGCTGTCTAGCTTTGGAGATTTAGGAATGAATTCGGCAAAAGGCCTGGGTAGGATGAAAACTCAGGAGGGGGAGTTTTCCTAGTCACATTTACGCCATTCCTTTTTGAAGACATTTTGAATTTTCCTTTTTGATTTACACACTGTGTGCAAACACAAATAACTATTATAAAGGAGAAATGTGTAGGTTATATGCTTCTTGTCTGCTTTCTACCAACAAACCAAAAATAGCGATGGGTCAGCAATGAAGGACCTACGAAGAACTTAAAGCTTTTTCCAAATCTCAATCCTTTTTCTACTCTTATACTGTATGTCAACATTTATGGGGTTATGTCAACATTTGTCATTCTCGACTAATGTATGCACGCATTGCGGATGTCAATGGGCAGCAGTATCCACTTATTAACGTTGAATTTCTACTCGTCCCCCAATTTCTTTCTAAATATCTCTGAATACGCTGATAATCCTCGTCCCATAACCACTGGGTTTCTACTTAAGAACGGATTTTAAAAATTGCTCGGCGGAGAGCGGAATACATCGTGAGGAAACCCCGCATGTTCCAGAAATAAGTGTATCCATCAATCTGCACTGCGCCCGCATGGTGCACGTGGTGGATTATGGAAGAAAACCCCCGAGTGATTCACGAGGAACTAAACGGCAAAAAAACGCCACTAAAAAAGTATCATGGCTATGTGGCTTGTACCATCAGGTTTGGTATTGTACTGTGAGGCAACTCAGTTAAAATAAATACAGATTTCATAGCTCTGAAACTGCATACAAACTATTTGTGATGTATCTCCTATAACTATCTCTATTTGTGATGTATTTGAGGGGGGGAGTGCACGCTGTAATCCAACAGCCGCTGCGCGCGTTCGACTGGCCACGTTACACCTCTCTCATAAAATACTACCTTGAAATGTACTGCATTTCCCACTTTATCTTATTTCCCCAATGCACGTACCTGTTTCAGTAGTGAGTAAGATGTACCAGTGCCCATTCCCATCTCATTTTCCCAACCCTTTCTCCAAATCCATTCCTATATCTCCAAAGGTAGGCAGCGCATCCGGTTTCGTGCCAACGTTTGTCATTTTGGTCTAATGTTGGTATGTATCCCGGATGTCTATGGGCGACAGTGTCTACTTACCATCCAGGTGGACTGTATGCTCGTCTGCCCATAAAAATAAAAAAAAGCCATAAAAAAAGTCCATAAAAAAGCCTTTATTAAAAGAACTAAATTTACGAAATACCTACGCAACTTTGTTTAGATGAATCTGGTTTTATTTAATTTTAACATCAGATTTCCCAAGAAATTTTTTAATACTACCAAATATAAAAACAGACGTGTGTTGCACAAATAGTTATTGTATGTCTAAGTTTATAACCATTTACCTGAAAAAAAAACGTGTGCGGTAAGGGGACCCCCGTCAGGAAACTACGAATGTAATTCGAAATAAAATCTGTATAGTTCATGTATTTTTTTTTAAATTTTGTGTCATATTTTCAATGCAAATAATTTAAAATAAGGAATCAAATTAAAAATTTAGGTTATACAACCGGCCACGCACTAGTCTGCACGTCTGTTATTCTGCTTGAGTCTCGCTCTTGATACTCGCACGCACACACACACAGAGAAAGAGAAAGACCTATGGAGAGGGTAAAAATCTTACCTGACGTTACATTTTCTTTCGAATGACATCTACCGCAAGCCGCGTAAAGGAACTTCGTTCAAATAATTAAAACTTTGCCTATAAATAAATTTAAAACCAATTTGCGTAAGTGATTACTTGACTAATGTTTTTATTCCATTCAAGAATACTTCAATATTAAGCACATGTAGCTAGTGTATATTGTGATCATAAATATCTTATCTTAAAATTTGAAATGTTTTGTCTTAACCTAAATGACATTCTGTAGTAATTATTAATATGACATTCCAATTTGACATTTGACCTATGACATTATTTTTATTTTTCCAATTATTATTATTGCCGTTTTTTTCTCTCTATTAATAATCGTTTTTTGTTTCCAAATATTTTGCACGACACAAATGGCAAGTGTGTTGGCACAAACCGCATTTGTAAAATCTTCTCACCCACTCTTGTGCAAATGAATTGATTTGATTTAGGGGAGGCTCGTGGCCTCCAGTGGCACATTGAAGCTTGACGATACAAGTACGAGTGTATGCATTTTCTTACATGTTTACTACTACGGATATGTTAGATAGGGCTCGTAAACTAAAAATATTAAAAGTATTATCTAAAAAAAAAATCTAAAACATACACAAAAGAGTGAAATCATTCCTTCGACTAGCTCTTTTCAATTTGACTCCGTTCTCATAGTCCCTTCAATCCAAGACAAAAACTAGTAAATAACAAAAGTAATACCAGCCACATTACACCCACTGAGTTAGAGCTTACCATTAGAAGGCTGCACCCAATTTCATAAAACACCATCAAATAATTCAGCGCGGCTAATGAAAGCCGATCGGAATCAGCGAGTGGTTAATTGCTTCCATCCTGTAGTTTATAATACACAATTAACAATAAATAATAATGCGGTAATCTCATTAACCCTGCAGTGTACACCGGTTATCTCTTATTGTGTTTTATAACGAATAGGAAATAGTTGCAGATGTGTTAAGTTGAAAAATAATGCATAGGTACTTTATATAGTATTTTGGTAGGAGCTGCAATCTCAAAGCTGCTCGGTGCACTCAACGTTACCTCTCTCTCACAGAAGACTGCCGTAAATTGTTCTACATTTTTCACTTTATCATATTCTCCCTCTACAGTCACGAGGAGAAGAGGACGTCCCCCTCGCTACACCGTGAACGCACACCGGTCAGTCAACACTTTCACCAGCTATCGACACGTGAATATGCGCTTCTCACCGACTCGCGATCCCGCGGTACCCTCCCAAAGCAACGGCCCAAGCCGAGGTCCCTTCCTTCCGCCGGTCTACTGGCGGGGGAGCCCTAAGGCTCGTTGCTGCACACACTTTTTGCTCCTGGCTGAGCGCCTTCTGCGCTCGCCCTAAACCTTACATGTCCGGTGACTCTTGAAAGGCCATTAGGGCCACAAGAATTTAGCCATTGCGAAAAAAAAAATAAACTACCCGTTTCCATTCCATCGCCATCATACTCCTTTTTCTTAGTCCTTTTGGCAGTCTGGACTGATATTGGCATATATCGTGGATGTCAATGGACGAATATTTACCACCGAATGAACTCTCTGCTTGTCTGTCACTTTATTTCTGTATTCGTATAAAAATATAACTGATAAAGGTTCTAAAGAAACTGACGAGAAATACTAAAAGGCAGTTATTTTATCGCCCGTCTGAATATATTCGTATTTAGTAGTCTATGTTCCATATCTAATCCGGTATGAATTAATCAGTCGGACTCGTCATTTAGCGACATCAAAGTCCCGTCTGACTCTCCTTCACGGTATATAAATATACGGTATATAACTGCTTGTACTTGTAATCACCATAAAAACTATTTTTATATTTTTAAATTAATGTACTGTACTCGACACAACTTACACTTATGGACTTTTTGGCGGGAACTCGAGAAGTGAATTTGAGTTTTTGGTTTGATTATTGTATTAGGCGTTTTGTGGTTTAATAGTTGATAGTTTATTAAACTTCAAAGCGAATTTTCGTGCGTGGTGTTGGTGATAATCAAATAAAAGCGTGGCACTGGTTTTTCGTGCGCTTCCAATAAGTCCTCTTCAGTCCTCAGACAACCTACTATCCTTTAGGTACTGAGTAACTCCTGTCGTCTTCGGCGGACATTGACAGGATACGTTTTAGACACGTTTAAAACTTGACACTGGCATAATGTGCTCATTGCACCATTGCCATATACGAGTATGAAGAAGAAAAAACTTGCACACATGAAACGTCAGGAAAAAGAGAGTGATGTAGTTTCGAATCGTTCGGAAACAACCACACCCTCTTAAAACATCGAATTTCTATGATTGAAACTAACAAAAGTCGAGTTCTTCTGACGTTCAGATATCCCCAAACAAAAAATAAATATTCTAAATTCAAATTTAGAAAAGGCCTTATTAAACTTGTTCTTTTTAAAAGTTTTGTCAAAATCATTTTGAGTATATATTAGCGTGTTGCAAACCGTACAAACATGCTATTTTAGTGTCTGAGAAACATTATAATTAAGAATAATGTTCCTTTTTTTCCGATATTGTCACAAATATTTCAACTCAATTTGAATCTTGACAAAGTTCGACATAACAGAAGTCTCTCCAAGGTTGCCTATAACGATCAGCCAACGTCTATATTTAAAAAAAATAATACAAGACTGAATTAAATGTATTATCAAATAACAGACACTGAAACGTTTGTGTGTCTTATTTTAGAGTTTAATACGCCACGCAAATTACGTCCATACATCAGGCTCATAAGCCGCGACTCGCCCATCAATCTGAAATGTCTGTCTGTTTGTCTACGTCATATACAGAACTATTTATACGAGACAACTAAAAATAAATGGAAATTCGCGAGTTGGTTTCTCTTGCGGAATGTCCATAAAACACTCAAATCAGCCCCTAATGTCTTTCTATTAATGGTGTAAAAATGTGCCTAGACGTAAATCTATTCCGACACCATAATACACAGTAAAAGGTAGGAAAAAAACAAATTGCACATTAAAATAAAAAAAAAACATAAATATGAAGTTATGCATTTACTAAGTAATGAGGAGAGTGCACGCTGCAATCCAACAGCCACTGGGCGCCCTCGACTGGCCACGTTACCCCTCTCTCACAGAAGACTACCTTGAAATGTACTGCATTTCTAACTTTATCTTATTTCCTTAATGTACGGTACGTGTGTCGATAGTGAGGAAGATGTGTCAGAGCCCATTCCCATCCTATCTCTCTCCATTTTCCCAACCCTTTCTCCAAATCCATTCCTATAGCTCCAAAAGTAGGCAGCGCATCCAGGGGCGGGCCAACGTTTGTCATTTTGGACTGATGTTCGCATGTTCGCACTTACGATCAGGTGTAAAAATGTAGTTTTGACATAATGTATAAAATAAATTTATCCTAATATGACATTTTGCGTTGTCAAAATGATTACTACCATGTCACTTTTAAGTGTATTTCTAGAAGAATTTTCTAATTAAAGTGAATTGAATTCGTAAATAAAATAACGAAACACAATAAAAAGACTTATTCTATAGTTAAAATGTTCATTGCGACGCCGGAAATTATCTCCAACTCAGCATATGCCGCGGACAACTCACTGCGCTGATTTGTCCACAGCACGGTACAAAAACAATGTGGCCGACGAGCAAACGGTCCACCTGCTGGTAAACAAATACTGTCGTATAGGACGTTCACGATAACCGTCAACATCAGTCAGGTATGACCAATGCCATCGGCCCATTAATCGTCCATTGTTTGACTGTGGGATGTACGGCCTTAAAACTCCACGCTGGTAAGCCGGTTGGCGACACCACTCTTTTAGTGGTGGTGTAGTTCCTTAGGGCTTGCGGTAGCGGTTTTGTTACTCCTTAGTCACCTTTTACAGCACCCACGGCAAGAGATGGAGCGGTGTGCTATTCTAAACCCGGCCGACATTACATGGTCACATTTAAGAGTGAATTGTGAAAAGAATAGGGATGCTTTCCATTACACTCCACATTCCTCCTTTATGGGATAAACTCCAATAAAATATTTCACATAAAAAATCTTCAATACCTACTTTCAAATTTATCTAATTTAATGAAAATATGAAAAATTAAATCAGCAATAACATCGGAATTACATCACAAATATCAAGCTTTATGAGTGTGAATATAAAAACGACTATCGCGTAAATTTAAAATCAAAAATATGTGATAGGTTGCGTTCGGTCCGGCCGTCTCGCTCAGGATACGTGTGGGCAATCAGGGAATCGAAAAGGTCGGGTTGGCGAAGTATGGAGATAGCTTCTGTTGCCAGTTATGACATAACGAGCTAAAGGGTTGGCTTAAAATCGATTAGCGACCTATAAATAAAGCTATGTTACCAGTTTCTTTTTGGAATAAAATCGGAGTAGCAGATACGAGTAGAGTTAGCAAGCTGAAGTGACTCACAGTGGGTATCTCCTACCCACAAGAAAACTGTCATTTGTTAGTTGACCTTGAATTGAGACCACGTACGGGTAACCTCAAAGATTTGCCGGTAGTTAGTTGGACGCGAAGAGCTGGAAATCGTGTGTGGTGGCGAGCCTTGGGAATGGCCTATATCCAGCAGTGGCGAAAGATAGGCTATTGGTATGGTATGATTTGGTTATGGTATCCTCAGGATATTTAAGAAGAAGAAAAATATCGCCGTCTCGCTCCTCAAACACCACCGCAAGCCCTCAAGCCATTAGAAGAAAAATAGCAAGACTTTCATTTCAAGAACTCCATAGACAATAGTTCCTGCTCCGCCAATCTGGGAGTCCGGTGGATGTGAGCTACGCCGACCTTCGTGTACAACGTCCCGCCCAGCAGCGCTCTGGAGTGACCACTCACCACCGAACAAGAGGAGGGCGCCGTTGAAGGGACCGGAGACAAGAAAACATATGGACCGTTCGTAAGGGCCGTTCGTGTGTTTTCAAGTCAATAAAGAAATTTTTGTAAGTCATTCGAGCCGAGTGACTCTGCATTAATTTGTAGATCATTGGAATCTGATGATTTACAACAATTTATGGTAGTGAAATGACTATAGCTAAAGGTGTATTTAATAGCTTACGCTTCGGACACTGTGTAGTCTTGGAGTAGCCTATATAGAGAAGTGGAGAGACATGATGGTGTGGTATGGTTAAACGAATTATTTTAATAACTATACGCCGACAAAATTGAAGGCGACGGACGCTGCTTGTTTTAATTCAATTTCCATCTGAAATTTGTTTTACCTACGACGCGACATTCAAATGACATCCACACCTTTTTTCTTCGATTGTCGATAATTGAAATCGAATTATATTATTATTTCTGAAAAGCTTGTTACTTTCGAGCTACTAAACGAATGTGGTTCTACTACGAACTTAATTTTGCGCAATATAGTGATTTATTTTCGAAATTCCAAAGTCGATCTGCAATTGACAGTTTAACAAAAAATACCCAATATTTATCAAAGTCCGTCTCCATATAAACCATGCTTCATATAAAAAGCTTATAAAAGCTACTAAATAGTCATGTTTATTAACCATTAAACGTCTAAAGTTTAAAAAAAAACACCAATAAATATATCAAAAGGATTCTCTTATGTATGGTTTGATTCCTGCGATATGAATACGATGGACATTGAGATTGTAAGGTCAATAACAGGTCAATTATTAAGGTCTAACATAGAATCGTTTTAAATACAAGATTGACTGCATCAACTAATAAATTGTTATACTCGTAGTGACCTAACTGATTACTTTTATTTAATACAAGCTGTTGCCCGCGGCTTTGCTTCTATCGAATTTGGTTTAAAAACTATCAAGTTATGTTATTATTTTGTTTTTTTTTATTATTTTTGATAAAATGGTCTTATTGGGCTAAGCCGTTTTTGATTGATTTATAAGTTCAAACTCGCTCAGGAAGAAATTCGCCATCGAACGAAAGTCACCGACATTTCTATGAAGAAACAGCATGCTGAAGTGGCAATCGGCATATCTGACGCGGCACCTACAAGCAATGGCGCAGAGCAGTTCCTGAATGGAGCTAACGTTTTGGGAAGCCCAGTGTTTGACACCAGGTTGGCCGACGACTTGAAGAAGTTCGTCAGCTGGATGAGAAGCGCCGAAAATCGTGTGGGGTAGAGAAATTTAGAAGAAGCCTATATCCGGTAGTGGAGAGACACAGGCTGATAATAAAGTATGGTATTATGTACTCGTAGTGACAAAAATAAAGTTCAACACCGTTCTTGCAAAGGCAACTCATTCTTTTTTATTATTTCGTTTTTCCGACTTATTAAGAAAGGCAAAGGAAAATATGCTCCATTCAGCCTTTTGGGCGCGCGATATTTTTTGGGCACAGCTTTGTGTGAAGAAATTAGTCTGTGGGCTGAATTTTAAATTTCGAATATGTGATACGTTCGAGAAACAACAATTCATTCCAGTTAGGTAGGCATTCAATAAAATTGGATTTCCATGTTAATTAAGAATTTTCTTTTTGAGAAATTAATGCAGTAGATATATAATGCGCGTCCATCTAGAATTAGAATAGTTACGCAAAACCATGAAAAATGAGAGGTAGTTAAGAGTTATCTATGTAATTTTAAATATTTATCTAATCTTAAATCAAATGTGGGCAGGCCATATATGCCTCAGGACCGATAGCCAATGTAGGAGACGAGTCCTCGAATGGAGATCGCATACCAAGAAAAGTGACGTGGGACAGGTAGACTGACGACTTGAAGAAAGTGAGTGGATGAGAAGAACTCAAGACCGTATGTGATGGCGGTCCTTGGGAGAGGCCTATATCCAGCATTGGATACATGCTGATGATATTAATATCTAAATTAATTGGATTAATTGGTAATTGGATAAACGACAATTGATTTGCGATAACCGTTTAACTTGCATTTACTTTATCTTGTTTTCACTTACGACTAACTTTTTCTTTATTTACTTTTCAATTTTTAATTGTAATTGCAATTGCAATTTTATAAATTCTGAGTAACATAATAATAATAAAACTGACTATAATAATAAAATAATAATTACTATATTTTATACTACATTACAACATATCATATTTCATATTATACTCATATCAAGTCATTTTCATATTTTATCACTATTAACATATTTAACAAAACATCCATTTCATGTCATATTTATGTATTTATTTGCATTATTTGCATATATAAATGGCTTACATATTATTGACAAATGAAAGTTACCGAGGTACATGTTTTACTATTTTTTATACTAGTTTCAGTACCTATATGAAAACTGGATCAGTAGAAATGAAGGATTATACAGAATAAATCATCTTTAAAAGAATTTAGATAACAATAAAATTATAGGAAGCTAGAAATTTGAATAAACTATTTATTAAGATTTAAAATCTTAACTATTAAAATATTAGACTATTTAAAAGTTTATTTTTGTCGTTTCCAAATTTAAACAGCGTTTCTTTCAACGCAACAATGAATATAAGTCAAATCTATTTGCGTCGCGGAACTATAGACTTCGTTTTCATTATAAACCGTATAAATTAGAATGAAAGCTAAATATTTAACCGACTTGTATACGACGAACTCCATCCAAATGTATCGCATAAATTCCACTAAGTAAAAAGTCGTCAAGTCTCAGACGAAAGAATTAGGTAGATATGTCTTTTTTACAGAAAGTGGACACTGTCGCGCATTGACCACGATACATGCCAAAATCAGTCCAGAATGACAAACGTTGGCACGCCCCCAGATGCGCTGCTAAGCTTTGGAGATTTAGGAATGAATTCGAAGGATATTCGAAGGGATGGGAATGTGCTCTGGTATATCTCACTTACTACCGAAATACGTACATACATTGGGCGAACAGAACAAATTCAGAAATGCAGTACATTTTATGGCAGACTTCCGTGTGAGAGAGAGATAACGTGCACCTAGCAGCCTAGCGGCTGTGGGATTGCAACGTGCACCCTTCCCCTCCCAGTATGAGAGAATACGAACATAAGAAGTATAAGAAGATCAACTAAGACTATTTCTATATTTTATTTAATTAATGTTTAATTATTTAATTTAATTAATTAGTGTTCAATATCTTTCTCCGTAATTTCTCCTTAAGTAAATAAATAAACAAACTCTAAAAACTTGGATTATAACTCTCAAGAGCATTTAAAGCTAAATTTTAAATTATATTAAATAAAAAGAATTAAATTTTAATTTTAAAAAGCAACATTGCTAAATGAAATAGAAATAATCAAGCACTATAATTTGGATCTTTTATAAAACATACATTCTTAAATTTTGCTTACAAATGTAATACGAACAATCTGGTTGTGTCTTATCCATGTTTGCCTTCCGATTGTTGCCATTAAACGCAATAGTTACGGGTACAAAATTTATTGTTTTTCATCTTTGAAATCTTAGCGGAGTCAAGTTGTATAAATCATGCGTTAATGCCCGCGCATTATACAAATTCAAATTTATAACCCGATAAAATTACAGAATGGCCGAAGGGGTGGCTCCCCACCCCTTCGAGGGGGGTTGGAGCGAACTAAACGCGACGACCCTGATTCATTAGGTATCGGGGTTTGATATAGTTAATTGTGCTAAAAATAATTACGTTTTGGAGGCGACTTCAAGAAATGTGATTACATATTTTATATCTGTGAATAGGTATTAAAGGCGCTAGGCTCAAAAGTAGACTTGACATTTTCTGTATGTTTTAGAAAAAATGTTTATTAAAAATTGTAGAGCCCTACCGAACAACATACTTTTGGTATATCCTACAGATGCTTTTATGGGTATTTTTGAAAAGTTTACAATTTCGTAACTTTGAAACTACTCAAACAATTTGGCTTATTATTTATATATACCTATATAACATTATACATATAAACTTCGAAACCGATTAAAGATTTAAACTTAACCGGCTAGTGAATTGAAATAGAAAACAATAGGAAATAGTCCGGATGCTTAATCTCTAAAATTAAAGAAAACTGTCAATGTCACAAAAACTGTTGGGAATTAATCCAGTTCCATTTCTGTTGCAATAGACATTTCTGTAGCTTATGGTTTTGTGTATGACTCCCTTTAGTTTGTACCGTTGATTTTTAAGCACTCTAAATACTATATTGGTTTGCTTTTATATGTTTAATATCTCAATAATCGCGCACAGTCAATTCGAACAAATCGACTGAAAATCGAATAAAGTGTGAACAAATTCCGATAACCGTCAGCGTTTGAGCCCCAAATAACACTCGAGGTAATTATTATCAGGCCCTTTGATTTATAACGACTTTGGACTGTAAACCTCTTTTCTTTCTATTCACGTTTAATTGAATGATTAAATCGTATGGCATTAAAATCGTCGATTTTGGCGGCATTGTCTCGACGCCATTTAAAACAATGGAATCAATCGATGACGCAGTGGTTTGCGGTGCTTCGAATCACGGATTTGAATTTCGAATTCTAATTGCGAACTTCGGGAGTTATTTTAGTTGAAATTTTTGATGAAAATAAATACTGGAGGTGTTTGGTTCATTTTTAATGTTTAAATACATTTATAACAATGGAATCAATCGATGACACAGTGGTTTTGAGGCGCTTCAAATCACGGATTTGAATTCTAATTTTTAACGGTAACATTTACCATCACGTGGGACCGCTTGCTCGTCCGCCCTAATCTCTACAAAAAAAAAATGCGTTTTAATTGAAATTTCTGCATGAAAATACATAGTTTAAGTTTTTTTTGTTGCAGTATTATTATTGTTTCATATTAAAGTAAAAGATGTCATAATTATTCTTTTAAGAGCCAATTGTAGAATCGGGTTATATGCAAAAATAGTGCAAGAATTTTATGTTTACCTATGTACAAAAAATTAAAAAACTACAAATTTACAAAAAATATTGAAAATTGAATTCATAGGTACAGGCTTCGGAAATATGAATTGATGGCAATTGCCATGAAAATTTTACGGATACTTTTTTGCAATTAATTTTGTTGTAAATTTTTTAAGGATTAAAAAGCTCAAATAATTGATGCTTCTACAAATGAATACATAACATGTTATTTCAAATAACTCAAATTCCACCCTGTATTCAAATATTGACACTAAATTCGTGTGTGGAAATGTCAAAATTATACATATTTCAGAAAACGATATTAAAATATAGTTTGTTTATTTCATTCACATTTCCGCATCCCCCATCCCAAATCCCCATAGAACTAAAATTAACAGTACACGCTAAAAACCGTGGCGAGAAACGTCAAAACTCTGCAAAACACATCAATCAGTATTAAGGTGGACCTCGGGTAACTTCCACCATAACTAATAATTAGACGCGCCGGCACGCGAATGAAATATAATAAATACATCCCTGAGCGGTGATACGGTAGTCCACCCTTTTGGGGTGCGTCCATACTGGGACACTTTATTAGCAAGGACTGGCCGTCAATAATAGAGCGCGCTATACACGACACGATTTCTGTAGGTATATTGTTGGTCAATATATACAGTTTGGGAATCAGGCAATACAGACAGGAATCTATGGTTGATAAAGGAAAATCAACTCTAACATCCACTTGTGTTTTTACTTTGATTACACTGATATTTATTTATTGCAAAAACCATCTATTGTGAAGCTATTGAATATCATGGAGTGTTATTTTTTTTCTATAAATCATGAGAGGAATAATGGCCTAAAACTAGGTGAGGTATTTAAGATTCCGCGTACGTACGTCGGTTATCCACTTGTTCCCGCCGTACCGACAAACCGATCGACAAACCGACCGACAAAGTGACCGACAAACCAACCGACAAACCAACCGACAAACCGACCGACAAACCGACAAACATAATAGTTGGTACTAATTGTATTATGTTTACTTTTGCCCATGATTTCCACATAGTTTTAGTGCTTCCGACAACCAATATTTCCAGTAAGCATCACGTTCTCCTCGCCATCGTTTTCCATATCTCTCACGTAGTATTTTATTATTTTCTGGATCCATTTATTAGTCGCCACTCGCCACATGAATTTGGGCCGGCTCAGTCCCACTTCAGATATACGGCATTTTTTAGAACATCGCTTATTTGCGCTTTGAAGCGCAATGGAGCATCTGACGACTAACAGACCAATTTTCTCATTTATAATAACTTAAATAGGTAAATAGGATACATACACATATCCTTACGTGTGTAGCTATTCTAAAGCCGACCGTGTGGTGTCGGTATGGACGTAGTGTACTGTCGGGGCTTAAAGCGCTAAGCCATCTTTGCCCGTGGATATCGCAAAAGTCTATTATGAGATAATAAAGCGGCTACCACAAGCCCCGAAGAACTACCCCACCTCTGGAGGAGAGGACAACTCGCTTGACCAGCATGGCGTTTTAAGACCCAACGTCCCTCATGTTCATGTGGAGGCAGGCAGATGTCTTGCAGTGAGTGCTAAAAGGGCAGGTTGCGGTATATGTGAGTTATTATCCAACGAAAATATGTCAAAATAAAACTCTTTATTTTGTGTATTGTTCACTATATCAAATGTGTACGTACACCCCTTTATTAGATGTATTCACAGTATTTCACAGTTCGGCTCCGTGTGGACATTACCCGGTTAACGGCACAAAATGCAATGTATTGTTTTTCATATCCATTTAAATTATTAAATTACATTTCGACATGAGTGTCATAAATTTTGAGGGGGAGAGTGCAGGCCGCAATCCAACAGCCGCTGGCCACACTCGACTGGCCTCTTGTGTACCTTGAAATGTATTGCATTTCCCACTTTACTCTATTCCCTAATGTACACACGTGTTTCGGTAGTGAGTGAGATATGCCAGAACTCATTCCCATCCCATTCTGTCCTTTCCCTCCCCAATTTCCCAATCCTTTCTCCAAATCAATTTGTTCATTTCGAAAAGTAGGCAGCGAATCCGGGAGCGTGCCAACGTTCGTCATTCTGGACTGAAGTTACCATGTCCATGGGCGACAGTATCCATTTACCATCAGGTGGATTGTATGCTCGTCTGCCGCCTTTATCCTATCAAAATACCATACCGTCAGCTCATATCTCTCCACTGTTGGATGGCCTCTCCCAAGGCCATTACACACGATCTTCTGTGCTTTTCATTCAACCACCACATCTTCAGTCCAGATGACTGACGATGGCTAGATAACCGGAGAGCATCCCATGGCTGTTTTATCAAGGGGCCCGAAAATTGATAATTAATTATAATTATTTGAAAAAATATAGTCAAACAACATTATTATATGTATAATTATAAATTAAATCATTGTTTAGTACAATATTATATATAAAGTGTAATTGCAGGACGTTTAAACCCTCTCGCGACTTTAAGGGGTAAGCAGTGTAGCTATCAAAGGGATTAGAAGACCTTACATTCAATGGCGTGGGCCTAGGATGTCCTAACAGGACAAACACAAACACACATTTGTCTCTAAACAAATAAATGTCCGACCCAGAATCAAACCCGGGACCTTTTGCACAGCGGGCAGGTTCACTACCGACTGCGTCAGCCTTTGAAACATCAAAGGAGCTGAAAATTTCAACACAGCATACACTGGTGCTTTAGTTCTCGTATTTGCACGGATCGCAGATAAGGGTAAGCAATGTGCACACGAACTGTGGATAAGTAGCGCGGTTTGATGACTCGCCGACGTATAGCCGAGGACAAAAGTGTTGATACGATTATTTTATAAAAAACGCACTAATAATAAATTCTGTAATTCTGTATTCGAAAATAATTATATATGTATTAAATTACTCAAATGGGGAACTAGAATCTGGCAAAGGAAACACAGCATATTCATATACCTATTCGAAATTATTTTCATGATGAAGCAATATTTTTAATAGTAAAGTTAGTGTATCGTAAACATCTTGATACTTTTGTAACTAATTGGAGAAATAAAATTAAATGGAACGGAAATGAAAGGAACTCAACTCAACGAAACGAAAGTCCACTTTTAGACTCATTAGACTTTTAATGACGAAGCATAGCATATGAAGGACATTTTCTTTCGATATATAATACACAATATATTTTTTTTGAAATCTATTAAGAGTTATTATATATTTCACATGCACTTGTTTCCCTGTCAGTACGTGTGTACAGAACAGTCTTTCGTTTGCTCGGCACGAGTCGGTTATCGCATACGCTTAACATCGGTATCTCTGATTAAGTCAATAGGTGGCTTGGCTCCGTGGACTCTCCGGCTTACATTATTTACAGGTCCCGATAATGCTATTTGAAAATGTACATATTTATTGTTTTAAAACCTTGGGTTTCGCGGAAAGTAGTAAGCTGGAGATTTAAAAGAAAGACTGTTAGCAACACTAGTTGGAAGGAAGACTACGCTATTTCATACCCCAAAGGGTCTGGCACCATATGCACTACATAGTCATCTCATTATAAATCTAAATTAGTAGATAATATTACTACAAATATAAGGTATTAGGTCCTCATCTATGAAATTGCCGTTTTATATGGAAACAAATATATATATTTATTTGTATCAAAATTATAGATTTAATTAATCGAAGTATTGCACATTATTATCAATGCACTTTTGACATTTCAATGTCGATCGATGTCTCTGTTATGGAACTCCTTGGCACGGGAATCGACGAATTCTCTGATGGCGTTTTTCACTGCCCCATCGAAGTTTTTCTCTTGTATTAAGTTATCCAAATTCCGAAAAAATAGAAATCAGTAGGGTCTGGCGAGTACAGCGGCTGACCGAGTTCCCAGTCGAAGCTCCTATAACTTTGAAATTGTCGTGCAGTGTGTGGGCGAGCGCTATCATGGAAAAGCGGTGAACCAGAGCGATTGACCAGACTCGGTTGTTTGATAGCGAGCTTGTTCATCCTCGTTTGCAGTTCTTCACAGTACACATCTGTATTCATTTCTGTGCCAGGTCTCAAGAAGCTGCACTGGATAATACCGGCACAGGACCACCATACAATCATCATAAGCTTCTTTTGACTCGGTTTACGTTTGGGACATTGTTGGGCTGTATCTCCTGGTTTCAACCATTGTGACGAACGTTTACGATTATTATACAGGATCCACTTCTCATAATAAAGGACAATACGATTCAGAATCCTTTCATTTATGTGCCGGTTCAGCAAAATAAGACAAGCTTCGACGCGTGTTGACTTTCATTAAGCTCATACTTTCCGAGTTTCTTCACTTTCCCGATTTGATGCAAATGAATTAATATCGTCTTGTCACTTATGTCGAAGGCTGCTGCTAACTCAGATGTGGTTTGAGATGAGACCACTTCCACTATTACTTTCAATTCATCATCATCGTCTTCGGTCGTCCACGGGGCTTTTTATTGAGGTCGAAATTTCCAGAACGAAAACGATCAATACAAAAACGCATCGTGCGTTCGTTTGCGGTATTTGGTCCGTACACATCGTTGATATTGCGTGCCGTGCGAATTTTTAACTATGGTCGCTATGGTAACTTTTCTATGGTCGCAAACACAACGATATCTAAGCAAAAAGTCGTTTGACGGAAAAACAAATGAATAACTGATTTTGAAAAGTAATGTAAAAATAAACGCAAAATAATTGAAGCTCACAGCGGGCCACTGTGAACAAAAGGCAATTTCATGGGTGAGGACCTCATATCATGTAACTACTAATAGTAGTAGTGATAGCATCGGTACTAGTTACCATACTATCTTGTTACAAAGTTACAAATTGTTGAATTCAAATTGTAATAACTTTCGATCCAAACACTTAATATGAAATTACACTTATTTATTTTCATTACATTTTTTGTAAATCTTGTAGGAGCACCGAGGAGTCCGTCGTATCCCCCCCTTCAACTTTTGAGTTTTGACAGATTTATGACGTCATTGCAATTTGGCACGCTATCACATTGTTGCTGATTTATTTATGGCCCTGCTTGTAAATCAAGCGGGGTGCATTTTTATCTGACGGCCCGGTCCCTAACAGGGTGACGCGGTTAACAGTCTATGTGTGAACGAATGGAGAGTTTGAATAAAATGCAATTAGTTCATCTTTCTTAAAAGCACATTCTTAACTACCAAAAGATGTGTTATACAGGTTGTGAATAAAAATATCAGTACGAGGGTAAAATGTTGTTAGATTTTTTTCGTGAAATCTAACAACATTTGTTACTAACACAACTTTTTAAAATTAAGTACTATTCTCTCACTCGCTCACTCGCAATGCGTAGGTGCATCGATTTACTTAGATATATGAATGGAGTATGCGGCGTTGTCATTCGTAGCAGTGTATGGTAACAAAGAGCGTTCAGTAGTACAGAGTAAGAAAGTCAGAGACTTCATTCAGAGAAAGTAGTCAAATAAAAGTTGTTAGTGTTAGGGTCGAGAGAGAACGGTTCACAGAAAGCTTAAAAGTAATTTAAAACGTAATTAGTCCCATTAAAGTCGTATAAAAGTATATACACGTTTATATAGATAGGATTTGGTGCATTCAGCCATGTAATTGTAGTTCTATGTCAGCCAATTTTGTTCTGCATTCAGCCAATTTGGTCATGTAGTGTCGTCCAGCTTTAGAATACCATTACCCCATTTCTTCCCGTGAGTGTTGTAAAAGGCGACAAAGCTGCTACCATAAGCCACGAGAAACTACGCCACCCCTAAAATAGTGGATTCGCTAACCTACTTTTCCAGTACACAGTGGCGTTTAAAGGTTATACACCCCTCGTGCACAAGACAATATACATGACAGTAGCCCGTGTTCAGTAGTGGATGCTAAAGGAGCTGATGACGTATTACATGTTTTAGATTTTAGTGAACTTTTTTTTCTTCTTATATAGCAATAGTGCAATTAGCACATTCTGCCAGTATCTAGTTTTCCTCGTAATAAACAATTTCAAAGTTTAAAACGTATCCTGTCAATGTCCGTCGAAGTATGTCAGGAGTCGCTCAGTAAAGCGATAGTAGGTTTACTGAGGACAGAAGAGGACTCCTTGGAAGCACACGAGAAACGCAGTCCCACTATTAAACCACAAAACTCCTAATACATATTTTTTTACAATAATCAAACAAAAACGCCTAAAGGCGAACCTTAAGTCGAGCTCGAGATATAGGATAGTGATTCTTTTTTTTTTTTTTCAAAATTTGAACGTTGATGTCTCCGTTCTATGTGTTACGAACACTAAAAGACTCAAATTCAAATTCCATAATTAAAGTGCCCGTTCTATAAAACCACATGCACATCCGCGACACACATCACCGACGTGACACACGCAGCGGACTTTTTTTCCAGTTAATGACGTGATTTATCGCTTCCTTCACGCGGGATTAGCCGCAATGTAATAATGACGGGCCAAATGTTTCGCCAGTGTGCATGTGGCTTTATAATTGGAGTGTGAATTTTTCGTCACGTTTGTAACTAAGGCATGTTACATGTTTGAATTATAAATATTGAAGTATAAGATATAATCTTAATGCAAGAAATGTCACAGAATTCTAACTGTATTTACGTGCATGGCGGGAATAAGTTGATAGCGTAAGGGGGAGAGTGCATGCTGCATTCCTACAGACGCTGGGCCACGTCACCCCTCTCTTACAGAAGACTATTTTGAAATGTACTGCATTTCCTACTTTATCGTATTTCCCCAATGCAATGTACGTAGGTACGTATTTCGGTGGTGAGTGAAATATGCCAGAGCACATTCCCATCCTATCCTATACCTCCCCATTTCCGCAACCCTTCCTCCCAATCCATTCCTTAATCTGAAAAGGTAGGCAGCGCATTCCTAAGTTTAGAAAGGTAGGCAGCGCAACTGGGGGTGTGTCAACGTTTGTCATTCTGGACTGATGTTGGCATGTATCGCGGATGTCTTTGGACGACAGTCTCCACTTATCATCAGGTGGACTGTATGGTCGTCTGCCGCATGTTCTCTAAAAAAAGAGTCAAAATCAAACCGTTTTCAAGGCTCAGTTCAAAAGTTTATTGTATGGTGTTACTCTAAAGCCTACAGAGCCCGACAATAATTTACAGCAATAATACAAACTATATTAAGGCAATAGTACAAACTATAATACTGCAATAATACAAACTATAATACTGCAATAATACAAACTATATTAAGGCAATAATACGGAAAACTAAGAATTTATAACAGTTAATACTGAATATACAAAAAGTCACACAGAAATTAATGTTATTCAATATAAATATAAATTTCCCTAGCGCGTTAAAAATCGCTTATAACACGGCACAAATCAAAAACCCACCCGGGCACCGAACCGGCGGCGCTTTCTCAAGCCCCGCCCCCATCCATCTGCGTTCGTCACAAATCAACAAGACGCATGCTTTCCGGCCCAGGATTCGAACCCGGACTAATGGCGCCGCCCGATTTATTAACTCCACTACATAAACACGGTAATGTAGTTAGAAAAAATAGGAGTGTTTTCGTTTCACGATGTCCATGTGAAGTTGGTGAAATTGGAATAATAAAGTCATATTCTGAGTGAAGAGGTTGCCTGATGTAGTCACTGAGTGAATTAAATTAGCAGCCACGATTACGACTCATTACCTTATTAATTCATTGAGATAATTACAGGTGAAGAGATGTTACAAGTACAATGTCCCTCTGTAATATGAGGTATATTACGGTTAAGGGTGTACAATACTAGCCGTGATAGCCTACTGACATTCTACTTAAGTAGGTACGATTATTTTTTAAATTGTCACTTGCTCGGCGGTGAGGGCATTTTGAGGAAACTCGCATGATCCAGAAAACGTCCCACGTGCAGGGCACAGAGTTACCCTTAGTAAATTACTGGGGTTCCGGGTCGTAATACATACACCACGTGGGCCCAGGTCGCGGATCAGATACTCCAGATTTTTCTTTTCTGGAGCATGTGAGTTTCCTCACGATGTTTACCCTCACCGCCGAGCTAATGAGAATTTAAAAAAATCCGTACTAAAGTAAAAACTTAGTGGTACGGGCAGCGAATTTGAACTCACGATCACACCCATATAGATAGATATAGATACCCATAGGCCCTAGGCTATCACCACAAATACCCATTTCCTCTTAACATTGAATTTCGTTCGTAAAACCAATAACTTTTATTTTAGGATTTTTTTTAAAATTGAGCCCTGTTTTCACATAAACCACCGCACTCTCATCCAATTTACTCGATAAAATGAGATAGCATTGAATCCGAGAGATTTCCCCCATTCAAATCTAGACTTACTGCGCTCGACTCATTTTTACAAACCGCATCACCTCTAGGAACTGGGGGATTGTTTGATGAAATACCCCAAAACTATTTTTACTTCTCCTCTAAAACAACACGCTGGTAACATGGTTCACACGTGTTGGAAGGCCTGTAAATCAAAATTATGACGTCTCCACACGACAAGTGGTTGATGCTCTACTCGGACTAAATTTAACGATGTGAAGTGACGATATATTTGATAACATACGAGCTGTGTTTATGTGCGCCAGCGCCCACGTTGTAGTCATTGACCCATTAGTTAGATCAAGGAAAAATTAATGCGATCAAAACAAATTGTATTAGATACTTATGTTATTAGGTATTGGAACTTATAAAATGCAATTATGCAAGAGTTGCATACATCGTTTAAGTAACATAGAACCATCGATCAGACAAAAGAGATTTTTGTTCGAGGGACGAGCAAGCGGTCCCACGTGATGGTAAGTGTTACCGCTATCGACACCTGCAACACCAGGAGGTATGCGGGTACGCCACCGACCTTGAAAAATCCTATTCACAGCTTTCTTGACGTACCCCATATCTTAGCGTAATGGAAAGACTCCATGAGGCAGTTCGTTCCACAGCCTACGGTTTCGCGGTATAAAATGGTTTTTGGACCGAACAGTACGCGACGCCTCCGTATCGAGGAAATGCGGAAGGACCGCACTTCTGTGGCGGGAGGTGCGGTCGTAGAAATTCAAGGTGGGAATTATGTTGAACAATTTCATCAGAACATTCCCCACTGTACATGCAGATGTTGTATTACGGCATTAAAAGTGAAGCATTTGCAGGTTGTCAAAGTGACCGTCTGTCAATTCAGTCGACCATTTGACGGCAAATAACTACCAAGAACGAATTATTGATATTTTCCCTTTCTTACAATAACCGAAATATTTGTCACGTGACGGTGTTGTTAATGTAAAAACATATAAGGAATATAGAAATAATTAAAAAACAAAACTTTTAGACGAAATAATGTACGAGTATACTCGTATTTCGCTGCAAATGCGTTTGTGTAATTGATTTTGAGTAAACAAAATAAGGCAACTAGTTATAAATTACTTACTATTGAGTTAAAAACTAGATATAATAAACATTTCTCTAGCATTTTCCATGTAATACTTTTGTAAGGACAATCAGAATGTATGTATTATCGCTTTCTTAAAACACGGTGTATGATATAATAGTATCCGACTTGTTAATGTTTATGTTTATTCATATGTACAATTATACTGTTTGTGCGAAAATAAAATAAAAAACCTAATTGTTTATTACTATTCGTTTATTGACAGTGGTAAGTGGATACTGTCACAATATCCACTAGCTACACCTGCTTAATATTGAAGTATACTCGAATGGAATGAAAACATTTGTATTAAATTGTATTTGTAATGTATTATTACGCAAATTGTATTAAAATTTAACTGACATACAATAACTGTTTCTGCGAAACGTGTCTGGTTTTTATATTTGATAGTATCAATTTCTCGGGAAATGTTACGTTAGAATTTAAAAAAAATCAATTCTTTTGATAAATAAATCTAGATTCATCTTAACAAAGTTGCGTGTTTCGTAAGTGTATATATACCTACATGGGACAATAAGTAAACTAAGTTATTTGTATAAAGGCTTATGCATTAATAGCTCGTATGCATTGTTTCTGAGCCATGAAAACACTATTTATTTTAACTGAGTTGCCCCACAGTACAGTACTTTGGGGGGGAGAGTGCACGCTGAAATACAACAGCTGCTAGGCGCGCTCGACTGGCCACGTTACCCCTCTCTCACAGGAGACTAGAGTCCATTCCCATCCCATCCCTCCCCATTTTCCCAAACATTTCTCCAAATCCATTCCTATATCTCCAAAGGTGGGCAGCGCATCCGGGGGCGTGCCAACGTTTGTCATTTTGAACTAATGTTGGCATGTATCGCGGATGTCTATGGGCGATAGTATTCACTTACCATCAGGTAGACTGTATGCTCGTCAGCGGCCTTCGTCCATAAAAAAAAAATACTATACCTGATGTTACAAGCCACATAGCCATTATAGTATGAGATGAGAATGGCCTCTGGCATCTCTCACTCACTACCGAGACACGTACGTATACAATAGGGGAATAGGATAAAGTGGGAAATAAAGTACGATACATTTTACTCTTCTGTGAAAGTATCAGAGGAAGTAATCATTATTAAGGCATGATTCCGAAGGCGACGACAGCGAGGTGTCACCAGTCACCTCAATGACACGTAGCTATATAAAGTGTCGCGCTACACTTGTCGGTGTACTTGCGCTACACTTGCAGCTTATAGGAGCAATAGTGTCGTCGGACATGGCGATAGGTGTTGCTGTCGTCGGTCGGTGTCGCCTGTCGCAGTCGCCGCCTTCTGAGTGAACTATTGTCGGCAGGTGTCGACATATTTATTTACTTATTTCATGTTATTTCTATGTTGTTTTATGTTAACGATTAAACTACTGGGAATAGCCAGAATTGGTAGTCTCACTAGTTCAATTAAACAAAATCCTATACTTATATAGATAATCAAATTATGTCAATAATAATAATAAAAAAAAAACAATAAATGCCAATAAGTTTTCTTTCATTCAACTAGGTAAACTACCTATTCTGGCTATTCCCAATAGTTCAACCACTAACATAAAACAGCTTCAATTGAACAACTGGGAAAAAAAATATTCTCAGTAGTTCAACTGATTGAACTGATTAATTGAACTTGTGAGAATGACTAAATTATTCTCAATTATATATTATAAAGGGACTACCTTTTATAACGTTAGAATAATTTTATTTTTACAAATCAATTGATATGTAGGACTAATTTATCTAATACAATAAAATCAGCAGTCGACATATGTTCCAGATGTGTATAGGCGACAGTAGTTGTTTACTATCAACCGCACTGACTGCCCGTTTGTTTCCTTTCCATAAAAACTACAATCTTCAACAAACTCACCTAAATTTCACTCTTAACTAAAACTGAGTTAAGCAATAGACTAAACAAAGTGCTTGATGTAGCCGCTTGCTGATAGCGGCGTCAGTGCGAGCGGCGCCTTTGTGACGACATTTGTTTTGTGGCAACTTGCGCCTGCGCATACCGCTATTTGTTTAGCAATTTATTGTTTAGCTTGTTACATATCTCTACATATAAAGGGCAACGTTCGTTTGTTGGTTATAATTTTGATAACTTCGGTTAAGATTTTTTTTTTATTTTCACTGTTATATAGAGCAGTAATCTTAAAAAAAATTAGTGTGCGTTTCATTAAATTGAAACCCTTAAATTTAATGAACCCGTCTGCCAACTCTTCTGTGAAAGGAAACTAATTTCACTGGACAAATATGGTATAATATAGTATGCATATAGTGATATATGCATAAGAGTGATACTCAAGTCTACAAATCTTGTAAACAGTTGGCGCCCAACCTGACTCGTCCGTCAGTCTCCTCTAAAAATTACGGCCTCTGGGAGCCAGGGGATCCAAGAATTAAACAGTTCTCGAACTTGCTCTGCAACGAGCCAAATAAATTTTATTTTCTTTTTCACCCGGAAAAGTATTTGATTCACTTCACCCCTCCCCATTAGAATGATCCGCCTTTTTTGTTTAGTTGTTTGAGTTCTTCGGAGTAGACTGAAGCTATAAATTTAAGTGTTCAGTTCAGTCTGTATGTATAGTAATTTACTGCTAATTCCTCGGCTTTTTGTTTTACCTTGAGATTTACTTTTTTGCAGTTTAAAGTTCTTTATAAAACGAACATTCATCTGTTAGACTTCAGTGAACTCTATCAACTTAGACTCTATATATACATACACATTTATATCTAATAGGTATATAAAAAATAATGTTTGTTTGTTCGTCTTCTGTGCGTCCCCAAAACCATTCATCTGATTTTGATGAAACTTTGGTAAGTTGTTTATATATTATCGCATTAAATTGAAGACCAGGCGAACGAAGTCGCGAGCAACAACTAGTAGATAATAATAATTTAATGTGCGGTCAGGGGAACGTCAGGAACGAAGATATTCACGCATTTTTTTTTAAACTCCGAATGTAATTCGAAATAAAATCTGTATAGTTCATGTATTTTTTTTTATTTTGTATCATACAATTTTCAATGCAAATAATTTAAAATAAGGAATCAAATCAAAAATTTAGGTTATACAACCGGCCACGCATTAGTCTGTACGTCTGTTATTCTGCTTGAGTCTCGCTCTCGATACTCACCCTCACACACAGAGAGAGAAAGAGAAAAGCGTATGGAGGGGGGTAAAAATCTTACGTGACGGTACATTTTCTCTCGAATCACACCTACCGCAAGCCGTGTAAAGGAACTTCGTTCCAAAATCGTAAAAGAACACGTATCTGAACATTAAATTTGAACAGAAATAAGAAGCTTTTGACTTTTTTTGATTTCAAAATGAATTTTGTTATCATATGTGCAGTGATGTGGTGATTCAATAAATTATTATTACTAAAAGAAGTTTTTTTTGAACAATTTTTTCTATGTCTGTCTGTCTGGGCATCACGTAAAATAACAGAGGACGGATTTTAATGAAACTTCACATGTACCGGGTTAACATTTTGTCCAGTTCTATTAAAGAGTTTCTATGAAAATGAAGCTAACCTGACTTATGTACTGTATCAGTTATGGTCGTTATGGTACCTCACTTATGGTCGTCTTTTGTACGATAATGTGCAATAAAGTTAGTTAAAAAAATCTAAATGCTACGAGCATGAAGTCACCGACACTGCTGTAACTTATGATTTCCATACTATACATACCATTAGCCCATGTCTCTAGACTGCTGGATACAGGCCTTTCCCAAGGCTAGCCATCACACACGATCCTCGGCTCTTTTCAGCTAGTCACTTCCAAGGCCCATATTAAACTTTGTAAAGTAGTACCGTTGTAACCTTCTAAATTGTAACTTAGAATGTATAAATCAACTTAATATTGATAGCTTCTTATAAGGACTCCTTACTCGAGATAATTAAAACTTTTGTTGTACTCTATAATATTAGGTATCCTAACTTGATTTTAAAAGTTTTTAATAATAATAATTTATTTCAGATCTACGTCCATACATTTTTTTATATACAGAATATTTTTAGAATAATATCATAGTCCCATAGTGAGACACTGAGTTAGCGTACATGTACTCCAACTGAATGCCTCAATATGGGACAGTCCAACTTATCCGCTAAGGCGCTCGAAATGCCTGATACGGAAAGCGAGCGCTACAGAAACGCGGCAACCTCAACAGCACCCTGAAACCATTATTATACTGGACACGCAGAATCTTGAACGATTTTTGATATCTACTTCCGACTGCCGATTAGCCCACTCAGTAGTAACCCTTGTCTGCTGTGACAAAAGGTTCTCCGTTCGATTCTCAGTCGGACACACATTTATTTAAAGACAAATGTTAAATAAATAGATATATAAATTATTTATTGTATTCCAACACATATCGCAGATAACTTAAATAGGTAACACAAAATGAACAACCTTGTAGCCAAAGCGATCTCTTCCATGCAATCTTCGGATTGTCTGGAAGAGACAATGGCTAATAATTGAGCATTTTTTGCATAATGTCAAAATATGTATAACTGAATTATTTCATTTTATATATAATACACTTACTTGAGATGCATACAATACATATATAAATGCGCGCATATATATATATAAACAAACATACATACAAAACATATTCGTACATGAAAGATGTATGGGCCTTAAAATTTCACGCTAGAGGCGAGTTGGCGAATCCAGTCTTATAGACTGGACTCTAAAATGTTTTAGATTTTATGGTGTAGTTCCTCGAGGCTTGTGGTAGTCCCTTTATCAACCCTCAGTCACCTTCTATTCACGGGGAGAGATGGAGTAAATGTAATTCGGTGAAAAAAGTCAAATACTGGTGTCTGCAAGTATACCTACTCATGACGTATGAACATACCTCTATGCCAATTATACCACAAACATACGTGTAGAAATTACCACCAAGAATATATTAATAAATTTTATAAAATACCTCGCCAGGAGCGTCCGGGGGATTGTAACGTATGCCAGGGGGGGGGGGGGTACATTACACCCCCCACCCCGCTGTTTAGCTTCAGTCTAACATAGACAAACAGTATGAAATCTTTACGGAATACACAAGTTTGTTTGTAAATTTCAGTGATGGGAAACCACTTATCTACCGATATATAACAACATATATATCTCCCTTGACTCAGTTCACAACTTTTGACGAATTTTGACAGTGGATTATAGTGCAATTTTAGGCATTTCTGTGTTTTTTATCCACGACAAATAGCACGAGAAGTGGGATCTCAGTGACAACTTCGGGACACGCAACAACATACAGCTGCTGCGTTATCTATGCCTTTATACATATCTGTGGCCTACGACCCAATCTACACGTATACAATGCGATTAAGGTATTCTCTTATCCACTTCATGTCATCTCGCTTCCTACTTGATCGAATAAAAAGGGGTATGGTAAATCTCTCTCACTCACTCCCGTAACCCGTACGTGGTACGTTCCTTCTCATCCTTGGATATAGGTATTTAAATTTCTGAATTTTTTTTTGTATTTCGCTACTGTTCTCTGAATATTATTGGAGCTTAGCCCCACGTTGCTATAATTCTTTCCATGAGTCCGTGCCAACATTTGGCTTTCGTCACAAACTGTGGTCCGTTGACATTTATTGTAATTGCCATTATTATTGGTAGTATAACGCAGTGGGATATACTCCTTAGAACAACATATACTTACAGAAACCTTATACAGATGTAAACCACGCTTATTACAGATAAAGTTTTTCAGACTTCTTTTATCGATTAAAGTAGGGATGTATATATAAAGAATATTCACTTTCGTTTTATACAGTCCCATGTAACCCCATTTCATCCCCCAGGAACCCTCCTGGTAAATGGTAAGCTTTGCTTATTAGATGCGGGTTAACATTTAACTAATACTTATCAACGCTAAACCAATGCTAGCGCACGAGACGTCAGATGAAATCGCTAGTGTTGTTAGTAAACCTCACATTCTACACTATTAAAAGCAATCTTTATCTTTGATACCTGCATACGGCTACTGCGATCTATCAAGTTTCACAGCCAATGTACCCACTCTATTGAATAAGAAAAAATCGACAGGACGAATCCCATTCGTATTCAATCTCATTTTTTGAGGGGGAGAGACCTTGAAATGTACTGCATTTCCCACTTTATCTTACTTCCATAATATACGTACGTGTTTCGGTAGTGAGTGAGATGTGCCAGAACCCATTCCCATCCTATCCCTCCCCATTTTCCCAACCCTTTCTCCAAATCTATTCCTATATCTCCAAAGGTAGGCAGCGCATCCGGGGGCGTGTCAACGTTTGTCATTTTGGACTAATGTTGGCATGTATCGCGGGTGTCTATGGGCGACAGTATCCACTTACCATCAGGTGGACTGTATGCCCGTCTGCCGCCTTCGACCATAAAAAAAACGTAACTTACCTATACTCCTAAATCGTCTCCTCCAATCTCCAAAATTGCTCGAATTAAATTAAGAATTGATTTACATTTCATTAAGAATTAATTAATTGTTGAAATTTAATTAAGCTCTCGTAACACTTTTTCAAAATTTTATCAGAAAGTTATTGATATTATATCTATTGATATCGAACTATTTATTAATCGATAACCCAAGCAATTGACCTTCGAACTTTTATTATTTCCTTTTGTCTAATTTTCTGTCGGCATCCTGAAGAAGCCTGAATGGTTAAAAAACACTTGTAGAAAATAAAATAAAAGACTACAATTACAAATGCAAAACATACAAAATGAAAAGTATTTTGTTGATATTATTTTAACATCTTTATTTTTAGTTTCTTTTAATTGTTAAAAACTTTAGTTTTAGTTTTATGTGAAAGATTTTAGTTAACATCTTTAATTTCTTTTAATTTCTTGTTACAAGAGTTATGTTAATTTTGAGGTTGTTGAAGAAAAATTAGGGACTGTTTAACTGAAAGCTATTTTAAGTACCTACATCTGTAGTATAACACGTTTTATACAAGTCGAGAACACATATCCAGTAGACGTTGAAAATTATTTACTTTTACAAATAAACACAAAATAAAGAAAACACAGTTGTGGATCATAGGTACATAAAAATAACTAAACAATACCCACTGTTTCCCAAAGTCAGATTAATATAATTTGTATAAATATTACAGTAATGTTTCAATGAAATTATCACAATAGATATTTTAACAAAAATTTGTAAACCATAAGAACTTTATATTGAAAAAAAAAATATAGTTTACAAGTCACCATAAAAATTTCCATCTCGTTTCTTTTGAAATTCCAAACGTCCCCTTAACCAAATTCAACCCTTAACGCGTTGGTTTTTGACCTCTAACGCGCTAGTTTACCCCCCCCATCTACTCTCATATTCGTCAATTGCCAATTCATAAATATGCACACCTCTATGGACCACAGTAGAGATATAAACAGTAGGTATATTTACTATAATAGTACAAAAAGATACATATTTTTAAATATATTTTTATCGTTATTCTATAAAAATGTCAGTCCCATAATGTTGGTAGGTTTCCTGGATTTCAAGGATTATCCTGGGATTAGTTGATGTGTTACAAGTCTAGGAATTTAGCAGTGTGTATCGGAAATACTCACTATGATTAAGAATATGGTGATCATCAATTTTATATTATTGTAATGCAATGCAACCAGCCCTTTCGGACTCCACTGTTGGACATGGGCCTCCTCATTGCACATTGTCTTGTGCGTGAGGGATGATAGACCATAAAACGCCACGCTGGTCAAGCGAGTTGGCGAGTCCATTATTTTAGACGTGGTGTAGTTCCTCAGGGCTTGTAGTAGCCGCTTTTTTATTGAAATCAAAAAAGCTGTGAATAGGATTTTGTAAGGTCGGCGGCGTAGCCACATACCCCCTGGTGTTGCAGGTGTCCATGGGCGGCGGTATCATGTGTGGGATGATGGGACCATCACCATGGGATGATCACCATCATGTGGGACCGCTTGCTCGTCCGCCTACTTCAATATAAAAAAAAATCACATAATTATTGCCGGGTCAACGCAGGAGATTGGCCGCCTTTTACTAGCGTAATCGTCTGAATTTTGTCCTTCTGCCACCAGCTTGGTGCCACTCACTCAATTAATTCAAGACAAAGGGCTTAATTATGTTTGTGTTTTGTCTCGACTTTGAATAATAATTTAAAAAAATAATGTTACTTGAATAAGGTTTCGTGGCAAATTCGAAATGGGACACATATAAATGTCCTGGAAAAAGTGATTTTGTATCTGACAGCTGTGTCGCATAATTTATGCTAACTGCAGTCCCACAAACACATAGTTATCTTAACAAGGTCTTACCTTTACTACAGAAATAATTTTTCGTCTTTGAAAGTCCTATATGTATTCTAAAATCAGAGTAGGTACAAAATGGCAAAAATATCATCTGCTTATATGTATGTATAAGTATTTTAAATTTTCATTTAACTAAGGTACATTAGACTAAATGCGTACCCCGAGGTACCCCTCCGAGCTCACAAAATTCCGCATATGTGTGCATGTATCCTTCGTATTGGTAAGATTTTTGCTCATCCTTTTATCGCGTTTCTTCGCTCCTTGATTACAGCTAAATAATAAATTCAATTTGCTTGCGCTACCATCAAATATTTTCCTTGTGATAACGTTTCTATATTTGGACGGGTGGATCGTGGAAATAATGGTGTTATTTAGAGTCTTGCAATATGCTAAGATAGTAGGCTGCCGGCATTAACAAGTCAGGAGATGGTGGTGCTCGCGTGCGGGACATGGGATGTGTGGAGACGCAAATTGATTTTAAAAATTATTTATGAAGATTGTTTATAATATACGTAATTTGCGTTTTTTAATTATTTTTTTACTATGTAGGTATATTAAGAGACTAATGATAAAATTTTGGAAGTATGCATTGGGAAGATTCGGGCTCTTGGGGTATCTTGGGACGCCTGTCAGGGCTTATAAAATTACCGTGAAAGGCCAGTAAATCAGTAAGTAATTGTAGTAGGTTTATTGTAGTAAATAAGTAGGAATGAAAAATGTTACAGTGAAACTAAAAGTGTTCATAAATATTTTGTCACAGAATTTTTTTTAAAGATTTTTAGTCGTTTTTCTCTGGACAAACGCCTAAAGTTATTTTCTTATTTAAATTATCCTACGAGTACATTCGGGTGTTTTTCTTATCGCTGAGTAAATGTCTATTCAAATTCCGTACTTAAGTTACAAATGTTGTTCGGGGTCTCTCTGTGTGTCTTTGTCTTTGTGTGTGGCTCTGGACTCGGACACGGAATCCTAATGTGGGGCATTGAGTGTGGCGTTATTTATTTAAAAATAATGTTTCGAGGACTATGCCCCTCTCCACAGGATTGCGGGAACAATTTTTACGACATCACTCAGGCGCGTACTGCCGCCCTGGTAGCCTCTTACAATTTCGCGGGCCTTCTAGCGGGCCCGTTAGAACCACCATGAATAATTATTGCCTTTTACTTTACACTTTTTTCAAGAACTACAAGTTTTTGGGAGATTCCGAACTAATCTACTAGGGAGATTTCAAAGAAATTTACTTATTACGGATATTACGATTTTTATAATTCGGAAAATAATCACTAGACACAGACTATTAGTCTACAGACTTCTTCTTACCACATAAAGGTTGGCTGGAAGTAATCGCTTTAGCGTTAGGTCACGCAGTTGTACTTCTAATTACTTTTATATTTGTGTTGTTTGTTGCACCACAAGCAGTAGATACAGCAAGCAACTAAAAACTAACGTTTCAAAACATCTGACAGGTACTTTAATTCGCATTCGATCTTGAGGAGTGTTCTTAAAAACTCGAAATCTCGTCACAAGATGGCACCACCTCAACGAGGAGGTGAAAGCCGTAAATCGCAAACTTTTGCACCGATCACCGTATAAATCACACTGATGTATTGGTGCCTACTCGGGCGGCGAATTAAAAATATAATAAAGTAAACTTGATCAGGATTTACGGGTTGCGAAGCCCTGATTGCGTTGGCTGATTAGTTGCAAGTTCAGAAGTTAGATTAATTATGTAATATTAGATGCCAGCTTATAACGTCCCAGTGCAGGTTACTAGCCTACGAGGGTGTTTTAGGTCATAAACTACTACGCCTAATCCTTCTAGCTTCCATGGTCTTACCAACCTTGAAGTGCGCCGTACTTGCGAGGGTTCTTTTCGACGCACTCTCTCTTAACTAATTACAAATTATTTAGTAGTAGGTGTTGGCTGCATACGGACATCGCGGTCTCCGAACTCCGCCGTACCATTGTCAGTACAACGCCATCTAGTTAATATGGGTTCAAATTAAACGTTAATGTTCAAATTGACTTTCTTTATCATTACACAGTGCTGTGTAATAAATATCTTGGTATATTTGTGTTCAACACACAAATATACATTTTATTCTATTCAATATACCAATGAGTTGGTTGTATGTATTTGGTGGTACGGTACGGATTTATCCTACACAAAGACTAAAAAGTTAAGCACCAGACTATTTTTTATATATATTACCGCTTACGCAGCTCGCCACAGTACGGCTCCGCCATTTAACACAAATCCAATGTTAAACCTGCTAAAAGAAGCTTGTGAGAAGGTCACAAAAGACGATTGGTGACGATTGAATGACTACTACCGCGATATTGGGATTGATTTCATAATTAACAATCAAATAATTATTCAAGTAACTGATGGCGACGACGATAGCAGTAGTTCACGTGATTCTGTTTCAGACTAGTGTAAAATACTCAATTAAACATATTTTAACCACAATGGCATTTTTTAATTTCCGTATTCCCTATTCTATCACACCAACCAAAGTTTATCGTTATCTGTTAATAAAAATATTTAACGCTACTGTTACGATGGTCTATAGTCACGCCACATTAATTTGACACATGTCAAATCGGTAATCTGTCGACGGCGTAACTTTAGCAATGTTCTTAAATATAAGGAAGTGTCCAAACAGTGCACGTCGTTATACGTTACCATATCATGTACATGTGTCTCTCTACTGCTGAATATAGGCCTCTCCCAAGACTCGGTATCATAGACGATCTTCAGCTTTTTCATCCGGTCACCATCGCGATTTCTTCAAGTCTTTCGGTTCATTTGACTAGAGGGCGTCCCACACTGCACTTTCCGACGTGAGGAATTATCAGTCGATATTATTGATAAGAGTAGATGAAAATTGCTGACATTCGTGTGTAATGGCAAGCCTTGGGCTCTGCCTAGTATACCAAGCAGTGGATAGAAATGGACTGAGACGGTACGATATGGTATCCATAGACAATAAATAGAGGGCAAATTATTTAACACGTTATGAATCATATCCACCCGAATTGATATTTCTTATTGATTGTCAGTGACAGTGATGATTGATCGACCGCAAAAATCTCGTAAGGCTTGATTAATTAAATCGATCGCAATTAATATTATGCTCTATAATATCGATGGACAAAGTCAAGCTTAATCTTAGTTAGTTAGAGCAAGCTTTGTATTACGGCCCACGGATTGCTACCTAAACCACACCATTTCATACATATAGGTAAATTATATTGTTTATTTCCCACATTTGTAAAGTAAAATCACACGTAACAATAAAAGAAATAAATCGAGCACATATTTCACTTAAAAAGTTAACACCCTTGAAAATCAAAATTTTACATTCTCAAGTTGCCGTCAAACCCCCAAAAAGGGACGAGAAGGAAACGGCCATAATAAATCAATAACAACGCCATGCCCTAGACAAATAAAACAGCAGACGAAACAAAAAATGTACCTATAGCAAAAAGAATTACAAGCAATAACATGCAGTAGTGTTAACGTTGCAAATATATGTGTTCCAAATGAAACTGGTTCTTATTGATGTGACAATAGAGTGTATATTAGTTGCGTGCGCAAGTGTGCGAGTGATTTAGTCCCTATCGACCGTCAACCTGATTAATGTCACTAGTAAATCAGCGGATTACGACAATGCGAGAAATGACGAGTCGCGGCCGGATCGCAAACGATACATTGTCGCAAGTCACGAGATGCGAGTGGTCTTACATGATGCGATGCGGTGCGATGTAACGTGGAATATTAGATTGCAATTTACGAATGACACTATGAATTTGATACGTAGCTACGCATAGCAATATAAGTGCTATTACGTTCGTTTTATTAAATCTGCAATTGGCTATGCCAATGTTATTTTTTAAAACAATTGTTAGGTATTTTAGATAAAGCTATAGATTTATATATAAATAAACAAACATAGTAATATTTATATTGCAATATATAAATGGTTTTCTTATAAATGTCAATCTTCTAGAAATATGACAAATGTGAGATCACTTACATAATACGAGTTCGAATTGCCAACATACATATTATGTAATTATTTGAAAAAAATATTTTTATGAAAACTATATCATCAACTAATGAACGCATAGTCATCATTATTGTTTGTAGTCACTCGCATTTTAATGTGTTCATAACAAGGAATACTCTAAATGCCTTTAGGATACATGACATGTATAAGAATCATTAAACAATGTATTTGTGACAGCGTTATTGCTATGTCACTAATTAATGTGTAGAAAGTTACGATATAAGAACATTCTAACTTCTTAAAATATCCATGCTTCGTAATCCCATTCCCAAATCCCCAACAGTAGACAGCGTATCTGCGGATGTACAAACGTCCGTCAATGTCAACCAGAAAAGACTGTTGGTTTGGTAGAGTCAATCTATAAAAAAGGAACTGCCGACAACAGTATCCAGAATAACAGGATAGAAAGGACTGTCTGCTCGTCTGTCATCTTGAATCAATAAAAAAAGGGAAAAAATAAGTACATGTTTTTCTATTCACATAATTGTCAAATTAACTAATTAACACCTAACTAACGTAATTAACAAATAGATTACAAATATAAATGCTACCAAAATTATATTGTACAAAGTATTAAATTTGAAATTAAGTACTAATTAATTCGTAACTGTTATGTATATAAGAAAATTCCATGTACGAGTATAAATTAGGTATATCTATTTATTGGTCATTGTATAGGATTAAGCTTACGGGTATTACGTTAATGAGTTATATAATCATAATTATCCATTTAACAATTAAAAAGAAATAAAAAATATCACTATGAATTTATATAGTCCCCTAGTCCCTGCGAAGGGGAACATAAAAAAGTTGAAAAAATATACCCGCCACCCGCCACCCGCTTATAACTCAAAATCAAGACTTTCCTCGTATCAAATTATTGGGTAAACACGTACTATAATCGCGCGATCGTTTCATATAGAAGACGATGCAAGGGTATCGGAGAAATATTGCCTAGAATATATATAATTCAGACTGTGAATCGGAATTAATAAGATTTGCGGAAAAAAAATTGCTCGCATATTGTAAGCGTTATTTTCAAAAGTAAACGCCAATTTTTTAAATGAAAAAAATATTTATTTAGTATTAAACTTTTATTTATAAAAGGATTTCCAATATAGGACACATCAAACTTACATTTTTTCAATAAATATACTTAAATTAAATTTATAACGTTAAAATACTTAAAGGATAACATAATATTATTATTGTTTAAAATACAAAAGTTAAATATATTATGTTTTTATGTACAAAATAATATCAGTAGTCTCATATTATGTAAATATAATTAATAGTATCAATGTGTCCAGGACATTTAAAATAATTAAAAAATTGATTTCTAAATTTGCCAAAATTATTTGTTATATCGATCACATCACACTTTGATATATTATTATAAATTCTATCTTCTGTGTGGTGTGCGAGATTAATTATTGTAGATGTTTATTTTGTTTTAGATATTATCTACAAACCTATTTATTTAATAGGAACCTGTTAAGTAACGTATGCAAAAGTAGTCAGTATTTAATTAATTATATTTTCATTAAGATGTTTTTAAAAGCCATTACAGAAAATCCTGTCACAAAAGTACATTTCCGTGTATAACTATTGGGAGTTGTACTAAGAAGATAATTTATTACTTACTTGTATGTGTGTATATCTAAAAATAACGTAATTAACTGGACATTTATTATAAAATTATTGATAGATAAGAAACCATTATGGGGCTAACTTTATGATATTAAAACCAATAAAAGGACATATATATAAGTCTTTAATTTTAATCAGTCTTGATACGGAACTTATTAGGTTATAAAATCTTACAAGATATAATTAATAATCATGAGTAAAAAATCAATTACGGTACATTAAGAAAAAATAAGATTAATTCAATTATGCTCATAAGGACAAGATGGTGTGCATAGAATAACCTTACATTTTGCAATTCACACATAAAAAACAACCCTTTTCTATATCCCACTTGCCCAACCACTACATGATTGACCAATGTCAATCCAATCTTTTGTAGGTGGTAGATACATCATACGTTCTTATCAAAGAAATCTGGTTGGCAATTTCTAGGGGAGGTGAAGCAGATGATGAGGTGAGGGGTTTATTAAAAAGTCAAATTTGAAACTTTAGTACTACGTAATAAGAATGTATCATTTTCCAAACACATATGAATTAAATAATTCGAGAGCTACTGAACATAGAACACTATTAGACTGTAATGTGGCTGCTCTAGAGTGCTTGTATAACATATCTAGTACGTATTCTCAAATCGATGGTGGATCTACATATTGTTCCTCACAATGTAGGCAAAACACAACATCTTGTGGGAGCTGCTTCAGATGATGAAACTATTCTTTCTGTTTTCTTTTCCCATTTCAATTTATTTCTCTTTGCCGCTCTGATGGAGGTCCAACTTCGGTTTCTTCCTCAATATAAAAAAAGAAATAACGAAATATACGAAAAGAGTGCCTACTTACTAAAAAGGTATGTAACAACGTAGTGTAGGTATTCATCTGAGGAGAGCTAAACATATGTGAGGATTATGTCCCATCCCATCTTTCTAATCCTTATATACTTACTTCCTATTCCTCATTTTACCCACGACAGAATGGAGAAAACAAGTAGAACAGATAGATTTCTTCGAAACATTATGAAATAAAATCATTTGTGGATGTAGATTTAATGTGGATTGTAGGTAGATATAATAAAGATTACTTACACTCCGCCTCATTAGCATATAAATAATACAAAATAAATACACTTATAAAATTTATTAAAAATATTTGAAATACATTTAAAATATAATTCATATTTTATATAACATATATGCTCGTCCGACTATTTCCCTATAAAAATACATTAGTAAACGAAAGTATTATCATAGTTTGTAATATAGTAGGTACAGCATATGTCATATATAGTCGTAAAAATACATAATACGATATGACTATGAGTAAGCGGAGAGCTTTCCTGCCGACAAACTGCTTTGCAGTTTGGCAGATGTTGTTATTATGTGATATATTGTATACTTCTCTTTGTTATAAATAAAAATAAAAGTACAAAAATAAAATTGATAATAATAATAAATATTAAATCATGCATTACTATTAAAATACAAAATTAAAACACACGCTCAATCTACCCCAAAATAAGAAAATACATCAAGTGTACAAACGTTGTATGTGTGCGTGCATCGGTCGCATGTCACGGTGGAACTGACAAATTGATTTATATAGTCGGGGGAAAACACTTGCGGCCGGTAAGTTTGCGTTTCGACTGGCTGTACGCGCGCGTTGCGACATAATTTAAAGTTGACGTTTGCATTCTAAATTTTGTTTTCTTTTTAAACTACTAGGAAACTAATAGAAAAGGACTATCTACTAGAAAACTAGGAGTTTTTTCAATTTGTTCGTCGGTTTACTGGCACGCAACCTGTTCATTTGTTACTCTTGGTCAACTAGTGTCTGTCCATCGCTGGACGTAGGCCTCTCAGTTCAGTAGGTTCAGTAATTTGAATAATTGATATTTTGGACTCAGCCATTGTAGGGCGCACTTCTTAACAAAAGCAAAAAAATAACTTAGGTCTAATCTCGGTTATGTACACTGATGACTATGAGCCAAATCGAAACAGTAGTTCCAAAATAATAACCGTATAATCTTTTGAAAACAAAAAAATAATTTCGTGACAATATTTTATGAATGTATAGTATTTGTGTATATATGTGTATTTATATGTATGTAGGTGTTATTTTAGGTGTAGGTGTTAAATATACTCATATACATATTTATAATTATGTATTACACGAGTATGTTCACTGATTACATTGTTACCTCAGTCATAATAAGTCACAACTCTCTATCTCAACGTTGTGTGGTCTTCCACATATATTCCAATTTCTTCCAATCTTGCAAAATCTCCAAAATTGCTTCCAATTTCTTCCAACCTGGTTGTATTCTCTTCTTATAGGATAAGAAGAAACTTAAGTGCTACTTAAGGTTTGGTTTACATATAGATTTTTAACTTATGACTCTCATTCTCTTATTTTTAACTTAGCTAAACACTTATCGACGTAATATCTATACCAACCTTTAGAGGTGAGGATGGCCGGAATCCCCCCCTAGCCGTTTACTACTATTACTAACTACTACGTCAGAGTCCATCACCATCCCAACCCCCTAGTAGTTGACAGCCTAACCTATGTCCCCGATAGGAATGACCCTCCCCGTCGGCGTCGTAGTCCTCAGTGCGTGTTAGACGACCCCTACGACCCAATTACTGCTGCCAATGCGGATCTTACACTACACTCACAGACTACACATATACGTCGTCCCCGCCGGCGGAGACGAGGACGTCACCCTCGCTACACCGTGAACACACACCGGCCCTCAGCCAACACTTTTACCAGGTATTGGCTCGTGCCTGGGCGCTTCTCACCTACTTGCAATCCCGCGATACTCTCCCAAAGCAACGCCCCAAGCCGAGATCCGTTCCTTCCGCCGGCCTACCTGCGGGGGAGCCCTTAGGCTGGTTGCTGCACACACTCTTAGCTCCTGGCTGACCGCCTTCTGCGCTTGCCTTAAACCATACATGTCCTGTGACTCTTGAAAGGCCATAAACGCCATAAGAATTTAACCATTCCGTTAAACAAGAACAAGAAAGGATGGCCGGAGGCCAATTTCAGATATACCTACATATTGGAGAAAATCTAGGTTTTGTATTCCCCTATTTCCTCCCCCAAAAATGCATCGATTTCAATTTTTTTTTCACTCATTTGCGTTGTAGAATAGTATTTTACATCCGTAAGTTTTGATTTTTTAAATAAGAGTTGGTAAATTTGCACATTGGCTTTCTTTATGCAGCATTTAAACGGGGCATTTTTTTAGATTTTTGCAAGATCCTAGTTCCTATAAGTTAATTCTAACAAATGCTAGACATGTTATTTATTAGAATTTTTGATACATTATTAATTATAATAACTAATCAAAAATATCAAAACCTAGGGACATGCTCATGGTAAATATTTGTAACATATTGTAAAAAAATAATTGCCCTATTGCCAGAATTCAGGGGAATACGTTTGTATGGACAAGACGCTGTCGTCGTCGTCCCCCCCCCTCCCTCTAAGATAACCTTCAACACATAAATACACATATCTCTTTTAATTGAAATACAGTTACAACTTCCAAGCAATTGACACCTCCATTTTACGGTCGGACCATAAAACCTATGGGACATTAAAATAGGAGATTTAGTGCTTGACGCCCAATCGTGACGTTTGCTTTATGATCATGTACCATAAGGCGTCCACCAATCGCGAGTGATGCAAGTACCTATTCGCGTTCTAAACGTTGTAAAATGGTTATGGAACATGTTTCTGTTTCGACTATCGACCACACAGACAAACGATCAAACAGACCATAAACTGTTTTGATGTCTTTGCGGGATTTTCTGACGGTATAATTAGGATTGTGGTAGTTTTTTTTAAACGCACCGACAGGTCCCAACTTCTTGCAGCGAGCTGCTACACCGACAACTTTGTTATTGTATCCGGTCTACATTACTCCACTAAATGGCAAGATCTAGCGGAGTACATACAGTTACATGGGAGTACGTACATGTTGGAGTGGGAGTTACAATGTAAATTTTAAGTCGTTTGTGGTGTGACTTCCGTAGCACGAGCTGGTAGGTACTTATAATAAATAAGGAGAAGAAATAAGGAGTTAAAAAAGAACTGTATAATGGTGCTTACGATTGACCTAGGTATGATATTAGTTCTGAAAGTGATTTCTCGAGTCGGGAGCGATCGAACCATAGCGCTATGGTATTGGAGTCGATACAGCGACATCTGTTGACAAATATGAAGTACTAATATAATGAAAGCGCACGATGTAAAAATGTTTTTTATGCCGTATTATTTTAAAAAAATAAATTATTATCCAATAGTAGGCGTCAATCTGAAAAGAGAGTATATTTTGTTTTTTTTTTAGAAAAAAATTGTTTATAATGACATATTTTGTTCATCTAACGGCTCTTATGAGGTCCTCCCCTCATAAGAGCCGTTAGATGAACAAAATAATTTTCTCACTGAGTTTCAAGAACAAAGTCAACGCGCTCTGACTACCCAGCGTCATAATTAGGTTTCCCTTAGTTTTGTTCTCATTAAAATTTTCTTTTTTTATTTACTTTTAACCACTAACTTATTGACAATTAAATTGATTGAAATAAGTATCAATTAACTACAAGTATCAAACATAATATACGATATAAATACTCTATCTAAAACAATATTATTACGACAACACGTAATGTATGACATCATAAAGTAGCCGAAATTACATGGAACCGATATCCAAAAACAATGGTCTGATTGGAACAAAAATCAATACAACTTTGAACTTTAAATACTAATAGTTAAGGTAGAATTTGTTTCAAGTATGAGCGACATGCAACTATAGGAGTGAATAACTTTTTTTAATTACAAAAGACTTAATTTATTTCACACGCAACAAGGGATATTGAACTGTATATCACATAGTTAAAGTTCCAGTTTTCTCGTCAATGTTCTTACATATAACCTTGCAAAATTGAAAAGGTTATCCACGAAAATGTTAATATAATAGTTGCTTCAGTACCACGGTTTTGTTGGCGTGAGGGCATAAATCAATTTTATAGCCCCATCTAAATCAAACGCGTTTTAATGGGCGGCCCCCGTCATATCATAGCGGAGTATGATAATTTACAGCTACTATGTGACGAATGTTAGAAATAAAGGTCCCTTCTCCCCTCCCATTTCACCCCAGCCTCCCCTCGCAAGGATTAGTTTTATGCCCTAAACCGTCGTCGTAAATATGTCACCCGTATCTTCCAGGGAGACTGTGTCATCGGAGATAATTTTTGGATTTACGCAGTGTGGGCCGGATCGCCAAAGCCACAGAAAATAGATGTATGCACGAGTAGAATGACCAATTGTAGAATTGGCAGTAGAATGTCTATCTATACAATGCAAAAAAAAGTTCGTTAAAAAAATTCGTTATTTTTGATTAATGTAAGAAGTGCTAGAATATAATGTATGGTCTTGGGCGCAGTAGCGTGTTGCTAAATGTACTTATTATTTGTCACCATATTTTTCAAAAAAATTATATCTTTTTGGCATTTCGAACCAATGACAATAATTTTACTTACTTATTATCTGACTTACTGCGTATCAATTTACCGTCTCATCCAATGTTGATTTTTTTAAATTATTCGTATAATTACACTAGATCCAACTCCTAATTGAAATTCTGTTGTACTACATTAAATTTACGACCATACCTCCATATTAAGTGTTGACATCATTAGTGCGCTAGACAAACTCATAGAGCGTTCTTTTTACGTCAACACTTTTTGGGCAGCGCGAATGTATTCTGTATTCTTTTATTCTTTTTAATTTTTTTTTTAAATAACCACTTTAATCGTGTATATAATAACTTAGTTTCTACTTGTGGTAGCTTACAAACAAAGTCTTTTTGTGTATTTAAATATTCCGGTCTGTACCCACACGTCTGTCTACAGGATTTTTTTAAATCGCACTGTTCACTCGTCCATATATTTTACTACTGGATTGAATAAGTGTATGTATAAAAAAATGTGTGGGTGTACTATATAAGCTCCCTGAATAAATGAAAATAAATAAATATTTAACATCTTCCTTTATTTTGACTAGCTTTAGCTGAACAAACAAGCAAGACACACTGGACAAGCAAGGCAGGCGCTGTCTCGAGTGAAACAAGCACTACGCCCATTCTACATATGAACTTCCTCTGTGTCATAATCAGTTGTAGGCGTTTTATCTGAAGAGATAAAGACGTTATGGAAGCTAGGTTGGCTTTCTGTCATCTACACTACCTGTCAGGTCATATCGATCTGCGAATTGAAGATACTTGGAAATTGTAATTTATGCGAAAATCGTTCTCCACATTTTTCTTCCCAAATAACTTTATCGATCTTCACCGGCACCAAATAACTATTAACTTGACATCAGAGTAATAAAGTTAGATGTTAATATGAAGCCGTCAACAGGTAAATTTCAAAATATATGTGAATACTAGCTGTTGCCCGCGACTTCGTCCGCGTGGACTTTAGTTTATAAACACCGTCTTTATTCGATGTGATTCTTTAAATAGATATAACTTTTTTATTTATGAAGTGATTGAAATAAAACAAACACTAAATTTTAAGTGAAGCTTACCACAATACATTAATGAAAACCGCACCCAAATCGGTTAAGCCGTTTCTAAGATTAGCGCGCACAAACGCACAGACAAACAGACAAAAATTCTAACAATCATTGTTTTGGGTTCTATTGCGTTGATAAAGGCCCCCAATAATAGTTTTTCTCACATATCTTCTATGTACAGACAGCGATCAGTTACATTTTTATTATATGTATATAGATATAGAAGATATATATTTATGTTGACTTCTTGGCGGGAACATGAGAAGTGAAGTTGGGTTCTTGTTTGATTTATTACAAAAAAAGGTGCATTGTGCGTTATAATAGTTTATTCCTTAAAATATTTCCTGCGCGTAATTTTTGTGATCAACAAATAAAAGCGTAGGACTGCGTTTTTCGTGTGCTTCCAAGGAGTCCTCCCTCTGTCCTGGCTAAACCCACTATCACTTTACCGAGCGACTCCTTTACTCACTTCGACGGGACTGGACATTGACAGGATACAAAAAAACTTGACACTGACAGAATGTGCTAATTGCACTATTGCCATATAATTGAAAAAAAAAAAATGTCATTTATATGTCATTTTCTGAGAAAATTTACGTTATTGTCGGTTCTAGTTTCCCATATAGTGAAACTGTATTGAAATTTAAAAAAATATGTATTTGTTCTTTATTTTTAAAAATCCTGTTTATGTTTTTATTATAACGCAGCTCCACCGAACGTGGGATTCACTTGAGATGTTACTTCTTATAGTGGATACACTTGTATACAATTCTATTTTTATTTTTATAACGCCACACTCAATGGCCCACACTGGGATTCCCTGTGTCGTGGGTCCAGAGACACATACAAAGACAAACACAAACACACACCCAGACCATACATTTGTCTTTTTTTGTAATTAAACAAATGTATGACCGACCGGGGTCGAACCCGGGACCTTATGCACAGCAAGCAGGATCACTACCAACTGCGCCAATCGGTCGGTCAAATTGCATAACTAGTCGAAACGCCAAATTTAATATTTTTCGATTCACTTTAGCATGCACTTTAGCACTCACTTTACAGGAATCTACAAGCCTAAAAAAGATTTTTATTTATATTTTAGTACTATTTATTTTAGTTTAGTAGTACTCCAAGCGGTTTGTAGAATAATCTGGTACCCTCTATAAACAAAAAACCCTCTTTCCTGTAAAGTTTCATTTTTTAAAGCATTGATCGGTTATGCAGCATGGTATCCACATGGTCGTGTGGTGTCGGCCAATATTGGAATAACACGCCCCCTTCTCTGTCAGTGGGTGTCGCAAAATGCGACTAAAGGATAACACAAGCCCCGAGGAACAACACCACATTTGAAGAGTAGACTCGCCAACCTGCTTGGCCAGTGTAAGTCCATACATCCTTCATGCATAAAGCAATATGCACGACGGCGCCCACGACTAACAGTGGACAACAAAACGGCTGGTTAGGTATACATTACACTATATTTGGGCAGTAGATAGATAGAGATAGATATAGTTTTGTGAGTTCAAATCGTAACATATGAAGTGAACACGACGCGGACCATCCTATTATTTCAATATAAAAACAATGACCTCACCCGGCTTTTCGCGCGCCATAATACAATACATGAAATTTATGGGCCACATAAATTTCATTAATTACCTTCGCCCCGATGATTAATGATCACTACACGTTGTAGATTCAACAAAATATCGGTAAATAATAACATATATCATTCAAACGAACGTCGTTTCGCGGGCGAATTCATTATATTGATAGTTTCGCCCGGGGTTATGTGACGAATGTTGTAATCACTTCTGATAATACTACAACGGTCATGCTATCCTATGGCCAGGGCCGTCTTTACCAGGGGGTGCAAGGGGTGCGGTGCACCCCGGGCGCTCACCTTTTAAAGGTAATGAAAAAATATAACGCTATAGTAAACAATTACACAATAGGATATTTGACTGTCATAGGATACACAATAGGATATTTGACTGTCATAGGATACACAATAGGATATTTGACTGTCATAGGATACACAATAGGATGTTTGACTGTCTTAGGATACACTCCCGCACCCCGGCGCAGAATAGACTTAAGACGGCCCTGCCTATGGCTATTAGACGACCGGAATGGCGAGCGGCGACTCGACGACCAATAACTCGAATGGAAACTCATAAAGACAGACGACTCTCTAAAAGACAGATTCTCCATAGGACAAAGTACAGTCATTAACAAAAAAAATACAGGTTAGGTTATTTTTAATTCACAATTCATTATAATATACTAACAATGCGCCTAATTCTGAGAGCATCAATGACAGTACTGAAATTAACTTAATTTGATATCTCTTTTTCATTTCGAATCCCATTAGACGAAAAATAATTAATTTCAACTTAAAATTAGTTTTCTGTCTTCAAATATACCTACAATATTTACCTGTGTGTGTGAAGTTAATATTAACACACTTAACAAGATGTCATTGCATGACCGATGATTAGAAATTTTATCTAATGACTCATTGCACATTATCAATTCATTGCTTATCAATGCACGTAGGATGCATATTGCTGATAATTAATATTAATAATTTCCATTAACAAGCATCGAAAGAATGTGAAACTCACAGATAATTAACCATCTTAATACCATCCCCAAAAGCCTTCTCAATATAATTCCAAATTCATCTGAAACACTCAAGTTGACTGTACAGTTTCTGACGTTATGATGTATCGCGGATGACGCAGGCCGACAGTATCCACTTACAACCGAGTAGACTGACTGCTCGACGGCCACCTTCTCCATGAACGATTAGCCAATTTTATTAAGGTTTAAAAAAGGAAGATGTCATGTTATATCCACTAACCACGCATTGGGCACGCATGGTGAATTATAGCTTGAAATCTCGTGGGATTACTAGGAGAGGCCTGTGTAATGCAATAATACTAATAAGAATAATCTGGTACCCTCTATAAACAAAAAACCCTCTTTCCTGTAAAGTTTCATTTTTTAAAGCATTGATCGGTTATGCAGCATGGTATCCACATGGTCGTGTGGTGTCGGCCAGTATTGGAATAACACGCCCCCTTCTCTGTCAGTGGGTCCAATAGTCCAATTACCTATATTCCATTCCAATCCAATTTGTCCAAAATGTAAACAAACAAACACGACGGCCCGAGATAACTGACACGGCCTTAAATTAATAGTTTACTATACCATACCATCAGCTTTTCACTGCTAGATGAGCCTCATCCAAGGCTCGCCACCACACACGACACTCGGCTCTTTTCATCCAACCACCACCGGCGATTACTTCTTCAAGTAGTCGGTCCACCGTCCATGAATTTACTTATCCATAATTTGATTTATCGAAACTACAAGTTCCTGCTGAATTTAAAGCTAAGTGTTGAGATATTTCATTGATTTGGTTTCACTTTCGACTAATTGGATTGGAACGGACTATACCTATATTTGTTATGTGGCGTGTGTTGTCGACCGGCTCTACAATAGCACCACTCCATATCTTCCCGTGAGTGTTGTAAAAGGCTACTGAGGGATTTCAAACCGTCTGCCCAACTGCCAACCCGCTTGGTCAGCGTGGTGTATTAAGACCATACATCCTCCATACACTAGACAATGTACGTGAGGAGGCCCAAGTCCAGCAGTGGGTCCTGAAAGAGCTGGTTACATTGCATACCTATATTTTGTATTACTTTGTCCTGTATCGATTCTGTTTCCAAAATGATTGGATTAAACATTAAGAGACAGGACCAGATTATAAACTCCGTATTAAATTCCACTTTTATCCCATAACTTCTGACTTTTACACGTGTAAGCTCGTAAATAAAGTTGCATAATGCGGTCCACGGGTATAAAATAAATCATAGGATTGTTTCATTTCATTTTATTATGCCGTGTGCCAGTCAAGCACATTTTTGTATCAAACACGAGCTATAAAAACGTTACTTTATGAGTTTAATAACTTTCCGTTGGATTGTTACTTTAAACTGATCAGTTCAGTTTTCGTTTGTGACTTTTTGCGACAAAATGGATTTTGCAATCTGCAAGAGATGGGTTGATGACGGTATATGGTTGTCGTTTGAGCATACAGATTTGTCTAGAACAGTGGTTCGCAATCTTTTTTGCCCCACCGAAGCACACACGAAACTTAACTGGACACATGGAGGAAGCTTAAAAACTCATTAACTTGGTCATTAACAAGCTTGCAATACTAAGCTTCTACATTTCAGTGAAAGGACAGTTCGTTCTATTACTTTTCAATATGTTCTATTCCCCCATTTTCCCAACCCTATGTCCAAATCCATGCCTGAATCTACAAAGGAAGGCACCGCATCCGGAGGCGTGGAAACGTTTGTTACTTTGGAATGATGTTGACATGTATCGCTGGTGTCTACGGGCGACAGTATTCACTTACCACCAGATGGACGGTCTGCTCGTCTGCCTTCTTCTTACTATTAAACAAAAAGTCTAATGTTGACTTACATTTCAAAAAGTTGTGAGTTCTAACCTCTCTGTCGTCCCGTACATAGGAGTCTCTATTTAAGCACGGATTGTTCAATTATATATATATATATATATATATATATATTATACATTTTCGCGTAGATCTCCTATGCCTAGCCTAAACATCTCCTATATATTATATTATTTGTATACATACATGCCAATAAACCAAACGTAAAGTAGATAGGATATGAATATGCTGTCTGAGGTCCCTAAGAAATTCTTATGCCACCCGATGGCGAGTCACTAGTTTTAAATACGTAAAATAATCGGAAAATTTGTATTTAAAAAATATATTTGCTAGAATATTTATTTGCAACAAGTACGAGCTATATGTTCATGTCACCGGTAACACAGAATCATGTCTCAAAATTCGCAAGTATCAAAACCGTTAGCGTCTTTTGTGTTTTCCAGCCACCTCAAACACAAACTCCTGACAGCTAACAAAATGTTGACACTTGACAAATGTTGACGGCGTCGGTACAAAGCAGACGATTGCGGGAGAATGAAAAATGGCGCGAAAAGCACTGCCTTTTATTGGTAAATTAATATTGGGGGAGTTTTGAAGGTCGTGGGATTCTGTTTGCTAGATGGCCATTTACAATATGTACCTATATATAACAAGAGTCACTGATTTGCTCGCTCTCACACTTTCGCTTCCCGCTTTGTATTTCCGCTTTATCCATTTAGTTACATATATTAAAAACAAACAAAACATGTCTATAAATATAACGCTATTGACTAAATATTTTCTTATGTCTAAAATTAGATGTAATAAATCCATAGAATACATAAAAATCAAACGGAAAATGTTCTTGGGTATAAACTTCAAAAACGTAGTCATTTTACTAGTGTAACAGAGATAATATTGAATAAACTTTGATTTTGATTATTTCAGTTCAGAGCCGTTTAAGGAGTTTTGACCTAAGTATATTTCTTGTATGTTTTGATGTCTCCTATCAATTTATTTAGGTTTAGTTGGCTGCTGCAAAATCAAGATTTTTTTTGTATTTTTTTAGGTCACATGCCCGTTTTAACGTTTGATGCTCTTAAACCCCCGTATTTAAAGATACGTTTAAATGAATAAATTTATGGTTCACTAGCACTAACATAGCGCTCCGGAGCTGCCGCGCTGAAGCGTTCAGGGTTCGTTTGAACAACACTAACTGTAGATATGTCTATCTGACCTCTACGTCCTCTGTTACTAGGTATATGGGACTGTCCTTTGTGAATTAAATTTTTGATCACTGCCGCTGACATACCGCAAGCACTGATCGCCTCGTGGTATAATTAACATCTGCCCCTTTTGTAACGGCAGCAAAATCAAGTTTAAAATTATATTTTTATAATAAATAATAAAATAATGCACCTTTATGCAAGACTGGCACCTGAAGCCTGTGGGTGGATTTTACACGCAGAGCATTCAAAGTCTTGCCTGTTCAATGCAATAACGCGTTCAGGGCGCTCATGGGGCCGACGAGATATTTCAGCGTTTCTCGCATGTTCGCTGAAGCCCACACTTACGGTTTCGAGGGTATCATGCGGAAGCGATGTACCTGCATGCTGAGCCGTCTCAGCGCCAGTAGCATCCTGAGCACGCTCGTGGCAAGATGGTACTCGCCAATGTTAGCACGGTGGCAATACCGTCCCGTATTAAAATGATCATTTCTCACACATTTAATTGTTATTCACACTTTGACTATAATTTTATTTTTACCACCCTATCTATTCCCGTGGGCGTGTAAAAGGCGACTAATGGTAACAAAGCCGATACCAGAAGCTCTAAAGAACAACACTACCTCTAAAAGACTGGACTCGCCAACTGATATTGTTGATGTTTATGGGCGACAATATCCACTTACCACCGGGTGGACTGTGTGCTGGTCTGCATCTTTCAAATAAACAAAAAAAAAACTAGCTCAAAGTACGTTTGTATCGATTTTAAATTTAATAGGTTAAAAAATGCGCCGTCAGACAATCAGCTGAGTAAGCGGTTACTGTCACAGATTGACATCTGCAATACATGTCAACTATTGCCAACTATCGGTCAAAATTGATAATCATTATATTCAATTAAAAATTCATTGCCATAAATGTTACGAAAAAAAAAGAATAGTCCAAACACCATGGTCATACCGTCAAATTTCAAAGAGTTCCTTTACCTACCTTCGGCTTCAGCATCAGATGCTGACGGTTATGTGTACAATATTAGATCTCTTTAACAATTCACTTCAAAATGGCGCATTAATTTGGTGCAGCAGCGCTCCCTGATGAGTTGAAACCAGAATACTCATCTAGACACATGCTCCAAAGAACGATTAAAGGTTTACAAAATGTAGCTTCAAAATTGATTCAACCGCTTCAGACAAACACATACATACATCTTATTGCATATACCCGTTTCGTTATGGGCAAAAATAAAGCAAATAATACAAGAGACAGAAAAATAAAAAACATGTCTTAAAACCTTTTCTGCGCCCCGTACCCCGCCCTAATGCTACAATATTTGGCCTATTACTTCGCCCTAGGCTCATTGATTTATTGGTTATGAATCAACCTGCCGTCTCCCGTCCTCCAACCCCCTCCCCCCTCGGGCCATTACGCCCGCCTGATGTATCGCCCTGATAATGAATCTGGTTGTATTTTTGCTGGAGCGGGTGATGGAAATATGAAGGTGCCTTGCCAGAGACTTATGGACGGGTGGTAAGTAGGGGTCGATTTTGTTGAACCGGTCAGTACTGCTGGGTAGTAACAGAAGTGAAACGTGTGTTTGTTTATTTCAATTCAATTCATTTCGTCAGCCCGTTGCACTGAGTTTAAACTTAAGTACATACGGATTTTCAATAATAAAACTAGGGATAAAAATAAAACTAAATAATAATAATAAAAATAAAACTAAATAAAACTAATTACTAGGGGAGGCTTGTGCCTTGCAGTGGGGCGTTCTGCCGTCCTAATTAAAAGTGTAGTAACTGGTGTTTCTGTCAAAATCGAAATGTATAAGTTTACGTAATCAGCAAAACAAACTCTATACTTCAATTTTAGCAACATATATGCTAGCTTCTATACTTTGGGAAATACAAACAAAAATTTGTTTACATTTTTTCACCCGTACTTTAACTTATCAAGTATCAAGTATTTTTTTATTAAAATCATATATTTAATTAATCGCAATATTGTCCATTATTATCAATGCACTTTTGCCATTTTAATGGAAGTTGATTGTTGCCTCTGGCGCGCCCGCATACCCCCTGGTGTTGCAGGTGTCCATGGGCGGCGGTAACACTTACCATCACGTGAAACCGCTTGCTCGTCCGCCCTCTTCTCTATAAAAAAAAAAAATCCTGGGGACGGTAATTCATGAATTCTCTGAAGGCGATTTTCGCTGCCTTATCGGAGTGGAATATTTTCCCCTGTAAAAAGTTATCCAACTTCCTAAAAAAGTGGATATCAGCGAGTACGGAAAGTTTCCAGTCGAAGCTAACTTTGAGACTGTCTGTCGTGCACTGTGTGGGCGAGCGTTATCATGGAGAAGCAGTGGACTGGAGCGGTTGACCAGACTCGGTTGTTCGATAGTCTACCATTGTCCATCATCGTACACATTTATATTAATTGTTGTGCCAGATGTCAAGAAGCTGTACCACCATACAGGACCACAGGACCACCATACAGCCACCATGAGCTTCTTTCGACTCGGTTTACGTTTGGGACATTGTCTGGCCGTGTCTCCTGGGTTCAACCATTGTGACGAAAGTTTAAGATACAGGATCCACTTGTCATCACAAGTGATAATGCAATTCAGAATTCCTTTATTTTTGTGACTGTTCAGCAAAGTAAGGCAAACTCCGACGCGTGTTCGCAGCTGACTTTCATTAAGCTCATACGATACCCACTTTTCGAGCTTCTTCACTTTCCTGATTTGATGCAAATGAATCAATATCGTTTTGTCAATACTGAAGACTGCTGCTAACGTGATTCTACAAACCACGTCTCAGTTAGCAGCAGTCCTATACACCGTTTCCACTATTGCTTTCAATTCGCCATTGTCGACTTTAGTCTTCGGTTGTAACCGCGTTGTTCTTGAGGTCGAAATTTCCAGAATGGAAACGATCAAACCAAAAACCCACTGTGCGTTCATTTTCTGTTTTCAATCCGCACACATCGTTGATATTGCGTGCCGTCTGGTGCTGCGTTGCTGCCATGACAGAACTCATATTCAAAAATAACGATAAATAATTTTTAACTTTTCCATGGTCGCAAACACCAACGACATCTAAGCAAAAAGTCGTTTGACAGAAAACAAATGAAAAAAATATTTTGAAAAAGAATGTCATAGCTTTGAATTAAAATTAATTTGAATTTGGAATTACAAAACAAACACGAGATAACTAAGTTCAACGTGGCCACTATGAACAAACAGCAATTTCATAGGTAAGGTCCTAATATATTTATGTTAAATATCCTTTCAAGTAAACCATGGAATATAAGTAAGGTACTAAAACATGGTACCTATTAGGTGTGCTCAGTCGCTTGCTACTTTTAAAAAACTCGTCAAATCACATTTTCTCTCTTTATTGTAATTATTACAATAAACATTACTTTGTACACTTTATGTGTACGCATGTATCAATTTTATATATTATCATACACGTATATATATTATTTGCTTATTTTTTTTATTGACGAAGGCGGTAGACGAGCATACAGTCCACCTGATGGTAACTGGATACTGTAGCCCATAGACATCCGTGATACATGCCAACATTAGTCCAAAATGACAAACGTTGGCACGCCCCCGGATGCATTGCCTACCTTTGGAGATATAGGAATGGATTTGGAGAAAGGGTTGAGAAAATGGGGAGGAATAGGATGGGAATGGGCTCTCACACATCTCACTCACTACCGAAACACGTACGCACATTAGGGATATAAGATAAAGTGGGAAATGTAGTATATTTCAAGGTAACCTTTTAGATAGTCAAGGTAATAATAATATTTAATTATTATTACCACTGCTAAGCTTAAAGGTTGACTGTGAGATAAGGTATGAGGTCCGTCTTTTGTAACAATTTACAGAAAAGGGTAAATAAATAAAAATTAATGAAATAAAAACAGCCAAATCTATGTTTCTGTATACAGTGTAACATTATTATTACAAAATATTATTTACAAAATCCTGTCAAAGGAACAAATGTCCATTACGATATGATGTCGTAACTACAAAATTGACATTTCATTCAATAGCCGGCATTTATGAGCGACGCGCGTCACAGATAACAACGTAACTGACAATTGACGAAGGATCACAGATTGATTGCAGATATCGCGTTTTGCTGCGAGCTCGACGAGTTATGTCAGAGAGTTGGTGATGTGTCAGAGAGTAATTTTTTAACTCCAAGCAGTAACGAAATGAATTAATTTTAGATACTCGTAGATAGATAAAACTGTTTCTCGCATACTGTTTATGATTTGGACGAGCAGTAGTTTTTACAGTTTTCATGCGTGATTTTTAATAAAAACCTTTTTGACACTTTTCTAGCACTTTATTTTATTATGTTACATTTCAATAGGATTTTCAATCGAAGAACCGACGGTTTAGATGTTAACTCAAATGCCTGCCATGAGAGAGAGAGAGAGAGAATGTGTTATGGAGAGGTGTATATTAGCGTTATATATTGCGTATAGAAATTGCATTCTGAAATGTGTTTTGAAACTAGTCTTTTTAAGTCTGTCCTATTTATTGACAATAAATAATTAAATCTCAAACACACACTGAAACAAAAGAAGACAGTAAACGACATTGTAGCACATTAAATGCACAAAGGGCGGCTTAATCTCTATTAGCGATCTCTACGAGACAACCTTTGGGTAGAGAGGGAATAAATATTCTAAACACAGGTAGATGGTGTACAGTGTACAGTCCACTTAAATTACATATTAATACACAATATACATAACTACAGACATACATATACAATATATATATATATATGTATATATATATATATAAATGTAACTATAAATAATATGAATAATAACTATAAATGAATGAAAGATTACAAGTCTAAATACTATTTAGTAAAACTGGATACTGTGTTGGATAAAGATTGAGCACGTATCAGTTTAGTGAGGGGAAAAGAGTTCCACAAACGAACCGCTTGCACAGTAAAAGGTTATTAGAAGAACGAAGGTGAATCGAAAGCGAGCAGAGGAAATAAAAACGCCTTTTTAAATACTTAGGAGCTGAAGGATTAAATAGTATAGAGTAGAGGAAGGAAAGTATGTGAGTATTCCGTTGGAGGCGAATGGGCAGCCACTTGAGCTGTCGTGTGTTGTTTATGTTTACTATTATGTAATGTGACATTATCTGAGTAAAATGTCTTACTGACGGTATGTAATTATTGATATTTCCTTAGGATTTCGTTGTATCAAGATTATGTTTCAGCAGAAATATGCTTTTAAGATATTTTTTACATTCGATTTTTACGTTAAAGGAATATAAAAATAAATGTTTTCATATTTCAATAAAATCACTAAAAAATTCAACTAAAACGAATTGACAATAAGGTCCCTTCTCTTAGATAATGTTATTTTTTTTTATTATTTTTTATATAAATGCAGTATTATTTTTATACTGTAGTGATATAAAAAATTGGCATGCGTTACAAACCAAAACAAGTTATTTTCTTAAAAAATAAGTATAATGCGGTATAACTCGAAAACATGACTGCACGTCTTCTATACATGAATAATTAACAAATATAGAGATAGTTTGCGCCCATTTCGTAATAAGATCAATTTATCATTCATGATTCAATACTACCAAAGAAAGTATTATTAAAATATAATAAATTATTCAAAAAATATTATAATTAACAGCTTTGTTTCCAAATTCAATTCTGTCTCAACTTTATCTTTATGTTGAAACTATTGTAACATGTTGTATGACGAGTATATATTTTTTAGTTATTTTGATTGTATGTAATTAAGTCAAGTGTATTCTTATGTATTTTTTTTCAATAACCTGTAACTTTGTGAACTAGTGTTCACAGTGGACTTTAATTTTTATTTTAAGTACATGACTCGATTATACTGAATAGCGGAAAGTGAAAATAGAAAACAATATTTTCACAAATGAGCTCAGTAAGTAACAGTTCAGTAATACAAGAGTAGTCTGCTCTGTGATTACCAATAATTGTACGTGTATCTAAATTTTTAAATTATTCAAGTATCTTTTTATAGAAAGTACTCAATAAATATCAACAAATTCGCAAGTCACGGCAACATCGTTTCGACACCCAAAAACTTCGAAAAAACAACACAAAAGACGCCACGTCGCATGACATTTGTCAATCACCCCCTCTGCCCGCGTCAGCTGTCAACTGTCAATGACAATTAATGACTCCCATACAAAGTTTTATGGGTTTTATTGCCTCGATTGTATGAGGACATGATTAATGTAATCACTAATGCAAATCCTGCCAGCGAGAGCACGGACCCACATTATGTTTCCTATTTTTCTATAAAATTGATTTATTGTTGCTTATAGTTTTGCAGTTATGTCCTTTTTCGACGCAACGGTGGGCGGTGTAGCGAAATTAATGCAGTATAGGGATATTTTTTTTTGGAATTTTAGAATTCCGGGAAATAAGGTGACGGATGTAAATGGATATAATAATAGGGGAATGCAAATAATATTACGTACTATTTTGTATAGTCGTCAATACTTTGCAATGATTGTTTGTTTAATTATCCACTGTAATGATTTAATCCAATTCTAATCATAGAGTTATATGATGTCGTAGCCACTTCCTAGTACTTCATGAAAAGTATAATTCAACATACCTCCTACAAACAAATTTGTAGGCCGAGAGTGCGCGCTGCATTCCCACAGCCGCTGGGCGCACTCGACTGGCCGCGTTACCCTCTCTCATAGAAGACTATCTTGAAATGTACTGCATTTACAACTTTATTTCCCCAATGTACGTACGTGTTTCGGTAGTGAGTGAGATATGTCAGAGCTCATTCCCATCCAATCCTATGCCTCCATATTTTCCCAACCCTTTCTCCCAATCCATTTCTTAATCTGCAAAGGTTGGCAGCGCATCCGGGGGCGTGCCAACGTTTCTCATTCTGGATTGATGTCGGCATGTATCGCGGATGTCTATGGACGACAGTATCCACTTACCATCGGGTGGACTGTATGCTCGTCTGCCGCCTTCTCTTCCATAAAAAAGAAAAAAAAATTGCATCCCGAAACCACAATATCTAGTTATATATCTGTCATGCAGCAGCTGCTAGCTAGATCGTTTATGCTACAATCTCACATCCGCTAGGCCCGTCTGTTTATCTGTCAGTGATATAGGTGACTAGCTGTTTAATAAATTTCTTCATTTCGGACTTTTATCTCATAAAGAAAAGAGTTTTAACTCTATATAGCTCGTTTAAGCTAAATTAAGCTTATAGCTCAGGCTAACAACATTTAGCCTATTATAAACTTTAACACCTAATTTGTTGTATAGTTTGTTGTATTTAACTAACAGCTATTAATAGAGTCCATGTTTCGACACTATGCCTCGTAACTAGCAGTATGCACTTGAAGATTGTCGCCTTCTAGTAGAGAGGTGATGAGTTAAGCTGGTTATAAAAAAAATAAATGCAATTATTTTATAATATTTCATAGTTATTGTCACGAATGGGAAACTCTGAAAGATTCTGCAAATCACAGCGTCTGAGACGGACGAGGCAGGCCACGAAAGAGGTGAATCGAGCGTGTAGAAGATCTGAGAGGTATGAGAAGAATAACACAAGAAAAACTACACACGTTAAAGGAATTTCTCTCTGACAAAAATATTCATTCCAACGATTGAAAAGGAGTTTTTTGACTTTCCGATTTGCTTATACATGTTCCATGGTTACCACCCTGATTAATACCCATTGATTTATACTTATAAGCGATTTACTTATACATATATATCTTGTTGGTTGCAGTGTCCTTATATGTTCTTTTTGTAGGTTATTTAAGATAGACATTGTATTTATAGTGGAGTGTAGGCTTTCCCGGCCGGTGTCCATATTAATTGAATCTTCCGAGCTACTTGGCCGATGTCCTCTGGAATCTCTTCTCTTTCTTCCAAACGTTTCGTCAACAACTGCGGTTGACATCTTCAGTGGCGACTGCGTTCACTTTCGGAGAGACGTTATCTCTTCGGCTTCTCGAGCGCAACTGACTCGACGATTGTGGCGCACCGGTATTAATAGTGGGCGAGTATTTATATATGTATTTATATATTGTATTTATATGCACCGGTATTTATATATTTGTGTGGTGTGTATCGAGTTTGTTTTGTCCCCCCCCCCCCCCCCCTCTCGTCTCTCTTCCCCGTGAGCTTGATGTCTTCGGAGTGCTGGATATCAGATATTACGGAGTCTCAGATTATTAAAAGACATTGTATTATTAAAATTTATTGTATTTACTTTTTGTAAAATTCGTATGCCAGTGGGGTAAGATTTACGTCAACAACGTATAAGTATGAGTATGAATAACATCCTGGATGAAAGAGGTCAAAGATAGAATAAAATGGAGAAGGATTGTGGACAGGGACGTAACTAGGGGGGGGCTGACGGGGCTTGTGCCCCGGGCGCCGGGTTTGCAGGGGCGCCAAAATAGCAATTGTTGTTTTCCAAAAAAATACAAGTGGACGATAAAAATAATAAAATAAATAAATAATATTAATAAAATTTTAAACTGGCGCTCCAAAGATTTGAGTTATTGCGTCATAAGGATATCTCCAGAGTTCAGAAAAGTCTGGAAATGTGAAAAAAGATTTAGAGCGCGGTGCGCGCCGGCACGCGGGAACGTACTCGATTTTGATTGGTCTATAGTCTATAGAGATCGTGCAAATTGGCGATAATTTAAATGTGATTTATTTCTTATATTAGCAAGTAAGTAATCTATGGATGCATAGTTTAAACATTATCTATTATATATTGCACTGGCTTCATCACACGATTTCATTATTTAAACACTACTAGCTAGTGTTCTAACTTATTTAAAGGCACAGGAACCATCTAGTGTTACACTAGATAGTTCCTATGCACTAGGGTATTATTGTACCAACTGCTGAAACAAAAGCAGAAGCAAATTCTCTTCTGAAAAATGTAAAAACATTTGAATTTCTCTCCTCTCCTGTTTTTGGTACAAGCAGTTAAGCCGTATCGACATTGTGAATAAGCTTTTACAAAGAGAGGACATCACTATTGAAAGATCAGCAAAACATATTAGCCGACTGATTTCTGAATTTGAATCAGAAAGGTCAAATTGTTCAAGTAACGCAGTAAAAGAAGCCAAAGAAATAGCAACACAGCTTAACATAGATCCACATTTTAAAGAAGTACGAAAGAGGAAGAAAAAGCGCATGTTTGATGAGAAGGGTGATGATGTAAGCCATGAATTCTCAGAGGAGAAGAAGTTCAAATTGTTAATCACGCAAATAGTTGATTGGATTCTAACTCAACTGAGGCAAAGGTTTCAATCTATTCAAAACATGAATGACTTATTTGGTTTCCTCAATGGAGCGGGATTTGAAACATTGAATGGAGAGGAATTGAAGAATCGGGCTATTGAGTTAGCAGCCACGCATAAAGATGATTTAGATAAAGGCGAACTGGCTATAGAAGTGGAGAGTTTCAAGTACCACGCATTGGAGTTAGGCCCTAACATGAAAACGGCCACTTCGTCTGATCTTCTTACATTAATATACCAAAACGGACTTTTAGATGCCTACCCCAACATTACTACTGCACTAAGAATTTTCCTAACAATAACAGTTTCAGTTGCCTCAAACGAATAAAGTTTCAGTAAATTAAAAATAATAAAAAATATATCAGAAACTTGACAGGACAGCAACGACTTACCAACCTTGGCATCATTTCCATAGAGCACCAAATAGCTTCTAAACTATCTTTTGACAAAATTGTAAGGACTTTTGCAGCTACAAAAAGTCGTAAAGTAAAATTTTAGTTCATATTCAGGTTTTAAGTTTCACCATAGTTTTTCACTATTTTTCAGAATCTTTTAGATATACATAAATATACGTGTAAACTGTATAGGCTTAATACACTATGTACCTAACCATTGATTGCGTGATTTCAATAACTATTAAATTAACTTTTTACCTTTGGAATCGAGTATTTACTTACCACCTACCCAAGTTAATTATGAAAAGTATAGTAAATGTTTGGTAACAATCTCAGGAGTGTTGTTTAGGAGAGTTTTCGTTTCATTGGTCATGGTTGGACATTCTTCGTTTAAATGGGTGAAAGGGGGGGGGGGGGGGGGGCTAAGTGAGGTATTGCCCCGGGTGATATTTAGCCTAGTTACGTCCCTGAATTTGTGGAGGAGGCTAAGTTACAGCGCCGAAAAAAGTGAAGTAATCAATATTTGATTAATCCTTAAAAAACGAACAGCTAGGACGCTGCAATAATTTAAAATTATCTAAACAGTGATCAATACAAAAGCAGCATAACATACTCAGTAACAGAGTTGGTGGACATATGGAGTAAGTTACCACAAGAAATAATTGAATGACTAACATTCAATAGTTTCAAAAGTAAACTTTCAGGAGACGAGATATGGCAAAACCTATACACGCGAGCTAACTAGTCAGTTGCGCTCGAGAAGCCGAAGAGGTAACATCTCTCCGAAAGTGAACGCAGTCGCCACTGAAGATGTCAACCGCAGTTGTTGACGAAACGTTTGGAAGAAAGAGAAGAGATTCCAGAAGACCTCGGCCAAGTAGCCCCGAAGATTCAATTAATATGAACACCGCCCGAGAAAGCATACACTCCATTATAATGATAAAAATACTTCTCAATAGAAGCATTTTAACCAAGATAATTTGAAGTCTCATCGCCATCACCTCTGTCTGTTTGTTCTATTTCATGAAAATATAAAAATTTTCGTAGTACGAACATTCCACGTGTAACAAACAGCTACTTAACTATACGTAGATATTTGGTTTCAATACGACGGACGCTATACAAACAGTGGTGACAAGTAAAAAGAGAAAAGCGGTGACAACAAAAACAGGATTTTAACTAAAGTTGAATTATTTATTCGAGTCAATTATATGACATATAGAACTGTCAAACAGAGTGAAATTTGAAGTGAAATCCCAAAGCCACTGGGCGCACTCCTTTATCCTATTTCTTCCAATATACTTACGTGTTTCGGTTGTGAGTGAGATATGCCAGGGCCCATTCCCATCCTATCCTATCCCTCTCCGCTTTCCCAACCCTTACTCCAAACCCATTCCTAATTCTCCAAAAGTCAGCACTACCGGAGACGTGCCAAGGTTTGTCATTCTAGACTGATGTTGGCACGTATCGCAGATATCCACCAGGTAGACTATATGCTCGTCTACCGTCATCTTTCTATAAACAAAACGTTCTATTTCCATTTAGAATTTTTTTAACACTTTATTTTATTTTCATCCAGCCACCACCGACCAAATTTTTCAAGTCGTTGGTCCACCTAGCACGAGTCCCACATGGCGCTTCCTCCAAGGTTGGATGGGTAGAGCTGAAGATTTAGTGGTAGTGAGCTTAAAGAGAGCTTAAAGCTATATCCAGCAATGAAGAGACATAGTCTGATGGTATAGTGGGTATGTAATTGTGTGTCATTGTTGAATATAATATATCATTTGTTCATATTATTTTTTTAAAATGTGATCGTCGTCAACTTGGAATAATTTGATTAATTTCACTCACCTACGAACTATAATGAAATAAAAATTATGATAAATTCAACATTTTGTAAATTCATCAAATCCTTACTACTCATATGTGGATGCTCTCTGAAGAGAAGGTACTTTATTATCGGTATGGACTAGTGACTTTTATATAGAATTCTTGACATGCAGTTTTATTTTTTCAAGATTCTGTTTGATACAACCTCTTTACAAATATGTACCTATATGTTCGCGCTAATCACTTCCACTGATTCCTTTATATCGCTGCACCTTTTGCATACCCGCCAGTCTAGCGATCGACCCCTCCCGTCGCCGGTCGATTGTGAAACTCACATATTTGGGTGGTCTCCTGGGCCCCGGAATTGGCACACGCTGTGCCCTTTCTATACCGCGAGTGTATCTGCTCTAAGCTGCGTAGCTGCTTAGGGCCGAAGGACGCTTAAACCAAGTGGAAGGTCAAGAAGAAGCCGAGAAGGAGCGCTACCAGGCTGGGAAGAACACAAGGCAACCGTAAGCTTGGTCGGAAGGCAGCTATTCTAGGCATATAAGGTCAGGCTTTCTATTTGGCTATTTTATCAGTAATTAACCTATGGATCCGCACGTGGATTAGTGTACGGCTCTATTGCTTAGCTATCGCGTTCGACTGGGAGAAAATGCATTTTAGCATTAAGTCCGCCTTTTCTAATAAACAATGAAGTGAAACAATATACATCTAAAAACTGTCAAGAATATCACTTATTTAATAGTAGAGTATTAAACTTTACTTAGTAATGGCATTTGATATAACTACATATTTTACTATTACGTCAATTAAATTTCATAACACACCAAACAGAATGAATGAATTGATAATGCCACAATCGCTTTCTTGCAATAACATGGACAACATCCCGTTTCAATGTCACAATTTCATTACCGGCGTCGCGTCAACGTCACGTCAACGTCACGTCGCGTCAGCGTCAACTGTCACCCGTCTGTCAGACGTCATTCCCCTGCCAGACGAGCGAGACAGTTCGTTAATTAGACTGTAAATATGTTTAGCTTGTATTTGATTAATGCAGTTAAAGTTTATGTTGTGTTTGTGAAAATCTAGAACGGTTATTTTACCTGATTAGTGTTATAGACGCCCTTATTTTAGTATTATCATGTTAAGAAGGGCCATAAATACCCTAATAATAACTATAAATGATATTTTTACATTTATTAATTAGCCACCGATACAAAAAGTGACTTTTTAAGTTTGGCGCATAGGTTTGTCTGACTGTCTCTTTGTGTGTGCCTATGTCTGTATGTCGTGTATCCTTAACGAATGGTCAGATTGTCAGGGAAGTTTTTTTATTGCAAAGAGTATTTATTTGGGAATGTTTCTATATATAAATCATTGAATAAGAACTTCATGGTGCTAATTGAAAACGCAACAAAAGGGAATATTTTAATTGTGGAATATATACTGATTGTAGTAGATGATATGCTGTGGAATATATACTGATTGTAGTAGATTATATGCTGTGAAATATATACTGATTGTAGTAGATTATATGCTGTGGAATATATACTGATTGTAGTAGATTATATGCTGTGGAATATATACTGATTGTAGTAGATTATACGCTGTTGAATTCATCTCGATCTAGCGATCTAGCAGAAGATCGTGTGTAACCCGTCACCACACACGATCTTCTGCGACTTTCTCCAAGTCCACGTGGCCGGAGGTCCCCCCACGCTATGTTTTCTAGTACATGGTCTCCATTCCAGTACACTTCTTGCGACCTTCGCTCAGACGGTAGAGGGGTTCTTAGGAAATAAATGAGGCCCAGTCTTCAATCCAGCAATTTATTTATCAGTAAAAGTATTAAAAATAAACAATAAAGGCTGGACCAAACGAAAGGACTTTTTTTTATGGACGAAGGCGGCTGACGAGCATACAGTCCACCTGATGGTGAGTGTATACTGTTACCCATAGACATCCGCGATACATGCCAACATTAGTTTAGAATAACAAACGTTGGCACGACCCCGGATGCGCTGCCTATCTTTGGAGATATAGGAATGGATTTGGAGAAAAGGTTGGGAATGGGCTCTGGCACATCTCACTCACTACCGAAACACTAGGGAATACACTACAATAGGGAAATATGATAAAGTGGGAAATGCAGTATATTTCAAGGTAGTCTTCTGTGAGGTACTTAAGATACTGATTTAAAGCTACTTACTCTAATAAAGTGTTTTTTTTTACAAATGTATTCTTATACGGCAGAATTACAGCGACATGTGAAATTACAAGCGTTTTATGAGATATTCATAAACATATAGATATAGAAGGCATTACGGAAGTGTAATTAATGGGCACGTTTTTACAGATCGATAATTAGACAGCAGAATGAATCATAAAGCAATTGAGTCAATGAGTTCGAAGTAAATTTGAATTTAGGTTTTTCAGTAGCGGACAGTGTTTTGGATTTAGCATCAAGAAGAAATATTCTTACTGTCTAACCCATTGGTTATCAGTATTGCGATAGATATGACTTCTCATATCAGTTCTTCTCATTTAGTAGAATATTTTCATTCTAGATTTTGTTTTCTATCATACATACCAAGCATAGTCCTTTCCATATCTCGCTAAGCAAGACTTTGAACATGTGAATCGGGCCTAAAGATACCACGTTTAGACACCATACACAACGGGTGTTAACTGAGTCACGTAAAGCATTGCTAAACTGAGAGTTCGCACGATTACAAGCTATTTTTTGCATTCGTTATTACCGTGATTTTAAAGTTCATTTTCGTTGCTCCAACTGTGTGAATGGATTTGTTCAATAGCGTTATATAAGACCTTACCGCTTATTCAATTAGAGGAAAATAAACTGCAAAGGTGTTTGTATATGTGCGAATGCATTTTTTTGTCCACTGCTGAACACCGGCCTCCTTGTGCACACTGTCTTGTCGTGTCGTGTCTTTATTGTGTGGCATTAAAACTGCTCACTGCGCGCTAGCGACACGGGTTGGCTAGTCTAGTCTTTTAGAGATGGTGTAGTTCTTCAGGGCTTGTGATAGCCGCTTTGTGATCCCTCAATCATCGTTTACGATACCCACAGATAGAGATAATTCACCCATTTTGTATAATTTGACATTTCTACCTGTCATCGATTAATTGAAGAAGCTACCCAGTCCACGTCGAGAATTGTAAGAAGTTTTTTTCAACAACCCGCATTTGTTGCGGCACACAACTCTTATTTTGATCGTATTTTTTTCGTGCAGCAGCAGCCATATGTTAACAATAATTATAAATGTTAAACATAAATAATTGTTTCTTTTTTCGCCAAAGCCCGCTCCCGCAGGCACAACACACAGCGCAGCTCATAGCTCAACTATTTTAGTTTTAGTAATAAATTGCCCAGTTTCCCGGGCAGACACTTGTGTTGTTAGCTGCTAACGTAGACGTGAAAGTAGGCAGAATCATATAGTACATTATCTATATCAAAACACCAATATACTATATATGTACACTTTTTTGTTTTGTTATATTATTCTATACATATAAAGTACGAATCACATAATGCGTAAAAGAACCATTGTAGGATTATTGTCTGTCTGTCTGTCAGAATGCAAAACAAGTAAAAACTATTGTTTGGGTTTTATTGAAACTTTGTATACTTATAGCGCACGTGCTGGGTAAACATTTAAATTACTTTTTATCTGGATCTATTATAGAGTTCCTTAAACTACCTTAAAGTTCACGCAAAGCAAGTCGCGAGCACTGGTAGTATGTAATATGTAGATATATGTATGTTACTTTTAATATTCAAAGTGCCGCGAATATTTACTATAAAAGGACTTATTGTGTTAGTTTTTAAGTACTAGTCTATAATACTTGTACCTATACAAAATATACTAGTCTTCATGATCTCTTAAAACTGTATTAACTCCATGATACAATTTCGTCATGTCATTTCGTCATGTGTACAGTTACTTTCGCTGTATACTCTTTGCCCAATATTTGTTCAAAGCAGCAGATGCGCCCGCGCAGTCGCCGTCGTGACGAGACGTGACAGACATAAATCAATTGTCAAAACCCCCAGCTCACAATCTTGTGAGACTAATAGCGCGTGACGGAAACTTGTGGATAAGGCTCCAACTAAATCTTTTATGTATGACGTTTTAATTATATAAATCAAAACAGTAAACATTTCTTTTATGTACTAAAATGTAATTTTATCCAATTACACCCTTTACCTAAATGCCCATTACTTACTTTAGGTCCCATTTTACTTAAATACGTACCCAATTAACGGAAAAGAAAAGTATCTTTTTTCTTGGGATTCTAATAACATCTGAGAAACATTCTCCAAGAATTGCGTACCTCGGTCATTGAAAGAAAAATGAAAATATTTATTGGCACAACACCACAATTATTATTATTATTAAGTATATAAAAGTGAAACATTATAGTTAAGTACATAGTTTATAAAGAGACCAGAGTCCAATTATAGGTCTAGCAATTTTAAGACCTATAAGCTCCGGATTTCTGCAGTGCATCAGAAGCGGTTCCTCAATCCTGACTTTTGACCAGAAGGCGTAGTGTTCCACTGCTTTAGGGAAGCGATACCGAGCAGTAATAAAATCTCAATTAGTAGTTAAGTTAATTATTTTATACGTATTCTTCTTCTTCTTCTTCTTTTTCAGCCCTTGGACGTCCACTGCTGGACATAGGCCTCCCCCATTGTCCGCCATTTAGACCTGTCGGCAGCGACCTGCATCCAGCGGGTGCCCGCAACCTTTATGAGGTCGTCTGTCCATCTAGCAGATGGACGTCCTCGGCTTCGTCCGCCGGTACGTGGTCTCCATTCGAGAACCCTTCTGCCCCATCGGCCATCGGTTCTTCGAGCTATGTGCCCTGCCCACTGCCACTTCAGCTTGCTAACCCGAGAGGCTATGTCGGTGACTTTAGTTCGTCTACGGATCTCCTCATTCCTGATTCGATCACGTAGGGAAACCCCGAGCATAGCCCTCTCCATAGCTCGCTGTGCGACAGTGAGCTTATTTATGAGGCCCATAGTCAGAGACCACGTCTCGGTGCCGTAGGTCATCACTGGCAACACACACTGGTCGAAGACCTTCGTCTTCAAGCACTGAGGTATTTTGGACGAGAAGACGCTGCGTAGCTTCCCGAACGCTGCCCAGCCGAGTTGGATTCGTCGATTGACCTCTTTCTCGAAGTTGGACCTACCTAGTTGGACCGTTTGGCCTAGGTAGACGTACTCGTCGACAACTTCGAGAATCGAGCTCCCAACTGAAACTGGGGTGGGCACGACATGGACATTCGACATGATTTTCGTCTTGTCCATGTTCATTTTAAGGCCCACCTGTTGGGAAACTCGATTGAGGTCTCCGAGCATTGTGCTAAGATCCTCCAGCGATTCTGCCATGACCACGATGTCGTCGGCAAATCGAAGGTGAGTGATGCATTCGCCATCAACGTTGATGCCGAGTCTTTTCCATTCCAGGAGCTTGAAAGCGTCTTCCATCGCATTGGTGAAGAGCTTCGGAGAGATGACATCTCCTTGTCTCACACCCCTCTGCAATGGAATCGGCTCCGTGCTCCCTTCCTGTACTCGGACTGACATGGTGGCGTTGTTATACAAACACTTCAACAGTTCGATATACCGATAGTCAATATGGCACCGCTGGAGGGACTGTAGCACTGCCCAAGTCTCGATCGAATCAAAGGCTTTCTCATAGTCCACAAACGCTAAGCATAATGGCAAGTTATACTCCTCGGTCTTCTGTATAGCTTGCCGCAGCGTATGGATGTGGTCTATGGTACTATAGCCTTTTCGGAAACCGGCTTGTTCGGGAGGCTGGAAGTCATCAAACCTGCGCTCGAGACGATTCGTGATAACCCTCGAAAACAGCTTATAAACATGGCTCAGAAGCGAGATGGGCCTATAGTTCTTTAACAAGGTCTTATCGCCTTTCTTGAAGAAGAGCACCACCACGCTTCCGTTCCATGCCTCCGACGTAATACCTTCGAGCAAGACGGAATTAAAGAGCTTCTGAAGGACTTTCAGTACCGGTGTTCCACCCGCTTTCAGAAGCTCTGAAGTGATTCCGTCCTCACCCGGCGCCTTGTTGTTTCTAAGCTGTTTGAGGGCCATCCTAATCTCGTACAGGCTGATGTCCGGGATGTCTTCGGTATAGTGTCGGGTCAACTTGGCTCTTGGGTCTTTGGCCAAGTTGCTAACAGGTTTAGCGACCGAGGTATACAACTGTCCATAGAACTCCTCGATACCTCTTGTTTGTCGGAAGTGACACTGCCGTCCTCCCTCTTCAGCTTCGTCAACTGGCTCTGCCCAATAGATAAGTCTCTTGCGAACACTTTGGAGCCTTTATTCCGCTCTATCGTCTCCTTAATACGATTAGTATTAAAGAGACGGATGTCGTGTCGCAAGGACTGGTGAATCCGTCTATTGAGCTGCCGATATGCTTCCGCGTCATCAGGAGTCTGCAGTGTCATCGAACGTCGTTCCGCCAAGAGGTCGAGGGTGTGGTCGGTGAGCCTTTGGGGTCCATCTCTTCGACGATGTCTGAAGAATTTAGACCCCACTGTATGGACAGTTTCTACCAACCTGTTGTTCATATCGTCCACTGCAACGCAATCCTCTAGGCAATCGAAGCGATTTGACAATTCAAGCTGAAAGCTTTCGGGGTTTTGTATGTAGGCAGCAGTAGGTCGGAGCGTAGACTTCATCAGGCGGGACCTTTCCAACTTGACGTTTATATTCAATGTGCCTCTAACCATTCGGTGATCACTACCGGTTTTCACCCTGTGGATCACGGAGACATCATTGAATATTTGTCTCTTTGTGGCCATAATGAAGTCTATCTCATTTTTAACGGAGCCGTCGGGGCTCATCCAGGTCCACTTCCTATGAGGCGGCTTCTTGAAGAAAGAGTTCATCATAAAGAGTCCCTCTTTCTCAAGAAAGTCGGCCAGCCTCTGGCCCCTCTGGTTCCGGTGCCCACATCCAAATTGCCCCACTCTCAACTCATCGTCGCCTCTTTTGCCCAGTTTCGCGTTGAAATCCCCCATAACAATATTGTAGTGTGTTTTCGAAGCATGTATGGCTCTACTAATGTCCTCATACATTGCTTCCACTTCGATATCCGGGTGTGCCGAGGTCGGTACGTAGACCTGTATGACCTTCAACGAATATCTCTTGGATATTCTGAGTATAAGGTACGCGACCCTGCTCGACACACTCGTGATGGCTACAACATTATTTACGAGGGACTTGTGGACGATAAACCCGACACCACCTTGGGACTGCTGGTCGCCCTCCCGGTAATAGAACAAGTTGCCGGACTTCAGGGCTATCGTGTCCTCCCCCTCTCTTCGGATTTCTGATAACCCCAAGATATCCCAGTGCAACTTGCCTATCTCCTCTTCCAGCTCAGCGATCTTCTCGTCTGTCCTCAAAGTGCGCGTGTTGTAAGTCACCAGTGACAACCTACGTCGGTAATCCGTTTTAAGAGCCCTGGTCGTTCGACGGTGGAATTCCGCCCGGAGATTCTTAGCACCCCTGGCTTCAGCGCTCGACCAGCGCCCGTCGTCCACGCCGGTGTTGCGACTGGAGCCGCCGGGAACTTGGGGCCGTTTTACTTTTTCTGCCATAGGGGGGGGGGGGGGGGTGGACCGTAACCCGCCGCGCTGGTCCAGTGCGTGGTGGCGGGTCGCCAGAGCCTCGTTCGTTGGTCGGCAGGGTGCACCACGAGCCGGTGGGGTTGGCTTGGGTCCCAGAGATGTAGGTTGGGACCCCTTACACCCCTTAATTAGATTCTAGATTCTAGATTAAGGTATATATTGTATGGGCCTTATTTTGTTTGAAATAATATATATGAATAAATAAATAAAAATAAATATACTCTGGTGTATTGTGGGTCACGACAGCAAAATGATGCTTCCTCAGCACACGTTTCGAGCATCAGTTCGTCAGAAAAACAAGCACATGGATACCCAGGGAAGCAGCCCACCTTTACTCAAAATTAAGTGGATTTATATTCAATAGTAGCCTAAGTCTCATTCGTGAGGAGCTCGATCTCCGGGCTTAAAAGTGTGGCATTAAAGTGTTCATTAAAAGTGGGCACACCCACTGTCTCAAGTCTCACTTACCATCATCTTATCCATACTAACCTAACCACCAAAAGGCATCAAAGTGCTCGCTTAATAAGAGCAAGTGGTAGAGCGACAGCGACAAAAACTGTCGTAGTGTCGTTAAAACATCGTCGTGTCGTGGGAGCGATCGATTGTATGCAATTAATGCTTCAAGACTCAAGTGATGTCATGTGGTAGTTTGATGAATACTGTTGTCTCTTTCTTTGTGGTTAGATGATGTTGTTGTCTCTTTCGTGATAAGGTTTAATTAGTTCTTTGATGTTTTTTATTACCCACTCAATATGGGAATAGAAGTGTAGACTGTTTTGTGGATTTGCAAGGTGCATCGTTGGTGTAAATTTCAAAGTTTGTAAGCGATAAAACCATGAAAATTATATTTAAATAAAGTTTTGTCAAGACTTCTTCTCACCATAAATGGGTATATTGTATTTAAAATTGATCTTTACGATATGGATTATCTGCCTCTTCAGTCAACTCGACGAGAAACTCGGCTGGTGTAACCCGTGCCGAAACGTCGAGTAGAAATAAAATGTAAACAAAGGCCTTTAATTTTACACGTTCAGACCCGATTTGCAATATAAAATTACCATACCTTACCATCAGCTTGTGCCTCTACAATGCCGAATATAGGCCATTCTCAAAGACCGTCACCACACACGGACCTCTGCTCTTTCCATCCAGCCACTACGGGCGACTTTCTTTAAATCATCAGTCCATCTAGCCGGTGGGCGTTCCACGCTACCAGGAATCACTGCTAGATCTCAAATACCAGGGACCGATGACTGACAGCAGCGTTGCGAGAAGCCTAGCGATCCAAATCGTCTCTGTCCAGCGTGGTGATTAGATAGATGGATATATATGACTTTTATTCAGATTACAGTTACAGAACATTAGTAAGAACAACAGCAAAGGAAAAGACAAACACATGCGTCCTACAAAAATATTTCACTAAAAATTAACATGCGACGACTTTTTAATTACCTACATTAAAAATAAATAATTGGTAATTTACTCGTGTATATGCATAACACTATCCACACTCGTTCATTTAGGTAGCTACTCGAGTCAGGACAAGAGCCGTTGCGCGCATGGATGTGTTATACGCTGTATGTATGCTTTGAATTAAAATAAATAAGATAATTTTAACTATACGATGTTTTTTTTTAGATTTAGGCTGTTTTTTTATGCATACTATTACTATAACCCACTGCATGACATAGGTATTAGAATATTTTACACTACTTTATTTTACATAACAGCAGATAAGTTTTAAGAAAGTGAAAAAAAGAGATGATTTAGAACATACATCTCCCAATAAAATTATTAATTGGTAATCAATTTAAGCGGATACTTAAATTAAATAATTCAGACTTTAGAAGACTTAAATAATACACAAACAACTCACGATAATACACATAACAGTGTTTCTAAACTAAAAGTGTTTAGGTCACCTCCGTTGTATCGATGTATTTACGTTATAGAACAAACCCCAACTGTTGACTGTGGTGCAATACACAATCGGACAGCGTCTTAAAACGAATTCGATTTTGTTATTGTACTCGCTCAAATCCTATTGACGCATACAACAGATGTAAATAAATTACCTTCAGTTGAATAGTTGCATGCGAGAAATGTGCGTCGTATACGTATACGAGATTTGTAACAATATTCTAGGGCGAACCCTTCTCCTTGAGTAAATGGGCCTTAACTGTCGAAGCAATGTTACTATCTACGAGTCTTTTTTTTCGGAATTACTAAATTCTTGTGGCCCTAATGGTCTTTCAAGAGTCACCGGACATGTAGTGTGTGCAGCAACAAGCCTGAGGGCTTCCCCGCCGGTAGACCGGCGGAAGGAACAGACCTCGGCTTAGGGCGTTGCTTTGGGAGGGTACAGCGAGATCGCGAATCGGTGAGAAGCGCCCAGGCACGTGCCGATACCTGGTTAAAGTGTTGGCTGAAAGACGGTGTGTGTCATAGAGTACATACCCAATAGAGACGAAATGCTACTCATTTTGTTTGAAAATATTTCCGTCAAATCACCGCGGTGACAACTGCGCTCTGATTGGTCGACCCAAGGTCAAACATAAACTCTAGTGTTGGGCACGCAAATATCGATATCGAAAGAAATTGTTTAGTGGGACGGCATGGTAAATAACACTCTCTTGTTTTTTTATAGAGATACAATGTATACGTAAATACATATTTAAAATTAAATGAATAAAATAATTAAAATAGCATTATTCCAACTATTAAATACTACCCAACAAGAGTGAACAAAATTGATAGTTTACGGAATACAGAGCACATGGAAAATTTAGATGATAGGAAAACTTCCTAAATAGATGTATTTAATTAAATAACGTTGTGAAGATAAAACAACATTTTAATAGGTACTTATCATTTAATAAAACAATTTAAATCGGTATAATGGTAATTATTATACATTGCGTTACTGGTTTTTAAAATGAATTAATTTCGTGTAAATTCTTCTTACAGCTTGTTTCTCATTATATTGCCTCCTTTTGCTAAGGAATGTATCTATATATCTATATATTTGTATCTATATATTTTTTCATTACGCTTTTAGCCAAATCAATTAAATGGTCTGTCTCTTCTGCGTAGTATTGGTGGTACTGATATTCGGGAAAAAATAATTCTCCTACAAAGCTACTGACAGTCTTGTGGACTAAGAAGTCGCTTGTATATTTTCTTTTGTCTACGCTATTAATGAAATTTTTTTTTATAAATTGCTCAGAACGACGGCAGATTTTTTGCACACTAACCGAAGGATATATTAAGCCACCCTTATCTCTGTAATAAATTAGACTTCTCTTGTTTTCTGTCAAACATACCAACGCTTCTATACAAGTGCCACATTTAATGCGTTTAACTAGTTCGCTAGACACATATCCTGCTATGTATTCTATTACATTTTCTGAAAACTGCGAAAGCTCGACAGTTTCCATCAAAATATTAAGATCGTTTTGGTTTTCCTATTACTTTTTTATTCTAGAAAGTAAACGATGACCTCAAACGTTCAGGTGTCGATATTGTCAAATAACGTCACCTACTTATTTCTAAAATCATATCTACACTACTGCCTAATAGACCGTATTTTTCGATCAAGATCTGATATACTTAAAAAAATCGATAAACATAATATGTCCAGCACTACGACGTTAGATCGACAATGGACATTAAAAATAAGTGCAAAGTTATTTTTTTAAATAAAATGTAATATATATACCTACTTTACTCGTAAATATCGAAACATAATTTCATTTTCTTAGTCCAACACTAGTAACAAGTTCGTAGAAATAGAAAGAGATGATGCAACGAGGTTGTAACTAGGTAAAAGCAAGACGCATAGATACTTGTCAATTGTTTCATTTTGACGTGACCAGTTTAGCTTGAGCCGTGATAAAATGGATGTGAATTGAAAAATTCTATATTTATTGTTACTTACCGATGAAATGTGATGCCGTCTGTTTTAGAGTTCGATGTTTTACTATTTTTACCACACCAACGAATCGAACAGGAAGACATTTTAACAGCAAATCTCGTGTTTTATAATTATACAGAGACGTACACACAGGTCACTTTCTGGTGCTGTACTATTTTGGTGCATGTGAGAGTTGATATTTATTATAGGCAAATCACTGATCAGTTTCGGAATTGGATGGCCAGTATTACCGCTCTATAGGGTATAATACTCTATGGTGTGTGTTCACGGTGTAGAGAGGGTGATGTCCTCATCGCCGCCGGCGGGGACGATCTATATGTGTAGCCTGTGAGTGTAATGTAAGAACCGCATTATTAGCAGTAATTGCGTCGTCGGGGCCGTCTAACACGTGCCATCCTTATCGGGGCTATTTACGAGTCAGTTACAATTTACAATCGACGTTTAATGAAATTAAATATGGATGCTTAGTAAAGTGTCAATGCTTTTTTAAAACTATTAATTGAAAGGAAAGAATATTTCGTCACTAGAGGCAATACCATTCATTCTGTTCCGTCTACATATTCTTTTTTAAAACAACGAAATTGATAGAATAGCAGTCAGTTCTCATGATATAAATGATAGCGCAATATGAATATTAATTAAAATAACTAAGCTAAAAAATTAATCTGTTCAAGATAGTAAAGCAATGAAGCGATTTCTAAAGTGAATAGGTTACACTACTCTACTGTTGTAAAACTCAGTACATCAGTTCATCGCTCCCGCTACCGCCTATAAATAAAGCCGCTGTCCGAATGACGCGCACACCCCGCTTTTCGTGCACACGTCAGTCAGCACACATCAATCACTGTTCGTGGCGACTGTACCACTCATATTTCAGGGGTCGTTTTAAACTATTTGTACTATACGTATGTATATGACCGTACTGCTTGACCTTTATTCACGTGTGTTTAAGGTTCAAATTTGGTCGTATTAATTTTACGGTCAAAGGAAGTTGGGGGTACGTTTTCAATCGATTAAGTGCTACGGTAAATGAGTTCGTAAATAGGCTTGGTATTGAATTATGAGCGTTTATTTTAATTAAGGTTTTTTTTTAGTGGACAGATGTTGCAGTTTATTGGACTACTTCATTTTAAATTTTTCATCTTACCATTGTACATAATACAATGCCATTGTACAATGACATAATACAATGAACACTGATTCATAAATCAGTGTGCTCAAACAATCACCAAGCTAAAGCAAGCAAGTGGACAGGCGATATATGCCGAAGAACCTTTAACCGATGGGGAAGACAGGTGGACTTGCGAATTAAAGAAAGTCGACGGTAGTGACTGGATGAGAAGAGCAGAAGTCCGCGGGAGAGGTCTATATCCAACAATGGAGAGACACAGGCTGATTGCATGGACAGCAAAGTCTTGGGCCTTAAACTTACTTAAAAGCCTCAATGGAATGAATTAGTCAGAACATAGATTTGCCGCTTCTATATGTTTTAGGACAAAAGTTTCGATTCTTATATAGTTGTTGAATGAACTGCCAACTGAGGTATTTCTATTGAGCTACGGGATTCTTCAAGAGAACTGTGAATATTTTAAGATCGATTAAGCAATTTGCGCACAGCTAGTGTTGCAACTGTTCATCGACGACAATGACCACTTACCATCATGTGGACCGTTTGGTCGTCTGCCACCTTTTCTATAAAAAGAAAAATTGGACAATATGCAGACGCACATGCCCAAGATTTACAATACAAGGTTAGTATTATCTTGTAAATCTAGGTCTTTAAACACCTATAATTGCAATACGAAGGGGGCTGTGTGTAGATGCGCTTTAGACTTTGTGTAAATTTATTCAGAGGTTGCTAGAAGAACCCGATATACCTAATGAAGCGTTGTAGGAGGACCTCAGGGGGACAGTTCGTTTCACAACCTTGACGATAATAACCTTGGGGATAATCTGTATAAAGCGATATGTAGACTGCACAGTGTGCGGATATCTCCTACAACGCGGTGCATCGCACTACAGTGCAGTGGTAGAAACCTATGGCCTATGTATAAACTGTCACCCATAGTAGAAATAATCAATTAATAATATATCGCAGCTGTGAAGAACAGTCAGACGAATAAATAACTGACCATGTACTTAATAGCGATGGGTAACTCCGGATTCCATGAATTAAAAGATCCGAAACCGCTAGCGGAGCCGAAACTCTTAATGATTCCGGCTAACTGTTATGGACTCCGAGGAGTTATTTATTCCTTTCATTTTTTGATTGCTGAGTTACATGAACGAACATGATGCAAAGCGAATGAATCGCTCTCAGGCTCTTATAAAATATAAGTAGGTGAATCAAACGAGTCAAAGGAGTTAAGAGGAGTTAAGAGGAGTCGGATCCGCGAGCTGGTTTACTTAGATGATGTTACATATTAATTTTATACATATTTAGTTATTTAATGTACTTACTTATTACCATTATTATTCATTATCATATATTAAAGTTATTAAATAATAATTTATTATGCAATCATTTTTAAAAAAATATCATCTAAATCGCATTTTCCAGAATTTAAAAAAAATTGAATTAAGTGCCACCAATTCGCACCGGACCCACGTGGGAGGGTTTCGGGCCATTCACGGCCCGAAACCCTCCCAGTGATTTACTAAGAGGCACAGGCTAAGGCCACAGGGCACACACCCTGCAGTGGGACTTTAAAAAAGGTTGAACAAAAAAGTTGTAGTAAGATATCCCAATGTTGACTGTTCACTAAAAGAATTTTCCTCTATAATATTGTAAACAATTCTATAATAGTCATTTCTTTTTTCAAATAAACAATTTTTTTTCACACAGATAGGTACCTGCTTAAACCTCCAATGATTTTAAAATCCAAAATAAATACATCACAAAATCAATCGCCTCTCTCAATAGGCCTACGACAAAAACTCGAAATTAAAATCGGAACCCGTTTATTCATCGAGATAGTGTCAGCCGTCAATCGGTTGTCAATCCCCAGCGAGGGGGAGAGGGGCGGGATGTCTCGAACACGCGCCCGTCGAGTTTTATCAATCAGTTTCATAATACAATGCGGGAAATTACTATTGGTGTTCTATTATGGTATATTTTTTGTGAGGTGAATATTTGTTAAGATTAAGTCATAAGGATGACGCAGGTCTTGTTTTCAAATAGATGACGCCGAATAAAAGTTTGTTTAGCAACCATTATTTTATGGGATTTTTTATTTATTTTTAATAATAAGGCAGCAGACGAGCGTACAGTCCACCTGGTGGTAACTGGATACTGCCGTCCATAGATATACGCTGTATGTATACGCTCCATAGATATACGTCCATGCCCCCGGATACGCTGCCTATCTTTTGAGATATAGGAATTAATTTGGAGAAAGGGTTGGAAAAATGGAGGTGAATAGGATAATATGGGATGGGAATGGGCTCTGGCATATCTCACTCACTATCGAAACACATAATTACATTGGTGAATAGGCTATAGTAGGAAATGCAGAACATTTCAAGGTAGTCCTCTGTGAGAGTGGGGTAACGTGACCAGTCAAGTGCACTCAGCGGCTGTTGGATTGCAGCCCCCTCCAAATAATTAAATCAGCTGCAGAAATACTGAAAGTGACAGCAAATTTACAGGTGGATGAGGTTTAAGTTCTCTGGTGACAATAAAGACATTCCTAGTAATTAGATTTCTTTTATTTCTGATATTCAAAAATAGTTTGTTTTGTTGATCATGATTTTCTGTCCATTTACTATTTGTTTGATGCTCGTTTAAATACAAGCCTTTGTTTATTTCATTTACCAATATGAAATTTCACTTTTTTTCATAGAAGTGGCAGATGAGGAGACGGCCCACGAAATCGCAATTGGTCACCGCTGTATGTTTTCATTGTTTTTGTTTCAGAACTTAACAATATAAAACTAAATATAATACTGTAGGGACACAGTGTTGACATAGTGCAGGAAGAACGCACACGGCGTTCTACGTTGTCAGCAATTTGAGGTATGGGGTCCCGTTTTTAAGTATTCGATGTAAGCTACTTGGCATTAACGAAATTTAGTAATGTACTCTTATTATATATATTTTTTTTTGTAAATTTTTTGTTTAAGGCGTAGACTACTGTAGGGATACACACACATAGTAGTGTTGACACAGTGCATGCAGAACGCATACAGTGTGTTACATTGTCAGCAATTTGCGGTATGGCGTCACTGTCCACATTGTTTAGCTGGTTTAGCTGAAAGGTTAGCTGGATGAAAATGCTATATAGCATTAAGTTCACCTTTGTACACACATTTTGGTGCAATAAAGAATTTATCTATCTATCTATCTATTGTTCTCACCAGTCATCTTTCGCACCCGTCACGATATGTATATTTAATTATTTCAATAAGTGATCATTTAATAAAATAGTATGGAAGGACAATTGAAGTTATTTAGATTATAATCGGTAATAAAATTAGACGACGTGTTTGTTCGTTTGCAATGTTTTCACGGATCAACTGACGAACGAATCGAGAAGAAAATTTGCATGAACATTCTTTAGGATCACGTGAAGGGCATAGGTTAAGGGATAACAGAGCCGCCTCCACAAGCCCTGAGGAATTACAGCACCTCTAAAAGATAGACTCACCAACTCGCTTGGCCAGCGTCCCTCATGCACAAGACAATATGCATGAGATGGCTTGTGTCCAGCAGTGAACGATAATAGGGCTCATTACGGTTACGAAGAAGTCAGATTAATTTGTGCTACAGCTCGAGAACACATAGTAATTTATAAATGACATGTGATTGAAGCGAAGAGTCGCTCTTCATTTGTGTTTTTTGTAATTGAATCAGGTGAATGCTAGTGCGTCATAGTAAAAGGCCGAATATTTAATTATTGAAATGATAATTACTTTGTGTATAGCTTGACGAGATGTTAGAGCGCTGTGGTAATTCATAAAGTGTTTGACATGTTTCACTTAAGTCATTGCTTTATAGATTCGAGCAACGTGTGATGTTGTTCACTTCGCATGGAGTTGCGTATTCGTGAACGTGTGTTCATTGTATTTTCTAAAATATTTGACGTACAGATGAATACGCAATACGACCGTCCACACATGGAGCCAAATACCAAATATGATTGCTACACAGAAATCAATTTGATCGAGCACATTATGGACCTCCAAAATACCTCAGTGCTTGAAGACGAAGGTCTTCGACCAGTGTGTGTTGCCAGTGATGACCTACGGCACCGAGACGTGGTCTCTGACTATGGGCCTCATAAATAAGCTCACTGTCGCACAGCGAGCTATGGAGAGGGCTATGCTCGGGGTTTCCCTACCTGATCGAATCAGGAATGAGGAGATCCGTAGACGAACTAAAGTCACCGACATAGCCTCTCGGGTTAGCAAGCTGAAGTGGCAGTGGGCAGGGCACATAGCTCGAAGAACCTATGGCCGATGGGGCAAAAGGGTTCTCGAATGGAGACCACGTACCGGCGGACGAAGCCGAGGACGTCCATCTGCTAGATGGACAGACGACCTCATAAAGGTTGCGGGCACCCGCTGGATGCAGGTCGCTGCCGATAGGTCTAAATGGCGGACAATGGGGGAGGCCTATGTCCAGCAGTGGACGTCCAAGGGCTGAAAAGAAGAAGAAGAAGACATTATGGACGTATTAGCACTTGCGCTTGTGCTCACTAACTAGAAATATCTCCTCACGTCCATACACGTTGACGGCGCGCGCGCTTATGAATATGGCCATTGTGTAACTATGGACAGTTTAGTTGCCCATTTGTCTATTGGACTCCTTTGATGTGCGTCGAAAAACCGACAGACGCGCTGTAACGTGCATTTGATATTTGCTTTGTTTGCCAAATATTTTGTCAAATATATAATATAATATTTTTTCGCCCGCATACCCCCTGGTGTTGCAGGTGTCCATGGGCGGCGGTAACACTTACCATCACGTGAGACCGCTTGCTCGTCCGCCCTCTTCTCTATAAAAAAAAAATATATATTATATTTTCCACGCATGGAGGTTATTTGTCAAGTATAACAAATACGCGAATATGCAACGCCATGTGAAGTGCCACCATATGAACTGGTTGCTTGGCTGCGCGGTTATTCGCCACACCGTATGTACACATTCAAACAATTCCATTGAAATTCTTTCGACCTATTTATTTGTCGCCAGGTCACGGTTGCAACCAAAAACCTAAAATACCGCCCAAGTTACTAATTAATAGCTTGAGCCCGACGTCTAAAGCCGGCTCTAGACTCACGCCGTGAAGTCGCTGCGAGTGTTCACGCCATAAACCCGCGTGCCCCGAGAACACCGCAATTTTTCACAGCGTATTCACACACTTGTTCGAAATGGACGTAATAGTAACTACACCGATTCCCGAATGTATGAAACCCTTTAACATCTGCATGTACTATTTCCTATAACTCGATATAGATTTAATTCCTTCATTCATTCATTGTAGGGGGAGAGTGCACTTTGAATTCCCACAGCCGCTGGGAGCACTCGACTAGCCACGTTACCCCTCTCTCACAGAAGACTACCTTGAAATATACTGCATTTCATATATTATCGTATTTCCCCAATGTACGTACAAGTTTCGGTAGTGAGTGAGATATGTCAGAGCCCATTCCCATCCTCTCCTATCCGTCCCCATTTTCTCAACCCTTTCTCCCAATCCATTCCTTAATCTACAAAGGTATTCAGCTCATCCGGGGGCGTGCCAACATTTGTCATTCTGGACTGATGTTGGCATGTATCGCGGATGTCTATGGACGACAGTATCCACTTATAGTACCATCAGGTGGACTGTATGCTCGTCTGTCGCCATTTGTCATAAAAAAAAAATAATCCAATTCAGGCTCTGAAATCTCCAGAAGAAACCATTTATTCGCATTGTGATTTTTGTGGTATAGTGGATATTTTGCATCCCATAATTCAGTTAATTCTTTCCGTTTGTTAATAATTCTAAAACTTTAATTCAAACTTACTACTCCAACTGTTACTCATTTTGAAAGAATAAATCATGTGAGACATCCATCCGCTCGCGGCTGCTCTTTGTGCGCCGCACTGAGGACTGACTACGCGTGAATGTGGGGAGAGTTTGTGATTCGCGCCCGCGAACCCTTTGCCGCGTGCACAGCTTACCGTCTCTGACTGGGAAATAATACGTGAACGCGCGAGAAATCCGCGAAAACCATTCACACTTGCGTTCATGGCTGTTAGCGCGGCTTCACTTCGTGGGTCTAGAGCCGGCTTGAGACTCCTATTTGTCATAGAGTAGAAAGGATAGCTCATCATAGGTCGATAATGTGCAGTTAAGTTGATATGTTGACATTTTTGCACATTGTCGTTTTGACATTTTGCATACATATCGCAGGTTTATTTATCTGAAAAAACTATATTTGAAACTAGACTAAGTATGCGACAATTTTCAATACTAAATGAGTTTCATAGAATTCTGTTCTGAAACTTAAAAATCGATCATTTAATACAATAAAAATTTACGTTAAAATCAACATAATATCACAACTCCTTAAGCAAAATACTGAATACAGAGAAATACATCACAAGAACGAATAACCTCCGATCGGTCAACAACACACACATACACCTATTTCATACAACCCGTCACCGTCACCCTGGATTGATGGACGGGAATATATCTAGAGCGGGTCTTGCAGACCCCTCGCCTCCCCGCGCGGAAGTGCGCGTCCGTCATCCGTCATCGTCAAATGTACGCACTGTGGGTACTAGACGGTTGAGTCTGGACAAAAGAGTATTGTTAAGTCAGTATTTTGTTTGTATGTTAATCACTTATAGTGATAGGCTGACTAGGGATAATGGTCATTTCAAAATAGATATGCTTTTGTGCTTTGCGTTTGTTACAAAAGGGTTTAATTTAAATGATAGTGCCAGTGACAAATGTCTCTCCACTGTTGGATATAGGCCTCTCCCGAAACTCGCCACCATACACGGTCTTCGGCTCTTCTGATAAGAATTTATTGTAGTTAGTGAACAATTGTAAAGTATTTTAATCGTAGGAATCGTTTTTCGATGTTTCTATTGATGGCCAGTAGGAGTAAAGAGCAACCCGATGTTGTAGCTTAATGGGAAGACCTCTTGAGGCAGTTCGTTGATATAATTAAAGAATTTATAGCAAATGTGGGGATACTTTTTTTCTTTTTTTTTTTGTAGAGAAGAGGGCGGACTAGCAAGCGATCTCACGTGATGGTAAGTGTTACCGCCGCCCATGGACACCTGCAACACCAGGGGGAATGCGGGCGCGCCGCCGACCTTGCAAAATCCTATTCACAGCTTTCTTGAAGAATCCCATGTCGTAGTTTAATGGGAAGACTGAGGCAGTTCGTTCCACAGCCTACGGGTTCGCGATATAAAATAATTTTTGGACCGAACAGTACGTGACACCTCCGTATCTAGGAAATGCGGATGGACCGCACTTCTGTGACGGGAGGTGCGGTTGTAGAAACCCGAGGTGGGAATTATATTGAACAATTCTTCAGAGCATTCCGCATTGTACAGGCGGTAGAGCACACAGAGAGATGCAACCTCTCTCTGAATGCTGAGGGGTTCTAAACCGCCCGTGAGAGTGGGATCGTCGGCAATACGAACAGCACGTCGTTGAATGTAATTGTAATTGGTATTTCAGTGCGCCGTCCCAGAGATGTGAGCAATACTCCATATGGGGCCTCACCTGAGCTTTGTAAAGCATTAGGGAGTTGCCCAGGGATGAAGTACCGCTTCGCTCTGTTCAACATACCGAGCTTTTTGGAGGCCATTTTGGCCTTATTTTCCAGATGACCCCTAAATTCGACTTTCCTCGAAATATGTCGACACCAAGGATATTCCAAGGATATTGTTTGTAAAAATAAAGTATATAAATAAATAACAAGAGAAAGAGGACAGTAAAAGAGCATTATTCATAAGAATATTGTTACAATGTTTGGTTAAATAGCATCTGGCCTGCGGTTTAGATCTGACTCAATTCTATTTCTATAGAGCGATGTATCATAAATCAGCCTTTTAGCATTTAAGAAACCTTAATGACGGTTTCCCAAATCGTCAGTAGATTATCGAACATTTTTGTATATTTAGGACTGACTGACTCACAGAAACGTCTCCTTTCCACATTGTCACAGAAAAAAACTTTCTATGCAACATTAAAACGTGACATTTACGACTATCGAAAATAATTAACAATCAATACAAGATTTACGATCGTACAAATTTATTGCACACCCAAAATCGCATGTAATTTGATTAATGGCGCTGTCACTGTCACACTTTTTTCCCGGCTTTTGTCCGCGATGCACGTTTCGAACCACCGTGCAAGTGATAATGGACACATGTCGCATCATCCATCAGGGGCGACAGATGCCGAGTGGCCAGTATATGTTTTCGCCAAGAGTTATAGGTAAAACGGAGATATATAGGTAATTTATATTTATAGAAGGATGGTAATAAATTTCTGATGTTCCGTTCTAGTGCCTGAGGCTGGGATATAGTCAAATGCGTGCCGATATATGACAACGCTAAAGGTGAAAACACACTATGTACACATCAATATCAAAAAGCAAAAAGCACATCAATATTGTTACTGTTTAAATAAACTTTTTTAATTAATTATGATGCAGCATGCTACTTATTATAACCTATATAATGTGGACTCTTCTTAATATGTCTTGTATTTATCTTATAATCATAATTAATAATTTAAGAAAAGAAAAAAATTCTACTGTGAAAATTTTTATCAATACAGAAGTTGAAGTAGCTTTATCAAATGTCAACTTTTATTATTTTTGAATTCTAGAGACATTTTAAATTGATTCCACGGCACTAACATTCAATCCAGGTCAGACATGTTTGTTCGTAATTAATTTGACAATATTGGACTGAAACAAAAATATTGAAGACGTAAGTTCATAACTGATGATAATAACGTTTGTTACATATACCGTCAAAATGATGTAGATTACTAAAATTAATAATACCGAAATGATATATAGAATAAGAATTTATACAGGGTAAGATGTTACAACACCATTAGCCATGTCTCTCTATTGATAGATATGGGCCTTTCTCAAGGCTCGCCTCAAGGCTCAAGGCACACAGGGACTTCTGATCATCTCACCCAACCACTACAAGGGCGCTTTGAAGAAAATCGCCGGTTTAAAAGAAGTTCCACCTGACCAGAGGGAGACGTACGTTCCACCTGACCAGCGCGTTCCGGTACGTGGCCTACATTCGTGGACTCGTTTACCCCAGCAGTTGTCAGTCCTGAGGCAGATATGGCCTACCCGTTGCCTCTTTAGCTTCTCTAGTCCTGTGAGTTAAATCGGTGACGTTTGTTCCTTAACGATTTCTTTTCGGTTTCGAATTATTTCCGTAAAAAAAGGGATAATTCTTGACTGACTCCTAAAATCGATTAAGGACATTGAGAACGTGAAAGTGTTTAAACAAATATTCGCCAGTATTCTTACTATGAAAGCCTATTACCACTCGAATGAGTTTTTTACTGATATAAGTTTAATTAAATATACAAGATTATACAAACCATTTAGTATTATTGTGACAAAAGATATGAAATGCTGACCATTGATGTTTTGATGAATGTTATCTTGTTGTCCCTAAAGTTTTAGTCCTTCAATTAAAAGATTTATTTTTTATAGAAGAATGGCGACAGACGAGCATACAGTCCATCCGATGGTAAGTGGAGACTGTCGTCCATAGACATCCGCGATATATGCCAACATCAGTCCCGAATCACAAACGTTGGCACGGCCCCGGATGCGCTGCCTACCTTCGCAGATTAAGGAATGGATTGGGAAAATGGGGAGGGATAGGATGGGAATAGGCTCTGGAATATCTCACTCACTACCGGAACAAGTACGTACATTGGGGGAAGTAAGATAAAGTAGGAAATGAAGTACAGAATGTGAGAGAATAAGAGAATATTGGGTATTTTATTGTAAGATGCATTAAATTTAAATGTATTATATTATTTAAATTTATTTAAATGCTGGACATAGTCGAGTATAATATAAAATTATACTCGACTATGTAGTCGAGTATAATTTTATATTGATTACACCAGTTCTGTACCTATGATTCACGAATAAAGCTAAATCTGATTTTAGCATGTATCATGAATTTACACAGAATCCTCTTACCACCGGAACTTTCAGCCCTTATGCCATCTTAAAAAAAAAAGAGCAGGTATGTATGTGTTTTGGTAGTGAGTGACTACTATAAATTAAACCTTTAAACAAAGTGAATAAATGCAATCGTATTCTTTTCATATTTCGCATAACAAGAAACTTTAAAAGCTTGCTCCTCACTTTTCAATCGCTTGGTTAAGTTAAGGTGGGTCCTAAGTCCTCTGTTTAAAGGGGGTCTGGACGCCACGACACAGGGAATCATGTGGGGTCTAGGGCACCCAGTAAATTGTGTCATATTATTATATAATATTAATAACGTAAATATTAATGTTAATGTTAAACACAGTAAAGAGACAGTAAAGAGCCAGTAAAGAGACAGTAAAGAGACAGTGAAGAGACAGTGAAGAGACAGTGAAGAGACAGTGAAGAGACAGTGAAGAGACAGTGAAGAGACAGTGAAGAGACAGTGAAGAGACAGTGAAGAGACAGTGAAGAGACAGTGAAGAGACAGTGAAGAGACAGTGAAGAGACAGTGAAGAGACAGTGAAGAGACAGTGAAGAGACAGTGAAGAGACAGTGAAGAGACAGTGAAGAGACAGTGAAGAGACAGTGAAGAGACAGTGAAGAGACAGTGAAGAGACAGTGAAGAGACAGTGAAGAGACAGTGAAGAGACAGTGAAGAGACAGTGAAGAGACAGTGAAGAGACAGTGAAGAGACAGTGAAGAGACAGTGAAGAGACAGTGAAGAGACAGTGAAGAGACAGTGAAGAGACAGTGAAGAGACAGTGAAGAGACAGTGAAGAGACAGTGAAGAGACAGTGAAGAGACAGTGAAGAGACAGTGAAGAGACAGTGAAGAGACAGTGAAGAGACAGTGAAGAGACAGTGAAGAGACAGTGAAGAGACAGTGAAGAGACAGTGAAGAGACAGTGAAGAGACAGTGAAGAGACAGTGAAGAGACAGTGAAGAGACAGTGAAGAGACAGTGAAGAGACAGTGAAGAGACAGTAAAAAGACAATAAAGAGACAGTAAAGAGACAGTAAAGAGACAGTAAAGAGACAGTAAAGAGACAGTAAAGAGACAGTAAAGAAGTATCTAAAAGTTTCCTTAAAGATCCACCTAATTGAAATTGTTCTTAGCTGTCTTGAATATGCGTCTGTTATATGGTCGCCACAGTACAAAGTTCACATTGAAAAACTTGAGTCTGTACAGGAAAAGTTGTTGCGTGTTCTTGTTAGCCGTTTTGGACACCGTCGGGCCCTTAACTCGTATGAAAAACGTCTGAAGGAATTCAGACTAAACTCGCTACAAATAAGACGTAGGTACCCGTGTTGAGTAAATGTGGTTATATAAAATTGTTAATACCTAAATCAAACTGAAAATTTCCGGAACTGGCCACTTACATAAACGATATTTAAAAAGTAATTACAATATTTGAAAATGGAACTCATTGGCTGTAGAATAAAGTTTCTTTCATCTAACAGTCATTTGTTTTTCATTGTAGGGCCATTTTAAAAATTGCATGTGTGCATTACGATGGATTTAACTCGTGAAATTTGTTTCTGTATGATATTCTACAATTTTAATTAAGTGTAATTTGACAGCTCAGCAGAGCCTGGGTCGGCTTCAAACTGCTGTTGGCGATGAAGTACCAAGCAAGACGACAATTTATAGCTGGTTTTCAGAATTCAAGCGCGGTTGTGTCAATCTCAGTGATGAATTTCGTGAAGGTCCACCGCTGTCGACAACAAACACATCGATACTGTGCGCCATATGATCGAAACAGACAGGCATGTGACCTACCATGAGATTCGGGCATCCTTAGGTTTAGTCATGAGTCAGATACAATCAATCTTACACAAATATTTGGCTGTGCGAAAGCTGTGCTCGCGGTGGATCCCACACAATTTGACTGAGGCTGTAAAACGGAACGCGTCACTTGGTGCAATGCCATGCTTACCAGATTCAACGTTAAATTTGGTGTAGAACATAGTAACAGGTGACGAAACATGGATTTACCGTTACGACCCCGAAACAAAGTAGCAATCGACCATTTAGGTCTTTCAAGATGAGCCGAACCCCACCAAAGTGGCGCTTTGTGCAAAGTGCCGCAAAGCAGATGATCGCATCTTTTTTTAGAAAAATTTTACACGTGGCTACTGTTGCATTGGAGAATCATCCTACCGTGAATGCAGATTGATACACGACCATTTGCTTGCTGTAAGTTATTGACGAACTCCGTAAAAACAACCGTTAACGCCACTTAATCTTGCACCATGACAAAGCCAGCTTTCACACGGCCAAACATACAAACGATTTTTTGAAGGCGAAAAACGTAGAACTCATGAGCCATCCTCTATACAGTCCCGACTTAGCACCTTGTGACTTCTTCTTGTTTCCAAAAATTACGAACCAATTACGTGGTCAGTGATATTCATCGTCAGAAGAGGCTGTCGAAGAATATGAAAAACATGTTTCCGAGGTCACCACGGAGGAGTGGAATAAATGTTATGAAAATTGGTTTATTCGTATGAAAAAGTATATTGACGCTTACGGAGAATATTTTGAGAAACAATAAATTGATTATTGGCCATTCATTGTAATTTTTTCCTATTTATTCCGGAAACTTTCAGTGTGACCCTCGTAGCATAGTTTCAACGAAAACCGTCGAGAAAATTAACTGTTATGTCCCTACAAGATCTTTTCAATATTTTCAGCCATTCTTTATTCCTGTATGTAATGGCAATGTTGCTCGTAATAATTCGTTATTAGAATGTGTCACACTTGCAATGAGCTCTCAAGAAACGGCAACAGGCCTGATATTTAATTTGTCAATGGGTGTATTCAGATACAATCTCTGATGTTTTGATAATTGCTCTTATTCGTTTAAAGGTGTTTCAAATATTTTTTTATCACTACACTTTTTAAAATTTTAGTTAACATTACATTTTATCAAGATAACTTGTGCACGCTAGGTATACATTATTAGGAATTTTGGATAGTTGTTATTTGTCATTTGGTATTTGGATAGTTGTCACCCCGTGACCATGTCCACTGCAAAGTGTTCGAAACGTCGCGATATAAATAATGTTAAATATACGCGATTTAAACCATTCAAAGTTGTTTAATTGCTAGTTGTTATTTGTTTTATTTATTTTTATTTATTTTATTCTATTTTATCGGATAACACAGATCCATAGCAAGTGTTAGTATAATAAAATAATTAAAGAAAAAGACTTATAAAAATATGTTAGTGCTACGAATTAAAGTATATTAACTTAAAATGAATAAAGTGACTTATGTTTGATTACTTTTCTTACATGTATTGTCTAAATTTTGCTATGTGTATTTATAAAGTGGAGACCGCGATTATCCGGACCTCAGTTATACGTATTCGCTATTATCCGGACCTCAATTATAGGTATTCGCGATTATCTGGACCTCACTTATACGTATTCGCTATTATCCGGACCTCAATTATACGTATTCGCGATTATCCGGACCTCAGTTATACGTATTATCGGGAGTTATCAGTTATATTATCCGGAGTGCCAACTGCGGCGGAAAATAAATATAATTGAATAGTTTACATTATAATTTAAACAAAGGTAAGAAGATACGTAAGAAGTAAGTAATTCTACAATTTCAGATATGAAGATGAACACCGATTATATAAGGTAGTCGGATAGTTCGCGGTCTTTTTTTAACGTGTCTTTAGCGTGATATATTTCTGCCAACACTGATCGCTGGCGGGAAAGTGATATACCGTTTGACAGCTCACTTTTACGTAATGGCGGCAAATTGAAATTACAAGTTAAAAGTTTTATCTTTTCATAACAAGCGTATTAATGCTTCTAGTGCTCGAAAAGTGATTTGTGGTGTTCACGGAAAAGATGATTTATCTAAAACTATTGCATAAGAATAGTTCAGTCAGGTTTGGTTTGTGAATTATTTAAAATTAATGAGTCATTAATTAATTAATTTATTATTTATTTATTAAACGAGCATTAAAAATGCTAGATGTAAAAAATGTTTTTTTCATAGAAAAAAAGCGGCAGACGAGCATACAGTCCACCTGGTGGTAAGTGAATACTGTCGTCCATAAACATCCGCGATACATGCAAACATCAGTCCAGAATGATAGACGTTGGCACCCCCCCCCCCCCCCCCCCGGATGCGCTGCTCACCTTTGCAGATTAAGGAATGGATTGGGGAGAAAGGGTTGGGAAAATGGGGAGGGATATCACCTCACTATTTAATTTAAGGCCGTGTCAATTGCCTCAGGACGCCATGTTTGTTTACATTTTCAACAAATTGGATTGGAACGGAATATACCTACAAAACAAATAAAGAATCTCATTTCTCTATTTAAAACTTATTTTTAAATAAATTCTAATTTTGGAAAAACCTGTGTACCTACTACATATGACAGAACAGTCGCTAACTACGTCAACATGTGGTCAAGTGTACGTGACTCTTCTCCAAAGGAAATAGACAGGGCAATGATTGAGCTGTTTTGGACAACACTTGAAACAGGTGTCATATTATCTGTAGTTTTATTTTTGTAAATGGTATGTGGGTTGAAAGTACTGAGGTTATGATATGAATGAAGCTTTACGCAAAGCTACGTTAATTCCGACCTTCTACGTTAATTCCGACCTCCTACGTTAACTCCGACTCCCTACGTTAATTCCGACTCCCTACGTTAATTCCGACCTCCTACTTTAAATTCCGACCTCTTACGTTGATCCGTCCGCTGATTTTTTTAAAATGAAATAAAAATTATGTTTGTATAAAATAAAAACGGGATAAACCGCGTACCCGCTCTACTCGCGCTATAAGTGAGCTAAGGCGGTAACCACAGATCATAAATCAATAATCTGTGATCCTAACCTATTCTTTGATTCTCATGTTACAAAAAGTCGTACAGTTCTGATTTGTAAACCATCATATAAAAATTCCGCACCTATCCTATTCTATCATAACCTATTCTTTGTTTCTCGTGTGTATAGTTACAAAAATTGGTATGCTTCTGATTTGTAAACCATCGTGTTAAAATACCTAACCAAGCTATTCTATATTTTATCTATTCTGTTTGCCTGACCTATTCTATTTTCTACCCTAACTTATCTTTGTTACACTGTATAGTTATAAAAACAGGTTCCGTTCCGGTTTGTAAACCATCGCGTTTAAATGCCTAACCTATCCTAACCTATTCGAAGCTTGCGCCAAAGTAAGCCAAACTTTTCGTAAATAAAACAAAAACATCTGTTCCTAAGTTAACCCCCCAGTCGCCTGGTAGACAAATGACGGGCCGCCGCTCGACATCAATCTACTTATTACGGCGACCTCAAAGTAAATCATTTATTGTGCGATCTAAATCTAGCTATTTACTCAACGAGGGGGTCATGGAGGCCCATCAGTCAGACGATAGTGGGGTGCTTGGCGGCTAATGGTGACGTTTTCGCGCGCTTTTTTCTTTGCCAATGACGGGTTGAGTTGAATTTCAAGAAAATTTATCGTTCTCATTTAGTCAAAATATTTGCTAGATTTTTTATGGGAAGGAGGCGGACGAGCTAACTAACTGGATATTTCTACTCATAAACATCCGCGATGCACGTCACCATCACTCCAGAATTACAAACGTTGGCAGTGTTGCCATCTCCCACATGACGCGCTGTGTTATTAACAAGTGTATTAAAAAAAATACATTATTTTATCTTAGGCCAGGATTATGTCCTAATTGATATTCAAGACCTCACCTTGACATCACATTTAAAAAAAAAAGTATCCGTCAATCTGTAGTGGGCCCACGTGGTGGATTATGGCCCGAAACCCTCTTGTGATTGCAAGGAGAGCCCTGTATTCTGCGGAGGGCGAATTATTTACATATAGTTACAAATAGTCAAATGTTATTATTAATAATATGGCTATTACTAAAATGTTTCAGTCATTGTACAATACGAATGATGACGGATTTTGAAATCCGCTTCTATAATGTAGATTCACGTCTACTGTTTCCGAAAATAACATTATTTCAGCAATAAAATAAGTTTTAACGCAAATTATGCATTTTTTTTCTATCTACTTTGAATTATGCGCGAAAACACTCGCAGGTGTCATGGCGTCGCTTGTGACGTTACACCTAGGTAAACGTAGGCAGGTAAATCAATCGAAGTTCAAGCGACACGGTGATGTTCACTGAGGCGTGACGTCATTCGCTCTGATTGGCGTTTTAGTTAACATGGCCGAATGCAGTATTTTATACTTTTATTTTATTGAAAATATTTATAATCTCAATGTTTACATTAAAACTGGTTAATTTATTAGAATTCTTTCAACATATTTTTTTCTCTAAAATCATTTATTCTTTAACTCTTTAATACTGTCATCATGCCTATTGTGAAAAGAAACCGGCCAAGAGAATGTCGGCTACACGCATGATATGGTTCCGTTGTAATTCAGTAGCTGCTCGCATGTTTGACACGCTCCGACCAAATAGACCAGTGATTTAAAGAAGTCGGTCGGTAGTGGCTGAATGAGAAGAACCTAAGACCGTGTGAGGTGATGAGGCTCGAGAAAGGTCTATATTCAGCAGTGGAGAAACATAGGCTGTTGGCCTGTTTGGAGATATGGGAGCGGATTTGGAAAAAAACTGCTATAACTTGTGAAAATATGTTCATTTCAAGAAATACTCCTACATTTTGTCTGATTGACAGCGACTTTGAAAAGATTAAACATTTTGTAAAAAGAAGGTTAAGAGAAGTTAGTCGAAAACTGAGGAAGTATTTGAAATGTGCCATATGGACACGTTTTCTATAGGAAGTATTTTGTAAAAGAACGAATTTCACAGACATAGTTTAAAGAATTAGTGAGCTGAGCAGTGAGTTGCTTTATTATAGAAGATAATATGATATATATATTACTATATATTTTTGTGAAGAGGTGACTGATGGTTTGTGTGGGTCACATAATGGTATGTGGTCACCGCCATCCACGAACACTTGCAACACCACTGGGCATTCGTGTGCGCTGCCGAAATTCTAAACTGAAACCCAATGTTTTGTTTCGATACAAATAATTTTGTTTCGATGACATATTAGGTTTTATTTATCCTCGGCTTTCATACACATTCATAAAACACAAAATTCACAAGTAAGTGATATATTTCTTAAAAAAGTTGATTAAAAACATATCCGTAACCGAAACAGTGTCCGTAATAATTTCATATCCGTAACCGAAATCGGTAAAAGAGTATAAATACGATATATAATCGTATCTGGATCCGAAATGTCATATCCCCAATAACCCTAGTGGTAGCGTAACGGAACAACCTCAGCTGGCAGTTTATTCCACAGTTGCAATCTGCCGCAGGACTGCTAACTGATGAAATGCAGCCTGGAACGCGCTCCAGCCAAGTGGAGGAATAACTTAAATAAAGTCACCGGTAGTAGTTGGATGTGAAGAGGCGTGCCTTGCGAGAGGGCTACATCCAGCAACAGAGACGCACACGTTGATGGAAATTATAAAAAAAACAATATGTCATAACTAATAAGGTTTTCCAATTGGTAACAGAACCCTAAAAAATGATAACTGAAGATTGTATTCCAATAAAAATCTTCTAAGTTTAACTACGCATTGTATAGAGAAACAAAAGTCAATTTAGTCTGAGTTACTGAACCAAACCCCCGAACCGTAAATTAATAACCGAAAAATTTACGAGCCGTACAACTATAATTAAACAAAAAACAACACGGAATTATTTCGTTCGTTAACATAAAAATGATATACTGCCCATAAATCAAACTATCCATCGTAGCTTTACACAAACGACCTCCCCCCTTTTCTGACAGGGGGGTTAGGCGACAAGTCGCGGTATTTAATTTGATGAAATAAAACAAAACGTCATTTTAATTAGTCGCCATTATTAGATGGGCATGACAGACAGCGTTGTCGGGCCCGAAGGATTTGGCGACGTTCATCTTGTTCAGACTGAGGGGATGTTAGGGTGCGCGGGGTGAAGTCAGGTCGTGGAAACATACGAGAGGAAGGGAACGCTACTGACTGGAGTATTTAGAGGTCATTCCGTACAAAAAATATCCTCGAAGGGATGAACTTAGCAGTCTGTAATAAGGAACAATCAATGATGCACCTTCGGTGCGTATATGTTGCTTTATAAAGAATTTAGTGGGTACTTAAGGATATTACTTACCGTCACCAGGAGACTGCCGGTATATTCTGAAGTGTGTGGATATCATATTTGGGGATCAGGAGTAGAAGATATGGTTAGAGGCAGGTACTAGAAGATTCCACTGGGTCGAAGTATTTGGTCGAAGTATGACCCCTGGTTACGATCCACAAGTCTTGATAACGGGTTGAATATATAGTTTCCCGGATATACCTACTCTTAAAATGTTTTGATAATTGTGACATTATTAACATTATAATTATCTTTATTACTTTTGAAAATAATAAAACAATTTATGATTTTGTTTACGCCTCTTTATTGTTTTGGCCACGTTTTTGAACGCGGCCTTTTAGTGACGACAAGTACCTACTGACAGATGTTACCGGAAGAAAAACTACGCAATTAACTATTCGCGCCGCGCTGATAGTCGCGCAAATAGTCGTTCAGTTGCCATCAACGGTACCACAAAAACTCCAGTGCAAATAGTTTATCAAGAACAATAACAATCGAGAAGCGACCCCAGTGAAGCGTTAGTGTCAGCGGCCGCGTCTTGGCCGGCTGTCCTGGATATGCTGCACCTTTTTTTATAGAACCTATAAAGCCACTTGTAAAGCGAGTTTCCCGGGTAAGTTTCGACATTTACTATTACAATTTCGTTTTCATTTCGGCCGTTTTTTCCGAAATTATTTACTTCCCACATCCCGCAGGTCCTTCGTCCTGTGTCCTACCGGATCCTCCTTCCCGGGTATCTTTCCCGGATGCACCCATAAGTGGTTTCATTCCGCATCCCATGCGCATTATCAAAAGTGAAGCGGTGATAGCCTAAGAATATTTAGTCTCGATTCTCATTCATGAGATCTTGAGTTCAAATATTGACCGTCGTAACACTGAGTTTTAACTTAATTACAAATTTTGAAATTATCACAAGCTCGACGATGAAGGAAAGCCCCACGAGGAAACCCATATGCCTAAGAATTAGAAAAAACTAGGTGAGATGAGTCCACCAATCCTCATCCAGCCCGTGTGGTGGATTATAGCCCGAAACCAGATCAAGACTATCGTAAGTGGATACTCCTGTAGATCCTGTCATAAATACTTGAAAATTCTATTCGACATACTCTGTGGCTGTCCAGTCCAGCTTTGGCATCTAAACGACGCTCTTTTCTGGGAGATCACCTTTTGACCCCGGGCCTGATCAAGGACAGTTCATGAATCATGTGGGTCTTGGGAGTGAGTTGTAAGTTGGAGGGGTCACCTTTTGGAGCCTTTTGGACTCAAATAAACCTCACTTAAACAATAATAATAATGCCCTGCAGTGGAATATTTCAACAACCTCAAAAAAATACTGATAGCTTTTCAAAACTCCCAAAAAAAAAGCAACGTTTACCGATACAACAGTGACCCGTATGTTTTCTTTACCTGTGGCGACGAGCGCTCGCATTCAAGGGTTTGACTGACAGCCGATCCGTCACTTCACTTCACCACTTTACCGCTCCTCTTCCATCCATCGGCGGATACCTTCAACCCAACTTGCAGCCACTCGCAATGCCGCAGCATTGGATGTGCTCTATTGTTATTCGTCGTTGCGTAACGTGTCTTATAGTGCGGAAAGTTCGTAAACGGCGATGAATGATGTCATTATCATGATTAAGGCGAGGTTTCCCCCGAGTTAAGACGTCGCGCTGAGTGATTCCGCCGGAGACAGATTCGGGCGGTAGGTTTTTGGTTGAGTAATTAACGGTTGCTTATCAGAGACTGTGTAGGCGTATGTCTTCGTGTATAGAGTGCACTCATTTTTTAAGACTTCAGTAACAGAGTTGAGCTAATAATATAATGATACTTCTTCAACCGATTCAGTGCCGAGGACTCACCGGGTGGGTCGTACAAAACTTTTTTTGGAGGCCAATGACTCAACATATGGGTTACGTGATACGATGAAACAATTTCACTAAAAAGATTCATTATAATACGTGCAATATTATGTGCAATGATACGTTAAACATAAATACCTCGTGGTAATTGAAATATTACAATTTAAAAGGTCAAATAGAAATTACTTGCACCCTCTCAATACGATACGGTATTTCCATGAACTTGATATTTCTCATAAATGTTTTTGTAGGAACTTTTACGCTGCTACGAACGGCAACACCGCGCTCTTCATTCATAAACAACTGCTAATCGAACCGCTACTATTAGATACCTATATCTATATAAATCGGTGTTAGTGTATCTACGCGGTGCGAGTGTACCTGCGCGGTGCGAGTGTACCTGCGCGGTGCGAGTGTACCTGCGCGGTGCGAGTGTACCTGCGCGGTGCGAGTGTACCTGCGCGGTGCGAGTGTACCTGCGCGGTGCGAACGAGGAAGTGGTTTGTGTGAAAAAAATACTAGATTTTAAAAAGTCGCAGAACAAACATTATTAGTCACATAAAAATTATAAATTAGATTTGCATACCATATCATCACTTTATGTCTCTCTGCTTCTGGATACAGACCTCTCCCATGGCCCGCCGCAGCACACGACACTTCTCTCTTCTCATCCAATCATGTAGATGTTAGTCTTTTGTAATTTGTAAGTTATTTTGCATATTTTATTCAACAGACTTCTCATCATTCAAAGGTTGCCGGGAAGAAATCGCTTGAGCGATAAGGCCGCCCAATGGATCTCTAATAACTTGTATTTCTCTGTATGTTATTGGTGTATAGTGAAGTATGTATATTATCTATTTTATTTTAAACGTCCTGTTTAGATTTATAATGATTTTTCTAATTTGATTCAATAATCTGTGCAAGGTCTTTACCTTCGCCTGTCATCGTATGTAGCTCACTAAAACATTTAAAATTATAATATTAGTGTGAATGAATATCTAGTACGTGCATTTTTTTTAACCCGATTGCGTAACCTAAAAACAGTGTCTGTACTTGTTTTAGTTTTAGCATAAATTCTTAATTAAATATTAAGAGTGACCCGGAAGGGCAGTCAGTGGCAACTGAAGGGTGTTTCAAAACCTACTTTAATTTTATATTTAAAAAAATCATATTCCAGTTGTTTTTGCATGTTTCTATTGAAATATAAAATACGGATATGGAGATTCCGTGTGGAATACGAGATCCGACAAATGCCCGCCTCGGCTCTATTGGCAAACGTTCACTCTTTTCACGAAATTTTCGATCACATTTTACCATAATTGTGGATGAATTTCGTCAATAACGTCCGTTTTGAGCTCCGTATTTGTCTGTGGATTGTTTCAATGCACTTTTCTTTTCAGAAAAGCCCGAAAAGGAAAGTCTAATGGTGTCAGATAGCACGATCTTGGAATCCAAATTCGGCAGTTCTGTTTGTTGACGTACCCGTCAAGTTGAAAATGCGCGTCATCGCTAAAGATGTTTTTTTTTGGAAGAATCACCATCGATTTGTTGATGCTCCAGTATCCAATGCCCGACGCTGCGCATGGTCTGTTGGCTTGAGATCTTGCGTCAGTTGAATCTTGTAAGCGTGTATATGCAATAGCTTTACAAACCTTATCCAACGATATGTAGTTTATGTACAGAAGTGTTTTTTTTATGTTTATACCGTTATACTTACTTCTTTACTTACTTCAAGGCTTGGTATAAACTTGTTCTTTGAAGTAGAGTGGGTGGTCACCGCTGCGGCTTCAACTGAAAATCAGCGCGGCAGTTGACGCTGCGATATATGCTGAGTTGGCGCCGATTGGCACAACAATTAATATTAATTTTGGAACTACTTACTAAAACAATTTGCCTCATCTTTGAACTTAATGATGACCAATTACCCCAGTTGGTAATAACCCTGCCTACTGTGCAATAGATTCCGGGTGCGATTCCCGGTCGGACAAACATTTGTTGAAATCATTGTATCATTTGTTTAAAAACAGGTGTTTTTTCGAGTCTGGGTGTTGCATGTGTTGTGTTCGTCTTTGTGTGTCTCTGGACCCACGACACTAGATCTGTGTACCCACAGGGAGTCCCAGTGTGTGCCGTTGAGTGTGGTGTTATTATATTTTTCAAAAAATGAAATATAATCGCAGACTATTTTTGTGTCATATTTCAGTTGAATCCGTTAAGAAATACACTGTAGGTGTAGTTTATCTATAAAATTCGCCAAAAAGGACTTATTGTCGGTTCTAGTCTTTTAAATAGTGAGCCAGATAACGTGACATGACGTATAATTTTTCCAAATCCACTCCCCAGATCTGTAAAGATAAGCAGGGCATCCGGGGGTGTGACAACGTTTGTCGCGCTGGACTGATGTCGGCATGTATCACATGCCGACATCATAAACCGAGAGTTTTGGTTTTGTTATACATCGCTCATGTATAAGACAATGTACCTCTACATGACGAGGCCCCGTGTACAGAAGTAGATGATAAAAAAGCTGGTTACAATCTTGCTAAATGTAGCAAAAGTCAAAGTTTGCTGTGCGGAAGGGTCCCGTCTTCGGTTAATGGTCAGACATTAATTTGTTTAAAGACAAATGTTTGTTCGATTCTGGGTGTATATGTATGTGTCTTTGTCTCTGGACCCACGACACAGAGAATCCTAGTGTGGGTCATTAAGTGTGGGTTTATTATTGTCGAAGGTTCTTGAATTTTTATAGTTAAACTATACACGTTTATAAAATTGTTGCCACACGTATTAGTAATTCTATTAATATGCGAGTTTTTGTAGATGTGCCAGTATTATTATCTTAATCATATACAGGTGTGTTCGGACTATTCTCGAAGCCTGGATTCTGCCACTGAGCTCATTGGTTATTATTATGTTATATATTTTTTATTAAAAATAACCTTATATTCACAAAGTGTGTATGAAAAATTGGATTGAAACTACAAAAAAATATGAATTTTTGAAATAAAATATTTGTGAAATTTGTGAAAGTTTTTAGGCTTCGGGTATATTCCAGTCCATATGGGTTTTAAATAAAATAAAATACCAGTATTAAAGTATGTAACATATATATTTCTTTGAGCTTTTAATTGCATTTTGAAATACAACATAAAATATTAAATAAGATTATTAAATTTGGTAAAATCAATATTTTAACACCACATTTCAAAGAATGAGCAAAAAAGTCTAGATCAGAGCTAGCGTATACATAATATTTGTCGTATGTTTCATTATCGTTAAAATGATAGAATTATCGATTTTAAAATTTCAATTTCGGTCGCGCGCAGTCTTGCCATGATCAACAAACAAAAACTTTTTTTCAACAACAAAGACTAGCAAATTAAATACATTTTTCTCCTTTTAAAATGCATGGATATGATACTTGATTGATCACGTCAACACTGCCCGCCTCTTGTCTTGATATCTGAGCTTACAATATACAGTTTACAATATTTTTATTATTAAATATAAAAGAGTTTTTCACTCGCAAGTACCGTATATACATCATCGTATATCTGTTGTTACAAATGGAAGATATCTCTCATAATTTGATCTTTTGGTGGGAACGCGGGATAAACATACTTTCCGTTGTTGGCCGACGACAGAATCATTGATGATGTTTAAATATTTAATTTCTTCAATATCTCGTCGTCTCATCAAAAGCGATATTTATCACTCGTGTACACCAGATCCGAAAGGTCCTAAACGTATACGAATGTAGTCGTTCCTTTATAAAGAAAAAACAGTATAGTATCACTTTTTAAATATCTTAAATCGGTTGGACAACCTATTAATGCGCTGGTATAATGGTATACAATTTTTCACAGACGTACGTACGTCTTCTAATGTTATTCACTTAGCACTAAATAATAAATAACATCCTCGCGAAGAGTGTACCTAGAGCGAAATCTACACTAAGGAGATTTTATTATATTGCGTTCTATGTCGAATTGTATGTACAAACCGAACCAAACGAAATGAGATTGGATCTCCGAGATTACGGGCATCGACGGATCTCAAATGAAAAGAAAAATCCTCAAAATATACATAAAATGTAAAAACCACATTAACCCTAACTCTGATTTACATAAAAAATTAAGTAACACAAAAAGATATTGCAACGAATTTCAAAAAAATACTGAAGCGCCACCACGAATGCCGCGTCAAATTCAATCACATGCAATTTGCAATTAAACATTGCGAAACGTAATTTTCTCCCTCAATTATTAGCAAAAATACATTTACAAGAGATCGAATCGAACTTTTATGACTTAATGTGACTTATATTTACAATAATCGAAATGGAATTACAACATAGAGTGGAAGATAGCCGTGAGCCACCCGGCCCGACAACCTCACGACATCACCTAAAGGCAATATTTTCAAAATATTCTCTTACATCTAGATGAACGTAAGACGTTTGGCGTATACTTAAGTCGCTATTCATTTATTACACTAACCGAACAATGCGGTGAAATCTAACAATAATTACCTAAATAATTAAATTGGCAAAGAGTTTCGAAATACTTAGCGTCGCGTTTGCGACCCCTAAACCTAGCAAGGTTTAACGTAGCAGGATATGGTTACATCACAACTGATGGCCCGTTCGACCCTATGTACAATCTACACGTATTTACTGGATAACTGCTTCGCGAGTTCCGTGTACTTGAGGAACTTGGAGTGGGGGCTTTCATCGAAGGACTGCGATGGGCTCCGAGGGTCCTGTGGCGAGGCCGCGTTGGAACCTCCGCTCTTATGCGTGCCGGGCGATGCGGCAGCCGGAGGTGCCTTCACTGGCACTGGGTCAGGCATAGCCCCGTCCTTTACGAAATGCATCTTCGACAAGTGATGTCTGTACGCGCCTTTCGAGATAAACGGCGTGTCACACAGAGCGCACTTCATGATTGAATCTGTCACTACGGCGTCATTACAAGCCCAACTGAATGTTAGGATGCTCGGCGGGCCCGCAGGGGAAGGCGCCGGCGCGGATGCACGAGAGGGATTATTTTCGGTCTTATCACATAACTTTTGAAGAGCCGCTAAAGGGTGGCTACCACCGCGGCGAGAAGAACTAGGCTCGGACGATGACCCACCCCCTGCGAGGTTGTCAAACATGGAAGAGAGTGCGCCTAAACTAGAAGCAGGTTTCCGATCAGTCCCAGGGGTGTGGGCAGATCGATCGCTTGACGGGCTTCGAGGACTAGCCGCCGGGCTCGGGCCTTCGCTTTCACGTTTTAGGGCAGACGGTTTCACCTCTTCTTCAGTGGAACTACTCGGCCGATGAGGTTCATCCTCGTCCTCAACTTCTGTCTTAACCCGAACCGGTTGACTGCTCAAGTCCACTCCATTTTCACGGTCGTCATCCTCATTTATCTCCTTTTTTATCCGAATTTCTGTCTGACGATCTTCGGAGGCGGGAGTTTGGGAGCCACGCGTGTCGGGAGTGGTACGAGGCGTCATGTGATACGCATCTAACTTCCTATCGGGAGTCAGCGACTCGACTCTACTCCCGCCTCGTTCGGACATGGAGCTAGATTCGCTGCCGCTACGCTCCCGGCGACCGTAGCCTTGCTGATGATTGTAACTTCTAAGCATGTTCATTGTTTGCGGATCTACTAAAGGCTTAGTATAGTCTACGCTCTCATCTATGCCTAATCTTTTTAAAATACTAGATCCGATTGGTGCGTGCGACGCTCCACCGGGCATGCCCGGCACCGAATGCCGTGATCGAGTGTCGAAACTCTTTTCTATCAATTGTTCTATGGCGTTGAGAACTGAAGGCGACGAGCTCTTATCGTTGCTCGCGTTCGGGTCTTTGGAACTTGGAGAGGAATCGTTGACAGAGGAGGGGGAGCGGTGGTGCACGGAACCAGGTGAGGGCAATTCTTCGTTGATGCTCTTACGCCCGTCGCGGCCGGTGGGGGTGATATGACCAGGTACATCAGGGGGAATGATATTGTTTGAGAGAAGTGCGCTCTTAAGAAAATTCCTTTGGCTATTTGACATTGGCGCACCTATACATTGTCGTATATGTTCAACGAAAACAGCAGTCTCAATTTTATCACCGCATTTCTCACAAGTAATTCGGCTACCGGCGCCGAAATCCCTAATGGGTTTTCCCATAGGTACCCCATTCCCTTCCCCATTTTTGAACTCGTGTTGGGCTCTTTCAAGTTCGAGAAGCTTCCTAACGGGTAATGACTTCTTTCGCTTTTCACGGGTCTGACGTCTCCTACCTCCGCTTTCTGTAATAGACCGCATGATGTGCTCTTTGTAATGTGAATTTTTAACCATATGATTACTTAATTCTTTTAAGGAACTAAATGCTTGGTCGCAAACCTTACAAGTTAATACAGCGCTGACATGACTACTAGTGCCCGTGCTGGGCGGAGCCGCGTTATTAGCACCCGAGGCACTTGAATTTGAACCCTTAGCTTCGTCGGACGATTTCCACGAAATAATCTGTTCTTGCGAGATAATATTGGTGTAATGTTGAGTTCGCTGCATGTGGCTAGTCATTTCCGCCAACGAGCGAAAACTTTCAGCGCACCACATGCATTTCAATATTTGCCTAGTTTGCTCAGCGCCTTTACCTAACCAAACGTCTTGACCGCGAACTAACTTTCTAGGTATCGGCATATTTTCCTTAATTAACATGTTAAGGTCACTCTGACTGGGTTTAGAGGAGCTACTTGATGACGAGGAGTTGTGTGATGGCGTTGAAGGTGAACTAGAGGGCGGTTGTAGCGAATGTGGTATCGGTCCGCAAGTTCCCGGAGGAATGGGCATATTTACGCCGCAATGCTTAGCTTCCTTCATATGCACCGTCAGATCCGCCAGTGAGTTGAAGCTCTTCTTGCACCAGACACATTTCAGCACGTCTTTAGTCTGGTCGGCGCCTTTGTTCAACCAATGTGACTGCCAAGCTGAATGTCGGGCGGCTGCATTTGGTGCTAAACCAGCACCCAATGCTGCACTTTGTACTGATCGAAATAGTTCTTCTCCTCCTAACCTGCTCAGTTCACTCATTTTCTCGAGAGCTTTTGTGGCGTCGCTCGGCGTAGGGGCACCATGTTTAAGTTTACCATTCCAGTCTGATGGGACGCCACCTTTCGGTGACAAGCTGGCAGCAGCCACGGCTGCCGCAAAGTAGGGCAAGTGTGGCGCTACTGGCGTACTCCAAGGCAATGGCGATGGCTTAAAATCTGAAGACCTAGAGTTCTTTCTCGTTGGAACCGGAGAAAGAGAATCTTCCGGTCCTCTTTTTCTCGTGCCAACGGAGAGATCTAGAGGACCATTTTCTGGTGTCTTACTGAGATTGATGGCGTCGTCTGCATCTTCGTCATCATGCGGTGATTCGCTGCGCTTTGTACTGAAGTCTAGTACAGCATCGGTTCGTTCGGCGTCGGTCATGTCCTCTTGACAGGACATGAGTAGCCGTTGCTGGGCTGCCGCAGCGGCCGCAGCTCCAAGGTAAGCAGCGACTGCAGCGGAGTGAGGAGGAAGAAGCGCAGCGGGGAGGGTCGCAGGCAGGGTAGCTGTCAACGCGGCGGGGAGAGGAAGCCCTGGCCCACTGCGACCAGAGTACACAGAGTCATTTGAGGGACATCGCGGCGCGCCCGACGACTCCCGTGATAGACATCTCGGGCTCTCCCTGGGAACAAAGATAGGACAACGTTGAAATGATGGACGTAATTACTTCAACAAAAAAATTATCTCTTTTATTTTTGAACAGGGCAAAACTGGTTATTTTCATTTAAATATCGACAGTAAACAAACCATAAACAGTATTTTATTGCTTCAATTATAAAGATATTTACGGGTTGATTATGAACAACGACATCAATGATAAAAACAAAAGTAAATTATGAATTTATTCAAAAGCGCAGATGTAACTGGAATAATAAATGTTGTTATTCAACTTTTAAGCCCTTAACAAATTACTTCATATATATAAAGTTGAAGATACTATAAAAAGTTTCCCCAAATAAGTAATATTTAATACATTTAGGTCATGTCAAATTAGAGCGGTGATAGTATAGGGATATGTATACTCGACTCAGATTCGTGCGATCGTAACTTCAAATCCTCGGGCCGTACAATAGATTTTCTACTTAAGTATGGATTTTTTTAAAATTGACACTAGATCGGCGGTGAAAGGAATATATCGTGAGGAAACCCGCATGCTCTAGAAAAAAAAAACAATGTGGTGTATGGTATTTATCCACCAATTCGCACTGGGCCCGCGTGATAGATTACGGTACGATCCCCCTCCTGATACGAGTACAAGTGGGACATTATAAGGCCGATACAAGTTCAAGTTATTATAGTCAATTATCACAATTAGACAATTATGAAATCTATACACCTGTAAATCAATATTGTAACTAACTTTAGATTAGTTAGATACCTACTACGGATCAGTAAGTAACTAAATAAACACGACTGAGCCAGTTATTTCAAGAAACTAGATTTTAATCACTACGATAAATACACAAGGAAAATAAATTCAATCGAATTTGTAGCGATTTACGGCATAATAATTAATATTAATATGACAGATCAGCTTTACATTATTACCAGAAATAATATAATGAAAATAACTTCGTATACAAAATTAGAAAATACACTTGAAATCTGCCAAAGAATTTTTACTAATAGATATGAATGAATAATGAATCATTTGTCTAAAATAAAATAACATTATACGTATAATATATTTCATTGGTAATTTTAAAACAAAAGTGAAAGTTTGCCCATAACATAATGATTGAAGATTGGTAATGTTTTACATTCATGTCTCTTCACCTAAATTGTTTCGATTGAAAGAGAGAGTAAAATTAAACATGTCCTTGAAGAATATAAATTAGATATTCATTTATTTTAATCTCAAAAGAAAAACTAAGATTAATATGCCTTATAAAAGCATCACACAGACTTGTATCGTATTACGCATAACCTTTTAGTAAACTAAGAATTTTTTTACAAGACCAAGAAGTTTATGATTATCAACTAAAAACTGTCAAAATAGCAGATTCAACAAACAAAATGGTGCAAACAATGCGATTCATGACGAATTTTACAGGAACAATGAAACACTTGAACAAATTGAAAACCTACCTCATATGGTCAGGCTCGACAATCATTTTGGACGCAATTTTCTCAAAATATTCCAGTTGGAAAGCTTCAAAAAGTTCTTGGCTCCATTAAACAACACTTTTTGAACAATAGACACTGCTTTTATAATACAATTGTGTGACTTCCCAAAAATAGTTGAAGTATAAACACGTCGCGAAATACGCGCCGCGAGGTCGGCGGTCGAGAGGGAAGTGCGCGATGCCTGCGGTGGTGGCGGCAGTCCCGCGTGGAATGAGACGCCGCGTGATTTACGACCCGCCTGCAGCGCCCCCGCCCCGCACGCCCCTCGCTAGAAAGGGACAGGTGTCGGTGCGTCTGACGAATCAATGCAAAGGAAAGAGACGACTATCCGTATTCTGCTTCGAGGGGTGGTGCGCTGCGTAATGCAAGCGTGCGTGCGATGCGCGAGGTGGACGTGCAGTGACGGGCGATCGCTTTGATGACAGCCGTCTGACAGAGCATAGCTACTCCGCATAGCTGAGTCACCGTCGTAACACCAATGAAAAATGTACAGAAGAACCTTGATGACCAATCGGCGCGATATCTTTTTAATGAGTCTGTTTACAATAGAATATAGTTCTGTAGTAAGTGATGTGTTTACACACGTCAACGGCACTATTCGTCCGAGATGGAAGTCTCGGGGGCTTACTGAAGATTACTCGGGCGGGGTTGACGGCGTTGACAAGGAAATGGCTCGCAAAACGCCCGAGACGAGTCCTTTTAACAACACCGGGACAGACAGGGGACGCGGACGGATTTACGTGTATCATGAACAGATTTCCTGCTTTGACAAAGGAAAATAATCTTGGGTTTATTTATTTTTACATCGGAAAGGTAGGGATAATGTTACTCCGAATAAAAATGTGACGGAAAATTCTGCTAAGACTCCGACTAGGACACGATAACACACTATACAATGTAATATCATCTAAACAAGTATCTGCTATAATGCTTACGGGAAATGTAAATTATTATCCTGTATTAACTTATAATAAATATCCCCTTAATGTGTCGTGTGAAGAACGAAAACACTTTTTAACATAAAATAACAATCTGAAACTAAATTATGTCTGTTAGATCCACTTTAATAACTGTAATCGTGATTTGACAAAATCCGTGACCAATACCGAATTTAAAAGTAAGTTTTGCCTGAAGTTTCCAACAAAATCGACAGCTGTTTATAGCTTCCTATAAGCATTAGTCGGGTGCGGGTCAATCAATCACTTGTGTTTATGTGACAGGTATTGTGTTCTCTTTCCCTCACGCTTATGCAAGCGATCGGAAATATCCCAACTTAAGTGCCATGTGACATAGGCAAAAAATAACACGAGGACTTTTTCGGAGCAAGTGACAGAATGCAGCGGCGCCAAGGCGATATTTTCTACGCTGTGGTTTTGTTTTGATGCCAGTGTTGGAATTGGGACGACGACGGCATGTGCGTCAAAGTTTTACAACGTGCGGGCTGCGTTGTATGGGGGGGGGGGGGGGGGATACGTGACACTCTTTGAATAATTTTGCAGTTACATCGTGAATTTTAAAACCGGCACAGATGTGTTTGAAGCAATAAAAGTGCAGTGCTAATGTATTGAACAGTATATTATTATATTGCCTAAATTATAAAGGAGTTAACTTCCGACGTGACCATCTCATGGGTGAGACTAAGGTGACAAAGTGGCTACCACAAGCCCTGAGATTACACTGTCTGTAAAAATGTGGACTCGCCATCGTGGCCTTTTAAGGCCATAAGCCTACATCTCTCATGCACAAGACAATTCTCATTGTAAGGTACCTTTAGATTATGATAAAATTATTAAAACTCTAGTTACAGACTGAAAACGGACTTTGATCACGGAATTATAAGTTATCAGTGTTTAATCAAGAGATGTCTGTCTTGATTGTACTAATTAACATTGTCAAAGATTGTCTCGAATCCAATCTGTCCCCCCCTACTAAGTAAAGAATAAAAATATACGTTACTGTACTGATCCGTAACTCAGTATCTAAACAATAGAGACCCTTAGGATGGAGCACTAGAGACTCTGTAGAGAATGTTTATGATTGATGACTTCTCTTCAGTGCAACTAATTGACAGTGATGGAAAAGCGGACGTATGAGCCTCACAAACGTATAATTTACCTTTAAATTTCGATTCCACTTCATAAAACTAACGTGATAAGGTTTGAATTTGTAAGAAATACGATTTTGTACCGATTGTTTATATTATTGTAATGAGAATCGTACCTGCTGCTTTGCCGGATGTAGATAAGGTTTGGGTTTGAAGAAAATAATAGATTTAAATCAAAGTTATGGGGTACGAGTAATTTGCATCAAGACAGTTCGATATCAGCCGCTCCCACAGCAGGACACAGGTCTCTCCCTAGATTTACTCACTGGGAAGTTTCGGGCCATAATTCGGCACATAAGCCCAGTAAGGATACACATGCCGTAGATTTTTTAAATTCTTGATCGTTCGGGTTTTGATTACGATGTTTTCCTTCGCCGCTGAGCTAGTGACATATTTCAGCAATCCGTAATTTTAGGTAGAAACGCAGTGAAGATTTGAACTCACTAACTCTGTACATAATGAGAATTGAGAATAGATAGGTACTGGCTATCGCCGACAGTCATTTTTAATAATACGTTATAAAAATATGTCACCATAATCAAAACTACGTTGGATAAGACATTGTGAACAGTTAAAACTTTAACAGCTGGAAGGCTATAAAAATAATACTGTAGCAAGATAACGAAGGGCAATTCCAATATCTTTATACATTGTATACACATAAAGGGAAATGTCCTGACTGACTGACTGACTCATAATCATCGCGCCGAAACCGCTGAAGCTAGAAACGAGAAATTGGACAGTAGCTTCCTTTTGTAACGTAAATATTAGATAGTCGAATAAGTTCGCGGCCTTCTTATAGTGAAAATAATAAAGACTTTTTTGTATGACTTAAGTATTGATTGAACGGAATATTGTCCATTTAATTCGACTATGTTTCGCCATTTTTCTGGCGGAGCCCTTAATCCATCGCTATATATAATTTTTGGGATTTCTGAGCGAAAAACCGAAATAAATAGTTTAAACAGGCATGTAATTTTACTCCATTTAGAGAATTTTGTAAGAACGAGCGGAATAAATGATAACGCGAAGGTGCCGTATGGACTGTATGGAGGATGCATGAAAACTTCCCAGCGAAGGTCCATCAATTTTTACTTAGTTATCAAAGATATATGCTGTCCAGCGTTGTCATGATGTAAAACTACACCTTTTCTATTCATTAGCTGTGGGCGTTTTTCTTCAAGTGCTTGTTTCAATTTTACTAATTGCTAACAGTAGACATCACCATTAATCGTTTTGGCCATGTGGCAAAAACTCGTAATACACAATGCCTTTCCAATCCCACCATATACATAACATGACTTTGTTCGGAGTGAGTTTGAGTGGTTTTGTGGCTATTTGTGATGGCTCACCTCGCTTAGACTAAGATCGTTTTCGAACATTGTTATCGTAGGTGATCCACTTCTCATCGTCTGTTACTAATCTCATCAGAATCGATTTCATTTCGTTTTGGGAACATCTCACGTATGGAAATTCTATTCACCAAGTTTCTGTCATTTAAATCATGCGGCACCCAAACATCTAGCTTTTTACAAAATTCAGTTTACGAAAGGATAATTGAAAACTGTCGAGTGGCCAATATTAAGCTCTCCCGCAATTTGACGACTTATGTGTTGATCTGCTTAATTTTTTTCAATGATAACATCATTCAGAGAGGAACATCATTCACATCAAAATTACCAGACATGAATCGACTGAACCATTTTTTGTAGTAATTTTATATAAAGCATCTTCTCCGTAAACATGACGAATCTCTTTTTGAGCACTAGAAGCATTCATACTTTTGTCGAAAAAAAATTGTAAAACGTTCCTAATTTTCTCCTGTTTAACTTCCTTTTTAATTTATTTAAAAAATATAATAACATAAAGCTTTTAACTTGTAATTTCAATTTGGCCATTACAAAAAGTCAGCTGTCAAACGGTATATCACTTTCCCGTCAGTGATCAGTGCAATGCTAGAAATATAGCACGCTAAAGTCATACGTTTAAAAAGGCTGCGAACTTTTGCGACCACCTATTATTTACTAAAAAGGGATTTCTCGTAATTTTGTATTTTTCAGATGATTTCTTTTCTTAATTCAAATTCAGCAAATATGCTGTATTCTCATCTTTTTTATTTTTTTAGAAGTCGCGGCCAACAGTCTATTATTACTATACAGTATATTGAAAATTTTATTTATAAATCTATGTAAGCCATGCACTTTTATGTAAAAATACCTCGTCGCGTGATATATCTACTAATATAATCTAACCACAAGAATTATTTTCATTAAAAAAAGTAAGACATATACAAACGTACATGGAAGTAAATAATGTAAAGTAAATGAAAGGATAATTAATTACAGACATGTACCCACAATACAAACACAATCATTAATATTGAATTTTAGCCGTTTACATTTCCATTTTAATAAAATAAAACCGCATGTCGATCAATTATCCCCCTAAATGCGTTGTAATAAAAGTTTCAACATGTGCAAACTTTTACGAACGTAATAAAACATCTGTTTCAACAGAAGAACGTAAAGACAATGGCAACTGACATGCGATTTGATACGGCACCTCAAAACTATTTGAACAAATAAAATGAATTTCTCGACGGAAAATAAAGAGAGACACGAAACAATACAAAGGTTGATCCAGGTTGTCGGCAAGACTTCTCGGTTCCAGAGTTGAACAAAGCGTGACTGTTTAATCTAATATTTGTACAAAAACAAGGTCAAAATTAAAAACCGGAAATAGAGACCAATAATCGAAAAGTAAATACCATATGACAACCTTGAGGCGAACCTTACAAGTTATTGAGACTATTCATGTTAAAAGCTTTTTAGCAAACGATTATCTTCACAAAAAACTAGATAACCTTACCGTAAATAGCCCTCATTTATCGTTCACTGCTGGTCATGGGCCTCCTCCTGTGACACAATGTCTTATGCATGACGGATGTATGGTTTTAAAACCCTACGATGACCAAGCTCGGTTGGCAAGTTCAATTTTTTAAGAGGTAGTGCAGTTAGAGTTAGAGGTAGTGCATGCTTGTGGTAGTAGCCTGTTTATCCCTTAGTCGCCTTTTACAACACCCACGGGAAGGGATGGGGTGGTTCTATCGAACCCGATCGACATCACACGGCCAAAAAACAAGATAACAATGATAATTTGATAATTAACCAAAACTTAGAAGGGAAATTAATTGAACTAATTTGTAGTTATTTTTTTATTAATTGATTTTATTTGTGATATGAATTAAATAATACTTTAATTACATTATAATGTATTGGTCATCCAATACCTTTAATTAACTTCGCTATCATTACGAAAACCTCGGTGTATTTGGGGGCCAGTACATAAATTTTATCGGGGACAAACATTAACACAACTTCTGAAACAAGAATTGATGGACTGTCATACGAAAATACTGGATCATTTTTAGTGGCGCTGCCTACTGTAACTGTCACTATCGCTTGTTCATTCATTTCTCTGACGCCACCATTCAGATTGGAACCTGTCATTTAACGAAAATCAGCTTTATTTATTTCAGGTTAAGGTGCTGGTTAGGATCTAGATACAGTGGTGGGTTTCTGCCAAGTGGTGGTCGAGGACAGCAGTTGACAACTGATCACGGAAAACAATGGGATCGTTAAAGTGGACACCGTGAAGTGATGTCCGGACCACCGTCACGCGGACAATGCAGTCGTGGCCTCAGTGTTACGTGTATAATGTACACGAACTACACAAGTCGAGAGATTATTCGTACCCCGGTGATTCGTTAGCAGGTAATGTTCAGGGCAACGTTTTGTTTATAAACTAATTTTCTCTATCTACTGAGAATATGGTATCCACGGAATTAGGACTATTGCGTAGTCGATATCTTTCTTCATGAAAATAATGATTGATTACAATTGATTGATAAGATGATAATATTTATGAAAAAGTAATTATGGATCCTTGATTAGGGACTGGTCAAAGTTAACGCGATATAATATGTATTAACATTTTAGGTCACATTTTTTCAGGTTGATTTAGGTTTTCTAATCATTTAATGTGTTTAATTATTTTTGACACAACTGCAAAGCAGACGACTTTAAACAAAATTATATTTTTGTTGATCAGTGGATTTGCTTTATCTACTTGTATCGGGATATCTTATTGGAGGAATTAGGATATAGGTAGTATCGAGTAGACAGATATCTTTTTGAAGGAAAATGATATTTAATTAAATCATAGATTTATAACGAAATTTTGTCAATAAAAACTGAATCACAATTGAACAAAAATAACTTTTATCTGGATCAGATAAAAAATATCCAAGTAATGTGTACCTCTAATCAGAGGATGTTAGGTACAATTTAGATAATTGGATACTGTTTTTTATATTGGAAATTTATGTGACAATATTGAGTGATAATGTTTATGGGTGTAATGTGTATGGTGTCGGTAGGCTATAGAATAACACCACCACATCGGTTCCGGCGGATGTCGTGAAATGCGACTAGGAGATAACAACCAGCCTACCACCCTACCACCAGCCCTGAGGAACTAAACCATCTTTAAAAGAGTAGCCTCTTCAATTCGACTGAACAGCGTGCCGTTTTGAGGCCATGCATCCCTCGTACACGAGACCATGTGCATGAGTAGACTCGTGTCCAACAGTGGACGTTGAAAAGGCTGATGACGATAACGTTGAGTGGAATATTGTTGTCACAAATAGTGAAGATCTTTACCTTTCAGCATTGGGGTCTTGTATCAGTGTCGCTGGTATACTGTGCTCAATGTCGTCCCTTTCATCTGGCGCGGGGGAAGCACGGGACGCGGGGGAGGTAGACGGGGACTCCTCGGCCCCTCCGCCCCGGTCCTGCCGTTCCCCCCGCTCACTGCGGTCCTTCACACCGCTTTCTGAACTGGTGGCTTCTTCTGTGGACAAACAGAAAGTAGTTGTTAATACAAGTTCTATAATTTCTTACGCAAGCATACAGAATGTAGCATCAATTAATGGTAAAATTGGAGCAGATTCATTGCCGACTTTATATTTTTACATACTAACGCAACTGGTAATAGTTAATCATCAAAAGAGTTATCTAGAGTCATCTACAGCATTGGCTCATCATTGCAAAGAATTCGAATATTTGCTCGAATGCTCCGTTAGTTAATACTAGGTATACATAGATTTTCTTTGCTAGCATCACTTTCTTTAAACAGTACAAGTGTAACCGACCTCAGTCTGTTGCCACTTATAAATAATAACACACAAATATATTTAAATAACTAGTGTCATCCTATAATGACATTAATTTTGAATACTTTTGAATCAATGTTTACTTATATTTTCCACCGTTGTTGGGTTATTACTTTTTTATTGTCCTTTTTAAGGAACTTTTATGCCTTGACACATGTCAGTTCCATCCTACCCCAAATTCAGCCCTAGCGTGGGCTCTCTAATCTGTACAAACTATATGCTGTTGTTTATGAAACATACAAACATCATTTTTGTTGAAATTAAGAGCCCCACATTAACGCCTTCCTTTTATGTTGGATACTGTTGGATAACCAATCAAGAAATTACTACATCATACCATATGTATGTCTCTCTACTGCTAGAAAAGGCCTTCACCAAGTCTCGCCACCGCACACGACCTTTTGCTAAACTAACTTTAAAAAATTAAATTAAACCATCTTAAAAGAATACAACTGCATTCAGTTGGGCAAATTTAAAAATAAATTATAGTTTATTCTGAAAACAATTGGTAGTGTTAATGCAATGTTTATTATTAACTCCACTAAAATAAAAGAATTAGATCAATTCACGCGCAAGCGAACCAACAATACCATTGAATCGCGATAAAACTCCACTTTGTAACCGTATTTAGGTTAAATTAAAAGCATAAAAACAGATATCAAAGTAACTATCGTTTTATTGCCATCGTTCATCAACAGTACAGTAATAAAGCGATACACACTGATATTGTGGTGATAAAAAGAGGAAAATTACCCGAAAACCGGGCCATCACGAACTTACACACGAAATGTTGCGCAAACAACGTGTGATTAGTGATTGATTGATCATTACGTTAGTCATCGACCTAGACGGATCAATTATTCAGAGTTAGTTATCTGCTGACATAATTTGAAACGATAAATCGATTGATAGCATCAGTGTTCCTTGCGAGGTACGGCTTATCAATTTAACGTGCAATCCAGCCATCCAATTAAGGTAATCCAGGCGTATTGACACAGTTCATTCCTAGAAGACACATACATTAACAAAGTTTTCTCAAAAATATTGATCAATCACCATACATAGACCTTATAGAATGAATGTCATTGAATAAACAACTGAAGCAGCTTAAGTACTGTAGAATGTATTAGTATTTAAAATGTATCCTTGGCACTCTGGCTGAGAATGTTAAGTCCCATGTTAAGGCACTGGTACATCTGAATAAAATATAAATAAGTTATTTTACATTAGGTCTACTAACACTACGATTTATTAGTTTATTTAACAATTTACGACTAAACAATAGATTTATTCATTTGTAAATTGTTTTACTCATGTTACTAACAAGTTACTAATTATGAACAAGTCCATATCATAATTAGAAATAAAAAATACTTTGCTATTGATCATAATGGGGCGATTGGCATAACAATGGGAGCTCCAGTGCCTCACTTCATCTAAAAGGCTACGTTTCGTCTTCACTATTCTAAAGTCTGCCACTAAATTATTCATCAAACTCAATCAAACAACCAAAAGCAAAACCGTTTGACCGTAGTAAAATCCGCGAGCTGTAAAACTAAAAAACGACGACCGCGAACGACTTTCGCTCCGATTATGAAGTTATCGGCCGTCCAAAAACGGGCGGCGAAAAAAAGGCTTTTGAAATCGGAGAGCGTCCTAAAATTCGGCGCCGCGGTGGCCCGGTGCGGTCCGCTTATTTCACTGCTCACTGGCTCGTAAACCACGTTTCTGTTCGCTAATTGATTAAAACGCAGCGTGTCAATCCGCCGCGGACGCAAAGATGCGCGGTTGCCGAAACGAACGCCGGCGGCGAATAGTGCACTGTTCGCGCAAAATCGTCTGGATGAACTCGTTGAATTGTGATCAAAGGAAGCAACATTGTCTGTTTCCAAACTCGCCAAAGTCAAATTCAAATATCGCCTGGTGTTATTATTGTTGACGACCAGGGACTTATCATTGAGTTTATACTGTGTTTTTGTTGCGCATATAGATTTTTACATTTTATAAATAACATTTTATGCTTATTATAACATGTTCGAAGTAACATTTCAAAACAAGCAACATAATTAAAAATTGAATTAAAAATAAAAGACCGAATGAAGATTGTCTTATAATTAAATCTCTGTAATAGGCCAATTATATTGTGCAATTTTATGGATTGGGCAATATTATAGATCGTTTAGAAAATGTATTAAAACTCAAACTCATGTAGTGTGTATTGAAACTCAGTGTATTGCACCCAAACGGGTGCAAGGCGTGATTTAATAATAGTGTGCAATCACATTATTGTCTAATTGTATTGTAGGTCTAAGGGCCGCCTAATAAATCGCTGACAAGAGATTTCATTTTCGAAGATAAGGTCATGCTAGGAAATTTTGATAGATTAGAGAATTATAACGTAGATTCTACTTTGTCAGTAATGTGCTATAAGTGCTCATAATCTTTATTTTGTAGATTTCTTGGCGATGATCGGGACACATCCATCTTTGTGGAAACGGTGGTCAGATGATAGTCTAAATACGAAGGGTTAATACATAATCTACGAGAATTATTACAAACGCTTATCAAGTTATTAAGATTTATATTTAGTTTTTATTTTTTCCAGTCTCGTATCGCTGCGACCATTGCTGATTTATTGTGATCGAACTACTTTCTTATAGTTCGCTGCCATTGTCTATAGATCATAGAGATTCGCATACGTAAGTATAATTTTAGCAGCGAATTGATGGATCTCTTTCTGCTTTTAGCCGGTGAGCGTCCGTATACGGTCTTTTGTACATTCACAAAGCATTCGGTGCTTTGGTTTCATCCTGCTCGAAGAAAAATCTGCAGGCATTTTCGAGATGCCATTCTAATGTACCAATAGCTAGTTTGGAATATAGAACCGTTATAATAGAAACGCTTATTGTACAAAGAACGCTGACTCGACTAGTTCCATATCAACAGAAAGAACGAAACAATGGTTTAATTTCACTAAAATTCGGCGTGAAGTGTCCGATTGTCGATAAAGTATCGATTGCGATACGGATGACAACGTTAACGAAACGCATCGACTCGTAATAGAAGTTATAGATCTTGATGAATATCGGGACGTTACAAAAATAGGTCCCGCGATAATGACAGCACCTTTCACTCAAGTTTGTTTGCGGTTTGCGGCCATTGTTGTTTGAGAGTATTCGTTTTAATCTTAGTTTAGTTGTTATCTTTTAGTTTGCTAATCGTTCGAGCATCGAGGTGTGTCAGTTATCCAATGATCAATCAAATGGCAGATGGTAGTAATAATCCTGAATTTGACAGCTGATAACGTGATGCTTTCGCAACATAACCTATAAGTTGTGTTTGCATTACACTTAAGTAGAATGTTACCTGTACCTTAATAAATGTAGGTGCTAACCGTTTTATTTGAAGACTAGACGTTATTCGCGGCTTTGTTCGCGTAAAATTAAAACTGAAAATCTATGTGATACTTTGAACTATGTGTATGCCAAATTTGGTAGCGATCCGTTGATATGTTACAGAGTCATTACGTCACAACAAATCAATTATCGTATTTATATAAGTAATATTAACAATGATAATACACAGTTTCCGGCGGTATGCTTATATGCAGCAAATGAGAAAGAGATAATAGACTGTTTTCATTTTTGTGCAGCACCACTGCCTCATATCTTCTGAAGGTCTTGCCCTTTAGAAATATCAGCTCTGGACGCAATCTATTTCTAAATTAAAAGGTGCCATTCGGTCCCTTGGTACACATACGCAAAATGGAAGACAAAAAGGCAAGAGGACAAAACCATATGCGGTGTTCTGGGCCAATAAACTATTTCGTTGAACAATGCCCTCCGTGACGCCAAACACTGCAACACATTTGTGTCGTCTATATAATGGGGAATGTTTTGAAGATATATTCAATTGATATCAACTTCGTTTTACCATCCCACATTCCGTCATTCTCGTGCGGTTCATTCGTATTTCCTTGACAAAGAGTCGCTGCATACCAACAACTTTGTGGAATGAAAGGGGTTCTTCAAGAATACTGTGAATAGGATTTGGCACGGTCGGTAGCGCAGACGCATACGTCCTGGTGTTGCAGGTGTCCACGGGCGGCGGTACGCAATTACTATCATATACGAAAACTTGCCAGCCCGCTTCCCTTTCTATAAAAAAAAAAACATAGAAGGCGTTCCTAGACAAGTTTGGTTGTTCGTTGAAACTAACCTAAACTTTGTTAGACTAATTTCACTTGCCTTAAACAGGGAAACATGAGCACTTTTATATTATTTTATCCATCAATATGTATAACCATGTTTCATGTGAATTCATAATAAATAAAATAAGCTTCGTGGGCATACGGTCCTCAAACTGTAAAAGATAGGGTAAAGATAGTTTTTCAAACTATTTTAGAAGATAGGGAGTAAAGGTACTCTATGTATGATATTTTGTTTGATATTTGTTTTTTATCAAGATAATCTACACGTATTTCTGGAAAATATTTTTCGTTCATACAATTTCCAGTGTCTTGGTGATTGATGAGGCAGTGCAATAAGGAGTTGATAGTACCTACAGTGATTAATGAATAGTGATAGCTTAGACTTTAGAGGTATATCTACTTTCGACTAACATCGTGAAATCTGTACAACTATCATTATCCGTAATTTTCCATGAAGGAAAATATTGACAAAAAAGATTTGTTTATTAGTAATAAGGTCGCAGACGAGCTGTCAGGCCACATGATGGTAAGTGGATACTGTCGTCCATAGACATTTGCGATACATGCCAATCTAGCATGACAAACATTGACACGCATACACTGCTTGCCTTTGGAGATTTAAAGGAATGGATTTGGAAAAAGGGTCAGAAAAATGGGGAGGGATAGGACAGGATGGCATATCCCACTCACTACCAAAACATATTGGGGAAATAGGATAAAGTGGGAAATGGAATACCTACATTTCAAGGTAGTCTTATATGAGAGAGGGGTAATGTGGCCAGCCGATTGCGCCCAGCGGCTGTTGG